>OX346260.1:2803234-5206719 GCA_947049275.1 Epinotia bilunana | reverse complement strand
ACATTTGATCATTGATGAGAAGGACATTTAAATCAAAATGGCTATGCAAATAATTGGACTACGGGAATCGGCCTCCATCATAGATGTTTGATCAAAAATTTGACATAGACAAAGAAATTGGACAAGTGGAACACCACCCTTATTCATTAATTAATTTTTAAAGGAGGCATTTTCTTAACTTTAACTAGAACTTTGAGTGTTAATTGACTTCTTTTTTCAGACTATATCAAATGCAAGGGTGACCATGATGCCCCCTGTTAGCCACTCAAGAATGACTGCTGTGTCCAACTCAAGAATTACCCTCATGCCTGCTGAGACCCCGAAGTTTCCTAAACCAGAACTCAAAGCAAAGAAATCATTGTATATTCAAGGTAAATTTGTATTATTATTTGGTGCTGTATCTACGTCTCAGTTGTTTACAACAAAACAATGTATTATTGGTTCATTAGAGAATAGGTTGTACTTGTATTATGAGTTTGGATTTTCCTACTTTTTATAGACAATTTTTTTATCATTGTGTGCGCTGAGTATATTTTATTTTGTTTTTCATTAGAATTTACCTACAACAATATGTTTTATTTTTCAGCCAAAACAAATGTAAGGATCAGTGGTATATGCAACATTCCAGAAACTCCAGTAGGCAACAAACTAGCTAGGCCTAGAGTCACCATTACCAACAAAGAAAACAGCTCATATCAAGCTAATGTGAACAGAAAATCCATTGCTCCAAAACTCATAAACCACAAGAGGCTGGCCCCACCCCCTGTACCTGACACACCTTTATCCAATGACTCCTGGAAATCTGGCAGTGACGCTAGTTTCCTACAAAAAGAGAAGGAAATCCATGAGACAGAAGCAATAACAAATGCTATACTAGACGCCCAGCAAACTCTCGAGAACATAGCAGAGGTGTCCCCACCCATTGCAACACCATTCAGGGAGTACAGAAACAACATGGAATGTCACAACAACTCCAGTGTTATGGACAATTCTACTGCTGACAATGACACTATCATGTGCTTTGACAATCCTACGATGTTAGAAAGAGTAAATAAAGAAGATGAAAGAGTAAACAAAGGAAATGTAAAAACAAATGATAGGGAGGAAAGTGTGATTGTGTCACTATGCGACATGCTCAACAAAGCCACTGTCACTAACTCTGAGAGCACATCAAAGTTGGATGAGCTGCTAGAAGTTGAGAGACAAACTGAGAACAACATTAGGATGATAGAGGATGGTATTCAAGTTCTTATAAATATCAAAGAATCACAGCAAAAAACATTATCTGAGGTGAGAAAACTGATAAAAGACAAGAGAAACAGTATAAAAATATCTGATAATAATACCACCTTAGTAGGTAACGATGCGGATAAGCCCAAAAGTCCATCAAGTAGTCCAGTTCTTGGCCACCCTTGCTCAGTAATCAAATCAAGTCCAAAGTCTCCCTCATATAAGATACCTAAGAGAACTCCATGTTTACGAAAAAGAGTTTTTTATAAGTCAATGCCAAATGTCGTGTCAGATATGAGTACTCCAGTTAAGTTGGATAACGGGAAAGCGTTGAACATGTATATGAAGATGAAAGAGCAGCTGCATTTCCTGAACACTCCGCTCGTGAAGTCTCGGCCTGCAGTGCCCGACACGCCGGCCATGACGTCGCATAATCTTCAGATGCAACTAAATAGATTGTACAATAAGAGCTAAGGCTAGCTTTATTATTATGAGTAGTATGAGTATGACTACTGCAAACGCGCAGACAACGTTAGCGGCGCAGTGCAGTGGCGTTAACGCTTGTATTCGAAGTAGTTTGAAAGAGGTTACACAAAGCAGCACCTTGTGGCACAACATCGTTCATACTAATTTGAATATTACATGCGTTATCGCTGCCGCTACGCGCTCGCACCGCTGTCTGCGCATTTGCATAGGTTTATTATTATCCAACTTTAAGAAAAAAGTTCTCAATTCTATTGGCTGTTTCTGGTAGTCTACTAAAAATAGCTATACTTTATATTGCGATATCTTCGCCAATTGTCGACTTTTTAGGGTTCCTCACAACAAGGAACCCTTATAGTTTCGCCATATCCGTCTGTGGCTTAGGTCAGTGACCCTTACTACTAGCAAGCTAAAATTCGGCATGGGTATATAAATCAATCACGCCGACAAATCGCGAGAGTAAAATTTTGTACATAAAATGAAAATGTATTTTTTTTGGATAGCTTGATGAAAAAGACATGGCAGTAGTACATATGTATAATGAATTTAATAGGAAAGCTATCACGAATAAATAGGCATGACTAGTTAACGAGTCATAGTCGATGGGAACCCTTCTAGGGTTCCGTAGTTGCCCGTATGTCTTAGTTACGCCAACTAAACGTAGTGGTTGCATCACCTGATTTTATACGAAAATTGGTAACTCTACTGCGCGTGGTCCGACACGCACTTAGCCGGTTCTTTTTTAATAAGTTATTCAAGAGTGAACTAATGAAATTAGTCTGAATTTCTTGACATAGGTTTAAATTAAATTAATAATTTAGTACATTTGATTATTCAAAATGAAAATTATAGCTCTGTGGGCGTAGCATGGTTGCCATTTTATCACTTATCGTTGTGGTAAAGACGCCCATCACGCTCTGACAAGTATGCGAGTGCGAGAGTGACGGATGCCTTATCCACAACGATAAGTGATAAAATGGCAACCGTGCTACGCCCGCTGGAATGTAATATATTGTATAATAATAATAAAATAAATAAACTAAAGTTATAGTGTTATTAATCCTTTCACTAGTTCTTTCATTCACATGTAATCTTTTTATGAATTACTTAAAATACTCACTCCTCCTAAGTCCCATGGGCCTACTCATAGGATTTATTCTGTCGAAAGAATTTAAATTATATTCAACTGGAATAGAGTAGAATTTGTTTTGTTTCGGGCACTTTTTAAAACAAACGAAAGTCAACTCTATTTCCGACAACATGATTCCAATTTCAATGCCATTTTGAATTGTATGCTGGGCCTTAGGAGGATATGTATATACTCTTTGTTCTAGTGATTTAAACAATGTTCAAATCAAGCATAAAAAGTTCACAAGCTGTAACCAAGGGCCCATTGCATAGCAACTTGTAGCTTGTATTCTTCTTCAGCATAATTGGGTCCACTGCTGGAAATATGCCTCTTCCATGGACTTCCAAACTGATCTGGATTCAGTGGCCCTCATCCAGGTCGGCCCTGCTGCCTTTTTGATGTCCGGCTGATGGTCTCCCCACCCTACGGTTTCCTTCCCAAGGTCTCCAGGGCAGCACTCGCTGACTCCATCGGGCATCGTCCCTGCGGCAGAAATTTGGAAGAGGTGAAAAAAAGATGGCCAAACAGCAGCTAGCATTGCATCATAAAAACAGCGTGCATACTTTCAATCGACTGCAACGCGACAATAAAAAAAAACATACATTTTTCTATTTCCTCCCCAGTCCAAGTTGGCTCAGTTCGGGGTGCACAGGGCGGTTCCACAACCTTGCGGCAGCTCAAATACCGCGAGCCATCCGGTTGCCTCTTTGACACTGCAACTACGCGTCATTGCTCTAAATATATGCTTCGCTTGTAGGGACTATTATTGCCCATTTCTGTCAGTCTGTGTACCTACTTGTCATTCTGTTGATCATTTTGTAGGAGGGACATCTTGCGAATGGGGCGTTTCGCAGACGAGACGTTTTGCAAAATAGGCAACTATGCGGAAGGGACTTATTGAGAAAGGAGACGTTTTTGGAATGGGACGTTATTTTGGTAGAAGGGCATTTTATGAGTGGGCCTATATGCGCCTAAACCCAGCAGAGAGGGAGATACACGAACGAAGCGCTCGTTGCTAATATACCGCATTCCCGAAATACCAGATTTTGCTAAATATCGGATTATCAATATATCACACTTTTAGCTTACCATTCCCGTTACACCAGTTTATAAAATCGTAAGGTACTCATGGAACTAAATCGTTTAAGAATGTCCTATACAGAAAATTTGGTTTATTGGTAATGTGATAACTGATAAATCAAGAATATGGTATTTCGAGAATACGGTATATAAGCTACGAGCGTCCGCCTAAACCCAGCAGAGAGGGAGATACACGAACGAAGTTGTTATCGTTTCGCTGTAGGCCCTCAGTATCTTAAAAGCCACGGTAGAACACAATATGTAGACTGCTAAAAAATTCCTTTCGGCTCTGCCGTAGTCGGGCAAAAATATGGGACTTAACTTGATTTAAATATTAAAAAAAAAACATTTTCGCGCGCGCCATATTTGACAGTACTTCCTGAAGACATATGCTTTACTATCTGTGGTCCGGCCTTTGAACTGAAAAGGAAATCCACAGTATCCACACTGTCACTTTACGTTTGTTGATAAGTGCTGATAACTTTATCAGTTATCAAACGAATAACATTGCACGTCAATAAAGTAATATAAACCCTATCAGTGCCAGCATAACGCTTGATTAAGACGGTTGTTGCTCTAAATAAAATAATTAACCTATAAAATGGCCTTATCGAAACCTGTAATGAATTTGGTAGCATCATACTTGCAAAACCTGTATCTGAATCCTATTAAAACGAAAGCTGTTACGAGGTAAGTGACAAATATATGATTTTTAAATGGAAAGTTTATGTTTGCGTCTTGAATACACAGAGTGCAGTCTGTAACAGGTAGATAAGTAACGAGTGAATGTGGCTTCAATACCAATAACTTCCGTATACATAATACAAAGATATAGTAAACTCTTTAAAATACGTTTCATCATAGCTATAACATTAACACTACTATAAATGTGTGTACAATACAATACATATATTCTTTATTGTATACCAAAAGAAATATAAACAACAAAAGGACCTTACGCTATACAATAGGCGGTGTTATAGCTAATGAGCGATCTCTTCCAGACAACTTTTGGGTAGTAAATGTGTGAACATTGTTTTTCAGCTGTGTTTTTATGTCTGCAGCCAGCATAGTGTCGCAAGTTGTAGCTGGCAATACTGTGAGACTTGACCCCGTATTTGCGTTCGGGTTATATGGGTAAGATACAATCATGATCATAAATTTACTCTATTCTTGAGCTTGGTATTGATAATGTACCTAATAAAGATTGCGGTACAGTCTGCATCATAAATTTTTATTTTTAGCCTCTTCAGTAAATGACAATAAAATACTTAAAACTACAGTAACCGCAAAATTTTACATTTCTCTACCAACCAACCCCCCCTACCTACCCCTACTGGCAAAGGCCTCGCCGTCTGCATCATACAATTAGTAACAGCGAAAGTTGCCAAACATATTGTAACAGCATTTGTATAGCAATAAATTGGCTGCTAACAACTATATGAGGCTAACTGTACACATAAAACTTTATAAAACATGTAGTTTCATATTGGTTTCCTAATCTACTAATAATCTCTGTTGTTTACCAGGTTATTATTTGGTGGAACTATTCCGCATTACTTCTACAACATCGCAGAGAGACTGTTCCCTGAAGAAGTAGTAGCATTCCCGCTGGCCAAGAAGCTGTTATTTGAGAGGCTTATATTTGCTCCACTGATGCAGGCTTTCTCTCTCTACACTCTGGCCAGATTTGAGGGCAAGAACCATTCCGCTGCCACAAAACAGCTGTTTGCATTGTATTCCACTGTGCTAGAGGCCAATTGGAAATGGTTGACGCTGTTCCAAGTTATTAATTTGGCATTTGTGCCCCCAATGGTAAGAAGCAGTTTTCATTTTATATTAACAAAGAATAATGTAGCACATCGTAAAGTCAGATGGCGGTCGCTTTTGTAAAACTAGTGCCTTGATTAGGTTTGAAAGCGGCGCCAGACTCCTTTTGGGCACAACCAGGAATAACGCTAGGATGATTACAAGGAATGTAGCACATCCCCTGTTCTGTGCGTCTGTGTCAAAGTCAAATTAATTTCTTCAATTTAGGCATATTAATTACATGCACCTATAAATGTCGATGGGATGGATGTCACCTAATCTGAACATTTCTATAACACCTTGACATAACAAAACCAGTAAAACTTCTAATGAAAAACCTTTAAGATCTGTATTTTTACTTTGTAATATTTTACCTATATTAAGTTTACTCACACTCGTACGAGAAGAATGGCGTCGAAAGGCTTAGTGTACTTAGCATACCAACTATCAAGTAGGTATAATATGAATTTTTCTTTTTATAACACTTGTAATGCTATATATACATTGTATATTAGTGGAATGAAAGGTATCTCACGATTCGACCTTATTTCATTGATGTTGCGCTCCAAAGTAACTTTTTTATTTCGCGACTTTATCTAGAGGCACAGATAACCTCCAATAGAGGATACTTAAGTATATTCTCTATGTTTACAGTTTTAAATATAACTTTTAGCTTAACACTGACTTCATAGTAAAGATTCTAGACCAGATAGTTCTCTGATTTCCATTCATCTTCCTTGTTTTCGAAACAAATCAATATTCGACCTTAGCGACTCGCTTCGGCTTACCGACAAAACACCTTACCTTAAATACCTTAGTATCCTGCACGATTAGCACAAGACTGCGCGCGAGCTGCGTCGCGGCGAGATAGAATATCCGCCTCTTTCTAATTAAAACATAGAAAGCTACGGTAGCCACGTGGGTTAGCCATGTGGCGGTCGTGGGTTCAAATACCGGCTCGTACTTGCCTACCAATGTTTTTTTCGGAACTTATGTACGGAATACTTACCGTTAGCTTTTCGGTGAAGGAAAGACATTGTGAGAAAACCGGTTTAATCCCAAAAAGGTCTAGTTTTTCCGCTGGGTTAGGTCAGATGGCAGTCGCTTTTGTAAAACTACTGCCTATGCCAAATCTTAGCGATAGGTGTCAAAGCGGACCCTGGGTTCCTTTAGGGCACAACCGGGAATAACGCTAGGAGGATGATGACGCATTTATTTCTAATTGTTTTCAGTTGCGAGTACTCTTTATGAACCTAGTTGGCTTCTGCTGGGCGATGTTCCTCGCCACAAAGAGACGGCAAATGAGCCAGAAGAAAGAAGACAAGAGGGAGTAGCGAACTGCAACAGTAGTATTACTATATGGTGAGGGCTTTAAAGTGGCATCAAATGTCAACGCCTTTCATATTTATAGTTCTGGTATCTGGTAAAATGTGATAATGTAGGGTGACTGCTATAGGTATTGGCCACTCTTGGCGAGACAGAAAGAAACAAGATATAGACGCGTGCACTCGTATGAATGAGACAAAAATATTACCTGCGTTTCTCCTTCTTTCGTTTCAGTTTTCTACCTTGTTTCTTTCTGTCTCGCCAAAAGAGTGGCCAATACCTATAGCAGTCAACCTATTTCTATATACTGAGTTTCTAATGATTTAAGAAGACTGGCTCAAGTTGTTGTTTTAGATATGAAAATCATTAACGCGTCACGTAGTAGGGTAATTCGTCAATAACTGGCCACTTGAGGTCATTCTATTACTATTAGCCTTACATAATTTTAGTAATGATTGTATTAGGATTACTTGGACAATGCCTTAGATCAGCTATACTCAACCTGCGGCCCGCCGAGCTTTTGCGAGTGTCCCGCCATCCACCATGCGATCCTACCTTGTGGCCCGGGGCTCCTTAAAATGTTTGCGGCCCTAGTAGAGAAAAGGTTGAGTACCTATAGCTGCCATAAATAGCTCGGTATTTGGACAGTATCATTTTATTCAAAAATACTAACAGATTCTTGCTTTCTACATACTTTTGCGAAGGGGCTTGTTATTGAAGGGTTATCCCACAAAGGCCAGGCGTATACTGGTCTACCTATGGCGAGGTTGTATGTATGTTAGTGATCAGAATAAGCCACCCAAGACATTTAGGTCTTTTTAGATTGCAGAGCTAGGTCTTGGTTTACTATGATAGTAATTACCAGTTGTATGACTTGATATCTAAGACAATTTAAATAGGCAATTATCAATCGACGTTACTCTAGCGTAAATAATTATCGTGCCTTTATCAAACTTTATCTTCATTATCATGCTAATTTTGGTATGTTTTAAGAGTTTATAATGTTGATATTTTTTAACTCGTAAAATGATAAAATCATTATAAATAAATATATATATAGTATAAAACATATACAGGGAGTTCTATGTTGATGTTAAATAGACATGAATTGTGAAGTGCAGCATACAAATACTTATTAGGGTAATAATAGGAATTTTCCTAAATAAATGTCAATTAAACGTAAAAGTAAGCTACGTTACCCTAATAAGAATAGCTACGCTGCATCACTGGTATAAAGAACTTTGTGGCTCAAGAAATAAGGCTTATTGTACATTTTCTTTAAGATTAGTACTGTCATGACTAGACTGCTGGATCAATTGTGCTATATTGTTTCCATTGTACTATATTTAACTACGCTACGTGGAGAACACGATACAGGTGTTGTTTCTTACTTTTAAGTGATGAGGGGTACGTTTTTTACGGAAATCTTAGGATAAGCTAACTATGGTATTAATCAAACAAATGGGTCAATGGTATATATTTATTTGAGAACAGCAATTGTATCCATTATATTTTGTGTCTACCCACAAATTTGTGAAATTATTTTATACGTATGGTGGCTGGCAATACCAACTCTTTATTTATGGTGCATTTATTATTGAGATTCGTGATGTATAATCAAAGACTTATATTTTATTTATTATCGTGTATATATATAATACAATGTATTTTGTTATAATATGAGTATCATTTTAATATCCGTTCAAATACAAATTATTGCTTCTTTATTCAACCTTTTTCATGTTATCAATTCATTAAAAATTGTCACTATACTTATATTACTTCAAGTAGAAGAAACCAGTTTAATGGTATCTATTGTTATACTTATACATATAACAGTACTTCATTTTAGCATATTATTTTAAAATAAATTATCGTCAATGACTAGTAAACTTAAATTAGGTTTGGAAATTGTAAATATGTATAATAATAATTTTTCATTAAATATATTGCACAATACTAATAAACATTCGAGTATTTTTGGTACTGTTAGAGCTTATATCTAAAAATAAATTAAAATAATATTACCAACAAGTAAAAAATATGTAAAAAAAAGATTTTTAAATTCATAACATTACAAAAAAGTTAAGTTTAATATATTTTGACTGGTGACTAGGATGGAATAAATAATTAACTATCAACTTGACCCCGAAATGGTCTGTTTTATACAATTGAAACCCGTCATTTTTTGTCCTTTTCAAAGCCCAAATGGGTATTATAAATAGACATATATGTAAAAAATAAATTATGACTTAAATGACTAGAATTCCTCGATGTTCTTGTAACTGTGCAACTGCAAGCGTGTTTGTCTTTCGTGTCGAAACGATCGCGAACAAATATGAATGTATCTATTGAACATAGAACACTACTTTTTATCTTTAACGCATATTCACATAATTTTGGCCCGTAAGGTTAATGTGTAATAACGCAAAAATACATCTATAAGTGTTACGTCAAAACTAATAAATATTTAACTTTTATACAGTAAGACAACTTCCCACTTCAGTCATATTAATATTCATCAAATTACAACTCTGAAGGCCAGGTATAGCAAGATTTTTTAATGTCCATTTCGACCTGAAATGTTTGTCAAAACAATGACATTCTAATCTCTGTTGAGAGCAAAATCTAATCTCTATTAGATTTTGCTCGAGCTGGGAATTGTTGGAAACCGACCACAGTTAACAAAGAACAATATAATTGTTTGATATATCGTCGTTCGGCTCTAAATGTTCTATAGTTAAAATCCAACTACAACCAGACATACATGTACGAAAACCACTGCGTGTGACCGTTCCATTCCACGAAGGGCATTTTACGAAGTTACTAATTGATCAGGCTGCAGCCGAAGTAAGAGTAGCTAGATGCTAACATTTATCTACACAATTTCTTATTGTTGCCTAAAGACGTGTCGTTCAATTGAACGAACGAAGAACGAGAACTCGTGCCTATTTTTGCTGCGGACCACGAGGGTCTTTTTAAAACCACTTCGATGGCGAACAAGCGTACGCCTGACGGTAAGCGGTCACTGTAGCCTGTGCACGCTTGCAACTCCAGGGGACTCGCATGCGACCATTCGGTGATTCGCAGTGTCGACAGCTAGGCAAATGCAGGTGCACTATCAACAGTGCATTATCGGGAGCCGGCTCTGTAGCTTTGTAAAACGTTTCCCTGGTTTTGGAACGACTGGTCTATGCCCTGACGTGTACTCCAGTTAGTGTTCTGTTCTGTTCTGTTCATTCTCGGTCCGGCTTGGGCGAGCGCGACCAGCTCCGCTCGCTCGAGCTGCTGCAGTAGCTGCCGCTGGACTGCGACGATGGCGTCGGCCTGTGGTACGGGATCGGCCGCTTTCGCGCGCTGCACGGTTAGTATGGGTTAGTGCGATGCAATGGAGTTAGTAATGTTATGATTAAGTAAGTACTATGTATTTACTTTCGGCGGAGACCTCAGTTGCACAACTTTGTATCTGTTACTTAGTTCGTTTTTCAAATTGATTGGGTACTGTGACTGGACATATTTATCATCGTAACGAAACTGTACTGAAACGATGTGTCGAATTGTGATGCGGTATTCTCTAAATTTACATTATTTTTAGGGGTAGTTTTAGTATAGTATAGTAGTATTTATAATTTACGTTTGGTCTGACTAATATTCATACTAATATTATAAATGCGAAAGTAACTTTGTATGCATTGGAATGTGTCTGATTACCTTTTCATGCTTAAACAGCTGAAGCAATTGAAATGAAATTTGGCACGTAGATAGGTTTAATGGCGGGGGAGGTCATACCTATGAAACTTTTTATTTACCCCGTAACTCATGCCCTATAAGGGCGAAAGTTTGTATGGAAGTACGATATAAACCAGTTCCACGCGGACAAAATCTAGTACGTAAATGTTTATTTATAAACACATGCAGTGTTATTTTTACTTGGGACCATTATAACTGGACATATTATACGTTCAAGTTCGTAAACTCGTTATCGTCAAAGATTGTGCAACTGAAGTAAATATTGTAAAGTTCATTCGCTTCTAGTCTAACCTATGACCTACATGTCTGATATCTTGTGTAACAACTCGTCCAAACAATCGTCATCATATTTACTATCGGTTCATGCACTGTGATGAAAATGACAAAGTGATTTGATATCTGTAAAATCATGCGCTAATTTATACTAAGAAAAGTGAAACAGGAAACACGATTAACAAAAGGCTTACCTCTCATTCTGGCCAAATCAAAGTAGCAATATAATCATAAAAACACTCGGTGGTCTATAAAAATGTACATTGTTCTAAAATTCAAGATTACAAAATAGCAATACCATGCAGCGAACGAAAAATAAAAACTCAAAATTATACGATAAGTAACTTTAATGAGATAAAACAATTGAAACAAAACACAAAATAAATGTCCTCGGATAAAATAGCACTGGACAGTCTACTGGTGATCATCTGGCTCCACAGAATGGTTATCTTCTTCTGTACTTGAACTTATTTGACGTTAGATCTACAACGGGTGCGCTACGGAGGAAAAGAATACCATTAGTCCATCTATTTGATCTTATATGGCACTGACAGACGAATGGAATAAGCCTATATTTCCTTGAAAATCTCTTTAGTATACCAAACAAGTATAACTCGTAATATATTAACTTGAGAATACTGTAACTAATTTCTGCTTAATAGTAATTGTTTAGTAGCACACCCACGTTAAATAATAAATTAAAAACGGAAAAACGGAAGTCACCAATTGCACACGACACTCAACTGTATGAAACGAATTGGACTACAATAAATATGTATGTTAGTTGAAAAATCCACACAAATGTGGCCCAATATTATTCATACCTTGTTAGACACGCACACAGTACATGTTTGAGTATTTACAATCTGTGGCAATGGATTTTGTTTACATTAAGAACATTACTAAATATTCAGAATTTCATGATAAATTGAGTAAATAATTGCAAACATGCTCGTAATGTATACAAAAAATACAGTCTCTCCTCACAGCCTGTTGTATTCGAAGCTAAGTATCGTCAATCTAAGAAAGTTACTGATAGTAATAAAAACAAATTGTGATTTAGCAATGTATTGGAAGTAGTTCATAGGGATAGGTATAATTACAATGCACATAACTTAATACTAAACTAAACACACTACCACACAGTCACTTCACTAGCCGGAGCTACTGGTGTCCTCTGAACGCGTGCTATGCTTTCGTGACTTTTTTCTATAAAAGATGAAACAAAAAATACATATATATAGGAAAACATACGTTGCCATAATATGGAACAGGTGTACCTCGCTCTCCGTTGTCAATAAAAACTTTTAGCTGCATCTTTATTACTAATAGCTTATATTGACTCCTGCACGGTTAGCATAAAATGTTAAAACCGCGCGTAGATAGATTATCCTTCTCTTTCGTATTAGAACACTTGGAAAGAGACGGGTAGTCGCGTGCGAGAGAGTACGCTCTCGGTCTTGTGCTAGCCGTGTTGGAGTTGTCGGTTTTTCCGCAATCTACGATATACCCGAGTGAGTGTCAATAACCGTGAGGGAGGTAAGAAGAGTAGTTAACTTTTCCATATTATGGCAATGGCGAAAATAAATCGGAAGCCCAAATAATAAAAATTAGCATAAGAAAAGCGACACACGAAAATGTTAAACCGAAAAAATTGCAAACAACAACGACCATCCAAATAACGAAAAAAAAAAGTTATTTTCAATAATCGTCATTCGTGTAGATGTTCCTACGGCAGCCCAAAACAGTGCTAAAAAGTTGTAATATTGATTCAGTGTTATGTTTATATGTACAGTACGATTACTGTTAGTTAAGACCTGACAGATGGATTGCCTTCATTTAATTTTCAACTTTAATCTTATAGAAATAAAATAGTTATTACTAAATCGGTAGATGTGGGTAACAGTATTCTGAAAAATGCTTTATTTGTATGAAATTAAAGTTGAAAATTAAATGAAGGCAATCCATCTGTCAGGTCTTAACTAACAGTAATCGTACTGTATGTCATTGTAATGTCATCCTTTAAATTTATAAAATCCACTGAATTAATAGTACTCGGGTTTTATCAAATCAGAATACGTATCTCAGTTGACGAAACTGCAATGAAACAAAACCCTTTACATTTAGCACTGCCTAGTCGTCTAATAAAACTTTCCTATCGCCTTCTTTCAATGGGTATTTTCAAGAAAATTTTATAAATGTCCAAACGGTTTTTCATTTCACCCATCTGCCGAATAGGCAAAATATTAGACGGCTAGAACGAGTATTTAAAACCAATTTACATATCCAGGCGCAAGCCAGTCCACAAGATCTCGATTTAACAAGTATAAAAATCGCACTACAGATGCGCGCTCCGATCCAGGCTTTACAGGTTTATTCTATCGGTCAGAAAAGCATTAGAAAATTGCTAACCTTAACACGGTATTTGACAAAAGTCAAATCAACTTCTTTTTATGAAACTTCAAAAACGCTCCGTTAGTATGGAATTTGTAGGGATTACTTGCTTACGACGGCACAATCAAACAACGTCCTTATTGTTAGTTTATATGAAATTAAAAATCTTAAAATTGCAAACATAAATGAAAGATTGATACCATCCGAGTAGTTTCGTAATGTATCTGTTGCAATGAGAAAACAATTTATTTTCACTGTTGTCAAATACCCCATTGCGATGACGAAATTGCAAACTATTTTTACTAATCTTTGCGTATGGACTGGCCAGCTCCCTGGCGTCAATCATCTATATGGCTACAGTCAACCAGGCGGGAGCATCCCTTCACCTGGTGATGCGGCGCCGATCGAGGAAGCTCGGCGACCCCGCGCGGCGAGGGATCGAGGGCGAGCGCTCGCGCACCAAGCGCGCCCGCGGAGACCGCGGAGACCGAGGGGACCGAGGGGACCGAGGAGACCGCGGAGACCGAAGAGACCGAGGGGACCGAGGGGCCGATCTACGGTAATCGGCGTACACGCCCGTCATTGTTCTGTATTCGTTGGTATGAGCGAGCATGCATATACGGAAACAAAATGTACGTGTTAATGCCGTTGGAACTACGCTAGAGTCTGTCAAATTGTTTTCGATCCAAAGTCAAGTCGTATGTTGAAATAACACATAAGTACACTAGGTGACTTTTGAGATCCTACTTGGATAAATTTGACAGGCTCCGTTCACTTTCATTTACAAATATTGTCGTCAATTTCATTGAAGCATGTCCGATGTCTTTACATGTAGCGACACAACAAAATTAACGTAATTCGACATCGAACAAACTTTTACAAACATAATGGATTCACCTCAGAAACTTTACTGTACTATTATATCTTTATATTATTCAGGTAAGTTAAGAGACATACAATAAAAAATCTTCAGCTGATAAAGACTATTTTGACTGGCTGTTGTGCCAATTATCAGCTAACTACAATCCATTCAATACCACCTGGTGCTCTTCAGCCGAAGATATGCGGGCGATAATCTACTAAACCCTCCTAAAGCGGGTACTTCTAACAGCAAGGATTCCGTACATTAACCTGTCACTTCTCGTCCCTGTCGCGCGCGCAATTATATTGCCGTCACATGCACAAGGACAGATTTAGATCACTGCACTAAATTCTTGCTTTTCGGATGACAATTTGTAGTAACGATGATGTTACCACGTCCAGAAAGAGACCTGCCCACCCTAGCAGCATAAATATGGATTCGGTCTGAGTGCTCCCCGGAGATTTTAACTTTCTACCTAGCTCGGAGGAAACTCGTTTTGCCCGCTCTGAGCATAACGAAGACTATTGGTATGACACAAGGTGATATTGAATGGACATAGGTCGGCGCGAGGGTTACCTTGAGGAGCGAGTTGAGGTTGACCGCGACGAGCGGGACGAGCTCCGACTGCTGTACGAACTGGATCTGGATGAGCGGGAACCTCTGTGGATGGAATGTTCTAAGGTTAATAATGTCGTGTCGAGAATATCGGGAGGTGTCAACATATTAAAAACTCGCCATATCTTATTAGTCGATCCCTCATGACTAAATGTAAGGCCTGAGTGGACGCCCCGTTCTGAGCGGATGCTAGCGGGGCGTCCACTCAGGCCATACACTAAGGATCGTGACCGCATGCTATAGCCCTCAATGCAGTTCGGTTCCTCGTCAAGTAGACTGCATATGAAAGACTGCATTTTGTAGCCCACTTAATTGTATAAGTCACCCTTTATTAGACGTAGTGTCCTCTTGAATAGGTCAAGCTTTCACCTGGATATGTTCTTAGACGGTTGCCACCATAATCATAGAATCTAGGGATTTTTCAACCAAATTGGTCTGGCGAAGCTAAAATGGACTAATGCATAACTCATTGGCTTTTCTAAGTTTAGAATATAGTTTCTGATGAGTGATGAGCTTAATTGGCAGACAATAAATGGTTCAAATATAAAATGGTATGTCATCGAGAAAAGAGACAACCTTGTAATTCTCAGTCACGCCAACTATACTACAGATTTTAAGAAGAACCAGAAAGATTCTTCTAACATTAAAACATAGTTGCTGATGAGGTTTGATTGGCGTACAAAATATCTCTTATAAAAATGTGTCCCTCTGTGAGAAAAGAGACTAGCGAAAGGTGCACCTAGGTCGCTTTTCCCGGGGTCCAACACAATTTATCATAAATATATAGAGATCACGTACCTTGACGACGAATAGGACCTCGATCTGGACCGCGAAGATCTCGAGCGCGACCGTGACCGGGACCGAGATCTCGACGACTTGCCCTGTGACCGGGACTTCCCGCGCGACCGTGACTTGTCCCGCGACCGGGACTTGCGCCGCGACTTGGACCTCGACTTGCCGCGAGACCGCGACTTGGACCGCGAGGACCGCGACCGCCAGCCCGACGAGCGCGACCAACTCCGCCGAGAAGCGCTTCGCTTGCGCACCTCAGGGGAACTCTCGACGTTCAACGGACTCTTATCCTTGCTTTTAAGTTCTGGTTCCTTTACTTCCTTGACTTCTTTTGGTTTTTCAGGGGACTTTTCCGGTGTGGGAGTGCGTTTTTTGACTTCGACCGGCGGTTCTCGAGACGTGGTCGCTTCCTCGTCGCGTCGGCGCTCCATCGAGGCTTTCGCCTTCTGCGCCAATCGCTGTTTTAAATCGTGGAACTCTTGTAAGTCGAGTTCGTTCTGCCGCGCGCGTTCGTCGGGCGGCAACGTGTCTCCGTTGGACGCGTTGTCGCTCTCGCTTGAAGAACTTCTCAGACAAGCCGCTGTGGGTTTAAAGCTGGTCGCTTTCCTCTTATCCGGCACTCTGATGTATTTGCGTTTGTCTTTTTCTGGTAACTGGTCGATGATGTCGCGGTAGCGCTCAGGGCTTCGTCTCGCCGGCGAGTAGCTAAGGCTTGAAGTACTGCGGCTGCGATTGCGCGACCTAGACTTCCGTTCTCGCTCTCGCCGCTCATGATTCTCCTTCTTCTCTCTATCTCTGTTTACAGTCTTGGGGGGAGATTTACGTTCAACAGACTTTCTGAACTCTCTTCGCCTGTCCCTGACAGGGGAGCGGGTTGGTTCGCGACGGCGTCGCGGGGTCAACGACCTTTTCCGCTCCGGGGTCGGTGACCTCCGTCGCGAGCTCGGGGTCGGTGACCTGCGTCGCGAGTTCGGGGTCGGTGACCTCCGCCTGGACCGACTCCTCTCGCGCTTGTTTTCGATGGACTTCACTACGCTCTTGTACTTGTCTTTCTTGGGAGACGGCGATTTTTTTTTTCTGTAGTCAGGGGACGGGCTTCTCCTACGCGGCAGCGGTGACGGGCTCCGATCTTTGTAATAGTTCGATTTGTCTTTTGTTTTGTTAGACTTCTGTTTTTGCTGTTCGTCCTCCGATTCTGAAGAGGAGGATTTCCTTTCGGGCCGCGAGTTTTTGTAAGGTTTGGCGGGCTCCTTCTTGTCTTTGTTGCGGTTTTTAGGGGGCGAGCGGTCTCGCTCCGGGGACGACCGTTTGTCCGGCGAGGGCGACCTCTTCCTACGTTGGTTCTGATCCTCGTAGTCTCTGTTTCTCCTCGGCTCTTCGTAGCTCTCTTTCCTCCGCGAAGGCTGTTCGTCGTAGCTCTCTCTGTTCCTCCGTTTCGGTTCTTCATCTAAACGCTCGTGATTGTTCCTCCTTTTGTCTCTATCGTTCTCTTTTCTCCCGTATGACTCCTCCCGCTCTTGCCGTTTCTTTCTGTAGTCAGGGGACTCGCTTCGCTGCGTTCTCCTGTCGTTGCGAGGCGGGCTGTCCCTGCGTCTGTTCGGCGCTTTCTCATTTCTGTAGTAGCTTTCGTTTCTGTCTGGAGAGTCGCTCTTCCGCTTGCGTTTATCAGGCGAGGCGCTGTGGTCACGCTTTTTCTTTGGCTTCTCGCGTTCCTGCGATTCGTTGGACGGCGAGCGGTCGCGGCGGTTGCGTTTCGGAGCCCGTTTCTCAGAGCCTTCTCTGGAAGGTTCCCTGCGATCTCTGGAAGGTTCTCTGCGATCTCTGGATGGGTCCCTGCGATCTCTGGAAGGCTCTCGGCGACCTCTGGAAGGCTCTCGGCGACCTTCTCTGGAAGGTTCTCTGCGAGTATTATCTATTTTGGTAACATAGGACTTGTGCCTGTTATGCGGCGGGGAAGCCCGACGTTCGACAGGGCTATCTTCCCTTCTCCTTGACTCACTCCGTCCCTTTCGCACTTCGTCTCTCTTCTCTCTTCTGTTCTTCTCCTCGCGGTCTCTGTTCCTGTGATTGTCGTTTTCTCTGTCGCGTGTTTCCTCCCACTTGTTTTCTTTTGAAGCTTTCTTGTTTTTCACAGGCGAGCTGAAATGGAGTTTACGTCATTACGTTTTTTATGAATAAATGCAGAATAACAATAGGTGTTTGATCAGGTGTATGATGTTTCTTTTGAAATACAATTGAAAGGGTCATCATCACATCACGAACAATAACAGTAAAAACGAGTGAATAAACCTGTCCAATAATTTTCAGATTGTCTATTCAGTCTGGGCTATTAATCATTAGGAGTACAATAATTAAACAGTATATGACTTTTTACGGAAATTTTCTAGTATTGATTTATTGTGAAAGCACTGCGTCATTATTCATTACACTCGCATGTTGTAGCAGAAAAACATTCTGCTTTAGAACCAGTCTCCAACAATTAATCACATGTCGGTTTTGAATTTATGAACCGATTGACCTAGTTGCACGAAATAAACTTTACTTTATTTAACGTTTTTAAGTCCTTAACGTGTTTATGTGAGATACAATACAATACAATACAACAATACAAATACTCTTTATTGCACACCTCACACAAACAAAGCAGTGAGATGAGAATGTTGTCTATGTATGTAGGTGGTTTTGGCATTACAGATGAAAAATAAGATGTCATAAGTTCCGTACGTGTCATATAATCCGTTGTCCAAATGACAGACCGTAAATGGAAGTAAGGCACTTGTCCCACCGCCGGCACTGTTACTACGTGCTACTCGCTCAAGCGAGTAAGAATTACTATGAGAGTACTCGCTACTCGCCGGCGGTGGGACAAGTGCCTAAGCAAACGGGTATCTGTTGGACGCCCTTCTTCACATCTAAAGTAACGCGAGTCAGCGCTTTCTTTTTTCCAGAGACCGTTAATATGAACCGTAGTTGGAAGCATGAAGGAGGCTTTGTCGGTGTACGTCGTAATACCTAGTCTTCCTTGGCCCCGTGAGCGCCACTTACTTGCAACACATTTTTTAGTGTTCTCGGCGTCCAAACAGTTAATTCAATGATACAATAGGAAATATAGCTTACTTTTCTCTCGTGGAGGGCTGGCTGCTGCCGCGGCGTCTCGTGCCCGACTTTTTCTGTTCAAAATGCAACAAACACTCGTGAATAAACAACATCGTAGAATAGCGCCATCCGACACTGGTGCCAATACAAGAAGACTATAGTGGTAGTTAACGGCAAATCATATCTCTCGCCGACATACGACCACTTGCTCAGACTCAAATGAAAAAGCGAATCTTTACAATTCAAATAATATACCACTGATACACATGCATTCTAAATAACCATTTATAAAATAATAGACGAAAAATAATGATTTATTACTAAAATAAATGTAAGCTATCATGTAAGCAAGTATAAATGAAATGTACAAGTACAATCAAAGTGTTTTATAGAATGTTCCAGTCAAATTGTATCCATAACATTCTCATGAAACAAAAAGTAAAATAAAATATATATAAATGGTATTCGTAAATGGTTTGATCCTTGGCACCAGTGAGTGAGATAGATATAATATTAGTAACACAATTACAATGTCAACATTGAGTATTAATAGGTAATTAAAATACATAAATACATAGACACAAAATCAAATTGTAATAACACTTCGGAAACGTACCTTATTTAACAAACGGTGGTGGCATTGTATACCATTTAAACATGTGGAGCATCCTTAATTAGTTTTGGGTAAATGAGAAGAGGGAGAATGTTATGGATTAGTTACATTTTCACATTCAATCACAGGACAATATGGTCGTGTCGAACAGAAACGTGGGCTGGCTGCGGCCATCGGCCAGTTACGTCTTGATCACACGTACCGAGCAAACGGGCAAGACAGTACTCGGCCTAGTAGATAGAAAGGGAGCTACTGTCTCGCCGCTTTTACGCCGATAGCACGGAGTGAGAGAGAGAGAGAGAGAGGCGAGAGAGCTGGGCCAGACACGTTTCTGCACGACACGCCTCGCGCTGCACGACAATATATAACCACCATCTGTTTAAAGGACTACCAACACCATGCATGTCAATAACTATGCACTCTAGGACCCGCAAGCGCCCGCTCGATCGCTCATTAGTCACAGATGTTAACTCTTAATGCATTACCGATTGTCACGGAATACGTATTTTAGTATTCACCTAACATAGTGTTTACTGAGTGTTATTGTTTTGTGATATACTTACAGTATACGTTATTTCTTCAGATAAAGATGGCTATCCTATGAAATGATGCACAGTTAAACAGATAATTTTTACTGTCTATTTCTTGTATTTACAGAAAAATAAACTAAAAAAAGAATTACGTAAGAAGACAAAAACCACATTCACAAAATCGGACAATCCCCCATTACAGATAGAGCTTGCAGTGTAGGCCTTAGCTAGACGAAGCCGGGGGACAGAGGTCGCAACTGAACGGTCGTGGTAGCTGCGATTAGTTCGGTAACTATTGCAAAAGTAACAAGAAAACAGGGCGGTGTGAGGAAATATTCAACAAAAACAAAATGGTGACGCCCATGTTTATACGCAAAGGACGGTGCGAAGTATTTTAAAGTAAAATCCCTTCAAGCCAAAGTTTGAGATGGAAATAATAGGGAGAGGGCAGTACATCAGCTATTCGGGAGTCCTGAAGCTATGGGGGAAGTGTGTCAGTGTTGTGGAAGGGAGCCCAAGTGAAGTCTAGACAAGGACATGTGTGGAAGTAATCTCAAAATTCAAACAATTTCCCAAGTCCCAAGTATATATTTAACCATCATTGTTAGAACTCTTGATGTTCGAAGATTATATTTTTAGGCATGTATAGTTAGGATAAGTTATGGTATAATCTAATAGCGCACTATTTGCGCTTTTATTTATTTATGAATATGGTTGTTCATAAACGTTCCTCTCCTCAATATCTCGCGTAACAAGAGTATTATAACGTGATTCTTTAGCCATGTTAATTTTGTATTTATAGGGCTACAATTTAGTTGTAATTAATGTTCCTGACAAATTTTACCATTGGCACATAATTCAAAAGCGTTTCGAACCTTTCTTTTACACTAAGAAGACAGAAACTAAGCTTATTGTGGAAGCACTTGTTATCTGCGCGACATTATTTAGAAAACATCGCCCTCGGGCGCAACTGAATCGTTTGCTGTCACGGAACGTCTTTGCACAACCATATTCAATGTAAAACATAATCTTCGGCAATTCGTCGAGGCGGGCAGAGTCAAGTAACAATTACCTTCTTTTTCTTTCGTTTTTCGTCGTCGGAGCTGTCGCGCGACTCGCTGTCGGAGTCGGAGTCACTCGAGCTGTCGCTGTCGGGGGATTTGGAGCGCTTCTTCTTTTTTTTGCCATCTTGCCTGTGTGGAGGAGCAACGTTAGTCTGGTTTACTGAACAGGCTAAAGAAAGCGAAAGTGAGGCGAAAATTATGAAAAGAGGGCCCATTTTAGGAAGCTACAAGTAACATTTTACAATTATAAATGATCAACACTGCGGCGACGATGTTGCCTGTTTAGGATTGTAATATTGTAATTTGTAGCTTCATTAATCTCGTTTCTTGTGGCTCCCCACGGGTGATCTTACTCGGGAAATTCGCAACTAAAGTCGTTTTGACGAGAAGTAGTCATGAACACATCTGAAGCAGCAGATTTTTCCAGCATATTTGATATATATTTGCGGATATTTACTTATACCTGGAGTATACGTGTTTATTTGAAAGTGCTTGGTTGGAATTGCGCTATTATAATATTACATTAAGTGGTAAAAAGAACTTTTGTACAGGTCGTTCAATTCATCTTTGCGCGCGGCTGTATGTGCGTGTGCGCTTGTGACTGCCGTTTGTGTGCGTGCATGTGCCTGTGATGACGGCTGCCGCGTTAACGTATTGCCACACAAATAGCTATTCATTTAAGCAGGCGTACACTATCGTACACATACCGCACAGATTAGTTGAACTGACTGTACTAACTTTATTACTGTATTATTCTCGTATTCATATGATATAATAATTATTGAAATTATATATAGAGCCTTCAGCTTTAACTAAAATATACCTTTTGGCTTCAAAATAAACATGAGAAATGAATGTATTTTTTATTCACAAGTTTCTAAATTGTCTAGCCTAAAGTTTAATACAAAGATCAAGTACAAGGTAAAAATATTATTTGTATCAATTTGACATCCGTGTCATTGGGCCCCAGAGATTGCCAAAATGCCACTTTTATCCCAAAAAATATTGTGGCCACTAAGAAAATTACTTGACATTCATTTGCACCAAATTATGATCTTTGCATCAAAGCTATAATAATGGTGATTCTATGTTAAAAATTAAGCAACATTATTATAGTTTAATTAATATCTCTCACAATAACCATACCTACGTATGAAATCCCATAACATTTTTCTCTCGCTGAAATTAGTAAAATAATCGACTAAGTAAATTAAAAAAACTGGAATAGTATTTTAATACTCAATAAATACACCAAAATACTTGCCTCTTCGATAACGGAAGCATCACCTTCCTGTGTTTAAAAATCTATGAGAATATCGCCAACATTACAATAATAAACATGCAGTTAAACTTAATAATGATATAAGATATTTAACAAAAATACCCACTTCTCTTTTTTGTTTTTCTTCGACTTTTTCTTCTTTAATTTCTTCGTTTCAGGCGACGCACTGTAAAACAAAAGAAATCATAAACAATTGAATGAATAAACAAAGCTGTAGATGTAGACAAATGTACCTGTCATATTGTCCACTTCTATTGTTATGGTGTCTTATTCATTTGCCTATGATAGTTTCATCATTATTCAAATAAACTGTTATCCGTGACATATGAAATTTATTACTTCTTAAGTCATAACATAAGACGAGGTTTCCAATACATCGTAATTCAAATACGTAAATTACGTAATGTTAATTTATTACGACTTCCGTTTGTACTTATGAAATGTTGGAAAAAAGGGGTTAGTATCATCAAGTACAATTTCAACAGTGATTTTATTTTGGGGACGACAAGTTAAAAGATCTAATGTTAATCATCTTTTTTGTCGCAGGCGTCACAATCACAATTTGAACACAACCAGGAATCGCAGAATCTCGAGAGATTCATGAAGGTTGCACGGACAAATCAAGCCGTTGGTAACCACTTATTAGTGTTTAACCAGCTAGTATAACTGCCTGGCGCATACCTGAGGCCATGTGGCAAGGAGAACCAAAGAATACAAGATGTATTGAGAACGAACGTGGCGCAATGTACCACCGCGCGTGGGACATTGCGCCACGTTCGTTCTCAATACATCTTGTATTCTCTGGTGTTCGTGGTGTTATATAAGTGATGTTGAGCTTCAAGTGATACGATACCTGCGTTTCTTCTTCTTCTTGGGCGGCGCGGGCCGCTCGTCGCGCTCGCGGCTCGGCGTGCGCACGAGCGGGTACCGCTGCGCGTGCTCGCGCGCGCGCCGCTCCGGGTCCAGGCTGGAGCCCTCAACGAAGCGCGGCGAGATGCCGAACGCGTCGCGCAGGCGCGCGTTCTTGGCTTGCTGCGCCTCGGCCACCGCGTGCGTTTCGCGCACGCTAATGACAAAATAAAGCGTCAATATGGAGAAAAAAAAAGTTTCTAAGAGGGAGAATACTACAGATTACATACAGTCAGGCTTAGTTATCTAAAAATCTCATATACTGTTTATAGGTCAAGTCAATGTCAATTATGTTCAGAACCTTAAAACCCTGAGCCCTTATATACTAGGACAATGAACTGGCTGTCTCTCAGAAACGGGATCCGGATCCAAGGACCACCAGCCAGTTGCTGGTTTTTATTATTTATTTATTATTTCGGACAAGAGATGTCAGGCGTTCCGGACACGTATCTGGGGAACACGCCAATGCGCTAAACATACAATGTATAACCACAATATGTTACAAGAACTATCTAGCGTAAACTATGAGAATTGACGATAAAAGTGTTGTTTAATTGGACTGAAGTCTCATGTGAATGAAACCTACGATCGCATGTTTTGTTATCTGAATTTAAGTGTTCCTAATAAAGCTTCAAAGAAGACTGATGAATATTTACCTGAGCAGCACCTAAGTGCGCTAGAAATGGGGAAACATTAAAATCATTTAACATACTTAATCCATACCGTTAAGTTTCTAATAAACCAAGCATATCACAATAACCAGCGTTCGCTACAAACGACTATGAAATCGTTTAATTTCCAATCAAGTCGATAGCGCGGCTAGGTTTCGATTAACCATTAGACTGACGCGGGCGGCCTATATTGGCTACATGCTAGTAAATCGATAAATGTATGCACACCTTATCACAGAGCGCATGGACTTCCTCTCCTCGTCATTGGAGAGACAGACCTGCAAGTTATCGTTATAATTGCGTTCGGCGGCCGGGCAGCCGCAGCGGCAGCAGCAGGAGCCCCGCAGGCCCGCGAGGAGTGTCCGGAGCGCCGGCTCGAGCGCGTCCGCGTGCGAGGGCCCCGGACACAGGGCGGGGACCTGAGGAGCCAGCACCTCGGGCGCGGGCTCGTGCGAGGCGGCCCGCGCCCGCCCGCGCCCCGGCGCCGCCACCACGGCCTGAAACGTGCCGCGCCACAGCCTCTCGAACACCACCCTGTTTGGGTGTTGGTTTTGGTTGTGCTCGCGTCGCGATCCCCTGCCCCTTTGCATGCTTAAGACTATATTTTTATCTAATGGAAGACTTGGTTTCTTATACTAAGTTAAAAGCTAATGGAAGACTTGTGATTGTGGGGTGCGGTACGTGAGAGCGGCCGGCGGCGGGCCGGCGGCGCTACTGAGGCGCGCCCGCCGGCCCGCCGCGCGCAGGCTGCGCAAACAGGATCTCCGCTCGACGCACAAAGGGAGCGCTCCCCCTAATCCCCCGACGGGAAAACGCTCATTACTTTCCCCGTTTGGAAAATTTCGCAAACGTTTCACGACGCTCGGGCGTTTGGTAGAGGAAATTTAGTTAAACACGAGCGTGTTGTAACGGCTTAATAAAACTGGGTTTCCCTATTACTACTGGGTACTATTTAAATTGAATGTAGAACTAATTAATAGGTAGTCGTAAATTACATGATTTGCGTGAACCGTAAACGCGTTAGTTTCTTTACGTCACACCTGGCCATAATGCGAGTTTTACTGCACGCTGCGCGTACAGTAAAACTCGCATTGTGGCCAGATGAAGACGTAAAATTGTGTACTTACCACGGGCGGTAATTCGTAAAGCCCCAGGTCGCATATGTATGCATGGCCCTCATCTTCGGTTCGGGCCACAAACACCTGCGATCTGGGCCATTCACGAATTCACCGCCCTAGGTACGTAATGTACTATTTTAAATCCCATCTTTCAACCCAGTTGCCTTTATTTTATGTAACCTAAACAATCGATTTAATTAAATAATAAAAAAAAATAAAAAATAAAAAATTGCATACCTTAAATTACACACTTATACTAGGTACACGAATTGTAATCACCGTAAGTTGTTAGATGTTCGATTATAGCAATACCTACCTAGTTCCGGTCGGGTCAATTCGGAATTCGTGTCAATTTCGAAATTGAAAGTTTTCCTATTTTACATGAAGTTTAGTGGATATTTTAATCCTTATGTGCATACCTATGGATATGGTATCAATCACTTTGATTATACATTTAAATCCACGTCACATTTGAGACAACTTTGACAAAGCCTATACCTAATTGACATTAATTCAATTTATATAAACAACTTGTGTCACTTAAGTTGTATCATTTTTTAAACTGTATGCATCTAAAGGTTATCAATTACATTATACAGCTATTTCTTACGGTCAAGATAATGGTTTTCAACATGGCTTAGGGGTAACATGGCGTGCCAAAAGGTGTGTAAAGAATACAATGTGCCGTGAAGTAAAATTTGTTTTATATTTGTTCAGCTGGGTCATTAAAATAACAGCACGTGTACTGCACATTAAAAAAACGACAATGTACATTCTAGACTAGGCTTTAGGCCCAAGGGCTGCTCTGGCATTAGAGCAACCCTAGTAATCAACCCATATTTTCGATTATTAAAGATGTGGCTACAATCCGTTTCGACAACTACTCGAATTCGATAGAAAAACCGGCAAAATGTATTAACGTATTATGTTTAACTTACAGAAATTAAGAGTAGTCGATATAGTTCGCTGAATAAGTGAATGAATACAGTACAGCAAAACTATACTTCCGTCACGCTTCAAACTAACTGACAAGGTTAGGATAGTGTCCTGTCCAGGCTTTTTCAGTCCAGGGCGTTCTCCACACTCCCTCTACACAATTAGCCGTTCCATCTATAAATATGCATACATTTCGAAGCTTACGCAAGTGGAATAAGGTTCAAAATTGTGTACATATTGTTGTTGTAAGTACAGGCGCGGTTTAGCACGCGGACTGGTAACATTAATTAGGAATAACTAACATACAGCTGTCTCCGTTCGTTTTAGCGTCGCGTGATTAAATCACTAAACGTTAAATAACATTAGCTGACCAAAATCGCGCGGCTTAATTAGTATTAACACGCTGTGACCGATTTATGGTTGAAAGAATGAATGTGGGAGTGTCCAATGTTCAAGTCAGATTTAGTTTATATAGATTGTAAGGAGGCTATCCGCAGCAGAACCAAGGTGACCGATATAGGCCTCCGAATCGCTAAACTTAAGTGGCAGTGGGCGGGTCACATTGCACGTAGAACCGATGGCCGTGGGGGTGGAAAGGTTCTCGAGTGGCGACCAAGAACCGTAAGGCGCGGCGTGGGCCCCCCACAAGGTCGCCTGATGACCTGGTAAAGGTCGCGGAGTCAGCTGGATGCGGGTAGCGCAGGACCGGTCACATTGGCACTCTTTGGGGGAGGCCTATGTCCACCAGTGGACGTCTTCCGAGTGATTTGATGATGAGATTGCTATGCAATTTAAAAAAGTTTTTCAATAACTAATTCGCGGCCATTCAAACTTTTTTTGATTGAAATGTGGACGATACGACAAAACCGGCTTATTAAACTGATAATAACGCGTGCGGCGCCGCAGGGGCAGATGGTATTACAAAATAAAAGAAGGTACCTACGTAGTCTTAATTTTGTACTTGCTTACGTAGTTTTGTAAAATAAAGCAACCTAGGACGTCGTAACATATTTCAAAATTATAAGAATTAAAATAGAATAATACGAGTAGAATCCGCTAATACTGCCCGTTCCCGCTAATCCATGAGAGAAGGCCTGTGCCCAGCAGGCTGATTTATTATTTATAATAGAATCCATAGTCATTGGCGACTGGCTATAAAGGTTGCTATCTGAAAGCGCACACCTTCGAGGAATACAAATAGATCAAACGAAACTGTCGTTGTTCCAATGAAAAACAATAATTATTATTGTCAACCGAACTTTTCTAGCGCAATTATTTTCCTGCATGACACAGTTACGTGTTTGCCCTGTCAGATAGATTATATATTGCAGAAGGTATTGGAAAAAGCGCAGTAGAATAGACATAACCTTTCCAAGTTTATGCGGAATTATTCAAATTGTGTGCGTCGGAAGCTAAGTACCCGACAGTCTCAGAATGAGGGTTATGTTTTTCGAGCGTATGTATGAAAATTCTATTTAACGGCCTACAGCCAACACGGCTTGTTGAATTTTAACATATCAGTTGTCGTTGGATTCCTCATAATCGTGTGATACGCTATAATATGTCAAAAAAGCAGTTGGGTTATATTTTTCGAATGAGGGTTCCAGAATGCTTTGTCACCAGCTGCCCAGTTAGCACGATAGGCTTCATGGCCGCGTGGCCAAAATGTGAAACTTACTGAAACGTCACGCAAAACATCACCATAAAACGTATCATGATACTGGGCCTTGTACAACCGGCGAGAAGTCCAGGTGCCAAAATCCACCAACCATATTATCATTTGATTGGCTACAAAAGCTGCATTAAAACAACCTCTCGCCTCAGTGCCGCCGATTGGTAACATAATGCATTCCGGAAACCCTCATTAAGTGTGACTATTTCTTTATTTACTGATAAGTTTTCATTTAATACCTTACACGTATCATGTATATAATACGGCTTGTCTAAACTGAATTGACACGCGCTTCCCACGTGGTTTCTCACGTGCGTAGTAAATTCAAAAAAGACGAGTTAATGGGCAATATTGACCTAGCAACACGAACTAAAAAAAAAATTGGTAAGTATAGTACGTATCGGTCCTTCTTGAAACGACTCTGATCGGATCGACATCGGACACTATTCGAGATACGCGAATTCGTTCTATAAGAAGTCACTAGTCCGATTTTAGAAAAAAAAACACTAAAGTATTTCAAAATTTCAATGCATTTTTATATTAAAAATAAATAAAATTCATTTATTTATTTTATTAACAAGTAGAAGCTTGTAGAAGGCTTATACGCGACTTGTAATCGAACCCGGTTTTTTTTTTTCAATTTGTCTTGAACCATTTACGGAACGTCACATGACAGCTGACATCAAAAGAAGTGGACTATAAAGAACCTATTTTCTTCCTTAATCCTATCTGGAATGGAGTAGGTACAAGTAATTATAATAAAGTACCCTTGAACCTTTTATTACTAAAACCTGTGTTCTAGTATTATTACTAGAACACATTACGCCACATTACATTATTATTATTATTCATACGAGAGAATTATTCACCCTGTGCCTGTGGTTAGCAGTAAAAATCTAGCATAATCTAAGCGAGCCCAGTTTTTATGTCCGCGGTCCTATTTATTGAGCAAATGTAATCACGTCACATAAATTTAGGAAACCGCACGCAACCTACTTTCAGACACGGAGGTAATAAAAACTAACATTTATTAAATTTATTCGTCATTGTTATTTTTTAAAGCCAAAAATGGCTACAACGGAACCCTTATAGTTTCGCTATGTCCGTCTGCGGCTTAGCTCTGAGGCTCTAGTATAAGTTTTACCGAAACAAAACTTAACGATCGCGTTTGCGTTTTACCCTCAATTTGTATGGGATTTGACAGACAAACGCAAACGCGGTCGTAAAGTTTTGTTTCGGTAAAACTTATACTACAGCCTCTTTAACCCTTACTACTTGTTCTTCTTCTTGTTTAAGGGGATGCCTTGGTCCGAGTCGACCACGCCCCCTTGACAGCGACACGCTTATGCCTTCTGCGCACGAGAAAAAGAGATGCAGCACTCTTCGGGAAAAGCTTTTTTGGTCATATTTCGATAAATACTTAACTTAGTGAAGTTTTATTTACATTTCATTAAGTGAGATTTTAGATGAGATAAAATACTATAGTATTAACTTGATTCTGTCGTTAAATAATGTATTGTTTGAGTAGGTTGATTCATCATCATCATCATATCAGCCGAAAGACGTCCACTGCTGGACATAGGCCTCCCCCAAAGAGTGCCACAATGACCGGTCCTGCGCCAACCGCATCCAGCGGACTCCCGCGACCTTTACCAGGTCATCAGTCCACCTTGTGGGGGGCCTACCCACGCTGCGCTTTCCGGTACGTGGTCGCCACTCGAGAACCTTTCCGCCCCAACGGCCATCAGTTCTACGTGCAATGTGCCCCGCCCACTGCCACTTAAGTTTAGCGATTCGGAGGGCTATATCGGTTACCTTGGTTCTGCTGCGGATAGCCTCATTTCTGATGCGATCGCGCAGAGAAACTCCCAACATAGCCCTCTCCATTGCCCTTTGGGTGACTTTGAGCCTTCTTATGAGGCCCATAGTAAGCGACCACGTTTCCGTGCCATACGTCATCACTGGCAACACACACTGGTCAAATACTCTCGTCTTGAGACACTGCGGAATATTGGACGAAAAGATGTGCCGTAGCCTCCCGAATGCTGCCCAGCCGAGTCGGATTCGACGATTGACCTCTTTCTCAAAGTTGGACCTACCTAACTGAACAGTCTGTCCTAGGTATATATAATCGTCTACAACTTCGAGCGTAAAGTGTCCGATTGAAATGGGGGTTGGTACTACATGGAGGTTTGACATGATCTTTGTCTTATCCATGTTCATCCTTAGACCAACTCGCTCGGAGGCTTTACTGAGGTCATCGAGCATCGTGCTTAAGTCCTCCATGGTCTCAGCCAAGACTACTATATCGTCAGCAAACCGAAGGTGAGTGATGTACTCGCCGTTGATGTTGATGCCTAGCCTTCTCCAGTCTAGAGTCTTGAACACGTCCTCCAGTGTGACTCCACTACTGAACAGAGCAATAAATACAAAAGCTGAAGATGACTGGGACAAATATAAAGCGGTCAAAGCCAATTACAAAAAGAGAATAAGATACAGAAGATCTGCATCATGGCGGAACTTCTGTGACAACATATCCAGTAGCACACAAGCCAACAGAACAAGGAAGATACTAGCCAGCCAACCCAGTCAACTACTGGGCACACTGAGAAGACCAGACAATACCACCACCAGCAATCCATCTGAGACTGAAAGTCTATTAGTGGAAACCCACTTCCCGGGGTGCAAGGTAGTTGACGTACAAACCTGGGCAGACCAGGAGGAGAACTATCATCCAACAGATAACGAGTGGAAGATAGCAGAACGAATAACAGAGGAAAACAAAACGGCCTGGGCGATAAACAGTTTTGACAACTACAAATCACCAGGTCTAGACGGTATCTACCCGGCCTTACTAAAGTGGGGAGGACATAAGCTGATCGAGCATCTATCGAACCTACTATGCAGTTGCATTGCATACAGATACATACCAACAAAATGGAGAGAGGTAAAAGTAATATTCTTACCGACACCGGGGAAAAGTGACTACTCAGACCCAAAATCCTTTAGACCCATAAGCCTAACCTCTTTCATGTTAAAGACCCTGGAGAGACTCTGCAACAGGGACTTAAAAGACACGGCCCTTAAGAACATAAAGATACACCCAAACCAACATGCCTACAGCCAAGGTAAATCAACAGACTCAGCCCTTCATGCTGTAGTAACCAACATAGAAGACGCGCTCGCTAGAAAGAACTCCTGTCTAGGCACCTTCATTGATATAGAGGGTGCGTTCGACAGGACCAACTTTAGCAGCATAAAACAAGCACTAGAAAGACATAAAACCGAACAGCTGCTCATAGAATGGATTATGAACATGCTAAAGAAAAGAATTATAAAACTATCCGAAAACCAAAGCCACCAGGCACTAGTCATAAGAGGATGCCCTCAAGGAGGCGTCCTCTCGCCACTGCTGTGGAACCTGGTAGTAAACGACCTAATAACGAAACTAAACAATAACCGCTTCCTAACGATAGGATATGCGGACGACATAGTTATACTGGTCAGCGGCCTGATCACAAGCACACTATGTGAACTTACACAAACAGCACTGAAAATAATAGAGAAATGGTGCAAGGAGAATGACCTATCGGTAAACCCAAAGAAAACCGACACAATTCTCTTCACAAATAAACGTAAGTTGGGTACCTACGAAATGCCAACACTATTTGGCACAAAACTAACACTCTCGAAGGAGGTGAAATATCTAGGTATAACACTAGACGACAAACTTAATTGGAACAAACACCTAGACAGTAGACTAAACAAAGCAACAGTAGCCTTCTGGCAATGCAGAAGGATGGTGGGGAAGACATGGGGCCTGGCTCCCCACATCAAACTGTGGCTGTACAAAATGGTGATAGCACCAATGATAAGCTATGGTGCCATAGTATGGTGGCCCCGTACCCAAACCACGAGTGCAATTACCAAAATCCAGAAAACGCAAAGACTAGCATGTGTGGCGGCTACGGGATGCATGAGAACAACCCCAACAGTAGCACTAGAAATAATGCTAGGACTCCTACCTTTACACATGCATATACAAAAGGAAGCGGCCGCGACGGCAATACGCCTAAAAAACCTCAACCTATGGACAAAACTAAACACCACAAACGAAGATCCACAACAGACTGATCACAAGCCTCCCTATTATTGAGGCTCCAATCGATAAAATACCAAGAACTGCAGTCTTCAAGAAAGACTGCATATTACTAACAGAAGACTCAAGAAAGGGGCTAAACCAAACAGACCTCAGAATCTTCACAGATGGTTCGAAAACAAATACGGGAACGGGATGTGGAGTGTTCTCAGAGGACTTAAACATACACATATCCAAACCACTAGGTGAACCACGGTGAAACACGGTATTCCAGGCTGAATGCGTAGGGATAATTGAAGCCTGCAATGCCATAAAGAGACGACAAGTTGAGAACACAAACATACGAATACTCACAGACAGTAAATCGGTACTACAAGCACTGAACAGTGATAACATCACATCTAGCTTGATATACGAATGCCACCAAAACTTAACAGACGTGTGCGCAGACAAAAACGTTACCATACAATGGATCAAGGGGCATAGTGGCTCAAGAGGAAACGATGCAGCGGATGAACTGGCCAGGAAAGGCTCAGAAACGGCGGCATACGGACCGGAACCAATCTTACCCCTGCCACAAAGCTATATATACAATCAACTTGACCTATACACCAAAGACCTACACCAAAGATACTGGGAGGATATAGACACATGCAGACAGACCAAAGAGATTCTGTCAAAACGCGACAACAAACTTACAACCGCACTACTGAGGACACACAGAAACCAACTACGCAAGATAGTAGGAATAATAACAGGACATAACACCCTGAACAGACAACTGTACAACATGGGTATCACAGACAGCCCCATGTGCAGAGCCTGCATGGAGGCGGAGGAAACGACCAAACATATTCTACTGGACTGCAAGCAGGTAGAAGTATACAGGAAAAAGCACCTAGGGTCTCCAGACACACTACGGAACGCAGTCAGGAACACAAAGGCACTCACCAACTTTGTAGAGGAGCTGGGGTGGTTAGAGTAGCGCTACCCCACCATTTCACGCAAAATAGGCACAATGGATGTCGACTTGCGGAAAAAAAGCCCAGTAGAAGTAACTAACAAACTAACTAACTAACGTCCTCCAGTGCAGCGGTGAACAGTTTTGGGGAAATAACATCCGCTTGTCTGACACCCCGCTGCAGCGGAATAGGCTTCGAACTCTGATCCTGGAGTCGGACTGACATAGTGGCGTTCTCGTACAAACACTTCAGCACTTCGATGTAGCGGCAGTCGATCGAATCGAAGGCTTTCTCGTAGTCCACGAACGCTAAGCAGAGAGGCAGTCTTCTGTAGGCTCAGTCTTCTGTATAACCTGGCGGAGCGTATGAATGTGGTCTACGGTACTAAAACCTCTTCGGAAACCGGCTTGTTCGGGAGGCTGGAAGTCATCAAGCCTGCGTGCGAGACGATTCGTAATGTCCCTTGAAAACAGCTTATAGACATGGCTCAGAAGTGAGATGGGTCGGTAGTTCTTCAGCAGAGTGTTGTCACCCTTTTTGAAGAACAGCACCTTCGGGAGAACGCCAAAGGCGTGGAACAGAGGTGACTCTGTTCCACGCCTTTGGCGTTCTCCCTTCCAGTAGGTGTTGAATAACTTCTGGAGGGCAGTAAGGATCGGTTTTCCACCCACCTTCAGGAGTTCGGCTGTAATTCCGTCTTCACCGGGTGCCTTGCTATTCTTAAGCTGTTTCAGAGCCATTCTAATCTCGTACAGGCTGATGTCCGGGATGTCGTCGGTGTAGTGTCGGGTAAGTCTAGCTCTAGGGTCTTCTGCCGGACCAACTTCGGGTTTGCGAGTTGACGTGTATAGCTGTCCGTAAAAACGCTCTATCTCACTCAAAAGCTCAGGTTTGGAAGAAACGACTCTGCCGTCCTCTATTTTCAACCTTGCGAGCTGGCTCTGCCCAATAGACAGATCTCGTGCGAATACTTTTGAGCCCTTATTTCGCTCGATGGCCTCTTCGATACGGTTCGTATTGAATTGGCGCAGATCGCGGGTAAGGGACTTGGAGATCCGTTTATTGAGCCGCCGGTATAAAGTCGCATCGGCAGAAGACTGCAGAATCATTTCACTCCTTTCCTTCATGAGCTTCTGAGTGGAGCTAGAGACCCTTTTAGTTCTGTTGGGCCGCTGGGCCTTGAAGAACTTAGACCCGGTGGCACGGACAGCTTCCACAAACCCGTCGTTGAGTTCGTCCACATCGCCACCTAGGCAATCGTACGCAAAGTAGGTTGATTGAAAAAAGGAAAATAAAGACCCAACTTTGATTTTTTTTTCTATCAAGGGAATTTTAGGCAATCATATCGATTAAATCAGATAAACAATAGTCAAGAATCATATATCTGAAAATCAGACCTTATTGTTTCAGAACGGCGTTTCAAAGCACGTGATAATTTCCAATTCACCCCCTTAAGAGCTAAGCTCTTGTCGGTGTAGCTCAAAGTAGGCCCCTCCATCTACTCTGATCCCAGGCAACCGCTTTGACATCTCGATACGACCTAACATCAACTCTGTAATTCGGCATGGGCATATAAATCAATCACGCCGACAAAACAGTAAAATAAAAATCTTGAATGTTTTTTTTTTTAGGTTTGCTCACAAAGAATGGAATTGGGAATGTATTTTTTTTTCTCGTTATACCAATAATGTGGGGATATTGCTGGATAGCTTATTCAAAAATATTATGGGTTTCTTAAAACCATTTTTCAACTCAGTCATTCGTTTGCGAGATATATTGGGCTTTCTCTGTGACCATTTTTTCTTTTTTTTACCGAATATTTTTTGTTTTTTATATTATTGTAATTATATCTAATTCTAAATGTACCTACCTTTGTCTTATACTGATTCTTGTAACACCAATCTACCTGTACCTATGTTTTACAGACAAATAAATTAATTGAATTGAATTGAACTGAATTTAAAACCCTAATTTTTGTTCGAGTCATGTTAATTATTAAAACACTGTCTGATGGATCTTCGGGATGGCTATAGGCTATATTTATATTTTGTCCCGCAGCTTTACCTGCGTTCTCTGCAATATGCGAGCAAAGCCGCGCGGGCAGTTAGTAAATAAAAATTGCTTCGTCTACTCTACATCTAAAACCTAAGCTAATTCTAGATATTGACTACAGCACTAACGACATCGGAAGCATACTGAACATCCCTATCCTTGAAAGCAACGAGACTTCTCGGCTAGGAGCCAAGACCTATGTCCGTACTATGCAACAGAAAGTGCTGATACAGTAGCGCAAAACATAACCAACCCAGTTCCTACATTGCAATACCCTAACATATTTAGCTAGGGTGCGCGCCGTATTAAAATCCCCTCGAGGGGGTGAGGCGCTGACGTCATTCCGATCAATAGTCAACCCCAACTCGCTTTCCGGCGGAAAGTATTAATCCTCTATCCATTGCCACTCCAACGTACATTTGTAAACCGATCCGTGTCGCGGTGACGGTCAATGGATTGCATGTAACGCTATATCGCGGTCGGAGGTCGAGTTTCGGACATCAAAGCTATTTTGGGGATTTCGTGACATTTAGGTAAATGTTATCCTTTATTTACGAAATCTGAGTGGAAAGGTCAAATGCTTCCGACTAGAGTTTCCACGATGTTTGGCAGCTTGGAAAGTTTGGTGCGTGGGAATTTCTGACTATGTTATTTTTTTACACAAACTATATAGGTAACATTGTATATCGTTGAAAGAACGTAAGGTTTGCTTTAATTAATGTTATAAAAAGAAAATGTCTAAGGTTGTTTCTTTGTAAATTTGTATGGAGGGAGGTAAATTCCGCAACTACTTATTATAATCAAGAATCTATATTATACTTTATCCGACCGTAAGGACCGGTGTAGGTAACACATTGACTAATACGAGTCCATACAAAAGCAACTCGCACTTGCAGCAAATGTATGTGGGATTGGTACTTTTTGAATGACTTTGTATGATGCCAGCATCATCCGCTACAGCCAGCTGTTAGATGATGAATAAGGAACGATCGAACGTGGTTTGAATAGTTTTAGAACGGTGAATGATTTGACGTATGATTGAGTTTGTAAGACGATCGGTACGAATGAAGACGTACATTATGTAAATAAATAAGATTTGATATAGTTCTCGTGTTTCCCTGCCATCCCAATCTACATTTGGGGGCTCGTCCGGGATCCAGGGAAAATTACGCGACTACGAAGATACGGCGGCAAAGACGAAACGAAGTGTAAATACGACGACGACGACGGAACTACGGCGAGAAAACGACGAAGACTTAAGACGAAAGTTGTGTTTAAAAGAAAACGGGAGACGGAGAATACGATGGATGTTTACCATCAAATTTTAACGTTGCCCTTGTTTACGGCGGAGGACGGCTTTGAGGTGGAAGCTTTTATCGAAGAAGTCGAAGAGAAGTCTCTACTATATAAGTGGACGGAGCGGCAGCAATTTTTAATCGCCAAAAAGAGGTTCGGCGGTACGGCGGCTCTCTGGTTACGCTCTGAGGATTCCTTCCGAGACTGGGAAGAACTGAAGTATGCGATACGAAGGGAATTTAGCAACGGCGATTTTAGCGCAGAACATATGCCTGAAAATCATAAAGATTACAACATTGACGACGAGTTATTGACACACGACAGCGACGCGCAGCCCTTTACGCAAAAAGTGTCAACGTCGATGGAGGTTGCGCTAAGCGCTGAACAGAAAAAAGAAGAAAACGTGGAAATGACATTTGACATCACGTGTCAAAATGAAAATAGTGAAATTTACTCCAAGCAGCAAGAACGTAAAAATATTAAAGACGAAGCCAACAACGATACAAGTTCCATTGCATTAAATAGTGCTGAAGACGTGCACGACGTGCTACTATACAAGCAAACTCACGATTGCGAAGGTAAAAGAAGCATTTGTAACCAAACGTTGCGGTTGCAGCGGTTCTCTCGAGTGGAGTACTACAACACCCATGACTCCGGCAAGAGTTCTCACCGCGACGCAGACGGCGATAGCTTCGATAGAACAACGATGAGCGACGCCCCAGGAGGACCCTATCAAGGGGGCACGACGCTTTTTTGGACTTGTTTACGACGATTTATCATGTTTTTGGAAGTACAGATATTGTTTATTCGGTGTGTTAATGAGTATTTAGTGGATTTCTGATGTTTTTTTGTATCACGGTGTAAATATGATGTGTTATGACGACGTAAGTAAGATGAGTGATGACGACGGGTAAGTGAGGTCACTGAAGGTGCATGACTGGGGACAGTTCATGATTGCAGGATGGCCGAGTGTGGGATTGGTACTTTTTGAATGACTTTGTATGATGCTGGCTGTTAGATGATGAATAAGGAACGATCGAACGTGGTTTGAATAGTTTTAGAACGGTGAATGATTTGACGTATGATTGACTTTGTAAGACGATCGGTACGAATGAAGACGTACATTATGTAAATAAATAAGATTTGATATAGTTCTCGTGTTTCCCTGCCATCCCAAACTACATGTATGAAGTCGCACTAATCACCAATCAATAATGTTAAGTGAAAAAATATTAGACTTAAAGGCAATATGGCACCTCTGCGCCTAATATCCAAGTACTGGCGATGAAACGACCTCGCATATGTTATTCAGTATTAAACTTAATTACATAAGTATGGCTTAATTAAAAGTGGTAGTGTTTACAAAGTATAGCATCGGTAAAATGTCAGTACTTAGCATATTACAGTCAGCAGCAAAAGTAGCTACGCAAAATAACACGCTCAAAATGTTACAGTCCATATCCTCTTGACATTAGAGTCGTGTGTAGATAATTTTGAGCACTTGACCCGCTTAGCTACTTTTGCTGCGGACTGTACATTCAGTAGCAGAATTAGCTACGCAGATCTAGTGGTTATAATGATCTACATGTGACTAGTGGCAATTTTCGCCAATACAGAACGGAATAAAGACGACTTTATTATTAACGCTACTGTGATATCACAATAACGTAGTAATCCAGTGAAGCGACTCGGTTTTCATACTTTGAGGTATTTTGTATTATTTTTTTTTTTTTTCAAGAAGGTACATAAACACATATTCAATTTCAAATTTACTCGCCAAACTGACGGAACAGTTTGTTGGCGAGACCGCGCTCATTTTTTACAGGTATATAACCATATGTATATGCACCTAAGTTACTTACTACTTAAACACAAATATAAATCTGACCAAACATAGTTACTAGAAACTGCAACAATAAAATTAAGGTATTTTCATGAATAATGATTAAGTACATACTTGAATCGTGTAAATTTGTCCGGAAACATATACGTTTATACACACAGATAACAAGTATCAAAAGAAACGATCGGAATATGCACAAAATTAGAGCACCGTTCTCCAAATATAAACTCGTCACATCTAATACGCATTACATGACAATTAAAGTCTACAATCATCTTCCTAATTACTAAACCTAACCAACAGTTGAAATCACTGTTAATCCACAAATGCTTCTATAGCCTGGATGAGTTTTTTAGCGAAAAATTGAGAATATTTTGCTTCCAACTTTAGTATTATTTTTTCTTTCCTGAATCAATAGTCCATATATGTTATAATAAGTTTAGGTATAAGTCTGCTGTCTTATTGGAACCTGTTCCAATAATCAGCTCCATCTATTGTAGTGCCCTTGCAGGGCGTCACATGAATACCTTGTTAATTTACCTACCATCTATTTTTTGTAATGTGATACGCAATAAATAAATTGAAATTAAAATTGAAGTAGAGCGACTGTAGTTAAGTAATGCCAAACGAATGAATAAACGCGGCATTAAAATAAACGTTTATTTTTGAGAAATTTCTTTCAGCAAACTATGTACGCTAATGTTTCTATAAACTGCGAGATATCAATCAAAATCCGTAGCTTTCCAATTAGAGTCAAGTTCAGAGAGACTCGAGCTTACTTAACCGGGAAACATGACAAGACATGTACCCACTACATCTCATGTATAATAATAATACACCAGGTACTGTTGCCGGGATTAATTTAATTTGAAATATATCCCAAAATACGCAAAGGAGGTCTCTGATATACAAGGTGTAACAAAAATGGGGTATGAACCGATCAAGGGCTTAACAGGTATCGTGTTCTGATAAGAAAAAACAGAAAAAAACATTTTTTGACGCGATTTTTTTTTACCTTAGTATGGAGCGTTCGCCGACTGGGGCGACAAATTCCATAGAAATGTAAAAAAGAAATCGCGTCAAAAAAAATTTTTTTTCTCTTTTTTCTTATCAGAACACGATACCTGTTAAGCCCTTGATCGGTTCATACACCATTTTTGTTACACCCTGTATATTATAATATCCCTGGTGTACAGTCGACGGCAAAGAGATGTATACACATGTTTCGCCTGATCAGGATCACAAACGGATAAGGTGCAAGTTTAAACATATCTTTGAACGTCGACAGTATCTAAATTCAAAAGTTTCAAGACCTGCGAGTTTCACAGGATGCCTTTTGGATTAGATATCATGTAGAGCATAACTTCGGACCGGTCAGTCTTTATGCTATTGATATAAGATCGAGTTTCGCCTGGCCGTATTGTTTGCTACAGTACGATTTGTTGACAAGCACAAACCGCGTGCTAATTGCCGGCTAGATGATGTAGGCCGAGCGAAGGCGAGGATACATCATTGCATATACGAGCGTATCATTGATTACCTCTGCTTCATTTATAAAGCTCATCAGTGTCTATTAAGTCTTGTTAGGTTATTTTTTTTAAACCGGGCGGTTGTTTTCTGCGATAAACGCTGCGATTCCAAAGATACCTTTTTTGTAACCGCTGCGGCAGTCGCAGGTATCTTCGCATAAAACAGCCGCGCGTTTTACAGTCTATAGGATGGCGATAAATTGCTTTATTCTCCTAAGACCTATTAGGAACTTTTTCTTCACCTACTCCATCTTTATTGGATAATGGCAGGCCAATGAGACAGCCCATTGGCAGCTACGGCTAAACTCGGCTTTCGCCCACTAGTGGCAATTTTCCCTACCACGGTTGACACTCATCGCCGCCATGACCATGACGCGAAACCCGTGTAGTGTCTGGTTAGAATAGCACCCCCTTTTTTTCTGTGGGCGACGCAAGTCATACTAAGGGAACAGGGTTGAAGTGACACAAACACATTTATGCCCACATTTATGAAGCGGAACTGGAACATAAGTTTCATATTATGCTCTGCCTAGGCCTTTACGGGTATGAAGGCGTGAATCTATGTATCTCTTTAATACAAGTTGGTCCTATTATTTATTCTGTGATAAAGATATAGTTTAGTAAATTAAAGGTATTGACTGATTTTGATACAGATTATTGTGCAAGTGCCTATTAAACGCTGTGTTGTGTGTTTGTAAGGGGACGGTATTTTAATGTACTTCTAGAAAGCAGACCCACCACTATTAATGTAATTCAAATACGTATGGCAAAAGCTTGACTCTGTCATTTCGATGATGTCACATTTCAAATGTTAATATAATGAATTCCGATATAAAGCATGATTTAATAAATTCCAAATTCCTCCGCAAAACAGAAACATGCGACGTTGATTTGTTATCAATCAATTACATTTCGTAATAAAAACCTGAAGAAAAACAATTTTATTGGATTTGCAATCTAGACGTTGTTTTACAACACGGTATGCTCACGCGCAATCAGTGTTCATTCCAACATGGCTGTGACACTAATTATTTATTCACCTACAACCGGACAACCGCGTGTGTTTGTCATTTAGGAAAACAACAACAGACATTCCAAGTATTGCGCGACCGGTCTTGCGATACCGCCAACATACAATCCGCTAAACGCATGCAAATACACGAATACAGCTCACTGTATGGTCTCAACCATAGACGTATTTGCTATTTTTGTCCTTTAGAGTACCTGATAATTATACTAATATTATAAATGCGACAGCTTGTATGTTTCTAAGTTTGGATGTTTGTTACTCAATCACGCTTAAATGGCTAAACAGATTTGGATGAAATTTTGCACGAAAATAGTTTACTGCCTGGATTAAAATATAGGATAGTTTTATCCCGGGTCCACGCAGACGAAGTCGCGAGCGGAAGCTAGTTTAAAATAACTCACCTTTTTCCGCGAGCGGCTCAGCTCTAAATACGGGATAAATGGGATCGTTGAATAAGTAAAAGGGGTACTCACGCTACCCTGCCGAATTCATCCTTAGGCACGTCCTTGTCGCTGCTCTCCGATATCTTCGCTCTGAACGCTGCCACCCGCGCAGCGATCTCCTCCCGCGGCAACCTGCGCAACCACACCAGAGACACACTCATTATTTAAAAAATAAAACACACTCCAAATTTCAAAATTTACGCGCGGTAAACAAACGTAAACTGTTTATCGTAGTGGACCGCTCTGAGCGAACAAGTAGCGCGTAATGATTATTTTTTCTTAAATTCGCATAAGCGTCAATGCGGTTAACACCTGTACTCACCAATGCATGCTGTCGCGGTGAGGCAATCGAGTCGAATTACTTTTGAATAACAATAAAAACGATAAGACGGGCCCTGTGCGCTCGTGCGCTGGCCGGACGGGAATGAAGTTGAATAATAAATAGTAGGGGTGTACGCCTGTAGTATTGATTTGACTCAGGCGCAACAGGGGCATCGCCCCTAAAGGAGGGTGCGAAGCGATCGATATATTAACAAGTATAACAACCCTTAGGAACTTTTTCTATTAGAACATCGAATAATAGTCAATAGATAGTATCTCCCCAGCACGTGCAACTATATAGTTAACTGGCGGTAACAGGTTGCACATAAATCGGTATGAAACGATTACGTTGCGATAAAAATAACAGTAGCCCAATCTACCTACGCCCTGTTTCCGTGTAACTCCTACGCTCTATTGGATTTTCAGGTCATTTGAGATTAGCACTATGCGAGAGCTTTTCGGTGCTAAAATCTTTACCATTTATATTGAAGAAAGTGAAGGAAATTTTTGCTTTTAAATGCCGCCCGTGCTATTCGACTGATGTTTTCATAGTAGCGTATAAATAATAGCAGAGTATAAATAATATACCGCGTATAGGGTCATGAGCCGGTTAGATACAATAAGCTTATCTAAAAAAATCTCCGATAATGTTTAATTTATTTAACAAGTAATCAATGCCAAAAGCCGCATAAAAACTAGTCAAGTGTGGCCCTGTTCAGAGCAATAATTAGTATGATATGTTACAAAGCTGTTACTTAGTTAGCACAATAAGTATTACTTGTGTTTATAAATAGGGCAACACCTATTACACGTATCTGAGCATTGCTAGAATAGTTTGTACATAGTTACCACGTCAATTTATTTAGCTTTCAATATTCCTTTTTTGTTACCAAATTTACGAATAATTTAATATGAACTTGATTGTTATTTTTGGTAATTAAGGTTCTGCTATCCTTATACTTTCTTAATTGCAAAGACTTTTCAAACCGTTGTCTTGAAAATTATAAAAAACAGGTTACTATAAAGGACTATTGAAAGTTACTTAATTGATGAATGATGATGTTGATCCGGTAATGTACAAAATTTCTAGAAATGCTCATCTAGCGTGTAGTAACACGGAATTTCCAATGATTAAAATCTTACCATAGCCCTTTCCATTCGGTTGTTACAAACCGTCGATAATCGTAAGCTACGTTCGCTAAAATCGGTTTACATGGGAAGTTTGACAGTTCGCCTAGTGACTGCTATACAGCCACATCTCAAGAATAAAATACATTTGAGATGTGGCTCTATTGCACAGTGCAATGCGGTCACATCGAAAGTAAAATACATTTGAGATGTGGCTCTATTGCACAGTGCAATGCGGTCACATCTCGAAAGTAAAATACATTTGAGATGTGGCTCTATTGCACAGTGCAATGCGGTCACATCTCGAAAGTAAAATACATTTGAGATGTGGCTCTATTGCACAGTGCAATGCGGTCACATCTCGAAAGTAAAATACATTTGAGATGTGGCTCTATTGCACAGTGCAATGCGGTCACATCTCGAAAGTAAAATACATTTGAGATGTGGCTCTATTGCAGACACTAGGCGCGAGTTCTCTATTACATGACACCGAATACAGAATACAGATCTTTATTGGTAAAAAATACATTTTACAAGTCAATAGTTTAGGTACTGTTACGTAGTCATAACTTACATACATAATTTGTTAATACAATTAAATTACACACAGTCACACATTACGTTGCTGCATCTTTCCGAGTGTACAGAACTCGTCAATTGAGTAACATGCCTGTTCCAAAAGGAATGATTTAAGTTTGCTTTTGGACATACTATTATTGCTAGAGTTATTTATGTCTGTTGGGACCGAGTTGTATAGGATTGGCCCCATGACGCTGAGTGACCGTCGTGATTTAGCCAGCCGGCGACTCGGAACGATCAGCAGAGGTCGCCTGCGGGTCGGGCGACCACACTTAGGTGCACTTAGTTTATAGTCATGCAAATTGTTTCTGACGTACATACAAGCAGTCAGTACATACATGCATGGTAAGGTGAGAATTTTATGTTTTTTAAATAGTGCCTGTGCAGGATAGTCTACTGATTTTCCATCGACTATACGCAAGAGAGGCAGATCATTGCGCAGATGGGGAGATGATATAAAGGCAGTTGCAGGACCGACTTGGAGACGGACTGCCACCGATAGAAAAAAAATGGAAGATTTTAGGGGAGGCCTATGCTGAGAGGCAAACCGATCACACCACCGATGTCAATATATAATTTTTAACTTTATATTATTCAACTGTAAAGGTCGAGAATAAAAGGCTTTTTTTTTATACGCTGGGCGCGTTTCTGTATCCTAAACAGTCTCTCGCGGTCAGCAGCTGTGCCCCAAAGATCAACACCCTGAGTAAGAATCGAGTGAAAATATCCATAGTAAGCTATTTTTAAGTTCTCTACGGACAAACTAGATGCTATTCGGGACAATGCCTAACATGCTGAGGCCAATTTATCGCAGATAGACTGTATGTGTGGAGCCCACGTTAATCCAGCGTCAATTTGGAATCCTAGGTATTTTACGGTGTCAACTTGTGGAACCGGTGTGTTTTTGACAATAACATCGAGTTTTGCCTTGTTCGTATTTTTAAGTTGAAAGCGGACAATATTCGTTTTATCCAGATTCAGCAACATGCCGTTGGCAGAAAACCATTTCTCGATTTGACGCATAACCTCAGACAGCTTAGATTTTAAGTTATAAAAATTATCAATATGGACAATTATGCATCTGTCATCTGCGAACATGTCATATTTCGCATCCGGACAAGCTGCTGTGATATCATTAATAAGAATAAGAAAAAGGTTATTGCCAGCTATAGATCCCTGAGGGACGGCACAATCGCCAATTGACCCCTGCCGGCGCCATATTTAACGTATATCGGTAAAATGTGGTTGAAACAACCAGCCCTAAGAAGGGACTGCGCCAATGTAAAAAAAAACGTAGACATTAGAAAGATGCAAAACTTCGCATATCAGCCGAAATACGACACTGATGGACATAGGCCTCCCCCAAAGAGAGCCAGAGTGACCGGTCCCGCGCCATCCGCATCCGTTGCATCTCTCCCTCTCTCTCTCTCCTCTCTCTCCTTGCATCCACATCCAAAAAAACACAACCACCAATGATACTGACAGACTGTAACCTATTAAATGCTGGCTTGTTGATTTGCTTGGTTCCGATGTAGCCACTTTGCAAGAAAAATAATATAGCAATATCTACCGAGTAATTTATTAAGGAAACTAGAGAATTAGGTTATTACGCCCAATTGTCCGCGGAGCAAATTACCTACTGCAGAAGCCTAATATTTATGAGCTCAATAAATTACATGAAGTATATCTAGTTATTGCAATAATCACAGATATTTTGGAGCATGCCCAGCGCTATGTTCTATTAAATTTGGCTTCACTCCAACGGCTCCTGGTCAAACGTAGGGATATTTTATTAGAAATGAAATTGATTTACGTCAATAGGAGATTTCGGTTCGATAAGTCTTTATGTAGCGGTCATTTATCGGACCAATAACGCCAGCTTATACAACTACACGCAGTAAAGTCACGACTGGAAACAGAATAAATAATAGTACTACGTGCAGAAGGAACTCTGTCAACAAATCCCCTGTTTAGGTATGCCGAACGAGCCTAAACGTGGCCATCCCTTAAATTTCTATCGCATGCAGCGCGCTGCGATATAACGCGTGCGTGCCGTAGCAGCGCTAACATACCAAGTGGAGCCGGTACTTGTAGCGCCCCTGCACGGCTATCACAAGACGGCACGCGAGCTTTCTCGATTTTTCTCGCCCTATACCTCTCTTTCTGAGTGTTCTAATAGGAGAGACACGTATAGTGCGAGAAAAATCGAGAGAGCTCGCGCGCCGTCTCGTGATAGCCGTGCTGGTTAGGGGCCTATTCCACAACTACTTGTAACTCGTATTGCAAGCGAATCTCTTTCTAATAAAAGGAGTTGAAAAGAGGCTTCCGCTTTTGTAACAAGTTACTTTAAATTGGCCCCTGGAGGTAGGGTTTGCCATGTGGAAGAATTAAATGTCCGGATAAAAATCCTGACATCACCCTAAAAATCCTGACATTTCTTGTAACAGAGATTTGGTCCTTTCATTCATTAAAACTGTGTAAACTTCGTAATAAATCTTTCATGTAAACTTTTTTTTTGAGCTCATTCCTTAAAATCCTGACACTTGCCAAGTCCGGCCGCAATCCGGACAAAGGGTCAAAAATCCTGACATCTCCGGACAAATCCTGACGTATGGCAGGCCTACCTGGAGGGAAGAATACTCGTAAGGCACGAGTAAGAATAGGCCTAGGCCTTACCCACGCTTTTCGTAAAAGGTAATAAAGTAAGTGAACAGCACGTCTATCATGGGACGGCCGCGAGATACTCTCGATTTTTCTCGCACTATACCTCTTGTTCTAAGTGTTCTAATAATAAAGAGACGGATAGTGCGAGAAAAATCGACAGTGCTCGCGCGTCGTCGCGTGATAGCCGTGCAGGGCGAGCGATCTTCGTGTTGGGGGCATGGTATTCTCAACATCTCCAGAAAGGCGGCGAAGACCGTTTCGCCCTAGGACAAGCCAGATGTAGCGAGGGGCGAGGAGGGCTCCAGTGCGTTCGCTGTGCGTTCATGAAGTCCTCCGCATGAGAGAATTATAGAATAGACCTCTTGGATGGGAAAAGGATATGGTATAAACCATAGTTTAATAACCAGGCGTTTTTATGAAATGCGGGCACAGCCGCGGGGACTGCCATTAGACATTTATAAATCTAAAGCTATCTACTGTAAGGTTTCCTCCAAAACTTTATATATTCTAATATGAAAGCAGTTGTCCAAACGACGAATCTTGTGGTGCAGTCGCGATCCTAATTTTAATTAGGCATGGGACAGACATTTGGAGACACGCATGCATGAGAGCAGCTATTATTGGAGTGATTAGATGTCTGTGTGGTTTAAGCTCCAAGATTTATATTATATTAGATTCCTCCTAATCTTATTGTTATCCTTACTGCATCGAAAGCATAAAATCATTGTTCTACAGATCCAGATTAGTATAAACGGAATGTATCAATTATTTCAAAACATGGCGCAACTGCAGTTCACAGAATGTGTGGCTTCGTTTATTAAATTTGCCAGAGAACTCTTACAACAGATGCAGTTCATTCTACAGGGAAGTCGTTTCCTTTTCCACGTTCGTAAAATGTAGGTCGTCGCATATTACCTACGAGCCATTGGGCTTTTATCGAACTACGATTGGAGTTTCCGTCGAAATTGCTCGCGGGATTGGGTCTGGGTTTTTTCGTGAATCTAAGTTAGGTTCGGATGTTTATTGTACGATTCTATTTTTGACATATTGGTTGAAAAGTTATTCAATTCAATTCAATTTCTTTATTTCGGATAAATATCCATATCGGGTTAGTTACAGTAGGAACTTATATGTATGTTAGTTACACATTAATAAAAAGATAAAATTAAATTAAAATCAAAACAAATCAAAACGCGGGGTGACACAGATCACGGCTATTTTATATATCTTACTAATGTCCTGATCTGTGCCACCCAGTGACAAAGGATGGGACAGTTGTACCTATCCACTATCACCATCAAAATGCTGTTTTGTCTCCCCCTGACACGGTCCATCAACGATGCAATTTTTTTTCTTATGATCGCGTGGAACCCGTTCGTGTGAGTGTCCACGAACATTCCTGAGGCACTGCACCACCTAGGAAGTCTCAACAGCATTCTGAAGGCGTTATTGTATGTATACCATAGCATTATGTACCTCATTCCATATAACATTAGAATTTTAATTTTTGACGACCGGTTAGCCTAGTGGGTAGTGACGCTGCCTACGAAGCTGAAGGTCCTGGGTTCGAATCCCGGTAAGGACAAATATTTGTGTGATGAGCATGAATATTTGTTTCTGAGTCTTGCATGTTTTCTATGTATTTAAGTATTTATATCTATTAAATATATCGTCGTCTAGTACCCGTAACACAAGCCTTATTGAGCTTACTATGGGGCTAGTGCGATTTGTGTAAGATTGTCCCCATATTTATTTATTATTATTATTATTTATTAATACACAAACTCGTGTACGTATCTTCGGTTATATTATATAGGATATCAAGCGAAAATATTGTACTAGTTTTACTTATTTCGATCATTAAGTGCTTCTCAAACATAACAATATTAATAATGTGTTAGGGACATTTTACATGTTCAATTCTTTGAGCATGGGGACTCCTTACTTCCCTATTATATTTGGTGCTGGTGACTAGTATGGTACAATACCTTGATATGTACAGTCGCAGAAAGAAAAAGTTCGTCACTTTTGAACCTTATTTCATTGAAATAACTTCTAAACTGTTTACTTCAAACAACTTTTAATCATTTATTTCGGTCTAATTTCATTTAGTTACAAACAGAATGACGTAGGTACAGTCAACGTCACAGATATGTATGTATTGTATACATTATTTGTATATAATTATTTAATGATATGGTGCTAAAATGTAAACATATCTATGACGTCGACTGTAACGCATAATAAGGTAATGGTGGTTGGGTAATTACCAAGTTTTTTTTCTACTGGCATAACATATCAGTGCCATTTAACCTAACAAATGAAATAAAAAAAAAACCTAACTGCTTTTTTACAAATATTATAGCCTATGTCACTCCTCAAGTGAAAAGGAATCCAAGACCACCTCATATGTCGAAATCCGTCAACCGGTTTAGGCTGCAGGGCGTGCCAAAGAATAAGACATACACACATACATACATATATACTTAAATACGTAGGTATACGTAGGTACGCTCGAAAAACATAACCCTCCTTCTGAGCCAGTCGGGACAAACAATCTTAGAACATCAAAAGAGCATCGCATATTCAGGAAGATAGTTTTCATTGATTGAATTCTAGTTGCATTCATGCATGCAAAATTCAAATAGTTAATAAAAATTGCAAAATAAATTTTATAGGGTGGGTCACATTTAATCAGTGTAATTTTCCGCATACATTGTCAATTACTGATAACATTACCCAGTTGTGGACTTTTCAAATTACAGAGTGATTTGACACAGTAAAAGCTATTAAATTCTCATAATTGATTTCCAAAGGCAGTATGACTGTTTTAATTAATTTTTCAATGTAGATTGGAGGTTTACAATTTTCCAGGCAGAAATCGATCTTATTCCCGATCTGATCAGAATGGTTTTAAACTCGTGTCTAAAGGTCCAAGGCCAAAAAAAAATTTTGACATGGGCATCCCAAGGGTTATAGTTAGTATGTGGTTGACAACACCAACATGGGAATCTGCACAAATTGTATTTTCATTTTTGGAGGTTTCCAAGTAGTGTTGAAAGATCTTAAAAAAACATGATGGTTGAATCAAAATTAATAATAAGCTGGTTAAGCTACAGAGGCAAATGACAGAATCACTATTACGCTTTTTGCAATGGATTAATCAAGATTTGCCAAATCAAAGATGACCTATAATCACACTTTAAAAAATTACAGTTCAATGTAAGATATGCTCACAATATGGTATTTGACGACAGTCAAATCAACTTCTTTTTATGAAACAACAATAAGGCTCCATTTAGTATGGAATTTGAAAGGATTACTTGCTTGTGACAATACAAACAAACAACATTCTTATTGTTAGTTTATATGAATTAAATAAATAATCTTAAAATTGCAAACATTAAATTAATGATTGATACTATCGGAGTATTTTCGTAATGTTTATTTGTTGCTAATGAACAAAACAATTTATTTTCACTGTTGTCAAAACCCTTGTTTCAAACCAGGTGAAAAGAGATAAGTAAATAAGTGACAAGCAGAATAAAAATGTGTATAATTTATATGAAAATGCCCATGTTTTTACAAGATTTTATTTACTTTCACCTGTCCTGTTGTCTGTCTGTCTGTCTGTAATAAAATCTTGCAAGTTAAATTTGATCCACTTCCTGGTTTCCGATTGAGTTGGAGTTTTGCACGAATATGCAAATCGCGTGACAATGCAATATTATGATGATGTGGAGCTGATCTGATGATGGAGCTGGAAGGTGGCCATAGGAACTCCGAATAAAACCACATAACCCCATCGAGTTTGGGCTCGTTAGAATCATCTCACTGAGTAGTTGATGATGGTATACAGAAAAGTACAGTCGGCAATAAAAGCTCGTAGCATTTTTGCTACAAGCTTTTATTTCGTTTAGAATAGTTAAGAAAATGTGACAACATTAATTAACCTTCCACCTGTGTCTGTTAAGGTCCTGCCCAGATATTTAATCACCGTTTTTTGAACCCATGATTACATTAACCTATGTCAAACAAAAGGTTGAAAAAATTCCAGCAAGTGTATTTATGGTCCTCACATATATGTGAAAACAGCTTAATAGTCAGGGTTTCAAGGCATCTTAAAATATTTTTAGGCTCCCTTACAGTTGAGTTCTCCAATATCTATACAGAAAACCTTTCAAAAACATCTACACATGTGTCTTATGTCAGTAACAATAAAGTCTCTGTATAGATATTTTTGAAAGGTTGTCTGTGTAGATATTGGAGAATTCCACTGTACAAGTATAGTTAGATGTATGAGAATACATGGCATAGAAACATTTATTTTTGTTAAAGTATGATGTGCAAATATAACTTTACAATATTAATATTTGCTTCTGAAACAGCTACTTAATTAATAAGGTAATTATGTACATAAGATGTAATGCAAACGTATTGGGACATAGATTTCACAATAGCAAGGTTAAATAAAAAGCAACTTGGTTATGTTTTAACAGATGTTGTTGCTTTGAATGAAATGTTGTAAATTGCAAATAATTAACTAAAATATGACTCAGAAAAAAGAACTGTAAAATAAGGAGTAAAATAGAATATATTAATAGCTCTAAGTTGTTCTGCTTATACTTATATATCGATACCCTAGTTCACAGTCGTACTGACTGTTTTTCAATGGCAGCTTAAATATTATTTAATAATATTTAAGCTGCCATTGAAAAACAGTTCATAACTGTGTAGGAAATACTTTCATCATAGGATGGGATTTGAAAATATTTAAATACAGTTCAGTGGCAGTTATACCCTCTTGCAGATTTATTTATGCAACTAGTTACCATCCTAAAAAAGAAAAACTTCACCCACGTCATCTTCAATTCGAGTCCTTTGGAATTTTTTTTTGGTGTTAGTGACATTCAAGGTAATCGAATATAGTGGTCCACTCACCCTTGCTCCTCCAAGCTGTCCTCGAGCTCCGCGCACTTCACTTCAATCTTCCTCTTCCTCTCATGGTCGAGGATCTCCTGGTTTGGCTGCTTGTTGGAAGCTGAATCTAATTTGGCGATCTCCTCCTCAGTACGATAGTTGACTGAATCTTTGGTTTTCCGCACTCCTGCCCAGTTTCTTTGCACATATCCGTTGGTTCCAGAGCCTCTTGGTGTTGTCAAGCCGATGCCGTTGTACATTTTGCTGATTTGTCAGCCTAAAATGTGATTAAATGTGAAAATGTAAATTCTAAGTTTGACAGGCAAGCACCGAAGCGCAATTTCTTACGTAGGCAAATAAGCCGGCTGTACGAATTTCCTATATACACGTAAAATTTAAAAGGATGTCTACATGCAGAGTAACCATATGACCTTACCTATATAAATTATCGGCTTTTTAATATTATTTAGCACGTTTAGAGCTTCTACAACACGACCATCTTGGTGATTTTTTTTTAATATTTTAAGATTTTTATTTTTAAGTAGTTTGTCTATGGTACAAGACAGTGTTGCCAGAGCATTAGAAACATTTCCCTAAATACCGTGACGTATTATACAATATAATTTTAGATATTTTATGATATAAAAAGTTTGTATAAGTATAAAAATTCTATAAAATATGTATTGATATTTCTATAGATGTGCATGCTTTCAAGTTCAATGCGTAAGTAAATTACCATAAAAATCGAAAATATAATTAAAGTTGGCATTTGTATTAACAGGTTCGGCGTAAATATGCGGCGGTCATGCAATTGAATTTAATTTTTGCCCAAATTAAGAGAAAACTGACGTTGTTGGCAATACTTTTATAAGAAAAAAAGATGTGGTCTTTGGAAAACGCTTATAAATCCAAAATATAAATCATAAATAAGTACACGAAGTACGTACACAAAAAACAAAATCTTTTAGCTGAAAATATTGCTGTAACTAGCCTATTCTGAAACAAAACATACGATGACGTTTGTGTTTGATTACTATTATACCGGTTCTCTGGTTTCATTTGACAGTTGAGCGACTTTGACAAACGTTTTGACGTTTTGTTTGAGGTTATGTTTTATTGTTTGTTGTTGTGTTGTGCGTTTGATATCGTATGCTTTGGGTTCTAAACTATAAACGATTCCCATTTCTAAACCCAAAAAACTTACTACACGTTGCCAATTGTTGCACAATTAATCTGTTGTTTATAAAGCAACACAATGCTTGATAAAATACTTTATAATACCGTATTATGCCAAACATTTTCACCTTGCGGTAAATATTTAGTGGCCGGTAACATTTACGGGCAAGTCGCTGTATTTGAGTAAGTATTTCAGTCAAATTGTATTTCTCATGAACTTCGTTAAATGCACATAGAAACTAACCTTATTCCGTCTTTTCTTTTCAGCCTTGATAGAATATTAAATCCTATAGTAGAGCTCCTTACTACTGACTACAATAAGCCTAAAAAAATTTACAACATCGAGTCTGGCAAACAAATATGCAGTTTGGCCAGTACAGAGAATTTTCTGATCATTGGAACAGTAAATGAAATTACAGGTTTGTTCTCAGAGTACTTTACTTTAACATAAGGCCTCTGAATCATTAGACTCCCATAAGAAGACCTCAAACCATTTCTGTGGTTATCAGAAAATACTTTTTAACACATACTAGACATGTCACACTCATACTTTAATGTCCATATCACATTATACCCCACCCCCCTTAGGATGATTTCTAGTATAAAAAAGTCATTTAAGACCTGCACACAAAATTTTGCACTAATTTCTATATTGGCTGTGAACTTTTACTGGATGTCAAAAAGTTCCTAATGCCATAACACAAAAGCTCTGGGTCTCAGAGGAAGTTAAACCATCACTTCTTAACTTCATTAAGTTTCCAATAAGTTAACAAAGACACAGACAGCCATTATATTAACACATTCACGTGAGGTACCTCAATTAAGTCATAATGAAGCCTTATGTGGCAACATCTGTGGATGTTGTGTATGTGAACAAGTTCAGTTTGGGAAATTTAAAACCGTTTCTCAGTTAATAATAGTTGTAAAAAAGTAATAACATAATGATTTGCCTATAGGATGGGATTGGAAGGCAGTAGTTTCCGGTAAATGGTCGAAACCGTCATGGACCATCACTATACCTATGAAGTCCTCCATGGAGCAATCTGATGTTAACAGTCTGTGGCTGTCGGAAGACCAGTCAAAGCTCTTTGCTGGCTGCGGGGACAACAATGTTTATGCGTTTAACTTGGAAGATGGCAGATTGGTGACGACTTACGAGGGTCATAGTGATTATGTTCATAGTGTACATGGCAAGTGAGTATGAAGAATTAGAAGAAGCACAAAGTATTTTAAGTTTGATGGCCACTAGCATAGCTAGTGACCTTACCTGTGAAGCTTGCCTGTGAAGGTTCAAATCCCAATAAGGGTATTTAATAAGCACTCTGTCTTTGGGGCACCTCTATAATGTAACACCAGAAGCTGTGGATTGGTTGTGCAATCTGGATATGGACATATAAGATTTTTATAATGTATATTCATACATAAAACGAATACGATTAAATTAAAATATGATTTTGTATAATATTTAAATCTAATAAAAAAGAATTATTCCACTACCCTAAGGTTGTCTGGTAGAATGTTAAGCTTAATGTATCTGGTGTTTTCTTGGTGAGAAATAGTGTTTGCATTGCATTAGATAGAAGAATAATGTAACTACTTTTTAATTCTATGACTTATGTAAATTGGTTGGTTTGGCCTCACAGAAAACAGAAAATGATAGTGAAACATTTTGTCTCCAGGGCACAACAGATAATATCAGCTGGTGAAGACGGCCTAGTCATGCTATGGGACACGAGGACTGGCAAATCTCACAACAAGCTGGAGCCCTACGCTAACAGCAAAGTGAGCCGGCCGGAACTGGGGAAGTGGGTTGGTGCTGCGTCATTGGGAGACGATTGGATTGTAAGTTTGTATTCAATTTAAAATGTTTAACTTAGGTTTAAATAAATAGATGAATATTTTTTACCCGTGGAACGCAGCATCAGAAGTAGCTACTTCAAAATGGCCTACACAGATCCTTATTCCCTTGACAATAGAGTGCGTGTGTAGATCATTTTGAGCTCTAGGGCCGCTTAGCAACTTCATGTAATATATTGTTTCGTATTTGGAACATTCATCAAACCTATTTTAGCTAATATGCCGTTAAAATTCGTTTGTATTTATTGATCACTTTGACATTTTGTGGTCGTAAGAAAGGGACACATTTAGGTAGGTTTTATTAGGTATTTTATCATGTGGTAAGAGATTTGAATTTGCAATGCAATTCTTCAGTGTTAAGTGTCATTCCATACCACATAATGGTGACCTTGATTGTATACGAATTTGTAAAATTAGGTAAGGGATGTTTGTTACTAAATCACGTTTAAACGGCTCAACTGATCTGGATTAAGTTTTGCACGAATATAGTTTATAGCCCGGATCAAAATATAGGATAGTTTTTATCCCGGGTCCACGAAGACAAAGTCGCGGGCGGAAGGTAGTATGAAATATACGAATAAGCGTTTAAGAACCAATTATAAATAATAACTAGTTGGGTCAGTAATTAACCCATTGAACGACCCTTAACACTGAAGAATTGCATTGCAAATTCAAATCTCTTACGGCGGAAGCTAGTCCTAGATAAATAATTCAAATTCTCCAGGTATGCGGCGGCGGCCCGCGCCTCGCCCTCTGGCACCTCCGCTCCCTGGACGCGGCCGTCACCTACGACATGCCCGACCGCGGCATCCACGTGGCGTTCTTCGACGACGACTGCGTAGTGGCCGGCGGCGCCGCCCGGCACCTGTACAGGTTGAGTTACTCAGGACAGGTGCGCGCTCAGCTGCCCGTGGCGGCCACCACGGTGTACTCGGCGGCTGCGGGCCCGGTGCTGGCCGTGGCGGGCTCCAGCGCGCAGATTGATCTGTGCACGACGCCGAATTATACGGATCAGGTGCTGCATTTTCGGTAGTTGTGGTGAGGTGAGTGGGCGTGAATCTACCGGAGATTTGTGATGATGTACTTTCTTTTGATATATGAAAGATTCGCAAGTCTCTGGTCGATATTAATTGCAGTTTATAGTTGCTGGTTTATTCAAACTATACTAAAAATACAATTGCTTTGTTCAACTTTAGTGGGCCGGTTCGCCGAACATGGGACTCACTCACAGTAAATGTTCATTGAACTATCAACTCTAGTGCAACCGTGTTAAAACACCGTATATATAGCGTATTAATTCACTGAATTATCTCGATAATGTGACACTTGACAAATTAACTACACATAGGTATTAAGGATTTACGGAAAATAAAATTGTAAAACACGTCAAATATCTTTTATTAACAATAACTTAGTAAATAAATGCAAATGTAGTCTTAACTCGTGTTAATTAATGTCAAAGTTCGTTGTCATATGTCCAGTTGCACAAACGTTAATTATATTCGAATATTACCTGAATTCGCGTGTTTACGGTAATATGCGTCTGAGGTAATTTTTCTTTTGAAACTTTACTTAATGGTAAATGAGCTGATAAACGGCTATGCAACTTGTTGTCATAACATATTGAATGTTGGTAAGTTTAATAAAAAATCTGTACAATACAATTAATTAAATATACCCATGACCAGCTATCGCGGCCGGTATGAAACCCTGACTACCATCTCTTTTCTTCACATAGAACCAGTCCGCGTCCACATCAGTCTCTCCCGCTCCCTCCACCAACACGACCACGTCTCCCTCTCGCACTGACAACGTTTTATTAAAAATACTTCCTTTATAGTCACTGTTCACTACCAACAACGTCTGTCTCTTGGGTTTACTCCTAATGTCTATTTTGTCTAAGTTCGAGCAGACGGATTTGGTTCTTAAGTATAACGAGTCAAAGTCCTTTTCCGCGCAGCGTTGCTTGCGCGGTTTGTATCGGCTTTCTGACCGCGTCCGTGTTCGGAGTTGTTCTTTCTCGTTGTCCGTGAGGTTGCCGCAGGGACGGGGGTATATGTCGGTACTGCTCTCCCAACATGGCGTTTTCTTTTGAGGGGATGTCCTGGAATTATGAAAAGTATTCATGTTAGATTGTGGTCACACAGGCGTAATTTCGCGCGTCACGTCACGACACATATATCAAATAATAAATATAGAATAATAGAACATTATAGGAGGGAAAAGCTGGTGTCGTGTATCATCAGCCAATCAAAGGGCTGGCGTACGACAGAGACAAATGGAAAATACTCCACCGGTAAGAGGCCTCTTGAATTTATAATGTTGATGAGATTTATGAGAACATTATAGAATCCATAGATTTCAAATTAAAGGGAAATTCAATAAATCATTGTTTCGAACAGGATTCGAACGTGCATTATTTAGGCATACGCGGTCTGTCGCTCTTGCTGAGCTATCGGAATATTTTTTTAACCAGTTTCCCTACGCTTGAAATTAATTTAGAATCGTTAGAATTCAAGGCGGATTATTAGGTAGTATCCCGATTGGCAAACACGCGCTTTACATAACATAGCCTTCATCTCCGAGCGGCGTCTGCGCGTACAGCCACTGCTCATTCTTAAACACTGCGTTCAGGACCGTCCCCAGCGGCAGTGTGTGGTAAACTAGATATAGCCTATATACTTTCCAGTGCCGCACAGGCCTCTGGAGGAGTCTAGTTAGACTGTGTTCCCACGTTCCTCATGCTCGCCTAGTACCGGTTACATCCTAATCTGGCCAGTATGAGTTGTTCATTTGTACGTGTGTCTAGGATCTTACTTATGTTATCCTCATGGCGTTTTCCCGGTTCTCTCAAAATGAGCCTGGGCTGTTATTCGCCACGCGTTAATGCGGCTCACCCCGCCGGTCACCCGCCACGAAACTAGACCTCTACCTACGCCTAGTTACTACGCATCTCGGTGTCAAGATATATTTGTGGGTGAGCGTTGGGGTAAGCTTAAACAAGTTACAGCATAGGGGGGCTGGAGTCCGCTTTCGCACCTAATCCCAAGATTTGGCGGGGGTATTACTTACGAAAGCTACTCTCATCTGACCTTTCAACCCACAGGCAAATCGAGACCTTATAGGGACTTTACCGGGTTCCTCGCGATGTTTTCCTTCACCTAACCTCCTCCTAGCTAGCTTACCTATTCGGAAGTATCCCGAGCGGTAGACAAGCGCTGTACATAACGTAGCCCTCATCTCCGTGCGGCGTCTGCGCGTACAGCCAATGCTTATTCTTAAACACTGCGTTCACGACCGTCCCCAGCGGTAGTGTCAGCTCGCGTTGCAGCTCCTTTTGTGTTTGGTACAGGGTCGTCGGATAGGCGATCACCACTGGGATGTTGCCGGGGCGGTCTATGGATGCCTGGAAAGATAGTGACTGTTAGCAGTAGTGTTGGTAGGTAGTGGTTGGTAGTGGTAGTAGTAGTAGTAGAATCTATCTATGGCAAGTTGAATCTACTAGATTAGTGATCACTAAACGGTATGCGCCTACATTTTGACCAGCCGCGCAATTGGATCTTGTGGCTCCATCTTGCGTTTGCAAAACTAGTGGTAAACTAGGGTTTAAACAAATTATTGCACAAAACAGAATATGAAACTAAATTAAAAACATTTGTTCGAAGACGAACTTATCGAAGGGATCCCTGAGAAACTGAGTGAAATTCTGATGCGGCACTAGGGCAAATGTGTTTGGTACAAACACACTAGAAAGATGTAACGTAGAGAGGTGTAACGTCTGCTAGACAGCGCTTATTGTCGAATTCGAGCGCTATTCTACGAAAACCGTTGACCGTTGCTTGTTTAACTTTATGAATAGCCGAACCACTTTGGCAATTCGACAAGACCTTATGTATGGATGGAGTGATATAGCTGGCAGGCACATAAAATCAATCGCAGCAATCTCAATCTCAAGTAATGTTAATGAGATAAAACAGCAAATGATTTAAATGTTAATCGTTTAAAAACCTCATCAACCGATCAGACAAATTGGTCGTAGTCCCGTAGACATTTTTCAACCGCCATGACATATGGCATCAGCCTGCACGCAATTAACACCGTGACATTTAACCTTGCGAGATATATTGTTATTTTAAATAAACCGCATTGATGAATGGCCCTTTCTACCGAGATAATCGCAGTGCATACGCAGTTAAGATTATGTGAACAGTATTTTGATAAACGTTCGATCGGATCGGTGCAGTGCATCTTGTAAGAATGTAGATATTGCTAGAATGATTTTGCAATAAAATCCAGTGGTGTTGAATTTCCTAGGAGGAAGTTTATATTGATATCAAATTATTATCGAAAGGATTTTTATGAAGTTACTTGGCTAACTAGCTTCTGCCCGCGCCGCCGTCCGCGTGGAACTCGTTTATATTGGATCTCCATACAAACTTTCACCCCCTTAGGGAATTATTTCCGGGACAAAAACTATGCGATCCCCGGGACTCAAACTATCTCTATACCAAGTTAATTCGGTTCAGCGGTTTAAGCCTTAAGAGGTAACAGACAGACACACTTACGAATTTATAATAATAGTATGGATTATAATTATAACTACTTATTATCAAAACATAGGTCAAAAACATTTTAAACAAATTGACCTGGTTCAATAATAACAAACGAGCATTCCACTTTACTACATATGAAAAATAAAACATGATAATAAACACATCAAGATTTTCGTAAGTAACAATTATTATAAGACTAGCTTCCGCCCGCGACTTCGTCTGCGTGGACTCGGGATAAAAACTATCCTATATTTTAATCCAGGCTATAAACTATCTTCGTGCAAAATTTCATTCAAATCGGTTCAGCCGTTTAAGCGTGATTGAGTAACAAACATCCAAATATCCAAACATCTAAACTTTTGCATTTATAATATTAGTAGGAACTAACTACATAAAATTGGTTGTAAAAGTTTGGTGACCATTGGAATTCCGCACAAAGTCCTGCGCAAAATGTGTCACTAAAAAGAAAAGATATAGGGCCGATTTTTCAATCTCTAGATAGGTATCCGTCCGTTAAAATTATCACCATCTTTTTCTTAAGTCATGAAAGAAAAGGACAGAGCTAACATTTATCTGGCAGATAGTTTTATCTGGGAATTGAAAAATCGGCCCTTATATGCATATTTCGTTCGCTGTGAAGTATATGACTCTTTTAGTTCACTAGTTCAATTTAGTTCAGTACGCGTGTCTTTCAATGAACTATTGAGTTACTTGCCGTATTTAAAATTTAAAATGACATTAAATCACTCATATCATCGAATCGAATCATATTCAATGATAAAGGGGCTATCCGAGGCAGAATTAACTAAGTACCAATTTTCTAAATGATATACTGAAGTATTGAAGTAGGTATACGAATCCGAACTGAACTAGTGAACGAAAGAGTGACACCAAGTGAAGTACTTCATTTGAATCACTCATTCGCGAACTACTCATCTCTGCCGCACATCAGCACGTCTATCATGGGACGGTCGCGACATACCTACTCTCGATTTCTCTCGCACTTATACCTCTTGTTCTAAGTGTTCTAATAAGAGAGAGACGGATAGTGCGAGAAAAATCTGGAGAGCTCGCGCGGTCGCGTGATAGCCGTGCTTCTGGGATGGCACATTCGACCGACATAAACTACTGTTCTAACATATGACTGTGTAACCGCTGCATGCGAGCGGCGAAACAACACGAAACCCACTGAAATAAGGATTATTATCCCCAGATTTAATATCAAGCAAAATTGTGAGAGGATAAGCGGTCGGCTTGAAACTCTTCATTAAAGTCCGGAAAGTATCTCGAATGTTGTAAATGACGTGCAATTTATGTCTTGTCCAATTTTGCGCCAATTTCGGTTCGAGAATGGCGATCGAGTTTGTGTTATGCTCCGACCGTAAGGCACAAAAAGCGCCTCCACACCTCTACGAACCCAAAAGAGCCTATGTGCCTTCGATAACCTAGCACTCATACGACGTTTTTGCCCATAAACTCGAAATATACCTACTATTATTTCATAATATCCCTGATATGAATAATGATCGAGATTGCAGAGTTTAAAATTCTTTTGTGAAGATCCCGAATGGCGCGTCGAAACTAGAAGATGGATTGCTTTTCTTGCAAAATTGAATTTTCTTTTATTAGTCCTTTAGTTATCGACATCGGCACGCGGCACATATCATGTTGAGTGGTGTCCCGTACCAAAATTGATTAAAGAAACAATTAGGGTGTAGACTCTAAATAAAATAATCAATAATGAATAATGATCTATTTTCTTGAAAAAGGATTTAGAATGTAGTCAAATGCTTGCTCTGTAGTAGTGTTGTGTTCCTGGTGGTGAGCAAGGTCGCCAGAGCTCCCGAGTAGGGTTTGCAATCCGGATATCCGCCAAATTTCGGATCCGGATCTGACAGGCTCCTGAATCCGGATATTTCGGATATTACGGATCCTTAAAATACAACCATGAAAACCGAAAATACCGCTACAAAAAGAAGTTTTTACCAAGTCCACGCTGATAACGGAATGGTATAATGTAAATCATTCTCAATCTTTGCTTTTATTCGCCCTTTCGTCATCCCAGACCAGAGTATATTATATTGTTTTTAATTTATTAGTCACAAAAATAATTAAACCACAAACTAGTAAAACTGCCGGATAGTTTGATGGCGAACGTTGACGTTGTTCTAAATGCACTAATCTATCGTAGGCACTAACGGCCGCATTCATAAACGTACTACAAGCCTGTTTTATTTAACTAAAATGGCGTTAAAATTCGTTTGTCCTTATCTGTCACTTTGACATTTGTGTTCGTAAGAAAGAGACAAAGCACATTTTATTTAACAGATGCATTTTAAATTTTATGAATAAGTGGGTAAGTAATTATATAAATAATTATATATAATTATATATACTTTATAAGTATATATAATTATATATACTTTATAAGTATATATAATTATATATACTTATATATAATTATATATACTTTTATTTTCAGAGCAAGTCCATAGTTGTAGTACTTGTACGATACCTACCTACTAAAGACTTATTGTTACTCGTAGTTTAGATGGACCTAAATAAATATTTGGCGGAGGCCTATGTCCAGCAGTGGACGTCTTTCGGCTGATATGATGATGATGATGATGATGAAATAAATATTTAAGAAGTATATTTGACACAGGAAGTAAGAAGTAAATACAGCAAAAATACCTACGTTTCATAATTGTAATACAGTTTTAGTATTATGGTCTTGACTTGTAATATGATCATGTAAAATAAGAATAGTGCGCTATATGGTCCGTTCAACGTTTTTGCCATATCTCGACATAGTCTTATTTTTTATTATTATTATTAAGCCTTTTTTTATTCCATATTACATTAAAGTTTCTATAATTTTTTTTGTAGTTTTATTTCTGTTGAATATGGACCCCTCTTTGGGTGAAGGCCTCCTCCAATCTCTTCCAGTCTTCTCTTTGTCTTCCTATCTCTGTCCAATGTTTGCCAGCTGTCTGGATGATGTCATCAACCCATCTCTTGTAAGGTCTGCCAACATTTTGTTTACCGTCTGGCCCTTGCCACATGGTGGTTTCTTGAGTCCATCTTCCATCTGACCTTCTTGTGATGTGGCCGGCCCACTGCCACTTTTGTTAGAGGGCGTAAGTGAGAGCGTCAGTAATTTTCGTTTTTTCTCTGATTTTTGTATGCCTTATTTTGTTTATTTTCCGCAGTCTCATCATGCTTCTCTCCATAGCTCTTTGTGTGCACTTTATTTTTTCTTTGACTTTGTTTGTCTAGACCCATGTTTGTGAGCCGTAAGTTAAGCATGGTAGATGACAGGTGTCGCACACCACTTTTTAATGAAAGGTTGTAGTCTCCTTTAACAATATCTTTCATGGACCAGTACTTTTTCCAAGTGATATTTGATCGCCTTGTGACCTCTTCTTCATTGTTAGTTTTTGAGAATGACACCTGTTTCCCTAGGTATATATAGTTATCCACGTAGTCTATTGTTGTGCCATTAACGGTTATGGGGTTTCTGTAGCTGTTTTTCATCACTTTGGTTTTGCTAATGTTCATCTCGAGTCCTATTTTTGAGCTATGTTCGTTCAGTGAGCTTATCATGCCTTCTAGGTCTTATTTAACCTGATGTAGTCTCCCTTGCTAAATAGACACCTTTGCCCTTGATTTTCACGGTTCCGTGTTGGCTCTTCTTACTGAGTAAGGCGTCCGGGTCATGAGAATTTCTTTTACAACCCCGTCGAATTAATAGTAAACATGGAGCTCATTGATGTACGAGCACCAAGTACGGAGTTAACGTGACCTGGTTGTAAGTAGTTATTCAAGTGACAGCTTTTATTGACGAAACTCTAACTTCGCCAGTTAGTTTGTAGTAGTAAGTAAAAATTGTAAACAAAATAAAGTTTTATACCCCTTATGGAGTCGGGAATGGGTATCTATTTAAAATCTTAGGTCTAAAAATACGGTGGTATAGCCGTTTTTAGTTATTTCTTAGTTTAGCCTTTTAATTCCTACTTTATACCAAAAAAACCTTGTGGTTCCGTTTTATTCGAAAAATCCGGATATCCGGATCTGTTGAATTTAAAGATCCGAAATATCCGGATCCGAAATATTGGCGGATCTTGCAAACCCTACTCCCGAGGATGCATTGTGTTGAGAGCGAGGGAATTTGTTCCTTCAGCTGTCAACACGGCGAATCCTCAAACATATCAAGGGTCGGCAACGCCCATGTTACTCCTTTGGAGTTGCATGCGTCTATAGGCTGCGGTGTCCGCTTACCATCAGGCGGACCGTACGCTTGTTTGCCACCGTCGTTGTATAAAACAATGGAGAAAAAAGCAACGCAAGAGGTTGGATAATCACAAAGTTATATGTGTCCAAAGTTTTTAGAGGTATGTTCTATCCCTTTACCGCAAAACGCACCTTTATATGAAACAAATGTAATTTACTATGACACTCGAGGTTCGTGACGTCACGATCTGCTAGCGATTTCTCTCTAACACGCAACATTAAAACGGTGGAGCATCGTAGTAATTTTTTTAACCCCCGACGCAAAGAGAGGGACGTTAAAAGTTTAACGTGTCTGTGTGTCTGTGTATCTGTGTATCTGTCTGTGGTATCGTAGCTCCCAAACGGATGACCGATTTGAATGCGGTTTTTTTTATTTGAAAGCTGATGTGATCCCGAATGTTCTTAGCTATGTTTTATGAAAATCGGGTGCGTCAAAGTTCACATAAAATTGCGACTTCGATTATTGGAAGTCCGAAAATGTTTGTTATATAATTTTATATCATAATGATCATTACTTATAACTTGTCTTTGCGCATAACTATCGTAACACTGAATCATTCATGTTAATAATGTCAATCATAATAAATATCTGTAATACTAATGTTAATTTTCATTTATTTTTAAAATATAACGATTTTAAATAATAAAATTTTAAATCATATTTATTTTTTAACAACGACAAATTAGTAATAAAAATGTATATAATATTTATTTTAAACTTTACCTGGTTTTATTTATAAACTGTCAGGTATCTTCCACACCACATTCAACTTGCTATCAAAATAGAAATACAGTCCCAGAGTCGGGATAGGTACGACGACGAGCGAAGCCAGGAGGAGTGTTAGGTGTCTTGTGTTCCTCAGAGCGGAAATAGGAGCCCCGCGAAGCGACTCCCTGGCGGGCCGAAATCGCTTAATAAGCTAGGTACATGAAAAATAAAAAAGTTGCGGGGATAATCGACATAATAGATGATTTATTGACAATCAAATTTACATGTTGTAATTCAGCGCATACATTGACAGCCGATATAATTTTTTGCACATATGTAAACGTACAATTTATATTAACGTAATATTCAAACGTATTATACGTCAAATACTTATACAATATAAGTTTATAATTATTAAATTTATTATAAAAATCATTATGAGTCGTGATGAATAGTTGGAAATGACATTATGTCGTTAAAAAAACTACCTAAAGATAATTATGAGCAATGATGTTGGTAATATAAATGTATATACAACAAATTTGTAGGCAAAAAAATTATGATAAATGATTACAATGATCAAAAAGCGTTATTATGAAAAATAATATGACAAGTAATGTTATGTGAGCCAATATGGACCCATGAAAATCTGTTTAGCCGTTTTTGAGATATTGGACTTTGAAATGAAAATGTCGGGGGTTTTCAACTTTTCTAAGTTGTTGAGATATTTAAATGGGATTTTCGTAATTTTTTGCCTACCTAATGCCTTATTTAGAAACACCTAATAAATGTTGAGTTTACACCCCACCCCACCCCCTATTATTGTTGATAAAAATTGTATTTTATGCAATCGTTATAATATAATGTATGCTTTTTCAGGCGAGTATACCACGTTTAGGCCACGAAGCTTGCTGAGTGGCCTAATTAAGGTACGAGACTTAAAAAGCTAATTATATAACTATTGTATACAATACTTTTTCTACGAGTCAACTGAACTAATTAAACAAACTTGGTATCTATTGAAAACGAAGTACAACCAACAGCTTTTTCTTTTTTGTGCGTTGATGTCTATTACCTTTTGACTCTCTCATGACGGCGTCTTATTGGTCATATACATTATAGTTCAGTAAAGACGCCACGTGATTGGTCAATTTGATTTTAGTTGTCTCAACAGTTTCTCCATAGTAAAAAGTATGTGATTTAACTTTGGTGTACGAAGTCTTAATTCAAACATTAAGGTCGACGAGTATAAAAAAGTATTATACGACTTTTATCAATTTCTTTACATATTTAGTCACTCCTTCTTTAACGACGTGAAGCTGTAGGTACCTACGTCGTAATTTGTTTACGATTACGACCCAAAAGAGAACTTGCTCTACGTTGCTTTATTTGGCAAACTTGAATGATCTCAGCTTTTACATTACGTTTGTTTGTTATCGACAAAAGCATACGAATGTATACCCGTTAACTACCCAATACAATCAATCATGATTAAGAATTTCAAAGCAATATGATGTTCCCCTTTTGTCCCTCAGAATAAGTTCTTAATATTTTCTACTAGCTTCCGCCGACGACTTCGTCTGCGCGGAACCGGGATAAAACCTAGCCTATATTTTATTCCAGGCTATAAACTATCTTCGTGCAAAGTATCATCCAAATCGGTTTAGCCGTTTCAGCGTAATCGAGTAACAAACATCTAAACATCCAAATTTTCGCATTTATAACATTAGCTTCCGCCCGCGACTTCGTCTGCGTGGACTCGGGATAAAAACTATCCTATATTTTAATCCAGGCTATAAACTATCTTCTTGCAAAATTTCATTCAAATCGGTTCAGCCGTTTAAGCGTGATTGAGTAACAAACATCCAAACATCTAAACTTTCGCATTTATAATATTAGTAGGATTAGTAGGATGTTTACCTAATCTTATACGTTCAAACCGGCCTGAGTAAAGGATACGCACAGCTTTTACAATTTACTAGCATTATGTTATGATCAACGTACCTCACTCAAGAAGCTGTCCAGATCCCTGATATCGTACCCAAACCTCTCCTGATTCCTCTTTTTCCTCCGATGCCGGTGTTTATGCTTCTTCCTAACATACTCCTCCGTAGTCGTCTCATCGGACAACGTGTCTTGACTCACAAACTCCTCACACGCACTCCTGAACCGAAGATTATGGTAGTACTCGTTCCGTCCAACAACCCTCGTTTCTCTTATCTTTGTCTTTTTGAAACGGTCTTCGAACTGGCGGTATCTCAAGTCGTTTCCTTGTGGTTTTCTGTTCTCCAAGTTCTCCTTTAAGACCCAGGTGAGGGAGATCTTGGATTTGTGGCGATGGGATAGGGGGGTTGAGTGCCAGAGACCCATGTCTTGGATTTCTGCGTATTGGGCGTCTGAGTCGGGATCATCGGTGTTGGTGATCTTGCAGTTGGCTAGGAGGTCGATGACCTCGCATGGTGGGATGGGGATGCTCTGTAATGTAAAGGAAGTTCAAGTTAACGAGCGATTCATGTTAAAATACCTATACTTGAAAAGAGCCGTCAGCTATTTTTCCTTTTTTTTTGTTTCTCATACTTTCTGGAGATTCCTCCACTATGTTCTTTTCTTACGCATGATTCATGACTTGGGGGTTGGGGGCAAAAAAAAAAATAAGAGCCAAGACCGTAATGATCAAAGCTTACGCGTTTCATCCGATGTTTTTCTTCACACTTGTGATGAAATAATCCATTCCATGGGATGAACATAAAATCTAGCTATTTCTAGGTTTCATATATGGGAAAAATCGTTATCTCTATTTTCTCCCGATAATGACTAAACTATGCTAATAAAATCAAGCGATGTGAAGATCTGGTGTGCCCCCAAGAGACGCGCCGGGGCGAACCTACTTTTGCTATGAAACGAAAAGAAAAAAAAAAACCATGCTTTCTATTTGAATAAACGTTTAAATTGTCAACTAAACTAGACTCTGGGCCGAGTTTGGCACCCCTTCAAAGCCCACGAAAGGTGTAATGTTTGCGCGAGTTGTGCGACACGACACGCGGCTTTTGTCAGGCGACCATGGCGTTTTCATACAACAACAACATTACGCCTACGTATGCGTATCTACTAACTATACTTGAAACCATAATTAGATTCCAAAAAAACAACCTTAAAATTGCCATTAAAATGAAGAAAAAAAACCGACACTGGCAAACTTACACTCTTCCAAATGATGGACCTAGCTAACAACTTTTACTAGTTATTTATATGGAATCTAATTATAGTTTCAAGTATAACCTTTTTACTAAAATAAACTAATTATTCGCATTCGCACTTTGAATAGTTTGTCAAGAGAGACGGATATTGATGTATTCAACTGTTCGATTCCTTCTGTGAGGCGAAAACTAGCATGTCGTTTTTTTCATGATAACAATTCTCCAATCTAAATTTGAAGATAGATAAATTGCAAGCGGTGATTTGTTCGGGTACGTGTGACTTTGCTCACGTGTTCCTTCTTTGTTAATTAGTTGCTATGTAGTTTTATGTATTTTTTTTCTTTTTTATGGTGCACTATTCTGTATTAGCAGTGTACATATGCCTAGTGCGATATTGTGTGCTAAGTGTGTCAAACATTTTTCTTTTTTCTATCCCATTTCTATCTGTGAGTTCCTTTAATTGGCTTTGTATTACTTTGTAAGACTTATATCATGTTTTTGCAGCTGTTGGTACTCCTTAAGTATAAATAAATAAATAAAATTCGTACCGGATTATATAATTCCAGTGGATCGGCGGGGACCTCCTCATTCTCCCGATACGGCGGCGGTAGTTCCTTGGACAGGATCTCTGGAAACATAAAATCTCAATTATTTTCCAACCATTGGGGAAGTTAAGGGTGGGAGGGTGTATCCAGAATCTTTACCCGAACCGCACCATTCGATCTTTTACATAAGTGTAATAAAAAAAAGCAAATGTACGACCTGATTTTGCAACGTCGCTATCCGAGTATCGTGCTAGGTACGTTTTTTTGAGTAATCGTAACCGGTTCGACCCTTCTTTCTACAACCGTAGAACATACTTATAGGATTTTTATTGCAGTTAACGAATTAATTTTACGCGATTGTACACGCTAAATAAATCAAGTTTACAAATGCGTTGATTATTCTTATTCGTTAATTATTCTAGACAGTCCATATCCTCTTGCCATTACTCATTTATTTCATGCATAATCAGATACATGAAATTACATGGATGTTGATTACAGTCGTGTTTAGGTCATTTGAGCACTTGACCCGCTTAGCTACTTCTGCTGGTGACTGAAAAACCAAATCCCTTTACGTGCGCCGTTTATATTTGAGGAGTTCCGTCGATTCCTCTCGTCTCGGAGTCAACTTTAGCAATTAATTAGTTGCTATTTTAACGGACTCGTCATATCAACATATGTGACGTAGATACTATAGTTATATGTAGGTATATCATTGAATAGTTCCAAAAGTCATCTGTGGTCTTCATCATCAGATCTACTTCACCAAGTTTGCGATTTCCGGCTGAAAATACAAGAGTTACGATAGAAAATACCGAAATTACTACACGCGTGCCTAATATATTTGAGGAGTTTCAAATAAAAAAAGAATTGTACGAATCGGTTTATAAACGACCGAGTTCTTAGGTAAGCCATAAAAGAAATACAACCGAAATGAGAACCTCCCCCTTTTTGAAGTTGGTTAAAAAAGTCGCTAATAGAGTCAACATTGTTTGGTAAGTGTAGAGTAATTATGGAATGTGAAAAGCTTGAACCTGAAATTTGCTCGACTTTTTTTGTGCTTTTCGGAACTAAGAAATTAAGAGCACTAATAGGGGCTCTATCTTCCAATCATCCGAAGCTAATCTCTTAAGGTGGTTCGACGACCATACAAAACGTTTAAGGGCGTGATATTTTAAAAAACTTATGTAACAATCTTTCATAAATTGGCTTTCAATTTACGCGAAATACCCCATTTCCTAGAACAAACTTGTATAAACTAGAATAATTTGTGAATAATCGTTTTCCCAAAGTAGGTATCATGTGACAAACTAATTTCTCGAATTATTTTAGTTTATACAAGTTTATTCTAGGAAAGGGGGAATTTCGCGCAAATGAAAAGGCAATTTAAGAAAGTGTGTTATTTAACTTATTTAAGTTTCCTAAAATATCACGCCGTTAGCCTACGAATGTCAAAAAACGTTTTGTATGGTCGTAGAACCACCTTAAGTAATCCAACTAGAAATTAATAAATGTTTAGGCCCCCTGACAAATGACTGTTAAATTATCAAGTTTTAAAGATTGTAAGTAAATAACTAATTCAGTCCCAAAAATGTATAAACCACCATTTTTAAAATCACTTAAAAACTTACATAATATAATTTTCAAACACACTTACATTTACCAAAACAGTCCCATCCACACCCGAAATGAAGCGGTAATCACACCTAACAATCCGCGCGAAACCCAAAACGGATGCGTACGCGCACGGCGTTCCGACCCGCTGCCCACTGCGGCGTGCGCACGACTGACCAAAGAACAATATCGACTGACCCAAGGTAACTACCATGGAAATAAATGAATAATGATACACTATCGCCATATCGACTGGCTCCAGCTCCAAAATTGGTTTCCGAAAGTGCGCGGGCGCAGTAAGACAAGTCTTTCGATTTAAATAAACGCACTTTAATCGGTTCATCCGTTTGGGAGCTATGATGCCACTAACACATAGGTACAAATACACAGTTATGCATGGTAAACTTACAACACCCCTCTTTTTGGCTAATATGACTTCCAAAAGCGATTGGCACCAAAACAAAACAAAGGGTTTCCACACGAGATGTGCCGAGTATGGATTATGCCGACTAGCCGACTAATCGGCACTGAGGCAGGTAGGGACTATAAATGTGGCCGGATAGTCGGCTTTCACGAGTAGTAGGTACATCTCTAGTTTCCACTAACTTTACCGTGGTGGACTTTACTCCACAGTGACAATGCTTTATCTTGTCACACGATAAGCGCTGCAAAAAGATCGTGGCCCACCATGAATGGGTTATTATTACCTACTACGATACAAAGTTGCACTATGAATTTCGCACTTGGAAGCGCTCATCTCATAAGCGTCGCCATATGTTTGTGATTGGCCGACTTCCGACACAGGGTCCGCGTCGCCTGTCTTAAACACGGTCAAAGTATATATAATAAAACGCTTTAATGACACGATGATAAAGTAAAGGTCACGGGAGTCCGCAGGATGCGGGCGCAGGACCGGTCATGTGGCACTTTTTGAGGAAGCCCCATGTCCAGGAGTGGACGACATTCGGCTGATATGATGACGATGACATCTAGGCAGACAGACTAGGCAGTATTCAACTAAGTAATTACCTACTATATTCATTCTTTACGCACGCGAGTATAGATATGAAATAGTTTAGTACAATGTTTCCATCGAAAACAGTCCTTTATCATTGAACTGAACCGTGTTCAATTTGAACATGACATATGACTGCATGAACATTCGCAACGTGGATAAACGTCCCAATGTTTCACATCTTAATGCCATAGTTGACTTGTCAACTTCTGTTTATCCTTATTGTAATGAATTAAGAGTCCGCAGTAAGCTCGGCCGAATTTCACCTTCCCATACAAACGGAGTTTCGTTCTCATTTTAAAACTACGTGTTGGATTGTGACGAAGCTTTGGATATACAATGGCATGAGCTATACAGACATAGATATATCTATGTCTGTAATTAGTTTATATGGCTCCAGTTTATAAAACAAACGAAATACAGCAAAACAAGTTTTGTATGATTAACTTAAATTCGCTGTATTTTTTTACTATGGTACCTATCTGAAGCTACATAAACGAATTACAGACCTGGATATACCTCATGTCATTGTACATGCAAAGTTTCGTTACAATCCAACTCGTAGTTTTACAATGACAGCGTAACTACGTTTGTATGGAGAATCGCGCTTACTGCGGACTCTTAAGATTTAAAGTGTCAATCACTGGGGCGATTACCCTACCTTAGTTAAGTGTAGGTAGTCAAATCACAAGCGCTGCAAACGCCTCAGTGCACACCGCACATCACCCTGTCATCACCCTCCGTGAGGGTCGCTGTAAAAAATAGGTACTTACTTTATTTTACACTCACTCTCTGAGCCCTTCTCTCGTACAGTACAACTTGGTCTCTGGATTCGTAACAACTTTGCGGAATGGGAGGTCAGACGTATTTCCCCCTACGGAGCGCATCGGTCCGTAAGTTTTGAAATACGGCCTTAGGGCCCGCTCGGCCTCGGGTCTGCCCCATTAATTAATTACTCATGTAATTTACAATGCGTAAAGCACACGCTACACTTGCAAAAATATACGGTATGATCTGTAACAGACTGAAAGTTAAAAATTAAAATAGGCATTCTGCCACTAGCCTTTACTTGCAATGCATCCGCCTGCACTCCCATCCAAACTTCCCTCGCCCATTATGTAGAAATGACTTGTGTTTTGATATAAGAAAGGAATTAATTCCTTGCTTTGCCTTTGAGACTACAATATACTTAAGTCACACTTAATACGACGTTATATTGACGCGACACGGGTGTAAACTAGAGATGGGGAAAAGCGTTACTTTTCGATCACCGTGACCGTCGTTCCAGTTCCAAAAATATCACCGTGACTTTGTCACTCCCGTATACTCATCACAAATCACAATATTCACAATAGACGTTAGATATTTTTATTTAAAGTGACTTTGTAACTGCGGTTACTTAACATCACGGTCACGGTACGGTATGTGTTCAGTCCGCCCATGCTAAACGTATCCCCTCTGTATTTTTTCAAGTTCGCAAACTGCAACTTATAGTGTACAGATTTAGCTTCAAATCCCAAGTTCGCCAAAATACAAATGGGTAAGTTTAGAATGGGAGCGACGTCCGTGCCTGTGCCGCAGATCGCGCTATACGTATTGTCGTGACATGAGTGACGGAAGTTCTCGGCGATACCGCTAGGAACAGTAGGACCTAAGTGATTTTGTAACGTTGTTCCTCCGAGACAAGTCACAGTGATACTTTTAGACGCCGGATCAGTGACTTTTTCACCGTGACGTTATTTATCACTCACCTCTAGTGTAAACCTAAGCCCTAAGCCACACAACGCTACACCATGAGATAACTTTGCCCTATCATGGTCGGTCGGCCTTAGCACGCGACTTATCCCACAAGACAAGATAGAGCGTCCGTCTCGTTCTATCTAAAAGTGTCAGCCATTAACGGACGCTCTATACACTTATCGCGTGATAAGGCCGACCAGTTGTATATATATTTAGCTGGTGTCCTCTTTTGTGGAATTAGGGTCCCTTTATTCAACTTTAGATTTAGAGAAAGGATCTCATTATAATGCAGCCAGCAATGCCCGAATACCAAGCAATGTAAAGCCCCGTAAACGTCTTGAAGTGGAACCCATCAATTTCATTAGCTAAAAGAGGTAAATGCAGGGCAGTTAAAACGTATCTGCATTTCACGGTACTTGAACGCAAACTCGCAATCAAGACATCTCTCCGCTTACGCAATTTTCATATCAATCCCACTCAAGACACATTGTAGGTCCCATCGTGTGAAGCTGTAGGAAATGAAAAGTCACGAACTGAGTAATTGCTGGGTGTTAATATCCAAGACAATAAGGTCTAAATGGGCTATTTTAGCACTCTCACGCTTCAAATTGGATAAATAGCACCTGTGTTGGTTTTTCGTTAGTCTGTTATTAGTTTGTCAGGCGCCCAAATTGGTTGGTGGCGGTTACACAAATAGTTAAAAAACCGTGAATTACAACTATTTATGCCGGGAACTAACATTATTTATTTATGAAACTTCGGTGCCTAAAACACCTAGGGCGGTAAAACAAAAAGCGGCCAAGTGCGTGTCGGACCACGCACAACGAAGGGTTCCGTGCCTATTAAATAGGTGTCGTATCGTTACTGAAATCTTATGGCACTTGTCCGTTTCTTTAAGGAAGGCAGTTTTTTAGAAATATCTCGAAAACCTTTGAACCGATCTTGTTCAAAACTATTTTCGCTGAAAGAATTTAATAAGCCCTATGTCCATGATTTTTTTTCAAATTTTTAAAATACACGGTTCAAAAATTAGAGGGGTGGGGGGGACACAATTTTAGTGACTTTCGGGGCGATTATCTCCGACTCTATTCACTTAATCAAAAAAATTGCTGAGAAACCTTATATTTATTTTGAAAGCTTGCAATGAAAAAAAATTGACTTTCAGTTTTATGTAAGTATGGTTTTTAGTAATTACAAAACTTTGTAGCGGCTAACAAAATACACCTATCCTCAAAATTTTATTCAAATACACCTTATAGTTTTCGAGTAAAATGCCTGTGACATACGGACGGACAGACAGGGTCAGGGAGACAATCCATAAGGGTTCCGTTTTTTGCCATTTGGCTACGGAACCCTAAAAAGGTCTCAGATCGCAAGTATTTAAGCGCGCCGAAGTCCTGAAGACAAGGGCGATAGATATGCGATCTGAAGCTTTTTAAATAACCGCCCATGGCATCTTCTCAAAGTAGAGATCGGTCTCAAATCTCAATCTCAAGTCCTCTACAATGTGTAAAACATAAAACGCTCACCGCAGAATAAATTGCCGGTTAATCGTCGTCACTTGTACATGTGGTCAGTTGTGGTCAGTTTATTACGTTTACACGCCCGTAGCTGTTTTTGTTGGTTATGCAAACCACTGCTAACACGGCTGTAATCACGTTTACTGGCGTATTTAGTTTTACATTCAAAATTGGAAAGCGAAACGTGAGTCTAGTTGATCCCCGCTACTTTTACGCTTTTTACTGAATTTAGAATTTCAAATATTGTAATGAATGTGGTTATTTTACGCGTATTCAGGAGATATTAGCACCCTGCTGCATGCTCGCGCGGTTGATGTTACCTAATACTTACTTCCAAAGTACGGGCAATATCTAATATATCTATCTACCTACCTTTATGCTCAAATTAAAATCAGTAAATCAGTTTAGGTGCTATAAAAATGGTACAGACAGACAGAGAGACAGACACATAGGTATCGATTACTATCGATAGACACAGCTGCAACCGTAAAACCATTGCACACTTATCCGCGTTGGTATGTAAACCAAACATCGGTTGTTGGATACATCGATGACATTCTACCAGATTCGAGAGAATTTTATCCTCATTTTTTGCGCTCGTATCGCATCATGACTTATAGCCCGTGAAAATGGAAGACAAAGCGTTTAGGGAACGCACGAGCATATCGCTATGAGGAGAATGTGACCAATCCACAATGGGATGAAGGGAATGCCAGACCGCACGACCCGAACCAACCCGAGACAAAAGACATAAACGCCTTCGACTCACAAACGCACTTAGGCTGTTTTGAAAGTGAATAGGTCTGACGACACGGCTAACCTGCGCGTTCTTAAGATGGCGAATGTGCCGTCCATTTTTCAATATACTTAAGCCCTTTTGGATCGGTATAGCCGAAACGTGCGTGCACGCATTGGAGCCGCGTGACACCCCTACAACCGAAATATCCGAAATATTTGAAGTGTTAATAGACGATCGATTGTGGCTGCGGCTGTGGCCGCTATAGATATAGCAAGCAAGAGTCAAGCCCTGAATGATATGATATTCTGTTCTTCTGTTTTAGTTCCGGCTGGCAGTTAAATGAATCAGATCGTTGGGTAGAGGAGAATGAAATGGGTAATTTAAGTACACGCACCTTATACTCGTACTGTTGTGTAATCTCTACTTTTTAGACAAAGTTTACTTTACATGTTTTTCCCCGATAAACTTATTACAATTTTTGACATACCTAGGTAATATACCAACCTAACTAGTACGATACATTTAAGATCGATCTAATAAAAAAGAGAAGGTAGATCTCCATCCACGCCGTATTCTCTTGTTTTCGTATAAAAGAAGGAATTGACTTATATTGATGATTTTAGCCGGATTAATCTGCTTCAAGGCATTTTGCATAACTTATACTGCGTGGAACGGAACGATGGACTTTCCCGCAAGAGGGGGATTATTGAGTGCTAGGACGTCACATTTTCCAGATAAACTATTTTTTTGACGCGATTTTTTTTACCTTTGAATGGAGCGTTGGCCAACTGGAGCGACGAGCTCCATACAAATGTAAAAAAAAATCGCGTCAAAAATTTTTTTTTTCTCTTTATTCTTATCAGAACACGATACCTGTCAAGCCCTTGATCGGTTCATACGCCATTTTTGTTACACCCTGTATAGCTTTCCTCGTCTTTTCTAACGAACCTTTAGGGAAGATGCAATATTTTCATTCTTGCTTTCATTTGAAAGAATTGCATGTTGAATAGACCACAAAAAGTGTTAAAAAAATCGAATACTATAATTTATAGGCCAAAATTCCTGTTACAAACTGATAATTTAAACGTTCGCGCCTAAACGGATCGACAGTCCCTGTGACGTCACTCATGTGTGTCACTTGCCATATTTGTTTGTCCGTGGTCCCTCATAGAGTTGCCTAAGTTTTGACTTTTGACAGGAGTGACGTCACCAGACGCTAATTGTTGGATTAAAACACGTTCCGTTTCACATTACTTCAAATCGTAATTATTGACTGAAATTAGTATAAACTAAAGTAAAAACGTTTAAGTAGCTATTATTTTATGTTTTTTCAACATTTTGATCACAAAATAATGGTAAATATTATAGCTGCATCTTCCCTATTGAAAAACAATCTCATCCTTAAAATTTAAGTTTGCGACCGTGACCAATTTGGCCTTTGAACATCAATTAGTTTAAGCTTATTATTAGGAAGATCATTATCGTATAGCTATTATATTGGTCCACCTACTATTGGAAAAGCCCCGCCCAACAATTGGAAACATGTAGCGTTAAGTTTTATGTGGGAAGTTTGAAGATTTATCGTGATACCTACATAGTGGCGAGACCAAACTATGAATGTGAATTATTTTATGAATGGGTAAAATATTTAGCTTTGAACGATTGTTAAGTGGTGTATTTTGATAACTTGCACAATTTACGGTGAGTCGTGGCTTTGATTGGTGGCACATGATTAAGTTGTTTAGAGAATCCTAATTCATAACAATAGAGGGCAACAACCAAATGTAGGTGCCAACATTGGGATGGTTACAGTATAACGACGGTCGCAACTCAATTTAATACATTGATTGAGTGTCTCTATTGCAACATCAATGTTTACAATTGAAGGAAAGTGCATTTTACCCAGCGTAATCCACCACCACACGAAACTTCTATCTAACCCTCTAACACAGCCATATTCAACCTTTTTTAACCGACTAAAAAAAAAGGAGGAGGTTCTCAATTCGGTTGTATTTTTTTTTTTTTTCAATGTTTGTTACCTCAGAAATCCGTCATTGAAAGGCCGATTCGTAAAATTTTTTTTTCGTTTGTAACTATATGCTTCCAGGTGGGTCCCATTTTTTTCAAATATTCAATTGGATGATGGGATCCATGAGGAATTGAGGGAACTCCTCAATTATATTAGGCACGCGTGTAGTGATTTTGGTATTTTCTATTATAACTCGTGTATTTACATCTGGAAATCATAAAATTGATGGAGTGGAATTGATGATGAAGACCACAGATGACTTATGGAATTCCTCAATTATGTACTTAAAAGTACAAAAGTATATCACAGATTCTGATAAGATTCCGTTGAAATAGCAACTAATGAAGTGCCAAAGGTGATCCTTGTGGAATCCACGGAAGTCCTCAAATATTATCGGGTCACATACAGCGATTGGGTTTTTTTCTCTAATAATCAACGCATTTGTTTTCGGAAATCAGTTCATGTGGTAAATGGAAAAGAAATGTGGAAATGTTCTCGTGGCTTGGCGGAGTACTAAATTGAAGTCGGTTAAAACTTTTTAAAGTAAATTGTTCTAAGAGGCTGCAATGAAATATTGACGTTGTCTTCTTCATGATGGCCTTCGAAGTTTCACGTTTCGGGCGCAGCGAGACGAGAGATCCGTAATGGCGTTTCATACAAAATTGGAGGCCTATAAGTCTGCAAGATGATCTTTTTTAATTTTCATTCCACAATTTGTAACACAGCACCACGGCGTTCACAGCCACGAAAATTAAAACTTGATTTCTTGGTGTTTTTTTGATTTATTTCATTGCATGTATACGTACATACCTCGGCGTGAAAAGGGGTTGCCAGCCTCTATATGCACTGGGCCGGCAACCCCTTCCTTCCCTATAGCAGACTCCTTAGCTAAATAGTACCTACATTACTACAGAGTCCCGGGCCACAAGGTAACAATGTATGGTTTTTATACTAGAATCAGATGGTGGATGGCGGGCAACTCGCAATAGGCTCGGCGGGCCGCAGGTTGAGTATAGCTGCTGTAACGAAAGCTCAGATGATTATGAAGAAATGACTTTAATGTATTACATCGAAAGTGTCACAACTGAGTTACAATCGCCGTTCTGTGACACAATAATGCCTAAATATGATTGGTGCCCTCTATTGTTATGAATTATTAAGATTTTAAGTGTTGTTTTGGGTTAGTGTCGAGCACTGGGACACTTATTTTACTTATAATTAGTTCTATATCTACTGTATTGCTACAGTATCGTTATTGATTTAACTCTCCTTAGGTTCCTTTTTAAATCGCCCAAGCATCGCGGAAATATCGCAAACACAACATCCCAACTTACACCGCAATTACACAAAATAGAACCGTATAATAGCCACGAATGTTTACAACTAAAGGCAACTAAATAAGCAACTCACACTGGAAATTAAGGGTAGTTCAGGCAACCGATAATTGCGTGGGAAGCTTGCGTCGGCGCAGCGCCGACAGCACAAAACTTTTCGTAAGTTTTATTTGACCAGAGAAAGTTAGAAATGTGCGCTTTGACGCTTTCCTTGCTGATTTTCACACGCGTGAATCGTTAAGATGTGTTGATATGATAGTGAATGAATGATACAAATTGTGCGCGCGTTGCAACTTAGTGTGACCGTTAGCTGGTAAAGCGGCGAAGATGGTACGATGATGCAAATCTTAGTAAAGCCAAGACCACATATCAACTTTATACCTAGACGAAGACCTATCTTCTTGACAATTTACTAAATATAGGGTATACATTTAGGTGACAAAGCGGACCCCGGGCCTCTTTAGGGTACAACCTGAAATAACTCTAGGAGGTTGATCTACACTAATATTATAAAGGGGAAATATTGGATTGTTTGTTTGTTTGTATTGAATAGGCTCCGAAACTGCTGGACCGATTTGAAAATTCTTTTACCATTCAAAGCCGACATTATCCCTGATGAACATTATTAGACTACTTTTTACCGCGGGAAAATGCTGCATTCCTACGCACTAACCGTGCGAAGCCGGGCCGGGCAGCTAGTAAGATATAAATTTACTGAATCTATATTTTTATTCTCTACCAATATTATAAAAATGAAAGTACGTAAAGTTTGTAGCTTAGCGAGTTGGTACCTATGTAGGGGGTAATGATTTCAATCTATTGTATAGACCAGGCGTCGGCAAACCGCGGCTCGCGAGCCGCATGCGACTCTTTGAAAGGTTTGTTGCGGCTCTTTAGATTGCCCAAAAATTTTTTATGAAAATCAGACAAAAAAAAACGTAAATAGCACGAGGCAAATATAATTATTTTTATCGAACCCAAATACAGCATATCCACTTTGCAGACTCACCCGAAATTATTATTTTCCCTAAAATTTGGTACTGTGGCTCTTTGAGCTTCCGAATAATCGTAATTTTTCCGGGATCTGGCTCTTTGTCTAAAAAGTTTGCCGACCCCTAGTATAGACCTACGGGATCGACATCGCCTATATTTTATCCCACGGCTTCGCCTAAGATGTTCTTGTAATACAGTGGAGAATGTGAATAAGTAATGATGTATATAATCACCTAAATGTTTGATGAAACAGTTTATTTACAAACACCGCTTCACTGGACTCAGAGCAACAAATTGCAACAACCAACCTTTACAACTTGTTTACAAAAACATAAGATCATAATTTATAATTAAAACTGAATCTCTTTTATCACCGCTGCAGGCGTTACGAGTGAATGTTCAGTTCAGCTAAGTAGACTTGTTACGTAACATAGTAATGAAATAAGTCTTTTTAACCCCCGATGCAAAGAGCCCCTCTCTGTTATAAGTTTAACGTGTCTGTGTATCTGTCTGTGGTATCGTAGCTCCCAAACGGATGGACCGATTTGAATGCGGTTTTTTTTATTCGAAAGTTGATGTGATCCCGAGTGTTCTTAGCCCTGTTTCATGAAAATCAATTCAGCCGGTTTTGAGATATTGGACTTTGAAATGAAAATGTCGGGGGTTTTTTAATTTTTCTAATTTTTTAAGTCTGACTGAGTTATAAATAGGTAGAGCCTAGACTGTAATCATCTCTCTATAACGTCCTGACGAATCGATAAGACACCAATCTCAAAAATCCATCCGACGGTATCTTTCCAGTCACGCCAGGGGGCCTAGACAAGCGGCGCTACCACGAACTTCGAAAGTCGAAGTTCGTAATATATGCATCCCTGTCACTCGAGTAAGGGAGTGCGATAGAGATGGAAATACCCGAACTTCGACTTTCGAAGTTCGTGGTAGCGCCGAAGGTTACAATCGACAAGCGCTAACGCCAATAGAAAACTTATAACATGTATGGGAAATTGGGAATGACAGATGTTACAGGTAGACACACTTAAAAAGAGCTCTGGCGGATGGGATATAATATGACGCGCAGAGCTCTTTTTACGTGTGTCGACGAAAAGTGTTTCGTCGGCATCTGTCATTCCCCTACATTTTATTATTTTCTATTGGCGTTAGCGCTTGTCGATTGTAACCTTGTCCACGGCCCCTGGTAAAAATAAATCAGGAACAAAATATTGTAGACGTTTGTCTACAATCCCAGGTAGGTTTCAGGTGATTCATGAGATTAGACCTACAAAATGCTAAACCTCAGTCTAAATAAAATCCAATTTGACATCGTACGATTGTAATGTTGTTGCCGACGCTCCAGGCGCAGCACGGCACGCAGCAATCGGCGAAAAGGCGAAATTGCCGCATTACGATCCCGAGCGATGCATCCACATGCTGCACGAATAACACATTCCCTGCCGGCTGGGCCGTTCCCGGCTCTACCGACGGTCATTAACGTAAACGCAATATAGGGGAGATGGGTGCAAAATTATCTCTTTAAGGGAAAAACTTTACTGTGTTCAAAGTTAAAGAGAAAAACACATGATTTAGATCTTTATGAATAGTCCATTTTCTTACCTAAGTATGTTATGTTTTATAAAGGTAAAGGATCATTTTATACCTATGTATGTATACAACGATCCCTAGGGTAGGGATACTAGGGATAAAATGATCCCAGTACTTAAAAAAACACTCAGCTGTAAAAAAATATAGGTACACTTATGCTTGCTGTTTAATAAAGTATTCCATCTTTTACAGCATTAAAAGCCTTTCGCATTGCTTCTCTCACCGCCATGACACTTCAAGAGGCAACTTGCGGGGTCGCGGGGCAGACGTTTATTGCATATTTAGATAAATGGCACTAATAGCAGCTCGGATACGATGGGGAATCATTTTAACTCGAGGGATCATTTTATGCACATCTCCAATACAACTGCATGGTTATCACAAGAGACGTTAGGCATTAGAACAATTAGTAAGAGACGGATATAGTCTATCTCTCGGCGAGAAAGCTCGCGCGCCGTCCACAGACCGGTCTGTGGCGCCGTCTTGCTGGAGATAGAGCACGAACTCTTCACCCGTCTGTGGTTGGTTAAAATTAGGAACTAAGTAAATAGTCGTGTTTCGTAGTTAACTGTTTACGCATTCCCTGCCGGCTGCTGGATCGCTCCCGGCTCTACCGAGTCATTAACGTATAGGCGTGAGCTACAACAGCTGAAGATAGAACAGGAGCTCATCACCTAATGTGTTGTGTGGTTTAATTTAAATTAGGAACAAAACGTAGTCTTGTTTCCTGTGGTTATAGTTACACGTAAATTACGTTCCATCATACAACTCATATGTTGCAAAGGCGCATTACATATTTGTAAGTAATACTTATATATAGTGTATGGGAAGAGTAGGTACAACCCAGGCCTCACTGTGTTCACAGGAAAGGCTGAACACTAACTCATCCTAAATTGTCTCGAAACCAGTTTTAACCTAAAATTCACTTTCTGACTGCACTCGAATGTGAACAATCCAAACTCATGGATGGTTAAATGAATTAGACTGGATTGACACTAGTCACATATTGAATCTAATAACAAAACGATACCGCTTTAAGCCAACCTCACACTGGCGCGGCCTGGCCGCGGCGGACCATAGTTAACTTGTCATTAGCTGTCTGCTATTAACCGCTACCGCAGGCCGCGCCAGTCTGTGACAAGCCTTAATCAATTTACGAGCAGGTATATGATGTCACTTGAACATCCATTTTACTGTTAGGACCTCGAGGACGAACTTAGAATGACCCAGGCCTAAGTGCTCGAAATATGTGTATACGTATACCTAGATAGAGACAGACATGAATTATAATAATTACTCGATTGCGTAACACACATTCATAGGCATCAATTCTAATTGCTATCATCATATATGGCCTAGATAGGATACCTAACTAGCTAACCTCCCACATTTTAAACACACAATTCTGCAGGCCAAAAACAGACGTCAGTAAGTGTGATGAATGATGACCAAGCGCTGCTGAACCTGAACGAATTTCCCCAAAAATGAGACCTAGCTACACCTACCTATCTATAATCTAGCTATACCTATCGGTAGATTGGCCGATCGTAAATCGTCTAAACCATTATCGAGAAAGCGATTGTTACCAAATTCGTATAACTAAGTACGATGATTGAGGCTTCCTTTTGTTTTGACCCTTTTTCTCTCAATCTTTGAATTGGTCTTGAGCTTTTTTGCAAACCAGCACGGCTAGCACGCGACGGCGCGCCAGCTCTCGATTTTTCTCGCACTATCCGTCTCTCACTTTTTAGAACAATTAGAAGAAGAGGTATAGTGCGATAAAAATCGAGAGTATGTCGCGGCCGTCGTGTGCTAGACGTGCAGCTCTATCGCCCCCAGATAACAAGTAGATATGTATTGTATGCACAAGAGGGACGAATGCTTTATGGCGGACATAAACGCGATCATGACGTCATTCAGTGCAGAGTAACTGCGAAAAACACTCGCTCTACTATAGAGATATACGAATTTCGATCGTCGCCCTAGCCTAAGGGATCCTTGTGCGAATTCTTCAATTGTATTGAGTTTGTTGCATTTGTTTTTGTTCCAATAGACAATTTCGAATTTACAAGCGGCTCGAACGGAAGATGATCGGAATAATGTAAACAAATGAAAGGGAAACACGATGTCAGTAGAGCGTTTGTCGTGGCGAATAGGTAATGACGGGCATCAGACGATTCCTCACGGGCCCTGTACTTATGGTAATAGATGGCCGTATGGAGACCGAGCGAAAGTGTGGTTAATATTGCCAACATTATATTTATAATTTGGAACCTTATTGCTTAGGAATAAAGTCCAAAATGTATAGATATTTACGAATTTCACGGACCTGTCCAAGAGCATATTGAAACGTAACTAAATTGTGTTATAATGTCAACGAGTGAGTGGGCTTATTTAATGTAAGTAAATAATTGTATATATTAGATCTTAATGGTACTTATAATTGCTGATGATGATGACCACTCAAAATAAAGTGCTTGGCTCGTCTGCACTTTGCGTCTTATGCTTATGGCAGAATAAAATAATAGTATTTTATGCAATCGTTATATAATGTATGCTTTTTCAGTCGAGTATCACGTTTAGGCCACGAAGCTTGCTGAGTGGCCTAATTAAGGTACGAGACTTAAAAAGCTAATTATATAATTATTGTATACTTACAATACTTTTTCTACGAGTCAATGAGTCAACTGAACTAATTAAGTAAACAAACTTGGTATCTATTGAAAACAAAGTGCAACCAACGGCTTTTTCTTTTTGGTGCGTTGATGTCTATTACCTTTTGACTTTCTCATGACGGCGTCCTATTGGTTAAATACATTATAGTTCAGTAAAGGCGCCACGTGATTGGTCAATTCCATTTTAGTAGTCTCAACAGTAATGAAATGTTGAGTTGGGAGCTCATAGTAAAAAGTATGTGATTTAAGTTTGGTGTACGAAGTCTTAATTCAAACATTAAGGTCGACGAGTATAAAAAATCATTTTACGTAATAAATATGATCGTGTTTCTCAATAACTTACCTAAGTATTATTATATCACGCTGTGTGGGAGCTCTTACTCATTTCATTCAGGCCGGATAAATACAAAAGCTTCCATTCTCTTAGCTCAAGGTTCAAGTGCAAAGGATTAACATTGACTTCTTGGAGGAAATGAAAATGGCGCGTGCGGACTTGGATAGCTACTGGGATCTATGCTGCGTCCAACCTGAGCCGGACTGATTACCCGGTATGCGGCGGTGCCAGGACGAATTGGACTTAATGTGATGTCGAAATCTCACTGAGACTACAATCTATGAATGGCTAAGGGAGCCGCTTGTCGCCCCGCTGACCGCTGGCATCCAGCCCCGCTAGTCTGTTACTTATTTTAAGCTCACCCAGCTCTCAGATCACTTGACGCCGCGATTCTTAGCGTAGGCAAAGGTCTAGTTTCGTCAGGAGTAACGGGTGGGGTGAGACGCATGAACACGTAAAGAATAACAGCTCAGGCCGCGGCCTGAGAAACATCTGAATCGTCCCTAATGGAGGTGTAATACCACACGCTATACCACATCAGTACGGCTACCATGAGTTTGACATTGTCATTTTTCGTTAACGAGAATCGAGTTTTCTATCTGTGCATCTCTATTGCACTTTGACAGTACGAGCGGGATGCACAGATAGAAAACTCGATACTCGTTAGCGTAAGCCGTCATTGTCAAACTCATGGTAAGCGTACTGGCTATGGCCCAAATCTCCGCTCGATTGTGAAATCCACGAGGGCTAAAGGTTCCGAGTAACAGAACTGACCTTCCATTAACTACTTCCCAGGAACACATTTGCCTCCTCCGCGTACGTATCTTATTTTTACTTATTAAAAGTATTAAAACGCAGCATGTTTCGTGTAAATTAATCTCCCAACAAAACAAAAGGATCAAAACGCAACACTATCTGATACTAGAGTCGACCCATTCGCCCCTTTTGGCCGGGGACAAACGTAACGTATGGACTTTGCATTTGTCTGTAGTCATAGTCATAGTCATATCATTTATTGCATCCATTGTTGTACAGTTTTTAGTAATAGGTAAATATGTTCCACATGGGCCCTGTTAGGGCGTAGCAATTTAATAAATAGGTGTTAAATTATAATATAGAAGCGATATTCGATGTCAATTCGTTGCAAGTCACATTCAATTTCATTAATAATATATAACATTTCACAAAGATTAATAACAGGTAGTATGTAAGCAACTAGTTTGAAAATAAAATACCCTTACTACGTTATATATAACGTCCATGCTTATAAAGTAGAGCTAGCCTCCAAAAAAATAGTGAAGAAACAACATATAACGTAACTATTAGGATACGTTTTCATGCATAAACCACTGCACCGGTTGAGGTGATAGAGGTTTTTCTTTGACTGGTGTAAGTGCTTTTGTTGCCTATTTGTCCCTTTATGTGAAGGTTTCTACAAGTTTGTCACTCATGGGGATGCAGTTGGGGACGGGATGGTAAATTTGTATAGAAGACGGGAGTTCACGCGAACGAAGTCGCGGGACAATTGGCAATAAGTATTATTTAGAAGTTTACATGAAAGGCACTGGACTGAGTCCATACGCCGAACGTCGCTGGCCCCGCCCACTGTCGGCGCTGCGAGCGCGTGCGCATGTATCGTAATTGCATCTTACGAGTTAAAATGAAGCGTGTGACCGCTGTCCAGCAGATTGTTTCTGGAAACATACTAGGCTAGCCTTATCCACAACATTACCCTCCCTTCTGCAGTCTGGTATAATGACATCATCCGTCTAGCGTTTCCCCGGTTGTACCATAAAGAAGCCCGCAGTCCATTTTGGCACCTGGGTGCATGAATCTCAAGCGGTTTAACGCTCGTTTCTAAAATCATTATCCTCTTACGATTAATCACCTCATACTTATAAGGACAGGCAGGACCTGCGATAACTTTGATGAAATAAAACCCAGTAAAGTCGCCGTCAATGGAATTTGCTAACTATGTAAACCAACCGCCATAATGAAAGACAATTTTAATATGGCGGTTTGTTTACATAGTTAGCAAATTCTATTGACGGCCACTTTACCTATTTTTATAATAGTACATTGTGATACAAGTGAGGTATGTTGATAATTACGTCAGAGGTGGAATTGTTCACGCGAGCCGCAGGTGCGCGTGATAAGAGAGCCGAGGATGTAATTATCAAAGCTCACGCGTTTCATACGACGTTTTTCAACACATTTGGCGAGGAAAAAATCCTTTTCATAAGATGAAAATTGTATAGGCCTGTCAAGTTATTTTCTTTACTTAATGATGGCAACAGGTTTTTACTTTTTACTCACATATTGTACATCGCCAAGAATTTCCAGTGGCGTCCATTCTATTTATCACTTTTCTAGTCACCACGAGTCAACATTTTCACTACATAGTATAAAACAAAGTCGCTTCTCGCTGTCTGTCCCTATTATGTATGCTTAGATCTTTAAAACTACGCAACGGTTTTGATGCGGTTTTTTTTAAATAGATAGTGATTCAAGAGGAAGGTTTGTACTCGTATGTATAATATAGTACCCGTGCGAAGCCGGGGCGGGTCACTAGTTGATAATAATTTGTGAAATAACCTATAATGGCGCGCAACAGTTTTTTTCGTGAAGTTTAAGCAGTGTGCGCGCATGTGTTATTAGTTAAGCCAGACTTAGATGAAATCTCTAAACAGAACACAGTACAAAATAAAATAAATATTTTCGTTTTAAAATGTTATCTTTATCAATTCATGTAAAAATGTTGTCAAAAGTGAATAGTATTACTGAATTAAACGTTTCTATATCATATCCAAAAATAAATAATCAATAAATTAACAAAAATAATTTAATTTGTTTAGTCGAGTAAGAATCCATTTGCCGAGAATTTAAAAAAAGCTGTACATTCTGTACAACCCGGTGAATTCAAGAATGCACCGTGTTCATGCATACATCTTGCTACAAGATGGCAACGGGACTTGATCGGGATATACCTAACCATAAGTCCATAACACACGAGTGTCGTAATGTTATAAAACACGCGTTTAATACCCAGGATTATGAGCCTAAAAGCGACATAAGAGGTACGTTACGAGCAAATGTGTTGAAAATACGTTTAAAAAAGTGCTGATCATTATTTCTTTTCTAAACAGAAGAACTGGAATATTCACCCACTTAATCTCAAGATTTGGCATAGACACTGGTTTTACTAAAGCGTCTGCCATCTGAACATCCAACACAGTGGAGAACTGAACCTTGTTGAGGTCAGATCGGTTTCCTCGCGATTTTTCCTTCGCCGAAAGTATAAAGTATACGTCGGGTATATAATTAGCTACCAAACATAGGAAAGCACCATTTATGTACAATAAAGATATGATTCAGACTACCATAAAGTTTCTTTTTGTTATTATTTAGCCAAAATTGAAGCAAGTGGACCTAATAGATTTGAACCCAGCATCCCATAAACTAAGGCTTACCTAACATGGCCCATTCAAAATGCTACCAACCCCATCATGGAATATTGTAGTTTTTTTTTGACAGGTAAGGGCACAGCGGAAGGACATTTCGCCCATAATTAGAACAGCCCAACTGGGGAAGTATCCTGGGCTGTCATTCGCTAAGCGCTAATAAGGCTTACCCCGCCGATCACCCGTCACGAAATTAGACCTCTACCGACGCTTAGTTACTACGTATCACGGTGTCAAGATATGTTTGTGGGTGAGCGTTGAAGTGAGCTTAAAACAAGTTAGAGAATAGGGGGGCTGCTGCTGACCGCCGACATAATAACACCAGTACTTCCTTTGTTGGTTTGTGGTGTTGTGTTCCTAAGTATAAGATCGTTAGAGCTCCCGACGATGAGAGTGAGGGGATCTACATTTGTATCTAAATGCGATAGTTCCATTGAATATTCCATAAACTTACTCTACCAACCAAAAGACAAATCTGCTATCAAAATATAACCAATTCTTAAAACATAACACTTGACGTGTTTGCGAAACTTGAAATCGTGCTCTCAGAATTAAAGGAGATGCAATGTCTAAAGTCTCGTCGTCACCTTGACGGGCGCGGGTCGGGGGTCGGCCCCGCCCCCCTAATTGCCGGGCAAAATGGCCGCAAATAAATAATTTTTATCCACCACGAACCCTGTTGACCTTAAATTACGGTTTTTGCGAGTTTTATCGGTTTCCCGAACGGTGCCCGATACCATCGACGGTACGACGAATTGTTAATGATATGCTGCGAATTTAACTGTGGTCTGCTTTATGGGGTCTTTTGAATGAGGGTTAAGGTTTCCCATATGAGGCCAGAACTACCTAATACCTATACTTAAATAAATAATTCATTATTAGGTATATTGATCAGCATGGTGCTTAATCGGTCCATCAATAATTTACTTTAAAAACAAAGTTTTAACCGACTTCAATTTAGTAGTCCACCAAGCCACGAGAACAATTTCCACATTTCTTTTCCAATTTACCACATTAACTGATTTCCGAGAGCAAATGCGTTGATTATTAGAGAAAAAAACCCAATCGCTGTATGTGACCCGATAATATTTGAGGACTTCCGTCGATTCCACAAGGATCACTTCATTAGTTGCTATTTCAACGGAATCTTATCAGAATCTTTGATATACTTTTGTACTTTTAAGTACATAATTGAGGAATTCCATAAGTCATCTGTGGTCTTCATCATCAATTTTCCACTCCACCAAATTATGATTTCCGGATACACGAGTTATAATAGAAAATACCAAAATCACTACACGCGTGCCTAATATAATTGAGGAGTTCCCTCAATTCCTCATGGATCCCATCATCCAATTGAATTTCCAAAAAAATTGGACCCACCTGGAAGCATATACTTAAAAACAAAAAAAAAATACGAATCGGCTCATCAATGACGGAGTTCTGAGGTAACAAACATTGAAAAAAAAAAAAAACAACCGAATTGAGAACCTCCTCCTTTTTTTGAAGTCGGTTAAAAATAGAGCCGGCGCAACGCACTTTTGTTAGGCATTTACAATTTAAGTAAGTACTATGTGAAACAGCTGAAGAGAAAAATGTATCTAGATATCAATTGGAAAACGGAGACTTAATAATGCCTCATGTAATTTTAAGCGAAATCCAAGTTTTGTTATTAAGCCACTGCTTTCGGCGACTTGACGCCAGCGTCACACCAGGAGATTTTTAACACCGAACTCATTTTCTGGATCACCACCTGAACTGATTTTATTTTATTTCCGCTACCCTAAGGTTGTCTGGAAGCGTTCGATAAGACCGCCTGCTCACTGCTGTCTATGCGTGTATCATGATTAGGTATGTTATATAAAGAGTAAGGATTTGTATTTATATTATCAAGCACTCACTCTGTCTGAGATTCCTGAAGATCGTCTTCATGGCGTCGTCGGCGGCGGCGGCACGCGCTCAAATGCAGCCGGCGGGCGCGTCGTCACGCTCCGCCGGTAGCGGGGTGGTTAAACGGAGCTCGCCAAATCAAAAGCCATACGCCACGTACTACTAGACAGGGAAAATATTACGGTCTGGTGCACACCACACCACTGCACGGATAAAGAGCTAAATAAGATATGGAGCTCGAGTAAATCCTCACACGAATGTTTGCCAAACCCATCTAGTCGAAGCGTCCCGTCATAACAACCCGATTTCGGCCAGCACGACTAACAGAAGACCACGTGCAAGCCATCTCGCGCGCGTTTTAAGCTACCCGTCTCTTTCCAAGTGTTCTAATTAGAAAGACACAGATAGTTTATCTCGCGCGCGAGCAGAGGCGGATTATCCATATAGGCAAACTTAGGCACATATGCCTAGGGGCGCGGGATTCCAAAGGGGCGCGCGGGGTTCCAAGGGGCGCGAGGGGGCGAAATTTTTCGTTACATTTTTGAATCTAGAGGGGCGCCGATGAGGTGCTTGGGTGCTTGCCTGGGGCGCTCTCGACATTAATCCACCACTGCGCGCGAGACAGTTCGCGTGCGGTCTTGTGCTAGCCGTGCAGCTTCCCTAGAACATTTACCACGCTTTCAGAACGCGGCGTGAGCACTTCAAGGCAAGATAGTAGCGAGACAGTAAAAACGGAGAAGATAAGAGATTATTTGTTGACGCTCCTGAAATCGATATCCTTATCCAGCACCGTGACAGCAAAAATAAGCCAGTGAGAAATTTTGAAATTTTTATTTTATTTACTTGTTTTAGTTTAATTAAGTAAGAATGAATTTTAATGTCTAATGTTGTTTTTATTATATTGATGCTGCATGTAGGTATTACGTACACAACTCTCACCTCGTTTTTATATTTATAATATTTATTTCTCTCTCGCCTATCCCAATAGTATATTAGTATAGTAGTTTATATATATATTAAATTTATATGACGTTTCCGTGAGTCACCAACGGTGCTGGCTGAAAATCAGCGCTGCAGGTGTCTGACACCTCAGCATAATGCTGAGCCAGTGTCCGGTTCACTGCCGCAGAGACACACTTGTTTCATGTTTTATGTGCTTTTCTTGTTTATTTCATTATTTAATAACTAGAGATGGGCCGAATACGGACTTTGCCGAATACGAATATTCGGCTGAACATTCGGTTCAGATCTTACCGGACCGAATATTCGGCCGAATTATTCGGTAAAACTAACCAGGTTTATGCAGGTCCGCGCGGCTCGCTGAGCGCGAATTTGACCGACCTTGACATTGTCAATGTTTAGTTTAGTTAAGTTTAGTTTTATTTATCTCATTACACAATTCTCATATAACAATAACACTTTGTAAATACTACTTATTGTATAATGATCGTTAGCCTCAATTTCGCAAAAATAATAGAAAGAATAATATAAAACAACAAATAGAATATAAAAAATAAGAATGTCAAAATTAGAAAGTTACGAATACAAATAATATTAAAAACGTGAATAATTAGAGTACTGAGAGATACCTTAACAATAGTTGGCGTACATAAAAATAAAAGGACAAAACCAAAACCTCGTTCCTTAGCCAAATTAAAGAAAAATGACAACATTTGCATTTGAATTAGTGACAGAGTTGATATGGTGATTAAACTGAATAATAAAGCTTACTAAAATCAAGTTTTCTTGTTTTATTATATGCCTAATAACAATAAATATATACCTTAACTTTTCAGAGCTACGAATAGAATGAATGATTTATTTTTTATCACATAAATATCATATGTTTATTCGGTAAATATTCGGCAGTTTTACCGAATAATTCGGCCGAATACCGAACATTGAAAAACATGCCGAATTTGCCGAATACCGAATAATTACCGAATATTCGGCGCATCTCTATTAATAACCATGTGTGTCCTGTGTAAATGTATCTTCTTTTCTATTCTTCTTTCTACTATTCTTTCTTTTCTTTCTTGATTAAGTGCCTGTAGGCATATGTCGATCTGCATAAGATTTTATCTTCCAAGCGGATTGGAACACACACAAATAAAAAAAAACGGCCAAGTGCGAGTCGGACGAAGGGTTCCGTACCATTATCTATAAAAACGGCGAAAAAATCATGTCTGTTGTATAGGAGCCCCACTCCGACTCGCACTTGGCCGGTTTTTTAGTATTTGTAGTTATAGCGGCAACAGAAATGCATCATCTGTGAAAATTTCAACTGTCTAGCTATCGCGGTTCTTGATCACTTCTTTACTCGAGTTATGAGCATTGCGTGCGTGTGATGCGCATGCTGTAATTAGCTCGGTCCTTTATTGTCCGATTTTTTAGAATCATTACTAAGTAAATCTGTTAGAGAGAAAATGGGAATGTAATACTCGTACTTAGAATCTGGCTAGTGAAAGATGAGCCTGAGATTTTTGTAAATGTGCCGTTCTTTTCTAAGCTGATCTTTCATTAGCCGCGGACATTGAACGTTTGTACCTGCTGACTGCATCACCATCGGCTAGGTGTAGGTTAAGTACCTACTCCGCTTCAATCTTATCGTATTCACACCATGTACCTATGATATTCAGGACAGGCTATGGTAATAATAATACCACGTGCGAGCGAGCTGGTAGCATACAAATCTCTATAAGTGTGACAGAAAGGGAAATATCATTCGTTGTCCTTCTCATAGTTCCACTTTTTTATTTTACCACAACTGATTTAGTATGAAATTGTGGCACATAAACCATTACCCGTCCAAATTGTAGATTGGTTATGGCAAGTCATCAGCCATTTTAAGACCAGTTCTTAATTTAGCTGCATAGGAGCTTTTCCGTCCCTCTCGTTGTGGCATCACGTATAGCATAGGTCCATGATTCGCCTTGGAATTTATTATTGATTTTGGATGTTTTTACTATTTTCTCGTAGTCGACGAAGTAAAACTAGAGCGTATAACTCTGGTCTAAATGTCATATTACCCCTCGAACTATTTTCCCGAGCGAAGTGAGGAACCATCCCGTGGTAGTACCTACGGCTCATTTTAGACCCTTGTCTAACAATCTACTATTGTTGAAATAAGATAGAAGGTAAGGATAAATGCCCATGTAGTACCAACTCCCATTACAATCGGACACTTTACGCTCGAGAAGTTGTAGACGATTATGGACCTATATGGCATCAAGCACATCTGTCCAGTTAGGTAGGTCCAACTTCGAGAAAGAGGTAAATCGTCGAATCCGACTCGGCCGGGCAGCGTGCAGCGTTCGGGAAACTACGGCACATCTTTTCGTCCAATATTCCGCAGTGTCTCAAGAGTCCTTGACCAGTGTGCGTTGCCAGTCATGACATAGTATGGCACTGAAACATGGTCTCTTGCTATGGGCCTCATAAGAAGGCTCAAAGTCACCCAAAGAGCAATGGAGTTTTTTTTTAAATCTGCAATCAGTTAATACTATAAGCAAATTAGTTGAAGGCTTCATAGCAAATTGAGTGTATGTTAATATGTCTTTTCTTTTGAGCCTCTTTCCATAGTGTCTGGTTGTCAGCTTCAACAGCAAGCTCAGCAATGGAGATCGCATCAGAAATGAGGCTATCCGCAGCAGAACCAAGGTAACATATATAGCCCTCCGAATCGCTAAACTTGAGTGGCGGTGGGCGGGGCACATAGCACGTAGAACCGATGGCGGTTGGGGCGGTAAGGTTTTCGAGTAGCGAACACGTACCGGAAGGCGCGGCGTAGGTAGACCCGCGCAAAGTGGACTGATGACCTGGTAAAGGTCACGGGAGTCCGCTGGATGCGGGTGGCGCAGGACCGGTCACTTTGGCACGTGGTCGTCTTTGGGAAGGCCTATTGTCCAGCAGTGGACGTCTTTCGGCTGATATGATGAAGATAGAAGGTTACTTACTTATGGCCGGTTCCAATAATCAATCCACCCATAGTTTTCCTTACCGGCAGTTACATTTTGACAGATTACCCGTAGAAAATGTGTCAAAATGTAACTGTTGGTAAGGAAAACTATAGGTGGATTGATTATTGGAACCGGCCATTAACCTACAGATTTTTTTGCCACACAAATAGATTATCTATAGGTACCTATTTATGTGCGAAACCGAATAATGGCACGTAAAAGTAGCTCCGCCGGCGCCGCTATAAGATCTAAACTTCCTAAAGGGTATATTTAAGTACTAATTACGTTGTCCTGTTTGAGCGTGTAGCGATGATCTATTCTACGCATTAGGTACCTATTGCACATTTTCGGTCCAGCACGGTTAGCACAAGACGGCGCGCGAGCACTCTCGAGCTCTCTCACACTATCCGTCTCTTTCTAAATTTTCCAATAAGAGAGAGACGGATAGTGCGAGAAAACTCGAGAGAGCTCGCGCGCCGTCTTGTGCTAACCGTGCAGAGGGATATATGTATGTACATAATGGTGTCTACCCTGTCTTCTTCACACCTGGCCGTAAAGTGGTAGGCCGCCCCCACTCGAATTCCACTACCTGGGCGGGGGAGACTAAAAAAAATATACTTGTGGTGACGGTAATAAAAAGCCTTAGATCGTATATTTATCCAATAACTACCTACGATCTAAGACTGCTTGTATTACCGCCCTAGATCAGTAATGTACCTACTATTAATGTGTGTATAGAATCTATTTTTAACTCTACGCATTATTGTGGATTCCCCCAGTCTGCAAGAGTGTAATGGCGTGTTTAGCGTGTCTATGACCTAACCTGCGAAGCATATCGCACGGCGCACTCCGCCGAGCGCACTTCCGGGCATGCATGGCTTCTCAGCTGTTTCTTGGTAATTGTATCTGGACATTACACACCGTCAGTTGATTATGAGGTGAAATAACTTACCTTTATTCATATGATAATTATTTATACATACTAGGTAGATACATAAAAGTACCAACTAGTTTTTTGGCGCGCTATCGAAAGGTTGATTAAAAGAAATGGCGCGCTTGTCTAACTAATCTTCTTCGTATTTTTGTCAGAGTCAAAGGTTTGTATTTTAGTCTAAACTAGTACTAGCACTTAGTAGTAGTACTTACTGAGCCAGCGTAAATACGGCCCATACCCCTGAGGATGCAATCCATTAGAGGGCCCACCCTCTAATGGATTGCAGACCCCAGTCTGTGTACATCAGGGAGGTATACTAGTATACCTACCTATTTTTTTTCAGCAGACTTAGGCCGTCGAATTCAGACGCCAGTACAAACGACAACACTGTTAACTGACCACCTGTGTTTATATAGAACCTTATTACCTACAATGCACTTTAGGTGCACCGATGGTCAGTTGGCGTTGTCGATAGTACCTAATCAGTAAAAAGTTGATAATAAAGCTCCTAACTTGACTTTAACTTGACCTCCTCTCATTCGTGACAGGAAACCTGTGCCCGGCAGTGGGTCGTATATAGGCTGATTTATTATATAAGCTCAGCGATAAGCTACTAACTTTACTTACGCTTAATTATTACTTACCTTTTCGCAGACTTACATTTTTTGACATTGTCACTGCCGTGTCGTGTCACAACAATTTGCCATGACATGTTTGTTTAGGTACTCACTTGACTTTTCACTTTCATGAGCCTGAAGGATACCTAACAATATTGAAATTTACACTGTATTTTAGGATATTGTTTTTCGATATAAAAAAACTTATCAATTGGTCAAGATGAGTGGAACACTGTCTGTAGCATTCCTCGGCTCGGCGAACGATGTCCGTCAAAGCCATGATAGCACTGAAACGTCCACCATCAAACTTGGCAAGACTGGGTTCTCGTTTATGGAGAAACGCTTGGCGTTCCACGTTATTGAGGCCGGAGTGGACATGACTCCAGACGATATCGTGGAGAACAGCTTTCCCACCATGATGGACACGTTTTCCCATGCCGCGTTCGAAGTTCGCGCGCGCCCCGACAAGGCAAAGCCCGAGAAAAAAGCTGAAAGCACGACCGACACCGGCGGCCCGAAAGTGTTCGCCACCACCATCTCCCTTGACGACATAAAAATCGATCACACGCTCAACACGGAAGAGGGTTGCGCTCCCGACGACATCGACCTAGAGAGGGCACCCTCTGCGTTCTACTTGCCTTTAGAAAAACCCGTCATGTCGTACCCGCCGAATATTTTAGTCGTTTTCAAAGAAACTGAAACGCAATTTCTCTTCGAACTACCGTCGTTTTCCTTCGACAAGGGAACTCCGGAAGGAAATGCGGTCGAGGAAGCGAACGAATTCTACAACTATATTACTGTCGGGAAGGGCAGGAATCGGAAGATGGTGGTGGAGGAGACTCAGACGGAGCCCGTGGTGATCCAGTCTCGGCACACACTAGCAGAGCGGCCGCAGAAGAAGAACGCGGGGTCCTTCGCGTCCATGTGGGACATGCACGACACCTACGAGAAGCTACGGCGCGCGCGCGCAAAGGAAGAACCAGACGAGATGGTCCTATACCAGTCCGCAGACGTGAAGCTTCTGCGCAAGAAGAAGAAAGTCGACACAGGCCCGGACCACACGGAAGGCAAAACATTCCAGGACATCGGACGAACTCATAATTTCTACGATGCAGTAATGCTAACAGAACGCGTCCTCGCCGCCAAGGCTTACTCTGACGCCCAAAAGAAATTCAGAGGCCTCGTTCCTATGAACCCGCTCTCCCTCGACTTGGTGTACTGCTACACGATCAAGTCGCTATGGACGTTCGAATGCAATGAGACGATTGACCGTCCAATCGTGATGATGACTTTTAACCCTATGAATAAAAACATTCTGGCCGTAGGTTACGGTGACATCGGTTGCGCCAAACAGTTTGATGGTATCGTCGCTATTTGGTGCACGAAGAACCCTATCAAACCGGAGCGGTTTTACCGCTTCGAGGAACCGGTCACGTCCATGGCGTTCTCTGCGAAGAACCCGAATTGGCTCGCGTGCGGCTTCTCGAACGGGGATGTCCTGATATTAGACGTCACCTCATACTCGAAGAAGGTCGTCGCAAAGAGCTCCCGCGACACCAATCCCTGCTTCGAGCCAATCTGGACAGTGGCCTGGCGCGCGATAGACAGGGACAACGAATACGTGATGACCACGTGCCAGGACGGCAGAGTGAACCGATTCACGAGCACGAAGACCCACGATTTCATTTGCACGCCTATGATGCACCTGTCCACTGTCGAGGGCAGCATGAAAGGGTTACAGATCACCAAAGGATGTTTGAAAGTAGATGTCCCAATCAACAGACACCCGGCGGGGCGTTGCGTCATGTGGCACCCGAGTGTCAGGCACATTTACTACGTCGGCACCGACGAAGGCTGCATCCATCAATGCTCGAAGAACTATCTCAACCAACACATGGACGTGTACAGAGCGCACGCCGGTCCGGTCTACGCGCTCCAGTGTTCCCCCTTCATGAAGAATCTAATGATGACTTGTGGCGCCGACGGGGCCATCCGTCTGTGGGTGGAAGGGATAGATGACGTGATAATGACGTTGACGTGTAAAGGCGCCGTTTATGATGCGGCGTTCTGTCCTGTGAATGCCACTATAGTCCTCACAATCAGCACCAACATTCTATCTATCTGGGATATGAGAAGGAAGACGCATATTCCTTGCGCAGAGTACACTTTAACGGAGGAGGGTATTTTGACGTCGCTTTTATTCGGCGCTGCGGGGGACAGTGTGTTTGTGTCCGACAGTGTGGGAAGGGTGCACACTTTCCACCTGGAAGACACGCCTATTCCGCCGTTCGACCAGCGGAAGATGCTCGATGACGCTATAAAGAAGGCTTTGTGTACGAGACCACAGCTGTTGAAGCAGCTCGAGAAACTGTCGAGTTACCAGAGGCATTAAACTTACCAGTAATGTGTGAATTGACGGACTGTCCGAGCTGCTATCGCGAACGAATCAAGGTGACACTTTGTCTACCTCAATCTCTGTCTCTTGAATACGGAAATCGCGACTGAGAGAGATATTCGAAAAAAATCGTGGTTATAGTTCCGTAGTGAAAAAAAAAACCTTGTATGTATGATGTTGATGAATGATGTTAGTGCAACTCGCGACTTAACAAGTCGATTTGCTGAGGACATTGCCTAAAGGTCGCGTGGCGTAACCACGGACCAAATAACAGTAGACAAAGGCGTTGGATCTGTGTATAGATTCAGAAATATGCGCGGCAGTGAAAGAGCTAAGTTAAAAAAGCTTTTTTATACTCGTCCACCTTAATGTTTGAATTAAGACTTCGTACACCAAACTTGAATCACATAAGTACCTACATTTTACTATGGAGTTACCAACTCAACATTTCATAACTGTTGAGACAACTAAAATCAAATTGACCAATCACGTGGCGCCTTTACTGAACTATAATGTATTTGACCAATAGGATGCCGTCATGAGAGAGTCAAAAGGTAAATAGACATCAACGCACAAAATAGAAAAAGCCGTTGGTTGCACTTCATTTTCAATAGGTACCAAGTTTGTTAATTTAGTTCAGTTGACTCGTAGAAAAAGTATTGTATACAATAGTTATATAATTAGCTTTTTAAGTCTCGTACCTTAATAAAGATTGCTTAAAATACTATTTGAATTCATCTTAAAAACAGTGACTTCATAGACTTTTTCTCTTGTTAGGTGTAATCATGTTATGTAATTATATAGTTATGACAATAAAAATCGTAATATCACTTTCATAATATTAGATTTATTCTTAACTAAGGAATACGACTTAGGTATACATTTAAATATACATATTTAAATAACACAGTATATAACATAAATAATTTTGTTAAATAAAACTGGCGCTATGTAATACATAATTAAGCTGAGTTCGCGACTGACTAGGTCCTGTTTCTCTGAGGCTAAATGCAAGAGTTCTCTAGCATTTGCAACTGGTATTCTTTCTTCAATTCCTTCAAGTTTTTTTCCAACATCGCCACCTGAAACAACAAACTATGTCTTAACTATGAAAACATACGTACATACAGTCACGCCTTTATTCCCAAAAGGGGTAGGCAGAGCACATGAAACGTATGTTCCAGCGCCACTTTTAGCATAAATGTGGGTATAAAAGATCGACAAAATGTGATATTGCAGTGATAGGTTGCTAGCCCATCGCTCACAACACACTTCAACCCCCCCTTAGTCGCCCCAACCAACCCTTAGTCGACTTTTACGACACCCACGGGAAGAAAGGGGGTGGTGAAATTCTAACCCGACACCACACGGGTTAACTATGAAAACGACCAAAATATTTATTAGATGCTAGCTAACTGGTGAGATTTTTTGGAATCGGACTAGCAGTTCCATAGATTATACCCCCTGCATCTTACGCTACAAACTCACGCCTTTATAATATTAGTAGTTGAACGAGAGAGCGAAGCGAACGAAGTTCTATGCTTCAGCTTGGATCGAAAATCGTTGGTCCGTCCAGTGTCTGTCCCGCTTTTCCCATCTATAGGTCGCATTTCTTAGCCGATTCCCGTGAAATTTTAATATCAGTCAGGAAATTACGTGAACACATTACTCATATGACAGCCTCTTGACTAATCTCGCATCAACTCGCCGCTCCTAGATTTAGATTTAGATTTCTTTATTTCATAAAATATTTTTACATTATAAGTTAACTTTAAGCTAATTTACACGAATTTATTTAATGATTGTCAAATAATGAATGTTAATGGAATGAAATTTCACAGGTAACTACAAAATGATTAATGATAAAGTCAAAATAAGGAATATAAATATTGATATCTCGTAATGATCGTCAAAATTAAAACTAGAACATTATCAATACAGAATACAATGGATGTTCTAATAAACACAGCTGACGTTTGAATGTTTCGTCGGATGGTTCAGTTCGCAATTTGGCGGGTAGACGCTCGTAATACGTTGGGCCAATTACCCTAGGATTTTTTTACCGAAAGTGCCATGCGACGCGATACTGTTCTTAGCCTTCCAGTGGATCGGAGCTGTTTACCTGGTACTTCAACCCGTTTAAACGTTCGTAAATTGGTCCTCACAAACATTAGTACCTCAAACATCCCTATACAGTAGTGCGTCATGATGTGGTAGGTTTTAAATAATTCCTTACATGGATGCCTGGGTTTTACTCCAGCCAGCAATCGAAGCGCACGTAATTGGAGTAGGACACTCCTCCATTAGACTGGCATAACAGATTGAGGTGAAACCACAACACAAACCGTATACACACAACACACACACGGACCAAAGTCGCTGAAGCCTCCAGTTTCATACGTCCTCCCTCTTTGTAGATTGCCGGTCGACCAGTGTTGATCCAAAACTCTCCAAACCTCAGTTCAGCTTCCATCCGTGCTCGCACATAAGTTTTAGCAGAGAAACCTAATGAAAACTCACCTCTTCAAACCTCAGCTCCTTCCTCGCCTCCTTAATGTACCCCCTGATGATGTGCATCTGCTCCAACAGCGGGTTGTTCACGTCGTGCTCCCTGTGCACAACGCTGGGGCCCGCTTGTGTCGCTAGAGCCCCTTCTTGCTCCATAATCTCCCGTTCCTTCTGAATCTGTCGCTCGGCGCGTTCGTATCGCTGTCTTCGGACCTCCTCGATTTGAGCCTCGGTTGGCAGCTTTCGGAGTGATAGGAGTTCCTCCTGAAAATAAACAGTTTGTGTAGTATTCTGAAATTTCACAGGAGTGGCAAGCTTTATGTTTTCAAGACGAAAATTGGATAACTTTAGAGGGCGTTGCCCCCCATAAGCTATTAGCCGTTGTTGTTACTTTATTGTAGGAAACGGCGGTTAGTCAAATGGCTACTTGTAACTGGACTTGTCATATGCCTTACTCAGCGATGAAGGTCGCGACCTTGCGATATGGTTAATGGCGACCTTCTTCATGCAACGACGTTTTGTCTTTTTCTGGTTTTGTTCATACTGGTCTTGTCTGATAGCTTCGTAAAGTTTCGCCTGTCTAGCGGCTGGCTCGGCGGGGAAGGCCGCAAATGCCACGACGTACTTGTTGGGGGCGTTGCCTTCCGCAAGCTTGAGTTTAGCTTAGTCAGAACTAGTGTCCACTTTACCTTGATGTAGTGTGTGGCGGCTTGCCGTATACTCGCATACAGCTTGGCTTGCCTCGTGCCAGGGTCCGCGGGGAAGGCAGCTATGTGCTTGCTGAGGGCGTCCACGCCCTCTGCCAGCTTCCCGATGCGCCCGCGCATCGCGTTCACGTCAGACAGGTTGTATGTGCTCTCGCCGTCAAACAGGCTCTGACACATCTGAGGAAGAAAGAGCGAAATATACTTTAGTCAATGTTACCGACAAATTAACCCGCGTAAGATCGCGAATGTTGCTAAATAGAGCGACTTCGCCGTGCAAAAGCTTAAAGTTCGATCCCCAGGGAATCGATTTGAGTTTGAGACGTACAATTCCCATTTAATTGGTCGTCTAGTACCCATAGTACGAGCTTTTCTTAGTTTGGGACTAGGTCGATTTGTGTAAGATTGTCCGCAAATATTTATTTATTTATTTAATACATTTTGCGCGATCCTTCTCGTACGCTAGCTGGACTCGTGTGTGCAAGAAAGTGCGAGAACCACATTAAAATCAAACTCGAATGCGAAGTGTAGGTATACCTCAGATTGACGAACTGTTTGTAAAATTCTTAACTATTTACTAAGTTATCGCTGGATCTGTGTGCCTTTCGCCAGGTTGCAAGGGTTTAATGTAACTGCCAAACATCCCAATCCATGATGTAATCGTTTATCTTACATGCTAAAGAAATAAGTGTTTGTGTTACTATTACGACAGATTGGAATTGAGTCAGTATATGTTGCATATTGAGAGCGTAAAAATGAGCGCGACAGGTCACCCAACAGAACGAGACCAATCATTACGTACATATTTGCTGAAAACGGGTCCATTAATCAATTTTTGCATTTTTAATTTGCTCCTCAACATTCGCGATCCAAGCCATATCTAACGTATATCACTCGTGGTGTCAATTCATAAGCGGATTTTCGGCGTCGAATGGGTTAAACAAATGTTGTTTACATCTCATTCTATTTATTAATGTCAAACAAATTATTCTAGCAATGGTACAGACGTTTGATCCTCAATTTATAACTTACTGTTACCAATAGTTAGTAATAACAATAGTTTACTAGTAGATTTGTTCTATTCTGGACCTAAGGAATACATGATAGAACAGGGTCCATAGATTTTACTGTAGATAGAGGACTTAACACTTTCGGAACCGGACTAAAATTGGAACAATACACCAGTACGTCTAGCACAACTTGCTTCTCTGTCGCTTCCCGCGCGACTTAGCGTCTCTTATCTCACTCGCACTGTGCAAATTAGAAAGAGGAGGGTAGATCTTTCTCACCCGCGTCGCGGCGCAGCGTCAGTTGTGCTAGCCCCGCTGAAACCGACAGAACTCGCTAGGCGTGTAGGTGCATACTACTGCCCGCCTAGCGGGCTGAGCGGGATCTAAGCAAACATTACGAGTGCCTAAGGCGGGTTCTTGGTTGCAAACGTGTTAAGGTACAGGTGCTTAGAGATAAGATCGAAAAGTGCATACATGTTTATTATGCCAACTGTACCACAGGTAGAGCAAAATGTACCTACTATATGAGCTTATTACAAATTTTAACAAACCTTTTCATACATAGCCACAGCCGGTTTAGCCTGGTCCATCAACCCCCTCATCTGCTCATAAACCTGGACCAGAGATGTCTTAGCGTTCCTGCTCTCTTGCACTTGTTTCCGGAGCTCTATGAGGTTGTAGCAGTGCTCACAGAGCCGGAGGCCATTCTTTTCTGTCACCTCATGCTCAGAGGGGGCGAGGGGCACTGATGGGTCTGTTATTGATCCTAGAAGGAACGGTTACAAGTTAGAACATAATCCAAAACATTCCATGTAAAAAAGAGGCCAAGTCTCGAAACTCTTCCACCCTAAAAAGTTGTGAGATATTTCGTAGAGCCAAGTCTCAGGCATTCTTATTAATCTTTATTTGCTTGCTAAATAAAATTCTGTTACTTGGCAATCTTGGTAAATGGATGTAATTTGAAATATATCGTGGTTATACAATCCGTGCTTGGTTACTGAAAATTCAGTCTTCTAGTTTTATCTACAACGAAGTTATAGGGGGGTCGAAAATGGCCTGAACTGCTTTGAGAAAAGGATGGTACGGCCGTGCCGCTCGCTGTTTTGCTCGACTTGGCGGGGGCACTGCCGTGCCCCCAGATAATAAATTGTATTGATTTTAATCGTCGCGAATTCGCGATTCGCACATATTTTTTTTTACTAAACCATTTAAGTGAGAACATACAGTAATAATAAGTAAGACCATACCTATTTTCAGTATTTAGGACTTGTGCTGAAAAATAGTGGAAAACTGCACAACACAAACATCTACAACTATACACCAAACAAACATTTTAGTTACGCCAATATCTGATATTTTGCCCCTTTAGGCAACGGGCAGCAAAAACCTTTTTTTCATTGAATTTTGATTACATGTGTGAATGTTTTCCCCACTGCCTTACGAACGATGAATTCTACCATTTGTTTCTTCTTTAGGCCCTCAATTGCTAGAAATGGCACTGAAAATGAAATAGCAAGTGCTCTTCCTTCCTACTTTTGGGAACAGAGGTGTGTATGTATGTATACATTGTAAACATCTTTTAATACAGTAATATACTCACTAGCTACATTAATATCTAGGAATGTGGAGCAGTCATGGCACAGTAAGGAGCCGCAGAGCCGGCAGTGGTGCTTGCGGCGCGTTAAATTGAATGCCTTCGCACAATTGGGACACAGCTTCACCGATGAACCATCCAACCAGGGGACCACCTGAAGAAAAAGAAAGTTGTGTTGTATTAATTAAATAGGCCACTTTTAATGTGCTGCTGACATTCTTACCGTTTTCTAGTTCAAATACATTTTCATCCACAGATCGAACAATGCATGTTATTGTGCATAGAATGGTTGCACTAAATTTTATTTCCCAAATTTTCATTTCGGCAAAAAGGTGTTTCTCTCTGAAACTATTCAATATTCAAGATTATTATAAAACACTAAACTAGTGGGTTCTACACTATAAGTATAAAAAAATTCAAAAAGTTTGAGAAAACTGGATTTTTGCCGGAATGAAAATTTAGACAAACATAGGGAAATAAAATAGGGTATTTGACAGTGAAAATTTATTGTTTTATCATTATCAGCACATCAGCAGACAAACATTACGAAGATACTCGGAAAGTATCAATGTTTCATTTATGTTTGCTATTTTAAGATTTTTAAATTCATAAAAACTAACATTAAGGATGATGTTTGATTGTGACATCACAAGCAAGTTATCCTTACAAATTCCATAGTAATGGAGCATTTTTCATGTTTCACAAAAGAACCTGATTTGACTTTTGTCAAATACCGTGTTTTGTGATTTCAAAAGGATACCGCATATGCAGATGCCCTTAGCAAGCGGACACAGAAATAGAAGAGCAAAATCTAGGATAAAGCTCCATAGCAGAACATTTATAATGTAAAATTTTAATGACGAAAATTATAAATTTCAAATTAAAGGAAAAAAGGATCATTTGCTGCCAGCGTATGAAAAAACCATACATTGCCAGCTCCTTACAAAATTCTACCCCAACATGTGCCTGAAACCTAGTATGCATATGCTCGAACTAAACGGTTGGCTGGCATCGTTATGACACCCCGCCCCCATCCCCGCACAATGGCACCCATTCTTTGGGGCCATTTTGCGGCGTTACTTATACTTCTATGGTTTTTTCGTTCGCTGTCCACTGCTCATTTGGTTGAGAGTAACTGGCCAAGTATGCCAGAAAGTTGCTGGTTTGAACTCGGCAAGAAACAATGATTTTTTTCCTCTTTAACTAAAGGTATTGTTTCACTACCTAACTACCTACGCATGTGGTAACATTATCTGATTATGAATCATCATAATCAGATAATTCTTGTCCATGTGTAAGGTAGAATAGGTTAGGTGAAGCTTGTTAATATCAAATTATGATGATTGTTAAATGCTAGTGAAGGGATGATTCAGTGAAACAATTCAAATTATATCATCTAGCCGCCCAGCACGCAAAAACGAACGGTGAAATTTGAGTCACTTTTAAATGGAATGTATTTGAATTTTCAACAACAGACACAGCCTTCTAAAGGCCTAGCGGCTAGAGGATAAGTAAAAGCATGTACCCATAACAATGGGAATAGAAGGAGTTCATAAAGACATTCAAAAATAGATAGAAGAAGACAAGTTCTCAAACCAAACTGACCTCCTGCTCATGCTGTCTCCTCTGGTTAGGTTCACTGGGCATATTTCCCACCAATTTGTCTAGTCTAATCAATAACTTGTTAGTCTCCGTAGCGTACCTCTCCAATCTCGCGGACCTTACACCTTTGAAGTAGTCAGTTGAACTTCGCGAAACCCCAACCGTTTGTGCCTCATTCGATTCATAATAGTCCTGATAATTAAACTTTAACGCACGATCAAACGTCTCCTGAATATCCGCATCATCGTTATTAAGTATAATCTTCTTCGCTTTCCCGAATATCTCCTTTAGAGACCTCAAAACATCCTGTTCTTCTTGGTGCAAACTCTCGAAGTGATTCGTAAGTTGCGAAGCGGTTTTCAGGTCAGCTTTGCAAATGGGACAAAGGAAACCCTCGAGGATTTCCTCGTCGTTAGCCGTCGCCATCGTTATGCACTGATTCCTACACGCATATAGTATAAATAATCAGTCAGCAGTTAATTTCTAGCGCAAAAAGAAACCCTCCCATTCTAATTTATTTGATGATTAGTAAGCGTTTGGTTTTCACTAACAAATTTGTGACAAATGTAATGTTTGATAATTAGACTCTCATTCAACAAGTAGCTAAGCTTAAGCTCATTCTCGTTATGATAACAGTTATATTATTTTAATTAAAAAGTAATTTCATGAATAATTGCTTTATAATTGTGTGAATAAATTTTTATTTGAGACCGTGTTGTAAAACATGCAGTATTAAAACGTTATAAACGTCAATTAAGCTGTTCAAGACCGTTTTTTAAACACTATTTTATTATTATTTAGCTTATCTTGGCTGAATTATTTTGGCAAAGCCCAATCCGTGCATAAAATATTTTTTTTAAAGTGTACTGTTCGGGCACTAGTCAATTTCTGTATGAGACTTTAATTGAATTATTTGGGTCCACTGTACACGATTGGCGGGAAAAATAAAACGCTCTGATTACATAATAGATTTCATATATTCCGTAACATTATTAAACAATCCCTTTAGTTGATCAAGAGCTTCTGCCATCTCGGGCCAGTTCTGCTTCTCCGCCGCTCGGATAACCGCCTGCCCAGTCAAACGCGCGGATGATATCTGTTGATCAGCTTGCGCTTTTTCATTTTCTTCAGTCTCTTGTCTGGCTTGGAGACTGCATTCTAGAAGGTTTTGCGCGAGTTCGATGACCTTTTTACATGTTTCTGGACTGTTGGGCCAGTTGCCATTCTGCAATAAAAATACAAAACAATTATAAGCACCAAAATTGTGCGGAATCTCTGTATAAACGTAGTGTTAAATAACTGAACAATGGGGTTGTCTTACTATAAATAAATTAACCATTAAAGTTTCGACATTTATTATTACTCAAGCTTTGTATTAACTTTTCTTGTTACTTCTGTATGTGAGAGCCAAATCGTGCACCTGAATTTTGAAACAGCTATCGTGAACTCATATTAGTTCAGTGGCAATGCAATAATATTATGGCATCTGATCACGGAGACAGAACAACCTTACCTAACCCGCCCAATGATTAGTTGATGATATGCAAAAAAAGTACAGCCAGCAACAAGCGCATGTGCCACAAATTTAATTATTGACAGAAACATGGAAGGTGGCTGTGGAAGGGCTGTTTTACTACCCATGTATACGGGATCCTTTCCCAAGAACCACATACCTGAGTGTATCCCCTGTATGCTTTCAGCAAACGCTGCGCTTGGAGTAAGCGGGTGGGACTTAGATCAGCATACAGCTGCCATATCTCGGGTTTGTTTTGGTGAATTGATGTAATTCTTCCGAACAGTTCTAATATCCGCTTTCGTAACCTGAAAGGTTTGTTATATTAGATAGATCTTTCAATTGGACGTATGAAACTTTTGAGAATTGGAACCTTCTGACTGAAACCTCTTATGACGCATATTTTCGGGCTGGATTTGGCGCGTCACAAGTCGATTGCGCATACAAACATAGCTTGGCTGTTATTTTAAAATGGCATGCTGAAATAACATGAAACTGTGAACACAATTGAATCCGCCATATTTACGACGGAAACCAGTTCCTCTTTCTAGAAATTGTAACAGACAAAGGTATAGTCAATGATATAATTATAAAAACCGGCCAAGTGCGTGTCGGGCCACGCGTAGTGTAGGGTTCCGTAGTTGCCTGTCTGACTTAGTTACATCGACGTGCGATGCGGTTGCGTCGGCCGAATTTGTACGAAAATTGGCCTTTCCAAGTACACATTAAGTTGGTCGACTATTACTCGGTAACTACTTATGCCTACTTGTTCGTGATAGTTTTCCTTTTAAATTCATTATACGTACTACTAAAACGATTTTTTTCACATCCCCAGTAGTAGCCATTTAGCCGCCATTTCGAACAAAAATTAGGGCTTTAAACCCCAATACTACGCAAACGAATTACTGATTTGAAAAATGGTTTTAGGAAACCCATAATATTTATGAACGAGCTATCCAACAATACCCGACACCATGGGTTTAACGAGAAAAAAATAATCCCCGCTTTAGGTGTAGGGCTTTAGGTAGATTTTATTGTACTTACTGTTTTGTTGGCGTGATTGATTTATATATATATACCCATGCCGAATCACAGTTTTCTAGTCGTAATGGTTACTGAGATAAGCCGAAGACGGACAGACAGACAGACAGACGGACATGGCGAAACTATAAGGGTCCCTTGTTGACTACGGAACCCTAAAAAGAGGTAGATAGGTTATAAGCGCTCCAAAAGTGGCACACTAAAACTCAGCCAATTGTATGACCTTGCCTCAGTGTCGCTGTCGCGTCCTCAATGAACACGTATAAACGTGTTTGAGCTGTCAGATTTGGTGCCCATTTTTAAACACGGAACATAGGCCACTTATCTACCTCTTTTTTATATTACATCATTTTAGTAAACTTCCAATCTCTCTCATTTTTTTCTTGACACTGACTTGACGTTTGTATGGACAGTCGAGCGTCCTGGGAACTCTTAATGTCGCTAAACTGTCAAAGTCCCCGTCAGATAGGCCGCAAGAAGTTTCCCCAGCACGTCTAGCACACGACTGCTGCGACATACTCTCGATTTTTATCGCTCTATACCTCTTCTTCTAAGTGTTCTAATAAGAGAGAGACGTATAGTGCGAGAAAAATCGAGAGAGCTCGCGTGCCGTCGCGTGCTAGCCGTGCAGGGGCCGCGCGTAACTGAATACGCAAATTGCGGTGGGACATACGTATACAAGTGGCGATCACAATAGTTCAGCGATGGTCGCAGTGAAGTAAGGGATCTCACAGCCACTACCAGAATAATAATACAGTATGCAAACATTATTTTTACGAATTATTTTAATATTTTAGAAAATGATTGTAATTTTATTATATTTTTTATAGGTACTTTAACTTTTTTACTAGTCAAATAAATTTTAACTTATTTTATATTTTAAATATTTGTTAATTAACTGTAACGTTTGCTATGCCCTAACGGGGTCCTGTGCATTGCCTAGCTTTAAGTTGCATGTGTCAATTGTACAAGGTTGCAAATAAATAAATTGAATTGAATTGAATTGAACATATATGTATGGCTTTCCCGCATGACAACGCTTACCTAGCGCTACTGTTCCCATCCGCGTCTTCCTTGTCCTGTACAACCGCCCGCACAAGTAGCGCCAGCACCTCGGTGTCTTCGAACTTGTGCTGTATGTCGAGCATACGGTGGGCGCCGCGGATCGCGTCCTCGAAGTGGCCAGTGTCCATTGATACTATTATCACGTTTTCCCATAGCTGAAACAAAACAATTACCTCTAAACTAGGGTTTTATTAAATGACATTTCTTTAAGGTAGCGGCCAGGTGGACTGATGACCACTAGGTCAGAAACCGGTCCTCCCAGCGAATTCCCACAACGTTTACTAAAACGTCGTGGGAATTCACTGGGAGGACCGGTCTCTGTGGCACTCTTTGGGGGAGGCCTTTGTCCAGCAGTGGACGCCTATTGGCTGATATGATGACGATGAGTTGATAGCACCAAGGTGTCAGAGGCGGTAGGAAAACTAGGCTGCCATAAGCCCTCTGTAGGCGCGGTTCTTGTGTTACTTCACGTAGACCAGGCCTTAACTATGCTATTCCACGTGTCAAATTTATCCATAAGCGCCATGTATGCGCATTACTTGTCACCTTGCTTCAAGTAGACCTTAACATGTTGTTCCATGTCTCGAACTTGTTAAAACATACCTTCCAGTTGTCGTAGTTGAACCGCAGGGCCTCCATAAGTGCCCTGTATGCGCGGTTCTTGTCACCTTGCTTCACGTAGACTTTAGCGAGGTTGTTCCACGCCTCGAACGTGTTGGGTTGCAGGTACGTGTAGCGACGGTACGCTCGCGCGGATAGCTCCCAATTCTCCGTTTCTAGGGCTGCGAACCTGTAGGGAAAAACGTACCTATATAGAAAACAAATACTACATCTGATGATTTCTATCGGTCAGGCGTCAGCACAAACGATAGAAGAGCTCAGAGCGGCTATCACGTCACGCCAACTAAGTTCGTTCGTATATCTCTATTGCACTTGCATATTTAAGCAACAGAGAGGGAGATACACGCACGAACGACGCATAGTTTCGCGGTAGCCATTCAGGTTATTCGTCCAGTTAAACATTATATCTATTCTATATACATAGGTATATAGAATAGATATAATGTTTTTTTGACAGAAAATACCCTGAGCGACTACAGCCCAACGCAGACGTCGTTCGTTAGAGAATCTCTCTCTCTCTCTCTCTCTCTCTTTCTTTCTCTCTCTCTCTCTCTCTCTCTCTCTCTCTCTCTGTCGCCCAAATATGCAAGCGCGATAGAGACAGAGTATGAGAGTACTATATCTAACCTATGACGTCTCGCTCACCCGAGCCTCAGCCACACGCCCTCCTCCATGCTGTTGATCTGGACAGACTGCTCCAGATGGGGGATGCAATCCTGGTACGTCTTGTGGTAGTTATTTGTACAGAATATTTCGGCAGAACAAATAAGCCCTGAGCAGCTACCGCGAAACGCGCAGACGCCGTTGGTTCGATTGCCTCCCTCTCTGTCGCTCAAACATGCAAGTGAGGTGGAGACAGCATGCGAGTCTCTTCTCCCGCATCTGGACCGACTGCTCCAGGTGCAGGATGCACTCCTGGTACTTCATGTGGTCGAATAGGAAGTTGCCCTAGTGCGTAGCTGGAGAACTCTTTCTATACTACGACGGTGGCAAATAAGCTTACGGCCTGTCGGACGGTAAGCAGACTCCGTCGCCTAAGTACGCTTTTGCGACTCCAGAAGCATAACAAGCACGCTGCCGACCCTTTATTGATTTGAAGAATCGTGAATTGACAGCGAGAGACTTATGTAGCTCCTCACTCTAACTCAGCGCTACCTCGGTAAGCAACAGAGTAGAGAGGGTACTCTGTGACGTCAATCACCCGAGCCGCAGCCACACGCCCTCCTGAATGCTGTTGATCTGCACCGACTGCTCCAGGTGCGGGATGCACTCCTGGTACTTCTTGTGGTCGAAGAGGAAGTTGCCCCAGTGCCGTTGGGCGCGGCTGCTCTTGTGCCCGGAGAACTCCCACGCCTTCTCGTAGCAGGAGATGTCATCTGAGAGAATAAACAAGGAGATTGCACAGAACTCTTTTCGATATTCTTTTTGCCTTGGGTATGTATGTCTATCTTGGAATTAGGTGGCAAAGCGAACATGGGACCCCTTTAGCACATTCAGTGTCAACAATTTCGTAGCGCTACGCTCGTAGCCGATAGCATGGGAATTTCAGTATGTAGAGGAAAAGCTACGAGCAGAGCGCAAATCTAGCTGGTAACTGGTACTGAAGGTGTTAAGGTGCAGCCTGGAAAATATTGGCAGGTTGATGATCTATAGTCGGTTCAACAACATGTTCAGTTATCAATTTTACAACCCTAGACGTAAAAAGGGAGGTGTTGCCTTTCTAACCCCCGATGCAAAGAGAGGGTCTTAAAGTTTAACGTGTCTATCTGTCTGTGGTATTGTAGCTCCCAAACGGATGAACCGATTTTCTTTTAGTTTTTTGGTGTCATAGATAATTTAATCCCGAGTGTTCTTATCCATGTTTCATGAATCTATTCAGCCGTTTTTGATATATTGGACTTTAAAATGAAAATGTCGGGGGTTTTTCAACTTTTCTAAGTTGTATTGATATTTTTTCAGGTAGTCTGCATTAAGAGCGTGCAAACAAAAAGTTCGTATTTTAGCTAACGTAAGGCTTTTTCAAAGGCCATGGTTTCGTTCAAATGATTGCATTGTTAAAGTAAACTACTGTTTTGTATAGATAAACTCTTATTCTAGACCATACCATTGCTATAATTCTATTTCTATAAACGGTTATTTAAAACAACCAGGTTTTCGTCGGAGTGTTTTGCAAAAATACGCGTCAGAGCCATCTTTCAGGTAGAATATTTCCATTTTAAACTTTCAAAAATGTATCGATGTTTGCCTTTTACAATGGAATATATAGTCTTTTAGCACATAACAATCGCACTAGTTCTAAAATATTGGTTTTTCCTATTAAAAAATAGCACTACATAATGTCTAATTCGGTTAGTTTAAACATTTTTTTTTCACGTATTTGATGATATTTTGGAAATCAAACATTTTATTATAAAACTACAGGACCCAGTTAATTTAGCCCATTTTTTTAAAACCACTATATAGCCGCGCGCGAAAACGTTGTTCAATTCGTTGTTCGTACTAGGAAGGCTTGGGCCGATTATCAACAAGCTTAGTAAAATGTCACTTAGAAATAAGCTGACACTCTACAAGACTTGTGTTCGTCCAATCATGACATATGCAAGTGTAGCATTTGCTCACGTGCCTATGTCATCGCTCAAGCCGCTTCAGGTCATTCAGAATCGTTTTCTCCGTAGGGCGACTGGTGCCCCGTGGTACCAATCGAACCTCAGCCTGCACCACGACATGGGGATTAGCACTATGTATGGTTTCTTTAAGCAGGCTGCCAGACGTTATTTTGACAACGCTCCCCACCATAGGAATCCGTTAGTTAGGAAGGCTGCTGATTACGTTCCCATCCCTCCCCCCTCTGTCGTTACTCGGCGCTCACTGATTAGGGGCCGCACGGTCCGGCGTCCTAGGCACACACTCACGGACCCGGACGACGAAATCACAGCGTCCATCGAAAGATGGAACGCTGCGCTTTCGGCGTCCAACACATCGCGTACACTTCGGCGTTCCCGCCGGCGGGGACGTCCACCGCGAGATCGCGAGATCGCGACAACACAGACACATACAGTCCCTATTCGTCCCGGTACCGCCGCATACCAGGTAGAGTCAGTCCGACCCAAGTCGGGCCTAGCTGAGTTTCTTGCTGGACTCTTCTCAGCTAGGCTAGGTTTTAGCGAACCAGCGATAAAACTCCCAGTAGTTCGACACCACTCACACCCCAGATTCGGTTGACACCGTTCAACCAATCTCACTGGAGCGCAAACTCGTAGAGTATTCCAGTGCACAAACTTTCCCGCGTGGTCGTGCCGGAGGCTCCCCCTGGATTTTCCCCAGGCTACCCTCCAACCACGCAATTCGACCGCTACCTATATTGGGTTCGTCCTATTATAGCAACAGTCAGGTTCATAAAAAAAAAAAAAAAAAAAGTTGTTCAATTCATTACGCGCCGGGCCTTCCCAAAGAACGGACGTATCGCTCTCGTCGCTGCCCAAAGGTCGGTGACCGAGCGTACCCGACACGCGCCTGACCAGCTGTAGTGCGACCGCTACTGATTGATACTTGGTAAGTAATTTTACATGTTAAGTAAGTTTATTTATTTTATTGTTTCACAAAGCACTAGTGATATAACTTTTTATAGAAATGGGTTATAAACGAAAATTATTTGGGATGAAAAAATCCAATAATACTACGTACGGCCAGACAAGCTAAAAGTTAAGTCACCAATATTATTCATATTATTTATGTTTATACCGCACTTGCCTAGGGGTTATGTAACGATTATATGAAATATTTTCGAGTTAGTAATCGTTTTATAAAATTCGTCATCATCATTATATTAGCCTGCGGCGCGCGGCGCGCCCAAACCTTTACACATAGAAAGCTGAAATTTGGCATAGAGGTTTCTTTTATGATTTGTACTACGGGTAAGGCTAAATTTATAGGGGATGAGAAGGGGGGTGGAATTCTGAATTAAAATAACTTTGTTTTATAAACTTACGATCATATAACTGGGAATATACTCTTCAAAAGATATAAAAGAACATATCATGTTTCACTGTTTTAGAAAATTCCACCCATAGAATGCTGAAAAAGGGGTTGGAAGTTTGAGTGGGAAAACGTTATATTTAAACCTACGGTTATGAAACTTAGAAAATGTACTTTTCAAGGGAAATCAATGTTTTTAGTAATTACTTTATGTGGTAAAGATGAACTTTATTTTCAGACAGAAAAAAAATGAGAAAAACCGTCGAATATGGGTGAGGACCAAATTCTTCGCCAGGAGTGGACATCTTTCGGCTGATATGATGATGATGATGATATGTGATACTGCAAAAACAAAGGATATTGCACAAGACAATCAAAGAACTCCAAAAAGAGCTATTTTGGAATATATGTTGCCATATGTAATGCCAGTTCGGTGTGGGCAGAAAAAGAGTTCCAGCTGTAAGACTGCAAAAATGAATAAAGATGACTGGTTTTGGAAGGAGAAGATGGAGTCAAAATTAATATTGAAAGAAATGAAATGGTTTATGGGAGAAAAGTAGGTCAATGTCAATTAGGGACATACTTACCTAGGAGAAACTTAAAATATAGATAGGATTCTTTTATTTATGTTAGAAAATAACATGATTATTTTATTTTACATCAACAATAAAATGAATTCACTAAAAGATCGTGTATAGGTATAATAATTTGAACATTTTACACGAGTGGCTCGGATTTACTCGGACCAATATTCATACGGCTTGCGTTTGTAATTTAAACACTGTTAGAGTCAGTCGAGTCTCCATACAAAACTATACCGTATGACATAAGAAAATAAGTGCGTCATCATCATCCCCTAGCGTTATTCCCGGTTGTGCCCTAAAGGAACTCAGGCTCCGCTTCGATACCTAATCCCAAGATTTGGCATAGGCACTAGTTTTATGGTAAGTAAATAAGTGCGTAAGTTTAATAAAATAAAACATTTAAAACTACAACTAAAACTGATTTTTATTTCCTACCTCACTATAAAGTGAAAGTATAACAATGATCAAGAAGGGTCGGTCCAACAGCACGGCAGCACTCGAACCGCACGCACAGAGTAAACATCGTAGTGTGGGTTGCTCGCAGGCGATCGCGACTTTGTCGAGTTGTAACGAAATGTTTGCACGCTCTTAATGGCATTGTAGTTCTAAAACGGTTGAACCGATTGGGGCGCAGCTTTATTGATAAATTGTGATAAAAAGGTGAACTGACGCTAATATTATAAGCACATTTCTTATTTGGTTAGTATATTCGTGCCTTCAACTGTCCAAAATTGTACGAAACCAACGAGTGACTTTGAGATTGTGTGGACTAGTTTCTTCAGAAGCAACTACTTTATTTGCAATAGTTCTATTAAAGGTACAATAATCTGAGACTCTGACCCTTACCTGTAGCGTCGCCCAACAAGCAATACAATTTAACTGTCGGCTGGATATTGATCTGTTGTTGAATCACCTCGGCTGCCTGTAAAATAATAATAACGTTATTTTCAAAAAATACTAGTTAGATGATTTAATGGAGGAGTAGATGGCCTCACTGGAGGATACATTCGACTTGCTATGAAGCCTTCAATCAATTCGCTTATAGTACTTACTGATTGCAGATAAATAAGAAAAATAAAACATATCAAATAAACACAAGGAAATGGTAATTTATATAGCCAAGTATATATAAGTATTTGGGTAACTTCAGAATTCCAAAAGTCAAGGTATTCAATGAATCAATAGACAAAACCTAGTCTCCCCTCTGGATTTTATGGTCAGATATTCGTACACGCTTTCGCAAACAATATCTTCGAACAAGCTTGCCCGACCCCACAATTAAGGCTGTGCATTGGAAATTATCGCGTGCTTTGAAACGCCGTTCCGACTAGATTAAGAAACAATAAGGTCTGATTTTCAGATATATGATTCTTGATTGTTTATCTGATTTTATCGATACATGATTGCTTAACTTCGATAGTAAAAAAATCCAAAGTTGGGTCTGTATTTTCCTTTTTTTAATCAGCCTACTCAAACGATACATTATTTTACGACACAATCAAGTTAATACTATATTTTATCTTATCTAAAATTTCACTTTATGAAATTTAAATAAAACGTCTCTAAGTTAGGTATTTATTGAAATTTGTCCCAAAAAGCCATTTCCGAAGAGTGTTACATCTCTTTTCCTCGTGCGCGGAAGGCATCAGCTTGTCTTTGTCTAGGGGGCGTGTTCGACTCAAATCAAGGCATCGCCTTAAATAAGGGATAAGTTAAGGAAATAATGATAACACATAGTTCCAAGGTCTAGCCCACAAGCGCGCTAAGAGGCATACATAATAGGTTGCCGATGGTACGGTCCCTCAATTCGCGTGCCAACTGCCACACACGTGGAGCACACATGTCGATTCCGTATTGGCTTACATAGTGAAGAGAGGCGTTATCCCTCGCGTATCGTATGTACACAGACGCTGTTTAAATTATCTGTTAAGATGTACGAGGGCCAATCAACAATTTTTAGTTGCGCGTTGCCATGGTTACAACCCCTGGGTCACTCCTTAAAATAATGATTTTATGGGGTTTCAATCCAATATGTAATATTGGTAAACCCTTTCCATGGTGGGATATCTCCTTAGCATGTCCAAAATATAGTATTTTTTCGAAGAATCTCCGTCACTGTTGTCTCCTGGCTTACTGGAACAGAATAAGAAAAAATTGATTGACCCATGAGGTCCTATGAAGTTAAGGAGGATGGTGGCTCACCTTGTGTCGCAGCTGCAGTATGGTGTAGCACACCACAACGTCCTCCCACAGCTGCAGCCGCTGGTACTCCTCCAGGGCGGCCTTGACCAGCCCCAGGCTCAGGTACAAGTCTGCGAGCTGCTGCCGCCAAGCCCAGGCCGGGCCTAGGCCTGACGCCCATAGGTAGGAAAGTCTGCGGAAAAACAGTTTGAATATGTTTCATTTATTGAACATGGCGAAAGTCACATTGAGACGTGACCTGGCGTGCATATCGTGTGCACTCTGGCCTCACCAATAAGGCCTTATTTGGTCCCTTTTTCCCACTCATCGCAATCGCCATCAAAGTGATCTCGCGGTAAAAGTGAGATGCTAGTGTAACATGAAGGTGTCCTACTTTCAGGCTTGTCACTGATTGATCGAGACACGACGATGAGCCGAGATACAGTGATGACAGATGAGAGACACCAGAGGAGACCTTAAGTAAACGAGATGACTGACGTGACATGACTGACGATTGGACAGTCCTCACCTGGTGGTAGATGCGACTTCCATCTGCTCATTGACGATTTTTGAAAGAGTTTTTCGTATACGTCTTAAAATGATAGTAAGATCCTGGCGTAACACGAAGAGACGTTCAGGACTATCACTCTCTGATCGAGACGCGAACGCGATGATAGGATACCAAGTGAGATGTAGGCAAACATGATTGATGATTGTTGGACAGTTCTAACCTGGTGGTGGGCGCGACTTCCTTCTTCTCATTGACGATGGTCTCGCATTGCAGCATGGCTCGTTCCACGGACCGCTTGTGGCCCGCTTCGAGCATGCAGCGGACCAGCAGAGCCGCCACCCGCGTGGCCCACGGACCGCTCTTCTGAATGAGTACCGCTTCTATGTAAGGAGCCAGCTCTTCGTGCATTAGGTCGTCTTTGGGCTGAGATTTTTGAAGGTATTGGCTGCAAATAGTATCAGATTTCTTAACGACGCAAGAAGTTTCTAAAATTTTTGGAGGCATGATAACTGAGTAAAAGTATGATGCCTTTTTTCAGTTCAGGGCAGTCATTGTCGTATTAGAGGGACTGGACAACCAGCTAGGTTAGGCTGGTCTAGTCCGTGAACCAATCTGGCAGACGCATGGATGCCGATATAACGGACATACCAAATATGGACAGAGAAGCCATTTTAAGACTAGATAAGTAAAATTAGCTTTTCAGTAAGACTTACACAGTGAGCATGCACAGTGTCTGCTCCAAACTCGGCAGCTCAACCTGCCTGATATCTTCCAGGTACTGAATCTTATTCAGTCTCACATCATCCTCCAACTCCACGTCCGGAGGAAGTTCCGCCTCGCCGTGGCTCTGTTGTGCCGAGGGGCGCTCTAGGGTGGAGTCGAGGGAGCTGGTTAATGCCAGCTGGGGCAGCGTGGTTTGCTGCCATTTCGTCCTCTTACCAAGGACACCTGTAAATGATGAATTAGATTTGATATACCCCTATCGCCATCTTTGCCATTGCCAATCTTTTTATACTTGCGGCCTGTGGACCAGCTTTACGCAGCGAGCATACAATGCCTTGCGGGTGCAATACAATAATGCGTTTAGGATGCTGATAGGGCTACCTCGATACTGCAGTGCGTCAGGGATGTTTGCCGATGCCCGCACGGACGACTTTTACGCTATTATGCGTAAAAGAGCGGCATCCCTATTGCACAGATTGCAAGGTGGCGCTAACAGTCTCCTAAACGCATTATCCTGCAGAATAGACTGTCCACTCATGAGGCGATGGAGCAAGCTGCATGAGCCTGCATGAGCCCATAATTAATTAATAAATAATTAATAACTAATTGTAATTGAATAATAATGAATTGTATGTAATTACTAACACTAGAATTAAGTTTTTCTGTACGCTACTAACAAATATGGACAAGTATCCGAATTAAATGATTATGATATGATTATGATTATAGCACAAGGTTTTTTTTTAACACTAACATGTTGTCGCACTATATTCTTTAACTGCAATATGATGGTGAGAGTGGTGACCCAGTACTGAAAGGTCTACTCATGCAAGGCAAAGCTATTGTATATTTTCTTCAGATACCTAACTTAATAAGTTACCATATCCAAAAATCAGTGTGTGCCCACATTTGACCTAACAACCGCTGTAGCCTAGTTGGTGGTGACCCTGCCTACGAAGCAAGAGGTCCTGGGTTTGAATCCCAGTAAGGGCATATTTATAAGTGTGATGAGGACAAATATTTGTTCCTGAGTCATGGATGTTTAAGAATGTTTATAGTCGTCTAGTACCCATCATTCAAGCTTTGCTTAGTTTGGGACTAGGTCGATTTGTGTAAGATTGTCCCCTAATATTTATTTATATTTATTTGATGAGGTTGTGGAAAATTTATAATATTTTGACTTTGAATAAAAGAGTTCAAAACTTTATGCTTTTAATTTATGCCAACTATTCTGATGTGTATACCTGTAAGTTCCAACTTCAGCCCCGCTTGCTCCCTAGCCTTATCAAGGTACTCCTCAACCTTCTGTACCCGTCCATACATCAGGTATGCCTGGGCAATCTCCGCCTGCAGCAGTACTGCCAGCCTGCTGTTTTCCATAGTGTTGGCTTTATTCGACAGCTTGGCCATTAGCAGTTCCAACTCATTGTATATTGTGGCACTGTTGTCCTCTAGAGCTCTCTGGTGGATAACTATGCTTCGGAAGTACCACCAGAGGTGAACCTAGATATAACACTATAAATGTGAATGTATATCTGTTTGTCTGATACCTTTTAACACACAACCACTGTACCCATGTAAATTGAAATTTTGCAAAGCCACCTTCAAACTTCAACTTTTTTTAAGGATGTTCAATATGTTTTTATCCCAGAAATGGGATGATTCAGGGATCCTAAGCAATGTAGGTTCATAAATCATAAGCATAAAGAGTTTGGGTTTCTGTAATTGTGTCCATCTTAATTTAACAATCAATAAAAATAAAGCTTTAATAAAACTGTTGTTCTATTGCACCTACAGCTTTCAAATAAGAGTTGCTATACTAACAATTACAAATCGATAATAATATAAATTCCATACAAGCACTATCAGCAGTTTTGTTATGAAATTAGATATTTAAGACAACCTTGTATTGATGATCATGACAAAGCAAAAATAAATCAAAATTGAGTGGGTAACAGTAGTGTTATTGATTCATTAAATACAAACATTTGTATTGAATTACATAATAGCAGATTTTCTTTCAACATATGCTTTCTACTACCTAGCGTTAGCCCAGCCTTTGCCAGGGTCCGCTTAATATATATTATGCTTTATATATATCAAATTTACATACATAATTAATAATAGATGCAGGCTGTAAGATTAAAAACTTACCAAGTTCTGCTGAACTGCATTAAGAGCATTGAATATTTGCAACGAAAAATACAGCAACTCCGGATAAGCTATGTTGACATACACCGGCTCTGAATCGCGCTGTAACTTGGATAACGCGTCTATGTTTGTTGGCCATTCCAAACCGAAATACTCTTTCAAATTCAGTTTCTCCGGGTGTGTATTCCAATTGTGCTCACAAAACATCAAAAGTGAACTTATAGCTGTGTAAAGTATGGTATCGACAGTAGAGGCATCGTTGAGGTGCTTCGTGAGAACGGATTTAAGTTGCTCAGCGTCTAATCCTGTTGCTAGCAGTTCTTTACATATGTCCAGTTTATTTGTTGACCATTTGCCTGACCATAATTTGCTGATGCTCTCATGCTCTGTAATATAAACCAAGTTAGTAAAAGTCGTATGAGTAATTTATTAAACTTGTATAACATTAGTAAACATTACCTAAGTTGCGAAACTTATCATCGAAGTTGCACAAGTACAAAATGTTAGTGTCTGTTAACATTTTATATTGTTATTAGATCACTAAAAGTAATAAAAATATCTGTAGTAATATATGTTATTTCTATCTAGGTTATAATTTAATTACATTTGCAACAGGTAAACTGTAAACTTGAAAATAACCTAAAAATTATAACCTAAAGTTTGACAGTGACATTGACACTGTTGTTCAGTTTAGAAACGCGAGACGAAATTAATTAATGAGAATTGAGAACCTTAACCATTATTAAAAATGTACTTAATATAAGTTCAAATTTATGAATTTGAGGGTTCAAGACGCCATAATATATGATAGTAAAATTTTAAGCAAAATTCATGTCTAATACTCATGAAATTTTTTATATTGAAAACGTACAAGAAATATGATGTCTATAGAGCGGCAGCAATCCGTTCCATTATTTTTTGACACCTTGAGTTTTTTTTATGGCAAGTCGATCCATGGGCCAACCAATCAAATCCACGCATGTTGCGGGGGTGGGTTACTGGTGGAGAATGTCCCCAGTATTGGAGGTTATGATTGATATAATGTAATTTTTATAAATATAAGTAAACTCATACAAAATGGATTATACATATAAGGTGGAATCAGTGCTAATTGCTATAACTACAGTGTTGTGTACTACATTAGTCTTGAATTTAATATACAAACTCAGGTAAGTAACTTTGAGGTTACATCGCCCCGCTTTCCCGCCTGATCTAATAATATAATATTCAGAAACATTGTTTTTTGTATTCAGATTAGCGCTCCCATGGCGTGTCAACTGTTGGTTTTGTAACCAGAACTTTTGGATGAAATTTACTGTACGAAACAGCTGGGTTTGTCCAAGTTGCGAGCAGTACAACGGGTTCACTAAGGTGGGTTATTTTTATATTGATATAGCGTCACCCCTAAAATGTTTTCTAAATGTGTATGTAAAATGTCTTACTGTTATTGTTTTCAGGATGGCGATTATAATAAACCTATTCTTAGCATGTTGAATGATTCTGGCATTAAATCACCCAAAGTCTTCCAAAGAAGTCCCCCTAAGAATGGTTTGTGTAAGATGTGTAACGTGAACCAGCAGCTGAAGGTGGCGCAGCTCGCGAACTTCGTGCCCATGCATGAGATGAACTTCGACAATGAAATTGAAAATTACAAGTGAGATTGCACACTAGAATCAGCTGGAGACGCTCATAAAGGGGTTCTCAAACTGAATCACTGATTAAACTATCTATGAAATGTGATTGGTTGAGATATGAGAGAGAACACACCAGGAGCCGTAGACAAGGTTACAAACGACAAGCGCTAACGCCAATAGTAATATAATAGTAAATAATAAAATGTAGGGGAATGACAGATGCCGATGAAACACTTTTCGTTAACATCTGTCATTCCCATACATTTTATTAGTTTTCTATTGGCGTTAGCGTTTGTCGATTGTAACCTTGTCTAGGCCCCCAGTAATACAATCAGTGATAACAACTTAGTTTGTTAGAGATAAGGGAACACCAATTATTTTAACACATTCACTCCCAAGAATCGCTACGCTCGTAGCCAATCCCGTGGTTTTCCTCGTATGTAGCGGAAAGCGACTATGGCGTAGGCGCCCGCTAGGCGGGTTCCTGGTAGTGAAGGTGTTAAGTAAAGATAACTTCTACAGTACTGTACTTTTGATGAAAACTTGCTAATAATACACAAACTCCATTTATTTTCAGGATGCAACTAGAGAGAGCTTACAAACTGTGTAGCCCTTGTAGAAAAGTCCTACAAAAGAAGTTGCATAAAGAAAAGGAAGTTTTGTTGGGCTCCAAAGCAAAAGAAACAAGAAGCCCTGACAAAAAGAAACAAAAGCTTGAGCAGCAGAGTTCATTGCTCAAGAGCTTCGTAAACAGAACTTCCACGCTCATTGCCATAGTTCTGCTGTTGCTAGCATCAATTCAATGCTACAAAAATATAGATGAATTACCCCACACATTAATTAATTTAAGGAACATATTCTCAGGACTTCTAGATAGATTGATAACTATAGTGAAAATGAAATTGTTACTGACATTCCCGACATTAGAAGATAACTCATTTGACTTTATTTATACTGAGACTTTAAAGATGAAATTTGATGTGCCTAATATCGGGTCATTGGACCATTATAATGAATTGACTCAGAAGGCACTGGGAGGCCTCGTTTGTTTGATCCAGATGGTCGGACATGTGTGGAGTGTAAATAAACTGAAGAACACAGTCATGATTGACATGCTGTGGTCAGCCTTTGTTGTGATGACTTTAGCTGATAAATATGTGACAATGGAACCAATTTACATCAGTTTAGTTAAGGTTGGCATAAGTTAAATTTTATACACTGTTTATGCTGTACAAGCCTTAGGTGGATGTCACACTGCGCCGCATCTCTGGACGGAGATGCGGAGCCCGTTGTACGCAAGTATCTCGTTTGTATATAAATTCCGTATGGTACGACACACTGCACCGCACCTCCGTCCGGAGATGCGGTGCAGTGTGACATCCACCTTATATACACACCTATATACCTTATATTCACATACTTTGTTATATTAACTTGAAATTTGATCTACTATATGGTATATAAAGAAGTAGTATATGGTACTGTATACAAAATGTCTTGCATTTAAAAAGTTGTTTCTACAAAATATTATTAATAAAATGTTTTTTTTTTCTATTTCAGTTGACAAGTCTATTTGCAGTATTGCTTGTATATAAGAATATGCATAAAACTACACCTAATCAAATGCCTGTGAAGATTCACACATCTCCGAGAATAAAAAATCTAAGAAATGGAACACATACCTCATTTCCAGATGATGACAGCGACATCATGTTGGAGACAGACGATGATGTGTCACTGAGCAAATTTGGCTTACATAATTACACTGACTCTTCCACTGAAACTATTAGTCCATTAAGTGCAAGCTTGCTCAATGGTAGATCATTCACTCCAAGAAAAAGTGACAGCATTTGGAACGGTTCCAAACACAACTCCACCTTCTGTGTAAACAGTGTTCTTAGCAAAAGTCCAAGTTTCATTTCAGATACTATATTTGCCAAACCCACATTTAACAAATTTCAAAACTTGACCAAGGACGACTCAGATTCAGATTTAGACGAGAGCATAAGCTCGCTATGTATAAGTAGCCCAAAAAAGTCCAGTCAAAAGGGCAATTCGATTTTCTCCCTTCGCAAGTTCACCGCGACTCCTAGCTTCGTAGCTCCGGCGCCCCTGATCCGCAGACCGTTGATATCGCCGAGTACGCTAGGGCACAGTACGTCGTGGGTGGCGGGGGGTTACTGGGGTACGGAAGGGGAGAGGCCGATCTTCAGCGTGAACGGGAGTCGGTCGTCGAGTCAGAGCTCGGGGTTCGAGTCGCAGGCGTCGAGCGCGCAGCGGACCGCAGCCTCGCAGCCGCCGTCGCGAGAGGAGTCTATATGTGGGGACGCGACGTTACTCGATCGGTTTCAGCAATGCAGCACGGGGGGTTTTTCTAATTATCAGGCGCCGAGCTTCGCGCGCGTGTGCTCGCCGGTGTTCCCACAGATGCAGTACAACGGGCACGTCCACATCCCCCACGCGCGGCTCGCGCCACCCGGGGCGCCCAGCCCCAGTGTGTTCTCGCAGACCTCGTCGCAGTACCCGCCCGGCGGGTCCGGCCTCATAAACCTCGCTCACCTGAGCTCCCTCAGCACGAGATAATCTCACTAGTCAGCCATCTGGACTTTTCTATTGACGCTCTTGACTCATACGTATATTTTTCTTTTATTCTTTGATTGTTTTTCTTGTAAGGTACTGCCATTTATAAGCGGACTCGTTAAGTTAATGTTAGTGTAAACGGTTGTAGTAAGGTTTGTACTAAACCCTAGTGTTAAGTTGCTGATCTCGTGTTGGTGCCACTGCTGGCTGATTGTGAAAGCATGAAGAATTATTCTATTGTTACAAATGTATATGCGGACGTCACTGTCCTCATCTTGAACAAAATGTGATATTTTAAAAGACTAGTAATTTTCTAAGATGAGAAAAAGATGATTCTTGATGTTATCATTGTTTTTTTTGTTTTGGTTTTGCCAATGGTTTTGTCATTAAATATCGAAAACCTTTTGTAAAGTTCCTGCAATAAAAAATGTTGTAAAAGTTAATTGTTTTTTTTTAAACCAGATTAGCGAAGCAATCTCGGATATAGATATAGCCGTCATGGAAGCTATAGCACTACCATCGTTGTCAATCAACACCACTTATCAACACATTGAACGCCATAAATAGCAAAAGGCCTAATGTAACGTTACTTTGATAGTGTACGCCATACCAATTTAACTCATTCTTTGTCGGGCCGCGGGCCCCAACTTGAGGCGTCACTAGCATTAAAAAAGGTTAATAATAGTCTGAAAAGCTGCCAATATCTATGATGGATGTTATTATGATGAATAAGTGACCTTACTCCTTTAAACCTCTGAACGCCAAGGACACCTAAAGGTGTTGTGCCCTCGGCGCCAACAACGACTCACATTCATGCTTTCAAATGATGTTAATTTTACACTTACGGCAAAAAGGTGGCGTGTCAGTGTCGTACGTGAATAATGGCGTCCAAAAGGTTAACGGAGCTACTATACAAATCAAACCTAAGCGTTTGCCTTGAGCCTCGCTAAAACTGTGCTGTGTTGGAGATGCAACAGCATCTTGTGCTGTCTGAACCTTTTTAGACCCCAGTATCTTGTCGCCCTGGTAACTTACGAGGTCCTCGCCTTCCGCTCGCACGGCTGCAGATATTGGTGTGGCCGCGGCGGCACATAAGTGTCCTCGTAGAGCGAGGACGCGTAGTCGGACACGTCGGTGCAGGCCCATTCGTGTTCCTTGAACCTTTTTAGACCCCATTCAGTCTTGTTGCCCTGGTGAACGGAAGTCCGTTATGATAGGAACTATGAGGAGTGACAACGTAGTCTCCTCGCTCTTGCTAAAGGGGTGTCTATTAATTACATAAGGCAATTTTTCGCCGCTGAGATGTAGTGATATTTGGTTCGACTCCCTCTTCCCTTATTAGCACCTTGCGTAATGAATGGACGCCCCCTAACCTATCTATATGTAAATACACACGTTACCGTTATATACCTGTGGCGCCACGGTCGCCACCGAAGCCGCATCACGTCCTTAGGGATATTTTATTGTATTGTCTGTATGGTTGTCTCCCGGCCGGCCAATCAGGGCGCACCGGATGCGCCCGTGTGGCCGCGCGGTCGCACTGATTGGCCGGACCCTAATTATTGCTAAGATGGTTAGATTTTCAATTCAATAACACGCATCTCATCTTCGGAAACCCGATATACCCTATCAGCCTGGACTGTTGCAAGTCCAGTGTGACTCTTCATGACGGGAAGGGTCAGGCCAGGCCTTCCGGATGCATTTTGTCCAAGCCTTGGACAAGCCATTCCCGCAGATTGGACTGGTCAGGTTTGGAAATATCGAGATGGAAATTGTTTTTTTTTGTTAAGCCACCTATCAAATCTCGGTCTCCCAACTACTTACTGTATACAATGTCACCCTTGTGACAGAACATACAAAGCACTCCATATTGTCGGGCTGCGGGTACCACTGGTGCTTGCAGCGGCGGTAGTAGCGCTGCACGGGCCCGCACAGCGGCCTCGGCTGGTGGTTGTACACCAGGTCGTTGGTCGAAAGGAAGTTGCCGCAGTGGTCGTGGCTGTCGTGACGGTACACCACTTCCACGTTGCCCTAAGGAATGGTTACACTTTTTATTTAGAATACTTATACCTGTGGGTGAGTAGTCGCCAGACCTGTGCGAGGTATCGGAGCGGTGTGCAGGAAAAAAAACCACCAATTAGATGCATGATCGGAGCTAGCAACGCTAGTGGTGGTTTTTTCCCCTCGCAACACTGTGCTCATCGCCTCATCCCACCCTCATCCTAAAGCTGAGAGTATGATTCAGATAAATTGGGTTCGCCACATTGTTTTGGTTGACTTAGATACGCAAACCCACATATACACGAGCCGGTATCCCATAGTAGGCCTCTGTCTGCTCTCTCTACCAAGCACGCAAAATACTACAGACATTGAATACTTACCTATTTCGCTTCGATCACATCCATACATATCCACACACAAGGACTTATAGTCCGTAAGCCCACTCCCAATACACCTACGTCTCATGACAACACGATAAAAATGCATGGTAGCAGGTCGAGAAAGTTGTGCTGAGCAAAAATCAGAAGATTATCGCACCTAAAATTGGACGAAAGTTTGAAAATTCCTTCACTTCCGGTCAAAATTTGTATGTATTGTATTTGTACTGATGTAAGAAGTGGAATAGAAAACGATCTAGGATTGAAAATGGATTGCCTCGATGGTTAAGTGCATCACTAGTGCATGTTAATAGAGATGTGTGAAAAGGAGACTGAAGATTCAGAAGATGGATGGAATTGTCGGAACGGGGCAACCAAGGCGAGGGTACTACTTACCAAATTTTTGACTGAAAAATAGCCAGGACAGAAGTAGGTACCTACCCGCAACCGACTCCTTAGGTTAGATATAATTTCGGGTAAGAAGGTACTTACTTACGTATACCCAAGCTAGTTGCCTCCTCTCTACACTGAGTTGATGGGATGAGAAAAATATTCGAGCCACAAACCCTAAACTCCCCACCCACCCCACTAAACTCTATTACGCGGCAACACTGTTGATCAAAATGTATGCGTATGATGTTTAGTGTTGCCGCGTAATTGAGTTTAGTGGGTTCCATTGCACTTTCGTTTGCCAGACTCTTAATGACTGATGACGATGATGATGAAGTAGGTCAGTACGTAGATACATCTCTTCCAGGCAGTAACATACCCGTAACCCACTCAGTTTGTTCAGTCTAAACTCTGGTTGTCGCGATTCTCGTTTCAGCCCCTCATAGTCGATTTCTTCTTTTGGCGGGAAGTAAAAGGTGCCTTGCTTGGGACATTCGATCCTATCTTCTACCCAGTTGCCTGGATGAAAACGAATAGTAATTAGGTACGTGACGAAGACAGAGGGGCGAGGGCGTAGACAGGTATGGGTGGAGTGGAGAGGGACAGCCAGGATCTCTTCCTAGCAGAACATTTAAGCTTGGATGAAGAATTGAAGACACACTTAGTGTGTTGCCGAGCCATAGAACTTATTCTTTGTCTTTGTACGCAAGACTCAACCGCAGCACAATGAAAGTAGGTAGGTACCTTTACAATATCGCCTATAGCCGATATTGGAGCTACACGAGTCCATTAGGCCTTATATAATGGATTCACGTAGCTCCCAAGTACCCTACACGAGGATACGCTTGTACGCTGTATAGCTTAAAGGTATGTTCTGTATTAGTCATACTTATATATTGAGGTGGGCATGTGCAATGAAGTGTATTTGTATTTTATAGGAATAATAGCTTTCTGCCCGAGGCTCCGTCCGTGTATAACTCGTTTATATTGTACGTCCATACAAACTTTCATCCCCAATTTCACCTCCTCAGGGGATGATTTCCGGGGTAAGAACTAAGGATTTGGCTCGCGAGCAGATCGCTGCGCGGGGCGAGCATGCCTCAGGCTGAGCTGCCCAAGTTCGTACGCAGCTTATAACAGACAGACAGACACACTTTCGTATTCTATAATATAGTATGGACAGATCTGGCGTCGTCAACATAGCACATCCTCAGGACTCTGTCGTCTTTGTTGCGTACAGCTGGCATATTTTGTCGTGTGTAATATTAATATCCCTTCACCTTTGTAGTCTATATAGAAAGAGACACCTTTTTTATTGCTTACCTACATTAAAAAAAAACACTATAAAAACTTCGCCAAACTGCGGCGCAGTTTGTTGGCGAATAAACTGGTGTAGTCCCTTTCTGTATAGGTGCGAAACATGAAAATGAAGCTTGGGTAAAGCATCTATTACCACATTGCCAAACACCTTACCTAGAAGAACACCGTTGCTGAAGACGGGCTGCGGCCTCAGAGCTATGGCGATGGCTTCCGCTCGGGTCGGCGATTTCGGTCTAGTGCTTATCATTGTAAAATTTCAGAAAATGACCGTGGGTTTTACGAATTAAGTCAGTAAATGTAATGTAACAAACCCAAAAGCTGGTTATAGTTGAGTAATAATAACAGCTAAAGAAATGTAATAACAAAATTGAATAAACTAAAACAATGTTTTTATTTACAGTTAGTTTGACGTTTGATTGATTGTAAATAATTGACAGCTGTCTAATGATTATAGAGAAAGCATTACGTTTTTAATACTACTAACTTTATAAAAGCGAAAGTTTGGATGGTTGGATGTTCAAATGTTTACGTTTGTTACTCAATGACGCTTAAACGGCTCAACCGATTTGGATGATGCCCGAAGCTAGTTTATAGCCTGGATTAAAATATAGGATAGCTTTATCCCGGGTCCACGCAAACGAAGTCGCGGGCGGAAGCTTGGTACCTAATAAGGCCTGAATCACACTGGCGCGGCCTACGGCCAGGCCTCGCCAGTCAGTGAGAGGCTTAAATTAATAAGTACAGTCAAAGAGAATATAACCACTAAGTACAGTTACATGCAGGCTCTCAATAATCTTTGATGCAGGTTAAGGTTGAGCACACAATTGTAGCAGCATTTGATATCGAAGGTTGAGTACACAATAGTATAAGTAAAAATTCATAAACACCCAATTACTGGTACAGTCAAGTCTAATAGTTATTTGTTATACAAAGTTGTATTTTACCCGCGAGTGTGGAATTGAAACACGAGCAAGCGAAAGGATGCTATAGTTGAACCATGAGCGAAGCGAGTGGTTCTAAAATAGAATCCTGAGCGTAGCGAGTGTTTCAACACACGAGAAAATACATTTGCACCCGTGTGCAACACAAAACTTTTCTCCTCACTGTAGCGAGGAAAGTGAAACATGCAAAACAACTTTATTTAATTTAAATGCTTTTTTTTCAAATAATAATAAGGTTAAGTAATATCAAGTAGAATTTTGGTCAAGTGCGAGTCGGATTTTAGTTTTCCCATAAATTTTGAGACCCAGCGCCTGATGATTTGATGAAGGCAACAAGCAATTATTTAAAAGTTCTTAAATATTTATTTTATGTTAAAACATATAAAATACAATACTAAAAAATAATAACATAAACAAGTTTACAATATTAAAACCCCAAATTACCTAATTATAACTAATCGCTCCCAGCCGTTCCTGGTGCAAAAGTCCCCATAATACCGGCGGCATTCCCACGCTGGATAGCCATGGAAAGCCTTTGCACCAGAAACGACTCAGAGCGGGGGTCCTCCCCTTTTTGTCTGAGTCGACGGCCTATGTCGCGAACAAACCGTTTCGCATCCGCCCCCCAACACCCTGCTGTTTAATTTATTATGTTTTTAATATTTGTTGTTATAGCGGCAACAGAAATACATCTGTGATTTTTTTTTTGTATTATGAGCGTTTTACGTTTTGTTATATACTGTCAACAGCTATTTGAACACGCTCCAAGGTCAAATTACTTTCCCCACTAGTGGATAAAATGCGTTTTTGCTCACTGGTTTTAAAGGATTAAAAGACGGCTTTCCGAGGCAGTGAGGGGAAAAAATACATGTGTGCATAGAACTTCCTCATAAATATGTCCCGTCTCTCTAATTCAAGTTCATTATTTCCACTTGACTGTGCAATATTATCATCATTACAACGAAACCATATTTTCGAATTTCAACTTTCGTGAGACATGTTGAAATAATGCTAATTATTAGCATAGCACACGGTTCAACTCTGATATTAAATGTCACTACGGGCGACATGTTTTGAACTCTTCGGGAGTTCTTCCTCAGGATAATAACACTCTCGAATCACTGTGATTCAAGCCACACCGCCGCGAAAACACTCATCCTGAAGAAGAACTCCCGAAGAGTTCGAAACATGTCGCCCGTAGTAACATTTTATACGTGAGTTGAACCGTGTAATTATTAGCATTGAAACCATATTTGTATGTCCCACTGCTGGGTGAAGGTTCTCAGCAGTGGGAAATTTTTCTCACACATGTCTATATAGTACTATCGAACCAACTGAATCATGACCCACCATAGAACCTTGTTACAATTAACGATTATACGTACGATCATATGACGTTAATATGTCAGTTAATTGTAACAAGGTTCCATGGTGGGTCAGGATTCAATTTTGTCGATAGTACAGGGAGCTTAATACACCTTTGAACTTCTTTTCAGATGTGTGCTGGTTTCCTAGCTAAATGTTTAAGTAATATATAAAACAAAGAAATGCCGCGCCGCTATAGGACTAAGCCACCAACATAGAACACAGGTGTGGCAACCCATAGGCTCCTGAGCACTGCAACAATCATCTGTCATAGATACTGCGGTCAAGGACGATGAATTGATGATGATGATTTTGATGATATAAAACAAACAGATATATTTTGATCCTCATTTATTAACTAACTAGTGGTGTAAGCCCTTGTACGCACTAAGCGTTTTGTCCAACTGCACGGCAAGCCGCACGCCACTAGCCGCTTAGTGCGTTGGCGTCCTTACTTCAAAATAGAAAAATAAATTTAGATAATAGGACGATAAAATTAATAAATAAATGAAATAAATGAATTTGATTCTGCAAGTATTTAGGCAGTAATGGCACTTTTACAAGACAACATTCTACCAGCGTTTCCGAAAAAGGAGACCGCTGTTAAGAAGAAACGCCAAAACAAACTCAACAGTCATTTTTTGCCAAAAAAGCTTATTACCATGACAGTTCTTAACCTACTTAAAATAAGTCAAACTGAATATGAATACAAAGAAAAAAATTCATCATAATGCATTGTTCTACAAGAACACCACACACAAGAAGAAGATAAGCATTCTAAGAGATCATTTACTAATGATTATCCCAGCACGGCTATCACTCCATGGCGCGTGAGCTCTCTCGAATTTTCTCGCACTATCAGTCTCTTTCTTGTTAGAACACTTAGTGAGAAAAAAATCGAGAATATGTCGCAGCCGTCTCATGATAGACTCGCAGGAACTATTAACTTGTTCATGGAATTTGTAAGGAAGTCCCTCAAAATATTATTGTATGTTGAATATTTTATAACATGGATACTTCTAGTTATTCTAATTTAGTATTTACGTTGTCTAGATTAAATAAGAATTTACTAACATAATTATCTTGTATCTTAAAACATAATTATCAGTAATAAATAAATTAGCAGGTAGTTGTTAAACCTTCATAAGCAATATGAAGCTGATTTCGCATACTACTTCCAAAGCTGTATTATAATGTGTTTTGTGTGTGGGAACATATGGGGTCAAGTCCTATGAACACCTCACCATTTTTATCTTATGTATATACAGATCCCTATAATGTATGGCCCAATAATCTGCATCTATTATATCTTTTTTATCCCTCATCTCCTGGGCTAAAATTTTTTTGTTCGCAAATCCATACTAAATGCTGACCCACAGATGTGTCAGCGGGAGAGGACGGGAATGCATATGAGAGAGATAGAAAGACATGAAATGGATTATTGGGCTCTTTGGGGGAGGTCTATGTCCAGCAGTGGACATCTTTGAGTTATATGAAGATGATGGTGACTTAATCCTTTTAAATGTTTATCAAGAACTCTCACTAAGCTGATATCATTCTGTCTCCATGTTGAGCTGAAGGCTGGGGTCCGGCAGAGCGCGGAGCAAGGCATTTAACTGGCCCTCCAGAGGGCCCGCCTGGCTCACAATCCTCTTCATATTATTGGCTATCAGCAACAAATCCTGGTTTATTGACTCCATACCCTGTATCATACAATAAAATGAGTTTAGTTTCTGATGAACTTATAAATACTAAACGATATTAAATATTAGATAGTCTATTTGTTTTTATTATTTAAAAGTTAAACTACTAAGATATTGTTAAGGGGCAGTTCTTGAAAAGGATAATGCAATCAGTGTTTCTCATAATTCAAGCATACTTTTTAAAAGTCCCAGTTCCAAAGACAACTTACCTTAATTGCTGACAAATACATTATAGAGATAGTCCGGTCACTGGAGTTTATGAACCCACTAACATTGGACTCGCAGTCTGATGCCATTGAAGTCATATTTTTATTACTTATTTGATAGTGGATAAAAAAATCGACACAAAATTCAGCTCAACTCAACGGAAAGCGAGCCAGTAAAACAACCTAATTTGAATTAACAGCTGACATTACTTACTAATTCTAATACAATACGTTCAGAAATGTTTAAGGAATATAATCAATGCTAGAGGACCATCAGTGGTTGACTAATTAAATTTACTACAGAACTGGTAGCATGATTGCGTTTATGCCGGACATAAAGCAACCGTCCCTCTCGCACTCACATACTTGTCAGTGAAAGACGAATGCTACATTGCTACATGTCCAACGTAAACGCGTACATGCTAGCTAGCTAGGTCACTATCACGCTTATGATATTTGATATTCAAAATTATAAAAGTAAATCAAAGAGGTATATAGATCTCTGGAATATTAAGTATTAATACATTTAAATAATTTTTCGGACAGACTTTATACAGACACGGTTGGAAGCTCTTAAAAAACTGGTTTCGTTAGAACTTGTATTCCTTAAAATAATCGCATGTATTAAACTTTTTATTATATTACTAAGTCATCAAATTCATAATTACCCGACTGCCGAAGGAGAGGAGGGTTGTTTTAGTGTAGTATTTATTAATTACATTTCCAGAATAGTACCGTCAACCGGGGGTATTAGGGATGGCGGGGGGAATTGGGACGAAAACCGGGAATGACATTTACCCGATGATTTCTCAAAAACTACCTATTAGAAATTTTATCGGGTTATTTAAAATAATAGTAGAATGGATGTATTCAGTAAGGGCAACACTGGAAGGGCATGAAGTTGGTGCTAGATTGTCAAACTAACCGTTTGAAGTTGGGTCTCGGTGACGGCAGTTTTTTTGCTCTGCAAAACTTTCTTAATAACTAATGGTTTTACTGAAAGTAGATACTTTCAATGGTGCCAAATGTGTTCAGAATTTAATGCAGAACCTGTTTTAGATACGGTAAGTCAACATTATCTTTGTTTTGTAAGTAAAAATGCAAAAATAGTGATGCATGGAAAATTTGGAAAAAATCCGAGGTTTATCGGGACGCAACGAGGGTTATTAGGGACGAGCGTGGGGTAAAAAGGCACGCCGTTGGAAGTTAATAAGGACGTAATTAGTTGAAATCGGGACGCTAAGGGGTGTACAGGGACGGGGCTGCCAAAAACTAGTCTCGTTTTGATACAATAGGCTATTCTACGATTTTTTTATATATTTTTTAAATTTTCGTATAGATTCGATAGTCAACTGGTATTTTTATTTCCTCAAAATAATATCGCTTTAAGCAAATAAATAATGGTTGAAATTTGAACATTATATTCGGGCCAAAAAGGCAGCCGCCATTATCGTGACGTCATAACTGCAATAACAAACCACAGACTACTAAGAAGATACACGTCAAATGTGCATGTACTTTTACCTCTACCTAGTCTAGCCATAAGTTCTGTTACTGGCAGTTAACAATGATTTTAAGAAAAATAATAATTCGAATTTCGAATGTTGTGTTTTGACGTAAGTACTTGGATGTTTTTGCCACCATTTATATACAATATAATATTAAAATAAGTAAATTAATAATGGAGTGGGGTGTCAAAGAAAATAGAATTGCTGTGATTGCTCTGCATAAGGTAGGAATGGAGCCGTCCCACATTTTTGAGACACTAAAAAAGTTAGAGATCAGTCGAATGTTTGTGTATCGTACCATTCAAAGATACACCAAAACGTCCTCAGTCGATGACAGTAAAAGATCTGGCCGACCACGTACTGTTAGAACAAAACAAGCCGTTAATGCTGTAAGGGCCAGAATTCGCCGAAATCCCATAAGAAAACAGAAGATCCTTTCTAAGGAAATGAAAATACCACCTAGGACACTTTCGCGTATAATCAAAGATGACTTGAGTCTTGCAGCTTACCGACGATATACAGGACATATGTTAAATCAGTCACTAAAGGACAAGAGAGTTGAAAGATCAAAAAGCCTTTTATCTCGATACGCACATGGGAAATATAAAAATAATCTTTTCACGGATGAAAAAATTTTTACTATCGAGCAGCACTACAACAAACAAAATGATAAAGTGTACGCACACAACTCTCGAGAAGCTAAAGAGATAGTTGGAAGGATTCAGCGAGGTCATCATCCCGCTTACGTCATGGTTTGGTGGGGTGTGTCGTATCAAGGCGTCTCACTATGGCCCTAAAGTGCGATCTAGCTGGACAAAAACGATCACCGCACTTCTACAAAATTACTAGTTAAAACGATAGCATATACTCCCGAGGTCACGATTCCGTTGATAATTTTGTGTAAGTACCCTCCATTAATTTAATATTATCATTGAAGTGTCATTATGAGCGTTGTCGTGCTTATTAAAGTGAGTCACTTTCCGTATTCAATTGCAAGTATTTCTAGCTAGTTTTAAGATAAGTTTCTAAGTTTTTAATCATGGATCGTGAAGTTGATGGTAAGTACTATGTTTTGTAAATATAACAATTGTAAACCAATTCGCTTTTGCTGAGAAAAATGCTAACGAACACAATTTATAAGGCATTTTTGTGCATATTTCAACTTTTTTAGACCAGAAACTACCTGTAATTCAATGTCCCACACCTGTATTTTTTTTGTGTGCTACTCTCATTCATATAGTATTGGTTTATGTAAATTTGAGACTGCGGACGGATGCGGAACCGCGTCATATTTATAGTTAACCTAAACCTAAGTTTTTCTTTCAGAAAACGTAATTAGTATACCGAGGAGAGATTTTTATCATACTTGGGTTAAATACCCAAAAACCGAAATAAAAAATCGTTTGTTTGAGTTAATTTCGATCAAATTTCACTCGAATGCAGTCACGGAAGATTCTATACGAAATATCAAAATTAACATTTCCCGAATTTCTCAACACCTGGACAAAAAGTGGCTGGCTTGCGGAAGGACGATAGACCGTTTTGAGACAAAGTCGGGGGGTATTAATTGGCTGAATGGTGAAGATTTAAGATTTCCAGTTACATATTACCTACAGCCATCTACTTCACAATTAGAAAATAAGCCTGCTCCGGGGCCTGGGCGCCCTAAGATCGAATTTGACCAGGCGTCGCTTAAGACTAAACGTAGACTAGTAGACGACTTGATTCAGTCTCGTAGCACAAACGAATTGGCTGTGGCTGCCCAGATATCGAATAGATTAGCAGGTAATCGTGATGTAGCGGATGTTACAAAAAGTGTAACTGAAATCCCTCATAAAGCTACTGATATAAAAAAAACTATCTGCTCCTATCACGCAACGCTGCCTTTCAAGTGACGAAGCATTGGCATATTATGTCGATGCAAAATGTTCTCGCCACACTTACCGACAGACTCGAAAATGGGCATTAAAAGCTGGTCACAACGTATATCCGTCTTATCATAATGTACTGAAAGCAAAAAATGATTGTTATATTCCTGACGAGTACATTTCAATCAGCGAAACGCTAGTAGAAGTTAAACTTCAAGCTATTTTAAATAAAACTGTAGAACGCCTTCTTTTGGCTCAAACTAATGTTTTAGAAAACGTATCCAGCTCAACGTTTACTTTAATTAGCAAGTGGGGTTGCGATGGGAGTTCGGGATACAGCACCTATAAACAAAAATTCACTAATCCCAGCGACACTGACGAATTTTTGTTCACGTTCTCGTTCGTTCCTCTTCGTTTACATGATGGTGATAATGTCATTGTTTGGCAGAATCCTAGACCCTCGTCCACTATGTATTGTCGTCCGTTAAAATTTATTTTCTCAAAAGAAAACACGGAACTTACAGTTGTTGAGACTAATAAGATCTTAGAGGAAATAAATCAATTAGTTGCGACAGTATGTGAAATAAATGGAAAAACATTTTCGGTTAAACATGAATTGTTGCTAACCATGATTGACGGAAAAGTTTGTAACGCAATCACCGAAACATCCTCATCACTTAGATGTTACCTTTGCGGATTAACAGCAAAAAATTTGAACGATGTGAATAGGGAGTATACCATTGTTGACCCAGATAAACTTGGTTTTGGATTGTCTAGTCTCCATGCTTTGATGAGATGCTTCGAATGCTTGTTACATATTAGTTATCGCCTAGACATTAAAGTATGGCAAGTACGAGGACAAGACAAACAAAATTCTGTTCAGCAGAGATCGAATGAAATTAAAAAGTCATTTAAAGAGAAATTGGGACTCATTATAGATAAACCAAAACCAGGCTACGGGTCAACGAATGATGGCAATACTGCCCGAAGGTTTTTTCAGAACCCTCAATTGAGTGCAGAGATTACTGGCCTAAATAAAGATTTAATACAAAACTTCAGCTTTTTACTAAGAGCACTAACGTCAGGTTATGATATTGACTTGGATGCGTTTGAAAAACTAGCTAGTGAAACAAGATCACTATATTTACAAAATTATTCATGGTACTATATGCCTCCAACTGTACATAAGATCTTGGTGCACAGCAAAGACATTATCAAGCATTTTATATTGCCCATTGGGCAGCTTTCAGAGGAAGCACAAGAGGCCCGCAATAAAGATTGCCGCCGATTTCGACAACACCATTCTCGTAGATGTTCTCGTGTTTCCACAAACAGCGATATGTTATCAATGTTAATAATAACATTAGATCCTTTGATCAATAGTTTAAGAGAGATCCCAAAAAAAAATAAGGGAACATTTCCTCTAGAAGTTTTGGCATTGCTAAGAGGTCCCAATGTGAATAAGTTAGTTTCTTCAATATTAAATCCTGTAGACTCACAGCTCGATCTCACAGAAGACGATTCCATTGATGATGATGAAAATAGCGAAGACGAATAACATACAAAAACTTACGCTGGTGAGAAAAATACGCGGTGAAGATAGTTTGGGAAATATTGATTTACCCAGTTTCGATGACGACTCTGACGAATGACTCTGGTTGTTTAGTGTATTTATTTTATTTTGTTCAAAATTAAACTTTGTATAAAAAAATGTCTTTTTATCTATGCTAATCCTTACTTTTTTAGTTGACAATTGTAGTAATACTTCTTTACGTTTAAAATTAAACGCCAATTATAACTGAGCTCTACTGCCGTAGTAGTTCTTCTTACACAAAGGTCAAGATACACTGGCTATTCAATTTTCTCATTAATAATAGAGAAGAAAGGTCATATAATAATAAATTTGCTTTATTTAGACAAATTATAAATAAATAAGTCCCTTGAAACTCATTAAGAGTATAATATAAATTTGTCCAGCTAGATCGGACTTTTGGGCCATAGTGCGTCTCTGAGATCCATTTTTGCGAAAAAGGAGTGAAAATTTCAGCTAAAGTGTATCAGGACACGATTTTAGAAACAGTAGTTAAACCACTAAACGACACAATGTTCAAAAATGTACACTGGACCTTTCAGCAGGACTCAGCCCCGGGTCATAAAGCTCGCACCACCCAGATTTGGCTGCAAAGGAATGTTCCGGACTTCATCAAGGCAGATGATTGGCCCTCTTCCAGTCCCGACTTAAATCCCCTGGACTATAAATTGTGGTCAGTGTTAGAGGACATGGTCTGCTCTAAACGCCATGCCAATATCGATTCTCTAAAAAAATCTTTGAAGGTAGCAGTGGCAAATTTCCCAATGGATACAGTGCGTGAATCTATAGACGTGTGGCCGGATCGTTTGAGGGCGTGTATTAAAGCTAAAGGCGGGCATTTTGAATAAAAAATATATTGTTTAGAAACCTTATTAACTTACCTATAAATAAACATTTACTTATGGTAAATTAATTACATCCTTTTAAAAATATGTTTCATTTCATTTGTAACAGAACTTATGGCTAGACTAGGTAATCTATGCCTTCTGATAGTTCTGATTTTTTTATGGATTTTCTAACTGAAAATGAGCTTTCATACTCGGTATCGATGGTGTGTTGCGCCAACTTGTAACAGTTCAACGTTGGAGACTCCTCAAAACATGTAAACTTATCATCGGAAATAGGTATATACAATATTATATTGTTCTAATATAGTTTCGGAAAATGAAACAGAATATACTTACAAAGCTGTCTTGATATTTCTGTATTCAGCAGAAAAGAAATCTGTACTATACGCAAAGAACTTTGCAATCTTTACTGCGTCTATTTTCGGTAGATTTTTATTGTCAGCTTTTACAAATCCAACCTCCATCATCGTAGATGGCGTAAAATAGCGTACCAAAGTCCAAATAAATACAATTTGAGTCCACAATATAAATATTTTTTAACTTTTTGTTGTTGTTTACACCGAAAACTTGTTTTTGTATGTGCTGTTCTGACGTCACTCACAGAAGACAAAATGGCAGTCAGCGTTTTTGGTCACGTGACGTGCAGATAATAAATATACGATTTTAATTTTGAAATTATAAATATTTCTTGTGTTTTTATAACGACATATTCGTATTTCCTAAAGTCAAAACTATAGAAATAACATATTTTCAAAATTTTATTGTGATAGACGAAAATAGCTTATTAGGTATATTCAAAGCTAGTAAGTACCTACATAAGCACCAGTACCTAATTATTATATTTGTGACAGCGCTAGCCATGTTTCCCTATTGGTACCCTTATTCGCCTCTATTGACCCCATATCCAGTATGAATATAGACGGCCTGTTTTTTTTTTTAAAGAGGGTTTTAATTTATTTTTTTATGAAAAATATTATTAGGAGTGGGTTCTGAAACACAAGATAAAAGTTTTAAGAGTAACTTTGTAAGCGCTTATAGAAATATTCCGCTATAATCACGTTCAAAGTTCAAAATTGAACCTAATCACCCCGGTTGACGGTACTGTAAGATGCAGGGAAATATGGTTTTTGAACGATTCCATCAATGTCAATGTCATTCATCTGCATTAGGGAGAAGTATGGATTTTGGTGAAAAAATATTGCAGCAAGAAATTATGTTTCGATAGGTAGTGATTATTGTGTGAAAAACTGATAACTTTAATCGTAAACGGTGGACATTTTCACGTACTATAGTGTTTCTTCATGTATGTTTCGTGTACCCAATCCTAAACCCTATCATTTTATCCCGATGCCTCTGAAGTTATTGATTAATATTTTTACTAAACAACTTGCTTGGAAATGTATTTCTTGAGTTGGAATATAGTTGTACTCATTTGGCATTAGACAGGTAAATATTCACATTCGTAACGACAAATAAAATCCTCATAGTGTTTAGTGTGTTATTTGGCGCAGTTTTTTTGTGAATATCAAACTTTCTCCGATTCTAAAGCTCTTGTAAACGTTTGGAGCCACTCGCAATTTTTTATAATATAATCGTCCACATGGTAAAAAAAAGTAGTATACATAATGCAACACAAGCAGAAAAATATTAAGATTCCAAACATTACTAGGTTTTTTCAACATGTGGTCTTTTTTATGACATTTAAGATCTAAATTTAATAACAAATAAATACTTTCATAAAGCTTAAAATGTAAAAAGAGCCTGATGATTGTTACTTCTAAAAATCGAAACTTCCTATTACAACCAATTATGCTGCCAGAAAGTGTGTGTGTGAATACATACCGCACTGTACAAAATCTGGTGCAGTGAATCCACTGGGTTGAGCAAAAACAAACAAGAAAAGGCACAGCCGTACAATCCTTTTCTTATTTTATTTTTTTGTGAAATCAAAAATGTTTATCATTATTAAGAGCCTTAGTGTCCCACTGCTGGGCAAAGGCCCCCTTCTTTTTTCAGACTCCTACCAGTCTTGGTCAAACACATCAAGCCTGTCTCGCTATCTCCTGTGGTCTACCACAACACCATATTCACCAAACTTAAATGGGACTGAGCCATCTGCCACAAGCATTATGGGGTACAATTACCATGTTTTATTCAATTTATTTTACTTTGTTATGAACATTTTGATCAGTCTTGCTTCATTCTTGAGATATATAACTAAACATGAAATTAGTTACAAAGAAATCTACTACATTAAACTATTAATTTAATGTGAAATGCTACCAACAAAATACAGAATAGAAAACATTTTAAAAAGAAAAACAATATTTATTGCACATAAACTTGTAGATTTTAAGTTGGTTAAATTCATTATTTTGGATCTCATTTTTTTTTATTTTTAATTTTTATTTATTATCTCAAAAATGTACTTGTGGTAGGTATACAACAAATTTCGCCAAACTGAGATCAGTTTGTTGGCGAATAGTGCGCTCACAAATAAGTCGGTGTTTGTTATACCTACTGATGTGACACTTAAACTTCTTATCTAATGTTACTTATGTTCATGCAAGAATGCGTGCATTTAAGCACTATATTTGATTATTTATTCACTACAAGTACAACATGTAACACCCCAATGGACATATAGTTTGTTTTTATTATGAATACTAATTAGTAAAAATGTAACTACTAAAATTATGAAGCCTAGTCCATTTCAAACCTAATTTTTAAAAGCCATTCTTGTGCTATACCTAGTCTCTTCACTGTGAAAAATTGTAAATCAGTTATCTTAAATATATGGATGATACAGTCAACTTGAGAACTTTATCCTATTTAATTTGGTAACACTTCTACTAGTAATCTAATGAGGTGTTTTAGATTTCATTGATTTATTTCATTCAGTCCAAGTGAAACATGAAAAAAGATGTCTATTTGTGCAAATAATAAAAGATAATAAACAAAACAACAGTGATTAATATAGTTCAGATGTAAACAAAAATAGGATGGCCTGCATTTTAATGTTTGAATTAAGGTCATATTGAAAGAGAAAACCAGAAAGTGTTCATCACACACTTCATCAACTCATATGTCATCCAACTAGGTACATTCGGCCCTTTTATTTTACCCATAGGTTAGCCTGAAGTGCACAATTTGGTGAAGAAAAGCGTTGATTGAAAAGGCGCGGTTGGCGACGCCGCGACGCCGCCAGCGCCGGCCGGGCTGGCGTCGCGGCGTCGCGGCTGCCCCCATCCCCCGACCACCCTCAGACCCCCCCTACACCCTATCACAACACAGTTACAGGCATTCGCATCTGTAAACTTGTTATGGTCAGTTATCACTGTTACCTACTTTTAAAATCCTGTATGTTTGCATTTTTGTCGTGTGGATAAAACTTTCGTCACGCGAGAGTGACGGATGCCTTATCCACAGCGATTAACCGTGAAATAAACCCTCCGCAGTTTTAGTGCCGTGTAATCCATAATGCCACAGCGGAGAATGTGTTAATAAACTAGACTTAGAGACATGTCAGAGGATCATGACTCTTGTGCAGTAAGTGATCAAAATACAGAAGCGGAAAACGCCGAAGTGAATGAAGATGAGAAATGCCCTAAAGAGGACTGTGAGAAGGACATTAAAAAATCGGAGGATGTTAATAAAAGTGACGAGTCGAAAATCGAGGGGGCGGCGGAAGACAAAGTTTCGGACGCTAGTAACGAGCTCAAAGGAACTCTTGAATGGGAGTTGGATGGGTTCAAATGTTACGTAAAGTGGAAGTTCCCGGAAGGTTCGACAACGCCGAAGGACTGCATCGCCTTGTGCTATGCAGGTTAGTGAAGCATATAATATATAGGTATTCTGCTCTAGTATAGATAGACTAGTACACTCAAGACCTTATTTACCTTGTGCGGTACTTTATGGAGCCAGGGGGGGGGTTGGACAACTGACGCAGCGCCGCGTCGAGAAAGATCCACCCTCCTTTTTCGAATTTGCACGGTGCGAGTCGGACAGGAGGCGCTTAGTCGCGCGCGAAGCGACTGAACAGCAAGTTGTGCTAGACGTACAAAGGCGAGTTTCACTGTACAAAAAATGTGTTCAATGGGCCTCGATAGTCTAGTTAATTTTAGAGAATTAGCTGTTGACCTTAAAATATTTTCTGGTTGAGACGGCCCATGACAGGCCCACAATAAAACCAACTGTATGGCAGTATAGTTTAGTGATTGATCAGTTAGATGCGAAAGTTTGTTTTTGGCTCATACCCAAGACATTGGCCAGACATAATTGCCATATTCAGGGTTGGTAGATGTATAAACGTAGTTACGTATGTTTCCCTAGTCCGCATTCAATTCCGCAATACTGCCTTTATCAAACAATAGGTATCTCAACAAAAACTATTCGAATAATTTTGCCTCGAATTATACCATCATTCGCTTATGTCCAGACAGAGATCCCATAGCTCATACAGCTTTCAGCGTGAAAAAGATATCAGATCGCAATTAGCGCCAAGCTTCCTACTCCACACGGGGCGTAACTCTACCACTACCAGCCACGCTCTACAAATTCTATATCTTGGCTAAAAAGTATAGACCCGTCACTTATTACGGCGTGAAAGTCTATGCGGCGACCGGGATGTGCCCAACAAAGCTATACTTTTTAGCCAAGATGTAGAATTTGTAGAGCGTGGCTGGTAGTGGTAGAGTTACGCCGTGTGGAGTAGGAAGATGGCCGCTAATTGCGATCTGATATCTTTTTCACGCTGAAAGCTGTATGAGCTATGGAGTCTTGGCATCACTTTACATGTAATGTTTTTGGTGGGATCCCATTTACTTGGGGTCGGCGCAGCATGTTATTTCTTCCTTACCGCTCTCATCTTCCTTACCAATCACACGCCAACTCATCGCACGCTTCCTTCTTAACTTCCTATTCATATAGTATCTCCCGCAGTCCATCTACCCTTTCCTTGGGCTACCACTTTTCTTACAACCCTCCACATTCATACTTAATGCCCTCCTAGTAACATAACTATCCATCTCTCCGCTTAAGGCTGGAAACAGTGCTCGACCGACGGTACGTCCTGACCGTACGTCCTGAACGTCAGCGCTGATCGTCGGTTGCGAAAATGCATTCAGAACGCTGACGGCGAACTGCGACGCGTGTGTGCAGTATGTACGGTCGGTCGCTCCGTCAGCGAAGCACTGAACGCATCCATACAATCTCATAGCTCGTCGGTCGACCGACTTCGCGCGACCGACGAGCTCGACCGACGGTCGCGGTACGCACTGCATGTTTCTAGCCTAACATGTCCATACGTCGCTTCGACTGACATAACTCACAAAAACATTTTACTGTGATACTTACCGCCTTATTAGATGAAAATATTTATATTTTCTGTCACGGCTCACTCTGTACCGAAAAAAACACAGAGAGAGATATATCCGATACGGAGAAGTGATCAGTTGAATATCCTTAAACATAATATGCCCTGAAAAGCTGACCGAATAAAAATTGAAGAAAACTTTTTTCGGCACCCCACCCAAGTCTGTTCAAGAAAACTATTTTATTCCTACCAAGTGGCAATTTGTAATCCAATCTAGACAACATTTCTTGACCATACTTTGTTGCTTACGTCTCATAATCACCATCTCGTTAAGGCGGTGTTTTTGTGTAATTCCTGGCTAGCTAGCTTGAAGGCATTATAACGGGGACCAGCACCGGTCCTGGCTCGTTCGTTGCGTTAATTGACAACAGGAAGCATCTCGGAATCTCTTGCTAGTTTGCAAGTCTACATGTTTGCATGTCTGAAACATCCCAAGTGCGACCAAAACGGACGTTAAACGTTCATGGAATTGCGCGAAATCGCGACCTAAAACAATAAACTTCTCTAGAGGTAGGTCAGGTCATTGACTCTTCATTCGCGTAACTTACCTAGCGTAAATCGCATAAAATACAGTTAAAAATGCAATATTACGGTGATAGTTGACTAACCTTGTGCCGCAAATGTGGAAGTTGTAACGGATTTCATTTGTCAGCGACTAAGTTGTTAAATAGGAGAGAAACTTCATCTACCGCCTAGACGAGATGCTGTCATCTTGTGCAAAATGCGATTAAAGGTTTGTAAATTCGTACAGAATGTGAGTTATGGAGCCTATTATTTATGCAAAAAAATTACATAAAGACACTTATAGCTTTTGAAAGAAATACTTCGTCCATTAAGGTCCTACTTCATCCTTTTACGATGGGATGATCAATACGCTAGAGTCTAGTTCTATCTTGAAACCATAATGCATGAAGTATTCAGCCATCTCCGCTCGCACTTTCGACACGTACGGCAAAGGCTATAGCAATCCATTATCAGTACCAAGGCGTTGTTAAGATTTTTTCGAGTGCCTTAAGTAGAGTAGATATTTTTGCACCTCTCTCTCTAATCGTCTCATCTCTAGACGTCAACACAACGAATCCTTAATGCGATTGTCACACTGCCGCCGCATCACGCTGCGGTGTGCGGAGCGACGGTTCGCAACGTTGTATGCCAGTACGTCAGTTTGTATGTAAATGCACCTCCGGCGAAATTTGTACGCTACTCCGCACACCGCAGCGTGATGTGTTGGCAGAGATGTCCGCCTAAATCAATAAAGGGTCGGTATCGCGTTTGCGAGTCGAAAGTATCCATATGCTTATATACCTACTTGATTGCTTGTGCCACCGCCGTGGTATAAAAATAGCTTGTTTATCCGTCTTTTATGAACTGATGACCGAGTTCATTTCGCACATTGTTCCCTTCCCGTATTTACGAAAGTGCACCCACGCATTATTTTAATTGAGTGCGTGGTGAGGTAATTTCGCCGCCTTTAGTTCGTATGTTAATAACGCACTTCCTGAACATCGGCTCTTGCACAACAGTTCAGTTCAGTTCACGATCTTGCTGCGTTTGAGATAAAGTTCACATTTGTGAATGCAATACGATCGATATGGAGTGATGAAGTAAGGCTCGGATGCAACCGATCTTTGGGGTCGTAATAAAACTTGTATAGAATTGCAGTGTGGTTGCATTGTGGTGCCACGTGGTTAGGTAGGACTGTTACGTAAACCGCTGTACACCCTTTCACCCGCACCGTTGCTTGCATTTTTTAGTTGCAATACCGACAGATAGCTGTAAATGTCTCTAGGTATTGCTTGCTTTTTACTGCGTGCGCAGAAAAATATACATACTCCAACTATAGTCCAATAGCCCAACTAATGGTCCAAAACTAAACTCATTCGTTTCTATCAATCAATACCAATTACGTTAGTTATATAGGACGGTATTTGATGCAAGGCAAACATTTTTGAATCAAGAAATTAATTAGAAAGATCTTCAAATAAGCAAATTATCTTGAGCCAAGATTTTGTCTTGGTTCGTCAGAATCATCTTAATACAAGATGCTATTTGATTCATTCAAGATATTCATGGTCTTCCTAATTTATTCCTGGAGGGAAGCTTTTTTTTTCTGTCGCTAAGTTTGTGCTAAGTTTAGATATTATTTTATTAACCCCCGACGCAAAGAGGGCTGTTATAAGTTTAACGTGTCTGTGTACCTGTGTATCTGTCTGTGGTATCGTAGCTCCCAAACGGATTGGACCGATTTGAATGCGGTTTTTTTTATTCGAAAGCTGATGTGATCCTGAGTGTTCTTAGCTATGTTTCATGAAAATCTGTTAAGCCGTTTTTGAGATATTGGACTTTGAAATGAAAATGTCGGGGGTTTTTCAACTTTTTTTTTCGGCTTCGCACGGTTAGTAACGCACGGATAATTCTTAGGTACTACCCGTTGTCCTATTACCCGTTTTCCCGTAGGAATTAAGCATTTTCCCGCGGTAAAAAGTAGCCTATGTTCAACAGGGATAATGTCGGCTTCTAATGGTAAAATAATTTTTCAAATCGGTCCAGTAGTTTCGGAGCCTATTCAATACAAACAAGTGTAGGGTTGTCTAATGTTTGCCCGACGGTCATATTCTATAATACTCATTTGCCCAAACTTCGTCTGCCCGAATTTCATTTGCCCGAATGTTTCGTTTTCCATAATATTCATTTGACATAATGTTATTTTCCATAATGTTGTATGCGAGAATCATTCATATGCCAGAAACTTTACTTGCCATAATCTTAAATGCAATAATTTTACTTGACAGAATATTCGTGTGCTATAACAAAAACTACATTTCTGCGAGCCGTCAGAATGTAGTGAATGTTCGATACGATATTATTAGTTTTTCCGCTCTTTTATTAAAAAAAACCCTGCTCTGGAAGCTCCCGCTTCCGTCTTCTAACCTATCCGCGATCCGAGTCGGTTTTGCCACTAAGCCCCTGTTCCCTATTGCTTACGGTACATCACTATCTTGGCATTGGTTAATCTCAGAGAAAAGTTTATTTGATGTCCATCCTTTGAACAGGGACTTAGTGGCAAAACCGACTCGGATCGCATGGCATATGAAATTATAGAAAACAACATTATCGCAGTTGAATATTATGGCAGATAAAATTCGGGCAAATGAAATTCTGGCAAGCAAGAGTATACCCAAGTGTAGATAGGGTTACCGAATTAGCCATAATATTCATACTGAAATTAGGTATACTTTTGATTAAACTTCGTTAAACTAAACCTCATAATTGCTTACTAGTAAAAGTTTAGTGTATATATGAAAATCAATAATAATCAAAACAACGCCCTATTTTCCATATTCAACAACTGCTAACTCCAAGTTAAGTGCACATTTAGTGCAATGTGCATTGAAGCGGGCGCCGGAAGCAGATTTGATGTCGTAGCATTATAATTAGTGGGTTGCGATTGCAAGTCGATACGGTGCGTTGCGCAGGCGGCGCTGGAAGTTAGGTGGCCGCGGTCAGCTCCGCTATTGCACTGGCATGAATGGGTCTTGCCCCGCCACTGAATTTGTGAATGAACCCCCACCGGCGCGTGCGCGCCTCTTACGCTCAGTCGCGCCGAGCCGTACGCGCCGCCACGCGAGCGCACGATTGCAGCAATTTTTGACGTTTCGAAATTCGAAATCGCGCGTGCTACCCTGTGTTATCGCGGAAATTGAGACTTCAGTGACAGATATATTGGCACCAACCAATATATCTATTCGAGTTCAGCAGTGCTAGATAGCTGCGTTATATCAGTGGAAAACCAGCCCTTGTGAAAGCCGGCTTCACTGACACTGGTTGTCAGGTCGAATACGGTGAGTAGCTTTAATTAAAAGTGAATTTTCCCGAGAATATCTTGGTATGTGGAGGTTAGGCCATCGGCTGGTGACACGTAGGCTAAGCGGTATTATACAAAACTACGACAGTGGGTGGGGTTGTAGGTGCGGGCCTACGCAGTTTCAAATAGTAGGTGTACTTTACCTACACGTTGTCATCTTCAGCGCGCTAGCTTGAGCAATGTTCATAATTACGGAGTAATTTGTAATGTAGTAACTACTTTCACTATAACAATTATTCTGGTGTCGTTTCGATTAGGCAGAGCCGACGCTCTCTTCGCGCCCCATATTGGTTCCAATTGAAACCGTACAAGCGGGCTACGTTTAATTTCATTCCTATTGTTATTCCCAGCTCGTAGAATGAAAGCTAGATTTCACAGTCGAAACAAAAGTTGCAGTGGTGTCGGGCAGATGCAGTTTGGGTTAGATGTTAGAAAAAAATGGTCAAAAGTTGGCGCCGTGTGTGATACAATGGGCCGTTAAATAGGCGCTCTCTCAGCTCTACCTGGAGTAGATTTTGCCGATTTTTTCTCACCGCATAAATAGTGTTGTCAAGTCACATCTTTATTGATGAGGTCTGATTGTTTGGACCTCGATACAGATCTTTTTTTTTCTTTGTAATTTTCACAAAAAAAGGTTGTAAAAAGCGATACTTTTTGTAATTAAAAGCGCATCTTGAAAAAGAATAAGGACAATCAGTTTAAACTACGAGCTTTTATTTAACTTCACATCGATATTGGTGATTCAAGTCTTGCAAGCCTTAGACTAACCTCCCGGAGTACAATTTAGTTGAAAGTTTGCACATTCACATTCAAATGACAAACTAATATTATTGTTCCATAAATCTGGTCTAGGAGAGAAGTCGGCCATAGGATATTCAGAACGACACATTATAATGCGCGGTGTATGTATAATATCTACTATTTATTGTTGACGGGGAGAAAACTATTTCTATTTGCGCAGTCGTTAGTTGCTTATATCGAAACTAAGCCAAATATTACATTTGTGATGGAAAACAGAGTAGGTACTAAAAAGAGCACTCAAACTATGTGACACAAATAAGTATATATACTTACATCTTTAAACTCTATATTTTCATGGAATTCCGTAATCTGGTTTTGTCCATAGACTCCTCACTTTTGTTAATGTCTAACACCCTGTCGGAATTCCTGTTGAATTCCTAGCATTTGTAAAAAAAATTGAACCAATTAAGTAAGGCAATTAAAGCATACTTTCAATTTTGTATAAACTTTATCACGGTTCTATTATACCTATGTATATCAACGTATCATTACTTAATTATAAAAAATCTATAAATCATTGAACTAGAAAGTTTTTTTAGTACTGTGTAACAGATGTAAAATTCAAAATTTGCAGTTACCATACTAAATATGCACAAACTTTTCTAGTAATTCCCAAATACAGGTTAACAATATAGGTAAGCTAAGTCCTTAAGAGTCCGCAGTAAGCTCGGCCGAATTTCACCTTCCCATACATGTTTCGTTCTCATTTTAAAACTACGTGTTGGATTGTGACGAAACTTTGCATGTACAATGACATGAAGTATATCTATGTCTGTAATTAGTTTATATGGTTCCAGTTTATAAAACAAACAAAATACAGCAAAAACAAATTTTTAATAATTCGCTGTATTTTTTTTACTATGGTATCTGAAGCTACATGAACTAATTACAGACCTGTATATACCCCATGTCATTGTGCATGCAAAGTTTCGTTACAATCCAACACGTAGTTTTAAAATGAGAGTGTAACTACGTTTGTATGGAGAATCGAGCTTACTGCGGACTCTTAAGTCTGTAAGGCGGCGGCATGAACCGTCAATCGAGCGGCCACCGGCGGATATTAGATTGACACGCCTCGCTCGGAACACTCCTAGCACTTGAGTACTTGATGGCCACAGGTCTAGATTGTATTAGCTGGATTGAGACGTGTCTAGACTTTTCTAGACGTCTTATTGGTATCTTGTTAGACTCTTACTACACGTGGATTGTACCTGCCTTAGGGTGGTATTCCACTTGTCCAAAATCTTTGTCCAATGTGCATTGCAGCTCAGTCTCTCTTTAAGCAAAATCATCATCATCATCATTTTCAGCCTTTAATCGCCCACTGCTGAGCATAAGCCTCTCTTCGAGTACGCCACTTATCTCGGTCCCGTGCTAGTCTCATCCAGAGATGACCCACGGTCTTGTTTACGTCGTCAACCCATCGTGCTGGTGGACGACCGACGCTTCTTTTTCCTGTTAGTGGCCACCAATCCGTTAACGTTTTGGTCCACCTACCTAAGCAAAATATGAGACGCAAATACACATTGGACAAAGATCTTAGACAAGTGGAATACCACCCTAAGGCAGGTACAATCCGTAGCATCTAGAATATAATTTGGGTCAAGATTTCTCTTTAGCTTGCTCTTAATCGTCCTTAAAACAAGACTAGCTGCCCGCGCTCTCGCCCGCGTATTGCCAAGAACGCAGGTAAACCCGCGGGATAAAATATAGCCTTTACGAGGGCTGCTACTTATGTATCCAGAATCCAGGATTCCAACTTTCTTAAACACAATTTTTGACCTCCATGGTAAAATTTGAACTTTCTTTTAATACTGGCCGCTATATTTTTTTTCTTGAGTACGCGAGTAGTCTTTTGTTTTTGGCGGGTTTAAAATGTTATCTCGTTGCAAGAATGGAACTTACTCGTGAAAATATTCGTGCTATGATTTATTACGATTTTCGGCGTGGCTTAACGCAACAACAATGCATAGATCAATTAACTTTGACTTTTAGTGATGAAGCTCCATCAAAAACTACTGTGTATCACTGGTTTAGTGAGTTCAATCGTGGACGTAGTATGCTTACGGACGAAGTTAAGGAAGGTCGCCCGAAATCGGCCGTTGTACCACAAAATATTGAAGCAGTGCGGAAACTTATAATGCATGACCGTCATGTTACGTATCGCGAGATAGAGGCAATACTGGGGATATCTATGACGAGCATTAATAAGATATTACATGAACATTTAGCTGTAAAAAAAATTTGTTCGCGTTGGATACCGCACAATTTAACTAAGGATCAAAAAGAGGCTCGCGTCGAATGGTGCAAAAAAATGTTGAAAAAATATAACCGTGGTGACTCAAAAGCTGTTTATAATATCTACACAGGTGACGAATCTTGGATGTATGCGTATGATCCCGAAACTAAACAGCAATCAACAGTGTGGGTGTTTCAAAATGAGCCGAACCCTACGAAAGTTACTCGTGCAAAAAGCACCTTGAAGCAAATGGCCGCCTGCTTTTTTGGTATGAATGGCCATGTGGCTACAGTGCCACTAGAAAATCGTAAAACGGTTAATTCGGAGTGGTACACGACCATGTTTGCCAGAAGTGTTTGAAGAAATACGTAAAGACAACCAGCGACGCAGAATCATTCTTCACCATGACAACGCCAGCTGTCATACATCACGCGAAACAACTCGATTTTTGGAAGGTCAAAATATAGAATTAACGGGTCACCCACCGTACAGCCCTGATTTGGCACCCAATGATTTTTATTTATTTCCAAATGTAAAGAATAAATTACGTGGTCAACGATTTTCGACCCGTGAAGATGCGGTCGACGCGTTCAAACAACACGTTTTGGAGATACCTCAATCAGAGTGGCAAAAGTGCTTTAAAAATTGGTTTACACGTATGCAAAAGTGCATCGATCATCACGGAGAATATTTTGAAAAACAATAAAACTATATTTAGTAATGTACGTTTGATTATTTTTTCTATTCCGGATACATAAGTAGCAGCCCTCGTAACTATCCAGAAAGTCCATTCTACACGCAGGTGAAAGAGTTTTTGAAACAGGATAAGCGGTTCCGTAGATTACCCATTACATAAAAATCTCACAGACAGACTTTTCCTCTTTATAATATAAAGTATAAATAACCGTTTTCATCCGATCCCGAATACTATTTGATTGTAAAATGTACGAAAACTTTCCTATATGAGTAGTGTTACATGTTAAAGTATCGAAAAAATCCTTAGAGGTATCTAGACATCTTAGCTAGAATATATAAGATGCTTCCCGCAGTGAAGGCAGGCCGGATGGACCGATAAAATCACAGTGTAGCCTGCAATATCTGTTCGTAATATTTCTTCAAAGGTATTTAATTTATCGACGCCGGTGCGGACAAACTTCTAATCAGTCTGCTCAAAAAACTTAACAATACGCGTTCCGTGGTCGCCATTGCTTGTTAGTCTTGTTACAACGCGCAGGCGCGACAGATATGTCGTGACAACATGTTGTCGATAGCCATTCCGAATTCCTTCCCGTCGTGTTCTTCTAATGGTATTAATTCGATCTCGATATTAATATAATGCGAATAAGTCATTATGACGCTGCATGCCTTGATTCACAATCCGAGCAGACACTGGGACAAAAAATGCGACACGGTCGTTATAGTGCTGACTATTCTTTGGAATTAGACTATTACAGTAGAGCATGTTTAAAATAGCGTTCTAGGCGCTGGAAATTTTAGTTCCTTACCACTTCTTCGTAGTGGTTTTTCTTCATTGCTAAGAATCGTCTCGGTCTTGAGAGGTTTCCGCTATCTTCTTGATTGTGGACTTCCATTTGGTTCTGTCTTCAGCTGCACGTATAGCGGTACTTTCCTTACCACTTAGTACTAGAGTATTGTCGTGTATTTGTTGTTACACTATAGGAGCTGTCGACACCGGGACGCCGGTGGCGGATGGCGCAAAGCGGAAATTAAACCGACACGCTTGTGCTCCTCATCTAGCACAGCTTTAATTCTACCCCTGTGCAGTATATAGGTACAGTTGACCACAAATAGATGTATACACTCGAATTGCACATCGGCTCATATTTATTCGACAGTGATGGGCGCCTACCCTATATGTGAAACTACCGAAGGGATTGAGAGTCATGGTCAGTGTATCGAAATTCCAGACCCAATTAAAGAAATTATTTTTAGAACATACAATATATTGCATGGACGAATTCATGAAGCCGTATGGCTGAGAAGTCATGCAGTGTTTTTTGTAGTATTTATTATCAATTATTGTACCCTTGACGATTTTAGTATTCATTCTTATAGATTGACATTAATGTTGTTTATAATGTAATGTAATATTATGAGATAAATAAATATCAATATCAATTTCCACCAAATTCCATGGCAATAAGGCGAACAAATGGATACAACTTGTTGTAGTCTACTATACGGTGCCTACAGGACTGTTACTCAACGATTAGGCAAAGTTGTCACAAATCTAGAGGGGTCTGATTATACTAGTCATGAACTAATATCCGATTATCAGCGCTTTGAAATGAAAATGGTTTGTTGGACGTTCTTACACCCGAAAAGGTTGTAATGAGAAATCTCAAAATCAATCATATCATTTCTTAATCTATTAGGACTTCATCACTTCAGGCAGATTGACAGGAACACGTCATCATATTGTAGGTTTAATTAAAAACAATTTGAATTATATGAAGAAATCGCACGATATCAGATCAATTAACTAAACCACTTTCAAATGTTGCAACTTGCAACACGAGATATGTGAAGTATTCTCACGTTATCTTGGCGTCGGTGGCTCCACCATTAGTCAACTGTTGCTGCAGAAGTAAAAGAAGTTGTGAGATCTTTTCTCACGGCTTACCAAGAAACGAACCCGCTGTTTCGTTTTATTCATTAACTTAAAAACATTCCCTCCTGCCAGGTACTCGCCTTCATGTTTTGCCAAGCGTCTTGCAGTAAAGTTTTCTATAAACGAGTTTGTTCAGCGAAATGGCAGTTTATTCGATTGGGACAGTTGCTACAGCAGAGGCAAAGCGATTCCGTCACGCAATCCAATTGCTCAAGTTCTTGTACAGTTACGTCGGTAATAGTTAATGTTGTCTTCCGTCGGACACAGACTCGTTAAGGCAAATTACTCCTCGACACGTCGTAAAGACATTAACTTCACACTCGGAGAGTCGAGCATTGTTGCCGGGTGAAAAACAGTAAGAGGAAACGATAAATTATGTTCGAAGTTTATACGATCCGCTGGTAATGGGGCCTGCCGAGCGCCCGCGCACTCGTCGCGCCCTCAAACGAATCTGTTTAGATTCGATATTCCTAACGGCCGGCGCTTCCGTTACTATCGAAAATATTGTTATCTAAATGAGGTAAATATTCTTAACGAAATGTCACTCCACTATCTGTAGGTACTCTCCAATTAGTCGGTTCTCGTAATTAGTGCGCTATACGGAAATGTCTGATAAGGTCTACTTAGGTGATGTAATCAGAAAGGACATCAGATCGCCTTTAGTGTCCTTAAATTGATATTTCACATTAGAAAGAAAGAAAGAAAGAAAGAAAACATTTATTCGCGGACAAAACAATGGGTATAAAAACAAAACACAGTACGTAAAAGTAGCAGGGTCCACGAAAAGGCCCCGACTCAGCATGGTGCTAACCTAGAAGGCCAGCGCTGGTCTTCCGTGTTAAATTAGTGTTATATGATTAAACATTCATATATATGTTTCGTACGTTACAAAAGTTACGGTTACTCTGAATAAAAAAGCGGAAATCCGCCGGCAGAACAAAAGTCTCATTGACTTTTAAACGTTTATTAAATTTAGTCTCTTCCGGAACAGCCCTCGAAAGAGGGTGGAACTCGCTCATGCAAAAACGGAAGTAGCATGCGTCCGCCATATTTTGATTCTGTAATTGTGGCACGGGCTCCGCTTCCGGTTTCTTTGAGCTCCAGTAATAGAATAAAGAGTTGTTGTTATTGTGAAAAAATCTGTTCGTAAAGATGAGTTGGTGTTCCCACAGGTATATCTTGTTTATTGCAGGCAAAAAAGAATCTGGCGTATAGCCATGCCCGTAAAGATTTTACGCGTCGATTTCGGCTGCCATTTCGTTTTCTCAGGATGTTGTTCTTGTGCCCTTGAGAAGATTAGTGAAGGGTGGAGGTGCTAATGCGTGTGTGTACGCACATCCGGTCCGGCGGGTCCGTTAATTGGTCCCCGTAAAAGGGATATCGTGTAGCCTGCCCCCGCGGCCCTCGCGCCTTCCTGCGACAGCTCGGAGTCGTGACATTCGGTCACTTTAAAGAGAAAGCAAAGGTTTACTCTCCAATTAATGGTACTCACATTGGACTGTGTTCTGACTCCATCGCACATCGCGCAGTCACGATTCTCAACAACAAGCAGAATGAGAACAAGTCACTTGGGATTGCATACAAAAACTTTTCTGAAGGGTTTATTAAATTATTATCAATAAATATCTCCCACATTATGAAATGCTCTAAACAGGTGTATTCCTACATGTTCCCAGGAGCATTGCAATTGTTAAAAGTACAGAATCATAAAGCGTGGCATGTAATGTAACTTCCCATCTTTGCGATGGAAGTATGTAATCTGAACATCATACTTTGTTCCCATGACGGCTTTCTGGACTGTGACGGCTTCATACCCACAATCATTAGTACCCACGTATACGAATAAGAATTCATGCGCAATCTTCAAGTATGTATTACATATTTCCTTCATTCCGGCACGCTGGGTTCATTGATAGAAACGGCAGTCATGTGTTTATCCATTCAGGCTATATTATACACAGCGCATTATTAAGCCACGTGCAATACATTGTATTTCCCACTACAGTTTTCCTCAATTTAGGGTTATATATAAACAAAAGTGGCAGAGTTGTTTCGTCGAAATGTAACGACTTTGCAGATATACCAAACCCCACTCGTGCCAAAAGCTGCCGTCCAGAGAATCAAACAATCGACGGGCTTCCTAGAAGCAATCAATAGTTACGTTACGTTGCGTGGTCAATGGATATGGGGACAATCTAGGGGTAGCTTTTGGCAAATAGAATGTCCGATACTAAGGCGATGTTTACGCAGATCACGATAAGGAAAACCGCAAACGAAATGGTAGTTTATTATTGTTTAGCCTAATGATCTAATTAAGCAAGTTGTGTGCGGGCCTCGTTGTTTTCATTCGCGTTGGTAACATACGAATAGATCATTGTATAAACATAATAAAGCAGGCAATGAATCAATGCTGCCGGCGTAGCTACCTTCCCATTGTTGTCCACAGGAATTTTACACTAACTATAAAATGCATTGAATTCACGCGGTTAATGTTATTAAACATATAACATTTTGCATTCTGATTCCATGATAAACGTCCTTACCGTGTTGCCTCGCTTTTATCAGAGGCTCTAGTATAAGTTTTATCGAAACAAAACGTTACAATCGCGTTTGCGTTTAGCTGCCAAATCCCATACAAATTGAGGGTAAAACGCAAACGCGATCGTAAAGTTTTGTTTCGGTAAAACTTATACTAGAGCCTCAGATCTTCAGTGAAATCTGTTTGATACTCTATTCCTATCAACAATACAATTTATTTCTCCCTTTGTGATTCGGAGAAAGGAATTGGCCTTTAGATTTATTTCGTCATCAATATCTAATCCAGTTTAGGAGTAGGCAGATTTATTGGCGACAGAGTGGTCCGGTTCCGGCGCATGCGCAGGAAACCCTGGCGATATCTCAGAATTAGAATCGCTGGCCGATTGACGGCGGACCACTTGCACTATATCGACCGCACTTCCCCTATCCGGTTTACATAAGCCCTTATTAATGCGTTACTGAGCCGGTTAATGTACGCAATTACTCATTGAGTTTGTTTTGTAGATACCAGCGCTGTAGTTCCGGTGCTTTAGGACGGACAAATGTTTTTTCTGTCTTCGAAACCAACAAATCAGTTCGACGTTTTATTCCTTGACGTCCGCAGACGGTATATGTTTCCGTCTCGTAAATACACTTTTTATGTCGCTTTTAAATCATCAATTCGCGTATCGATACATTTTCGATGTTTTCGCGGCCAACGGAGCGGAAATCATTATGCGTTTTCCTCCGAGCGTTGTACGTTGTCCTGTAAAATTGTATTCATTAAATCAGCGATTACGCGTTCCCACTGGTTTTTTTCCCGCGAGATTTATTTTGTCAGCCACCCTGTGATGTCTCCGTGTGGTTTTGTTCGTCGAGTTTTAATCATTTCTCCGGCTCGTTTACTTTACGAGTTCGTCTTTTGATTCCGGCATTTCAAATGGTGTGCGCAATAACTTACGTGTGTCTTCATAAACTCGCGGGGGCATGCGACAAATATTGACTGGACAAATATTTGGGAAGCATGGCAAACACGGTCGGCTTTTACGAGTATGCTCGCGCCGTGTAGGTGGCGTTACCGACGTGTCTCGCGGATGGACCTGCACCGCAGACGTTACCTCTGTTTGCATATAACAAAATCATATTTGTTCACTCTCAGTTGTATTGCCTGCACGGATCACTGGCTCGTGGACGTATGAAACGTCACGTTTTGTTTGCACAGGTTTATATGCGGCTTATGTCATAACAGCGCGGTGCAGCGATAAATATCATCGAGTGTTCAATGTCATGGCTGACACGTTGCACATAAGAGGACTACGTTTTATTCCTTATGTACAGATTCGTTTACAATTGTAGGTTTAAGGTTAGGGTACTGTCTTCATTTAGCAATCCTGTATTAAATCATAATTTAAATCTAATTCACTTCGTGATATTTTTATCCATATTACTAGTATAATTCGTGCGAAAGTCATAACAAATGTCATCAAAACTTTTTATATTTTACATAGTGTTAGCTAAACAAATACCTCCTCGGCATGCTGTATTTTAACATAATATGGGTTCGCTAAAGTTTGCAGCATCCGTAAACAAGTGGCGCCAAGGCCGCCCGTGTTTACGCGTCTTCTATCGCAATGCCCAAACAAATCGCTCCGGCGCACCATTATCATACTTAAATAATTATAATTGTAAGGTTTTAATTACTATGAGATTACCAGTCTTGTAAGTATACCGCAATGAGGTTACGATATCCGGCTATTATAGCGGTTACACTTTGGTTAGATTATAGCCGCCGAAAAAGGAATTTATTCAAATATCTACCCTGTCCAACTGTCGCCGGTGCGACTGAAAAGGAAATAGGTTGTCGCAGTGAAAAGCGTGTAGTTTCCAATATCCTCGGCAAAGCTGCCGCCAGTTATTAAACAATCCGTTGGTTAGTCGCATGTTGCAAATCGCCAACGGAAACGAGTGCCGGTAATGAGCTTCGGATGTCGCTCACCTATTGTGGCCAGCTAATAGATATCGACTTCCTCAGCTCAGGTACTGGTGGCTACGGCTGATCGTAATGGCGTATTGTTTCTGCGCGTGATGACCACCTCTCCCCGCCCCGTCGAGCCGAGATTGTGCTCTGAACGCCAGATTTGAATAACCGACCGGCCGTGGCATCTGACATCAACTTGAATATGAAATAGGCCCATGGAAATTTCCACATTTCCTTTCCAATTTACTACATGACCCGCTTTCCGAGAGCAACTCATCATCATCCTCCTAGCGTTGTTCCCGGTTCTGCCCCTAAAGGAGCTCGGGGTCCGCTTTGAGAGAAGTCGCTATACATGGGCTGATGCTGATAATAGTGATAATATTTGAGGAGTTCCTTCGATTATTCAAGGCTCTCAGAATTGACACTTCATTCGTTGATACTTCGACGAAATTATGTCACAATCTTTGACGTACTTTACATCCTTGAGGTGTTCCATAAGTCGTCTGTGGTCCTCATCATCAGTTTCACTTCACCAAAATATTAGATTATAGAGAATACGGTATTACAATAAGAGTTACAATAGAAAATATCGAAATTACTATAAGCGTGCCTATAAAATTTGAGGGTTCCCCTCAATCTCCCTGGGATCTCATCATCAGATCCTGACTTGGTGACAATAGGACACCGCAGGAGTATACTCTTTCGAATAAAAAAATAATTTTGAAAATCGGTCCAAAATTAAGACTGAAATCGGTGAAAAAAAACGTATGCGGTGGAAAAAAATATACGTACAGTGGAACCTCCTCCTTTTTTGAAGTCGGTTAAAAAGATTACGCATACATAGCCAGCAATTTAGCACTAATAACAGCTAGGTTAGCTCCGTCACGGATCTGCAGCGGTACCTAAAACGATAATGGCTTTGGCATTTACTTCATAAAGTTCAGGTAATCGGTGTCCATTCACGGTCGGCTCGTGATTCAGTTTTCAACCGGTACTTATTCCGTCGTAATCATAGATCACGACGTGCCCCGTGTCCTTAGAAAAACACTTTAACTGAATGATAGGCGGATTTTAGACTTCGTTATAGTTATGTGCACGTGAAAAAAATGTGGCTTTTCGCTATAAGACGATTCAGAACGGATACGCTCCACTACTCTGAAGCGTTTAGCTATACTTGAGATTATTTGAGTTGGCCGAGTTGCATCAAAGTAGTCGATTCACAAGCAACTCTACCGTCATGGTAGGAGATTCCTTTTCCAATGTCAGTTTTATTAAATTTCGGTCACATTAAATAATCTCAACCATAAAGCCTATGGAGGTTCGTCCCTCTATTACTCTGCCGTCCTTATAGTTTGGTGAGTCAACGTGAAAAAGAGCGATTTTTCGCTATGAGACGATACAGAACGGATACGATTTGCTCTGCATTGGTAACTAAAGCCTGAGGATTTGTCCTTCCATTGCTATGAAATCTTCCGCTTAGCGCACCGTGGTATAAACTTTACGTAAATACATTGAGTATCTTTTTTCGGATCCGCATTACGGCGTATCAGCTCAGTGTTCCAGCACGGGCCTCGTCACGTTCCACGCCTCGCCTGTGAACGTTACACGACACGCTTCATTCATTGAACAGTCCTGTGTTAACTGGGATAATTTGCGAAACAAATTGCTGAACTGTGTGTTATTTGCAAAAATTTGGTATTTTTTTTTGAAAAGCCCAGTCAAGTGATGGTAGGAGCTGGGGTTCGAACCAACGGCCTTTTTTTTTTTTTTTCCTACCTATCTTTCCAAGTTGGGCCCCGAAGGGGCCCTTAACTAATTACCTATAACTATAAACCAACGGCCTCCAGCACGGAGCACGGCTATCACAAGACGGCGCGCGAGCTTTCTCGATTTTTTCTCGCACTATCCGTCTCTCTCTTATTAGAAAACTTGGAAAGGGAGGTATAGTGCGAGAAAAATCGAAAGTAATGTCGTGGCCGTCTCATGATAGACGTGCTGTATTCACCTTCAATCGCTGGTATGCAACACAATATCGCTCTTCATGTGTCAAACCAACAACCGAGTCTATGTACTTACTAGGCTATCAGGAGCAGGGTAGGTAAATAGATGCACTTGCACACCACCAGATGTTGTAAGCGTCATTAGCTCGCATCGTATCGTAATCCCCTGGCGGCACGCGTAGGCACGCGCGTTTAAGTGGGTTACCATGCTATCCCGTCCTTTGACGATGAAGGTCGTTATGTGTTCTTGCGTTGGTTTACGTCTTATGAATTAATTTGTAAACACCGCGAGGGAACCGGTCGAATCCCAATAAAGTCTAGTTTCCCTTTGGGTGGGAAGTACGTGGCTACGCCAAATAGTGGGATTAAGTGTCAAAGCGGACCCCGGGCACCTTTAGAAAGAAAAAAGAAAGCAAGAAAAATACATTTATTCACAAACACACAGGACACACGTGTTAAACAATAAAAAAAACAGAAAGCAGATAAAACATGAAACAAGTGTGTCTCTGCGGCAGTGAACCGGACAAAACAACGCTATAGTAGGATGATGATGAATTAATTTGTAAACAACCACGTGAAACCCTGATGCCTGATCCCTGTGTGATCTTAATACTAATCTTTCCACGGTTAAACTCACGTATTGAATGTCACTACGGACGACATGTTTCGAACTCGCGGCTTGAATCAAGAAGAACTCCCGAAGAGTTCGAAACATGTCGCTCGTAGTGCCATTTAGTAGCTGAGTTTAACCGTGTCATTATTAGTTCGTTTCTGGTGATCATCATTTGTGTTTCATTCCGATCGGCAATACGTGAATGGACAATATTAAAGAACGTAAGTTCTATTTATACATTTGGTCTAGCCTCGATATGTCGGTTTTCCCGCTCCTATATTTACGCTCCTGGAATGACGGCATTTATGAAAATGAAATGGATATCAATGGATTCATTGCATAATATACGTATGTTATGTACATAACATGGGAGCCTTGATTCTTGTTTGAGGAAGGCATATTGTTAGTGTATTACCTACACATACATATTACATACATATATAGATTTACGCCTTTATTCCCAAAAGGCACACATGAAACATATGTTCCAGTGCCACTTTTAGCATAAATGTGGGTATAAAAGATCGACAAAATGTGATATCGCAGTGATAGGTTGCTAGACCGTCGCTCGCCTACAATACACTTCAGCCAGTTCAGCCCTGCTCCCTTAGTCGACCTACGCTTCGCATGACATGTTATTTAAGTACATATTTTCAGGATTATTGTTCATGACATGAACATGAAATTAGTAACGAAATATCTTCCATGATTAAAGAAGTATATGAAAAACATACGAAGTCTGACTTAGACTTACTTGCCAAAAACAATGGATCCAATTCTAAAGTGAATAACGAATCGCTCGTTGCTAATATACCGCATTCCCGAAATACCAGATTTTGCAAAATATCGGATTATCAATATATCACACTTTGGGCTTACCATATTCCCGTTACACCAGGTTATAAAGTTGAAAAGTACTCATGGAACTATGTACTTATATCGAATGCCCTATACGGCAAATTTGATATATTGGTAATGTGATAAATCAAGAATGTGGTATTTTGCAAAATCTGGTATTTCGGGAATGCGGTATATTAGCAACGAGCGTAACGAATATTAGCAATGATATTAGGTAAAACTTTGGAAATGAAGATAAATAAATATCGCCTTAGACTCGTCAATTATACATATAATAAGTTATAGAATTTTAAAAAGAGTTTCAAGCTTTACGTAGTGTTGTAACCTAATTACATAGTGTAGTTTTACGAGGAAATGTGAATCTTAATCACGTAGATGAATGGAATTGTAAATTCAGTTCCAATCCTATCGTCCTTGATATGGTTGGACTCGTTCCACTTCCTGCTTCGAGGTGAATTGTATACACTGAGCACGTCACTCATTCAGACGCAATCAAAGGCTCGTGAATGAGATGTTTGCCCGTATACCTATGTAGACTGTTGATTATGTGCAAGACTTGAATCGTTTCCTGTTATGTGGAGCGACGTGGCTATAAACGCTCTGAGGGCTGTGTGACTTCTTTAACATGATGGAAAGAGATTTGCTGTTGGGAAAAAAATACAAATTAGCTTAAGATTTCCAGTAGGTACGTTTCGTTCCTTCATATCCATCGAGTAGAACTTAGAGTTCAAAAAACCAAAACAAAAACACGCTAGAAACTTTTAGATGTATATTGACACCAATAATTAATTAAATACAAATCGAACAGCACGCTATGGCCGTGGCTGGACAAGAAGAAGGAAGATGTTGCCAGAATAGATTTTGGCTGAGACAAAAATAAAACTTTCTGTTCATGAATATTAAGAGCAACATTTTCCTCTTCTGAAATTTACCAATATATGCAACTTGTCGTGCCTATCTTATAGATCCTAACCTAACAAGTAATCGAATATCCGATGTTACTTTTTCAAGTTCTCCATAACTGAGACTACTATAGAATCATCAATATACAAACTCTACATCATCTGTCACATCAGAAATCTCCTTCGTGAGGGTTGGCGCCGTTGGCGTAATTTGATATCCGTTTAATCTCGGCGCCTTATCAGGCTGCCCAGAAGTTTGACGAGCGATCATACATTATGTATGACCGTGTAGCATTTTGCACTATATCAATAGATGCGATGTCTATAATTAAGAACTAATAGCCATCATTTGTATCCATGTTTAGTCGCACCGGCAAGGGCCGCAGGGCCGGGCGCCAAGGCCAGCGAGTTCGTTAGGGCCATTCATGGATGCCTGCGCGTGCACACCCGCCACCCCCCACCGCCAACCCCCGCTTCTCGGCAGGATATTCCTCCGTGTGCTATGCTGCTCGATTGATCGGTTTCTTTTTAGAATCGGACTCGGGCAAAAAGACATCACGCGCAATCGTAATTCACCGGATGCACTAACGAGTGTACATTTTTTAAGAGTCGCCATGCGGCATTTGTTTGTTTTTGTTAAAGCCCGTGTTTCCGCTATTCATTAATCGCTATTATTCCGATAGGACAACATAGTTGGAAAATAAAGTTTCAGCCAGGAGTATATTTTTATTTCAAAATGTTCATTAACGGCGCGCGTCGAGCCACGGGCCATGACTAAAGGCTTGAAAGCATACAAAGGCGGGGGAACTGTCCCGTATGAGAGTCCTTCATATTTCATCAAAGCAAAGCATCTCATTAAGTAGTCGTCGCGTCGTCTAGAATACCTTCACCATACAGCTTTTTTATTAGGATGTCTGCTGCGACTTCGTTTTATAGGCTGATGCTCTTTCGATTTTTACGACCATGTATTCCATGGACTGTCCGCTGGAAATGAAATATTAATGACTCTCAACCACCTTCGACAATGCAAAACCAGTACCCGTTTATTTCCCAAAACAGTCGTAAGAATTTATTTTTTTATACAGTCAGAGTTGGGCTTTATGTTTGAGTGAGTTAGTTTCTGTTCCGCCTGTCGCCTGGCTGTAGGGAGCGGAGTGTTTTGGACGTGCATTGTGGGCAATTCGTCATGATTTGCGTATGTAAATCAACGAATTTCGGTTGCGCGGGTGTAACGGTATTTTCCCCGGTCTATGGCAGGAAGGCGGACGCTATAAACACACTTTCAGTCAGCATGTAACACTCTTAGAGCGTTTTAGACAATGGTTCAGTGTGTTACTACTTACTTACCTACTAGGAAATGCTTTTTATTTTCGATTAATTTTGCTTCTCACAAAAACAATCATTTTGTGTCAAAGTATACTATTCTGGTATACTTGAGATTATTTGAGAGTAGCCTAATGTATCAAAGTAGTCCATTCCAAAAGCAGCTATGTCCAAGGGAGAATATTCTAATTCCAATGACAGTTTTATAAAAAGTCGGCCGCACATGAAATTATCTCAGCAGCATCCTAAGCATCATAGATCACCACTTTATTCAATCCAATTCAATTCATATAATTTATTTGTAAAACAGGTATACAAAGGTATGGCAGGGTATTAAAAAACATGTCTCATTGTGTTTTGTCACAAGGCAAACAAAATTAATAAATTTAAAATTACTACTTCAGTACGATCAATATTATACATTAAAATTAAAATAGAAATGTCAAATACCTAAAAACTAACTAATATTAATTGTATACTTACGTTAAAAACTAAAAAATGTCTTGATTAATTAGTTAATAAGTAAAAATATTATTAAAAACCAGCCGAGTGCGTTTATCCAACGATACCCCACACCATACATGACTCGAACAAAAATTAGGGCTTTAAAGCCCAATATTTCGCAAACTATCTCTGATTTGAAAAATGGTTTTAGGAAACCCATAATATTTTTGAACGAGCTATCCAACGATACCACACACCATGGGATTAACGAGAAAAAAAATTACATCCCCGCTTTAGGTGTAGGCGAGGTACTTACCGTAACAAAAATTTTTTTTCAAGATTTTATTGTACTGTTTTGTCGGGGTGATTGATTTATATACCCATGCCGAATCACAGTTTTCTAGTAGTAATGGTTACTGAGCTAAGCCGAAGACGGACGGACGGACAGACGGACATGGCGAAACTATAAGGGTTCCTTGTTGACTACGGAACCCTAAAAATAAAGCATTCATTCCTATATTTAAGTATTATCATGCATGTCAACTAAATGCTCTTTAAATACTTATTTATTATTATTATTGTTACTTTAAACTGCATGGGTTATGTATGATGATACCTGAAAGTATGCTTTCTTATAGAGTTGCAAACACAACTCGTACTAGAAAAAGTGCTAATGTAAAAATACACTCAAATAAGACAACATCAAAAAGTAATCTTGACAGCGGAATAACATTTCATAGTGGCCAACGACTGCCCATCTGACGTTAAGCGTAATTTACGCCCCATACTTTAGATGGCATACCATTCAAATTCAAAAATTCATATAAACTCGCTGTTCAATGTAAACGGATTATGGATCAATTCAATAACTCTAGAATTTGATGTTAAAATTGCGAGACTTCCTCAATAAAACATGGTCCGCGTTTTTATAATTTACAATCAAGTCTTTGCTTTCGCCTCCCAGAATAGTATCGTGTGCAACATTCTTCTTATTTTATTAATTCCTTAATGATGACGTATTTTCTGTCCATATAGACCTCGTTACTGAATTTGGAATGGCGTGGTGAAAGTGTCGGTAGGTTTCGCGTCGGAAACCCATTTTCTATTAGGTTACTATGGTGCATATCAAACGACCTGCCTAAGTTTCTACTGCAGCACGAAGTTCATGTTGATGTTTCTATCTCGAGCGAACTATATTCAATTATATGTCTATGATATACTCCATCTAAACAGTTTAAGACATCGAATCTTAATAATGATGGATGTGTACGATCAGCCCTATAATGTGATAAGTGGTTGCGTCGCCATTGGCACTTCCGTATGAACGGGCAGCTTACCTAAGACGGCTTAGACTAGACGTAACCGTAATCATAGGCCTCGGCGCTGACGTGATTTAGCTAACTGTCATTCCAACTCATTAAGGGTATAAACTGTACACTTTAAGCTATGAATTCTTTATATAATCCTAGTTACTTGCATTTCCCGCCACGTTGTATAACCGACACAACGTAAGATATTACCGTTGTTGGTTTACATGCCATAATTCGAGAGCTAACAAGAGCGATTGTAAAGGGAGCTACGGTGCCGCCCTCGGCTATCCACCCACGCCCGCCTGCGTATGTCCCTATATGGAGAATTTCTCTAAAAAGCATAGAAAAGCATTGCAACAAGAACCTCGCGTACAACTGTCCATCCACTTAATGCAGTTCATGCCTGGCTGTTCACGAGTTGTATCGCTTTGGGTTCCAATAATCCCGCCCCCGCCACAAAATTTGTCAATCACCAAGGATCGATTGAATGGGATTTATAAGTAGCGAATGTGGTGGGCGCCGAGTCGTCGAACTGCGCGGGCGAGGGCCGGTGGTGCGCTCTAATTGAATTTAACGACAATCCAGTGCGCACGGGCAACAATCTGCTCCGCTGTCACCGGAGTGTTAATCTACCGTTATTATATTACCGGTGTTAAATAACAACCCGATAAGCTCACAGATTAATTTACGAGCTTTTAATTTCAAAAGTCATATCATGTAAAGGTTTTTATTATTGAGATGAAACGGAGAAAGATCATCTTGATTTAACACTTAAAGCTGAATACCCATAATAAAATCCGACGTAAACTGTTAAATTAATGTCGTTTAATGTCAGAGGTTTCATATTTCTTGGAGTTTATTTTTGTGAAGGCCAAGGTTTGAAATTGCTTTCGCTGGAAATATGTTTTTGTTCAGTTCGTAATGATTCAATTAGATCTTTTCTCGGTTTAATTTCCTTTCTCACGATGATGGGAGCGGGCATTGTCGTTGATAATTTCGAGCTGCGCGTGGACCGGATCTGCAAGGATGGCCCGTGTCACCTTGAATGCCGGATGCCGGCTTTCTGACGAAGGAGTTATCGGCCGTCAATCGAGTGAGCGTCTCGCCATATATTATACGCGTCTGTCCGTTTGTCTCTGCGACTGCGAGGACCGTGTTTGTTTTACGACCGTCCACGTCCGTTCCTTTAAGTCCTATCCAAGGTTGTTTCGCGAAACAAATAAAAGTCTGAATCGATTGGAATTACAAGTCTCAATCGGTTCGCAAGTATAACATATACGTGCTGATGTGAAAAGCAAAGAATGTTGCGATCAAACATTACCCCATGGACTTTTTACAAGAGTTTGTCGTCTTGGTAGTTCGCGCCGGAAACTTATAGACGTGGGCAACGCCTACAAACCGAGTGACCACTCCGGGCTACAACCGTTTGACTACTTTAATTGTATTGTTTGCCTCTCGCGCTCGGATACGGCTCGGTACGAGACTTTTTAATCCTATTAACTATACGATTGGCGAGTCAGATTACCAACACGTGGGCTCAGATCCGAGTCAGCCGAGTCCGACAAGGACCCGTCCCGTCTGACGCGCACAACAGCACAATTTGTAACACTATGACTTATTTCCGTATCCGCCTTACCGCGCTGTCCACTGCATTTCAATCATCTCTTCAAGTGACAAGATGTATTAGGGCAGTCTTACGTTCGTGCCTATCGCGTTGTTTAATTTTCATCTCTTTTCTCAAGTTTTAAGGTTGGAAATTGTTTGATAAGCAAAATCCTTTTGATGTACGTACGGGAATATAACGAAGACGGACGTCCGGTGCCGGTCAGGATTTGTTTCACACGAGTGTTGCTCCGCGGGTTCGAAATTTCAATAGAATATCATCTTGATTAATCCTCTAACCTGCGTTACATTTCTCTAATGAATATTAGGGATTGTGAATTTTGGGCAAATTGTTAAAATTATGGTTATTGATAAAGGGGGATATAATCTGACAGTATAATCTGTAGGGTATCGAGAATAATGTCTTAATTTCCTTCCGGTGCTTTGGCAGTGCGGGATGAGCGGCGAGCGCTCAAAGGAACCTGCCCTATTATGGCCGCTCTATGTAAACATCATTATCAATCCGTTGTGACCAGCTTTTTGTCGCTTTACTACGGGTTTGTCCATAAATTACGTCATCGTTTTTGTCGATTTTTGACCCCCCCCTATCATCATCCTGGACGGGTCTATTTTACGACACAATCAAGTTAATACTATAGTATTTTATCTCATCTAAAATCTCACTTAATGAAATATCAATTCACTAAGTTAGGTACGTATTTAACGAATTTGTCCAAAAAAGCCATTCCCGAAGAGTGTTGCATCTCTTTTTCCCGTGCGCGGAAGGCATAAGCGTGTCTCTGTCATGGGTTGACTCGAATCGAGGCATCCCTTGAATGTTTTATCAGTACCCACTGATAATACATTCAAGGGATGCCTTGATTCGATCTGCTGTAAATTATACCATAGTATGGAAATGTTATTTTACCAACCGCAAATAACGTTTTTATAATTATCTAGTGCATTGTACATACACCTAACACTAACCGCATGCATAATTTCAAGTTTATAGGTCTGCTTGAAGTACTTACCTTATAATTTTCTTGATAGGTCAGTAGGTAAGTGAGTGAGTGTCTTAACTGCTGGTACGAATTTAATGGAATTTGGAATTTCCATTCCTTAAAATGGACCCTCCCCGCTTAGGCTGCGTTTCCACCAGAGCTGTGCGAGGATGCGTTGCGAGGTTTCTTCATACATTTGAACGTCGTAAGCTAGACCTTGCGAAGTTCAAATGTATGAAGAAACCTCGCAACGCATCCTCGCACAGCTCTGGAAACGCAGCCTTAATAAAATGACTGTCGTCATTCAAGAGCCAAACCCCACCCCCACCCCCGCCCCATTTTGAAATGACATAATTTATGAATAGCCCCTAAGTTCGTAGTGATTTAATTTTATTATGTATGTATATCCGGAAGTAGTAACGTGTTAAATGGGTCTGCGGATCCGATACGCAAACAATCGCCTACGCACTTTTTGAGCCTGTTTGTGTAAATTTATATGTTTACGTAGCTTGTTCACCGTCAGCCGCTCAATTAATCACCGTTCATAATTTAATACAGCGTCTATTTAGCTCCTTTTTTAGGGTTCCGTAGGACAAGTAACCCTTACAGTTTCGCCAGGTCCGTCCGTCTTCGGCTGAGCTCAGTAACCCTTACAACTAGAAAACTGTAATTCGGCATGGGTATCTAAACCAATCGCGCTGACAAAACAATATAATAAAATCCAGAAATATTTTTGTCAATGTTTTTTCTCATTAAACCTATAATGTGGGATATCGTTGGATAGCTTGTTCAAAGATATTATGGGTTTCTTAAAACCATTTTTTCAACTTAGTTATGCGTATGCGAGATATTGGGCATTCAAGCCCTAATTTTGTTCGAGTCATGTCCCCCCAAACTGTAACTAAGACAGATGGGCAACTACGGAACCCTAACACTGCGCGTGGCCCGACACGCACTTGGCCGATTTTATTATTGTGAGTTGGTAGGCATGCACACAGGAAGTATAGTCGCGACGTTAAGTCAGCTTGTGACCTGGCGCCCGATGATATCAGGAAAATTTATCTCTATTTATCTCTATATGACTGAATTGCAAATTGATAACCGAGGACATCACAAAACTGTCCTGTCATTCAAATGTACATATGACCCCAAGTTGCCTGATCAAGTGAGCTCTAAGCTCTAAGGTCCACGGACTTTGCTGCTTTGTGTACTACCACGAAAATCTAAACTCAAAGTTCGTATACACATGCATCCCTGTCACTCGAGTAATGTAAGTGCGATAGAGATGGAAATACCCGAACTTTATCTGCTTTGCCTTAAGGTTGACTGGTAGAGAATGCTTTATAGCATTAAGTCCGCCTTTTGTACTATAAGATATTCTTTTGTGCAATAAAGATTAAATAAACAAATAAACTTCGACTTTCGAAGTTCGTGGTTATAGCCCTGGAGACTATCAGGACTAATTGGATTCGCAGTGCCTCGCAATGCTTTACGTTAAACCCCCGAGCGCGCAGTATCCAAGATAGCGGTGCGGTAGCTGCACCGACCGTTACTGCGATATTCGGTACGCGAATACTTTGCATACAATGCCCTTATTGGTGCGCTTGCGCAAGCTGTCAGCAGGATGTGACGCTGCCGTCGCTGTGCCAAATCGTGTGCTTGGGCCTAGATGTCTGGACTAGTTAAGGTTTATCCACCTATTGTGTTATGCTTGTCTAGCAATTACTTGGCAAGCATGTCCTGAATAATGAGGACTCCGACGAGGTATCCGACTTTCATTACCAGCGTTTAGGACTTCAATCACTAACTCAATGCCACGTGTTTGTTCTGCCGTAAAAGGGCTGTTTCTCAATAGAAACATTGTACAGTCGCCATCAGATATATCGGAGCGGCCAAAGTGTTCACAAATATCTGAACACGTCTCTATTGTCGAGGCATTAGAGACGTGTTCAGATATTTGTGAGCACTTTGGCCGCTCCTATATATATCTGATGGCGACTGTAGTATGTACTACAAAACAAAAAATACGGAACTCTCTATTTTTGTAAAGATTTATGTGACTCAACATGTCACAGATAAATGATGATGAATTGGAATTAACAATTTATTGTGAAGGGTACGTAATTATTAATCATTTTGAAACTTGAATCTTATTAATATTTATGTGATGCCAGTCAAAAGGTTAATATACGTTTTTGACTTTGCATATATGAGACGAATATGGAAGAGCTCTTCTGAAATTAAAATGAAATTACTGGGTTACTAGGTATTGATTGTCGGGTATATACGATATCCGACTAGGGCCGGATTCTACCAAACGGGAATAAGGTCTTCTTCTGATCTGACGTCAAAATTGTACGGGTTAATCTTAGACTCATCTCTCTTCTTGTAAGGTCTAATTGACAATGTCAGATTGGACATTGTACGTAGTCAAACCAGCACTGGGTGGTCCCTCGAGCAACAAGGTCAGCCTTGACACTTCCATACACGAGCGCACCATACATGCACTGCACGGTGGACCGTAGCCGGTGCTCGACATCCGGTCACACTATGTAAATCAGGGACACATCGCGTATTGTACTATACTGTCCTTGCAACAGTAGTTCGACGTATTCGACACTCGCTTGTTCCAATTATTTCAACGGTCACATCGCAACGGTAAACGGCCAGTTTTCCGTTCGCCTTTAAAGAGCATGGTGTAGGATTTAACAATTCGGTTACGTCGCTGTTACGCCCAGTTTCCTTTCTGAATCATCGCTTGACCATAAACCGACACACGTACTGAATTGATTTGTGAAATTCAAAGAAATTCACGTAATTAAATCCTTTTGTTTTAGGTTGTCGTAAAATGTAGCATGTGTCTGTAGATGTCATCATTTCCCATAAAGACGGCGAAGAATCCACGGGTCTTATCGGCCTGAAAATCGTTATTTATTCCCGCATAACGGTGGTGTTTAGCGCAGCGTTATCTGCCGAGCATCGGCCCGCAGTCACTCATATTGTGCAATATTGTATGGCGATTACTCGCGATCGGAATAAGTACATCATAAGATATAATTTTATTAATGCAAGCGATTGGAGGAGGCATACGCTTCGAGCCCGCAGCGAATGAATGAGCCCTATCTCGTTAATTAATCAATGGCCGTAAACGGGTACGGAATGTAAGCCCCGACCTGTTATTTATTTTATTTTTATAGGGCCGTATATTGGGTGCATAGCTTATTTTATCTACGAAAACTTACCCATTGACCATTCATTTGATCCTTACATCCAATAACATTGCAATACTTGCAATGCTCCACCGATAATCTTTATTATTATTATTGGGAGCCTGTACTGTCCCACTGCAGGGCAAAGGCCTCCCCCCTCTGTTTATATTCCGATAATGTTAATGTTCATTAATATGGCTGAATAGATATTAAAAGCTTAATTACTTTTAAGAATTTTGACGGGCGAGTAATGCGAGCAAACCCGATCGGGAGTGGACGTGCAGGTTCTTGACGTGGGAATGCAGACGCTGGAAGGGCCCGCTCTGACAACGATACGAACTTCCGCGGCGCTGCGTGGGAACAGGATATACACGTGGAAATTCAATGCAAACGAACTGAAATTACACTGTCTCTAATTAGCCGAGCGGGAATATTGTATACGTGGTTTTATTGAGTGCATTGCATCCGCGTGGGAGGTGGGTCGTATAGAGCTAACATCGACATGTAGAAATTCCCAAGACAGAAACAGATGTATGTCCTCACAGGCTCACATAATTAAAAACTGCTGATTATGATGATAAACTGCGCAGACTTTCCGTTTTGTTAAGTCAACGTAGGCACTAACGATGTCTTAATCAAGGTGACATTGACTGACGTAACAATGTCAGACGTGGCAGGTGCGAGTTTCCCACTTTGAGGTTCGCGTATATAAAGATCCGGTCCCTGCGTAGACAACGGACAGAGCAGCGGTACCCGCTCGGTGGGAATGCAACGCTCCACTTACTGCTGCACCCGACTCCGTTACCACTCGCTACAAATATTAATATTTAATACTCAATGCTTAGATTACCATTCATTTATGGTCCATGAAGTTAATCAAGGCTTCCTCTACTTATATGGGAATTAACGATACTAAAATGCTGACGTTCGCGAACGAAGGGAATCAAATTACTATCGTTATTACAGGTTATTTCTACTGTATTAATTGACTGTAAATAATCTCTGGCATCGTTTTATTAGGTTTGCTCACAAGTCGACATAAAACTGAGACAGGTTAATCGCTAGACTATCCGTAGAGTCGATTTCAGCGCGTATTAGTTACCGGTAATATTGTGAATGCCAAAGTATCCCGATAGACATTATCTACGATTTATCCAGGAATGTTGGGTCGTTGAGGACGGTGGACGTGGGCAGCCTCGTTACAACTCTATAAATACTCGTACACGAGTCCTAGGATACCGATAAATATCGCGGTAACAGGGAAGTATTGAGTTCCGATACCAACGATAGTCGATGCTCTGAGGTTAGGGCATGTGGTGGACACACGTAAAGCATCTAATATCACAATTCGTGCCATTGAATAGTAAAATATGATAATAGGATTGAATATCCATAATTAACGCGAGCTGAACAGTGAAATGATACACAGCCTATTAAGATACCCAGATAACGACAGCTTATTAGCGTGCATGCCTTTTCCAAAAATGACTATTTCAACTTTACAATAGGCTTTGTTGTACGTTTCTCACTGTTACATAAAAAGCGGTTAATGAGAGACTGCTGCACAATCGTACATTTGTTCTAGCCGAGTACTGTTTTTGCGCAACCATTGTCAGTGGATATGCAAAGATTCACACGCTATAAAGTGCTGTTCCGAAATTATTTGAGATAATCTAAGCGCGTTCGTGAGCGCGTTAATGAGAAATACCAGCGAACAAACAAGGCACCTACTATTAGGCGGAAATCCTTAGCGATGACTTTTGACATTTCTCCGCGGATCATGGTCAAAGGCCACTCGCATCGCGATCTTTAACCGTGAGTATTGTAATCGATACGTATCGCTCGATTTTCGTACATACTGATTACATACACGTACAGGAAGTTCGTGCGGGAATTCTGATCCATTGAATTGCCGGTTCATAATTCGTTTGAATTGGTTGAAGAGGCCGCGGCCCGCAAATTAATGCGATTCATAAGTTAATCAAATCACACGCGCCGTCAGTTAGGGTTATTTGCCGTTGAAAGGCTCTTTATAATTTCTGCCGAGAGATAGAACTTTCAATAATCCGAGTTCGGAAAAGGTCACGAAGTCACGAACGGCTTGAAACAATCTTCTATGAAAGGTTGTGTCGATGTAATAGCATAATCACGATTTAGACCGACGTTCCCGGGTCACCGAGTCCACCGGCCAATTGGGCATTTGTATTCGTTTTGCGGACGTCGAGGTCGTTCGTCCCGGTTCTTGTCTGATGTGAAGTAGTCACCCATTCTTTAGCATTGCGGAGCCGGTCCCTGATTCCATGTGCGTGCCAATATTAACGCATTGAAAGCAATACGCCTCCTGAATGTGTAATGGGATCGTGGAATTTCGCACTTACAAAATTATAAGTAGCTTTGGCATGTAATGGGTTAGGCCTACCATAACAACAAACTAGCCAATTTCATTTTATTTGTTTGCCAACTAAGGTTTTATGTTGCAAGTAAGTTGCAGTACATACATCTTAACATAAATATGTCCATGCTAAAGTAGTGTTTGTTATAAATTTTAACGTCTAGTAGGTATAAGGCACGGCGACGTAAATGTCTTGTCATGTGGACCTCACCTCACCCACGCGCCGGACGCATCGAAGTGCGAAATTTAGCGACATTTTCGCCATGTTTTTGCATGGACAATTTACAACGACACAAATAGCGTATTATTCTGTATCGCTGCTTATATTATTCACGAAGAGCATCAAAGACACGATTTTAGCTTGTAAATTATCGTGGGCAGTCGGGTCGTCGGTGGGTAGTCGACACGAATATTTTAAAAAGTGCTTATCTTCCGTACGTACATCATAGGTATCTGGATTGTGAAGCGGGATTATAAATTGTAGAATAAATAGCCTGCTCGTACTAATGATTGGGAAGCTACGTAGCACGCACCAGTTTATCTGAGAGTCATTGTCTTGCTTTCTCATTGTTGTGCGCTTTTTACTCCAACTAATGTAGTGTCTGCGGTGTGTGCACTTCCGTGCTTTCGCGCACGCACTTGCCATCCTTGAACCTTAGATCGTACCTGACATCTGTTTTCCATTAGTAGCGCCATGTTCTCTGCGCCAATCTGCATAAATGCATATTTCATAAAACCCTGCACATTACTCAAGTAAATGCAACACTCCGCGCGTTCCTGCTAAAGCCGCCATAGGCAATGCGGCAAACAGTAGTTTGAAATACCGCTCATACATGTTATTGTCAATAAGGTGCGCTTGCTCGTGTCAATACTGCTGTAAATATATGTCTTCTCTGACCGTTCTACGGAATTCCATACTGTCCACACCCTTAATTATTCGAATAGATATTGTAGTGCGCACTAGAGTCGTGGGTGTTGTAGTCTTGTTGACTGTCGGCATGACCGCAGCAGTTTGGCGGATGTGGGTGTTCGCAAATATTAGAACTTGCCTAATTCACTTGTTTATTTTATTACCTAATCAGCCTGGTAATCTTATGGTTTAGTAGTTTAGTTGTCACCTGCTTATGTCTCATTTGGGCGCATTCCGATCCGAACCGGTTTGGAGGCGTGAAATGGATCCCTTTTATCTATCGCGTGTCATATCGGATTGTGTATGAATAGAGAGAGTTGCCAATGACGTTGGCACAACCGGCTATGATAGCTGAATTGTTTTTGTAGCTTCAATTTAGTTCTTTATTGGTATGTTAGTAGACACGTATTTGTTGCATATGGTGCAAGAACGATCTACGATTGTCTTTCGCGGCCGCGTTGAGGTCGGATTGGTCGCGCACGCGCAATATCAATGAACCAGCCCCCTCCATCCACCACTCGCCTCGAGTCATGAATGGGCCGGAGCTACGTGTCAGTCAGAGTTGCAAAACGATAACGAAACCGCAACCAACACACTATGGAATCATTGTAAGCAGAACACGGTTCGTCGACCCTAACCTAATACACTTAATTTTAATTCGGAAATATCCAAAGGCGTAGATCCCCCGCCCTGTCGCCTTGTCGATACAAGTAGGTGGAATATTTAAGCTTGTTACCATTTCAAAAGTGTCACGATGCTGTATTCGGCATGTCTACCAAAAATGACATTGGTTGAGCGTATTTGGCGTTATTGTTTCGTAAATGTGTCCGCTATCTTCTATCAGTTGCGGATACGCCAGCGACTGTTATCAGTGAGTCGGATCAGTCATCGCTAATTGACAGTTAAATGGGCTATTACTAGCGACGCAATCACGTACCGAGGCTTGCTCTGATAATATAGTTGATGGAGCGACTTAACCACCTACAAGCAGCTTATTTTCCAATGATAAAATAAAGCCATTCGGTCGACTAGTGTTCGATTTAGGTGTGGATCTGGTTTTTCGCCATATATGGCGTAACGGGCGACGCCATCTTTGTCCTTATAGGGAAGGCTGCCCTGTACTATATTAAGGCTTGGCTAAATATGCTGAGTCGCATGTGCAGTGGACAGTTTGATTAGTCCTAATGTGGTGAGAACCATATCTAACACTCGTGTCATGTCATAACACTCTTATGCAGACGTGTCTATTGCAGCAGCTATTATGTGCTTAAAAGTTGGCCTGTCATCGTTATTATTAAGGCACGCAGTGTCAATTCAAGACCATCCACTTAATAAAGCAGTTACTGCATCAGGTAGGTACCTACTCAAGTGGGATTATTGCGAACCTGACAACGTTTCTGGAGAATGATACAATGCAGTGCACTTATGAAAAGTTAATTTGGAAATGTTAATTTAATTATCTTAGAACAGATGATGGTTCATCCACCATCCACTTAATAAAGCAGTTACTGCATCAGGTAGGTACCTACTCAAGTGGGATTATTGCGAACCTGACAACGTTTCTGGAGAATGATACAATGCAGTGCACTTATGAACAGTTAATTTGGAAATGTTAATTTAATTATCTTAGAACAGATGATGGTTCACTGAGGAGGTATTAGTAGGTACCTAAAGTTAATTGATATAATTACGTACATCAATCACTCTCCCGTGTTAATGAAAAAGATGCGCATGTAGAAATTCTCTAGGGCAAAGGTGATCGAAGCTAATAACTAATTAATAAATAGTCATAGTAATCAATCAACTCCGGCGCAATAACCCGCGCACTGGGGCTGCTGATGCGGCTGCGCGTGCTCTTGTGAATTACGATTAGCTCTAATGAGTCACGGCGGATTTACATATTCATCGTACTATGATGTGGAAAAAATCAAGATGCTAAAGGTCAAGAAAACTCTATGCATTGACACTTTGAGTCAGAAGTGAATTAGCAAGAAATCATACGTTCTTGTGAAGTACTTCACATATTACTTCAATATTGAGATTCGTAGGTGAATAGGTGCGCTCGGGCCGATAGGGCAGCCACGATTTATGTTTTACTGCATTTGTAAAACCACGTTACAAAGGCAGGCTAAGCTGTTTCCTTATTACCTCGTAAAACACATCAATCATTAGTATTGACTTTGGAAGCGATAAGTGTCACGGCGTTATCACAGGGAGGTGCTAATGGACGCCGTCGTCACCGCATTGTACTTAACTTCCAATATCCGGTGCGATTTGTAGCACGAATGGGAGAATTTTAAGTGGTCTCCACTCGTAAAATTAACCGGTCCTTAATGGATCCTTGAATGAAAGGGAAGGAATTTAAAATGCATTTGCATTCGACCGGTTTACGAACCGCAGGATTGACTCTGAATGAACGTATTTATGGCCGGGCCGGTGACGTGAGAGTTAAATAAACCTCTGAACAACTGTCTCTTCTCTGTCGACAGCTCGGAGAGCTGTTAATTCGTTGAAAGCTCGCCGTGTGAACTTAGAAACAAAGCTCCAGTGGCCCGTCAACATATCCTAACCGCAGTCGTGAAACTGTCAAGTTGTCATCCCACTAAATGGGGGTCTGTCGTCATCTCGACCCCTTAAACACTCGTTTCCTGACTTACAGTGTAATTTTGGCTATTTTAAGGCGGATACAGCTAAGCGTTCGCAGCAGACGGACTCATTTACGGATGGAATTACCTTTGAAATGTTGTTTTTGTTCACGATTATCTTGTTAATCGAAGCCAATTGAGATACACATATTATGTAAAAGGTACAGGACTAAAGGACAGTTGTAAAAGGTGTGTAGATTTGTTAATGAAATAGATTGAATTTTATAAGAAACTTTTTTATTCTCAAATTTGAATTATATGTTTATTATCCAACCTTGCCTCTGTAAATTGTTTTTTGAGAGTAATAACATCCACCCGATAAGTTCTACGGGGTGTCAGTAACAAGATAAAGATCACCTCGCGTGTGAATTCGAGGGTTCCACTTAAAAAGACATCAGTCGGTACAAAAACGTGGTTAAAACAAAGCGTAGGAGGACAGATGCATCCAATAGTGGTCGAGGAATGACCGTAGTTTAGTTTAACTATGGGCTTCCGCCAAATAACCGGGTAGGACTGACCGAGCTGACACACCGCCTCACTAAACTGAAAGGACCAATGTCTCTAGTCAACTTATTAGAGAATACGCTCTTTTAGCGGAGCATAAAACCTGCTAACTGAAGCGTAAAGTTTCTCAGAGGGGCCTGATTAACACAATGTGAAATCACTTTAAATTCTTCGTTCCGAATGGTTTTCTCAGTTTTTCGATGAGTAACGTTTGTTACTAAATTTGAACTCGCATCACCGCAAAATTTTAGTCGCTAAAATGTTTTCTCTCTTTATCCCTGCTCTAAGGAAGCTGAGAACAGATGTTTCCTCTAATATTTTAGCAGGCACTTTATTAGATTTTATTAGATACTAAGTGGATCACCATTTGTCCGTGGAACGAGCGGAAGCGATTTATACGCGCTGAAATTTTTTTCATAAGGCGTCAGACGCCTGTTCTAGGAATAGAGTAAGCAGGGTTTTCCGTGAAACGGAACATTGCGTTACGAGACATGAACCATAATTAGGTTAGGGACCTCCTGTCTGCCCGTCACCTGTTCGTTTAAGGGGAAAACCAAGTTGGTTACGAGTTTTCACGTGGCTGATTTATTCTACAGTTTAGTGTTTCGGGACAAAATGAATAAAACGAAACATACGTCAAGTAGAAGTTACCTGGACGACCTTCGTTTGTCTTAGTCTTTTTATTCGTAGCGTTATAGCCAAACATGTTGGACAAAAAACAGTCAATCTGCCATTTGTTGCCTACGTGAGTTTTCTCAGTTTTTTCTGAGAAAAACGACTAGAGCAAATTATGATTATGCCAAACAAATATTTAGGTATATAGTCGTATAGGAAATAAAACTACTTATGCAAATCATTAGTAGGTACAAACGCAAACACAGTTAACTGATCATCCTGTATTTATATAGAACCTTATTACAATGCTCATAAAGTACACGGATGTCCAGTCAGCTGTGTTGTCGATAGTACCTAACCGATAAAAAATATAGTGAAGCTAAAACCGCGGGCAAACCGGTTGTACGTTGAACATTAAAGGTTTATTTGCACCTATAAAGGTGGTTTTTCACCGGCGAGGCGAGGCGGGGCGTGGATGGGCGAGAATTGAAATTAGTATGGGATTTACTACCTATTTCCACCGCGCGCGCGCGTGCTCAGTGCAAATAGGTAGTAAGTCCCATACTTTTTTTTTTTTTTAATGGTATAGGAGGCAAACGAGCAGTCGAATCACCTGATGGTAAGCGATAATCGACGCCCATGGACACTTACAACACCAGAAGAGTTGTAGGTGCGTTGCCGGCCTTTAAGTTGGGAGTACGCTCTTTTCTTGAAGGCTTGAAGGTTATAACGGTCCGGAAATACCGCAGGCGACAGTTCATTCCAGAGTTTGGCTGTGCGAGGCAGAAAGTTTCGGGAGAAACGCACAGTTGAGGACTGCCAACCATTTACGTTACATACACTACATTACATTACAGTACATTTACTAGCAGTAGGTAGTAACTACCTTGACATGTATAAAACGTATGTACCTACCTACTCTATTCTGCATCCTGCCTGACATGTAAAATACTGTGTTTGATGAATAAAATCTGAATCTGAATCTGAATCTCAATCTGAATCTTGACTAATTTCAATTCTCGCCCATCCACGCCCCGCCGGTGGAAAACCACCTTTACAAAGGACTTTCCTTTGTACCAAGGCGAAAATTAATGTACATCCCTTTGACGAGGTCCATATCGCAAATCCCGCTTACGCGGGCTCATCTCGACACTCGTGTCTCGCATATCCTGCGGAACCGCGGATGTTGCGTCACCGACGGAAATAGCCTCCCCCTGTGTCACCCGCTGTCGTCACACCAGCTCGTCGTGAATTTGGTTCACTAATCAACATAGTCTTAACTTGCAGATGTGGGTTGTACGTGTCACGAAGTTTCAAGTGGCTTACCTACTTACGTATCGTCTTCTTAATACTTTACTAGAGTATCTTATCCGAGTTACCTTTCATACCAGTCTATCAGCTCTTCGAACAATGTTCGGGTTGGGGAAAAGCCATTGATCTATTTCGGATTTTTATTAATTTTACCACGACGTCGGCAAATCACCGAAAAGCCTGCTTGATGGTAAACGGTCACTAGCAGTAAAGTTGCTTGTCTTGCAACCCCTTTGGTCTCTTATAGATGTGGCCGACCCGTTAAAAATGTCTTACGTCCTTTATTTCTATTCAATTCAATATTCTTTAATGCATTTCATATTGTTCAATTCTAAGCACACTACCATTACATGTAGGTACCTAACATGTTATGTAAATCAAACACATGCATTTCTCAGTAAGCCCCTCCCCTTCCGTAGTGACTGTAAATCTCATAAGTACGTAACACTAATCATCATTAGAGTTAACTCAGTGCTGGTTAATCGTGATTACCCGATAAGCACCCTAAAGGAAATGACTGTCATTAAACATGTAGGGCTCCATACGTGCTCGTGACGTCTTCCAAATGCTGCGTGGAACAAAAAAATAATAGGAGCTATCGATCTCGCACTGTTGTCTTTGGGTAACTGTTCCCGAACGGAAACGAACCAGTGATTATACCGCAATTTACTCGATATATCATTTAGAACTTTGAGTGTTGTTATCAGTTTGACTAGAGTATTATCACGATTCTAAAACTATTAATATTAGAGATTTCTTATAACTGGCTATGATTATGCTGGTCCTTAAAAACGTGAATTGAATTGCGGCTGCAGTTAATACATGTGCGTTTATACGTATTATTTAATATTTATGATCGCCAGGAGCAGTTAATCGAATCCAATCAAAATATGGTAATGCTCGGCAGGAGTCATACGGGACGCGATGTAGAATCAATTTGCTTCCGCGAAATTTATGGCCGTGTTCCTCCAATTAACTGGTAATTCGGTGGCTTCGATTATTTCGCATAAAATGTGCGGGCGACTCCCGCATCCGGTGATTAGGGCTGGCACATAATTTGTGATGCGCCCGCGCCGGCCGGCCTACGCCCGCTCGATTGTTGTTAGATAAAAAATGCAAGGGCTCACCGGGCTCGGTTCTGCGCAGTTCCCTCGTTGTTTGTTTTTACTTCTGCGTTTTGCACCTGCCCCGTGTTTGGTTTTTCATGCCCCGACGGTGCTTTTAAATGAGATATTTGGACTCGTAATTTTTGATTTTGTTTCTCTTTTGCGCGGGCGCGATCACTTCCTCTCCGTATTTTATGTGGCCGTTTTTAAACCTGTCATGTTGTTCATTGAATATGGAAAAGAACAGTGAACCGATAAAAATACATTTAAGATTGCATTTTTACAGCGTTCGGAGTGATCGCTAAGTTTATGTCGTATATAAAGTGGGAATTTATGGCGGCCATGACGGGTCGGAATGTTAGTCGTAACAGAATCCGATGGTAGTTTATATAGTAACCGGTGACATTTGTGTTGCAGAGTCGAGCGGCGTCGTCGGACGCGTGCCGGCGACCGGATGCGCCAGCGGCGGCATAATGTGGCTGCTTGATGAGCCCAATCAGCCGTACGAAGGTGAGCTGCACTATTGCGCGCCATTTCTAACGCGCTTCATAAATACGCATGAGATCCGTCCTCGACCCCGCGCCTGAGCTCATCAATCATTGTCTAGTAATATTAGTTTGCAGACAGCTAGCTAATGATGTCCATGTAGGTAAAGGTTGATTATCCAGATTGAAGCGTGTCGTTTTGTGTTTTGCAGACTGCGAGCAGCTGCTATGTTTCCGGTATTACAACGGCGAGGAGGAGGAGATGGTCGCGGAGGCGCCGGCGCTGCCCGCGCGGCTGCGCGCCGAGCTGCGCAAGCTGCCGCTGCGCCTCAAGGAGGGCGTGTCGCGCAAGCGCAGCGGCGAGCGGCAGCCGCCCTTCTCCTACCACAACGAGAGCTTCGAGCTCGGCTCGGAGCCCTCCGACCCCGCGGACGTCACCCGCCTCGCCCACACCGTCAACAAATGCTCAATTAGCACCCTAGAAAACAACGGGAACGAGCCCATCCTCGAACAAAAATGTGATCCTAGCAAATTTGTAAATACTAGTTTAAGCAAAGAATCTCAATCTGTAAATAGTGAATCTCGATGTACTGCGACGACGTCGGGAATCAAGAAGAAGTGTCCCCCGCCGGTGGACACGGGCGGCGGGCCGGAGCTCGGCGGCGGGAAGAAGAAGTCCAAGACGAACAGCGGCTTCGAGTCGCCCACTTCGCCCGGGACGGAGTACTACAAACTATGGTCGCCAAAGAATCCTTGTAAGATAATGAAGTTCGTTTACGAAGTAGAAGGGGGGAAGGTGCCGGAAGAAGGCGAGCGGTCGCCGGGCCCGCCGCTGCCGCCGCGCGCCGCGCACAAGCCGCTCGAGCGCTCGCGCGCGCTCTCTCCCCCGCCGCACCCGCCGCACCCGTCGCACCCGTCGCACCCGTCGCACCCGTCGCATCCGTCGTATCCGTCGTATCCGTCGCACCCCCCGCACGTGCCTCGCCACCGCAAACCCAAGAAACTCACCAAACCCGAGGATGCGTTCACCTACGAGCTAATCGACACGGATGAACAGTTCTTCACGGACAACAACATCTCTAACTCGGCCACGCTCCAGGGCGGCATCAACGACTTCAAGCCCGGGGAGTTCTACACCGGCAAGCAGGTCGCCATGTCCTCCACGGCTAGCTTCTGGCGGGGCGGACAGAACGTCGCCCCCCTAGCGACACCCGAAACCGACGGCAGCTTATGCGATTCCACTATATCCTCTATGAAATTATCTAGGTTAGTTGACGAGAAGAAATCGAAAGATGTACCTGACGGTTCGCCTAGCGTAAGTAGGAATAAGGTATTATTTATTAAAGACATTGGGCCGGATAATTATATCACGACGACTTTCGCGAGGAAGGATAAGGCCCCGACTGATACCGTAGACAGCGCGAATCTCACGCCAAACCACGCCAAATCCGAAGAGAAGGCGCAGCATACGTTTTTAAATGATATTAGTAATCACTCAGAGTTTGAGGATGATAATAGGAACCAAATCGAGGAGAAAGAAATAACAACTTTGAAAGGTCACAAACCCTTGACGAGGCAGAACTCGGGACGGGCCAACACGCCCACTATGATGACCGCCTTTTTGAATTCACACACGTCTCACACGGAAACGACAAATCGAGAACAGCCTGATACTGGCAGCTCTAACGCCCCCAGCTCCTGCAATTCATCACCCTCGACGTCACCAGTCGAAGACGGCAACAAGACGCTGCCCAGCGTGGGGACGCTGATTATGAATAGGAAATACTCGTGCGATAGTTCAACGCCGAAGCACTCGAGTTTGCCGCGGCATCTGTTGAAGAATTTGGGTTGCGAAGGGACGCCGAAGCATTCGCCAACGAACAGTGGTCTGAACAGTCCGGTGCGGCCACATCCGCGGGTATTGACCAGGGTGGCGGCTCTCGCAGGCGCGGCGCCGCAATGCCCGCCAACGCCGACGCACCACGCGCGGCGGCCACGCCCCGCGCCCCCATCAGACCTCACACCACCTCCAATACAAAACTCGGAAAACTTTGAAATGGTCGAGTTCACCAACGAACTCCGGACAACGGAGATCAGATCTCCCAACATGGAGTTCACGAATAGCAACCATTTCACCATCGTGCACGCGGGACCGCCTGAAGACGTCGTCCTTCGGAGACCTAGGCCAGAGGATAGTGATGACAATGAGAACGCGGTAGCTTCGCCGACGCCTCTAAGGCATATGGCGGGAATAAGACTGCCTTCGATCCCTGAAAGGGCGTCGAGGCAAATGGCGTTGACTGGAGATTTTCCTGCCAATATGATTGGGGGGATTATCGAGTGCGAGGAACCTTTACCAGCAGGTACAAATTTTAAAAGTCTTACTTTGTTTATCCCACAATTAAACTGGTTTACTGACGTTTTCGTGTGATCTCTTCCAGGCTGGGAGGCTCGCATGGACAGCCACGGACGGGTGTTCTACATCGACCACATCAATCGTACTACGACGTGGCAGCGGCCGGGAGCTAACGGGACCACGCCTAGATCTCCGGCGCCTGAGGTGCAGAGAAGGCAGCTAGACAGAAGGTAGATTTTTGAACTACAATATATTTAACAGATTTTGAAGGAACACGACGCAAAACACAACATAAGTGTACGTTAAATTCACTATCATCTTTAGGCTGTACCGTACTCGTAAGCAGTGTTCGTTAAAATGTGAACGTATGGAAAGTATTTATTTATTTATTAAGAACAAACACTCTCATATGGTTACATTTGACACAGTAAAATGTAGTAAAAGTATGACAAGTTTCTATGGCAAGACAGCCGCCAGCGCCATATTGACCGGTCAGTGATCATAAGTGGGTGCAACTCGCTCTAAGGGCGGGTTGGACCAACTTAAGATTACAGCCCTAAGTGAATGAACTCTCCCCTGCAGATACCAATCCATCCGTCGCACGATGCCGCGCGCGCAGCTGGAGGAGGAGCGCGGCTCGCCGCCGCCGCCCTGCGCCGGGCCCGCGCGCGCCGCCGCGCCGCACCCCGCCGCGCACTTCCTGGCCCGACCCGACTTCTACTCCATCCTGCACATGAACCAGGTAACCCGGAGCTAGAAGAGGAGCGCGGCTCGCCGCCGCCGCCCTGCGCCGGGCCCGCGCGCGCCGCCGCGCCGCACCCCGCCGCGCACTTCCTGGCCCGACCCGACTTCTACTCCATCCTGCACATGAACCAGGTAACCCGGAGCTAGAAGAGGAGCGCGGCTCGCCGCCGCCGCCCTGCGCCGGGCCCGCGCGCGCCGCCGCGCCGCACCCCGCCGCGCACTTCCTGGCCCGACCCGACTTCTACTCCATCCTGCACATGAACCAGGTAACCCGGAGCTAGAAGAGGAGCGCGGCTCGCCGCCGCCGCCCTGCGCCGGGCCCGCGCGCGCCGCCGCGCCGCACCCCGCCGCGCACTTCCTGGCCCGACCCGACTTCTACTCCATCCTGCACATGAACCAGGTAACCCGGAGCTAGAAGAGGAGCGCGGCTCGCCGCCGCCGCCCTGCGCCGGGCCCGCGCGCGCCGCCGCGCCGCACCCCGCCGCGCACTTCCTGGCCCGACCCGACTTCTACTCCATCCTGCACATGAACCAGGTAACCCGGAGCTAGAAGAGGAGCGCGGCTCGCCGCCGCCGCCCTGCGCCGGGCCCGCGCGCGCCGCCGCGCCGCACCCCGCCGCGCACTTCCTGGCCCGACCCGACTTCTACTCCATCCTGCACATGAACCAGGTAACCCGGAGCTAGAAGAGGAGCGCGGCTCGCCGCCGCCGCCCTGCGCCGGGCCCGCGCGCGCCGCCGCGCCGCACCCCGCCGCGCACTTCCTGGCCCGACCCGACTTCTACTCCATCCTGCACATGAACCAGGTAACCCGGAGCTAGAAGAGGAGCGCGGCTCGCCGCCGCCGCCCTGCGCCGGGCCCGCGCGCGCCGCCGCGCCGCACCCCGCCGCGCACTTCCTGGCCCGACCCGACTTCTACTCCATCCTGCACATGAACCAGGTAACCCGGAGCTAGAAGAGGAGCGCGGCTCGCCGCCGCCGCCCTGCGCCGGGCCCGCGCGCGCCGCCGCGCCGCACCCCGCCGCGCACTTCCTGGCCCGACCCGACTTCTACTCCATCCTGCACATGAACCAGGTAACCCGGAGCTAGAAGAGGAGCGCGGCTCGCCGCCGCCGCCCTGCGCCGGGCCCGCGCGCGCCGCCGCGCCGCACCCCGCCGCGCACTTCCTGGCCCGACCCGACTTCTACTCCATCCTGCACATGAACCAGGTAACCCGGAGCTAGAAGAGGAGCGCGGCTCGCCGCCGCCGCCCTGCGCCGGGCCCGCGCGCGCCGCCGCGCCGCACCCCGCCGCGCACTTCCTGGCCCGACCCGACTTCTACTCCATCCTGCACATGAACCAGGTAACCCGGAGCTAGAAGAGGAGCGCGGCTCGCCGCCGCCGCCCTGCGCCGGGCCCGCGCGCGCCGCCGCGCCGCACCCCGCCGCGCACTTCCTGGCCCGACCCGACTTCTACTCCATCCTGCACATGAACCAGGTAACCCGGAGCTAGAAGAGGAGCGCGGCTCGCCGCCGCCGCCCTGCGCCGGGCCCGCGCGCGCCGCCGCGCCGCACCCCGCCGCGCACTTCCTGGCCCGACCCGACTTCTACTCCATCCTGCACATGAACCAGGTAACCCGGAGCTAGAAGAGGAGCGCGGCTCGCCGCCGCCGCCCTGCGCCGGGCCCGCGCGCGCCGCCGCGCCGCACCCCGCCGCGCACTTCCTGGCCCGACCCGACTTCTACTCCATCCTGCACATGAACCAGGTAACCCGGAGCTAGAAGAGGAGCGCGGCTCGCCGCCGCCGCCCTGCGCCGGGCCCGCGCGCGCCGCCGCGCCGCACCCCGCCGCGCACTTCCTGGCCCGACCCGACTTCTACTCCATCCTGCACATGAACCAGGTAACCCGGAGCTAGAAGAGGAGCGCGGCTCGCCGCCGCCGCCCTGCGCCGGGCCCGCGCGCGCCGCCGCGCCGCACCCCGCCGCGCACTTCCTGGCCCGACCCGACTTCTACTCCATCCTGCACATGAACCAGGTAACCCGGAGCTAGAAGAGGAGCGCGGCTCGCCGCCGCCGCCCTGCGCCGGGCCCGCGCGCGCCGCCGCGCCGCACCCCGCCGCGCACTTCCTGGCCCGACCCGACTTCTACTCCATCCTGCACATGAACCAGGTAACCCGGAGCTAGAAGAGGAGCGCGGCTCGCCGCCGCCGCCCTGCGCCGGGCCCGCGCGCGCCGCCGCGCCGCACCCCGCCGCGCACTTCCTGGCCCGACCCGACTTCTACTCCATCCTGCACATGAACCAGGTAACCCGGAGCTAGAAGAGGAGCGCGGCTCGCCGCCGCCGCCCTGCGCCGGGCCCGCGCGCGCCGCCGCGCCGCACCCCGCCGCGCACTTCCTGGCCCGACCCGACTTCTACTCCATCCTGCACATGAACCAGGTAACCCGGAGCTAGAAGAGGAGCGCGGCTCGCCGCCGCCGCCCTGCGCCGGGCCCGCGCGCGCCGCCGCGCCGCACCCCGCCGCGCACTTCCTGGCCCGACCCGACTTCTACTCCATCCTGCACATGAACCAGGTAACCCGGAGCTAGAAGAGGAGCGCAATAAAATCTTGGAACGGAACGTATGCATATTAGATTCTTGGATTAGTTGTCTTAAACGACGAAGGTGCCTCGTCTTGTCAACTTTCCGATAACCTTATGATGTGCGACTGCACTTAGGACTCGTATAGCTGCCGCCACGACTTAAAGCGGCAGGGGTGCACCATGTACCTCAGCCACACTGTGCTCCTCGCGCTGCTCACTGCTCCGCTGCCCGCTGCCGCGATGTCGCCCTCTCTGGTCACACATTGCTCTACTCGCGCGATTAATCGCGACGCTCTACACTAGGTTACTTGGGGGCGGTGCTGTGTTCTGATCTCTCACACGTATGGCACACCGAAACCGCTGCTACCGCCAGTCAGTCATAGCCAGGTCTTATATCGAACCGAAGACTGAAGTACAACAAACCACTAAATTATACCTCTCTCTTTCCAGGAAGCCTCTTCTCTCTACAACTGCAACTCTACCCTCAAACACATGATATCCAAGATCCGTCGAGACACGACCTCCTTCGACCGCTACCAACACAACAGAGATCTTGTGGCGCTTGTGAACATGTTCACTGACCCGGACAGGGATCTGCCGCTCGGCTGGGACACCAAACTCGACCGTAACGGCAAGGTAATTAGGTCTAGTTTTCTTTGAAGAACAGACTAATTTTAACTAATTTTGTCCTTAGAACTGCGGATGCCAACCATGACAATCTAGTCAGCACAATATTATTGTGCTGCTATCTAATTCATCTGACAAAATCACAGCACAATATTAATCAACTTTGGACATCTACTATAATTTATGTGGCTATTTTCATGTGTAAGACTGAGCTGCGCTCCGGTCTCTCTTTCTTGCGCATGGTATACATGGTTAATGCACATTTATCAACTTGGTACCCGACCGGCACTGCTATACTATTACCAAACGCTCGCGGAGCCTTTGGTCACGCGACACCTCGGCTGCGCTCTCTGCTGCACATAGTTGCCATGAATAGTTCGACAGAGCTGTTTCCATTCCCATATTTAATTTGATTTGGTAATGGTATAGCCCGAAATTCCATACCAGCGACGACTAGTTACTATGGCAGCAGCTTTTTGTTGACCCAGTTGATAATTGTGCTACAACTAGAAAAGCTTACTAACTCATAACGGTTGTCGGGCCTAATTTATAACTATAATATTCCTAGAGTCTGTCCATCGAGTGACACAAGTTCACAAGAAAAAGTCGCAGATTTGCAAAATTGCAAGCTGGTAACACGAAATACATACCTAGTGACATAATAAGTAATTATAACGGACAGATTATTTGATAGATGAAATTGTTGGCATTTAGAGACGCCGCACATTGAGCCACTAGGGGCAGCCACACGCTGCGGTAGGGTTTTTTCGCATCAGCGATTAGTGGACGCCTCCGAGCCACAAATTGCTGTAGTCACAGATACGAATAGAGGCACGACATTCACTTGTCCATTTGTTTAATTTTTGGGGTCAACCCATTGACGAAATATATTTTTCACGCCACTGTTCGGAAATGTAGCAATAGATGGACTAAAATCAAGCTCGAAAGTAGGCAATAGCTGTAGCACCTGAATCACCAGTTTGAACAGCGATTCCCCAATCACAGCTCCCCTCGCCCCCGCCCTACTCCATCGTCTCCTTCGGGGTCCTCATCTAGCGGCTCGGACCTCGAACCCACTCGTCCGTCTATTGCCTACTTTCTAGCCTTTATAACAATGTACTGTTAATGTACTAAATTCAATGTGTGTGGGGTGAGTCCGAGGGATAAAATAAGAAATAGTGTGATAAGAGAGAGATGTGGAGAGACTGAATATGTAGTGACGAAAATTGAGAAGGGCATGGAGAGAGGATGGATGAAAGAAGATTAACAAAGAGTGTACTAGGGAAAAGTTGATGGTACATTTGGAAAGGGGGAAATCGGAGAAATCCTGAAGAAAGGTCAGGTCAAGACTATCTTAAATCGACGAACATGTATGCAGAATGTAATGAAAGTGAATGAAGCAAGAAAGGTTTGTCAAGATCGTAGCAAGTGGAAATCCGTGATCTCTGCCTCTCCCTCCGGGAAATAGGCGTGGTTATATGTATGTGTGTAAATTCAATTTAGAATACTTTTCATTTATTGAACAGGTAGCTGAAGATCGTGCCTTCATTTGTACAAATAAATAAATATAAGTGGACGTGGATCTTACACAAATCGATCTAGTCCCAAACAAAGCAAAGCTTTTATTATGGGTACTAGACGATAAACATACTTATATTAGATAAATAAATATACTTTAATACATAGAAAACATCCCTGACTCGGGAACAAATATTCGTGTTCATCACACAAATAAATGCCCTTACCGGGATCCGAACCCAGGACCTCATGCTTCGTAGGCAGGGTCACTACCTAGGCTAAAGCGGTCGTCAAACCCGTAGGTCGTATCTCCGACTACTGCGCTGCAACAAGCACTCGCTCGCCCCTAGTGGCTTAATGTGCGGGTGCTCATAATAGCCCGCGAGCTGGCAACTGTTTTGCGCGACCAATCTACCCCCGTGCGACAACTTGCGAGAAGCTTAAGAAAGTTGTATCATGAAGTACCGTACGTCTATCATGCAACGGCCGCGACATACTCTCGATTTTTCTCGCACTATATCTCTTTTTCTAAGTGTTCTAATAAGAAAGAGACGGATAGTGCGAGAAAAATCGAGAGAGCTCGCGCGCCCTCGCATGATAGCCGTGCAGGGTTGGCCAGCGACAGCCTCACAAAACGGAAAAAAAATCGTCATTTCCCTCCAATTGATTATATCATCAAATGATGGTTAATACTGTATTTTGACGAAATAAAATCATCAGCTGGCTATGTACCACTATAGAGTAGTGGCGGAAAATCCATCAGCCGTCAAACGAATGTGTTTTGTGTTGCGTGAAATTGTGTGCAAGGGCACCAATATGTATTCACTCAAAGTTTTATAAATATGTATACCTACTTTTTGTTGCAGAAATAAGGTCTGTGTACATATTTTTGAGACTTTGTGGTGTATACATATTGGTGCCCTTCACTGTACACAAACGTGCGGTTAAAGCGACAGCGCGATACTTTGCCATGCACTTTATAGCAGACGTTAATCTGCTTTAAAGCCGCTGCTGACATGGGGCTTCTCACAAGTTGTGGACCGGGGGAAGTGACTAACAAAAAACTGACCAAGTTCGAGTCGGACTCGCGCACGGAGGGTTCCGTAACATTATCTATAAAAACGGCAAAAAAACACTTTTGTATGGGAGGCTCCTTCAATATTAATTTTATTCTGGTTTTTAGTATTTGATATTATAGCGGCAACAGAAATACATCTGTGAAAATGTCAACTGCCTAACTATCACGGTTCATGAGATACAGCCTGGTGACAGACGGACGGACGGACGGACGGACAGCGGAGCTTTAGTAATAGCGTCCCGTCTCTACCCTTTCGGTACGGAACCCTAAAAGTTGCACGTAGCTCGCGGGCTATGAAGAAGTCGAAAAGAGCTTGTGTTGTGACACTCGCTGGTGAGTGTGAGTGTGAGTGTGAGTGTGAGTGTGAGTGTGAGTGTCGCGCGCCACTGCACTAACCCCGCGTGGTCGGTCGCCGGCAGCGCTTCTTCGTGGACCACGTGCTGCGGCGCACCACGTTCCTGGACCCGCGCCTGCCGCGCGCGCCCGCCGGCGCGCCCTTCTCGCCGCCGCTGCCCGCGCGCCGCCGCCCGCGCCCGCTGCTACTCGAACAGGTCCTTACCACCCTGCAGGCTGTTGGCTAGTGACAACTCGGTTTAGACGCAGCCACTGCTGGCTCACTGGCGTGCAAAAGAGGCCGGCGCTCTGTTCCCGCCAGTGCTGGCAGCCAGTGCTTTACACACAATAACAAGCCAGCACTGGGTTCGCCCAAACCTGGCTTAAGGGACTGGTGGCGTCAGATTATATATAAACTTACTAGCTGATGCCCGCGGCTTCGCCCGCGTGGTTATAGGAAAATGTTACATATTGAATTTTCCCGTGGGAATTAGATGTTTTCCCGCTGGGAAAAGTAGCCTATGTCACTCTCCAAATTCTAAACTGTCTGCATACAAAATATCACATCAATACGACTCTCCGTTGCGACGTGAAAGAAGGACAAACAAACACACACACTTTCGCATTTATAATATTAGTAAGGATTGTCGACAATGTCGACTTGCTTATGCCGTAAACTCGTTAATAGTCTAGAGAGATTAATGTACTGGGTGATTTCGGGGTCTTGGTCCGGAATGATTAAAAGCGAATTAAATGATAATACTGAACAAATTTTCCCATGGAACCAACCACGAATTCGCAAAAAACAGCCAATTAAGAGTTAACCGTGAGTTAATTTTTAATTTAATTAATTACGTTAATTTGTTGCGATTTCGTGGTTGGCAGGGAAAAGTTGTTCTGTATTATCATCTTATTCGCCTTTAACACTTTCGCTACCAGAAACCCGCCTAGCGGGCGCCTAAGCCGTAGTCGCTTTCCGCTACATACGAGGAAAACCGCAGGATCGGCTACGAGCGTAGCGATTCTTGGTCGCGAAAGTGTTAATCATTCCGGATCATGACCCCGAAATCACCCAGTAATTAATACTAGGACAAAATGTCATAGCAATTATTTATTTATGCTAGTAGACTGCCCATAGACTCATAATAAAATATCACAATCGTTCTTCCCTTTTCGCTCAAGGGATTAAAGCTCCTATGTTTTTCTCAGAGAGAGTCTCAATAACTATCGAAATCGGTTCAACGATTTAATCATGAAAAGGTAACAGAAAGACAATGTTGACCGATTTGTTTTTTGTACGTTAATCACTTCATGTCTAGACATGACGTCTCAGCTATTAGAGTGATATAATAATATATATATACCTCAGTTGTCAGAACTATTTCCATCTGTTGCTCGATTCGTGGAAGAGATGGCGCTAGTCGGGCTAGTGTAACTCAGACGTTCGTGCTTCGTCATGTTAGCCCTGAATCTGATGTTTCTGTACAGTCGTATAGATGTAACAGCCAAAGTAGCCAGACATACCGAAATATAACTTTACTTCTACGGTAATAAATATGTGTTATGATACATATATTTTGCTACTACTCAATGTGAACAACATTATTTCAAGATGTCATTATTCCAAAAAGGCAGTAATATTTTTTCTGTAAAACAACTCCGTAGGTATCGACTAAACAAAATCACCTATACGCATTTAGTATTTATCTTACGCCACCAATTACCCAGCCGCGTGATAAGTATTCGTTTTCAAATAATACCTGCAAAATGGCGTACCTCACTAATGCATTTTCAAAATAAAGGGCCTATAATAACAGAGATTTCTTGAGTTCGCCAAATAGGCCAGACACTACTATAAATTTGATCAAGAGTGTCAATTCTGTTTGCCAGTATTATAAGTTTTAATTTTGACGATACATTGCTTCGTGTGAGCTGTCAACGTGGAAATTATTTTGTCTGGTTTCTGTAGTTACTTAGCTATTAAGTAAAATGCTAGTAAGTAAAATGTTTAGAAATATAATTATTCCAGGCACAACACTTAAGATAAGATATAAATCTTATAGCAATAAGCACAATAGGAGTCAAATTTGACGAAGAACAAATTGTGCCAGCACCTTGCAAGGGTTTATAATTAGATTTCAAAGCTATGTTACAATGCATAAAAATCTCGACAGATGGCGCCTCTAGTACTCATATGACTCCTATCTCTAACATTGACTAAGTTAATTAACAAAAGTGTTATGTATTCGAATGATTGGCCCCTATTTTGAACACATAAGTTAATGTTAAACTCCGGAAACCAGCCAAACTGCCGATTGAATCATTCCTCACCGTTTTTTTCTACCATGTTTGTTTCTCTTGTAATTAAACCATTTAACCAACATCCCACAACGAAATAGACTGCACTATGACATTTTTGGGTTCAAGTATTTAACCGAATATTGAGAACGTTGCACCTGTATCTAATAACGCACTAGCTTGCTTGCTAGCAAAACGCGGATACTAGTAAATAATTTAGACTGACAAGACCCAAATTAAGCTATGTTCTTCCAAAAGAAGGGTAGTCACTATATGGCTCTGTATAGAAGAGATCATAGTGCCCACGAATATATATGGGATTGAGACAGTCTTGTCTTAAATAACGCCATCTAGCGAAACACAACTTAGTGTGGAAATCGGCAGTCTTCACTCGTCTCTGCTTTTAGATATGGAAAAAGATGCATCAATGTTTATATATTCAAAGAGAGATTAAATCTGCTCACCTACGTGTTTTATGTGATGTTCTTAAAGGAGCTTAGGTTGAATGAGATGTGCGAATATGTGTTTTCATGTTTTTGACGCCTCGCATGCTTGACAGCTGGGTGCCAAGTAAATAAAAACACTACTTCGCACAATGATGTAATATATCCAAAAGTGACACACTAAAACTGCGTCAATTGCACCAACTTGCCATAGTTCCGCGTCGTCAATGGACACGTATAAACGTGTCTCAGCTGTCAGATTTGGTGGCCATTTCTATACACGGAATTTCGTATAGACAACGTATCCTACCTCTTTTTATATTACATCATTGGCTCCGCACATTTGGATATCCAACCTTATAATGTTCTCAGTTTAAAATGTCATAAGCCGTCTTTTCGTCACTGCCAATGTCATGTGAATTCAACGGCTAATTCTCTTTAAAGATTGACATGAAATACCTTTGCTTCGGAATCGGGCCGACTCTGGTACGTTGTTGGAATTTCATCCTTATTCGTAGCTGGATACGTGTCATCCGACGGCCTCCCTTCTGACATGCTCTTTGCATGTTTGTTGACTCGATGCGTATTTTTCAGTTGTTTTTCTTTGCATGTGTTTTGTTTGTTTTATACTCGGTTTTGTTTTTTTTTGTATATTTCAGCTATTTTGTATATTTCTATGAGGAAATCCTCACTGTATGGGTATTTTGTATGAACGATGTGTAAAATTAAGCATGTCTCTAATGTGAACATAAGACCCTGTCAAGCACGGCTGGTACCATAGTTCCGTGTTATTTTTACTTGTTCATATTGAACGGAGATTTACTGTACTGAAATTATTTACGTCAAAAGTTGCTGAGCGTCTTTTTTATTTAGTTGTTGAGCGTTATAGCTGAAAACAGACATTAATTGTAGATAACGGTACAAAAAGGGAATGAGCTCATCAAATTAAATACAGCAACTTCTGTCGAATAAATATCTATGTGTATTTACTTTTTTTGAGTACCTTCTATTAGACTATTGCTTTTTAAGAACCCTTTGACTGCCATAGCTATGGAAGAATTATATGTTGCTTTAAACACCATTTTTATCAGAATCTCTTTTAGAATATTTAGAACGATAATAGTGATGTTTAGAGGATTAGTTATTCTTTTACGTTTTTTACTTAAGTGGTCTAAGTTGTCTTTTATTTATTATTAACTGTCTACTGTTCGCTTTCGTACCCTCTGCAAGCCGCCCACCATATAAAGATTAAACTGAAATAGGAAATAGAGTCGATTTTGTTTTATTTTTAAATTAAATGAAACAAAAACAAATGCGACTGTTTCAATTTGAAATGATTTAGAGAGAATAATGCCTTTTAAAAGGTCTTTGGGGGTGGCTAGAGGTTATGTGTGATGCTACTCTTAGTTTAGTAAACATTTCGGAAATCGTTCTCCCCGAGGGCTAGATCTTATAAATGTTTATTCATCCAACTTTGATGCAATCGTCGGCAAAGATATACCTACCTATATAAGTATATTTTTAGAATCACCGTAATGAAGACCAAAAGTGTTTGTATTTGTATCCCTTTGCGGGTAGATTAAGTAAGGGTACTCGTTTCTCGTGTAAGAAAGGTGTAGATTTGCCGTCGACTGTCCACAGTCCTGAGGCTCTGGTATAAGTTTTACTGCAACAAAACTTTACGATCGCGTTTGCGTTTTACCCTCAATTTGTATGGGATTTGACAGCTAAACGCGAACGCGGTCGTAACGTTTTGTTTCGGTAAAACTTATACTAGAGGCTCTGTACTGAAGCTGGACGCGCGCTCGCTACGTTTCAAGTGAAGTATCTGGGCGATAATGTGGTCGTGTTCCGTGCGCAGGCGCAGGCGCAGGCGCAGGCGCAGGCGCCGACGCCGCCGCCGCGGCCGGCGCTGGCGCTGGCGGGCGCGCGCGCCGCCGCCGCCGCGCCCGCGCACCACGACATACCAGTCGCGTACAACGACAAGGTAACTTGCATTTCCTTCACTCATTATTATTGGCTTGCGTCACGTTCAAATGTATAACGTAGTGTTGCTACATGGATAGTGAAAAATCAAATTATTGTAATAAAGTATAAGTTTCTGTCAAGAAAATAAATTTATACTAACATTTATTGCCGACTGTACTTTTCTGTATACCGTCATCAACTCATTGAGACGATTCTAACGAGCCCAAACTCAATGGGGTTACGTCGGTAATACGTAGTAAGTACTGAATTCCCATGACCACCTTCTGTCTTCATCATCAGATCAGGTGGATGGTACCATAATATTGAATTGTCATCCAAACTATACCTTTACCCAAAATTTCAGCTCAATCGGTTTAAGATATCTGGTTCAAAATTCAATTGCAAAATTCCACCCGGACAAAAATACATTGCAAGCTAAATAAAAGCATGTAAAAATATAATTTGTATCATAAAAAAATGTGGACTTTTAAAGTTTAGGAAAATAGGTATGCATTCTTTTCATTGTCATATTTCATTCATACCATAGGAAATGAAATACGCGGAGGTAAAGAGGCAGGTATACCTAGCTAGACATCAAAATTACCTGTAATTTATACTTATTTTCTTCAACCAGGTGGTAGCGTTCCTCCGGCAACCCAACATCATGTCGATCCTTCGAGAACGCTGTGGAGGCTCCGGCAGCGCGCTGCGGGACAAAGTCAACGCAGTCCGTGTCGAGGGAGTGCCAGCCCTGAACCGGTACCAGAACGACGTCCAGCTGACCTGCATGCTAAGGTAAGCCTTATTTCTGTAATCGTAAGGTTCAATTTACAACGACACTGTGATACTAGATTTACCTTCGAGAACGTTGTGGAGGCTCCGGCAGTGCGCTGCGGGACGACAAGTCAACGCGGTCCGTGTCGAGGGAGTGCCAGCTGACCTGCATGCTAAGGTGAGTCTTATTTGTTTACTGTTAAGGTTTAGTTTAAGACAGTGTGAGACTCAGTATTCGTGCCAACCCAATCCCGCCAGGAACCCTTTATGTTGCCGACGGCCTCCGGTAGTGACCCCGGTGTTCCGAGGTGCTTTGCCCGGTATTCTGTCACCCCATGTCAGGGTGACGTGGGCGGCTGGCTCTTCCTCTTCCGTGCAGGCTCTGCAGAGAGGAATGTCTGTATTTTCCTTTTTTACTCAGCCTACTCAAACGATACATTATTTTACGACAAAATCAAGTTAATACTATAGTATTTTATCTCATCTAAAATCTCACTTTATGAAATTTAAATAAAACGTCTCTAAGTTAGTTATTTATCGAAATTTGACCAAAAAAGCCATTTCCGAAGAGTGTTACATCTCTTTTCCTCGTGCGCGGAAAGCATCAGCGTGTCTCTGCCTAGGGGGCGTGTTCGACTCAAATCAAGGCATCGCCTTAACGCCATTTTAGTTAAAATACGCTTGTAGAACGTTTATGAATACGGCCCTTAGTGTTTAGCAATCAACGCTATCTAGATTACAGGAGCACTAAGTCTGAACCAGCTTGCTTAGGATAGCTCTATTTTTATATATTTAAGAATACTTACCTACAGTCTATTGGTTAAAACAGCAATAATTATGTACTTAAGAGTTTTATATAAAATTTTAAGACCCGTCCTCGATTTAAATAGACCTATAAAGTACCATTCACCGACATACTGTCATTAATAAGTTTATTACTTTAGCCGTGTAAGCCCGTAATAGTACATTGTTGTAAAGGCCAGAAAGTGGGCAATAGATGGACGAGTGGGTCGAGGTCCGAGCCGCTAGACTAGGTGAGGACCTCGAAGGAGACGAGTCCATCTATTGCACTTTTGGCCGAGACATTACATAGTGTTTTTCACGGCTACTGCATGGAAATTGCAAATCATTATAAGGGGGAGCTGTGATTGGGTAATCGCTGTTCAAACTGTTAAACAATAACAACCACTACTACAATGAAACATTGTCGTAGTGGTGGTTCAGGTGCTACAGCTATTGCCTACTTTCCAGCTTGGTTTTAGACCTTCTATTGCTATAGCTGCGCATAGGGGAATTATATTAAAGTTCTTGTTGGTCTAAAATTCCATGGCGCATGTACTAAACTATGGGTCCTAACCCCATAAACTCCATTCACCAATTACATCAACCGTGTCGCAACCAACATTAAGTGCATTGCTCCCAATTCCATCACGTGATTTCGCCATATTATTATTTCCCTATTATCCTTGCTATTTAGGACATTAAACTAAACAACCCAATAACAACTGAAGTGGTTTAAAAATAAGGTTCAGATTATTACGTTCGCAATGTCGAAGTTCGCTGATAAAGTACCTAGTCATTAGCTCATTTGTTCCAACTAATAATTTGGTTCCATACAGTTCGCTTTACTGTTAGTTCTCATGTTCTGATTCACTTTATACAGTTTTGATACAGAATAAAATATCCCAAATTACTTCATTTTTTTGGCGATAATAGACTCTAATTCCTCTGCTTTAGTTTGACTGTTCAATAGTGCGTATGTGTACTTGTGTTGTTTTGGTATAAGTTACCCATATATGTCGTTCTAAATGAAGTAAGCCGCGCATTAACGTAATTTTGGCAAAGTGCGTATAAATTATACAGAAGGCGGCTCAGATTAGTAATGAGGTATTATTTCACGGTATACATACTTTTGCATAGTTAGTAGAGTACTTTCTCAACAAGTCTCGTATCTTTGCCTTCTCTATGGCACAGAATAAATATTAGTACCTACTATGTAAAGAAGGTTCAGTGTTAACAAATCCCCTGCTAAAAGTTGCATTGACGAAGCGAATTGATAAGCGAAGGACGTAATTCGCGAACGTGTGCGTTCTGTAACAGCGCGTGACTTCCACTAAGGTACCAACTAAGTTGGTCACCGGCATGTACTTGAAGCGGCGCGATGAAACCACGGAGTTAGCCGCCCCTGGCTATAACCAAAACCAGGCCTGTCCCGCTTGCCGCTTCGGCTAACCTCTGCTCTCGCGCGGTTCAGTACACCCAAGTGTTAGTCAGTAACACATATCGTACCGCAGTGTGGTAGTGTTGTACCTTGACGATAACATGCAAATTTGGCAATCCTAACCAGATGAAAGAGCACGTGCTATGCGGTAGAAAGGGATGTCATAGTTAGAGGTTTGTAGCTGTCAAACATCGGTTTTGTTAGACAGTCGACATCAAAGACACGTTTACACTTTTGCACCTCATTCCATTGTAATGAGGCTAAAGATACAAAAATCTCTTTCACGTCGACTGTACGTCAGTGCTATTATCGAACGAGCGAAGTTCTATGCTAGCTTGGGCCGATAATCGTTTGGATGTCCAGCACTGTGTTCTCCCCTATAGGTCGCATTTCTTAAACGATTCTCCTGATTTTTTTGTTGTTTCTTGTCCATTCACTTTTCCGTTTTTTTTTATCAAAAGACAGGCCCGTGTATTCTACAGCTACTATCTAGTGTTGAAATAGGAACGAATGAAGTGCCATAGGTGATGATCTTGGGGAATCGACGGAAGTCCTCAAATATTATCGGCCCACATACAGCGATTCGGTTTTTTTTCCCTTATAATCACCGCATTTGTTATCGGAAATCAGGTCACGTGGTAAGTTGGAAAAAAAATGTGGAAATGTTCTCGTGGCTTGGCGGAGTACTAAATTGAAGTCGGTTAAAACTTTGTTTTTAAAAGTAAATTATTTATATTACATCATTGCACATTTCACTCAGAAATAACGGTGCATGCTACATCTACTTTACCATATATATATGGCTCTGCTTACCCTTTTAGCGTGATTGGTCGGCAAACGATCTATTACTAGACTCAACACCAATTACTAGTTTATTCTGTAACAGAACTCAAACTTAGTATGCCGGAGAAGGAGTGGGGTGCCTGCGCCTCGTCCCACATACCTAAACCAAGTCTTTTTTAAACTCCGACGCAAAGACAGGGGTACAATACGTTTGACGTTTCTGTGTGTCTGTCTGTGTCCATTAGTTAAGGAGCTACGGCTCCTAAACGAGTCCTGACTATTGGGGGCCAATCTTGAATATAAAACACAAATCGACGACGATATATATACGTAATATATGGACCGATTTTAATGCGGTGTTTGTCCGAAAGCTAACGTGGTCGAGATATTTCTTAGCTACGTTTCAATAAAATAGGTTCAGCCGAGATATAGAACTTTGAAATGAAAATGTCGGGGGTTTTTCAACTTTTCTAAGTTGACAATTATGTATCGTTCTATGGAACAGTGACGTCACTGCACAAATAATGGAACAAAATGGGAAAGAACAGAAATGAGCCAATAAAATTATTTCAATGGGATTCAGCAAATACGAATAACTCAGTTTACCTAAACCACAATTTTAAAATGAAATCTGTAATGACTAATATATAAGTTTTACTTTCCTGAACGCAAGTTTTTCCCCAACATGTGGTCATCCAAATTTTAGGGGGCTTTTTTTGTTGCAAAATATTCAAGTTTTCACTTCTGCTGGCACTCCCGGAGTGCAACCCGGTCTTTTTTTTACATTTTCTACCTTCTCCTTAATCTGCGAACGTGTGTGTACAGCAGCAGTATTAGCAGTGCCGTATTAGCCCATAAGCAAATTAAGCAATTGCTTAGGGCGTCACGTCTTGGGGGGCCTCAGAAAAAGCACAAAAAAATGCTTATGGATAGGGGGGCCCACAGGCGGGGATTGCTTATTTATACCCCCCTGCCACACACTCGTCGAGTGACGTGGGAAATAGCGAAGAAAGGAGGCAGAGACATGGTGTGGCAACGTTACCCGTCATAGCGCTCATCTTAAATATAAATATAAATAAATATTAATATTACGGGACAATCTTACACAAATCGACTTAGTCCCAAACTAAGCAAAGCTTGTACTATTGGTACTAGACGCGATAACCATACTTATATAGCTAAATAAATACTTAAATACATAGAAAACATCCACGACTTAGGAACAAATATTCGTCCTCATCACACAAATAAATGCCCTTACCGGGATTCGAACTTAGGACCTCTTGCTTCGTAGGCAGGGTCACTACCAACTAGGCTAAAGCGGTCGTCGATCTTGCGCCTCGTCATGCCCACAGCTCCCTGTTTTGTCGGTTTTTTGGGCGCGAATCAAAGCGGCAATAAATGTAAGTAACCAAGTGCAGAGCGACGCCAGTGTGTGGCCATAGAGGGCGACATCGCGGCAGCGAGGAGCGGAGCGATGAGCAGCGCGAGGACCATAGTGTGGCTGAGGTATTAGATCAAGTAGTTTTAATACGGCACTGAGTAGTAGCTACGCCTTCAAAGAGGTCAAAATGATCTACACACGTCTTCATTGTAAGGCAATAAGGGCTCGTCTAATATTTATATTTTGAAGTGGTTCATACTACATACAGGGTTCTACCATTGACAGTGAACGTAATAAAAAGAGTGTTCCCATTATCTTATAAAGTAGTTCCATAATTGCTCACGCGCTGCGCTGCGGTCGGTGCGTACGCGCCGGCCTCGGAACAGTTTCTGTACTAACTAGATAGTTAATTATGAACAAGGTGTTTATGTCATTATTTATTTATTTACTAATAACATAAGTAATGCATTGTCGTTGTATATTTGACGGAAAAGCCACTAATCGCAGTCGCTTGCTAAATGTATCAGCCTTAGGGTGAATATCCACCAGAGATGTGCGAAGCTGTGTTTTTATATATGTGACAACTAGCTAGACTAGCTGTCAAGCATGCATTATGTGATAATAAATATACGTTTGTTGATACCTACTTACTTATTTAAGGCCGTATTTATAAACGTTCTACAAGCCTATTTTAACTAAAATGGCGTTAAAACTCGTTTGTACTATCTGTCACTTTGAAATTTGTGTTTGTAAGAAAGGGACAAAGCAGATTTTATTTAGCAGAGGCATTTTAAGTTTTATGAATAAAGGGGTTGGTCTGTTTCAGTGCCTGGTATAGTCTTTCTGATAAGTATAGTTAGTAGTAGTAAAGTAGTCGATATAAACTCTAAAGGAATTATTTATGTGATAAATAAATAAATAATAAATGACTATTGGGGGACAATCTTACACAAATCGACCTACTTATAATCTAAGCAAAGGTGGTACAGTCAGCATCAAATAAATAGATAGTAGCAGCCAAAGTCACACAAATACATGCCCTTACCGGGGTTCGAACCCACCGGCTTCGTAGCCAGGGTCATTAGGCTCATTTTCTACTAGGTCAATATGGTCCTCGAAATATCCTTCTTGGGGTAACTATTACTATTTCCATACAAATTTTTATGAGAATCGGCTCAGCTATAGCTTGAAAAGCTCAAACAGAAACTGAAATAAGTTTGGCAGAATTGTTTGAAAGCCCAGCCTAGCACATCTCGATTCTCGAGCGGACTAATAAACATATACAAGAATGTATACATATACCAAGCAAATCCATCCGTAGAAACTAGTTCGCTATAATAATACCTCATTACGATACAGCCACCGAGTTGGGAGCAAATTATATGTTTTCACTTTATGAAATGGCGCGCCATTCATTCCGTCGACGACGTTTGGTCGTCTGTTGATACCTACTTATATTTAGCCTGTTTCAGTGACGGTATAGTCATTCTTAGTAGTAACTGGTTGTTTTTTGCTTGACTAAGGCTGAGCCAATAGGAAGGGATATGTTTTAGCAGTCTATCCTTACTAATATTATAAATGCGAAAGTGTGTATGTCTGTCCTTCCTTCACGTCGCAACGGAGCGTCGTATTGATGTGATTTTTCGTTTTTCAGTGGGAAAACATCTAATTCCCACGGGAAAATTTAATATGTTACATTTTCCTATAACCACGCGGGCGAAGCCGCGGGCATCAGCTAGTGTTTGTATATACGTGTGTTGCACCGTAGCGTTTAAGAGACTGAGGCTCTAGTATAAGTTTTACCGAAACAAAACTTTACGATCGCGTTTGCGTTTTACCCTCAATTTATATGGGATTTGACAGCTAAACGCGAACGCGATCGAAACGTTTTGTTTCGGTAAAACTTATACTAGAGCCTCTGAGCCGATTTTGATGAATGAGGTGTCAATCGATTCGAAATTATGCTCCTGGTGGCAACATGCTACCTTTTGTACGAAAAAAAACTTATTCAGTTAATTGCCGGAGTCGGGTTACGGTTTTTTGAAATGTTTACGGCCCTGTCGCAATAAATTAATGAATACCTACGATATTTTGAATGCGATTAGCGAAAGTGAATAGGCAGCAGAATTAGTTACGCAAAATAACACACGCTCAAAATGATCTAAACAGTCGTTATCCCCTTGACGTTAGAGTCGTGTGTAGGTAATTTTGAACACTTGACCCTTGAACCCTGCACAGTACAGTACTAGTTATCGGCCACTTATCTCCTTCATTGGCTTCTTTTTAATATTTGTAGGTACATCCTCTTCGTTTTAGTGTACTCTCAAGACACACTTTACTTTAATGTGTGGTCTAGATTAGCCTACTATTCGTAGGTAAAATAAGTTACTATCAAAATAAAGCATTTTGGTACAGTCAGCATCATATAGTTAGTAGCAGCCAAAGTAGTCAAATATATCGTAACACACCCTCACTTCTATAATAATAAAGACGTGTTCCGATATATTTGGCTACTTTGGCTGCTACTAACTATATGATGCTGACTGTACAGGCTGCTACTGCCGACTAGTTTTTTTGCACAGCCATCAAGTATAGTCAGTCCAATGAGCCCAAACACAATGGGTAACCCCTGTAACTTGTGTAAGTGTCATTTAGGAGTTGCTATGGCCACATTCTGGCTCCACCAGCTCTAGCTCGGTTAGTGTGTGATCAATCGTTTGGTTCAGCTCAAACATCAAAATGGATTGCAAATTTTGAATGACAACTTACATAAATCAGTGCTAATGACAGAAAAGCCCGTAAAAAGTTGAATCCAAAATGACATTTCATAAAGGAAGTCTTTACTTAGCGATTCAATATATGGGAGGTAGTTGTTACCCGTGTAATGATGGACAGGGATATGATAAGTCGGTCCCAGGCTCCCTGCATTTACCTTATTTTAGAACGAAACCCGCCGGACCTGTGGCAACCATAAAATATACATAGCGAACTATTTTTATGGTTCCGTCAAACGTGATACAGTTGAATGAAAGTTTACGCATCGTACCCATTTTAATCCATTGAGTTCTAAACTGACATCCATACCAGTGCCAGCACACTTAACATTTTGTTCTACTTAATTCATAGGATTAAATTATAAAATAAAAAACTATTTATTGACATCGTACACAAATCGACCTTGTCCCAAACTAATTGAAGTTTGCACGAAGTACCAACGATATACATATTTATAATAAATAAATAAACCCCTATGTAATGCATAATAACAGCTATGAAATTAAAACCGAAATTTATTATGAGTCAGAAATGTATTTTTTTAATAGATACCGAAAAAGCACGTTTTCATAAGACACACATATTGGCTTCATTGAGGGTTAAATTCATTTGACATGTAATTTTTTATTATCAATAAAGTATGAGTATGAGTATTTCCAAATGTGAAAAAGCAAAGTAAAACCTTAGTGTTTTCACCCTTTTTTGTTGTGTGCGTATATTAAACTAAACAGTTGTGAACGTCCAATTTCACGGTTATGTAGTAGTTTTTTTTAAACAGAACCCAGTTGCTGTGGCCCGGTATACTTAACTGTCTTTTTTACACTGCGGTCGCGGTTTGCTCCTCGGGTTAATAATTGCATATTAATTGATGCTTCCGAAGCCTTCAAACAGTTTCGATGCTTTTCTAGTTTTTACCACCGCCTTACACTACACCATATCATTGCAATAAACACCGTGGTCCAAGGGACTAAAGGTTGTATTTGGTTGGTCAATTAAAGGGCGATTTCTGGTTGGCAACAGAATAACAGAAGATAATAGCAGTTTTATTCGCTTTGACGTGTCTTCGGGTTTATAAGTGTTCTTGTTTTTATCTCTAAGCAAGTTTTGTGAAATGCTGTCTTACAATGTTTAATATACTTTTTTCTACTTATATTCTCATCATGTTCCATAATATTCACATCATATTTCTTATTGTTAGACTTCGCATAACCTATTATATTAGGTGTAGCCGAAAATTAAAAAATACATACGATACGCTATAATAAGTGTACCTACTCGTTTGTGTAAGAAGCATCTTAATAATTGAGTCAACCTGCTACACATTTTTTTTCCCGTCTGCACAAATTGTACTTATTATGAATCTTCCAACAATTAATAATGGTATTCAATTTATTTTAATCAAACTTCTTCCCATGTCAAGAAGTTCTCATCAAAAATGCCAGCGCAGCCTTCGTATCCTAGTCACCCGTCATAACATGTCACATCCTATTAGTCTTCTCCACATCAGCCCGGCTATTCTGTAATGTGTTTTAAGTTCACCTACACACTCGCCCTCAAATATATCTTGACGCGGCGATTCGTAATAACTAAGCGTAGGCAGAGGTCTAGATTCGTTAGGCGACGCGTTAGATGAGACGTATGATCGCGTAAAGAATAACAGCCCAGGTAGAGCTTAAGCGTATTCACGACGCGTCCCGCACCGCCGCCTACATATTAATACGCACAACGTCCGTCCGTTATTGCTGGTTTAGTGGGCTTGTACACCGCAAAACAATCGAGCTAGTCGACGCTAAAACAATTCACAAATCTGCTACCAGTATGGGCCACATCGCGTTTTTTAAACGTCGACGCGGGTTTGTCTCGATTTTCACGTGATTCGAAACAAACTCGCGTGGACGCGGACTTGTAAAAAGCGCGGTGTGCAATGTGCATAGGCCCTACAACTCTGCAGTGGCGTAACGTGGCGTGGCAATCCGCTCCGGGTAACACCCGGGAGTGTCACCATCGACGTAAAGCTGAAAGCTCCATCGCCTGGGGAACCCATCCCACAACTACGCCCCGCGGGTGCCACCCATGCTGAAACCTGGGATTCGCTCAGCTCCATAATCCCAAGAATTGACTTAGAAGGCACAAGCGGATTCAGAGAGCGGCTAAGTGGCTCAAGCCCGGCCCCCAAAAAGCCACTTAGCCCTTACTTAAAAAGCTTCAGCACGAAGCAAGCTTCCCAAGTGGAGTAAAGCCCTCTCTAACTAAAATCCTGGATCCGCCACTATACGTAGGCACCAGGGATGTTACGGAGGTGGTTTTATCGGAACCGAAGTCGGATTCGGAGGTTTTATATTTAATTTGTCGTAATCGGAACCGAGACAGCTCGCGCGCCGTCTTGTGCTAGCCTTGCGGCACGTGGGGAGATGCGCGACAGGTATAAATCTGTTTGTTTATGTTGTAAGTCCGCGTTCGTCCCACAACCTATGACCTCCGATAAAGACTCCGGTTCAAAAGTGTCGGAACCGATGTCGAATTCGGAGGCATAATATCAATCGGATGTTCCGACTTTTCGGAAGCGGAACCGAAGCCCTGTAACAACCCTAGTTAGGTTTCGTGGAATCGACTGCTGTCTGACCTTCCAGACCTCAGCCAACGCTCTTTTACCTGGGTTCTACCCAAGGCTTCACTAAGTCCATGTTAATGTTATACTAGGAACAAACGTAGAGACGAGTTCATAACCTCTGCGAATAGACAGAGACAGGCAGTCCTATATGCCCTTTTAGGGAACGCTTCCACGGAGAATGGGAAACCAACGGTAGTTCTGTTTAGGAATAATATGCCGGTAAATATTATTGTCAAGTTACTACAAGTACTTAGCAGAGCCACCGTAATCTTTGTATACTAATATTATAAAGAGGAAAAGTCCGTAAAATTGTAGTTTTGTATATGTATGTTTGTAGGTTATGGGTAATCTCCTGGATGGTTATAGGTTATAGGCTATATATTTTCCCGCGGGTTTGCCCGTGTTCTTTGCAATACGTTAACCGCACGGCCAGTTAGTAACGTTATAGGTAGGTATAACAAAGGCAATATTGTAGTTGCAATGTGAGTGCAAATTTTGATCGACTGCCCTTTAACAGATTCTTAGCGGTTTGGTGGAAATAGGTGGCATTTTCTATCAATATTGAATATGTAATAATAATTCATTATAAGCTTATTAGAAACATCTTCATTTAATTATACCGACGCCTCTATAATTATAACTTTATATTTTTACAATTAAACTAAACGAGTTCCTAATAGCTAGGCCCATTACGCCACTAAGAAAAATGCAAATCGTTTGAACAGATATGTCACAGATAAAATGGCAGTAGTTACCATTAGTTAGATATGGCATCGTTCAAGGAGCTTTTAAAATTATTTAACTGAGATAATGACGCTAAGGGCAATGCCACTAAATAACTGTTACAATATAAAGAATGCAAGCAATCTTTAATTTTATATGTTATCGTCGTGTCGAGTATGATTCAGGACGGTTTTAGTGACGTCCATACTAACTCTTTCTTCGTAGGTTTGCAACTTTGCAACCTTCTAAAACTTAAACCGCTGCACTGCTGAAATAGCCCTGAAGAAAAATATAAGCGTTGTAATACCTCGTGTTTAATTATAATCAAAGCTCCTAAATCTAAGGCGGTCTAGTCTGTGTAGAGATTATCGTTCTACGAAACACTGTCAAGCGTGATAAAGATACTATTAAAGGGGTTAATTTAAATAATACAAGAAGTACGACTAGGTGTTTATTCAACCAAGGTTCACAAGAGAAAGAGAGCTATTTTAACGCTCCCGCTACTTTTATAACAATCGTGAACGAACAATTTACTAAACGAATGATTGAATGATGTCACAAGCGTCTTGTTTACGTTATGGCAACACAGATAATAATACTGTGTCACACCCGCAGGACAATTTAATCATGGCAACACTGACGCCAAGTGTCATCATTCATAAACATTTGAAGTTCATTCCAAATAATTGAATTACAATTTGCTTATAACTAACACTCGGCTTATCCTGACAGCGGATTACGCCCTCGTAATTCCAGAAAAGAAACATTATCTTAACAAAATTAAGTTAGTTCAACAGGCTGATCACGTGACGCATCGCACGCACGTGAGGTAGATCTAAATTTAACTTTTTATATGAAAAAAATCCAGTTGAATTCTCTTAACGCACGTTCGAAATGTTTCGTGATTACCCCTCAGGTGCACAATCATCAAATTCATCTTAAAACACCCCCAATTGTTTATGTACTCCACTTACTTGAAAATATTAATTAATTAGGGTAGAACTTAAACATTCACAATAATTTATACCTGATGGTAATACAGCTATAGTGTTAAGAGTTTTATAACTAAATCTTATCCAATTATGCGAATAATGTGATGACGAATAATTACCACATACTAAACTAAGTGTTAGTGAAATATGATGCAATAATGACGAAAGTGAAACATTGTGATGTGAAAATGTATTGGTAGCCCGGCCTTTCCTGACCGAACTTACGACCTCGTAGTTTAGTAGTTGTAATTCTTACGTAATCATTACAGGACACACTCAGTTAATGTTTACGTAATGGGACACACCCGAATGGGATATAACCAATGGATAACTGAGAATCTGGCACAGTTTATGCCATTAGATATACAGTAGTTTTAATTCTTACGTAATCATTACAGGACACACTCAGCTAATGTTTACGTAATGGGACACACCCGAATGGGATATAACCAATGGATAACTGAGAATCTGGCTCAGATTATGCCATTAGATATACAGTAGTTGTAATTCTTACGTAATCATTACAGGACACACTCAGGTAATGTTTACGTAATGGGACACACCCGAATGGGATATAACCAATGGATAACTGAGAATCTGGCTCAGTTTATGCCATTAGATATACAGTAGTTGAAATTTTTACGTAATCATTACAGGACACACTCAGGTAATGTTTACGTAATGGGACACACCCGAGTGGGATATAACCAATGGATAACTGAGAATCTGCTCAGTTTATGCCATTAGATATACAGTATGTTCTACCAACGGACACACCAAGAAGGTAGGTTATGTGATAATTACATATATGATTGCAATTGTACTCTTTTTTTATTAATAATTTTATGGTCATTATTGTGACATATTTACATTAAATATCATGATAAATTTTTGATTATCTTATTTACAGGTTGACGTTTCTAATTGTATAACGACTAAGTACGAAAGGATTACAAGAGAAGATTATACTATACGATACTTCTGTATTTGGGAAGACGTGCTACATACGTATGTTGAAGTAAATACCTACATAATAAAGATGAAGAAATAATCATGCAATTTTATTGTTACACCTTACCAAAATAAATGCGATTTTCAATAAAATAGTTTGTTGTTATTTTTATTATAAACCATTTTTTTTAGAGTTCGACTTCATCATCGCTCATAGATTGTACAACAAACTTCTTCATTTTGTCGGCCGCAATGACGTTGTTGTACTTTCTACAACGCTTATTTATAGAGGTTACTCTGTAGCGATCATTATCATAAACTTTAAAAATGTTATATGGACCAGCATACTTATCAACAAGTTTTCCACTTGTAAGTCCCTTCTTTATTATTTTACGTTGTACTTGTACCAAATCTCCTATCTTATAGTTAATACTAGGTCATCTATTGCTATCGTATCTGGCCTTACTTTTTCGCGATGCTTCTATAGTACGATTTTGGGCTTGAGCTCGTAGTTCAGGTAAATTAACAGTAGCTTGTTGTTTGTCAGGTAAGTGAATTTCAAATCTAGGTTTAAACCTGTAGACCAATTAAAAGGGACTCTTTTGTGTACTAGAATTAATTGAGGTGTTAATTCCCCTTTCTACTTGTGGTACGTACTCTTCCCAGTCACCATCATTTTCATCAGTGTAAGCTACAAGAGACTGCAAGATAGTTCGATTGAAGCGTTCTAGCTGTCCATTTGCCCTTGGGCATGCTACTGCATTAAGAATGTGGCGTATCTGTTTTGTTGTACAGTAATTTGTAAATTCATGACTAGTAAAAGCCTTACCGCGGTCTGTAAGTATACGCGTTAGACATCCAAATGCTCTACATAAGAGATTAATTGTTGATATGACATGTACTGTGCACGTGTTTGGTACTGCTTGCAACCAGGTAAACTTGCTGGACCCATCAACAATGACTAGTAAGTAGATATTTTTATTTTCTGACAAACAAAATGGACCCAAATGGTCTAGGTGCCATGTATGCCAGGGTACGTTACCCTTATCAATAGGATTTAAATATCCAAGTTGTTTACCTGGTGGCTTTTTCGCAAATTGGCAAGATATACACGCTCTAACGTACTTAGTGACAAACCTGCGTATCTTTGCAAACCAGTATTCGCGTTGGATTAGTTCTATAACTTTATTTTCATTTAGGTGTCCATTATCATCGTGAAACATTTTTGTTACTCCCCAGCGAACTGACTTTGGTATTACAGTTTTATATTCTGTACCTACTTTTTTGTGTAAAATATTATCTTTAACCGAGTAATTGTCTCTATAATCGGGATGTTTTATATTATTTATAATGTTTTGGATTTTTGGGTCGTCCCATTGCACAGCTGTTACCCAATTCTCTTCACTAATATGTTGCAGAGGTAGGGGACAGCGACTGAGTGCGTCAACGTGTTGCATTTGTACGCCTGGTCTATAACGTACTTCAAAATGAAAGATTTGCAACTCTAGCCACCAGCGTCCTATCCTCGGCAACATACCTTTTTTTGTCCATGTGGTGCTAAGTGCTTGACAATCCCTGTAAACTACGAAATGACATCCTATCAAATACACCCTAAATTTTCTAATGCTTAATACCACTGCCATTGCCTCCAATTCGTACGAATGGTATTTTTTTTCAGTATCAGTGTTCTGTTTACTAAAGTAAGCTATGGGTTTTAGTAAACCATCTGGCGGTTTCTGAAACAAAATACCACAAACTCCCTGGCTTGAGGCATCAGTGTGCAATTGGGTTTCATATGCCGGGTTATAGATAGCGAGTACTGGTTCATGAGTTAAGGAGGTTTATATATATATAAAAGCGTTTTGTTGCAGGTCACTCCGTTGCCATGTCTGTTTTTTTTAAATAGAATCGTATGTGGTGCTATCCGATTTGCGAATGCCATAATGTACTTCCTAAAATAACTAGCTAAGCCAATAAACCTCCTTAAATCATGTACGTTCATGGGTTCTTCAAAGCTTTTTAGCGCTTCTACTTTGTCTGTGGAGAGTCGACCTTCACACCTTCGGATACTATGTGCCCTAGATACTCTATACTAGGTCTCAAAAATGAACACTTGTTACGCCGCAATACTAGACCAAAATGACTTACTAGTTGTAACGTTTTTTCAAGATGATCTAACGCTTCTGTGGCCGATTTTGAAGCCAACAAAATATCATCAATGTATGCCATCGCAAATTCAAATCTGGACTGACCTAACATGACATTCATTGCTCGCTGGAACACAGCAGGACCATTAGCCAAACCATACGGCAACCTTTTATATTGGAATTGACCAAATGGAGTCACGAATGACGTGTATTGCTTGCTATCTGGGTGCATTTTGATTTGATGATAACCCGCAGCTAAATCTAACTTTGTGAAAAATTTGTCGCCACTTAACCTATCCAATTGATCTTGTATAACTGGCAATGGGTAACGGTCTTTCTTTGTTAACTTATATAATACTAATATGACGGGGCTAGCGTAAGGCGAGTTGCTAGGTTCAATCACATCATTATCGAGAAGGTCTTGTACTATGGTCCTAACAACCTCTTGTTCCTTGAGGGACATTCTATAAGGTCTATGATAAAAAGGTACTTCAGTGGTTAATTCGATTTTCATTTCAATCTCGCATTCACCTAATCTTGTTCTTGGGTAATCGTCAAAGCAATGGCTATATTTATGGAATATACTCTCAAGCCGAGAACTATCGCTACTATTCAAATCGCTTTGTTTAACTTCGGTTGGTTCATTTATTTGCCCTCGAGGAACACAACGCTGTGAGTACATAGTAATCGGTTGACATTGCAAATTAAAGACGTTAATGTAGCCTACGTTCCCGTGAATTTCTGTAGTCTGTTCTGGAACGTCTATTTCCTTACCTAATATCCCACCCAAATCGCAGCATTTTCACTTGAATTGGAAGTATTGTTTGTAATGTAATTTGGTTCGGATACCCGAATAGGCAGACTCGTTGTTACTGTGCCGGTAGATTGAACTCCCGCATTAATTTCAGAATGCTGCGGCGGTGAAGGAGTAGCCCACGTGCCTTGCGCCACTGTGTTGTTTGGAGTTGCACATAGCTGGCACGTGGCAATTTCGGTACTCGCTGCACTAGCCGATTGGCAAGGTACAGGTGCAGGTTCAATAACGGGTGGAGGGTTAAAAGTGACATCCGTAGACGTACCTGCAGTTACAGAATTATGTGCGCCTCCTTCCTTGTTCGAGAATTTGTTGTAGCATATTCTCCAACTAGGGTTTGCAATCCGGATCCAACTTGTATGGAAATATCCGGATCCGCGGATCTGGATCCGAAAATTTCCATACAAGTCGGATCCGCATTGCAAACCCTATCTCCAACCGATCCAAACGTTCTTTGTTGTTTGGACCACGTGGTTTGCGAGGCCTCTTAGGAGGCCCCGCTGCATTTTCTTCCATATCTTCTTCAATTTCAAGGGTTCGTCGTCGTCCGGTCTTGAGTCGTTCAGATCGACCACTCAATTTAGGATACGAAGCGGTATTAGCACGTGAAAATTTTAAAACGAACACTTCTGAATTATTAAAGGGGTTAATTAAAATAATACAAGAAGTACGACTAGGTGTTTATTCAACCAAGGTTCACAAGAGAAAGAGAGCTATTTTAACGCTCCCGCTACTTTTATAACAATCGTGAACGAACAATTTACTAAACGAATGATTGAATGATGTCACAAGCGTCTTGTTTACGTTATGGCAACACAGATAATAATACTGTGTCACACCCGCAGGACAATTTAATCATGGCAACACTGACGCCAAGTGTCATCATTCATAAACATTTGAAGTTCATTCCAAATAATTGAATTACAATTTGCTTATAACTAACAATACCAATATCTCAATTTGTATGGACGCAAGTTTGAGTTCTAAGTATGTTATTGGTTGTACCCGTCACAAGTCAGCTTTCCGTGAAATCAATTCAATCCAGCAATTTCCTCCCGTCATCAACGTGAATAATATAGACATTTCTAATTCCTATGCATCAAAATGCCATAATTTACATGTTTTCGATTTGAATCACAATGCTTCGGAGTCTCGAGTCGTAAGTTCATCGCTTTGTCATTCAAATGATTCACAAAAAACTTCGATAACATTCAACGTCGAATGTTTATTTAACCCTGTGACATCACGTCCTGTCGCCGAAACTATAGGATAAGTAGCACCTACTTATTTACTTTTTTCCCTATAAATATATTCAAAGCAATCTTGCAATCTTTTCCTACGTCCAGCTGCGGAAAATCACAACTAAAAACTATTTAATTGGAATCCTTTTGGTATTTGCCGTTCGCGCCTAATCTCGGAACGAGAATGTTTTTTTCTGTCCCCAAACAGACCCCCAGTTTGTATCAGCTTTCGACTACCACCGAACAAAAGATTATTTTCAAATTCATTTTTTTAAATAAATGTTGTTGTTGTACATACACATTGTTACTATTTTCTGCGCTACTGCTGGTAAATCTTTTTATGTACCTATATGTAATATCATCATCTTCCGCAACGCCTAATGAACGACAACCCAGCTTGCAACTATTCCCGTCGTAATAATTCCTTCTCTACCGTAGCCAAATGAGACACCAGATCTAATCCGTCGAGAGAAATACTAGCGGAGAAAACCGTTAATCAAGACTGCTGGCAAGTTGTGTCCTGTTATTATGAAGATGCATGCAAAAATAAAACCTACAAAATAAATACATAGTAAAAGCGAACGACGTATTCAAAATGAGCAAAAAGTAGGATGGTAATGTTATGTTTAGTGCCCGCCTCACACGTGTCCGTGTTGGGCATGCACACAAAGTAATAAACTGCCATCGAGAACAAACAATCCCACACGGCCAGCTACTTTGTCAATTTCGATCGGCAAATATTACAAATTGTATCAACTATTTGACTATCCTTGGTTCGGTTTAAACAGCTCGTGTTCGAATTAAAGCACTTTGTGCCCAAGGTTCTAGTAGCCGATGTTGGTTAGTAAATATTTTGAGTGTTGCCAACGAGATAGAGGGAATATTTGAGCTTGGTATTATCAGTGCGAGAGTGCTGAGATTGTTGTCACACTGGCCGGTGTTGGGTCGGTAGAGTAGTCGCTAATTATACTGCCGCCGGGGTTATCTTCAAAGGATCGCTGTGTTGCCCTTCGCATGTTGCTGCAGCTTCTTCAAACACGCTGCTATTATTATAATTAGATAATTAAGTTATTTATTCATTTATTAGCCATAAACCATGTATACTGTAGGGAAGGTAATCAGAGGTAGAATAACGAACACGTTTAGACGTTTTATCACGTTAACAACAGGTATTATTACACGAATAGCGTGGCCCAGAGACCAAATCCGGGGGTGCCTACTTGACGTCTTCAAATCTTACAAATTATAGACTACTAGCTTCCGCCCGCGACTTTGTCCGCGTGGACCCGGGATAAAAACTATCCTATATTTTAATCCAGACTATAAACTATCTTCGTGCAAAATTTCATTCAAATCGGCTCAGCCGTTTAAGCGTGATTGAGTAACAAACATCCAAACATCTAAACTTTCGCATTTATAATATTAGTAGGATATTTACAGACTTCCAGTTTGATTTGAAATCAGAATAGTCCCGCCAGCAATGTAGAGCTTGCACAGACGGTCTCTACAATACGTTGCTCAATATGGTCTAACTAATAACGCTGCTTCGTTTTTCGACTGGCTATGTATTTTAGTTGATTATTTTTCGGGGAACTACAACAAAACAATATTTCACGTATCATTAATTAGTTTGATCAAAACCAGCCATCAAGTTGAAATAAATTTTAATTGGAATCGCTTCCCGGAATATTTCACCATATTCTCGAGCGCGTGATCAGCGACGCGACGACACACTTATAAATACCTCTTTGAAATTATATTAAAACATAACCATATCTGGCTGCTGGTCCATAGCTCTCAGACAAAGGTGGCATTCTTTCTGCGGATCATCCAAAGTCAAGACGCGTAAAACAAAGTTTACTTTTAGACTAGCTGCCTGCGCGGCTTCGCCCGCGTATTCCAGTGAACACAGGCCAACCCGCGGGATAAAATATAGCCTATAACCATCCTGAAAGTCCATTCTACACGCATGTGAAAGAATTTCCATGATCGGATAAGCGGTTCCGGAGATTACCCATTACATACAAACTTGCAAAGCTACAATCTCACAGGCTTTTCCTCTTTAGAATATTAGTATAGATGCTAAAGCGTGATCTATTTACCCGAATAAACTAGTGATCTCTTTGTTTATTCACCGGTTCCATAAATCATATAAAAGAGAAATGCTCACTCACTTTTCACTGAAAACTGAATTTGTAATGAGGTTTTTATTGCTGTCGGACATCTTCCTTTACCTATTACGTACTTTCACGCCAGTTTCTCGGAGGGGTAGGCAGAGATTATCTAAACAACACTGCTCGATTCATCATCAGCACAGCATTTATTTACAAATTTGCTCATTGTGTGAATTCCAAAGCCGAATTTGAATGTGTCAGTGACGTTGGGAGACAATTTTTCCCCTTTGTCCATGACATTTCGTGGAGACTGCTGGTCTGATCTTTGTTATATCATTACATTATGAGGATATTTACGAGTTGAGCTTTGTGAAGACATCTTAAAGTATTTCTAAGAATGGCTGCTTTGAAATATCTTTAATCTTTTTTGGTTATTTGTTATTTTGTATGGCTGAAATAATTTAAGGTGACCGACTGTTTATTAAACTGTAATTTGAATTTGAATCTACTAGCTTGGATGATAGAGTCGCTTTTTGAACGGATTACTATGATGCAACTCGGTCAACTCAAATTACTTTTGGTAAATATAACAACTTTAGCAGTTTTAATGTTCAATTGATTTATAGCTTTTGACATTTTCTCTTAGTGTTAAGTAAAACGCGATGAGATCAGACGGACACAAATTAATCAGACTTGTATTCTATTTTTTAGGTGCATCCGCTATGTCAATCTCTTTGAGCGTGTGAATCATAATAATTTAATAAACCATTACGGAGTGCAATTCTGACTTCCGTACTTTTTCACGGTTTAATATGCAAATTAAAGCCTGATCGTGATCAGACATATATGAGGATCGCCATATTGTAGAATCACAATTATTACAAGATTAAGGACTATCTCCCAGAGCCCAAAATAGCTTAATTATTCATATAGATTATTCGGACGTGTGTTCTTTTAGAATAACGCATTATGATGTTTTCTCTCCTTCTTTGTATTCATTCAGTTTGACTTATTTTAAGTAGTTTAAGAACTATCATTGTAATAAGCTTTTTTCTGGCAAAAAATAACTGACTGTTGAGTTTGTTTCGGCGTTTCTTCTTAACAGTGGTCGTCCTTTTCAGAAACGCTGGTAGAATCTTGACTTGTAAAAGTGCCATTACGGCCTACTTGCAGAATAAAATTCATTTATTTAAATCAAAGGTGGATTATCCATAGGTATAGGCAAACTAGGCACGTGCACGTGGGCGCGGTGTTGCAAATGGGCGATTTTTTTCCTATAATTTTTAACCTTTGGCCGAAAGCGGCCGCATAATTTTATACCATGTGTCCTTAGCCATGTTTCATGAAAATTCAGCCATTTTTGAGATATTGGACTTTGAAATGAAAACGTCGGGGGTTTTTCAACTTTTCTAAGTTGTAGTTATTTAAGATAAGATGAAGCAAATGAATGCTCACGTTATAGATGTTATGCGATAAACTCTAATGTCCATTCTGCAATTAACTAAATTCAAATCCTATACTATTAAACTAGCAATATTTGTATATATATATATGGCAAATCGCGTTCTTGAAAAGGCTCTATCTAACGTTTTGTATGAAATTTGAAATATAGCGGTTTACGGGGGCGAAAAATCGTTCTTGCCGTCTCATGTCTGCGAAAATTCGTTTTCTCCGTATTTTCTCTATTTTCACCGGCCGGCCCTGGGATTATCTTATTATAGAATAATATGGTTTGGTTAGTACTGTATCTCATAAACATTTTCTACCGTGTTTGATACAATTATCGTCTAATGTGACTCACTCATCGGGTATGCGCCACGGGTTTAATATATGCAATGTAGCAAAGGAAAATCCTGAGAAGCCTTCCAAGTTAAACTCAGTATGGAAAGCTACTCGTTAGGTTGAGATTATTCAATGTGTCGACATTTTATAAAACTGCCGTTGGAATTGGAATCTTGTACAAACGACAACACTGTTAACTGACCATCCTGCGTTTATATAGAACCTTATTGCAATGCACTTAAGGTGCACCGATGGTCAGTTAGCTGTGTTGTCGATAGTACATAGGACGTTAGAGTTGCTTTTAGAATGCACTACTTTGATGCAATTCGGCCAACTCAAATAATCTCAAGTATAACTTGTGAACTCTTAATCTTCGCAGTGGGGCTTCATTAGCATATCTTTTGATACAGATATGATTTAACCAATATAAGTAGCTATAGCTTCTGCCCGCGACTACGTCCGCGTGGAACTCGTTTTTATTACGATAAAATGAACCAGACAAGCTTTCACCCCCCATTTGACCCCCTTAGGGGATGATTTTCGGGAAAAACCATCCTATGTCCTTCCCCGGGATTCAAACAATCTCCATACAAATTTTATTTATATCGTTTCGCATTTATAATATTAGTATGGTGTATGTATATTTTATGTGTCGTTCCTTGAACGAAAGATAACTGAACACGAAGGTATATATATACATGTGTATACGTATTTACACCGTCATCGTAATCATCATCCCAGCCGAAAGACGTCCACTGCTGGACATAGGCCTCCCCCAAAGAGCCACGATTACCGGTCCTGCGCCACCCGCGTCCAGCGGACTCCCGCGACCTTTACCAGGTCATCAGTCCACCTTGTGGGGGGTCTACCCACGTTGCGCCTGCCGGTACGTGGTTGCCACTCGAGAACCTTTCCGCCCCAACGGCCATCGGGATTTACACCGTCGCCCGCAATAATCCGACACATTTTAGTAATGCATTTGCTGAGGTTCTAGGAGGACTAAATATCTGAATATCGACAGCTCTGATTTTCTTGAGAATTCAGTAATGTTTTGTGTGAACTGAGTTTAATGAGCCTGTATTTAGCAACAATGTGTAGCCACATTATTAACTGTTCCTTCAAGAAACACCCGTGTCAAGGCCTACCGATATACATCTATTAACATACATACTGATATTATAAATGCGAAAGTGTGTCTGTCTGTCCATTAACTTTTCACGATTAAACCGCCGAACCGATTTAGATGAAATTTGGTATAGAGATAGTTTGAGTTCCGGGGAAGGACATAGGATAGTTTTTATCCCGGAAATGGGATATGAAAGTGGGGGGTGAAAGTTTATATGGAGCTACGATATAAACGAGTTCCAAACGGACGGAGTCGCGGGCAGAAGCTAGTAATACAATAAATTACACTGCAATTATCACAATTACATCTGATTCTTCTGAACCTAGGAATTTAATCAACAAACGCGTAATGCTTGTATCTACGATTAAATACATCGAAAGAAGAATATAATATATATAAGAGTAAGAGGGTGTAAGGGCGAATATCCACCAGAGCTGTGCGAGGCAGCAGAGCGGTGCAGCGAGGAAAAAATGCAGCAATAGGAAGAGATGCGCGAGGGAGGCTTGCAATGCTATTGGTAGATTATATTAACTTGACTTGTTCGTATGCAAGTATAAAACTATGTATGTAAGTAAGTTGTCCGTCAAATCTTGCAAGTAAAATTTGACCCACTTCCCGGTGACCGATTGAGCTGAAATTTTGGGTATAACTATAGTTTGGATGACAATTCAATATTATGGTACCATCGAGCTGATCTGATGATAGAGACAGAAGGTGGCCATAGGAACTCCGTAATAAAACCACATAACCCCATCGAGTTTGGGCTCGTTAGAATCGTCTCAATGAGCAGTTGATGATGGTATACAGAAAAGTACAGTCGGCAATAAAAGCTTGTACCAAAAATGAAATTTTTGAAGAAACTTATTGTACCTATGCCATCTGAATACCTTTATGTCCGACGTGAAGCATTCTTGCCTCTTACGTGCTAGTAAAGGGACGATAGCGGGCAAAACAATACACAATATCTTGACAAAGTTGTGTTTACATAATTGTTATTTATACGCTTGGCTTTCTTTTACCTAAATAAGAGGTAACCGTCCCAACGATTGACACCTTGTAGACTATTGTCAGACTATTGCCTCAGTCCTTACTATAATAACAAAACCACACACGTTTTAGAATAGTTGTCGGCACTATGCCTCAACACCTAACTCCTAAGTCACAGTCTCTTAGTAACACCTATCACACATCTTAATGCCGCTCATCCGGTGATTCACATTTTGCGGTGACCTTTAGGAACCAACCTCATGATTACGTGTGCTGTGATGATTTAACCGAAATAAACGGTAAGGTACTGAAGCAAAAAATTACCCTCAAATTAGTTATCGCCTGGCGATTATGCCGACACAATAGATTACAATTGAACACTTAAATAACACGCACTTCAAGATGAGTCTAATTGTTAAGTGTAATGTTTCTACAAATTGTCCGAACTAACAATTATAAGTTTATGTCAAAAACTTCATTTTTGGTACAAGCTTTTATTACCGACTGTACTTTTCTGTATACCATCATTAACTACTCATTAACACGATTCAAACGAGCCCCAAACTCAACGGGGTTACTTCGGTTAAATACTGAATTCCCATGGCCACCTTCTGTCTCCATCATCAGATCAGCTCCGTGGGACCATAATATTGAATTTTCATCCAAACTATACTAATAACCAAAATTTCAACTCAATCGGATAACGGCAAGTGACTGAAAAATGGATTGCAAATTTTGACGGACAACTTACTTACATACATACTTACATACGAACAAGTCAAGTGATAAAGCTTGTAAAAAGACAAGGTGCCAATCAAGTTTCTTGTTAATACGGACGCGACCGTAGATTACTTTTGTCACCTGACAAGCATCCCCGCTATTCTGTAACGTGTTTTAAGCTCATCTCAACGCTCACCCACAAATATATCGTGAAGCCGCGATTCGTAGTAACAAAGCGTAGGTAGAGGTCTAAAATCGTTAGGCGTAACGGGTGGGATAAGGCGCATGAGCACGTAAAGAATAACAGCCCAGACTGCCACAGCACCCAAGTGAACTCACAGGATAAAACCTATAGCCTGTGTCTATCCCGAAGGACCATTCTGTTTACTGGTCCGAGATTTTTTTGAATCAAAATAGAAATAAGGTTTATTCATGCCTTACAAAGGGTTGTGCTAGCTGTACCCTCACAAAGCCACTCACAGACTTTGTCTCTTTAATACTTATAGCAGTTTTGATAGCATAAGGCCTTATACATCTTGACAGATCATTTAAACAGCGTCTTGACGCGAAGGACAATGCCTCTCGTGACTATCCGGGCTCGACAATTGCGTCCCCATTGGAACACGCAAATTGAGGGAGCGTATCATCGGCAACCTCTTGAAGATTATGCCTCTTAGCGCGTTTGTGGGCACTTGATATGGAGATCTTGTGCCAGGTATCATCGTGGATTTTGCGGCCTTGCCGACACCCAACTCTCGTTTGCCTAAGCAGATTATGTTGAGCCAAGTTGCGTTCGAAAAGCGCAATGTAGGACGCCACATGCTACGCTTCAAGGACTGCGTGAAACGCGACATGGTTGCATTTAACATCAAACGCAGCACTTGGGAAGATTTTGCTGGCAACCACGATGAGTATTGATAAACAACATGATAAATCATCGTCACTTTTCGTCAAGCGGTGTAAGAATCTATTCTCTATCACACGAGAAACACAATCCTCTTAGGTTATAATTTTTTGTCTACTCTATCATATAATCGCATGAGATAAAGTCAAGAGTGGCTTTTTAGCCTCCTTTAACATGTAATTTTATTATTTATAGTTTTCCCTTAAACTTAATATAGGAAACACTTGTCAAGAAAGTGTCAAAAACGTTTCGGTCCACTTGCATGCGCCGGCGTTAAGTATCTGTCAACTTGACGGGTCTGAAATAGTTGACAGGCGAGCGTGGTGTTGTATCCCATCCGATGCGGACCACTTCACAAACTCCTAAAAAAAGAAAAATGCTGTTTAGAGGCTAATCCTTACTCATAATCATAAAACTTAGCGAAATGCGTTTTGTCTCTTTCTCAAAAAAAATGACAAAGTGACACATAAGGAATAAGTTATTATAAAGGCTTTTACAATTTTTTAGGATTTATGGACGTTTACGATATAGAACTTTTAGGGTAGGGAACTAATATTTGTTAATACGTTCAAAAGTTACTCATTCTCGTATTATTAATATTTATTCTTGATGCACACGTCATTGGTGAGATCGATATAACGCATAAGTCTCATAAGCACAGAATAATCATTACTCATAAAACTGGATAAAGATCAGCAAACATTATAGCAAAAGATTTGTATTGTAACATAGGTTTCCAATTCCAATTCAGAAAAATCCAGTTTAGTTTTGGAAGAGACTGTTAGAGCTTTTGTCAACTGCAAAAAAGATGAGATTAGGTGGTACCACGTGAAAATTGGCTCTCAACTAATTAGGTGAGTTTATATTAAATAGGAAGATCGCTCTTGGATAAGAATAGTTCAGGACTGGGATGAGTGATGGTACGCAAAAAAAAGAACTATGCTTAGTGTACGAAAACAGACTGATTAATTTACTTTAAAAACAAAGTTTTAACCGACTTCAATTTAGTACTCCGCCAAGCCACGAGAACATTTCCACATTTATTTTCCTATTTACCATATGAACTGATTTCCGAGAGCAAATGCGTTGATTATTAGAGAAAAAAACCCAATCGCTGTATGTGGCCCGATAATATTTGAGGACTTCCGTCGATTCCACAAGGATCACCTTTGGCACTTCATTAGCTGCTATTTCAACGGAATCTTATCAGAATCTGTGACGTACTTTTGTACTTTAAGTACATAATTGAGGAATTCCACAAGTCATCTGTGGTCTTCATCATCAATTCCACTCCACCAAATTTATGATTTCCGGGTGTAAATACACGAGATATAATAGAAAATACCAAAATCACTACACCCGTGGGTAATATAATTGAGGAGTTCCCTCAATTCCTCATGGATCACGTCATCCAACTGAATTTAAAAAAATGGGACCCACCTTGAACAAAAAAAAATTACGAATCGGCTCATCAATGACAGAGTTCTGAGGTAACAAACATTGAAAACAAATATATATATTTATAACCGAATTGAGAACCTCCTCCTTTTTTTGAAGTCGGTTAAAAATAGTGTTGTGAGTCTTTAAATCTCCAGTCGAAAGCGAAAGCTAAGACCGACTTTTTACCATGCTAAGGTGAATATTAATGGCATTAGCGCCTTTTGTATAACTTGTTCTTTTATGCAATAAAGATTAAATAAATAAATAATAAATAGACATTCAGCGTTTTTATTTCAGCATCATTATCTAAGCAACCATTGTTAACATAAATGATGATCAGAGAGCTGAAAATTATGACGATTGTTGATGGATGTTACTTGAAAGCCTAGCGTTATGCCCCGTTATGCCCCGGGTTCCTCTTTGTCACCTAATCCCAAAATTCGGCGCAGGCGCTATAGTTTTACGAACGCGACTGTGCCATCTCCCAGAGGGAAAACCAGACTGTACAATCTCACAGAGTTAAGCAATTAGTCTAAGTAAATGTAATTTCAAAAGTATCCGCTAGATGTCGCTGTTACTAGCGGAAACTAGCTAACGACATGTTTCGTCAATTGTAACTAGACGCTAGATATGGTTATGCCAAATTAAACCTTGGAACATAGTCCAATAAATATATACAAGCGATAGTATTCGATTCCCACAAAACCATAGATGCGTTTTGTACACAGACCGTATTGGGATTAGGCCGGTTTCCTTACGATGTTTTCCTTCACCGAAAGCCACTGTTAAAATATTCAATGATATTTCGTAACACACATATTAGGCCCGGTTTACACATTGATTAGTGATAAGTGCGAGTCCATACAAAAGCTACCGCACTAATCACTAATCAATGTGTAAACCGGCCCTTACTTATATGTTTGAGAAAAACCTTGTGGTAGCCGGGGTTCGAACCCACGACCTCCAGATTGAAAGTCGCGTGCATTACCGCTCGGCTAAAGCTGGTTTTCCACCAGAGGGGTGAGACGAGAATTAAAATTCGTATGGGACTTACTACCTATTTGCACTGAGCGCGCGCGCGCGGTGGAAATAGGTAGTAAGTCCCATACTAATTTCAATTCTCGCCCCTCCACGCCCCGCCTCGCCTCGCCGGTGGAAAACAGTGGCTCGCTCTCTATTGTTGATGATACTTGAACTAATCGAATTCAATTCTAAGCCCTTACCCCACTTAATACTCTAAACAGCAGAGGGTTTCGCAAGAAGCTAAATGAAACAATTGCCGATGAGGGCTAGCCTGCCCTTGCGCCCGCGCACGCCATGCGGGCATTTGCATACAATCGTCCCCAGATCGAGATTTATTCACAAGTTTGCTATCACGACGTAATTGATTAAACATTTAGCTTCATTATCACTTTTAAATGTTCCTTTAACGAGTTTTTTTTGTCGCTTTTAATTTGAATAGACAAGCAAGAGGTATATTTACCGTTAGCTTTTCGGTAAAGGAAAACATCGCGAGGAAACTGGTCTAATCTCAATAAGGTCTAGTTTTCCCCTCTGGATCGGAAGGTCAGATGGCTGTCGATTTCGTAAAAATAGTACTAGATTAGGTTTCAAAGCGGACCCCGGGCCCCTTTAGGGCCACAACCGGGAATAACGCTACGAGGACGAGACAAGCAACTAAGCAAGAGGTCCAGTACGAAAGCATAAAAAAAAATATTCAGATTCGCTCTATCAGATTCATATGCGCACCGTTAAAAACACAAATTACCTACTGATTTTTAATGAAACTATATTGTATAGTTTTTGTATAGTTTTTGTTAATTTAAGAAGTAATTTGTAATTTTTCGACTAGGGGAATATTACTAGCAACTATGGAAATATTCCTGGGAGCATTGGGAATTTACTATCACAGGTGAGTGACTCTTTAATTTCCGGGTAAAAAGTTTAAGAAGGGCTTATGTTTTGATAGAATCACAATTTCAAAATTGCCCTATATGTTCCATTTGCGTGGGAATATTCCTGGGAACGGCACATCACTACTGGCGGGATACCGTAAACGACCTACTTAATTTAGGCGGGTTGTGATTATTTGCCGCAGCCTCATACTAACTCAGTTGTGGCAAATAAACAAAAGTGGAACTATGACAAAGACAACGAATGAAATATCCCTTTCTGGAAAACATATTGAGATTTGTATACCATCATCTTACTCGGTCGTGGTATTATTATTACCATAGCTTGTCCTGAGAAATTATAGGTCCTTGTTGGGATCAGAAGCGGCGACAAAATGATAACTCTAATTTGTAGTATGAATACGGTATCGGTATATAAATTGCTACGACAGAAACATAAATACCGTTGGTTTCACGATTTTATGTCAAGTTAGTTACGAAACGAACAAATTGGCGTACATTCTCTTAATTAATGAGCGTATGTAAACAATTTGCGATATATTTTAATGAACAGTTAGGGCTTTAGTGTTTAGTAAAAAAGGGGGTTAACTGCTTCGGTAACCCGAAGAGATATGTATCCTTTGTCACTGTTAATTGTATTTATAAACAAAGCTATATCTGCAGTTACACAAAGATCCATCGCGTTGGGCGCTATTTCGATGCGCCTGCGCCGGGCCCAGGCTATTCCCGTCGGTTCGATGATCCTCGGACAAACAAACAAACAAACATTATTTTATCGCAAGGATTATTGGGAACGTCGGGGAGGCGCGCCAAATGTTGTGCAGATCCCACTTAAGCATGCATTACTTTGGCAAGCTCCCATTAAACTTCAAAGTACGCAAGAATTTTAAACCATATTTATAAACCAGCTAGATCGCTTTTCTATTGGAATTGTACCCAGATGAGTTTGCTAGTAAACCAACATCGATTTGTTTAAAATCCTGAAATGCTCCATCTGTCGACAGCTCTCTAACGTTTGTATGTTTCGCTTTATAAATGAATCATTTGAATTTACGATTGCTTTTTGTTTCTGTTGCAGGTATGTTTGCTGAAAGCTTACTGTCGATTGTGAATTGTGAGTAATAATTTCCAGATTACTCTACTCTTTTCGGCTTTGAAATACTGGACCGTACCAACGCACAGTAGTAGAGTGACGAGTATAACTATGCCACTACCATGAGTTACCTTACTCGCTAGCGACGGCGTCAACGGTTTATATGGAAAATATTACAGCGCCCTAAAGCCCGCGGCACTTTTCAGAATTAAACATCGCCAGTAATTAGTCCAACGTTAAGGGTGGGTTGCACCAAAACGTCTGTAATCCTAAGCGGTGTTCGTTAAAATCTGAAGGTATTGACTGCCGGCGCCATACTTAACGTTGATCGGTCTGTAATCGTCGGTTGGTGCATCCCACCCTAAATTACATATCGGAATCGAATCGCTAGCCACTACAATTTTGTAGCTGTTATTGCCATAGAAATCAGTTGGATGCTATCGATTGTAGTAACCTAATGTTAGTTTTCAATAGCAATAAATATGAATAGTGGTACGAGTCTTCAGATCTTCAACCTCATAAAAGTCATAAAGCAGCGAGAAAAATATCCACACTCACTTGGTTTACGTGATAAGTCATAAGTCATTTATTAATAATATTCAAAATATTACATGTCATCATTCTTAAAAATATAAAGCGCTATATTTAAATTCTTTAATGGTTTTTCGTTCCAAAGCGTAATAAAATCGTCCCCTTGACATTTACGCTATTTATACCCAGTTTTCGCGAGGGTAGAAAAACGGTAAATAAACAAGTTCAATCACGGTCGAATTGAAGGGTTTCTTCAATTTATTCGGCGGTTACGTGTATGAAGCCTCTCACGGTACATTCACGTGACTATTACAACCGTAATTAATTTCCATTTACAGCACTCGTGATGGTGAAGAATAATCGAAATCGAACTCATTTTAACCACAAGATTGTTTACCAATTTGGCCATTTGACTAAAGTATACTAGTTCTTAATTAGTCATGCCGTACTCGAGTGGGCTGGGTGGGGATACTATATAATAGAGGTCTTTATACAACGTCGAGAATTTGGAAAAATTGGTGGTAACCGACACAGTAGAAGCCAAAGCCCCAAACGCTGGCCCAACTAGACCCCGTATCATGGTCGGCCTTATAGTCAAGTGACAGGATAGAGCGTCCGTCACTGGCTGACACCGTTCGATAGGTGTCGAACAGATGTCGGAGCATGTTGAAATGCCGGTTAAGTTAACCCAGCCCTCCGACAGGCTGCCGACAGAAAGTCCTGGAGAAGAATACTGGCTATGCTACGTTGGCAGAGTGACGATCCTCAGCAACGAGGGACCGATTGAGGAGAAGGATACAAAGTAGTTAAAGTCTACTAATGCATTTAGATATTCCCATTAAGACTACACATGAAACGGTCCGCGAGCTATTACGTCCTTTGCTATTAAGGAGGATGCGACTGTGCTTCTTCCAAGAATGAGTATATATTCTATTCCAACCAGTTTAGCAAAATTTGAGCTACTGGTGTACTATATAAATTACATTAAGTACCGAGGGTGAAGCGGTTAAATAAACATAATTGAACTGTGTGCCAGTTATTACTCTAGTTAGGAATGATTCACACCGGAAAAGCCAAACTGGTGGTTTATAAGTTTCGCAATTTCCTATCTAACTCACAAGCGTTCATAGCAAAGAGGACTTTACACGATACAATTTAATGTTCAAATTAAGATGCAACTTAAACTTAACCCTTCAGATACGTCTACACCATACTTAGTTATCCTTTCTGTGTAGTCGTTTTGGACTCCGCGTTGACAGATGACATCCTCTGAAACGTTTGTAACGCTTGTTTGGTTAGGGTTTCGTGGAAGATTTCAGTTATAATCCTTAGAAATTATTATGGATGATAATAGAAACTCGCTTCCGCTTTTTATTACCACACATGACGGGTGAAGTTGAGATGTAAAGTTGAACAAATTTTACGGTAGAATAGATACATGAAGTTCAAACTAGTTTATTTTTATACCTCCATTTGTCAACCTTTATTGCATAAACAAAAAGTACAAAAGGTGTACTTAATGCCTCTTTCTCCTCGTTCTCTTCCAGTCAACCGCAGAGCTAAACAGAAAAGCTTATCGGTGCAGGTACGGTATAAATTCATGTCAAAGCGAATAGTAATAGCACACCTGGCTGGGTTTACCTTACAAAAAAACTTTATAAAAAAAAAAAAGATAATTATTATACGTATACGTGGAGCTGATGAAGTTATGCTATGTGTGATAAATATTTATCCCGTTTTTGCCACATCGCTGCATTAGCGTAAACATGTAGTAAAACAACGGGCCTTGATGCGTTTATATTACGAATGTACCATATTGTTTTATCCGTCCAGTCACCGCTCCGTGTGACGCATACGCACCCAACGCGCAGCACGCACGCTCCTTAAACTCGCTCCGAAAACAGCGAAAGCCTTGATCCAAATATCAACTAATCGCTTGTCGCCCAAGACCGGCAAACAATGACACTATCCTGCAAACTTAGATATTCAGGCGGTAAAGCTTGCAATCAGTGCGGCATTTGTTTTGTGGCAACTGTTTAGACTAACACCGTCGGCATACGAACGTTGGTTATAGCTAGGTTAACGTTAACGATACGCCATAATTGCTAAGGTGTTAACCCGAATGTTGGCGGGTTCGGTTCAGATAGACCCGACGGCCTCGATGTGGCCAATTTGCCGATGAGTGCTCTAGTGCTGATAACGGATAGGACGTTAAAAGGACCAGAGAATCAAGTTGACTTAATTATGTCCACTTGAAGTTTTCACAAGTATTCACTTTCAAAGTTATTTATGGTTAGCTAAATTCAAGAGTGTTGATACTCAAGTTCTTGGAAAACAAACTTCAACTAAGTAGGTAAGTATGTTAAATGCTTACCAACATCCTGATATTAAAGTTATGCAGTTCAAATTAAACTTTGTGGTTTCATATTTAATACGCTTCATTAAAGATTTTATGTCTTTACAAAGAATATAGAGTTTCGTTAATTACCTACTCACCAATACGATTAACATATTAGGAAAACAATTTCTCATCTCAAAATCAGAAATCAGAATATTCGCAATTGGAATTTAACACAAAACTTCATACCTTGTGTTATTTGTGCTGTTTATATATCTGCGTCGAGTTTGGAGATGGTTAATAAAAAGTTATTATTATAAATGTATGTATGTAGCAAGCACTTTATTGTAAACAATATTATTTATTATCCTCCTAGCGTTGTTCCCGGTTATGCCCCTAAAGGAGTCCGGGGTCCGCTTTGACACCTAATCCCAAGATTTGGCATAGGCACTAGTTTTACGAAAGCGACTGCCATCTGACCTTCCAACCTAGAGGGAAAACTAGACCTTATTGGGATTAGACCGGTTTCCTCACTATGTTTTCCTTCCCCGAAAAGCTAACGGTAAATATTCCGTACATAAGTTCCGAAAAACTCATTGGTACGAGCCGGGATTCGAACCCACGACCGCCGCTTGACAGCCGCATGCCTAAACCACTAGGCTACCGTAGCTCTTTGTACACAATAACAGGTAAAAAAATGTACATGTTACACAATTGATCAAAGTCCAAAGTTAAGTTGTATTTTGCATGGCAAGAGATAAGAATGTCTATTATTTACCTATCCCTTTACAACAGCGTAAAAGTACAGTTACCTCAAAAGCGCATGCCTACCAAACATCTTACACGTCTCATCAAAAAAAACTCATTGAATCGCACTTTTCCCACGGCGATGCCGAAATGCGCATTGTATCCCGCGATTCCTGCGCACGCAGGTGCTCCCTCAATGCTTATAATGAGAGCATTTGGATCGCATGTGGCGTAATTATATCTGCAGGAATTTCGCATTTTGCGCATCGTCATCGTTCGTATTACACAGTCCTTAGTTCTTGAAAGTTTTCATGTTATCAGTATTTTTTCAATAAACTGATAATATATAATTCTACCACGACTGTATTTACGAAATTAATGAAAGTGTATAATTTATTTCGTACATCGGGCATCCATAATTATACACATATCACAAAAGTATTGTTCAAATATAAGTACAACTGCTGGCCACAGGCCTCCTCTCATGGATGAGAGGGAACCGGTAGTAGTCCCCACGCTGGCCCAGTGCGGGTTAAGGACTTCACATACATCTTTGAATTTCTTCTCAGATATCACAGCAGCAGGTTTCCTCACGATGTTTTCTTTCACCGAAAAGCTAACGGTAAATATTAATTGATATTTGGTTCATGATATTATGTTAGTAAGATATAAGAAATTAATTGATTCTTAATACTACACATTTAGATTTCAACCCATTGGTCCACTAAATGATTAAAATGGGTTCATGAATGTTGTTGTTATTTCAAATAACACATTTCGTCTGGCATCATATATTTAAGATAACTAATACGATGAAACCGATTATCGGCAGGTGGTTAAACCACCTAACATATTCAATTTGTGGCTCTCATGTAACAGTCCCGTTGAACGGATAAGAGCCCATTTCCTCCAATTACCCGCTTTCTAAATGACGGTCTGTCATACAACAATACCTTTACGTGTCAAATACAAATCGCGCAGCTGTTATAATTTCATGCGTTTTTGTACGTCCTTACTTATAGGTCAGATTATGGAATGGAGTACCCTTTGCTCGTGTAGCTAGTTTTTTTTTTGGAATAACGGGACCATAGTACGGTGCTAGCCAGGTAGCGCGCGCAAGGGTCTTTTTGCTCCTCTCGTTTAGTATAAACATATTTTTAGAGCACTACTGATTTTATCTCGGTGTATATGTGATAACTAATTCTTTTAGACAGTTACGAGTTAACGAATTTTTAATTTGTTGTATCTGTCCGAGTCAATAAGTCGTTAGACGCTTTTTCGAGCCATTTGAATAGAACTGTTTGTCTAATGTTTTCATTTACAAAATACCAATTACTAATACGCGTGCGTGGCTGAGTAAGCGATGTCCCCGGGCCCTTTCTGCCCGTAATGGGCAGCAATAAAAGTAACGTTATCGAGTGGCTGAATAGGCACCCTCGCCTTTGTTCGGCGGTGAAAGTGAAATCGGTTTATTGTCCCGGGACTCTGACAAAGCGATGTCCTCGGAGTAGGTACTTGGGCAACCCATGTTTACCGTAAATTGGGCTACTTTTGAGAATAATATCAATACATTATCTATTCCTGGGCCTGAGACTTGTTAGTTTCTAGCGAACGTTATTCAGTTGTGTTATATATACAACGACCGCTTTAGCCTAATTGGTAGTGACCCTGCCTACGAAGCAAGAGGTCCTGGGTTCGAATTAAGGGCATTTACTTGTGTGATGAGCATGAATATTTGTTCCTGAGTCATGGGTGTTTTCTATGTATTTCAGTATTTATTTATCTATTTAAGTATGTTTATCGTCGTCTAGTACCCATAGTACAAGCTTTGCTTAGTTTGGGACTAGGTCGATTTGTGTAAGATCGTCCCCTAATATTTATTTTATTTATTATAATTTAATTATGTAGCTATCACCCAGTGGCATGGGCTACCCGGAACCAAAAAGTTATGAAAGAGTTAAGAGTATATAAATATATGCTTGCCTAATAATACATTTTAGGCAAACCGGTGGAAATCGACTTGTGTGGGCGGGTCGCCACTGCTATAATCTCCATGAAAAACACCTTGGCGTATATAGATAGGTACCTATTTGTTTACAAACACCCTTTGCTTGCAGATGTAAGCTAGATAGAATGTAAAACATGTATATTTTTAGCAGAAAGTGCAATTATCATCATCAAACGTATCGCGTTCATTCGCTCCACAAGGAACAGAATTAATCTTAATTAACTGAATAATTTTATTAACATCAATTCACTTAACAGACTCTGATCCTCATTGTCAAGGTTTATGGTCCACGGGCGATACCATCGCAGCGTTAAAACTTGACATCTTATCGTCGAATCTTCGTTTTATATCCTTTTAACTTTATTATGGACAATAAAACCACTTTTAATAAGACATACGCTAGGCGCGGCCGCCGGCAACCATCTTGGTATTTAGGAATACATAATTTTATCTTTCACATAAAGGAACGACCACACCGCTGCTCAAAATACGCTAACGCACCGTAAACGTAGCAAAATGTATAACGAATACGTGACGCATTCGACACTTCAACGCGTATACGCAGCGTAACGCACCGCCGTGGCCGCTCCTTAATTAGAAGAACATAGTCAACCTCAAGAATAGGATGATGCGTCAATATTGATCACGGCATGGTGTGTCACATCCCATAAAAGTGTAAATGTATTAAAATCAGAACATTTTAATACTTTACGGCAATAATCGGTAAACAGTAGGAATCGTTTCAGCATTTGAACAACAGACAACACTTTATGAAACGATATTATTTGAAAGCCGGGTGATATTTTGGGATACCTCCAGCTCCCGAGCTTCCTGGTGATATTTATGCTGAAAAGCATTTTTTTTGGGGTTATAAATCTTGAAATTTTCTAGACCTGTCTCATCGAACGAGGGAGCAAAGCGAACGAAGTTCTATGCTTCAGCTTGGACCGAAAATCGTTTGTATGTCCAGATGTCCCGCTTTCCCGCTGTTCTCCTCTACAGGTCGCATTTCTCAACCGTCTCGTTTTTTTTTTGAGCAGGTCCATTTTATATAATTTTTTTGTGGTTACTTTTTTGAAACAAAAAAATATGTATATATTTTTAAATCAGCCACTAGTCTATTGGTTTAATAATTCTTGATACACAATAACATTTTCTTCAAAGTTTTCAACTTTTTACTTTTCTGTTCTCTGACGGAGCCTTGTCCACGAGGTAAATCGTATAGGGACTCCCTGGTACTAAAAAAGGTTTTGTTGGTAGTTTTTGCACCTTTTTGTAGTCTGCGTTCCCGTGACGAGTGTGTGTGAGTGTGGATGTACCTCATTCCTGCCACGCGGTCAACCGTCGCTGCTCGATGTGAGGCGCACGCGTCTCTCGCACTATTCTTATATTTTTAGGAAACAATTTTTTGTTTGGATGTGTCAGTGTTTTTGTTTTGCAATGAAGACTGAAATTAAACGCCTGTAATTATGATAAGTTAAACAACAGATTTTTTCTTAATGTGATAGTTTCATTCAGTTTTATTTGGAAATTAAAATTAGAAAATTAAAGTGCATAAAGGAAAATACCAGCAAATAAAAGTACTCGTAAAAGTACCCGTGTGGTGTCGGGTTAGAATTTCACCACCCCCTTTCTTCCCGTGGGTGTCGTAAAAGTCGACTAAGGGACCAGGGTTTAAATGTGTTGTGGGCGATGGGCTAGCAACCTATCACTGTAATATCACATTTTGTCGATCTTTAATACCCACATTTATGCTAAAAGTGGCGTTGGAATACACGTTTCTTGTGCTCTGCCTACCCCATTTGGGAATAAAGGCGTGAATGTATGTATGTATGTATAAAAGTACTGAACAAATTTAAACTTCACGGAATCATAACAATTTATGTTACACAAACGGTAGATGTAATTACCAATACCCTTTGCTTGATACGTGATAAAATTATAACACTGTCAATCAAAGACTAATCAATTCAACAAAAGCCTGTCTGTATATCGTTTCTAAGACTGTTCGATGTCAGAATACTGATGCAGCGCAGTGTTATACAATGTGGAACGGAACGATGGACTTTCCCGCAAGATGGGGATTATTGAGCGCTAGTACGTCACATTTTCCAGATAAACTATTTTTTTGACGCGATTTTTTTTAAACATTTGTATGGAGCTCGTCGCTCCAGTCGGCTAACGCTCCATACAAAGGTAAAAAAAAAAACGCGTCAAAAAAAATAGTTAATCTGAAAAATGTGACGTACTAGCGCTCAATAATCCCCCTCTTGCGGGAAAGTCCATCGTTCCGTTCCACGCAGTATATATACCTCAACATAAAATACGTGATACACATCCATCACTATAATAGATTAATCGATACAATGCCACCCATTCCTGACGAGATATTTTCGAGGCTGAAATGGGTAGCTTTCCCCGAGTTAAACACTCTACTTTTCATTTCGAATACGAGGAAATGAAATAAAAACCAAAAACTTAAATATTTTCTGAATCAGTCAGATCCTATATAACTCATTTTGAAAGCGTTTGTGTGTGGACTATTGGGGCGGGAACTGTTGACAGATTTTGATAATGTTTGTGTGTTGACCATTTCCTGGACGCCCTTTCGAAGCGGTTATATCGAAAAACTAATTTTAATTGCTTTTTGGATGAAAAATTTAGTTATTAAATGTATTTATATGGATAAAATCAGTTTAAAAATTGTAATAAGATGGCTAAATGTACCTAAAATGGTAATCCGCGTACACAAAGTAGAACCGCGTAGAACAGTTGAAAAAGTATACCATATAGTAATAAAGAATTAAAACCATCATACTTATCAACAAGCTTCAAAAACCAACGCAATTTTATGGAGGTGTGGCAGTATAGGTTTTTTCCATTGTTATTTTTTTAATGACTTTATGACGCGGTTCTGAAGCGGTTACATTGAACTAGGAACACTTAAAAATATTTCAATGTCCTTTAATGCCAATAATTAATTTATTATCAATATATTTAATAAAATAACGCATGATTGTCAATCAGTTTCAAAAATCAATAAAAAATTCTGAAACTGTGGCTGTACAGGTTTCTGCCATTGCTTTTTTATTACTTTTCAGCCCTAGGGGCGACATGCCTCACTTTCAACCCGCTGTTTAGATAAACAATGACCTACTTTCAGAGTATGAGAGATGAAAACAATCTATTGTTTCTAACTGTCGATCGAGAATACAGATGTTTCACAGAAATTAAGACAAAACAAAACAATTGAGCGTAAACCATGTTGCCAGCTCCCTCTTATTGTCTTGCTGTCTACATAAAGAAGGGGATACAAGTCAGGGAATAAAACGTAACTCGGCGATTAGACATTGATCGTACTTTAGCTTACTCAATCCCCAAAAAGCCAAAACGAAACTACGACTATTGGGTATAGACAGAAGGTTCAATTTTCAAAAACTCTTCGCAATGTTTGGATCCTGTTCGCTAAATTACGTCCATTTAATGTTTGCCTTATTTGTATTAGTACTTTATTACTGTACGTGTGGGTATGGAATAGTGACTAAGTGGACCTTAAAAAGGATGCACAGTTCGTTGGGTCTCGTTAACGCGTGGTTTATTCGATATCGACTGTGTCATGGCGGGCTATAGCGACGTTTTTAACTACTCATTGTTGTCGGGGATGGTTTTGAATGTTAAAAATGTTCTGGCTAATTCTTAGTAGTAGCTTCTTCAGCAACAAGCCTTGGTGCTTGAGTGGCTAATTCAACAACTTGACAATGTCAATTCGCTGTACATTTCTGGATCGGCATGTAACGATGGGACCTTAGCAATGGTGTTTCTAGCCCATGTAGTGCCGCGCAATCGTTGCCCTCTAGTAGGCACGTCAAGTGGCGCCGGGCGCCCCCTAGGACCGCTGCGCCCGTGAGCGACGCACACCTGCACCATATTAGGTAGAGCCGGCTCTGACCTAGCGGCCATCTTTACTTGTAAACCCAGCAACGTAAATTGTCATGTTTAGTTGGTGAGATTGAGGCCTGGGGGCCTAGACAAGGTTACAAACGACAATCGCTAACGCCAATAGAAAATAATAAAATGTAGGGGAATGACAGATGCCGACGAAACACTTTCGTTAACATCTGTCATTCCCATACATTTTTTTCGTTTTCTATTGGCGTTAGCGATTGTCGATTGTAACCTTGTCTACGGCCCCAGGGTAGGCTGCGGGCCGTCAGTTTTGGCGACGATGGATGATGCTGCGGAAGGAGACCTGCAGTGCGGGCTTGACCAATTACTGTCACTGGAGCGTCAAGCGCAGCTTAGATATTCGTCCTCTTTCTTTTACTAGCAGTATTAACCCAAAGAAAGGAATGTGTATGTATATGTCCACAATTGGTGGCCAACATGGACCTATAATACTCACTCACACACAAACAATAAAGAACAAACACAAACAAAGGTTGATGACTGGCAGAGAATGCCTTATGGCATTAAGTTAGCCTTTTGTATTTGTAACTTATTACTGTGCAATAAAGTTTAAATAAATAAGTACTCGGAAATCTATACTCTAAAGTGGCCAAGCTATAAAATATTATTTATACGTTACTGGTTGGACCTCATATTCATATTTTCTCTTTTTTACGCGGGGCAGGTAATCCCGTTGGACGCAACATCGTTAGCGTTTCACAGTTTTTTCTGCGCTTTAATTAATGAAACGATATTATGATAGACATTGGATTGTAATTGAAATCTAGGCCCATGTCTTAGCCAATTATAATATACTAGCTTCCGCCCGCGACTTCGTCCGCGTGGACCCGGGATAAAAACTATCCTATATTTTAATCCAGGCTATAAACTATCGTCGTGCAAAATTTCATTCAAATCGGTTCAGCCGTTTAAGCGTGATTGAGTAACAAACATCCAAACATCTAAACTTTCGCATTTATAATATTAGTAGGATTGCTGGCAACAAAGCTGTCGTATGACATTATTATAATAGTATGTTATATTTATATACAGTCGTGTTCCAAGCATAGTTCAACATAAGATATCAAAACATAAATTCTAAAATATTACATGAATGCTCAAAACAATTTAATTTGATACCTAATCGTGTCTAGCCATAAAATTAAACCTGGGTACTAAACTACGCCAATTAAAAAACAACTTTAGGACCTGACTAGACTTAAAATTGCAATTAAAATGATTATTTAATCGTCACAAAAATAGAAATAGAAGATGATACCATAGTCTACCACTCTGGCAGTTAATGGCTTAGATCACAGTGAGTCATTTGATATTGACCCTAGACCATGACTATGTGGCTGACGACCGAACATAAAAATACCTTTTGTATGAAAAAAAAAGATTTTTTCAGTGATTTTTCCATAGTCAGGATACAGTTTTTTTTGTACTTTTTTGGCCAAGACGAGCCAAGCGAAGCGCAAGGGCACTATCTACCTTTTCTCGAAGCGCTTCGTCGTTTTAAATCGCTTTAAATCGTTTTTTTTGGCTAAAAAGTATAGACCCGTCGCTTATTAATATTATCATAAATTCATTCGGCGCGAGAGTCTATGCGGCGAACAAAGCAATACTTTTTAGCCAAGATGTTGAATTTGTAGAGCGTGGCTGGTAGTGGTAGACTTACGCCGTGTGGAGTAGGAAGCTTGGCGCTAATTGCGATCTAATATCTTTTTCACGCTGAAAGCTGTATGAGCTACGGGGTCTTGGCATCACTTTACATGTAATGTTTTTAGTGGGATTCAATTATTCGATATCAGTAACTCGTATCGTATCGATTCCCTCCCCCATACAAATGGAAGTGCCTACACTTGAGTCCGTTCGTTCGTGCGTAACGCAGTGTGATTCACTCACTTACTTAATTCGTAACATAAATATTGTGGCGCTACAAGGTGACAGCTGTTGCAATCAACGCCGAAGGACCGTTAAAGTGGCTTTGTTTATGAAATTATATCAATTACAAATGAAATCATATGAATTGTACAGTCACCCTGTATGCGGGCTAAGAGGACACAAAAATATGTGATACGGATTGAAATTTTAGTAGGGGCAGCGCACCTACTCTGTTTTATTTTTAAATACTCCGCTATTTCTGTGCAAGGAACAAATGACCGTAGCGTAGCGCGCTATTTACTTTAGGCAGCACTTCACAGTAAAATATTAAAAATCCCCTTTCAGTAGGTACCAAGGATGATATCACAAAGGTACATGTTATGCTTCAATTTCCATTGGCACTAATCCTTTCTTGGTTATTTTCCTCACAATCAATAAAGTTCACGATTTTGTTAAAACAGAGATGACGGCAAAAAAACACCGTGGTCGTAATTGTTTCATGGAAGCGAACTGAATCTTTTGACGGAGATTTTCATCACGACTGGCACTTTGTCGCTCGTGTTTATTTTAATGCTAATTGTTGGCGACCACTTTTCAAATGTGCACTGAATCGGACAATAGTTCGGTGGATTGGCGACATGCTAAGCGGTAAATTGTGCAGTTTTCATAACCAACAAACCAGCTAAAATTGTAGCTGACTGGTCAGTAAATAACAATCTCGTTTTAAATCCAGCCAAATCCCAGTTTATAGTTCTAGGTAATAAATGGCAACGTTCAAAAATCAAGGACCAAAACCCAATAGTAGCGGTGGGAAACGAAGCCATCACCCAAGTAGAAACAGCAAAAAACCTTGGCGTGATCATGGATGGTCAACTCCGGTACATCGAGCATGTAAATATGAAGGTCAGAAATGCTTTTTATCGGCTGAAAGTACTATACAGGATTCGCAAGTATCTCTCAGTTAAGATCAGAGAGATTCTTGTAGAGTCCTTGGTACTCTCACAATTTAATTATGGAGACACAGTATATGGACCAAGGCTCCTAGCAGAAACAAAAAGAACCATACAACGTGTACAAAATGCTTGTGTTCGCTTCTGCTACGAGGTTCCTAAGTGAGCCCATATTACCCCTTTTTTAAATCAGAACACAACTCTAAACATGGAATATAGGAGACAACTGCACCTGGCCTGCGCAGTTCGAAAAATAATGGAGGTCCAGCCTCGCTACTTGTTTGAGAAATTAAAATGGGTGACTGACTCGCGGGTAAGGACCTTAAGACGATGCACTAAACTTGCGATACCGCTGCACAAGACCGCATTTTTTAGGGGGAGTTTTAAATTTGCGGCCACAAAGATTTGGAACGACCTCCCTCCACCGCTGCGTGAGCCAATGTCACTGTTAAAATTCAAGCGATTAATTCGATGTCACTTATTAGATAGGCAAAACAAGTAGGTGCCTCATCTCCCCTTAGTTGTTTTGTTCTCCACTTGGGTATTCATTTTCATGATTTTTTATTTTTTGCACTCGCACACATGTGCGCACACACACACACACACACACACAAACACACAACAACGTTCGCACGCTCGTACACATACACATATACGCACATACGCACACACAATAACGCACGCACGCTCACACACACACACACACACACACAACACATACACACGCACACACGCTCTTATTTTTAACTTTTTAACTTTTGTATTATTATTATTTTTTGTAATTCGTACGCTCTTGAAAGCACAGCGTCCAACTCCGACACTTAGGTGTAAGAAGTAATATGTTGATTCGTAGGTTCGCAAGGTGTACTAGCAACGTTAAAATCACCCTTTTTAAGGCGTACTGTCAATCATTTTACACTTGCAGCCTATGGATCAACTTTACTCAAAAAACTTACAGCGCCCTACGCGTGCAATATAATAACGCATTTAGGATGCTGTTGGGGCTGCCGCGCTATTGCAGCGCTAGCAGTATGTTCGCGGAGGCACGCACCGATGGCTTCCACGCTATCATACGCAAGCGGGTGGCGTCGCTGGTGCGGCGCGTGCGCGTGCGTGGCAGCGCCAACAGTCTCCTTGCCACAGTCGCGGACAGAGTAGATGGCGCTTTCTGGCAATACTGGAAAAGCCTACATGCTTGTAATAGATCACGTCATATAACATAGGTAATGAATTAATTAATAGTTAAACTAACATAGTAATAAGCTACTAATACAATATGGAAACTTTAATTCCGAAATATATGATTATTTAATTTATTTAATTTAATTTAATTTAGGTTCTGCTACCGACCGAGCCCTAATAAGGCCCAGGCTGAAAACCAGCGCTGGACTCTTGTCGTTCAGCACATGCTGAGTCTGGGACCTATTGCCCCAAAATAATTGAACTGTACTTTTTATTTCTAGCATATTCTTATTCTGTATTTGTCACTGTTTGTATATGTCTGTACTTGTTTTTGGCAATAAATTATTATTCTATTCTATTCTTCTATTCTAAGGCGCACATCACACTAACGCCGCAATCCGCTGCGGCGCGCGGAGCGACGGTTCGCAACTTTGTAGGCCAGCACGTCTATCACAAGACGGCGCGCGAGCTCTATCGATTTTTCTCGCACTATCCGTCTCTATCTTATTAGAAAACTTAGAAAGAGAGGTGTAGTGCGAGAAAATCGAGAGAGCTCGCGCGCCGTCTTGTGATAGCCGTGCAGTACCTCAGTTTGTATATAAATTACGCACGTTACTTCACACTGTACCGCACCTCCGTGTGGCGAAATATGTACGCGACGCGGCATGCGTTGCGGCGGCATCGGCAGTGGTGATGGCTGCCAAAAGAATTACGTCAAATTAGGTGGTTATTACAACTCTTTTACCTTAGCGAATGGTTGACAAATGGCCTTTAGCACCTGACATTACTAGGGCCAAGTTATGTAGTAAACTATCAGGCCGGAAGTTACCTTGAAGTAAAATTGTTGTACTAAACACACACCTTGAAGACAATGTAGCGGGCAGTGTGGTCTAACTAACACCTCCTATACTGTGTAATCCACTCAAGGCTTGTGACTGTAAACTTACATGACTGTATGTATATCATTTTGTAAAGATAATTTTAAATTGTATCGCCATAAATTCGTTTTATGGATACCTACACTCTATAATTGGCCATAAGATAACATAACTGACAATCCATAGTACATCGCACATCACCTTCTAAAGGGCTGGAGGCCATGGAACAGAACATATTGACAACGCTATTTGAACCGTTTATCTCCGAGCGAGAAAATTTTCTATCCACACATTATTTGATCACGACAATTTGAAACTCCTCGCACCTTACATTGAAATAAATAAATAAATTGTTGATCCATTTTTGTGTAACTTCTGTCAATGAAAACAAAGCAATCGTCGTTACAACTGACGCCAACGGATGTACCTCTGTCGATCACGTCTAAAAATACTGAAAACTATTGGCTTTCGTTGACCCGAATGGCGCACGTTGCTTTTGACAGGCTTATCTTTTATCCACAGATCTCGGTTTGCACGTTTGAATATATTTTAGACTCAATAACACTCTGTAGGTACCTAGTTTAAAAAGACGTCAATATTACACAATTTTACTGACACATAGGTTCTTTTGCGCTCATCCGGGTATACTCCCTTAGTTAATGGAATGAAATGTGGTACGGATTTAGGTCACCCAGCGCACGTGTTCACTGCGACTAACAGGCGTGTTTAGTCATAGTTGTGGAGTAGCATGTGCCCTCATCAGTCAATGGATGACATCACATCGCCCCTTGTTGAACATTGTTTATAAGAATTAGCAACGTTTATTTTTGTACGATGGTAATATGGTCTGGGAGAGGTCTTTGCCCGACAGTCAGTGGGACACTTTGTAGGGTCATAAACATATACTAGTTGACTACGTTTGTATGTCATATTGATATCAAGAATGACTTAGAAAATATTTGTGCCTAGGATGTGTTCTAGGCGTGGTGTTTCCCCGGTGAAACAATTGAACAAAAAAAACAAGATCACTGTACTTAACATGTTACTTTACATATTTTTTTAGAGCTGTGAATTAATATTACACAATGCAAATGAAATTACTCAGTTTGCCCCCAATACTAAATAATGTAAACAAAAGCATTACCTCGGTGACTGCATTAGCATAATGTGAGAATAAAGGGCTTACAGAAGATCTGTGGAAAGCGTGTCAAAATGGTAAGGAAGTTACATAATAATAGTTTACTCGAGTGACGTAATGCTATTTCTGAACGTATAATGGGGTATAATATAGCCAATGCTGCGGAAAACCTGAAAACAAGTGCTACTAAGTTTGGGTGCTGTTGTTCATCTATTATTCTACCGTCCTTAACGTACTTTGTCTCTGGGGTACACGACACACGTACTAACTTATTCCCTTCTTCATTTATAGTGTAAGTGGTCCCAGTACACGTATACCCGTCCCCAGAGATACATAGAGTCCTAGGCTAGGCCCACTCTTGTTTATACGCTGTATCAACATTGGCAACATGTTCAAATTTACTTAACTGAAAACCTTATTAACCATGGTGTTATACATCGCAATCCAACAATCTTGTTATACTTACTGTTTTAGCAGCGGACATTCAAACTGCGCCAATTTACAGAGTACTAAAATGCTCAGCGACTTCTATGACTGACTGTACTAAGCAGCATAAGTTTATACCTTATTATGACTTAGTTAAATCGAAATCTAAACTACTCTATGCGTACGAGAAGCTTGTCTATACTTATAATTAGTCCTTTTTAATTTTAAATCGGTTTTTCTACCGCTCTAAGATAAAAAGTTGCAAATGAGTGTGAATTTCGTATGGAGATACGTCATTCTGGTATATCACGGCAGTTTTTTGTGGTAGGACCTGCGTGTCTCTAATTCGCGAATGCCGTGCCCGCCTGATGCCTCTTAGATGCCAAGGTTTTATTAACACCTAGTTTTTCTTAAGATTATTGTAATGTTTATTTAATTAAGACCTCGCACAAATAAGGTCACTAAATAATAAAGGTACCAGGAAACCTTTAATAAATTATACTTTTGTTGAAGCTATTTGTGGTTGGATTGGTGAGAAAATAGAAATTGTACCATAAGTATAAAACAATTATTTCACACTACTAACTTGAAAAGTTCAAAATGCAGCTCAGTCGAAATTTTATAACTAAACGTTTAAAGGAATCGTCCTAAACTGATGATATAATATACTTATACTATACTTCATACCTGCATATCATATACGGCTAACGCATTATGCACTTAGATTATGTCGATGTCTGTCATGCACGCTATGCCATTCCGGATATATTTACTATATTTTCCATCCAGCAACTATCTACACTACGTCAGTATGCATGCTTGTTTCAACAGCATTAACTTAATAACTAGAATAAAGTAACGTGCAATGCTAAAGGGCAATTGTGAGTCAGTCCTGATATCAATGTGACATCAACACTAACCTATACCACAGTTTCACTTGCACTCGCTAAATTTAGCTGTGAGTGGGTGTAGTTATTACGATGATGTGCGCAGTTCAACTGAACGCTTAAGCCTGTTCACGCTTAAGGGGCTACCCGAGGTTTTCATCGATTTTTGACAAGTTTTGAATCGTATCTCCTACTTTTGCACTAGAGATAGAATTATAAATCAAACGGCTATCGGTTCTTCAATCTTTTATCTCCATTCTTGTCTACCGTATTTTGAAAGAAATTAATACTTAATTTTGTATGATTTTTTTAAACATTGTCTAAAAAAACACTTATTCGTTCGAATGTCTATTGACGTAAAAGATCTAACATATACGAAATCAACATATTTGGGTTCGTTTATGACGTCTCTAAAAAAGTGTCTAGGGTTTTCATTTTAAATTAATTAACACAAAAGTTATGGCCAGAAAACCAGTTTTTTGGCCTAAAGTTCAACCTTGATGCCAAATATCTCGAAAACAATGAACTTTGAATTAAATATGGGATAATATATTGCTTAAAGCCGTTGTTGTTAATATAATAAGCTACAGAAAAACATTAGAAAACTAAGGGATTTCAGATCGAAGGTCATTAGCGTATGGCCCCTTAAACCGCTGAACCGATTTAGATGAAATTTTGGTATAGAGATTCTTTGAGTCCCGGGGAAGGACATAGGATAGTTTTTATCCCGGAAAGCATCCCCAAAGGGGGTAAGATGGGGGGGTGAAAGTTTGTATGGAGCTAGGATATAAACGAGTTCCGCGCGGACGGAGTCGCGGGTAAAAGCTACTTCCTCTATATACTTACATTTGTATGTTACGAGTATTGTTTGTAGGTAATCTGGTGGTTTTACATAACTTAAAACTTAATGAAATGTTTCTATTCTGTATTGTTTCTCTTTGTAACTGCTTCATTCGCGTGAGGAGTAATAAAGAGTATTTGTATTGTATTGTGTTCGGAGGTTGCCGGTTTTGGTGTAATTGTTAAACGCATATGTTTTGTTTATAAATTGTAATCGTGTATGTTGTTGCCTTAGCCTTTTAGTTCAATATTAACGTCCCTTGGAACGTATCTAATAATAAAAATCCTATGAAAAAATCCGATTAACAATTGTTCCATGTTCATCTCCAGAGTTAGTTAAGTAAGTCATCGTTAAGCTGGCCATTCACGACCGCAACAACAAGCCGAAAGGAGTAGTAGCATCGCGCCAAAATAGATCCATGAATGCCAAAACTATAGCGTTTAAATGATATTTCATTTTTTGATTGCTTTAAGTATGAGTTTACGATAGGTAATGTCCACCACAAACCTACTTACACCCACTATAAAATTTATTGCCTCCCGTGTGGTGACGGGAGAATTTTATCATCCCCTTACTTGCCGTGGGTGTCGTAAAAGTCGACTAAGGGAACAGGGTTGGAGTGTGTTGTGGGCGATGGACTAGCAACCTATCACTGCGATATCACATTTTGTCGATCTTTTATACCCACATTTATGCTAAAAGTGGCCCTGCCCCTGAAACATAAGTTTCACGTGCCCTGCCAACCCCTTTTGGGAATAAAGGCGTGAATGTAACCTATAGGGTAAAACCCGGATAGATGCCCCACTGGGATAGGTGCCCCAATTCCTAAAAACCTAACATCCCAATATCGCAGCACTGAAATAGTAGGTTTATAGGATGCGCTAGCGACACCCACTTTATTCCCCCACGGCAATAAGCCGCGTGGAATGAAAGCGTCCCGCGTGTGCACCGATATCTCCGCGAGACTCGAAAAAAGTTGACAAAGTTTGGAACGTAAGTATTTGTTGAAGCATAACTTTTGAACTAGTTATAATTTTGATTCTGTTTTTATTATATGAATACACAGATATGTTAAGTACATATCTAACTACCTATATTCGCTCCATTGTGTTTATTTGAGTCAAAAAATGAAAAGGCATCTATCCATATCGAAAAGGATAGTCGCCCCGATTTTTCGAGGTATAGTTGCCCTTAGGGGCATCTATCCCGTGACCCATAGAAACCGCTGAATTTACTTTTTTTGAACTAAATAACTTACTTTTTCTAATCGATTCGTACTGGTAGGTTTATGATACGTCTATACCCTACTTTAAGGTAGATTGTGCTTGTGTGTTTTAAAATTCAAGTCATAGATATCGAAAATATTAAGCAACATTAGTAGGTAAATGTTTTTTTAATTGTGTGTAGTGTAATAAATAGATACATTTTAGGCCCATGATGCCACGAAAGTACAAAAGAAAATAAGGAGCAAAGGCTCGAGTGGTATCTTGGAAGGAAGAGGAACTAAGCCGCTTTCCATGAAAAGAAGAAAGAAATGATGTTGATTTGTTTAAAAAAGTATTATGACGAGACCAAATAAACATTTTATTATAAATTTTAACTTATTTTATTCCATAGGGCATCTACCCTATACCCCAGGCATCTATCCTTCTTTGCATTTTGATTCTGAGGCATCTATCCATACCTGCGAGGCGTCTATCCTCAAAAACATGCTCTCGATAAACTTAAATTCTGCAATAACTGTGATTATTAGGACAACAGCAACAAGTCATAGGGAAAGAAAAAAGATTAGACTAGCTTAATTCATTAAAAATATTCACGAATAGTTAAAGTTTTCGGAATTATTAGGCAATTTCAAAATGTGGGGCATCTATCCGGGTTTTACCCTATTGATAAAAAAAATGTTGGTATCTAAACGTAAACCTTTAGATATATAAACAGATGGAAAGCCAACTAAATATTAAAATTGGGATGTGAAGGTAAAATCAACGTTTGAACGTAGGCAAGGACCACCGAAGCCATTTCGTATCGTCGTGAAATGTGGTTAAAATATTATATTCGGCAATTGGGATGCATCCATTAATCGCAGATACAAAGCTCGACCGTAAGTGGCCAGCTTTAATGCTACACTTTTTATTTTTTACGGACAGTATAGAAGGATGGATAATGACTCCCTGGTAAGCACACACGTAAATTAAAAAAAACTTCCAGCCCAATGATGCTGGCCGTAAATCAGATGCGTTGACACCCGACGGCGCACGCGACCCGCGGGCGACGCGACCGACGACCGACGGGCGCGGGCGCAATCGCAAATTGCTCGTAATGGGCCCGTATTCACTATACTCACAGACAACGACTCATGATAACCAGAGTAAGACTGTGGCACTGAAAAAATAATATAGAGCTCCTCTAATTCCTCTATCTAATTAAACCGGTGTTTGACAGATAGAAAACTCAAATCATGCCATCCCTCTCTAAGGCATAGCACGTGCTCTTTCGTCAAATTATGGTTGTCGCGTTAGGTTGACCCACCAAAAACATAAATGTGAAAATGGGTGCCAAGTTCAGTAGATAGTCCTAAAATATATAAAAGTATAACTTCATCAAATTGAACAGTCGAATTATTTACACAAAGCAGATAACTCAGGATAGACTGATGCCCAAGACTTGACTTGGCTACTAATAGTTGTCGCTTTGATCTTGGCAGGACACGCTGCCGCTAGATACTGACAATGACAACGCCGACCAGGCAACTCTGCCCCGCTGTACTGTAACTTGTATCACCCGTGACCCACAAATATATCTTGGCACCGCGATTCGTAGTAACTAAGCGTAATCAGTCAGGTCTAATTCCGTTAGGTTAGGCGCATGAGCGCGTTCAAAACAGCCCTATGCGAATGATAGTGTCTCTGTCGAGCAGTGTTAGTCGCGTTCGGGTGATAATTCACCTCGGAGCGGAGGTGTGCGGTGTGTGGGAGCTGAGTTTAGCTCAAGTGGCAAGAGGGACACACATGACTAAAGTGTAAACTCGGCGTTAACATTTACCGCGGGTGAGACGTGAGGTGAGCTAAGTTGTGAATAGCAATGGTCGCGTGCACAACACTCGTCCTGCAAATACTACATAATTTCGGACTTGATTATCAACCTTACGCGTACACGTTGAAGGTTTGAATTACTTTGACAGATTATTAAAAGTATTATCCCACATGCCTGTGGCGTAAGTTTACGGAAACAATTGCGAACACGACGGGCGCAATTGAAGTTAAAAATCAATGAGAGGTAAATTATAAAGAATGTGGATTTAAATAAATCGATGCATGTGAATTGCTCACGATTTAAATTCCAAGTTATGTGGGAGGTATTTTTGGTTTAAAATTAGGTTCAACTCGTCGGTAGAAACGCACGTGTTGCAAATATTAAGTTTTTTTTGATATAGCCATCAATGCCTCCCATGAGAGACAAAAATACATATCATATAAGAAACAATTTTGAGATGCCAGCAAATAGCTGTTATTTAAAATCATAATGTAATCATTACTCCAGCGTAAAATAAAACAATGAAAACAAATCACATAGCCAACTTTGCATTGTATAACTCACCCGAAAGCTCGTCACAGAATCTATGACGCAAGCTTTCAGCGCCCGCTGAAAAGTGGAGCGCGAAGCTCCCACCCCGTAGCAGCGTAGCTCGCTACGACGGGTGTGTCTCCTTTCCAGTGTCGGTCGAGCCGCGTCGCCGAACGCACGTCTCCAGCCTTCGAAGCCACGGACCCGGACGCACTTGACGAAATCGAATTATAATTTCTAATAGGGACTTTTGAATGAGGGATCTCTTCATTAAAAAAAAATACTAATTGAAATATAAGGTTTATTTTTAATTGCGCACACGCATCCCAGTGTAATGCAACATTTCTTTTAAAAAGTTTTTACATTCGAACGTAACTGACAATTAGGAACAGTGATACCAGTGAAGTGTGGTTCAGTGACTGACGGTGATGAGGGCCAGTGTTGCCAGCCGCCAATATTAACCGGTACGCCGAGTTGGAGGCCCGGGGGGCCCCAGGGGCCCGCCGGCGCCAGTTCATCAAGGGCTGGAAGAAGACCATGGGGGTAATTTCGAAGACCTTTGGCGTTGTTTTCAGTCTGTAAGTAACCAGAAACTGTAATGTTGATGAATTCATAGTGTATCCCAATTATCTTGGTGATGGACTGATGGATGAGGTCCGGTAGGACTTAACCACGCGTACATTAATAATATCTAGTAAACTTAGATAGGAGAAAAGTGATACATACTTGTCACTTGGCCATTCTATTATTTGGGATTGCTCTAATCGAGACTATAAGTATTTAAATACCATCTTAATTACCAACGAAGACATACGAACACTTAAGTTACCATTAGTAATCTTGATCTCATTGTGGTTTGTTTTACAAATGGTCAGTTAAGTATCTTCGATAATAAAAGAACCTCATTTGAAAAACAAACAATTGTTATTCTTAGCTGTCAATCAGAATGATCACCATGACATTTTAATAAAGCTTTGTTTCTCCACTGACTTGTCAAACGTCTGTGTTTTGTTTACAAAGCTAGAGAATTTAGTAACGTGGAGTTATTTTTAAACTGTATCGTCCCAATTTATCAGTGAAACGTAGAGGTAATAAACTATAAAGGCCGTTACGGTTCAGAAGGCGACGCTTGCGCAAGTGTTCCTATTCGCAAGATGCGCTGTTTTGGTGCGTCAGTCGTTGAAGACGGTTTCTATGATACCAGTAGACTGGATTGTTGTAAACATAATCAGTCAGCTTCAGCCTGTATATAGCTGGAATCTCCCAAAACCACTCAATAGTCGAAACTACAATGAGAACGTTCGGGGTTGACTACTAAAGTTTTTTGAACCAAATCTTTATTCTAAACAAGTCGCTCAATTGAACATTAATAACGATTCCTCTGTTAGCAGTTAAGCAAAAAATGTATCAATCCCCAATACACGGGACCTGTAGTATGTTAAACTGACCCTCAGCTGTTGCATACTTAAATATATTTTTGTATATGTTCACGCACATTAAATTTATTGTTTTTCATGGGTCTAAAGCGACATTTATTAACTTACCTTTATTTCTAACGTTTCGATTCGGGTTGCACCTGTCATCACGGTCCCAGATGATAGATGATGACGATGGGGTCGAAGTCAAAAAGGTAAATAAATATCCCATTAGACCTGTGTAAAACAATCATTTAAGTACATATGTGTGCAAAGCGCGCGAGTTTAAAGTGTTATTTTCTCGCAGTTCAGGGATCCCATTTCTACATTCCATAATGATTTGCCTCCTCAAGTCAGTCTGACAAGTCGGAAGTACATTAACCGTAAGGTGTCGCAGCAATACAAATGTGTTCACTACGCTCAATCGCTCATGTCTCCATTCATCCGCTTCCGGCTCTCGCGGGCTTTCCTATTCGGTTATGCAAAAATTACGCCATCCTGAACTTACCATTAATCTGCTCCGCTTGTCATTGTTTTTGTAATTAATGTGTTCACACAGCTCTCTCAGAACTAGTTAATGTGCAAATAGTTTGTCATACGTTTAGTTAGTCTATTCATTGTCTTATAGGTAGATCTAGCTAAAATTCACTTAATAGGAGGCTTATTTCATTACAATTAAAAACTTTTGGACTTGGTGGAGGCGCTGGGATCGTTACAATTCGTAAAGCTCTATCTCTTGCAGTTCAAAGATCAATTACTTCAAATCAAATCAATCCTATCCACTCAATGTCGCTCACATTAATCCTTTTCATACATCATACTATGATCTGAATCACTACTATCATGCGTTATAATTGAACTAATTTCCTAGCTCGCGACAATGTCTGGTTGAACGATAAGATCTATTCGGTGGTCAAGGCACCGGCGTGACCCTTATTGTCGGCGGCGGCGAAGGACGATGCATCTAGTGCTAATACCTGCTATGTAATTACTGCTAACAATACGTTATTATACCTACATTAAACACTGATGCGCGGAACTAAATTGCGGCTTAACACGAGATGTTGATATCATATTGAAATAGGGGGATTACTATGATTTGTTGCTATATATGTTAGTAGTACAATAGGATTAGTGCGCCATAATAACGAATACAAAAAATATGCGTATTTCCATTATATTTTTTCTGAACTGTAAAAGTAAACTGTAAATAACTAGACATCTACATGCGTAAGAGAACCAGGAATGTCTTAGCAAAATATAACGCTGTCTCCGACTCTAATAAGCAAAAGATAGGACTAGTAGTTAAAAGCTTATGAACAAAATACTCTCTAACTAATTTCATCATTATCATTACCCAGATACTTTTAGCTTATTTTATTACTTAGAGTTCAGTCGCTCTAAAGCCTACATGAAAGTACCTTTAAATAACTGGAGCTAGATCGATATCTAGAACCGCGTAATTTAGATCGGGATAGACAGCTATGACGTCACCAGCTCGCTCTCAATTCCGCACCGCGTCTAAATTAACCGCCCAGTTCCGCAAATGTGGATTTCACCTTCACTCCTTACTAGCATAGCCTGCTTTATGCGAACTGGCTTGTTGGACCATTGTTACGATTGACCCTAGTTTCTTCTGCACACGGACAAAATGGCAGAAAACTAACATTGGTAAGGAATTTTGCTTAGCTCTTTCCGTAGATTCTTCACCACTATAGACAATTAGACTGCCAGCCGAATAAACCGTATTGCTTTTTTAGGGTGCCGTAGTCAACAAATAACCCTTATATATTCGGCATGTCCGTCTGTCCGTCCGTTCGTCCGTCTTCGGCTTAGCTCAGGAACCATTACTACTAGAAAACTGTAATTCGGCATGGGTACATAAAATCAATCACGCCGACTACAGGGGTACCTCCCCAACACCTAAAGTGGGGATGTAAATTCTTCTGGGTTTCCAAAAACCTTTTCTCAATTCAGTGATTCGTTTGCGAGAGAGCCCTAATTTTTGTTCGAGTGATGTGCGTAACCCTACACTGCGCTCGACACGCACTTGGCCGCTTTTTATTTAACGGAATCATTATGCTCTGCGTCTAGTCCTCCAGTGCTGAGCTTAGGCCTATCTTCCAGTACGCCACTTCCAGTTCAACATAGTTCAGCATAATACATTTAAGGCATTATTGAATATGGGTTTAAATAAAGGTTTTAGTAACTTGCCATGGTCAAATCTCTACCGGCTCATTAAAGCGTGATTTATCTGAGCTATTATGATAACGGTACGATATCCAGAGCAATTAACTTGCCAAGTAAAGTTCAGCGACATTTCCAAATACCCTTTGCCCTTAAAGTTTGAAGTTTCTAAACAGACTATTTTTAGAACGTGAAATGTTACAAAGTCCGATCGATAACCCTATCTTCTTTATTCGCTGGGGGAGGGAGCAGGACGGGCGGTGATATTTAGGTCGCATCCGTGGGTCTGTTGAAACATATTAAAGCGGCGTAATAATCATTAGGGCGCGCCGGTGCACGGATGGACATCAAATAAATAGTTCATGTCCAACAAATTGTAAACCGTAAGGGACAAAAATAGGATACGCCTTTCGGATTACCAACGGAGAGCGCACACTGCGACCGTCATCGGATTAAGCCTGGTTCTATTTGAAGACCTCGCCTCATAATACGGCACGGATAAAAGGAACAATGAACACTACTTAGAAGTAATGTAGGTACCCATTTGAATTGCCTAGCTTGTCTCACTGATTGGCAAATACAATTCTACGTCTCCTAAACGTCCTGGTGCAAGTTTGGCTAATTTTTTCAGGACATCTCGATACGGCGGGATGTTCTTGAGCTAGCTTACTTTGGTTTTAGAGGTCATCAAGAGTAGGCAATCACCGATTACTGGTAGGAGTGTATTCCTAGCAGCAGCCAGGAATTCCTGTGCGTATTGTCTATGATCTTGCGGTAGCGAGGTAATGACGTCAAGTGATTCGCGGTGTCTTTACGGCTGCAGCGATCGGGTCCCGTTGTTTCCAATCTTCTTTGGAATCTTTGGTGAATTAAAATTTAGGGGGAATTGTAGTGTCCACCAATATTTTGGTCAAGCAATATTGAAATTACAAACGAATGTCGTCCGGTAATAATCTGAAGAAGATGATCTAGACTAGCTACTTAAACCTGTACTTAGTCAGTTAGTTTACTTTATATATACGTGTCGGTACATATGTAAGTAAACAAAACGTCCAACCCTTTTCTGTTATCTTAGATAAGGCACGGTTGCCGCGTACCCATACTATTGTACTTTTAGGATTTGTCCGATTTCTGGAAGGCGGCGGCGATCAAAAGAAAGCACCGTGCGTCGACCGAGCACCCTCCATTATGCGCGGGCGCGGGACCTGGGGCTGCATTCGACTGGTTTTATTAACAGCTCGTGACATCGCCAACATATGGCCAAGTTTGTAAAAGAATGAAATTCGAAATGCATTGAGTCTTAGAAAGCCATTGCCAATTAAAGATTGGCGATGACATTTACTGTCCTAAAAGCCTAAAACAATGCCGAATAGCGTCCCTGTATATCCGCGTCTAGATTACCGATAACCCTGGTGTTTTTCCCACTGTAGAACCAAAAGTCGTATGTGCATTAGAGTTACAAACATGGATAAACTTTCGGCATAGATAAGAGAAAGTCATAAAGAAATGTTCCTTTGTCGAAAAGTTAACAATTTGACAAAGAGTTCCAAACACAATAGCTTCCAATAACAATTAGCTGTGTACTACATAATGATAGAACAATGCCCTAGTTATGGTTATGTTATGAGTAAACAGATTCTAGTTGCTAATTATGATACCCATTAACTTTCAGACCTATCGATAAGCTTTGAAAGGGAATGGACAAAGGTCATAATAACGGTTAAAAATAATTTAAAACGATAACAAAATAAATTGAACGGAAGCGGATAAATGAATAGAAAAACTTAGTTAACATGAACACTAATAACTAATAATCTCCGCTAGATCAGAGGTGTGATTTATTCGCCGGTATTGGTTTTAAATTATCTATAACAGGACGGGACTTGAATTTTTATGGCTATCGTAAATCGTTTGGTTTTTTTAAGCGCGCAACACTTATTCCGTGCTCCCATATCGTTAGTCACGGGCCAATCAAACCGTCGTAAAGCGTAATAGTTCGTCTGTAATCGGTGGATATGGGAATCGGCCATTGTCGGAGATCTCGATACGATATCGAGTCTTCAACACGAGTTCCTATTAGGAGCGACCTCTCATTCCAAACGCGACTCTGTCAGGTCTACCTAAAGTCTAAATTAGCAGCGCGTCGTTACTCAAATACGAGCTAGCCGAAGTTACTCCTAGATATCCAAGCCGTTAGCTTAAAATTGTAATCCAATCACACAAATCACAGCGTTATACCTTTCTAAATAAGGTTGATAAGAGTTTCCCTTAATGTTTGTAAGCCTTTGCGTTTGGATTAGGATCGGTCGTCACGTTCTGGACAAACACCATGTTACGGATTACACAGCGTGTGGAGAATCGATGTTTCGTGCGTGTTGTTTTACCATACAAAATTACTTTTTTTGTACCATCTTCGGTTAAATACTAGTTTATGTTTATTAACACGACCACGTGTTTAGTAACAACATTTTTGCTCATCTGTTCATAGAGATGCTGATTTGTTTTTCTGTTCCCGATATTTTAAGACGTGTGAACATTAACTGCCGGTCACCAATTCATGTACCTGCTCTACCTACTAAACTGTCTTTCAATTCTAGTGTCATAGCTCTGGTCGAAAGCTCACAAATCTTAAGATTTCATACTTCACAGCCATAAAATTGAACATGCTCAGTGTGCTTAACTTCCATTCCATATTTTCACTAGATCCACTGCAGTATGGTACCTTACTACTAATACCGTACCAAACAACCAGGTATTACTAAATGGCTTACTCATTCGTTTCACCTTGAAGTATTTTCGCACACGATACTAAATAGCAGCACTCATCACAAAGGGTGTAACTTGACTAGCGCCCCAGTCAAGGCAGACGAGACGACTGGCTGGTCCCACAATGCCACTGGATAACACCTGCGCTATTCACAACTCGTACCTTTGTTAGAAGAATAGGATATGTCCACTCGAGAACGCACCAGAGACAACAACACTCCAGTCGTATTGATGATTGTTAAAACATAACCTAAGCCTCACCAAATGGCCACAACGGAAGACCAGCGCTGGCCCTGCCAGCATTACGCTGAGTTGTGGCCATTTCGTGGTAAATGTGTATGTGCGTGTGTGTCCACAGTTTCTTTTTTTTTCTTTTTGCCACGAATAAATGTTTTCTTTCTTTCTTTCTAAGCTAACCCACAAATTGCCCGAAATTGTTCAGGGCATCACCATTATCATCATTCACAACTCACTACTTGTTTCACCTTACCTTTACCTTACCCCTCACCCTTAGTAGGTATATCTTGTTGACACAATTCGTAAAAACAACGCGTAACCAAAGGTCTGTCTTACACGGTTTGCTTGTCGAAGTCATTGTGAATAGCAGCATCTGCGTCGAAATGTGCCGCGGGTGCGTTTAACCTCCGGTGTTCAACAATTCAACTAGTTTGTCCAATGGGTTCAATTCAGGTTTCAAGTAGGGATCTTCAGATGTGTAGACTATCAACAAATTCCCTTAGGGTCGCCGCACACGGGCCACTGGCCAAACGCCGCCACTGGCATATTTCCTGTAGTTTTCATAGATTTTATAACGACTCGCCGCACACGGTTGACGTTCGGTGGCCGCCACACGCTACAAATCGTCGCTACTACGTGGCGGCGTTTGTGGCTGTCTCGTGTGGCCCGTGTGCGGCGACCCTTAGTGAGATAAGACACCCAATCAAGTGTCTTCGGGAAATCGAGATAGTGTTGAAAATCTATGAGAAGATATGGAAAAGTAGAGCCTAATAAAGCTTTTATGAACGAACGTGTTTCCTAGTGCTCTCTTATTTTTCAACGGAACTCTTTGGCTTCGTCATTTGATTCGTTTGAATTTGGTTCCTGATCATAATTGCAATATCAATATCACCTCAATGGCCACTTGTTACCCTTGTGTTAAGTTTCGTCGTAACATATCATCTCAATCAGACATATATTGTAAAACAATTAATTTAACACGAGTGTCTACACATTGAGCTTGCGCAAGACAATCTCAAGCGATCTAGATCGCTACAAATTAAAAGTAATCTACATTGAGTAAGGTCGTGTTTACACGAGCGAGTCGATTCCAAAGGATATCCGGACAGATTTGCCCTAATGCCTTGGTGTTTTACCTTGTCACTTTTACCACTAATTATATGCACCATATTGACATTCAAGTTGTATAATTGTTAAGTTACTGCGACAAAGTAATATAACGACCAGACTATTGAGGCTGGGTGCATTTGCGCAGGTTAACGTACTATGATGTGAGTATGATGAGTCATTACAATTAATGACGCGATAAGCGTCTTAATTGAACATTTAATATTCTGTCTAGTGGCGACATGTCCCTTCGAAGCAATCGTAATAACGTGCGTCACTTGCAAATGTTTCAAACTTACAGAACTATGTAATGAAATTAAATTATAGTTTGATACGTCAGTGCGTCACTCGGGCGCAAAACGTGACAGTAACTTCTTGAATTGTATCTACAGTATTTACAATTCATAGATCATTATTATTTGTCAAATATGTAAGTAACTGTTAGTCCTATTGATAATATGGTAACAACAGTTTCTGAACTGTGAGTGACTAAATGAGTCTGATTTAGAAGAGCTTTTCTTCTATTGCCTTGCCCGCCTCTTAAACCAGTCCTCAGTTCTGCTTGTAAACTGTCGCTATCGTTTCCACCTAGTTAGTGTCACCGGCCAGTCAACTGCCCCGCTATTCCGTAACTTGTTTTAACCTCACCTCACTGTTCACCCGCAAATATATGACGCCGCGATTCGTGGTAACTAGGCGTAATCAGAGGTCTAGTGTAGTTACGTGAAGCGTGACGGGTTATTTGAGGCGCACGTTCCGAATGCGCCCTGAACCTCAGTACAGAAACTAGCCTATAAAGGTAGTCACGCTATGGCTAGTTTCGAAGATAAACGAAGCCCCTATATCTTGATTAAATATAAGTCGTATTGATTGAAGAACAATATATTTACGATTTGCTAATAATTGGTCACGAGCGGGCGCGGCAATCGGTCAGCGTCCTTGTTTCCTGCCATTTTGTGATAATTGTCGCAAATTTGCTTTGCGAATCTTTTTAACTTATGCAAATATTTAAAGTTGATTTTGGAGGTACAATATTACTATTATACAAACACCATGTACCTATATTTTTCAATGAAACAACACTCGTAAAGCGAGAACTTCTACTTCTACTCGTGATTTCACTCGGATTAGACGTACTCGTATAGCTAACTGTCAATTGACACATTTCATGGTTTTCCACTTAACAAACCAAGTAATGTGGTTTTTTTTTATTACAATCAAATTGTTTAATTAAATATCAGAGCGTCGGAAACCTGTGCTGTGTGACAGTGACAGTACAGTATCTAACACGCCGTACATCGAGTTGATTTCATTATACTATGTAACTTAATTTTGCCTAATACTCCAATATCTCTAGATCTCAAAATAACTGTGGCAAAATGCCTACATCACAGAATGCCTATTATTTCGCAAAAGTAACTGGCTGATTCATTAAATTTTTTAGTCTTATAATTACAAAACGTAACAACATTTTTATCTCAAAACATAATGCGTTCAAAAGAATTCGGTGTTTTAAGAAATAAAATAAAATTAGGCATTCTGGGATTTAGGCATTTTGCAGTCAGTTATTCTGATATAGTCTAGAAAGAAGTTTTGGAGTAATAAGCAAAATTAAATTGTGTTGCAATGAAACCACCTCTGTATATCAAGCAAGCTAAGATCTTTGAGAAAGTCCACTAGCAGATGACGTAATACATTTTCTAAATCTACATTTAATAAGCCCATGTCTCGGTACAATAATCTAGACGCTTCCAGCCTGCGATTGTGTTAAGTAATGTTATTAATGTAATGCAATTTGCATCAATCTACACAAGAGTGCCGACGCACGCAGTCTTTGTTACAATCAATTTCAATTAGTTTTATTGGTCCACTCGATACATAAGCAATAAAATCATTTAGTTACGTGTAGCACTAGACTAGGTACATTTGTTGCACAATTATTATGTTTGTAATTATGCAATAATTGGTCAAACTCAACTTCCTAGGTCATTTTGAAGTTAGAAGTATTTTTTTCCAGGTTACATCAATAGGCAAAATAGGGCTAAACACTTGCATTTATGTTATTCAAGGGTGAAAAAAATTTGGCAACAGTTTGGCAAAGTTTACTCGTGTAAACTATGCCGAAATCTAAATTTTTGGTAGAAAAATACATTAACTTAGTGATAATAAATGAGTTTCATCGTAATTTAGAAACAAAAGAAACCCCGTGTGAACAAAGAAACCCAATGTGCTAAAAGCCTTTCGCCAGCTTTCAATAGATATCATCAAACACATTGCTATACTCCACCATGTGGCGCGGTTTCAGTTGACGTTTAAATTACCCTGCGTCTCTTATACTGTGCACCGTATTCCAATGGCATACATTATATTATTGCTCGTAACTAAACATATATGAACGGGTATAAATATGTTCCATTAGCGTTTGAAAAAAAGGAAATGCATTGTCTTTTTGCGATGGGGGGTCAGTTGGGCTGGGCTCCCGCATTGTGTCCATTGACTTCCTGTCCTGCTCAATTAATTACTTACAAAAGGCAGACAGTGTTGTTTGCCCTTCGTACAGTCAGCAGCATAGTTTCGCAGAAAAAAAGGTAATTCATATCTACACAACTTACAAAAATATTTCTTTACTTATCATTTCGCGTTTTTTAGCTTTGTTGATATATCTGCCCTTAAATTTCAGTACTATCTGCTAGTAATTATACTGTTGTACTTTTCTAGAATCTCTGACAATGTTGTTGTTACCAATAATATTGAACCTAAATTAATAGTACCAGGCACTCATCAACTTCCGTAAGCTGCTATAATAAATGATAATAATAAATCAGCCTAGATACTGCCTAGCCACTGCTGGGCACAGGGCCTCCTCTCATGAGGGGGAACGGGTAGTAGTCCCCACGCTGGCCCTGTGCGGGTTGGGGACTTCACATACTTACACCTTTGAATTTCTTCGCAGATGTATTTAAGTTTGAAACGGCGGGTTCTAATCACGGCGTAGGTACCAATGAGTTTTTCGGAACGGTACGGAATGTCATTTGATATTGACCTTTAGCTTTTCGGTGAAGGAAAAACATCGTGAAGCTGCTATATATATATATATATTTTTTTTTATTAAAAAAACTGTCCAGCCCCCCTATTTTGTAACTTGTTTTAAGCTCACCTCAAACGCTCACCCACAAATATATCTTGACGGCGCGATGCGTAGTAACCAAGCGTAGGTCTACTTTCGTGACGGCGGGTGACCGGCGGGGTGAGCTGCTTTAACGCATAGCGAATAACTAAGTGATTGACCCTAGTCTCACTTGATGGTAAGCGACGACGGAGCCTAAGATGAAGCTCATTGGTTCCGTAATTTGCTAAACTCAAAGCGTTAATTTAAAAAGACGAAGTACGAAGCAACTTTATCTGATATATATAGTGATACGAAAGTATGGATGTACTTTTATATTCTTCATAATATATTGAAGTTAACAAAAGAAACAACATGACCTTAATATATTTGTTAATAGAGCGCGCAACGACCGTTGTGCAAATATTGCATGCCCGCCGCTGTCCGGAAGTCCTTCGTAATATCCTTACCGTGAAGTTAATGTGCTACAGTTATTGTTAACACTATGCTAATTTACCAAAAACCTTGGTAAAACTATTGTTTACCCATCCAGAAATGTTACTGAAACTGAACGTCTTGTCTGACTGTAAACAACGAGATTACTAGTTCCTTTTGTCAGCGTTGTACATTACACACTACAGTATCTTGTCGATTTGAGTTCTTTGAACATTCTGTATCACTCATAGTGACATGTATATTTAGCATGGCACTGATCGTGTCATTAGTACTTTAACTAAAATATTGACACCAGCCACTATTACCTACCTACTTTAAAATTAATGTGTTTAATATTCAACCGTGAAAATGTGTTATAATCCCGCACTTTTCGCATTAAGGTCGATACGATAATCGTATCAGCATCTCCATATCGTTATCTATGTATTACTTTATTGGCATATCATAAAAATGTGACCCACATTATACGTTGTTCTGGTTTTAATCTTTTACATAAACTTATCTAATCGATATAGAATTTGACTTCCAAAACAAGCACATCTCTGATTATGTTTAATGTTACACTTTCATCTTTTAATACATTTTCATGGATGTAACGTCTTTATTTATAGCGCAACTTTATGATTATCCTCACCAAACCCTATCATTTGCAATACCCTAATTCATGTCTTGGATTATAAAAAGCTAAATCAATTTGTAGAATTCTGGGAAATTGGCAATTTGTTAAATTGTGGGCGGGGATACATGGTTCATCAATTACTAATAGCCCTGTACAAAAAGCGGGGAACAAGTGAACAACCTGAAATACAGGGATTAGGCACTTACGGCCAGGTAAAGGGAATCCTCGCATATCCTCAAAGTTTACATCTCACACGATAGAGAGATTAGACGATACACCTCACCCAGTGAGTTATACAATCTTCACGTACTTGCTTGAAACATTAAGAAAGTGACCTTTGCTTATTGAATAATGAATTACATTTATTTTTCCTAGCATTTAAATAATCCCTAACCTAATTTAAAGTACTCGTTGGGCTATTGATCAGTCAAAGTAATAGGCTGGTTATTTGACAATCACTCAAATAAATCACGCACAACAAATCGTTAAGCAACGCACTTGAAGTTACAAATGACGCTCGGAGAATGACTGAATGTCGTTAGTCGTTGTTTCAATAGCAATATTTTAATGCCAGCCCAAAATTAAGGTCTTAAGGGGGTGCATTGGAAATTTTCGCGTGCTTCGAAACGCCGTTCTGACTAGATTAAGAAACAAGAAGGTCTGATTTTCAGATATATGATTGTTTATCTGATTTCATCGATGCATGCTTGCCTAAAGTTTCCTCGATAGAAAAAAATCCAAATTTGGGTCATTTTCCCTTTTTTTACTCAGCCCACTCAAACAATACATTCTTTTAGGACACAATTAAGTTAATACTATAGTATTTTATCTCATCTAAAATCTCACTAAATGACATATATATAATCACTAAGTTAGGTATTTAGTTCAAAAAGCCATTCCCGAAGAGTGTTGCATCTCTTTTTCTCGTGCGCGGAAGGCATAAGCGTGTCTCTGTCAAGGGGGCGTGGTCGACTCGAATCAAAGCATCCCCTTAATGCTGGCCACATTGAATTATTGGTTCCACCAGTGTTTGTCAATGAACAAAGTAACCGCGGTAACCTTTTGTTTCTGCGGCTAATGGTCGTCCTAGGAAGTAATTTTGTAGAATATTAGGCACGTATCGATTCTGTCAAAAGGTCGCGCCATTGTCGATTTGTAAACACCAAATAAATCATTGGAGGCTTTATTTAAAACTTAAATCGCTGCCTATTGTATCGGAACAGTCGAATCCGAGCCTACGTGTCAATATTAGAATTATTCTCGGAAGTAATTTGATACTTTCCGAGTCCCAAACCGTTACGGTACAATAGGTCCCTAGTTTGAAATGTTTGGAGTCACTCCTACCTAATCAAATGTCAATGACAATAAAGATTCCAGACAAAGCGCGTTGTAATGAAGAATTCGGTAAAAAATAGCGTTGAGTGTAGATCTGTCGTTAATCTATCCCTTTGGACGCGTCTGCGTCTACCTGCGCTGCGAGGTGCGCCGGAGTCGAGCCTCGGGCCCGCGGCGCCCGCGCCGTCATTACGCTAGGGAGCTCTAATCACAGGTGGCCGAAGCCTCTATGGCACCGGAATTTTTGATTACACATTAAGATGCCAATGCCAACGTATTGATGAAATTAATTTTCTAATTTCGTATGGATGGCCAGTTATTTTTTTTCGATTTCGGTTTGATTCCGTTGATGATATAGTTGAATTTATGAACTGACCATTTTGGTTGCGTTTACTTACCGGCTTTCAATGTATGTATTATTGTTTCAGTTCTAAAGTTCAATCAAGAACTGGTTTCCTGTCGTAAAATAATAAAACTCGATAGGTATAGATATTGTTGGATCGTGAATAGTTTTCATTAGAACTGCGGCAACAGAATCTTGGAGAGATCTGTACATTTCAGAGGACGCTGTAATCATTAGTGTCACCGTAACGTCTCCGAGTAACGATTACGACGGGGCTGTTACTTATTCAAAAAGCTTCCCATCAGGTACACCAGTGTAAGTCAGCCCTCCGATTCCGCGTTGATATTGCGAATCGCGGCGTCAAGACAAGATATACTGGGATGAGCGGCGAGGTGAAGCAATTTGTGAATAGCATAGCTCGTCCTAAACCGGGACAGAGACTCGTTAGCACGAGGCAGGATGTCTATTCGTCCGTCCAATATCCAGATGTAATCTAATCTATATTTGCATTTCTATCGGACCTCAGGTATGTTTTTGTTGGCTCAACTTCGTTCAGCGTGTCCTCTATTAACGGTTAATGGGTGTGTTATCGTGCATTTCATAGGTGTACATTTATGGTGATGTATTTATATTGTTTTGCCAGAGTTTCCTGGGCCTGTTCAAACAAATGGCGATGTGAATTCCATTTGATTTATTTTCGTTCCCTGTTTTATATAACATAATATAGTTCATTTCTAACCTGAATGCGTTAGTGTAGTTACAACAATTACTAAGTATATCGGGATCAAGACATCAGCGGGTATCTTGGTTACCATCGGTGGTTCTGCCCGGAGCCGCCACACCTCGGCCACCTGTCGTGGCCGAGGTGCGTGACCCGAGGGCCCGCGGGCCGGCCAGCCGGACTGCTGCCCCGGGCCCGAGCACGCGCCGTCCACCTCTCATTAACTTTCGGGGGCTCAATGATATATGCGTAGGACATGCCGGATGCTTGTATAATGACGGTGCCGCCATTATGGGCATAAATCAGTTTTTTAGCCCCAACTGCCCTGAGCGTCGACGTTATTAACGTAAAGAGCTCTCGGCTAGCTCTAAAACTAGAATAAATCGTAATCGTAACTCGTTCCCCTGCTTGTTCGCGGTAAACCATACAATCTAACGCTCGGGCAAGAAATATCTGTTTCGATGGCAGTGTAATTTTAGGTCATTCCCACCGTCGGGAGGCGGCCTTGCGTGCGCGTACGCACCGAAATGTTTCCTCAATTACCGCCTTTGTGATACAAATAACTGCGGAGCGATCGATCAAACAATGCAACCAGTCATTGCTGCTGTCATTGGCATTGAGCGTGTCCTATAACTAACGAATGGTCTAGCATGCTAAGTCTTTCACTGGTCTTTTATGAAATTATAGTCGCGATTGGCCTTGCAATAATCGCAGGGCAGCCATTCTGGTGTTCGCATAGCGTCTGTAAAAGGAGCGGATGCATTTGGGTGGCGCGCTCCGATGATGACGACTGCAGGCCCCGCTTTCTGCGAACCACCGGAGTGAACTCTATGTTTAGGCTACAATTTGAGGTTACATAATTTATCAATAACAATTATTTTTAGACCACTTACTTAGCACTTACTGCACAAACAATAGGCTACATTGTTGCTATGCAGCTGATCGTAATTCTGAAATAGGGTGACCAGTTGACGACATACCTTTACGTCGTAGATTAACAAAGCTTAAGTTCAGCTCATGAAGACGGTTCAAGTTCAAACCTCCGATGGAAGAGGAATACAAAAAGATAATCGAGATTCGTGTGAGCAAACATATTGGAATATTCAGTGGAGATTATCAGCGAGACAAGCGGATCCACGCTGGTCCAAGGAACGCAGCCATCGGGCCCAAATGAAATTATACTAATTACCTAATCTCCACCACGAGCGGGGGGCGGGGCACGTAAATCTCGCTCGCCTAAATCGATTACTATACTCGTATTACTAGCCCAGAGCTTTTTGTCTCTGTCTAATGTGGGCCGGCCTTGCGCTCTTCTTTTTGGATATAATCTATCACGGTTCATTGCACCTCGTGGGCATTTTAGCCGTTTCACGGGAAACGGGACAGCGGACCCTTCGGTTGCATAACGTTGATTTTGTAACTGATATACGGACCATGGAATTGCACCTGGTGTGCCGTGGTCGGAGGGGGTTTAACGGGCAGTCATATTCGCGAGACTTGGTTAGTTTAATACCTCACTAGGAAAAACGCAAGAATACCATGAAGTCATAATGATTTACTTCTCCATTTAGGACAATTCGCGAAGGTGAATAAGCTGTTGCAATTTCCTTGGCCGGCGACTTCAAAGCTATCTTAATGTGTATGTACACAACATACTACATGTTTTGGAAAGTATACGGGTTTAACAGCAAATGGGAACCTTAGTCAGGAGTTGATTATTGTTACTGTAAAATTTTGCATGGGCCTGCACGCGATCCAGCGGCGTTCCCCTACAAGACGGATCCGGCACTCTGGGGTTTTAGACGGTAATCCAAGGTATTTACCGCGGTTATATAAAAATGTCTAACTTGTCTAAGGACTTGCTTGCCATCAGCAACTATATCCTAGTCTATATCAAAGCTGACCTTTTCTCATAGAGAATTTCCGTTGTGTCTAAGGCGCATGACTGGTAATAGTCTTCGGTTTGCGTCAATCCCTAAACGTGGTGACTGGCCACTAACCCAATCTTAAACCTGTGAAAGTATAGAAAACCCTTACACAACAAGAGGTCATATTTGTGATTTGATCTAGAATCTCTTCATACCTTCCCGGCCTGGTAACGTGTAACCCGACTATTGCCGTGCTGCGATCCACCCACGCAGGATCAGGATTGATGGGCCTGCAATTAGTCGGTTCCTTTTCTCTATTATAAGTAATAATTTTAGTTTTTAATAGTTCACGCTCTGTTAACGGCCAGTTCGCCGACTTTCACACGTGGTGCTTGCTTTTTAATTACGATGTTAAGACGATGGAATTAATTGCGGAGGTGCTCGCACAATTATGATATTCTAAACCTTACTGAATTGGGATAAAGTATGCAAATTAAACAGTCACTTAAGCGCCTTCAGTTCTAGGGAGATTTGACTGAATTTTTATTTGTATTATATTTAGCGTACTTAGTAACTACAACTACATTTGTTAGTAAAGTTTATAGCCAGTTAGCTTAAATTTACTGTGGGAAGTGTGAATCATTTCAATCGCATAGCAATTATATTTGACATACTAAAGCGTAATAAACTAATAAAGTTTCGGTACCGTATCCTAACCACGACAATTGAATGGAGAATCGTGAATGACGTCAATTCCTTGAGATTTTCAGTAGAAAACTTGCAAAGCCCGCAAAAGCGGATCAATGTGCCTACACGGAGATTAAATAAACCTTTTACACGTCAAATTGCTCTTCACTATAAGTAGTTAATAAATAACTAGATCCTTCCACATTTCTGCTCGATTTCTACCGTAACACGGGGTAGGTATTATCGACAGTGCTTGCGTCACGGCGCGTGGCGGGAAATCGCACCAAGCTATCACTGCATTTATCTCTGTTTATTGCCTATTATTTATTATCGCTAAATAGCCAATTAACGATTCATACAAATCAACTTCAAGACAGTAGTAATTCAGTGTTTTACGTAACCCCTTTACTCTCACTGCAGGGTTTGTAAAGCAATAAGGCATCTAACTTAAACCAACTTCAATCGAATTCAGACGCGGAGAAGAACTAGGTGTTACTATTACTACCTAATACGGTCATTCTAGTATACTAAAAGTATACCTTTAAATCCTCGTCGCTTGCACAGCAATGGGCCCTACTTTTATTTAATCATACCCACTGCATACTTCTTGTCGTGGCGGTAAAACTAGTCGAAAAATTCCGTCCTTTGACTTCGCATTTAACCTGTCCCTTTTTATTGCAGCCTGTTCGAGCAGGAGATCATGAGCTACGTGCCGGCGGAGGGCCGCGCGGCTCCGTCGCCCGCCGCGTCGCCGGCGGCCGCGCGCAGCACCCGTGCGCCCGCGCCGCAGCGGAGAGACTTCGAGGCCAAGCTGCGCGCGTTCTACAGGAAGCTGGAGAGCAAAGGATACGGGCAGGGGCCAGGGAAACTCAAGTGAGTACCACAGCATGAAGTTCTTTAATAGAGGTCAGAGACCACCCAACAGCGGAGAGACTTCGTGGCCAAGCTACGCGCGAGCTACGAGAAGCCGTAGATTGTAAGATACAGGCAGGACCCGGGGAAACTTAACTGATTATCAGCTTCGTGTCAACACTTTCTGCGTTGCTGTACTTTAGTGTCGAAGTGGTCATCGGTGTTTGGGTGTACACCGCTGGTGGCCAGATCATTGTACAACATTGTATTTCTTATAGGGTCATTACGCTGGTCACGCGACCACCTGAAGGAGAAGGTTTTTTCTATTGAAGATAACATCAATTCTACAGACCCTATTGAGACAATTAGTTGTACATGCATTTTTGTTGTTGTTTTAGAATAGAAATCTACTAAAAATCCGAGGAAATATCACTTCACCAACTCAGCTAAGTGGTCGCCAACCGGCACATAAAATTAGGTGGTCGCTAACCGGCGAAATGACCCTATTAGCATATATGTTCCACCGAGCTATGCGTCATCCCATTTTAGACGATTTAAAATCAGATAGGTACTGTTTGAGATGCCTCTATATAAAAGCTTACATTTAATAGCGATGTGACCATACCCACACACCTGGTGGTTAGCCTACTCGTTTTTGTCAATTTTGCGTTACTTAGTAAAGTCTTATCTTAAGTAACCTATCTAAACCTAGTTTCCTTTCTGACCTTTAAAGCTATCTACTTCACGTATATGGACCTATGATACTCAGGACAAGCTATGGTAATAATAATACCATGTGCGAGCGAGCTGGTAGCATACAAATCTCGATAAGTGTGACAGAAAGGGAAATATCATTCGTTGTCCTTTTCATAGTTCCACTTTTTTTTATTTGCCACAACTGATTTAGTATGGAGTTATGGCACATAAACCATTACCCGTCCAAATTCGGTAGGTTGTTTATGCCAAGTCATCAGCCATTTTAAGACCAGTTCTTAATTTAGCAGCATAGGAGTCTTTCCGTCCCTCGTTGTGGCATCACATATAGTCTGTCTTGAGTATCATAGGTCCATGACTTCACTACTATTTCTACCTGACTCCTAAACATTCGGCCCTTAAATTCCAGGCTCCACATCCGCCGCGAGCACCTTCTAGAAGACGCCTTCCGCCGCATCATGTCCTGCGGCAAGAAGGAGCTCCAGAAGGGCAAGCTCTGCGTGCTCTGGGACGGGGAAGAAGGCCTGGACTACGGGGGCCCGAGCCGCGAGTTCTTCTTCCTGCTGTCGAGGGAGCTGTTCAACCCGTACTACGGACTGTTCGAGTATTCGGCGAACGATACGTACACTGTGCACGTGTCGCCTATGTCGGCGTTTGTGGATAACCATCATGAATGGTGAGTGGAGTTTAGGACTGACTGACTTCTTATTCGATGGCGATAGGTCTGTGACTGATGGTGACATTTTGCCATATACTTTACGTCGAGACGTGTATGATTTGACACACCCAAACCTATAGCTATTGAACTATTACGAAGCTCTGTTTTCTCTAAGAGAAGAACCCATCACGAGTGGTGAGTGGAGCTAAAAATGTGAACATACATTTCCTTATAGAGTTTTCCGTTAGACGAAGCGTTCTCTGATCTCAAAGCCTGCAGAGTTATTCCGACAAGAGAGAACGGAAGTTGCGATCACGGTTGTCTAATTATTTTACATTTGCCGACCATTCGAGGTTATACAAATGTCCTTTAGCGTCCGTGGCCAGTTAAAATAATTGACACTCCGATTCCCTACAATTGACAGCACAATACTCACGAGCAGGTTGAGCACTATTCAGATTTTTAGCACCATCAGCCATCACATATTGCAGCAAACAAAGTGCTCATAAACATTTGAGCAAGCCATTAATAATTAGGTATCAAAGCGTGTTCAGATATTTTTTTACCGTCATTGTCTGTCCGGATTTACATTGTAGGTCATGGCGAGTGTACATCAAACTCTATTTTCAATAGAACCTACCACGTTACTTACGCGGGTTTTATTTTTCTACAACTCTGAGCCTTATACACTTTCTCACAATCTACTAAAAAACGAGAAAAAATCCTTTTACCTCACCAATTTTTTAAGCTACTAACCAGTCACCGGAACTAAGTGGTCTTCTAACTGGAGCAATGGACAGTAAGCATCGTATTATTAGTAGCAGCCAAAGTAGCCTTATATTTCGGTACACGTCTTTATTATGTAAGAGTAAGGCTTCGTTCACACGGCATTGTCCAGCACGTTTTTTGCAGTATACATCTTAAGGTATAAATAGTGGCACATACAAAATGTTGTTTATACGTTTAAACGAATACTCACCGGGCTTGTCAAGCAAACCGAATACGACCGAATACGTGCAAAAAACGTGCAGGACAATGCCGTGTGAACCCAGCTTAAGGACGTGTTACGATATAGGTATTTGGCTACTTTGGCTGCTACCAACATTCCGAAGAAAAGTGATGTACATTTAATTTAATCGACGCTCTTTTGTTTTGCACACCCCACACTTTCAAGTGTGTGAATCACTGGTGCAAATAAGTGTATCGCGATACAAAATAAACACAATCATTTAAGCTGCCGGAACCACCGGTAACAAGCCATTAACAAATAAATACGTAGTCGTTGTTGTCTCGCCCATTATCCGTAATCATACAAATTACGCCGTAACAATTGTCATAAATATTGTATGAGTGCTGGCGATAATTATGAAACAATACAAATAGGCAACATGTATATGTCTAATGCAAAAAGTCGATCAATGGTACTAAGGTCATAGGAGGTAGGGCATAGCGAAATGTCATTCCGCTCGAATTTGGAGCAGCCCAACTGGGGAAGTACCTACCTCCGCCTTGCAGGAGACCACAGCCATAATAACACTACTACTTGCTCTGTAGTAGTGTTGTGTTCCTGGAGGTGAGCAAGGTCGCCAGAGCTCCCGAGGATGCGTTGTGTTGAGAGCGAGGGAATTAGTTCCTTCAGCTGTCAACACGGCGAATCCTCAAACATATCAAGGGTCGGCAACGCCCATGTTACTCCTTTGGAGTTGCATGCGTCGATAGGCTGCGGCGTCCGCATGGGGATTAAAAGTTTGTATGAACCTACGATATGAACGAGTTCCACGCGGGCGGAGTCGCGGGCAGAAGCCAGTGAGTAATATACTATACTTCTTCGATGCCAACTAGCTGTCACATAACTAACATAACTTTATGTAATAAATAGGTGTGCATAAAGTTACCTTATAGAATCGCACCCCGCAAAACCGTTATACCATAGTCATGTCCATTGTTCGCGACTATGTATTTGGTCGCGACCAAAGCAACAATGGCGTCGGTACAAACGGCGGATGTACTAATATAGACCTGGATTCGTAAATGCATATTAGATTGGTTTTTATTTGGTCTTTGTATTTGAATTAATCTTAAGTTATAGTGGTGCCCCTAGTGTAGTGTATCCTATAATATAATATAGCGGAACTGTTTAATGCGTGCTGGTTTTCCCGACATATAAGATGCGGTAGCGGTTCCAATTTGTAAGCTTAGCGGTTCCGTAATGGATTTGTACGTCTCATACCTAAAAGAGAGTAGTAGAACCTGAGGCTTAGTATCCACTAAAGCTGTGCGCGGAAAACAATCCACACATAGGAAGAGATGCGTGAGCGACGCTATCAATTCCATTGGTGGATTTTTTCCTTGCTATTGACGGGTCCTCACCTTAAATGTGACCGAAGGTCTCTGACGATCCAAGATGGTGTGACCAGCATTCTGCCAGTCCTGGCTGTCCTGAGCAAGCTCTGAAGCTGTTAGCAATAGCAAACTCTTGCACAGTTAGCACAAACGGCGCGCGAGCTGTCTCGCGACGACATAGACTATCCGTCTCTCAAAGAGATTGGGACAACTCGCGCGCCGACTCGTGCCAACCGTGGTAAAGGCTAAGAGGACTCCTGACGAACTCGATGGTATTGACGATCGGGTAGTCTTGGCGCAGTAAAGCAATGCAGGCTCACAGGCTTAGATTCCCAGTTTAAACCACAATCATACAAAATTAAAACTATTCTTTGTACTTTCATTAATTTCCTTACCAATCTCCCGATTGCATGAATCAAACTATTTAACTCAGTTGGGACTTACGTCCGTGGTGTAAGCTTCAAAATTGCTTACATATTTTGAACACCATTAGCTTTAGTTATAAACAATTGCAATCAACGGGACACGCGCTAATTATCGTTAGCCCTACACGGGCCCGTGATTAGTCACCAACAATAACTCCAGTTTTAATTGGGTTTAGAATAGTATTCATCATTAGTATTGACCCTCGGGCACTTATTTAATTGCACAAAGCGTGACAAACGACAGTTAACTAAATCAATGCAAATTGCTGTTGCGTACTGTAGAGACATTTCAAATTGTCTGTATTGCATATCAGGGGCCCACTGCCTAGTTAATAGTTATTTGTTTTACAAGAGGGAAACCTCTTTTCGAATCCTTTATTTAGAGGTAGGGAGAGATAATGAGTTTGTGCAGACTAAAACAAATTCTAAATTCAAGTAGAAGTATTATATTCTGCATATCAGCCAAAGGATCACATTTATAAGTCTGAATGAACTACTAAATGAAAAGTAAATTTATTCATTACTGTATTAAACATTATTGGACGACATTTTAAAGAAAATGTTTGGCGGCAACTAGAGCCGCACAGTCCAGTCCACACATAGCCATACAAAAGGCAATATGTTGCATGTACATGTCAAAATATTCATTAGTTACCTAAAAAAAAAACAATCATTTTTGTATACATTCTCATCATTTCCTTGCCCTTATCCCATTGACTTGAGGTTAGCGCAGCACGTCTTTTTCTTCTATACCTCCCTGTCAGCCGTCATCCCGTCTTCAAATCGTCTCTCGCACAGTCCATCCACCTTTTCATTGGCCTACCTCGCCTCTGCCATCCCTCCACGTTCATACCTAATAATCTTGTGGTCACATGACTTTCATCTCTCCGCATTACATGCCCATACCAAGCAAAACTAACAGCACAAAACATTCTATACGTCGAAATGATACAGAACAATTGATGCAGTGCGCAGCGGCCCTAGCTACACATTTTTTACGCCCTCAAGCCCTAAGGCGTCTAACGTTACGACAAACAGGGTGTCCTGTTACGACGGTAGGCAGCCAACCACACATTGGTGCCTTTTTTATACGCGCCCAACTCAATACGCGATTTGTTTTACCAAGTGTCATGTTACCGATGATTTACGGTTTTTTCGAGGGAAAATATAGGTTTTATTGTGAACGATGTCCTCTTGAAAAGTATCGTGTGATAGGACATCGTCATCCTACGCTATAGATTCGTCGGGCGCATTTATATTATCTTTCTTTTGGGTTGTTTAAGATTATGTAAAAGGTATTTTAAGTAATACACATTTAGTAGCGATTGCGACGTCACTTTGCGACGGCGGCTCCAATAATTCATCAACGACTTTTCGCAGCATTTGTAAATGTGGTGTCTGTTGTAATGACTTTATCAATTAATATTACTTGCACATCAATTAGTAAACACACGCACGTGCATATATTATAATTGTGTTGCGTTTCGCTGTATATCTTTTCTAATATTTCAATGTCTGTATCTTCTGCAATTATACATAAAACTCATCATTACCTACATGGTTTTGTTGTTAAAGACCTCTAGTTACAGACATTTAGATAAATAGTCCTGAAATTAGAAAACTAAGAAAAAGACGAGTAGTCCTGTCTCGATGCCAGGCCTATGTTCAGCAGTGGACATCTTAAGGCTGATGTGATGTGATGATGAGACAGTTCGCACGCGGTCTTGCACCACCGCCAACACAGTTGAACGGACTTTCTGTGCATTGTAATAAGGTTCAATATAAATCCGGAGTCATTACTGAGTTTATTTATTTATTTATATAGGAAGATCATCAGATTAAATACTACGCAATAGCTTAAAATGTATGAGCTAATAATAGATCCTCACCGATAGCGTAATAATTATATCCTACTAATATCATAAATGCGAAAGTTTAGATGTTTCGATGTTTGTTACTCAATCACGCTTAAACGGCTGAACCGATTTGAATGAAATTTTGCACGAAGATAGTTTATAGTCTGGATTAAAATATAGGATAGTTTTTATCCCGCGTCCACGCAGACGAAGTCGCGGGCGGAAGCTAGTAAGAAATAAGTGGGCAAAAGCCAAACAAAAACACAGCGCTTTTGCGTCTTAGTACTGCTACATAATTATAAGTACTTATTTCTAAATATACTAATATAAAGAGTTGTTTAAGCTATTTGTCTACTGCCGAAAAAGAGTTGTTTAAGCTATTTGTCTACTGCCGAAAAATTGCCGAGACGAGGCTTCTCGCCGTGCGTCTGTTGGCGTTTGTACTCACCATGCAGACGGTATAAACGCGGTTAGCCGGTTATTATTAACCAGTGCGCTTGGCTTGTGGCCAGGTTCCGCTTCTCCGGGCGCGTGCTGGGCCTGGCGCTGGTGCACGGCTACCTGCTGGAGGCGTGGTTCACGCGCGCGCTGTACCGCGCGCTGCTGCGGCTGTCGCCCGCGCTCGAGGACGTGGACGCGCTCGACGCGCAGTTCGCCGCCTCGCTGCGGTGGCTCCAGGTAAGCGACCATTCGACTCACTATATAGGTAGGTACGAGGGCTGCTACTTATGTATCCGGAATAGAAAAAATAATCAAACGTACATTACTAAATATAGTTTTATTGTTTTTCAAAATATTCTCCGTGATGATCGATGCACTTTTGCATACGTGTAAACCAATTTTTAAAGCACTTTTGCCACTCTGATTGAGGTATCTCCAAAACATGTTGTTTGAACGCGTCGACCGCATCTTCACGGGTCGGAAATCGTTGACCACGTAATTTATTCTTTACATTTGGAAATAAATAAAAATCATTGGATGCCAAATCAGGGCTGTACGGTGGGTGACCCGTTTATTCTATATTTTGACCTTCCAAAAATCGAGTTGTTTCGCGTGATGTATGACAGCTGGCGTTGTCATGATGAAGAATGATTCTGCGTCGCTGGTTGTCTTTACGTATTTCTTCAAACACTTCTGGCAAACAAATGGTCGTGTACCACTCCGAATTAACCGTTTTACGATTTTCTAGTGGCACTGTAGCCACATGGCCATTCATACCAAAAAAGCAGGCGACCATTTGCATCAAGGTGCTTTTTGCACGAGTAACTTTCGTAGGGTTCGGCTCATTTTGAAACACCCACACTGTCGATTGCTGTTTAGTTTCGGGATCATACGCATATATCCAAGATTCGTCACCTGTGTAGATATTATAAACAGCTTTTGAGTCACCACGGTTATATTTTTTCAACTTTTTTTTGCAACATTCGACGCGAGCCTCTTTTTGATCCTTAGTTAAATTGTGCGGTATCCAACGCGAACAAATTTTTTTTACAGCTAAATGTTCATGTAATATCTTATTAATGCTCGTCATAGATATCCCCAGAATAGGGTATATTAATGCATTTTTTTATTTTTTTTTAACTATACTATGAGTAATTATATGACCGGAAAAAAATACACTCAATATTATTGAATGAGCTAAAAAATAATAATTAAAACTACTATCATTTTCGGACGATTAAAACGCCGCCATTTTGGCGCGCTCATTTTGTGACGTCACCGTGCACATAAAATAAATAAACAACGAAGTGTTTGATTCACAGTTTTAGTAAAAGTGAGTTATTAAGGCTTGTAAGATCAACTTATTGTAACGGAAGAGCACACAAAAGCTTATTATAAATATTGTATTGCCCCTATTTGTGAAAATAACACTAAAACTGCACCTGACATGATATATTTTCATATGCCCAAAGAAGCAAAATATAAGGAAAAAGGGGTGTAAGGCGATGAGGACATATAATGTATTGTGTTTGAGTAGTTTATATTGTTATGAACATCCTTTCGAAGTGATTATTAAATATGTTTGTACCTAAAATCTTTTTTATTAGGACTCCCGAACAATATAAACAATAACCTAACCTAAAAAATGTATATACTTATTCATAAAACTATTCTGATTCCCATTTTTTTAGTTATTAATGTTACAAAATATTACGATTTTTGTTAATCAACAGCTGACGAGTGTTGATTTTGATCACGAAACGTTTTAGCTAAGTTTCTAAGTTTGCACTGTTGATCAAACTTAAAAGAATTTAATCCTTTCTACTGTCCTACACAAATTTGTTTTATTTATAAAGATGTTCTCACCATGTAACATTCCTAATACCAACATATCTTTGATTAGGTATATAATGAACATATGTACTAGTTTTTTATTCCACTTATTTAAGAAAGACACCTACGAGGTACGTACTTAGTCACCATGAACACATCAATTTCAGGCAGATTATCCGACTTTGCCTTGACAAAACCGCTTCCAGTCATCGTGGCGAGTCTTTTTTCACAAGGAGTCACTACTTTCAGTTAATAATCCCCAAAAAACACTGATTGTTTATCATAAACAAAACAATGCGAATAACTTTCAATAATCATACAAACGACCTGTTAACAGTAGACACCGAGTGCACGGTGACGTCACGATTCGCTCGGCCAATAGCGTTGCGTTTTGAAAATTTGCGAGGGACTTGAAAAATACTACTTTTAAATATTTAAGTTTGTTAATAGAAACATGATCATTTGTAAAAATAATCATGTGAGTATATTTATTAAGCAATAAAGATTACTCATGATTTTTTTTGGCCATTTCTGAATCACATGCATATTCCCTATTGCCTCTATCTCGCGATACGTAACATGACGGTCATGCATTATAAGTTTCCGCACTGCTTCAATATTTTGTGGTACAACGGCCGATTTCGGGCGACCTTCCTTAACTTCGTCCGTAAGCATACTACGTCCACGATTGAACTCACTAAACCAGTGATACACAGTAGATTTGATGGAGCTTCATCACCAAATGTCAAAGTTAATTGATCTATGCATTGTTGTTGCGTTAAGCCACGCCGAAAATCGTAATAAATCATAGCAAGAATATTTTCACGAGTAAGTTCCATTCTTGCAACGAGATAACATTTTAAAAACAAAAGACTAGCGTACTCAAGAAAAAAAAAATAGCGGCCAGTATTAAAATAAAGTTCAAATTTTACCATGGAGGTCAAAAATTGTGTTTAAGAAAGTTGGAATCCTGGATTCCGGATACATAAGTAGCAGCCCTCGTGTACAGTCAAACCTGGATAATTTACATCTCAAGGGGCCAGAAATTTTGTGTCAGTTAAAGAGGTATTTCATCTAACCAGACCCCGTATCATGGTCGGCTTTATCACGCGATAAGTGCCAAGATAGGAGCGTCGTCTCGTTCTATCGAACGGTGTCAGTCAGTGACGGGTGCCCTATCCTGTCACTTATCGTGTGATAAGGCCGCTTGCTACTTATTTTGAATTACTATTTAAAGTGGAATATATCCAAAACATTCAGGAGTCGTATTGGTACAATTAAGCCTTGAATAAATCGAATCGCATAAAACACACAACACCAGCTTTTGTTGTGTCATCGGTCCTAAATAAAACACTTAACTTTGGTACTACTAGCGCCATCTGTGACTATATCCCCAAAACTTTACACGCAGTAAACGTCAACGGCTACCCACCCGCGCCGCTAGATGGCGGTACCGCGCTGCGACCATGCGGAAAAGCACGTGGTGATCATTCTTTATTTCGCGTTATCAGACCACGCCGGTCGCAATGTCACATTTCCACCGGCCCATACGGTTCCACTGATTTACTATAGCATTCGATTCTGTTGAGTCATTTTAGCGTACGCTCAGGTAGTAGGTATAGGTTTACATGCATTTCAATCTATTATCGGAGGTGATTAACCTGCCTCGAAGTCCAATGATAAAGTGTATTTGCCAATGCTTTATTTGTCAAGGTCACGTATGAAACACGTTATGATTATTATGAAATAATACGTCTATTACAATCATCGATATTATCTCATGTAAACTAAAGTATTTTTCCCTTAGCAAGACCCGGTTTTCAGAATTCCTTAAAGAATAACCGGTAACTTATAACTAGCCTAGTTTAGACTGAATTCTTTTCTATTTTAGGGGAATAATAAGATCGAATGTCAGTGTCCTTAATGCGAGTGTTTTTTTAGACCACTTGGCATATTGCCATTTATTTTACCCTGCTTTTAATACGTTTACCCACATAGTTCACGCATATCTTCTTACTGAAAATATCGAAATTGGAACTCGGGTAGACTTCTATCCGGAATACAGTTCCACATATTGAATACATTACAACTTTAAACTCTTTTATAAATAGCTTGTACCCATTACATAGCTAGTATAGTCGTCATCAGATATATCGGGGCGGCCAAAGTGCTCACAAATATCTGAACACGTCTCTAATGAATGACTCGACGATAGAGACGTGTTCAGATGGTAACGGTACCTATTCATAATAAATACTATCTGTCTGTGTATTATAAAGAACCCAAGCGGAACCGCGGGATAAAATATAGCATGTGACTGTGACCTATGTCCATCCTGAAGGTCCATTCTACATGCAGATGAAAGATTTTTTGGAATCGGATGTTGGTTCCAAAGATGAGCCCTTAGGTATATACAAACTTACAACCTCACAGACTTTTCCTCTTCATAGTACCTTTTACTTAGTATAGATTGCGACAGTGTAGGTAACTTGTTAATATACTATGTATTCAATTCAAATTTTATTACAGTATTTCTCTTGATTTATAAGCGCTGTTTGCCTTTCTTAGCTGATATTAGGGCGTCGACACAACACTTCAAGATAAGGGAGCTGTGTTTGTGCGAAAACACCTACCCAAGTCATGTCTCGCCACTATTTATTATCAGTAGGAATTAAATGGTATCCAATCATTTCATAAAAAACGTTTCGTAAATATTCATTTTATAAACAACGTTTGGCAAACTAACGATTAACAAATTAGATTGTTTCATAAAATATTGTTTTACAAATAGTTCATTAGACAAATTATTTACTTGAAAACACGTATATTATAAATAATTATTTGCTAAATTACTATTATTCGTGTCAATTGGCAAAGTAACGTATCGTAAAAGAACGTTTAGTAAAATGCATTGTTTGGTAAATATCTTATTCAATAAATAATTTGTTGTGTTAATAACCTTTTAAACTTCAATATAATTCTATACGTGTATTGTATGATTCTAAATGAGCACAACGGATAAAAGTGTTTAGCAGGTAAATAGGAAGCCAACTTTTAGGTCTTAGAATGTTCTGATATAACAAGCGGATTACCTACCTATGCTACTCTAAGGCAGGTCGGTGTAGGTATGACGACGAGCGAGGAGGAGTGTTAGGTGAACTGCGACCCGAGCGTGCCACGGCAGCGGCCGGCGAAGCACCAGAACCGATTATTTTATAATTGTATACTTCTTATAAAATAAAAAATCTACGAGTTACGGTAGCTTAGTTGTCGGGCATACGGCTGTCAAGCAGCGGTCGTGGGTTCAAATCCCGGCTCGTACTAATGAGTTTTGCGGAACCCATCTATGTACGGAATATTTACCGTTACTTTTTCAGCGAAGGAAAACATCGTGAGGAAACCGGTCTAATCCCAATAAAGTTTAGTTTTCCCTCTGGGTTGGAAAGCCAGATGGCAGTCGCTTTCGTAAAACTAGTGCCTATGCCTAATCGAATCCCGGGCGACACGAAAATAAGGTGTCAAAGCGGACCTCGGACTTCTTTAGGGCACAACCGGGAATAGCGCTAGGAGGATGATCGAGCCAACTTGTTTATGAATTCACTACAGGAATGTTTCTTGGCTATTCCGCTAAAAACCGTGATACGAGAGATTTTTATTTTTTAGAAACAATTATTTATCAATCTACATTTTGTAAAATGACTCATTTTATAATCCATTTATTTGGCAAATCAACATTTTTAAAATGCCAATTTAAAATTCAATCATTTTTTAAAGTGTAACATTTGCTAAATGAATAAGTGTCAGATAATGATTTATAGTAAGAGCATTTTGAAGAATGATAGGGTTGTAAACAACATTCCATAAATGATCATTTATGGAATGTTGTTTATGAAATGATGATAAACCGAAATAAATGTATTTAACAATTCCTTTTGCATGCTTTTATAACGTGCAATGACAAGGTCTTGCTCGAAAACGAAGATGACCATGGCACCTTTTAAACTTCAATGCCACAAAACTCCATAGAGTTTACAATAGTTAGAATCGAGTCGTCTTACAATTGACGACTATTGCAAAGTAGGTATAGGCATCGACAATAACTCAAATGCAATTTTCAAGACAAACTTATTACTAGATTAAATTGGTTGTACCATGTTACACTTGCCAATCGAATTTAAATTTCAGGAAACGATTTGACAAAGCGTCTCTTAGGTAATTAATAGATTGAGATGGGTTCATTTACGAGTCATTTGCATAGGCACATTAGATACGCTCGCATTATAACGTATAAAAAATAAAGTTTAGCTCGTGACTTTGAAACGATCGATTTTGATACGGTTTACAGTAACAACAAAAGTAATTCTAGTCCAATTAATGTTAATTACTCTGCCGCCTTGACCTGTGCCTGCATGTAGTCACAGGTTCAGGTCAGTGTGCCGGATATTCCCTTATTATGTACGAAAGCGACTGCCGTCTGACCTTCCAACCGAGAGGGAAAACTAGACCGGTTTCCTCATGATCCCACGATGTCCTTCGCCGAAAAACTACTATTCAATAAGTTTTAGGCCGGGTTGCACCAACTTACGATTACAGACCGATCAACGTTAAATATGGCGCCGGCAGCTGTCATCCCATAGAAAGTTGTCAAACTTTCCATACATTCAGATTTTAACGAACACCGCTTACGATTACACACGGTTTGGTGCAACCATGTAAAGGTTCCGACGGAAGATCAGCGCTGGCCTCCTAGGTTAGCACCATGCTGAGTCGGGGCCTTTTCGTGGACCCTGCTACTTTTACGTTACTGTGTTTTGTTTTTTATACTCATTGTTTTGTCCACGAATAAATGTTTTCTTTTCTTTCTTTAGTTTGGAATGTATTCTTATATTAGTTGTTCCTATTGCAGGCCGCCCGCTGCGTGTCGTCCCTGGAGCTGACGTTCGCCGTGTCGGAGCGGCTGGCCGACGGCCGCGTGCTGGAGCGCGAGCTGAAGCCGGGCGGGCGCGACGTGGCCGTGACGGAGAGGAACAAGAAGGAGTACCTCGAGCGCGTCGTGCGCTGGCGCGTGGAGCGCGGCGTGGCCGAGCAGACCGAGTGGCTCGTGCGCGGCTTCCACGAGGTGGGTGCTATGTACACGGCCACTAGAAGAAACCCCCAAAATCGTCAGAGTCCATACTAAAATATGATAAATAGTCCCTCCGACTCCCTGTAAAGGGAGTCAAGTCCCCACTAACTAAAATCCTGAATCCGCCGCTCAGTTGAGGTTTTCTTGCGTGCCAACTGCTCCGCTTTTTGCGGCAGACCTGACGAGGCCTTTCACCATACCTTTCACGGACTGAAATATGGGGCACGCGCACTATTGCCTACACTTATACAAGTACATGCACTGTCAACATTTCTATATATTCCTGGTTCCATCTTTATTGCAACATTATGCTGAGTCAGTTTCTTTACGAGACGCATTGCTGAAATCACAGTGAACACTCCCTGTTTTTTTGTTCTGTAGTCTGCGATTTATGAATAAACTGTTACTATTCTAGTCACAGACAGTCAGCAAGTACCACCTGGTTCCTTCAGTGTTTTAAAAGTAACGTTTCTCATTCCCAGGTGGTGGACCCTCGCCTGGTGGGCGCGTTCGACGCTCGCGAGCTGGAGCTGGTGATCGCGGGCGCGCCCGAGCTGGACGTGGCCGACTGGCGCGCACACACCGAGTACCGCGGCGGCTACCACGACGCGCATCCCGTCATCATCTGGTTCTGGCAGGCTATAGACAGGTACACACACAAACACACACACACACACACACACACACACACACACACACACACACACACACACACACACCATTATCCACTCAACTACAAAACGATCTGTAGGTACCTACTTCAGGCAAAATACGGTTTTGAAAAACAATAATTTATAATAGCGCTTTTTTGTTGACTTCATATTAAAATGTTATTCTAAGATGATTTATTCAAGAATCAGGCAAACTTTCCACCCGGAAATAATTATGTAGATTTAAATGAAGCATGCATTGTCTTTTTTTTTTGTGTGGCGGAACGGCGCGGAGGCGGTACCGGTTGTGATGTTCGAGCTAATATGAAAGGGTCCACACAGAGCGGCGCGGTATTCTTTGCGGACCCTTTTATATTAGCCCCAACATTAAACCGGTACCGCCTCCACGCCGCTCCGCCACCGCTGCCAGTGCGTTTTCGGCTATCATTGGTATTCGATTGTACCATCTAACATGACACGCAAACCACTACAGAAGACCAACCGTAATCAGACTACAATACTAAGAACTACTGAAGTGTTGTCTTCACGGTGGTGAGTATAGTCAACAGAGCTCCCAAGAATGCACTTTGTTGAGTTAACAAAGCGCCAGGGACACACAGTGGCGTGGCTCCACTAGAGTTCCAGGCGTCTATGGGTTAAGGTTTACGCTTACCATCACGGAGGCCGTTCAGTTGTTTGCCACCATCGTCGTATAAAAAGAAATATATATATGAATAAATCCTCGTCGTCTAAACTAGAGCGCATTCCATTCACTTATTTACGGTAGCAAGTACCACACGGGTATTTTTTTATTTCCGGAGATTTATATGAAATTCTCGAATGACGGCTCTGGTCAAATCAAGTGGACCGGTGAAGCAAATAATGTCAGTTTCAGAAAGTATTCAGGTAAACTGAACAATACAGCTTAAAACTTGTAGGCCTTCATCTAAATCCACGTGGGTGACCTTACATTTGTTTCGCTAATTCACTCCCTTTACTTATGAAGTTATCTAGTTATTATCGCGGTCGCGATTCCGATCCATTTCAGTTGCCAGGCGACCTACATGCTGTAACCACTGACCAGATAAACAAGTATCGAAACTGCCGAAGGTTATTTGCAATTTAAATGATTAGGTGCCTACAGCCTCTTATAGTATTCGCTAAGATATATTAGAGGACAAATAATTCAAATCAGGTAAACTGAACAATACAGCTTAAAACTTGTAGGCCTTCATCTAAATCCACGTGGGTGACCTTACATTTGTTTCGCTAATTCACTCCCTTTACTTATGAAGTTATCTAGTTATTATCGCGGTCGCGATTCCGATCCATTTCAGTTGCCAGGCGACCTACATGCTGTAACCACTGACCAGATAAACAAGTATCGAAACTGCCGAAGGTTATTTGCAATTTAAATGATTAGGTGCCTACAGCCTCTTATAGTATTCGCTAAGATATATTAGAGGACAAATAATTCAAATGGTAACCGGCTCGCCTGCTTATTATATTATAGGCATATTATAGGACACCGTCAAATGAAAAAATGTGCTTCCTATTGTAACTACACGTTTAGTCTTATTAGAAACGGGAGAGGGGGGGGTTACTTAGCATCTGATAGATTCACAATTTTTCAAGTTTATAATATCACGAACAACAAACAGTGTTTATAATTAAACGGTAAAATGGACAGGCCTATTTCTAAATACTTACCAGTGTACTAATCATTTGTTCCTAATATTGTTATTGCCGACACTTTACCATCAAAACTAATAAGTCTTAAAAACCCACGGGGCCATTTTTAGGGTTCCGTATCCAAAGGGTAAAACGGGACCCTATTACTGAGACTCCGCTGTCCGTCCGTCTGTCACCAGGCTGTATCTTATGAACTGTGATAGACAGTTGAAATTTTCACAGATAATGTATTTCTGTTGCCGCTATAACAACAACTAAAAAACAGAATAAAATAAATAATTAACGTGTTTTTTTTGTCGTATTTATAGGTACGGAACCCTTCGTGCGCGAGTCCGACCCGCACTTGGCCGGTTTATTATTAGAATACGAGTAAGATGTTTTGTGTTGTTTTGTCCAGGTTCACGAACGAGCAGCGGCTGCGGCTCGTGCAGTTCGTGACGGGCACGTCGTCGATCCCGTACGAGGGCTTCAGCGCGCTGCGCGGCTCCACGGGCCCGCGCCGCTTCTGCGTGGAGCGCTGGGGGCGCCCCGAGTCGCTGCCGCGCGCGCACACGTGCTTCAACCGCCTCGACCTGCCGCCCTATCCCACGCCCGGCACGCTCTACGAGAAGCTGCTGCTCGCCGTCGAGGAGACCAACACCTTCGGCATCGAGTGAACCAGAGACGACACGAGAGAGTAGCGTCTCGTCTAGATCCCGCGTGCATACAAATTCCTACTTTATTAACGCTAAGTTAAGTGAAGTGTATTGTGGCTGTGAAACGGGCTCGGGCCCGTATTTAGATATTACGCTTTCGTCACTAATTTATAATTGTATGCGGCTGCGATGCGACCCTCCCCGGGTTCCGGTTCCCATTTGCGGCCGGCCCGGCTTCTGGCGGTCGCAGATCGCCCCTTAGATGGTATCGGTAGAACTAGTGTTACGATTTAATACTGAAAAAAAAAATATAAATCTGTAATATCAGTTTATTTAAAATATATTTCATAAATATTCCATTACACTGCGCTAGTCAGCTATTTAATACCCACTTGACGCTTAACTGGGAGTCAGTGGAAGCGCCGAGGAGTCATCCCGTTGCGGCTCCGTGATGCATACGATTAAGCTTCTTTCTTATCATATTGTTTATACAACTAAACTAAAAACTTCAGCTGGGCGAGAAGAGCGAAAGAGGAAACTGTTTAATTTTTATTTCAAAAATGAAACAAACTCTTTGTCAGTAACACTTATGTATACGCTTAAATGTATCATGCTCAAAATTATACAGCATCATCAAAACATAATCCCTAATGAAGTGAACAAATGTAAATACCCTATTTATTGCTTATGTACTCATACACGGATGCGAGTTCATGTTTATTTTTAAGTAATAGCTTTATTATGTTGAGTATTTAACTACCTTTGTGTATTGTTTTATTGTGTAAATTTTAAGTAATTTGTTTTCGTGTGAAAGTGACAAAATGTGTCAATATACAATATTACTTACATAAACTAGTTTCATTTCGTCGTATGCCCTACTCCTACCGACATGTGGTCAGCCACAGCGTGACCTTCTATCAGCCACCAACCACACACATAGAATGTGTGAAAATATAATGGCGTCTATTAATATACCTGTGGAGTATGATCCACTAAGAATAATAAAGAATTATAACAAATGATACCAGTTTGATTATGATCTAACATGGTACCAATACATACAACAGCATGCATAAAAGTTATTGCTTCACTTGGGGGAGGATAACTAGGTATGTTAATTGGATGGTTATTCATAAAGAGTTAGTAATGAAAGTTAACATTAGGAAAGAACGAAGAATATTCACACATACAAAATGTTTATTTTTCAAGAAGTTTGTGTAACAACAAAAATCAACCTTGTTATTTTAAGACCTTATCTTTTAAACATATATAACTATTTACAGTTCCCAGTCTGCATTTGTCAACACAAACTCATGATATAAAATGCAACAAGGGTTATTTTCTTCACATTCTACACTAAGTTGTGACGGAGTTAATTCAATTTGTCACAGTCAAGTTAAAACCTTAATTCATAAACTCGTTAAAGTTAACTCAAGCTGATGTGATTACAATATGATAAAAGCTACTGTTACAATAGACCAGTATGCATTACCGCAGCGTGTTCAAAATAAAATAGCTTCCTCCCCCACTCAAACATGTCGCACAACATGAGCATTAGTCAAACCCGAAATGGTTAGAATCGAAACAAGCCTGCCAATATCGACTCAGATTCAAGACGATCAACGTCTAAACGGACTAAACTATGTAATATAATACACACTCGTGTAAATATTTTGTATATTTACTTCAAAAATAACGGTACATACAGTATTTAATTTGTATTTCTATCGTACTCTTTCGAAAGGGGGAAGAGAGAGGGCTCACTGAGTCTAGCCAAGAGAGGGGAAATCCTTGCTGTCGTCAACCTTAGGGGGCACTGGGTGCGAGCGCGGCAGCGGGCGTTCTTCAGGCACCACATCCTCGCGCGGCACCACCGCCGCCGGACCGGCGCCCACGGGCGCTCCTCCGCGTCCACGTCCGCGGCCTCGACCGCGGCCGCGACCGCCGGCCGCACCGCGGCGCGCCTGGTCGTTGAACGTGAACTCGATGCCCAGCACGCGCTTTTGGCGACCCACGCGCTGCGGGTAATCGGCGATGTCATACTCGTCATCACTCTCGTCGTCGTCGCCGCCCTCCTTCTTCTTCTCGAGCATGACGAGGTTCTTCCACTGCGACAGGTCCTCGCCCTCGCCGGCCTTGCGCAGGTTGTACTGCGGGGCCGCGCGGGTCGCGTTGCGCAGCGCCTTGTACTCGTCGAGCGTGAGCTCACGCACCTCCTCCTCGGGCGCCGCGCGCTCGGGCTCAGCGCCGGCTTGCGCGTCGCCGCCGGCTCCCGCGCCGGGCTCGGCCGCCGCCGGCTTCTCCTCGGCCACCTCGCCCTCGGAGCCGGTTTTGTTGAGCTCTTCCATATCGTCCTTGATGGTGCCCCAGTTGTGAGGTCCGCCACCCTCGCGCTTTTCCACGGGCTTCACGCCGGTCTTGTCGGAGCCGGACCTCCTGTCGAACTCGCGCTTACCGCGGTTGTCGTACGGCGGTCGCGGCCCGCGCGGGCCGTCGCGGTCGCGCGGCTCACGTGGGGGCCTCGGCCCACGACGCTCGGCACCCTCGGCGTTGTCGGTGAAGTTGCGCCGCTCGAAGTTAGGCCTGCGCTCACGGTCGCCGAACTCACGTCGTGGTGGCCTCGGCGCGCCGTCCTTAGTGTCGACGGCTCCATTCTGCGGCCGGTCCTCGCGGCGGCGCGGAGGCGGACGTTCCGCATTGCGGTCGTTATTCGCACGAGGGGGTGCAGCACCCTTACTCTTTTGTTGTTCGCCGCTCTTATTATCCAGGGACTTCACATTTTGGGTTTCCTTGATCCCTTTCCTGACGGCAACGCTGGCAGCTTTAGGCTTCGTTTCGGGCTTGCCCTTATTTTCTTTTTCGGCTTCTTTGGTCTTCTTTTTGAGCTCCTTCGCCTGCTCTCGCGCTTTTAACGCATCAAGAGGATCGGACTCGTCGTCCAAGAAAAGAGCGTATCTGTTAACGACCCCCACACCGTAGGAATTCTCCATTGTGATCCTCTTGATGATTTAATCACACAATAACTGGATGTTGTTGGATATTTTTACGCACTCTAGTAAGGCGACATTTTGTCTTATTTTATTGATTTCATTTAATATGGCGGACAAACGCACTAGCACGCCATATGACGAAAGGGAAAGAATAGAGAATGAATGAAAATGGCGGATTAAAAAAGTACTGAAACTGTGAGCACGTCTATGGTCATGTGCAAGAAAAGGAACAATATATATAGCTGTCTCACAATTGGACATGCGGCATACTCAAGACACAGATAAAAACGCTCCGAATTTGGTTATTATACTATAGGAATTTAATCAAATCTATAAAATGAACACAAAATATATATAAATAGTTATTCAAAGTCAGTTAGTCATTTTCACATCTGTGTAAACAACCAGGGTTATCACAGTTATATTCTCTTTGTAAACAACCAAAGAGAACAATTCTAGCAGTAACTCGCCCAGCCCCACTAGCATGATCAATCAATTCAATACCACATTATTGAATGTGCTGCGGAAATTTATCTCAATTGTAACATGATAACATTGAAATATAAATTAACGTCCATTTATAAAATATGCGGTTAATGTTGATAGCACATACAAGCACACGACAAATGATACAATTTGTCACAACAACTGATAAAGTCATTACACACCTAGCAAAGGATTTTCGTCAATACGTTTGTCGGATGGATGCAAGTTGGTAGTGCCACTTTCGATATAATGAATTAACTAATTAATGAAATCATAGACAGTCCTGGTACTGGATGTAGATCGTGCATTCATTCTGTTGGAGTTTGGCACGTCCATCCTGCTATTAGTCCGAGATCCTGCTGCATATAATGGCACAAGCGTACACATGAGAACTCTGATAACCTTCAATTAATAGGATCATGCACGCGTACACTGGTGTTGAGTGTGCTTAAGCCATCATCCTAGCTAGCATGATCGCATCGTATCGTCCCGCTCGTACTTAGTAACTGGCTAGAAAGGAAGGATATAAATGCCATCATGCTGTCAATATTGTACATCATATCAGCCGCAAGACGTTCACTGCTGATCATAGGCCTCCCCCAAATACTGCCAAAGTGACCGGTCCTGCGACACCTGCATCGAGCGGACTCCCGCGACCTTTACCAGGTCATCAGTCCACCTTGTCTAGGGGGATCTACCCACGCCGCGCCTTCCACTTAAGTTAAGCGATTCAGAGGGCTCTTCTGATGCGATCACGCAGAGAAGCTCCAAACATAGGCCTCTCCATTGCCCTTTGGGTCAATTTGAGCCTTCTTATGAGGCCCATAGTAAGAGAATTGGCCTCTCACTCAAAGTATTAAATTTAACTGGGGTCTCGCACGAGTGATCTTCACGACGATAAATTGATGACATTATATTGTTGACATGATATCATGCTCACATGTAACGTACGAGACATAAACTTTTCTGTATGTGTTTATATGTCAGTGCGCGCATATGCCATATATAGTGCGCGCTTGGCCTTAGGCAAAAGGAGCTTGTCTGCACGTCTATCATGGGACGGCCGCGACATACTCTCGATTTTTCTAGCACTATACCTCTTGTTCTAAGTGTTCTAATAAGAGAGACACCGACACGGATAGTGCGAGAAAAATCGAAAGAACTCGCGTGATAGCCGTACTAAGGGGCTACCGCGAAACTAAACCGAACTTCGTTCGTGTATCTCCGTCTTTGTCGCTCGAACTAGCAAGTGTGACAGAGAGGGAGATACACGAACGAAATTCGTTTTTGTTTCACGGTAGGCCCTCTGGATAATTTTAAGCCCTACGTCCGTTTATTTTCGATTGAATACGCTAGTACTAGTAGCGGGTGACTGCTATAAGATATACTTACTTTACTCTTTGCTGCTAAGTAACCCGCTGCTTGGCCCGAGTGACGCCCGAATCAGGCCCGAATCACACTGACGCGGCCTGCGATGGCAATCCATAGGTAGTTAACAGCTAATGACAAGTTTACTATTGACCGCCGCGGCCCGGCCGCACCAGTCTATGAGAGGCCTAACGCCTGCAACACCCTGGCGCGGCCTGCGGTGGCGGCCCATAGTAAATATGACATTAACTGAACCATTAAATATGAACCTTAAACGAATTACTTTTTCGCCGCCGCTTGATATAAAGTCAGTATATTTAGTGCCCCACACGCCATGACTTCATATCAAGCCGCCACTGTGAATGAAAAAGGCAATTTACGTGCTAGCAAGTAAGGTTAGTTTTCAGTCTTTTGCTACTAAAGACTTTTGCGAGTGAGACAACATAGGTACGGAATCTACTGTGGCGGCGAAAAGTTTAACCCTATTAACGCTAAGAACAGGTGTCGCGTAGTCGTGAGTCGTGCCCACGCCACGGCGCCAGGGACGACCTATAAGGGTGTTGGGGCCTTATCAAGCCACCTTCAAGCTTTCTACTAAGGTCTATATTCGCACTTGTGGAAAAAGGTTTGCGTGTCAGTGCCACTAATTACGTGAAGAATGGCGTTCAAAAGGTTAGCGTGCGCGTATGCCAATAAGTACATATACTATACTTTATTCGCGCATACAAGCATGGCAAGTTGACAAGACGCGACCACTACACCTTGGTGCCTTCGGCGTTAAAAGGGCTAAACTATAGCTTCACTACACAATTAAATACTCAATTGCTGATTAATGTATTTATTAGCAAACGATTTCGCCAAAAAACTAAAAAAAAAATTGGTTACACCCACAATATCGAAACAAGTGTCTTTAAATTAAGTAGGTGACCTAGTCGGGGTCAGGGGTAAATAACCACCCTTCTACTTGCAGCCACTGCTGCCGCCACCACCGCCACCACCCAAGCAGGTTTCCAAAAGTAGACCACACACCATATACGGGTCACAATCAGCTCCAGGTCTCCTGTCTTCCATGAAGCCTGCATCTTTTTCTTTGATTCTTCTTTGAAGCCTAATGGACGACTTTCGGTCAGCAATACCCCAGCGGAACTCGTCAAATGGAGCAGTTTCAAACTGACCTGACAGCCGCATTCGATTGGCTGCTTCGCTCATTTGGTAGTGTTTCATATGCTTCTTGTGAGCCTTTTCCAACTTTTTAATACATTCCTCGATAAATTTGAAGCCCCCTGGAGCAGTGCGCATTTTCTTTGTACTGAAATTGTGATGCATTCCAGATCCGGGATGCTTCATTCCCATTGGTTTAGGGTGGTAACTAATTTGGACGCCATAATCTTCAGCTACACGTGCCATTATATATCGTGCTAGCCAAATGTGGTCAGCAGCTTTTATGCCAATTGTTGTACCTATTTGAAACTCCCAACTGCAATGCATCACCTCTGCGTTAGTGCCTTCAAAGTCAAGCCCTGCGTACAAACAAGCACGCGCATGCGACTCACAGACGTCTCTTCCAGCTACGTATTTCGCTCCGACGCCACAGTATGAATACTCGTACTTGACAAACGGGAATCCACCACCCTTGGGCCATCCCAAGCCCCAACCGTCGATATCCAACATGGCGTATTCTTGTTCCAGTCCAAACCAAAGTTCTTGATCTCTGTGAGCTTCACATAGAGCATTGCAATATTTTCTGTGGTTTGTTGGAGATGGTTTACTACCATCACCCAAGTAGACTTCACCCAAGACGATCACGTGGGGTTCCATTCTGAAAGGATCCTTACAGACGGCAGCGGGCACCAGCTTGGTGTCAGAGTTTTCGGTGCTCGCTAGCCCGCAGGAGCTACCGTCGAAGGCCCAGTCGGGAGCTGCATCCGCAGAGTATGGCATGCAGCTAAGTATTCTGTCCTTAGTCCTCATATTTATACCTGATCCGTCAATCCAGCAATACGTAGCGAGGATCTTGTTGCAGGGCCACGGCAGTCTCATGTATCTGTCCATAACTTTCTTATTCATTATATGATTAATATTATGGGCCATTATATTTCTTTTGGACATCACCGCAACATTGCGGGATGAATTGAACAATGATTTTATTACGTTATTCATTTTTGTAATTTATTTATATTTATTTAGTCACTTTAAATTTTTTTATCGGATTTTGTAATCATTTGTTGGCTAGCTCTTCATACTACTATTACTTTTTTGACTATTCATTTTTTGAATTTGATTATTCGAAATTTAAAATTCGTAATTATCATTTGACCTTTTTTGTTTATGTTTTTGCCAGCAGCGTAAAGGTCCGATAAGTTGGCAAAAAGTTTCGTTGCTAAAACATGATACAGCTATTTACTAGTTTGCGCAATACGTGCGCATACCCTGTAAGGATCACAATCACCAGCGGGGCGACGATCCTCGAGGAATCCCTTGCTATCTACCGCCACACTCCTCTGCAATCGGATAGATGCTGTTCGATCGGCTATACCCCACTTGCAGTTTTCATAGGACGAAGTCTCAAATTTACCGGATAATCGTTTCTTGTTGTCATTACCATCTCCAAGGCCGTAATGAGTCATATCTTTTACATGATTTTCACATAAAAGTTTACAGACTCTTTCTATCTCTGTTATCCCTCCATCAGCACGCATTTTCTTAACGCTGAAATTATGGTGACACCCTATACCAGGCTGATTTTCTCCCATTGGTTTAGGGTGATAGCTAATAGCAACCCCAAAACTTTCGGCTATCCGCTCTAGGAAATAACGACCTATCCACAAATCATCAGCGGCCTTGATGCCTGCAGTAGTTCCTACCTGAAATTCCCATGATCCCATCATTACTTCTGCATTTATCCCTCCAAAATCCATGCCAGAATACAAAGAGGCCCTCGTGTGACATTCAACTATTTCTCTCCCTGCAACATGAGGTCCAATACCACAGTATGAGAACTTGTTTTTAAGCGCAGGGTATCCTCGTGGGCCAGGCCAGCCTAATGGCCAATTTTCTTCATTAAACATGGTGTATTCTTGTTCTATGCCGAACCAGGGATCTTGATCCGATATACTACTTAAAATCTTTGCACAGTGGGCTCGGTGGTTCGTAGGCGTAGGCCTTCCATCTCCATACATTGTCTCACATAGAACGACAACATGCGGGCTTTTTCTGAAGGGGTCTTGGTACATTGCAGCAGGAATCAAGAGCGTGTCCGAATCCTTTGTTGTTGCCTGGCCTGTAGAGCTACCATCAAAAGACCACGTGGGGAGCGCTTTTAGATCACAAGGTTCTTTGTCTAAGACACGATCTTTAGATCGCAATTTTATACCTGTTCCATCAATCCAGACGTAAGTTGCTAAAAACTTATTTTTTGGTATTGGTAAATTTAAATAATGAGCGTAAGACGCGTTTACTGGTCCTTCGAAATCATTAGAACAGTGATAGTGGTGCACTCCTCGCTGAAAGCAATGTCGTATTATAGGCACAAATTTAATCCTGACTGATTTAGAAAAAAATACCTTTAGGGCGAGAGACATTATAGCTAAACCACAAAATAAAAGTATTATTAAAATGTTACTTTGACAGTCTTTCAATGCGTTTATCGCCACAAGTGGGCTGTGAAATTTTGTATTTAAATCTAGTTGGGCTCATAACGCAGTTACAAATCTATTTCTTTTCTCTGTATTGGAAATAATATAATAGTTTGCTACTAACTTTTTATTAGCTTCCTATATAAATAAATGAACCAGGTTCTAATCAGAGTTCTCATCGAATGGCATGGATAAAGAAAATACCTAAATTTCTATGTTTAACCGGACTTCTCTAAAACTTGTTAAAATTACTACAAGCCTCCAAGGTGGCTTCAAGCTTTATGACAAAGGTTGCGCCTTTCATAGATCGTAGCTGAGGATTATAGTCACTGGCAACATAGCTTGTGTCATGATCATTAATGTCACTGTCAATGTCATATCATATCACATAACGACATAACCAAACCATAATAAATGTCATCGATGTCAATCCACTGATATTTTATGGCTCACCCCACTCTCGCGCGAGTCGACGCGAGGCTGAGATACATTGACGTTATTTACATTGACGTTCACAGTCCGTCTCGTATTTAAAGACGGCAGTGTATCTCGGCCTCGCGTCAACTCGCGCGAGAGTGGGGTGGGCCCTTATGATATTTCTAATTTCATCAGAAATACAAGCATTTCTAAATTTTCTAACCTTTGCCTAGTTTGGTTTAATCTGATCTTACAATCGAAATAAATTACGTTTTGCGTTACGAATAGTTAGCGTTTGTCGTTTGTCTCAGTATACGTTAAAATCACCTCTGCCGTTTGTATTTCTGTAAATTACAACATGGAAACGTAATTATATTTTTTTATTTTATTTTAAGATTTAGCCATGTAAGTCGCCAATATACGTACAGGGTTAGACTGTAGCAAAAGGGGGCCTGGGCCTGCGACCTAGAATATATTTCGCCAAAGTGATGTCATTATGACACCTATTTTAAATAATGAAACGGCCTCCCTCTTGTGTAGTCTCACCAATAATATTAAAGATGTGATTCATGCTTATTTTCAGAATTAAGGCAAACGCAGCGTTCTTGTGCAACTACGAAGTGATGCAAATACTGCAACAGCTTAAGGATAACACTCAAAAGAAGCACAAAAGAGAGGGCTCATTGGCTACTGTCACATACGAGGTATTACAACAATAACTGATGAATTAATATTATCCACGAGCTACCTATGATGCTTCACCCGCATATTGCACAGAAACTAGGCTGTATGTTAGTAGTTGGTGCCAACACTGGCTGGCCTACAGAATGGTCGGTTTTCCTTGCACACATCAAAGGATCTTTGCTTGCCAACTACCAATATACAGCCAAGTAGATGTCTACACGTTGGCCCAATGTGCTGGCCGTATTGGGCTGGGCTAAGGTAATCCTTGTCCCAATGTGTACAGTGGGTGGCCATAAAGTTTAGCTTAATTATTTAGTTAGAATTGGAATGGAAGAGAGCATAATAAGTTAAAACAAAAATCGGCTTTGCGTAATATATTATATAGATAGTTCATTTGATAGTGTACTCAGTGTAAAAAATGGGGTCTCTCCTTCTTTACTTTGAATAAGAATAACAACACACCTTTGCTGTATTGTACTGTTTATAAGCAACTAGCTTCTGCCAACTTGTTTATATCATAGCTCCATACCATAGCTGTTTATATCATCCTCCATTTAAGCCCCTTGGGGGATGATTTTCGGGATAAAAACCCCTGGGACTCAAACTATCTCTATACTAAATTTCATCTAAATTGGAGCAGCGGTTTAAGCATGAAGAGGTAACAGACAGACAGACATCTCACACAGGTATCCTGAATATTTAAAAAAAAACACCAGCCAGAATTTGGTAATTTTTTAAGTTAATAAGTAAATCATAGACATTAATTTTTTATTTAGACCGTGCACTACCTTCAAGACACGGACTGCAAGACCCAGAGTGTGCAGGCCATCCAGAAGTTTCTCGAGGCCATGAAGAAGTTCAAACTCACCAAGACGGAGAAGCTGATGATGGTCAACAGCCCACCAAGGACAGAGCTGGAAATTCAATTGGTTAGTGTTTTTATTTTTTTTGTTTAGTCATAATATTACTGTATATAGTATACTGTACTATATATCCATACAGTGTTAGTAACATAGCGTAAAACTGTCAGTAATTACAATAATAAATGGCTACACCCATAACTTAATGTGATGTGACATCCTACATTTGAAGTTTTGAAAACCTGGAATTAAACTTAAATTTTGACTGAGTAGAGTTTCATTCTTTCTATGGTTTTCATAGTCTTTGCAGATAGCTTTGTTAGTGACTTTGAATAAGGTGCTTAGTTGTGCTTTTTCTTGGCTCTATCTGTGTGGTGTTCTTAGTAGTTCTGTTCGTTTCTTGATGAGGTCTCTAGTCTCCATTTGTAGTATTGAGTATGGTTGTTTTTTGGTAGGTTCTATTATTGCTACGTCAATGATGCTTTTTTCCAATTTGTTGTAGTCCTGAATGGTTTTCGCAGGGTCCTTAATCGCTTGTGATAGGTTTTCATCGAGTTTGAATAAATAGTTTTTAATGTCCTCTTCGCTTTTAGGTGCTTTGGGGAGTGCTTTGCAGTTTTTTCTGGATTTATTGCTTTTATTAAGTACATATGTTCCTCTTACCATTTTGTGGTCAGATGGGAAGGATGTGTTCAAAAACTCTATGTTTCTGAAATTACTTGGTTTATTAGAGAGTATAAAATCAATTTCATTTTTTGTTTGTTGGTTGGGTGAGATCCATGTCCATGTCCTATTATTTTTCATAGTAAACATTGTATTAATTATTTTCATGTGTTGTTCCATAGCGAATTGCATCAGTCGCTCACCCCTATGGTTTCGATTTCCTGCACCGTATTTTCCAGCAATTAATGTTTCAGTGGATTTTGGAATGCCAATTTTTGCGTTGAAATCGCCAAGTATGATCTGGGTTTTATTTGATGTATCTTGGGCTTCTCTGACTTCTTTATAGAAGTCTTCTATTTCACTGATGTTGGAGCGTGAACTTGTATTATTGATATGTCCTCTTTGTCAAAAGTCAAGTTTAGGACTGCTACTCGGTCAGATAAGCCTGTGAACCCAGTTATATGTTTTTTTAGGTATTTTTTCAACAGGAATTCAACTCCCGGGTGTCCTTGTCTTTTTCCGCTCCAGCAGAGAATGTGGTCTTCTTCTTCTTGTATTGTGTTTCCTAGGCGTCGCACTTCGGCAAGGCCAATAATGTCGTACTTAATGCTTTTGAGTGCATGTTTTAAAACTATTAGTCTCTCTTGGCTTAATAGAGACCTTGATAGAGGCTTGATAGTATATGTGCATATGTATAATCTTGTTTTTGACTTTTGGTGGTTTATATTTGGAGGGTTTTGATCTGACATCCCACGGGGACACCTGTCTGACAGCCGGGTTGGGATCTTTTAATATTTGTTGTAATTTAGTTGTGCGGTCTTGATCCGCCTCTCCCGCGGTGACCAGCCCTAATTGGGAGGGCAGTTTGTTGTTGTTTTGTTTATTTGTATTACTTTTGTGTTGTTTTTGTTGTTTCAGTTTTCGTTGTTTTGTTCCGGTTTCAGATTTTGTTTGCTGTTTAGTTTCTCCATGTGTTCTTTTAAAAACTGGATCCAACAAGTTAATGAAGAAGAGAAGAAAATGGTTACACGGGCCGATATACTAAAAACAGCAACCAGCTTCTACCAACACCTTTTTAAACAAAAGGACTGATGACGTTATCAACAACTCTGAAGTTACAGAAACCCAATCAGAAAACGCAAACAATACCATCCAACTAATTAAGGAAAATGAAGTCTTAAAACATATTAAGAACTTAAGAAAAAAGTCCTGGCCCCGACGGCATCAGCAATGAACTTCTAAAAATGGGAGCCAAATTGCTTGCAACACCACTGACCAAACTGTTTAACATGATTATACAATCTGAGGAAACTCCCAAACAATGGCATACATCAGACATCACTATTTTATACAAAAAGGGGGACCCAAAAAATATAAGTAACTATCGGCCTATAAGCCTGCAAGCATGCACTTACAAGCTCTTCAAGTCTCTTCTCTTAAATAGAGTAACAAGGCAAATCGACAACAGACCATATTCACACAATGGAACAAATCATAGAACGATACAAAGAATATAACAAACATCTTTATGTAGCCTTTATAGACTACACCAAGGAATTTGACAGCGTCTCCCACAAATCACAATGCAATCTGGAAAGCCCTCAATGACTGCAAGTTAAACTCCAAATAAAATCCGAGAGGAAAATTATTCATAATAGGCAGAGGAGTCCGACAAGGGGATCCAATGTCACCAAAGTTATTCATAGCGGTGCTATATTCTGCCAGCTGGACTGGGACACAAAAGGGATAAAAGTATTTTATAAACACTTAAGTCATTTGCGATTCGCGAACGATATAGCTATATTTTCAGAAAATACCAGCACCCTACAAATAATGCTAAATGAGCTAAATGAGGAAAGCTGTAAAGTCGGTTTGGAAATGAACCATACAAAAACCAAAATCTTGACTAACGGAGCCCCTACAAAAATACACATACAAGGCAAAGAACTCGAATTTGTAGACCATTACATATACTTGGGCAAGAGAATATCCTTTGACACTGACAGCAACAGCCAGGAGATAGACCGCAGAATCCATATCAGCTGGAGGAAGTACTGGAGTTTTAAAGAGCTTCTAAAACTACAGTCTCGAACATAAGAAAACGGTAATGGACACATGCATCTTACCATGCCTAACATACGGCTCTCAAACTTGGGTGCACACAAACAAGAACGAATCAAAGATAAGAACAGGCCAAAGAGCAATGGAAAGGAGTATTCTCAGTATAAAACTAAAGGACAAGGTTAACAGCAAGTACATCCAATCCAAAACAAATACCATAGACACACTCGAGTTTCTGCTGAAACAGAAATGGAGCCGGCCACATAGGAAGATTGACAGATGACAGATGGACCACCAAAGTCACAAAGTGGCCAGGAGGACCCCATGGCAAAAGGAAGGTGGGAAGACCCACAACAATATGGTCCAAGGAAATCATAGCCACAGCTGGCGAAAATTGGCTAATCAAGGCAAAAGACCGAGAAAGGTGGAAAAAAATGGAGGAGGCCTATACCCGACAGGGGTACTTAATATAGTAAAATGAAAACAACACTACCTACTTGAAAACTTTTATTATATAAAACTATTTAAGGAAAAATAAAGGCTTAAATAAATAAATAAATAATAGAGATTCATTCAAGACGGTACAATAATTAATAATTATACTTAAACGCATAAAAGGGAAGGTTTTTTTGCTCTTGAGTATAGTTCACAGTCTTGATGATGATTAACTGCTAATCATCATCAACACTGTGAACATGTATTGATGATGATTTGAGTTGTCTCAATCATTAACATTACTAAATGTCCATAAATGCTATGAAAAGCACATCACCAAATTATTCAACCACTTGCCATTGCCAGTATCTGATTGAGCTGAAATTTGGCATACTTACGTGAATTCGGTGACTAATATTATGGCACCACCGATCTGACATGATGATGAAGACAGCAGACCATAGCAACGCCTCAACTACACAATATAAATGCTCATGGAACCCTCTCAACGAATAGTTAATGATCGAAATTTGAAAAAAAAATTGTACCATAATGTTTTTTTGACAGAAACTTAAGGATTATTTGCATTAGTTCCTTTGGTAGCAACTTCTGCTAACAAAGCATCTTCGGAATTCAATGGTTTATTTGCAACGGTTCCTTCAAAGGTACTGCCCAAAAGAACTACTATTTATACGACCTCTGTAGCCTAGTTTGTAGTGACCCTAGTAGAAGCCTGAGGTCCCGGGTTCGAATACCGGTAAGGTCATTTATTTGTGTGATGAGTACGAATATTTGTTCCGAGTCATGGATGTTTTCTATGTATAATAATAATATAATACAGCCTTTATTCAACCAAACTTAAATACTACGTGTTTTTGTCAATTTCCGTTAATTGCAAGGGGGCATAGGTTAGATCAAATAAAGTTAATTTCTCCGAGACAGTAGTATCTTAACTCTTACTGTTATCAAGATATTCAATATTTTAATTTAATCAGATTTGCAGCTTTCACCACTGTTACTGCTACAGTAGATTATTTTGTAAAAAAAATATATTTTTCATTTTTTTTTTCAAGTAATAATTATGCTTATTTGTTTCTGTGAATGTACTCTGTAATATGCCGAAGTTAACGGAAATTCCCGGGAACACCGTGTATAATATGTATTATGCAATGCGTTTTTTTTTCTATTCTGTGCCCATTTGGTTTTGCTTTACAGCATTGGCATTAGGCCTCCCCTAGAGACTTCCACAATTTGCGATCATGTGCTTTTCTCATCCAAGTTGCACCCCCTACCCTAACAATGTCATCATCCCATCTGCCACGTTGTCTGTCTCTTTTTCCTTTATTTTGTCTTGGGCACCACTTTGAAATATCTTTTGTCCATTTATCTTTTTTGTTCCGTACCATATGGCCTGCACACTTCCATTTTAGTTTCTTGATACAATATTGTACATCGGTGGTTTTTGTCTGCTTCCTTATTATTTTTATATTTATTTTGTCTTTCAGTTTAATGTTGAGCATACTACGGTCTATGTTATGTTGGCAGACATCTAGTTTATGCATATTGTGTTTTGTAAAGCCTTACAAAACACAATGGAGCCCCACGTCTGGCACCCGTATGTCATACTGGGCAGAATACATACGGGTGCCAGACGTGGAGCCTTACAAAATACAATATGCATAGGTTAGGCACAATAGGCAAAAACCTACGGGAGGTTTTCTATGTATACATACATTCATATCATCATCATCATCATCATCATCATATCAGCCGAAAGACGTCCACTGCTGGACATAGGCCTCCCCCAAAGAGTGCCAAAGTGACCGGTCCTGCGCCAACCGCAACCAGCGGACTCCAGCAACCTTTACCAGGTCATCAGTCCACCTTGCGGGGGGCCTACCCACGCCGCGCCTTCCGGTTCGTGGTCGCCACTCGAGAACCTTTCCACCCCAACGGCCATCGGTTCTACGTGCTATGTGCCCCGCCCACTGCCACTTAAGTTTAGCGATTCGGAGGGCTATGTCGGTTACCTTGGTTCTGCTGCGGATAGCCTCATTCCTGATGCGATCACGCAGAGAAACTCCCAACATAGCCCTCTCCATAGCCCTTTGGGTGACTTTGAGCCTTCTTATGAGGCCCATAGTAAGCGACCACGTTTCAGTGCCATATGTCATCACTGGCAACACACCCTGGTCAAAGACTCTCGTCTTGAGACACTGCGGAATATTGGACGAAAAGATGTGCCATAGCTTCCCGAACGCTGCCCAGCCGAGTCGGATTCGACGATTGACCTCTTTCTCGAAGTTGGACCTACCTAACTGGATAGTTTGTCCTAGGTATACATAATCGTCTACAACTTCGAGTGTAGTGTCCGATTGTAATGGGAGTTGGTACTACATGGGTATTTGACATGATCTTCGTCTTATCCATGTTCATTCTTAGACCAACTCGTTCGGAAGCTTTATTGAGGTCATCGAGCATCGTACTTAAGTCCTCCATGGTCTCAGCCAAGACTACTATATCGTCAGCAAACCGAAGGTGAGTGATGTACTCGCCGGTGAACAGTTTTGGAGAAATAGCATCTCCTTGCCTGACTCCTCGCTGCAACGGAATAGATTTCGAGTTCTGGTCCTGGAGTCGAACTGAAATAGTAGCGTTCTCGTACAAACACTTCAGCACTTCGATATAGCGATAGTCAACTTGGCACCGCTGGAGAGACTGTAGTACAGCCCAGGTTTCAATCGAATCGAAGGCTTTCTCGTAGTCCACGAACGCTAGGCAGAGGGGCAGGTTATACTCCTCGGTCTTCTGTATAACCTGACGGAGCGTGTGGATGTGGTCTACGGTACTAAAGCCTCTTCGGAAACCGGCTTGTTCGGGAGGCTGGAAGTCATCTAACCTGCGTACGAGACGATTTGTAATGACCCTCGAAAACAGCTTATAGACATGGCTCAGAAGTGAGATGGGTCTGTAGTTCTTCAGCAGGGTGTTGTCACCCTTTTTGAAGAACAGCACCACCACCCCTCCGTTCCATGCCTTTGGAGTTCTCCCTTCCAGTAAGACGGAATCGAACAACTTCTGAAGGGCCGTAAGGACTGGTTTTCCACCCGCCTTCAGGAGTTCGGCTGTTATTCCGTCTTCACCGGGTGCCTTGTTGTTCTTGAGCTGTTTAAGAGCCATTACAATCTCGTAGAGGCTGATGTCCGGGATGTCGTCGGTATAGTGCCGGGTTAGTCTAGATCTAGGGTCTTCCGCCCGACCAACTTCGGGTCTGCGTGTATAGCTGTCCGTAAAAGCGCTCTATCTCACCCAGAATCTCGGTTTTAGAAGAAACGATTCTACCATCTTCAGTTTTTAACTTCGCGAGCTGGCTCTACCCTATAGACCGATCTCTTGAGAACACTTTAGAGCCCTTATTACGCTTGATGGCCTCTTCAATACAATTTGTATTGAATTGGCGCAGATCGCGAGTAAGGGAGTTGGAGATCTGTTTATTGAGCTGCCGGTATAAGGTCGCATCGGCTGAAGACTGTAGAATCATTTCACTCCTTTCCTTCATGAGCTTCTGAGTGGAGCTAGAGAGCCTTTTAGTTTTGTTGGTCCCTTGGGCCTTGAAGAACTTAGACCCAGTGGAACGGACAGCTTCCACAAACCCGTCGTTCAGTTCGTCCACATCGCCGCCTACATACGCCTACATTCATATATTCACGCCTATTTCCCAGAGGGGTAGGCAGATATCTCGGATTTCCAGTTGCTAAGATCTTGACAAACCTTTCTTGCTTCATTCACTTTCTATGTATTTAAGTATTTTTTATCTGTATAACTATATATGTCGTATATCGTCGTCTAGTACCCATAGTAAAAGCTTTGCTTAGTTTGAGACTAGGTTGATTTGTGTGATAGGTAACAAACAAACAAACAAAGATAGTTCATAACAAACAAACAAAGATAACAAACATGTGTTCTCCCGGGGGCCCGGGGCTCACTTTGGCACCTAATCTCAAGGTTTGGCGTAGGCACTAGTTTTACAAAAGCGACTGCCCTCTGATCTTCTAACCCAGAGGGAAAACTAGACCTTAATGGAATTAGACCGGAATCCTCGCGATGTTTTTGGAACAATATATATTAAACTTTTTTAAACTGACCTGATGATGGATTCAGAAGGTGGCCATAGGAACTCCTAAACTACACAAGTTAAACCCGTGGTGTTTCGGCTCATTAGAACCCTCCCGACGAGTAGTTAGTGACTGACAGCAACTAAAGCTTGTAGCAAAAAAATATTTATTTATTTAGTCAATGTGTTGTTTGTTAAATGTAAACATTCTATGCTTTGTAGTAAATACCTATTCATCCATATCTGATACCAAGTACGTAATACGTAATTCGATATTTAAGGCGGTGCATTGGAAATTATCGCGTGCTTTGAAACGCCGTTCTGACTAGATTAAGAAACAATAAGGTTTGATTTTCAGATGTATGATTCTTGACTCTATGATTGTTTTTCTGATTTTACCGATACATGATAGTTGAGTTACTACCCGCGCTTTCTTAACGGGTAGTTTGCTAAATACTATTAGCCGCACATAAGAGATGATTTTATTTGACTTTGTCAGTCGAGTGGTTTGTATGAGGAGCTGATTCATGGAGACTTGTGCGAGTTATCTTTTTGAGGTGTTTACGTTACATGGCTGTTGTGTTTATATTTCAGATGGTGCAAGAGAGCGAGGAGAGGTTGTCTGAGGACGAGGTGCGCGAGATCATTGGGATCGTGAACACGTGCCTGCCTCCGAGATCATTGGGATCGTGAACACGTGCCTGCCTCCGAGAACATTGGGATCGTGATCACGTGCCTGCCTCCGAGATCATTGGGGGGTTATCCGTGCAAAAACATATATGCGTGGTGACCGCGCGTCGCCCTATAGGCTATATCTATTGGAGGTTATCTGTGTGAGCGGTGTTTGTCAAAATTTTAATGTTTTACAAGTTTAAGTCTTTAGGGCGCGTTGCACCGACATGCGATTGCAGACTGATCAACGTTAAATATGGTGCCGGCAGCTGTCATTGTATAGACACTTGTTAAGCTTGCCATTCCACATTCAGATTTTAAGGAACACCGCTTATGATTACAGACGGTTTGGTGTTGGTGCAACCCACCCTAACACTACTAAAGGCAATAACATAGCAATCTAGCAATCTAAATGTGAGACAAAATACGTTACTTGTAAAAAAAAATGATAGACACAATGACTGGTTGAACAAGCCATTTCTAGACGACATCAAAAACGTTACGAAAGATTCTAACATTTCAAATCGAGATCACAGCTGTTTTACTGTAAGTGAATGATGGCAACTTCAACAGCGAAAACGGTTATAGGAACAGTTCAGTCCGGAGCTCCCGGAAAAATTAATTAAAACTGAAGACTGTTCTTTTACAAAATCCTGAAACCTCAACACCCGAAGTGAGTTGTTTTGGTAATACGGCCGCTGCATGGAAAATAGAATGAATACTTGTGTCAAAACTCCAGCCAAAGCGATCGAGATTTCAAAATCCATTTCAAACCTACCGCCCGCGCCACAGCCCTTTTACATGGGAGGAGGCTCTGGCTCTGGGTTTTATAATTGATCTCAACATGAGTGTCCAGACATATAAGTCCACAAGACTTGCACTCGCGGCACGGGGTTTTCCGGCTTATCGCAGTTATAGTAAAGTCAAAGAATATAAACGGCATACGTCACATTACAAGGTATCTTAGATCATACATTTAAAAGGATCATTAAATGCAGCGAAGATGTAATAGATTTTACCTGTGAACAGAGAAATGTTACAAATTTAGACTGTACATTTGCTTTATCCTGGGGTGTTGGTGGAAATACAGGGCAGTCTTTATACAAACAAGAACTAAACGAATCTAGTTTCGATTCCACTATAGATGAGAGTAGTCAGTTTGCGACAACACTTGCGCCTTTACGGGTTACGTATAAAGACAAAGTAATATGGGCAAATCCAGCACCCACGTCGTACCGATTATGTCGACCTATTCGAATACAATATCGAAAAGAATCAAGAGACTTAATCCTTTCTGAAAAGGCTTACATAGAGAATCAAGTCAAAACTCTAGCTCCATCAACTCCATGTACTGCAAAGGGTAAAATCGTGACAGCCATCTTAACACGATTAACATTGTCTTCGGACTACGGTTTATGGTAAAGTTACAAGTATAAAAACAGAAGCTAATTCGCAATTAAGATGTCCAATATATGCAACTTGACAGGGTCACAATTTAACAATCTCAAATTGGCGATTTCAAAACCTTGCGATCCTGCAACTTTACATAACGGAATAACACCTCTCCATGCCTGGATCCGAGTACTTGAATTCCTTTTACATCTTGGATACAAAAATCATCCTCGGGTGCAGAAATGGAGAGTTAGTAAGAACTGCGCTGAAGCTGAAATTGTGAAATTCAGAAAAAGAAAGATTCAGAACGAAATCAGACAGAGACTAGTCTTCTGATCCCGTCATTTCTAGTACTTATACGGTTGAAAGAGCGCCAAAATAGACAAATCTTTGGTCAAACCTATTGAACAAAACATATTGATCAATGAATATGAAGAGCATGCAAAGTCTTTCTTCGGACTCGCAGAAAATGATTTCTCCAACGATGACAATTCGCACGACACAATTATTTTAACCAGGGAAATCGATATTTTAGATGAAGATGAACAATATTGAAATAATAGTATTAGGTAGCTGATTTCCCAGTATTTTATTGTTTTAAATTTTGAATGCAGCCTTTACTTGCTTTTAAATAAGTTCCTACAAAATGCTATAAAATATGAAATATAGTGTTTTCGACATGTTTGCTAGAAGAGTAGGTATGGATATAAAATAAATACTATTTACAGTAATTTTCCGAAAACTGACAAGTAGCCAATTGAAATCGAGTTGCATTTGTTTTGTTGCACTCGTTTTTAAATCAAAACCTTAGTTTTACTCTATTTTTCATTTAGATATATATCATTGTATTTTTTTTGTCGAGAAGGAAGTTACCCTGGGTGGATAATGTTAAAAGCATGGACTCATATTGATGACGCTGCCAACCTGAGCAGAATGGCACAAGAATAGGAATAAGTTCTGATGAAGAAATGGCACAGAAAGAAGAAGAAGTTAATTTTTCTCGTACGATGTATGCGTCTCTGTCGGTTGTTAGGATAAATTTCTACGTTTGTAAAGGCCTTAATGCAGTGTGTTGAACCACTTGAACCAGAGACAGCAGCTAGAACATTAGGATTATTTCACATATACATAATATTATAAAGATAAGTTGGTAAGTCTGTGAGGTTGTAAGTGGTAAGGGTATATGTTATGTTGTAAGTTTGTTGTTATGTAGGGGACAAACTCCGGAACTACTCTTTTGTGTATATAGAAATGTATAGAATGGACCTTTGAGGTGGACATAGGCTATAATATTATACATATATATGTGACTATATCGCGACGCCTGCCATGGATCATCTGTAATAGTCAGGTGACGGTGATGTGCGATGTAGATGATACTGTATCGCGCCTGTATCACATTTGTATCGCTTCAAATTGTCGCCGTATGTTTGCTCTAAGAATCTCTACAAGACTATAGAAGCGTAATTTTTGCAACGTTTTAACTTATTCTAAGTTAACTAGCTTTAAGTGTAAGTTGAATAAAACGTCGGAATTGAGCTGACTGTATATTTTGGCATATTTTGCTAACACAAATTCTTAGGGTCCCCCAGAGCTGTCAGATCCACCGATACAGGAGATGCGTTAGCGAGGCTAGCACTGCTGTTGGTGATATTTTTCCGCGCAAACCGCTCCATTACCTTGGGGTATGTTCACCCTTAAGACATCAGCTAGCTGGTACCTGATGGAAAGAATGTATCCTCACTGAATGCCAAAAAGGACCTAGTACCATCGGTACGCTCTAGTGCTTTTGAATTAGGATCTTTTTGACATTCAGTAAAAGTTAAGTCAATTTTGTTTGTACAAAATTTTGTACGCGGCAGGGTATAGTCTTACTGGACAATCATACCTATATCACTTTTTCTAATACTGTCTGAAAAAATCTACTGTAACATCATTTGGTGAACACTTGAGACTCCTTGGAGAATTTACATGATTTTGAGACAAAGGAGATGATATAATATAGTCTACAACTAACGTTAAAGGTACGGCCACACTACGATTATCGCGATAATTAATGGCATTTCTCGTTAGTGTGGCCCCAGCATAAGACAGCAAGATGATATGTATGATGACGATGAGATGGAATGATCTTGGTGTTATATCCCTGTCATGCTCTATCTCCATTCTCTCACCGTGAGGGTGTGGCTATTGAAAACGTTGAAGAAGAAACAACTTAGAAAAGTTTATTAACCTTGATATTTTTATTTTACAGTTCAATATCTCAAAATCGGCTGACACGATTTTATTGAAACGTAGCTGGACCTTCTTGATTACGTCAGCTTTCGAAAAAAACCGCATTAAAATTGGTCGATTCGTTTAGGAGACAGACAGAACTTATTGCTCCCCTCTTTTTGCGTCAGGGGTTAAACAGTTGAAAACGCGTTCAGTAATTAGATCCCAGCGGCGCTATCACGGAATTCGAAACTCAAAGTTCTTGTGTCTTCATCTCTGTCGCTCGAGTACAGTTAGCGTCATTTAGTTAGTAGCAGCCAAGGTAACCAAATATTTCGGTACACGTCTTTATTACTGTAAGAATAAGGGTGTGTTACGAAATATTTGGCAACTCTGGCTGCTACTAACTATATGACCCTGACTGTACAATAAGTGCGATAGAGATGGAGATATCCGAACTTTGATTTCCGTGGTTATAGCTGATCTACCGGTAGTTGAACTTTGGTCGCTACTCCTTGGGGGCCGTGCGTTTATTTTGAAGCCAGTCGCTTCGCGTATCGCCTGCCTCGTTGACGTACGAACGCTCACAACATGAGATTAACGATAACTTGTTTCAATAAAGGTATGATATGATATGTGATGTTACTTATCGATGTGAATGTGAGGTGATGGTTTTATGTAACGGGTGTTTTTGAAGTCGGGGAGTCTGGTTTTAGTTTAGAAAAATGATATTTTTGTTGTTTTAACTCCGCCGGTGGTTAAGAATAAAGCAAACACCGGTTTGTCATGATTGTTGGACCTTATTGGTCTACCGATCTGTGTACCTATATGTATTTATGGTGATATGTTGGTTGCACTGCTTAATAGAATATTTACATCACAATAAAAATAAGTTGAATCTGAAAAATTAAAATTTGAAAAAAAATCCAATACGAAAATTATTCGAATGACAGTAAAGTAAAGTCTACTATAAATTTGTCAGTTAATCTACTCCGGGCGGTAAAAATAAATGTGTCAAATCTCAGGTATGTAAGACAAGGGCGATATAATATGTGTTAAGATGCTTTCATTTTTACCGCCCTCGGTGAGTACTCATACGTCTCCGTCTAAGTGCTATTTCCCGCACGTATAGAGGGTGGTAATTTCTTATGCTTATACGATGGTATGTTATAAAAATCCATCGATTTATTACGTGTGAAATCAAACGCGAATGAAATAATGGAGGTAGGTACACTATTAGGTACTATCGACAAAATTGAATCCTGACCCACCATGGAACCTTGTTACAATTAACTGACATATTAACGTCATATGATCGTACGTATGTTCGTTAATTATGACAAGGTTCTTTGGTGGGTCATGATTCAGTTGGTTCGATAGTACCTACTCATGTGTAATTGTAATGGTTTCATTGGATGTTACTAATATGTTATAGGTATTAGGTACCTAGTAGTTTTGCGAAGATAGGTAAGTACAGTCAGTCACAAATATATGTTTTTTTTGCCAGTGACAAAAACATATACATGTTTATATTTTTACGTCACTCTGGGCGGTAAGTAAGATTTACCACCCACGGGCGCAGCGGCAAATCTCACTTCACACCCAGGAGAAGAAGTAAAATTGTGTACGCACTACAGGCGGTAATTCGTAAAGCCCCAGATCGCATATTTATGGCTCTCACATTCGGTTCGTGCCACAAACACCTACGATCTGGGGCATTCACGAATTCACCACCCTAGGTACGTAATGTACTAATACGGTACACCTTTGTTACTATACGGTAATGTTCGCATTACATGTGTTTGTCACATAGCCCGAGTACTTATTTTGTTTATTACGTTATATACTTAGATGCAATTAACAAAGATTAGATAAGCATATTTATTATATTTAGTTATCTAAACTGGTGTACCTATACGTACAAATTATATTGAGGTAAGGTACATATGTTAGGTGGACTGAAGACCTGGTAAAGGTTGCTGGAGTCCGCTGGATGCGGGTGGCGCAGGACCGGTCAATTTGGCACTCTTTGGGGGAGGCCTATGTCCAGCAGTGGACGTCTTTCGGCTGATATGATGATGACATATGTTAGGATTAGGATATTCTCTAACTGCTCCATAGCAACATTGAACAAGTAGACACCATATGCCCAAATGTAAGAATTAATAAAGGCAAAAGCACTTCCTTATGGTAAACTAGCTTCCGCCCGCGACTTCGTCCGCGTGGACCCGGGATAAAAAACTATCCTATATTTTAATCCAGGCTATATACTATCTTCGTGCAAAATTTCATTCAAATCGGTTCAGCCGTTTAAGCGTGATTGAGTAACAAACATCCAAACATCTAAACTTTCGCATTTATAATATTAGTAGGATGGTATAGTGCATATCTATTAACTGTAAATTTATACCATATTTCCTAATTACCTCATCCATGAGATGAGGCAATGTATACCTATTAAGCCTGATGATGGTACTAACTACCTATGCATAATGACCATCGCATGCGTAATCTAATGGGATAATATGCCATCGTTCGTGTCGGTAAGTAAAGCAATTTTATTATGTAGTTATATCTTAGTATGGATTATCAGACGAAGAACCGATAACAGTTGGTGTAAAATGATAAGCCGATTATTGAGCGTAGACTGCGAATCGGCAAAAACGTAGTGTCGCCCTCCGACTAATTAGGTATAGAGTGGCGAAATACGCAGGGTAGCTGGCAAGAGGTGGTTGAGATTAGCCGCGGATTGTGGTATAACTATAATATATGACAGACTTCTTTCTTGGCCCTGAGTCGTTTGGTGGTGCCGATATCTAGAATTGAGTTATTAGTTCATGACTGTCGACTAAATCCTCAACAGTCTCCTCCAGCGTCACGTCTCACAGGGGTCACGTCTGGTCTCCTCACTGACTTCGAAGGTTGACGCTCCGATACGATCTCTCGCTCCTGCGTATGGTGCACCGTTACCGCTGCCACCGCCATTCGAAGTAGTGGCTGAGCCGTTAACCTCTGCTATGGCGCCGACACCAAGCGTAATAGTGGCTTACTATTATGTTGGGTCTGCAGTACAGTCAGAGGCGTCTCTAGCCCTCCCTAGCGCGCGCTAGTGCAGTGTTAGCGCGCCCGGCGAGTGGCGCCCTGTGAGTGGCGCTCGGCGCCCCCTAGGACCGTGCGCCCGGGTGCAACGCAACCCCTGCACTATAGATAGGTAAGGCCGCCCCTCCTTGCCCGTGGTCCACCTAATCTGTTCACCTGGGTGGACCACGGGAAGTTTTTTCTACCCGTGGTCCACCTAGGTGGACTGAGGTGAACCACGGTCATTTTTTTTTACCCGTGGTACACCTATGTAAACTTTGCTAAAAGACCCCTTCTTTCCCACCGTCCACCTCCCGAGACCTCCTCGGTGAACTGTTGAAAATTATTTTTTCCTACCGTTCACCTTTAATTATATAGTGTAATTTATATTGGTGACCGTCCACCTCTGAAATTTAATACTGGCTGTTTTATTATATCTATGGATTTTTTTATGTTTGCGTGAAGAATTTGTCTGACAGGAAATACGCACCGAAAATGTGTTATTTCGCTTTCTCATATTAAAAGTTCGGTTCTGGCGCTTCGCCGGCCGCTGCCGCGGCACGCTCGCTTCGCTCACTCGGCTCGCGCGCTGTAGGGTCGCAGTACACCTAACACTCCTCCTCGCTTCGCTCGTCGTCGTACCTACACTGGCCTGCACATTTTTCGATCTGAAGAGTTGTAGGTACGCTGTATTGATAACAAGGTGTACGGTGGAAATTAAAAAAAATCCATTGTACACACAAAAAGTACTACTGTATACTATATACTAATTTACTGGAAAAGTTTACCGAGGTGAACCACCACCAATAAGTTTTTACCATAGTCCTTCTAGGTGGACCACGGGTAGAAAAAACTTCCCGTGGTCCACCCAGGTGAACAGATTAGGTGGACCACGGGCAAGGAGCTAAAGCCGCCCCTGAGTACCTACAGTTCAACGACGATGATGTGTTCGGTTCCAGCATGCTCGACGGCGCGCCTGGTGCTGTACAAGAGGGACGTGAGCCCGCCGTCCAACGCGGTGCGCATGCTCGGCGCCATCTTGGGCCTGCAGTTCGACTATATAGAGCCAAACCTGATCAAACTTGAGCACCGGACGCCAGAATTTAAAAAGGTAACTCAACTATGTACTGGGGGCCGATTTTTGACTTTCGAGTGCTCAAAAATTCAATAAAAATAAATGCTATTGTAGTGTCATAATCACAGGCACTTACTTTCTACCGATAGAATTGAATACGAGTGGTCAATTATTTTCAGCCAAAAATCGGTCCCCAGGTCGACCGCTTAACTGAGACGATGTGGTAGGGTAGCGGGCGCAAGGACACCGGTCCCGTCTCAGTTAGGTCACTGAACGCCTCCTCCATATATAATACTGTACTTATCTTACCTCCATATATAATATTGGTCCGTGAAATGTAAGATTGTAGCTTCGTATGTTTGTTTGTATCTGAGGGGTAATCTCCGAAACTACCCCACGATTAAGTAACAACTTAATCGTATTATACATACAATATGTATGTTTCCCCCTAATTACTTTCAAGACAAGCTTCAAATATATATTCAGGAATAGAGCAAGGATTTCAGAAGTCGGCAATACGGCTTTGGGCGACATATTGGTTTTCAAATATCAAGTTAGGGTGCGTAACGATGCTTAGATTTTTTTTTGATATAATATTAGTCGCAATAATGCTCATTTGAAATAATTATTGAGTCAACATATGATATACTTAATGTTAATTTCTTCTATGTACAGTTAGCATAATAGTTTTTGGTAGACACTACTGCAATCGGTGTAGGTTCGAGGACGAGCGAAGCGAGGAGGAGTGTTGGGTAGAACCGCGACCCTTTGCCGCCAACCGAACCGCGAACCGAACACTTTTTTACCACCTTATACTGATACTATGTGGGTATAATTTGCAAAGTGTAATGTTTGCCATACTTTCTTTACTTTATTGGCGTAACGCAAGCTGTTGTAATAAAAACAATATATTATACTAGGTACTTGACAGTTATGTAACATGAGCATTATACCATATTATGGTTATAAAAAATAGGTGTTATACCAGACCATTGTAATACAAAATAAACATATAAGTATATTTTGAGATTAAGTATACCAAACGTTTATTATATACAATGAGTGATTGTATACTTTGAAAATATATCAAATGTTATTATATTGAATGAAATTATATCATTTATTTTTATACCCATCATTATACCATATTCAGGATTATGAGGATTACTATAAACCTGTAAGGAAAATGATATGAACCGCCGAAGAAAAAGTGTTTTTGACAATCAATGATATGATATAAACGTAGTTAGCTGTTTGATAATGATAACAAATCTGATATTGTATTAATCTTGTATTCCAGATAAACCCCATGTGCACCATACCGGTGCTGAAAGACGGGGAGCTCATTGTTTCAGAAAGGTTGGTTGCATCTTATCACAATTATGTAATCTTCGCAAGCCTCGTTTTGCTACTTGTCGATCAAACAAATTGTAGCAAAAATGGAAAAGAGCGCCAAAAATTGTGTATTAGTAATGCAGTAAATAGGTAAGGAGCAAACCCCGGGGTTTTCGGTGCGGGAATGAATGACATTAGCTAAAGAATAGGTATTGACTTAAGAAACAGAATGTACTTACCTACTAAATAATTAATTGAATAAAAATATACTTAAGTAATTAAAAAAAACATACGTTCATATTCTTTATCTTCTCGCACTGACAATGCTTTTCCGTAGAGCGTGAATGTTTTTTTTTATCGACCGTCTCGATATCGACGTTTATATATAATGCAAAAATACGATTGAATTTTCGCCTTTTAAATCTTTCCTCAATCTCAATGAAAACTTCTTGATGAAAAATAAGTAGATAACCTCATTGGTGAAGCGATAGCCTTAGGTAATGATTATTATTATTTTATTATTATTATTCTCTCGTAAGGCTTGGTAGAAATGCTAAAGTACCTACTACTTAAGTTAAAGTAAAATTGTATGGTTTTTTTACAATTCGCAGGAAGGTATTTATTCATTAGGCACAATATGATACTTTGTCAGAATAACCTATCTGTTTATCTCTACTCTTTCTCAAGTTATTCCCGCACCGAAAACCCCGGGGTTTGTAAGGAGGTATATACCATCAGTTTAATACTTAATTATTGTTATTATAGGTACCAAAGTTGATTGTTACGGGCATTGCGACATGCAATTAGTACAGTCGACGTCAAAGATATGTAGGTAGGTATATCATTCTTTAGAACGTAGAGGAAGATGAGTCCTTTAAACGTTCAGTCTGCCTGGTACATTAGTTGATCAGCTTCGAACTCGTTTGTTTCTCCAGACATTTTGCATTCTCGAGACAGCGATTTTGCATTCTCAACTTAGCGTAGATGCATTCTGGGCTTGTCTTTCCGGTGTTTCAGGTTCAAAGATCTTTATTACTCATTAGGAACAAAAGTCCACAATTCAAGTTTTCTTCTCCACTTTGTACACTATGTGGGCGAAATAGAAATTACTATCGCATAAAGTTCGTGTTAATGGACATAATCCCACTAATTCCCAGACATATGTCGATTTCAATTGGATATTCAGCCTGGCTTGAACGCGTTCTAGTTCCTAGTTCGTGTTAGGATACTCAGTGAGGTATGTGAGCGCTGTTGAACCTTGTCTGTGTTGCTGACCCTTGTCTGTGTTGCTGACCTCATCTCTTAAGTAAGTTGCTGTACCTACGGCTATGTATTCAATTAAGGCAGTGGTTCTTGAACTTTTGTTAGGCATCGACGACTTTCAGAATTTCAAATGACCACCGACCCCTGTTGAAGAAAATATTTTAATAAAATCTCATGTTTCATGTTGGTATACCTGCATACCTGCCTCCGTTAAGAATGAACGAAGTGGCCGCGGACTCCATAAGGGGTCCATGGACCACACTTTAAGAAACCCTGAATTAAGGATAGGTTTAATTTTAATGCTCAATGATTTCTCCGTGAAAATGCTTGCAACCGTTTGTATGTCAATAAACAATAAATAAATACAATGCCTTATTATATTCCAGCCACGCAATAATACAATGCCTTATTATATTCCAGCCACGCAATAATGCTGTACCTGCTGAACAAACACGGCGCCGACCACAAGGAGACTCTCTACCCGTCGGACTTGTCGATGCGCGCCATCGTCGACCAGTGCATGTTCTTCGACGCCGGTGTGCTGTTCCGGTTGCTTCTAGACGTTTCTGTGAGTGACCAGTGAACAAGTACTTATCCCACTAAAAACTTTTCATGTAAAATAATTGCCATGACTCCGTAGCTCATATAGTTTTCTGCATTCAAAAGTCATCACATCGCAAGTAGCGCCAAGCGTCCTAATCGACACGGCTTAACTCTGTCAGCCCCGATATACAAATTCTACATCTTGGCTAAAAAGTATTCCTTTTTTTAGCATGGGCATATTTCGGTCGTCGCATCGACCAGATACATTCCGCATCAATTTATGGTGATAACAAACGACAGTGAAACTCGAACCCTTTGGTCTTGGCGGGGGCGCTGCCGACCCATAGAATATATTCATGTATTTGGGTGATACAGATTGAGTAAAACAAAAGCCGTCTTTCCTGTAGTCGATAGTTGGACTTTCGTGCATTTAAACATGTTTTGACTGCATTCAATTATATAAACGGAGACGCCGTTTATGCGGATTTAGAACCCAATCAAAAATTTGGTTTGTAGCTCTTAACTTTGGCAATCTCCACAGAAGAGACAGTATGGGTCTTTGTGTGACCCACTTACGAGTCTAAAGCCACGGCAGCTACCCGGTACTAATACATCAGGGTGATTTATATCGAGTTCCGAACTTGGGGATTTACTATCCCCTCACGCTCTCCTAACGAGATGCGTACCTGTAAAGTGGATTTTCATTTCATTTCATTTCATTTATTTATTGTAAAGTCATGTACATTTTATAATTAAGACGTTACATACAATTGAGAAGGTCAGTCCATGACGTCCTGAGAGGACATACAACATTACCTACTAAACATTATACCAAACATTAATCTAGGCTAGCCATTATAAAATAGAATTGATTAATCATCATGCGAATAATGAATCTACAAGATCTTCTAAATTAGTAATACATTAAAATATGTTACGATTATTACAATGAATTTTATGTCACCTAAATTACCTACACATTGTTAACATTCAAAATTAAATTAATAAATAGCCGGTATATAATAATTAAAAATAAAATAAGTATTATAAATTATTCAACATCAAAACAGTCACTAACTGAATAATAGCATTTATCTAGTAATCATTTTACTAATTTCGTTTTGAAGATAGCATTTTGAGGTTCTTGCTTTGCTTTTTCTGAATTTGCATGGAGAAGGTGCTGTGGTTTACTTACCATTAAAGTAATAATCTGCCGTGCTTGTGATAAGTGCAATAACTTCATTCGAAATATGAATTAAATATTTACTTTATTATATTACATTTATGCACACATTTGAATTACATTTCGATTGAAAGTTATTGCACTTTACGTTAGGAGGGCAGTAATATTGTTGAGATAAATATGTAGCTATGGTAGCCTAGTGGTTCAGGCATGCGGCTGTCAAGCGGCGGTCGTGCGTTCGAATCCCGGCTCGTACCAGGGTCATTGTCATATTTAGGTTCGCGTCTCTTCGGTGGACATTGTCAAAGTTAAGGGCTATAAAGCCTAATTTTTGGTTGAACTCTGAATCCGCATAAACGGCGTCGCCTCTTCTAAAATTCTATGCGCTGAAAACATATTATATTATATATAAACATAAGCCCTTAACTATTGACCACTGGAAAGACAATTTTTGTTTTAATGGCTGACAATGACCCACCAATGGGTTTTTCGGAACTTATGTAGGTAGTTTATCTTATCTTATCTTATTTAGTGCCTATGCCAAATCTTGGGATTAGGTGTCAAAGCACCCAGGCTCATGGCAGGAGAATGAAGATGACCCATTAACGAGTCTAAGCCAAATACCGACTAAGCCTCCTGTAACTACGTTGCCTGTTAAGACTTGTAAGTTCGTGAAATAGGCCCTAGCCCGCAATAGTGTCTGACAGCGGTTGCAACGCTAAGTATACGAGTACTCACTTAAAGTTCTTATCATTACTATTGAAGTAAAAGAAACAACGAGTTGCATGGCGAACACAGACAGACAGACTTCATTTATTTTACATAAACTGTCTACTACATAATATACCATAAACATCAACACCAAGGAGTATTTAAGTATTTCATACATAACACCCCCACTAAATATGAAAATACTACAATTAAGTCTATATAAAGCACGCCTAACTTCTGCATAGGGTTTGCAAGATCCGCCAATATTTCGGATCCGAATATTTCGGATATTTAAATCGAACGGATCCGGATATCCGGCTTTTTCGGATAAAACGGATCCACAAGGTTTTTTGGTATAAAGTAGGAATTTTAAGTCCAAACTAAGAAAAAACTAAAAAAGCGGCCAAGTGCGTGTCAGACCACGCACAACGAAGGGTTCCGTGCCTATTAAAAAGGTCGTATCGTTACTGAAATCTTATGGTACTTACGTCCTTTTCTTTAAGTAAGGCAGTTTTTTAGAAACATCTCGAAAACCTTTGAACCGATATTGTTCAAAACAATTTTCGCTGAAAGAATTTAATAAGCCCTATGTCCATGATTTTTTCATATTTTTAAAATACACGGTTCAAAAATTAGAGGGGGGGGACACAATTTTAGTGACTTTCGGGGCGATTATCTCCGACTCTATTCACTTAACCTTATATTTATTTTGAAAGGCCTATCGATTGATGTGGCACACGTGGGCCTGCAATGATTTTTTTTTAGTAAGTTAATTACAAAAGTATGTAGCGGCTAACAAAATACACCTATCCCTTAATATTTTATCCAAATACACCGTATAGTTTTCGAATAAAGTGCCTGTGACATACGGCCGGACACAGACAGACATGGCCATGAATCCATAAGGGTTCCGTTTTTTGCCATTTGGCTACGGAACCCTAAAAACGGCCATACCACCGTATTTAGGTATATACCTGAAAGATTTTAAATAGATACGCATTCCCGAGTTCATAAGGGGTATAAAACGATAGGGTTGTAAAAGAAATTGACATTATGACTCGGACGCCTTACTCAGTAATCAAATGGAAGAAGAGCCAACACGGAAATCGTGAAAATCAAGGGAAAAGGTGTTTGTTTAGCAAGGGACATTCCATTAGGCTAATAAGACTAGGTATGTCTAGATATGGCAAAAACGGTTAACTATATAGTTATAGCGCACTATTCTTATTTTACATGATCATATTATAAGATTTATAAGTCAAGACCATAATACTAAAAAATTATTACAATTATAAAACGTATATTGTTGCTGCATTTACTTTTTACTTCCTGTGTCAAATCAGACTACAATGTGTCAAATATACTTCTTAAATATTTCTTTAGGGACATCTAAACTAACTCTTGAGTAAGTAGGTAGGTACATCTAGTCTAAGTAATATTGTATTTATATAATTACTTAGTGCCTACAGTGGATTAGTGCATTTAAACCAACGCCAACTTTCGACATCAAATTCCGCAATGTTGTGACTAATAAATTAAAAACAAAAATAATCTGGTCTGGGATGAAGAAGTGGCGAATAAAAACAGAGATTGAGAATGATCTACATTATATCATTCCGTTTTTAGAGTGTGGACTCGGTACAAACTTCATTTTGTAGCGGTATTTTCGGTTTTCATGGTTGTATTTTAAGTATTCGTAATATCCGAAAAATCCGGATCCAGGAGCCTGTCAGATCCGGATTTGAAATTTGGCGGATATCCGGATATTTCGGATATCCGGATATCCGGATTACAAACCCTACTTCTGCATTAAGTAGTAATGCTTATTACTGTTTAAGCTCTTGGTCAAAATATCAAACGAGTTGCATGGCGAACACAGACAGACACACTTCATTTATCTTACATAAACTGTCTACTACATAATATACCATAAACATCAACACCAAGGAGTATTTAAGTATTTCATACAGAATAGTTTTCAATAAAAACCCAACACTTGGCAGTGTGTCTTAAATGTAAAAATTTTTGGTCACCTTTTTGAATTTTCAAATTATAGTCTGTTTTTGGCTATGCTTTTTTTTGCCCTTTTCATCGCGATCGGGCCTCAGATCCACGTTTCTCTTTGCCAATTTTCTGGTATCGTACATGGTATATGTTTTATTTCCCCAATAACCGCTAAAGGGAAATCCGTTCCAGAGACCATCCTTCAGCGGCAAGGCAGTCGGCCCCACCAAGAAGAACATATTCGATATAGAAGAAGGCTACGGCGTCGTGGAAGCGTACCTGGACGGACGTCCGTATGTAGCTGGCGACCGGCTGACGGTCGCGGACCTCTCGCTCGGGTCCACTGTGGCCGCGCTGCAGGCGATCCATGCGCTGGATGTTGACAAGTTAGTACTGGAGACAGAGGGCAATAATAGAGTACCTACTTGAACCGCCAGATTGAAATATCCTGATTAAAATCCCCACCATAGCCAGCTGTTCGATCTCTTAAGCCTGCTCCGCACAATGGGCTGTCATGGCCGTATACATACAGGAAGCATATTTTCATCTTATTCTATCGCATAACTGTCCTAAGGCCATGATGTCCCACTGTGTAGGAGCCTTTATGTACTTACTTACTAGGATGCCTGCGACTCCGCCCGCGTGGAACTCGTTTATATCGTAGCTCTATACAAACTTACATGCCCCGTTTCACCCCCTCAGGGGATGATTTCTGGAATAACAACTATCCTATATCCTTCCCCGGGATTCAAACTATCTCCATACCAAATTTCATCCCAATCGGTCCAGCGGTTTAAGCGTGAAGAGGTAACACAGACAGGCACACTTTCGCATTTATAATGTTAGTATGGATTTTGTCAATGGAAATGGAGGGGTAAAAAATTAAACATCCTTTGTCCAATTCAGTAAAAGATTTAAGGCTGATTTAAGTGCATGATTGCTTGCTATATACATATTTATTTTCATTTGTTGTAGGTTCCCCAAATGCAAGGCCTGGGTTGACCGGCTGTCTGCGGAGAGCTATTTCAAGGAGTTCACCATTCCCGGCGCGGTGTTACTTGGGAAAATGCTGAGGCACTTCTGGAAGCTGAATAAAAAAGAATGATTGAACAATTGTTAAGTTTTCTTTACTTGTACCAACGTCTACTTTTGTTTCTTTTCGGCTCCTCCACTCACTTGCTTGAGGCAACCACAGTTGCCAATTTCGCAGACCCCTAAACTGATGGTGGCAACTGTGGTTGCCAATCAAAGTATGGGCTGCTTTGATAATGAAAAATTACCACGGCAACGATTGTCTGTTGAAATTATAAACACACCTATTTAGTGAAAAATATCGTTCCGTAGAAATTACAATACGTTCAATGAAATGAAGTTCACGTCATGTCAAGTTTGGGTGCGTCTGAGCTGAATCCGTAGATAGAGGATGGGAGATGATATGAGGATGCAACTGCTTAAATTTTGGAACGTTTTTATGATGATAACAGCGATAACAAAGAATTTTTAAATACGTATATATATAAGCGAGGTAATAGTATATTACTACAGAGGCCGGGAAGTAAGGGCTTGCTGGTCGAGTACATATATAGACGGCCGAGCGTAGCTCACGGTGATTCCACGCGCATACAAAGGCGACCATAATTACCTCAACTCCAAAATAAGTGTTTTTTTATATTTTAAAGTCTTAGATACTTACTAATCTAGGAATACGAAATATACAATAAATTTTATTTTTACATCTGTATAATACAGGAATATGTCAATTTTTTATACTAAAAATGTCTCGCATGTTGTTTTAGACATACAATCTAAAACATTTTATACTGCGATTTTCAATGGAATAAATGTGCAAATAAACAAAACTACCATCCACTATCATCAGTAAATGGTATTTAATATGTAAATTGGTAACAAAAATACTTGCATAAGTTAATTATAATTACATTCATATTTGCAAATTACATTCATGCTCATTGGCAAATTACAGTCAAGCGTATCTATTCTATTAATAAAAAATGATTACAACCATTACTTAATTAGCACAATAAAGCAAGCACAGACTTAGATAAAGTAGATTTCTATTTAACAGGCAACCTTCTTAAACCTGATATGGGATCTGAATGAAGAAAAAGCCGGTTGATTAAATCTGTGTTTGTCAACACGCGATTCATTTTTCGTGTATTATTTTGTCTGAATGATTTGATAAACTTATTGGTGGCTTCAGCTGCTTCTTTAGTTCTAGTTGAAGAAGGACGAGGATTTTTCCATAAAACAGTTTTGGTTTCTTCATTATCTGATGTCAAAATTAGTTGCAGCGGAACATACGAAGTAACAAACAAGCTCCCATATTGAACAGTGGAATCAGAAAAACGTTGTTTATATTCACTATGACCGGTACTCCCATCGAAACCCCACTTCCCTATCAAAGAGATCTTATTTAGAGACTGGGTAGGTACTCTATCTAAAACATCCTTTTGGGACTCGAGTATCCGAGTGGCAGTATGATCGAGTAAACTTTGAAGTCCATCTTCAGCGGACGATTCAGTAACGGTGACGGCTGAGGGATAACACTCTTCTTTAGCTTTTACAATACTTTGGTACGATGGTAAAATGTCTTTGGATACCTTGTCTATTAAATTCTTAACTAATAAATATTGATGTCGAGTTAGCTTAGCTTCTGCAATAAGCGACAAAACATCGTTTACGTCGACTTTCGCGGAATTTAAGCTAGAATCTGCAGCATCGAGCAACGTTTTTACAGCAGAACTGTCTACATTAGAGAGCTCAGCTAATCTTCTTCTTTTTGTACGATCACTAACTTCATTAAAATATTTTCGCGGTCGGCCAAGGCCTCGTGAAGTGGAAGTAGAGGGATTGACAACGTACCTCCTACCCGTACAACCTCCTAGCCGTGTTACCATCATTTGATGATCCGCTTCCGCCACTTTTAGGTTTATCAATAATAAGTCCTAACCTTTTCCCCAAATTGCCTTTGAATACGCTCTTTCGCTTCAGCTACAAGCTTTTTATCGCTGTCAGATCTGGCTTGCCACTTCTTAACTTCTAACTTGTAAGCGACATGAATAAAATATTCAAAGAATCGAATGCATTGCAAAATGGGTTGCTCGATACTTCGTTTTACATCAACGTACTCTATTTCACTAAGCCAGTCTGAATATTTTTCTAATAATTTTGACTTTAACGATACACTTGCCCAGTAATGTAAAATAAGTTTACATATATTGCGTACTTATTCTTTATCACCGGTGATTTGCGAAAACGTTACACGATTAGATATGTGTAGGTACAATATGCTTTTGTTACCAGAAGTAAACGTTTTACAAAACAACGAAAGCCACAAAATTTAAATAGTGAGGTCCGAATAGAAATATTAAATGAATTACTAAAGGGCGAGAAATACCAAACCACGTAACAGGAAAATTCAGCAGCAATAAACAAAAGTCAAGTACTTTTATTTCTAAATGTGAGACGAAATACGTTACTTGTAAAAAAAATGATAAAGAGACACAATGACTGGTTGAACAAGCCATTTCTAGATGACATCAAAAACGTTACTAAATTCTAATATTTCAAATCGAGATCACAGCTGTTTTACTGTAAGTGAACGATGGCAACTTCGACAGCGAAAACGGTTACAGGAACAGTTCAGTCCGGAGCTCCCGGAAAAACTAATTAAAACTGAGGACTGTTCTTTTACAAAGTGCTGATACCTCAACATCCGAAGTAAGTTGTTTTGGTAATACGGCCGCTGCATGGAAAATAGAGTGAATACTCGTGTCAAAACTCCAGCCAAAGCTATCGAGATTTCAAAATCCATTTCAAACCTACCGCCCGCGCCACAGCCCTGTACACGGGAGGAGGCTCTGGCTCTGGGTTTTATAATTGATCTAAACATGAGTGTCCAGACATATGTCTACAAGACTTGCACTCGCGGCACGGGGTTTTCCGGCTTATCCCAGTTATAATAAAGTCAAAGAGTATAAAGGCTGCGTTTCCACCAGAGCTGTGCGAGGATGCGTTGCGAGGTTTCTTCATACATTTGAACTTCGCAAGGCCTAGCTTACGACGTTCAAATGTATGAAGAAACCTCGCAACGCGTCCTCGCACAGCTCTGGTGGTAACGCAGTCAAAAGTAACTGCTATCCCGACCAACCAATAATTCGTTCGGAAGTTGAGGCACACGTCACATTACAAGGTATCGTAGATCATATATTTAAAAGGATCATTAAATGCAGCGAAGATGTAATAGATTTTACCTGTGAACAAAGAAATGTTTATTTAGACTTAAGAGAGTTTATAATGTTAATTTAGACTGTACATTTGCTTTATCCTGGGGTGTTGGTGGAAGTACAAGGGCAAGCTTTATACAAACAGGAACTCAACGAATCTAGTTTCGATTCCACTATAGATGAGAGTAGTCAGTTTGCGACAACACTTGCGCCTTTACGGGTTACGTATAAAGACAAAGTAATATGGGCAAATCCAGCACCCATGTCGTACCAATTATGTCGACCTATTCGAATACAATATCGAAAAGAATCCGTTAATCCTTTTTGAGGCTCTAGTATAAGTTTTACCGAAACAAAACTTTACGATCGCGTTTGAGTTTTACCCCCAATTTGTATGAGATTTGACAGCTAAACGCGAACGCGGTCGTAACGTTTTGTTTCGGTAAAACTTATACTAGAGCCTGAAAAGGCTTAGGTACATAGAGAATCAAGTAAAAACTCTAGCTCCATCAACTGCATGTACTGCAAAGGGTATAATATCGTGACAGCCATCATAACACGATTAACATTGTCTGCGGACAATTTATGGTAAAGTTACAAATATAAAAACATAAGCTAATTCGCAATTAAGATGTCCAATATTAAATTTTACAGGGTCACAATTTAACAACTCAAATTGACGTTTTCAAAACCTTGCGATCCTGCAACTTTACGTAACGGAATAACACCTCTCCATGCCTGGATCCGAGTACTTGAATTCCTTTTACATCTTGGATGCAAAAATGATCCTCGGGTGCAGAAATGGAGAGTTTAGTAAGAACTGCGCTGAAGCAGAAAATGTGAAATTCAGAAAAAGAAAGATTCAGGACGAAATCAGACAGGGACTAGTCTTCTGATCCCGTCATTTCTAATACTTAAATACGGTTGAAAGAGCGCCAAAATAGACAAAAATATATTTCGCTCACGAATAAAGTAAGATCTTTGCTCAAACCTATTGAACAAAACAGATTGATCAATGAATATGATGAGCATGCATAGTCTTTCTTCGGCTTCGCAGAAAATGATTTCTCCAACGGTGACAATTCGCACGACACAAATATTTTAACCAGGGAAATCGATATTTTAGATGAACAATATTGAAATAATAGTAGGTAGCTAATTTCCCAGTATTTTATTGATTTAAATTTTGAATGCAGCCTTTACTTGCTTTTAAATAAGTTCCTATAAAATATGAAATATAGTGTTTTCGACATGTTTTCTAGAAAAGTAGGTATGGGATATAAAATAAATACTATTTACATTAAGAGTCCGCAGTAACCTCGATTCTCCATACAAACGTCAAACGCTCTCATTTTAAAACTACGTGTTGTATTGTAACGAAACTTTGCATATACAATGACATGGTATATCTATACCTCATGTCATTGTATATGCAAAGTTTCTCTACTACTAACTAATTACAGACATAGATATGTCTGTAATTAGTTTATGTAGATTCAGATGCCATAGTAAAAAAAATACAGCGATTTTAAGTTTTTCATACAAAACTTGTTTTTGCTGTATTTCGGTTGTTTTATAAACTGGAACCATATAAACTAATTACAGACATACATATACCTCATGTCATTGTATATGCAAAGTTTCGTCACAATCCAACACGTAGTTTTAAAATGAGAGCGTATCTACGTTTGTATAGGAAGGTGAAATTAACGACCCCCTTAAGGCAATTTTAAAATCGACCTTACTTTTTAAGTATACTGGTTGCCAACACATTTTGTTTTTGAATTTTATATGTTAGTGTTAAGTATAAAGATTATATTTGCTCAGTCGGCATTTGACTAAAGGATTATCGTATTTAAAAAAATATAAGAAGTGACGAAGTCGATTGTTGCTATTACCGTACTAAAATAACGGCTGTGAATCTATTAACGATTTTTATGCAGTTACCCGGGTATGTCCTAAAACTACGACTATAAGTTACCCACATTTTATGAGTCGGTAATACATTGTCCTTACATATTTTATTACCGACCCATAGGAGTCGGTAATGGCAACCTTAAGAAACCATTACCGACCCATAGAAGTCGGTAATAGCTACCATACGAAGCTATTACTAATAGTTTATTATGGTTGCTATTACCGACTCATATGGGTCGGTAATAGTTTCTTATGGTTGCTATTATCGACTCATATGGGTCGGTAATAGTTTCTCATGGTTGCTATTACCGATTCCTTTGCTCGGGTTTGGGTCGTTATTAAAATATATAACGACAAACATATTTTTTTTACCGAATTTTTATTCAATCGACCTTCTGACTACAAAATCGATTGTTAGTGTTTAATATCACAAAAAATATGAACAAAATAATACGGCTTTAAACGAGAAACAATCATTTTCGAAAATTACTATAAAATATCGATCTACCTAAATTATCATAATTTTGGTTAAATTGACAACGCTAAAATAAGAAAACTGGACAACAATTTATGTGTCGCTAATAGATTTTTACAAAGACTGATTGTTTAGCTTCAAACTGGTAAAAAAAACTTGTGTTATAATGCGATATAATAACATAAAAGAGAGAAAAACTAAACATTACTTTGCGGCCATTACCGACTCAGGGGTCGTTGATAGCTGCCACAACAAAAAGTGGCGAAGCTATCACCGTCCTTTTTTAATTCATAGTTTTAGCGGTTAAAATGGTTTTTTTTTCAATAAAATGTGGTAAGAATCAAAAGCTGACACTTAACGGATATAATTAATAATACACGATAAAGTATAGGGTTCACAAATTCGTATAAATGTCTTAAGCAGAAAAGTCACGTACTTCTTGGAGGAACAAGAGCCAGTATGGCGCGACCTGTGTCCGCGCTTCCCCCGCGCAAACTGACAAGTTTTATGTCTTTTGCCTACTGCTACACACACTAAAGTAAAAGTATACGATGCTCAAGGAACAAGCGCGTGTATAGCTTTCCCTGCTTATAGCTAGAATAGTTCTGCAAACGTAAAAATAACGAATAACTATAATAGGTCGGTAATACCTTCCGATTTTCGATGGGTCGTTAATAACTGCGTTTACCCTATTTACATTAAGAGTCCGCAGTAACCTCGATTCTCCATACAAACGTAGTTACGCTCTCATATCGCGTACACTTCGGTGTTCCCGCCGGCGGGGACGTCCACCGCGAGATCGCGACAACACAGACACATACAGTCCCTATTCGTCCCGGTACCGCCGCATACCGGGTAGATTCAGTCCGACCCAAGTCGGGCCTAGCTGAGTTTCTTGCTAGACTCTTCTCAGCTAGCTAGGTTTTAGCGAACCAGCGATAAAACTCCCAGTAGTTCGACACCACTCACACCCCAGATTCGGTTGATACCGTTCAACCAATCTCACTGGAGTGCAAACTCGTCGAGTATTCCAACTAAACTTAACAAACTAAAACTAGTAAACTTCCCCGCGTGGTCGTGCCGGAGGCTTCCCCTGGATTTTCTCTAGGCTACCCTCCAACCATGCAATTAGACCGCTATATTGGGTCCGTCCTATTATAGCAACAGGAAGGTGAAAAAAAAAATATATATTGAGCCAGTCGCTTCGCGTATCGCCTGCCTCGTTGACGTCACGAACGCTCACAACATGAGATTAACGATAAATTGTTTCAATAAAGGTATGATATGCTGTGATGTTACTTTTCGTTGTGAATGTGAGGTGATGGTTTTATGTAACGGGTGTTTTTGAAGTCGGGGAGTCTGGAGATATTTTTGTTGTTTTAACTCCGCCGGTGGTTAAGAATAAAGCAAACACCGGTTTGTAATGATTGTTGGACCTTATTGGTCTACCGATCTGTGTACCTATATGAATTTTTGGTGATATGTTGGTTGCACTGCTTAATAGAATATTTACATCACAATAAAAATAAGTTGAATCTGAAAAATTGCAATTTAAAAAATATTTCCAATACGAAAATTATTCGAATGACAGTATAAAGTCTTCTATTTGTCAGTGAATCTCCGGGCGGTAAAAATAAATGTGTCACAGGCATGTGAGAAGACAAGGGCGATATAATATGCGGGAAGACGCTTTCATTTTACCGCCCTCGGTAAGTACTCATACGTCTCCGTCTAAGTGCTATTTCCCGCACATATAGAGGGCGGTAATTTCTTATGCTTCCGTTGGTATTATGTTGTAAAAATCCACCGATTCTATTACGTGTGAAATCAAACGCAAATGAAATAATGGAGGTAGGTAGGTACTCATGTGTAATTGTAATGGTTTCATTGGATGTTACTAATATGTTATAGGTATTAGGTACCTATAATACAGTCATTATATGTTTTAGACAAACAAATTAATATAGTTTTCAAACCTGTGTGGCGTGATACATCTGTGTACTGATAAAAAATCACCACTCTCACGTGACTCCCGGAATAACTTTTACTTAAGCCTAATCTGATTTCAAATAATTGTTTGTTACATGTTTTAATTCTTCTTTCTTTGCCATTAGTTGTTATTCACAAAATTTTATTAAGAGTATGATGGTAGGTACTAACTACCGATGCATAATGACCATCGCATGCGTAATCTAATGGGATAATATGCCATCGTTCGTGTCGGTAAGTAAAGTAATTTAATTATGTAGTTTTATCTACAGGATATGTTGGTTAGTATGGATTATCAGACGAAGAGCCGATAACAATTGGAGTATACTGATAAACCGATTATTGAGCGGAGACTGCGTATCGGCAAAAACGTAGTCCCTCCGACTAATTAGGTATAGAGTGGCGAAATACGCAGGGTAGCTGGCAAGAGGTGGTTGAGATTAGCCGCGGATTGTGCTATAATATATGACAGAATTCTTTCTTGGTCCAAGAGTCGTTTGGTGGTGCCGATATCTAGAATTGAGTTATTAGTTCATGACTGTCGACTAAATCCTCAACAGTCTCCTCCAGCGTCACGTCTCGCAGGGGTCACGTCTGGTCTCCTCACTGACTTCGAAGGTCGACGCTCCGATACGATCTCTCGCTCCTGCGTATGGTGCACCGTTACCGCTGCCACCGCCATTCGAAGTAGTGGCTGAGCCGTTAACCTCTGCTATGGCGCCGACACCAAGCGTAGTGCCTTACTATTATGTTGGGTCTGCAGTACAGTCAGAGGCGTCTCTAGCCCTCCCTAGCGCGCGCTAGTGCAGTGTTAGCGCGCCCGGCGAGTGGCGCCCTGTGAGTGGCGCGAGCGCCCCCTAGGACCGTGCGCCCGGGTGCTACGCAACCCCTGCACTATAGATAGGTAAAGCCGCCCCTGAGTACAGTTCAACGACGATGATGATGTGTTCGGTTCCAGCATGCTCGACGGCGCGCCTGGTGCTGTACAAGTGGGACGCGAGCCCGCCGTCCAACGCGGTGCGCATGCTCGGCGCCATCTTGGGCCTGCAGTTCGACTATGTCGAGCCAGACCTGATCAAACTTGAGCACCGGACGCCGGAATTTAAAAAGGTAACTCAACTAGGTACAGGGGGCCGATTTTTGACTTTCGAGCGCTCAAAAATTAAATAAAAATAAATGCTATTGTAGTGTCATAATCACAGGCACTTACTTTCTACCGATAGAATTGAATACGAGTGGTCAATACCGCACGTTTTAAGATTTTCTTTTGTATTTTCAAAATAGCATTTCATAATTTTTTTCACTTTCCGAGTGAAAGAGTCGAGCGCTCGAAAGTCAAAAATCGTTCGACCGCTTAACTGAGACGATGTGGTAGGGTAGCGGGCGCAGGGACACCTGTCCCGTCTCAGTTAGGTCACTGAACACCTCCTCCATCTATTTATACTGTATAAGTACTAATAATAAAGAGGTCCGTGAAATGTAAGATTGTAGCTTCGTATGTTTGTTTGTATCTGGGGGGGGGGGGTAATATCCGAAACTACGATGTAACTTAATCGTATTACATACAATATGTATGATTTCCCCTAATTACGTTCAAGACAAGCTTCAAATATATATTCAGAAATAGAACAAGGATTTCAGAAGTCGGCAATACGGCTTTGGGCGACCGATTGGTTTTCAAATATCAAGTTAGGGTGCGTAACGATGCCTATATATTTTTTATATAATATTAGTCGTAATAATGATCATTTGATATAATTATTGAGTCATATAACAACACTTAATATATTTACATATGATATAATTATCATTTTTATAATGATCACTTGATGTAATAACATTTCATATAAGTAACATACTTTAAGTCTAATGCCTATTTCCTATAATGAACATATGATATAATGTTAATTTCTTCTAATGTACAGTTAGCATAATAGTTTTTCGTAGACACTAAGGCAGTCGGTGTAGATACGACGACAAGCGAAGCGAGGAGGAGTGTTAGGTAGAACCGCGACCCTACAGCGCCAGAACCGACCACTTTATTACCACCTTATACTGATACTATGAGAGTGCAATTTTCGTAATGTTTCCCATACTTTCTGTACTTTATTGGCGTAACGCAAGCTGTTGTAATAAAAACAATATATTATACTAGGTACTTGACAGTTATGTAACATGAGCATTATACCATATTATGGTTATAACAAATAAGTGTTATACCAGACGATTGTAATACAAAATAAACATATATATTTTGAGATTATACCAAACGATTATTAATATTATTATATACAATGAGTGATTGTATACTTTGAAAATACATCAAATGTTATTATATTGAATGAAATTATATCATTTATTATTATACCCATCATTAGATCATTACACATCCATCAAGTTACCCCTTGCTTATTCAGGATTATGAGGATTACCATAAAACTGTAAAAATTGTTTTTGCCTCAATCAATGATATAAACGTAGGTAGCTGTTTGATAACGAATCTGATATTGTATTCATGTTGTATTCCAGATAAACCCCATGTGCACCATACCGGTGCTGAAAGACGGGGAGCTCATTGTTTCAGAAAGGTTGGTTGCATCTTATCACAGTTATGTAAACTTAACCCCTTACTTCGCAAGCCGTTTGCTACTTGTCCACCAAACAAATTGTAACAAATAAAAACTTTTTAACAAAAAAATTAAAACGCCGAAAAACAAAATGAAATATTATACATATTTTTGACCTCGACCGTACACTTAGATTAATTTAAGAACTTAGTTATTAAGGTAAATTAAAAACTTAAAATAATTACAAAAATATATACTTAGGTATACTTACAATAGTTTAAGAACTTAGTTATTAAACTAACTAAAAAGGTTTATAATTTTTTGCTTTTCAGTTTTTTTCGGCGGTTTAATTTTTTTGTTAAAAAGTTTTTATTTTTCTATTTTCTGTGGCTTACTTTAGTTAGTTACTAACTTAATTACTAGTTACATGCAAATAAGGTATTAGGTACACAAACCTCACGATGAACGAGCTTTAGCAGAAATGCAGACTGAGAGGTCTACACACAAGAGACTGACAGGTCTAAAGCTCATTCATCGTGAGGTTTTCACACGACAACACAACATAAAACACACACACACACACACACGCACGCACACACACGCACAAACACACACACACACGCACACACACACACACACACACACACGCACACACACACACACACACACGCACGCACGCACGCACGCACGCACGCACGCACACGCACACGCACACGCACACGCACACGCACACGCACACGCACACGCACGCGCACGCGCACGCACGCACACACACACACACACACACACACACACACACACACACACACACACACACACACACACACACACACACACACACACACACACACACACACACACACACACACATACACACATGCGTGGTCATACATTTCAATCAGTAAGTGAACAATCAATCATCCCCTGTTTTCCTACCCTTAGGGTTGAATTTTTTATTTAAAATGTGTGTGGGACCAACTTCGAGGTATACCCTTTCTAATAAAAAAAGAAATATCAAAATCTGACTACTCTGTAAATAGTTATGCGTGGTCATACATAAAAATATATATATATACGCGTTGACTTGAGAACCTCAAGTAAATAGGTAAGGAGTAGAGGAGAATTATTGTTATTATAGGTACCAACGTTGATTGTTACGGGCATTGCGACATGAAATTGGTACAGTCGACGTCAAAGATACGAGGGCTGTTTGATGTCATTTTAAAACAATTTTTTTTTAAACAATTTACATTTATTTCTCAACATAGTCTCCTTTGAGGGCCAAACACTTGTTCCAGCGAGTTTCCAATTTTTTGATCCCCTCCAAAAATACGTTTTGTCGAGGTCTTCAAAATAGCCGTTTACACCTGCGATGCAGTCCTCATTTGTCAAAAATGTTTGCCCTCCAAGCCTCTTTTCCGATTTTGGAATAGGTAATAATCGCACGGAGCTAGGTCCGGCGAATACGGAGCATGCGGAACCAGCTCGAAGCCCAACTCGTGGATTTTGGCCATTGCAATAGCTGACGTGTGCACTGGGGCATTGTCTTGATGAAAGAGGACTTTCTTGGGGGACAATTTTGGTCGTTTTTCCAACAATTCGGCATAAAAACGGTCCAATAACTCTGCGTAATAACGGCCAGTGATAGTCTTTCCCTTTTCCAAGTAATCAATCATAATTCCTTCGCCATCCCAGAAGACTGTCGCCATCACCTTCCCAGCCGACAAAACAGTCTTGGCCTTCTTTGGGCCACGTTCACCAGTCGCCATAAATTGTTTTGATTGCTGTTTTGATTTAGGTGTATAATGATGGACCCAAGTTTTGTCCGCAGTGAGAAATCGACTCAAAAAATTCCGAGGATTACGCTTCACCTTATCCAAAGATAGTTTTGAAATTCGCTTTCGTTCGCGTTTTTGTTCGATTGTCAACAAACGTGGCACCCATCGTGCAGACAGCTTTGTCATACCCAAATCTTCATGCAGGATTTTATGTACTCGCTCACTGGAGATGCCTGTGTTCTCAGCTATTTCACGCACCTTCACTCGGCGGTCGTCGAGTACAATATTATAGACTTCTTCAACAACATCCTCAGTTGTGTCCTCGATTGGGCGACCAGAGCGTGGAGCATCAGATGTGCTTGACCGACCACGTTTAAAATCATTTATCCAGTTATAAACAGTCTGCAACGTTGGTGCGTTAGTGCCATGTACAGAATCAAGTTCAGATTTTATTGTGGCAGCGCTGCAACCCTTCATATAAAAATGTTTTATAACGGCACGAAATTCAGATTTTTCCATAGTTGTTGAAAATTTACGAGTGATCAGTTGATCACAGTCAAACAAATTTTAAACTGACAAAAACTTGTTCTTTTTTGCTGAATTTTTGACAGTCTTCATTTGAAAGATTGTGCCTGCCAGTGTTAATGCCATTTACCAGAAAAAAGGTTTTATAAATGGTTTTTAAAAGGACTTATCAAACAGCCCTCGTATGCAAGTAGATATATCATTCTTTGGAACTTAAAGGAAGATGAGTCCTTTAAACGTTCAGTCTGCCTGGTACATTAGTTGATCAGCTTCGAGCTCGTTTGTTTCTCCAGACATTTTGCACTCTCGCTGTCTCTCTCAACTTGGCGTAGGCGTCTGGGCTTGATTTTCTGGCGTTTTAGTTTCAAAGATCTTTATTACTCATAAGGAACAAAAGTCCACAATTCAAGTTTTCTTCTCCACTTTGTACTATGTGGGCGAAATAGAAAATACTATTGCATAAAGTTCGTGTTAATGGACATGATCCCACTAACTCGACTCGACTCGACTCGACATATGTCGATTTCAATTGGATATTCAGCCTGGCTTGATCGCGTTCTAGTTCCTAGTTCATGTGAGGTATGTGAGCGCTGTTGAACCTTGTCTGTGGTGCTGACCTCATCTCTTAAGTAATCTTGATTCTCCATACAAACGTAATAGTTTCGCTCTCATTTTAAAACTACGTTTTGGATTGTAACGAAACTTTGCATATACAATGACATGAGGTATATCTGTAATTAGTTTATGTAACTTCAAATATCATAGTAAAAAAATACAGCGAATTTAAGTTTTTCATACAAAACTTGTTTTTGCTGTATTTCGTTTGTTTTATAAACTGGAACCATATAAACTAATTAAAGACATAGACATACCTCATTTCATTGTATATGCAAAATTTCGTTACAATCCAACACGTAGTTTTAAAATGAGAGCGTAACTACGTTTGTATGGGAAGTGAAATTCGGCCGAGCTTATTGCGGACTCTTAAGTAAGTTGCTGTACCTACGGCTATGTATTTAATTAAGGATAGGTTTAATTTTAATGCTCAATGATTTCTCCGTGAAAATGCATGCAACCGTTTGTATGTCAATAAACAATAAATAAATACAATGCCTTATTATATTCCAGCCACGCAATAATACAATGCCTTAATATATTCCAGCCACGCAATAATGCTGTACCTGCTGAACAAACACGGCGCCGACCACAAGGAGACTCTCTACCCGTCGGACTTGTCGACGCGCGCCATCGTCGACCAGTGCATGTTCTTCGACGCCGGTGTGCTGTTCCGGTTGCTTCTAGACATGTATGTCAGTGACCAGTCAAGAAGTACTTATCCCACTAAAAACTTCTCATGTAAAGTGATTGCCATGACTCCGTAGCTCATATAGTTTTCTGCATTCAAAAGTCATCACATCGCAAGTAGCGCCAAGCGTCCTAATCGACACGGCTTAACTCTGTCAGCCCCGATATACAAATTACACGTGAAAAAACTGAAAACTTATGCGGCACACTCGAAAATGTATGTTCTAGTATGTTCTTGCACCCAGTGTGCCCCAACGAAATCATTACAACGATCAAATCTTTAAAAAATACAGAATCGGTGGGCTACGATGACGTAAGTACACGCATTATTAAAAAATCTGCAAGTTTAATAGCAACACCCCTAGCGCACATAGCAAATCTCTCCTTTGATACCGGTGTCTTTCCAGAAATGCTAAAGCTGTCAGTTGTTAAGCCACTTCATAAAAAAGGAAACACTGACGAACTAAATAATTATACTCGTAGGCCCATAACACTAATTCCGATACTGTCCAAAATATTTGAACGTCTTATGCATAACCGACTTACATCTTATTCGGACAAACTTAGTCTAATAACTAACGAACAAAGTGGATTTCGGAAAAAGAGGTCAACTAACCTTGCCATGTTCCAACTGTTGAGAGGTATACATGAGTGCATAGATAGAAGGACTCAGGTTGCAGCCATATTCACTGATATTTCAAAAGCTTTTGACTGTGTTAACCATAATATACTGTTTAACAAGCTGGATTGTTATGAAGTGAGGGGTAATGCTTCTAGTTGGCTGAAAAGCTACCTTACAGGCAGACGACAATGCACAGAATTGAATCACTACTGTGCTAAAACTAAAACTATGAGATCAGTTAGGTCTGGCTATAGAATCAATGGAAGAGGAGTCCCCCAGGGAAGTATTTTAGGGCCGCTTTTATTCCTCTTCTATATCAATGATATACCCAAGTATACAGAAAACCAAATGGTTCTCTTTGCGGATGACAGCACTGCAGTTATTAAGTGTAAAAATTCCCTAGAGGAGTACGAATTTGACATAAATAATACCTTAGATATTCAATCTTAGGGTCCAATGGATGAAAAGTAACGAATTAAATATTAATCTGTCAAAAACACATGTGGTGCAGTTTCATTCAGGATATAAAACCACTTTACCGATTGAAATAAAACATAAAGAAGAATCTATTTCTAATGTAAAAAGTACTAAATTCCTAGGTCTGCTGATCGATAGTTGTTGCAACTGGAAACTGCATATTAATGAATTGTCTACAAAGGTCTCCCGATTCATGTATCCCTTGCGCAGAGTCGTACAAACCTCGTCAGAAAAGGCAGGTGTAATGACATATTTTGGATATGTACAATCGCTGTTGTGTTATGGCTTAGTTCTGGGGGAATTCCACAAATTGGATTAAGGCATTTAAATCACAAAAGAAATGTGTTAGAGCTCTGTGTGGTGCAGGCCAGCGAGTTTCTTGTAGACCATTGTTTGCTAAGTATAAAATTTTACCACTCCCCTGTTTGTATATTAAGGAGTTAGCAATGTTTGTCAAGAAACATTCAGAGCTTTTCGATACAGTTGGCAAAAATAATAGGAATTTGCGCAATAAATTAATTAATAACTTTTGTCAACGCACAGTTTTTTTATAGAAATAGTATTTATTTCGTAGCTAGTAAGATATTTAATTGCATACCGGATATATTTAAGGAACTCAACAAAATAAAATTCAAGAAAAAAGTTAATGAGTGGCTGTTGTCGAAAATGTTTTACTCGGTAAAGGAGTTTTTAGATAATTAGGGAAAGATATAATGTGAATATGTAATGGTTATTTAATTTACTTTAATTTGACATAAATGATAACCCTGTTGCGTTAACTGTATAATTAATAATAATAATTTCAATTTTAATTTATATCATAAGAGCTGGCAAAAAGTCAGATATGAAATCTTATAGGCCGATATCGTTAGTCCCCGCTATTAGTAAGGTATTTGAAGTAGGTTTAAACAAAAGGCTCCTGTCCTTTATTGGACAGCGCGATATAATGACGGTGAGGCAGTACGCGTACAGAGCCGGACGCGCCACCACCGACCTGGTCCGCGAAGTGGTGTGGCGCGTGTTGAGCGCGCGCGAGGCGCCAGCACGTCGCTCTGTTGTGCTGCGATCTCTCGCGCGCGTTCGACACCGCCGACCATCACCTTATCGCCGACAAACTGGACTTTTACGGCATACGCGGCCCGGCCCTGTCCTTACTAATATCCTTTATGTCTCAACGCTCCCAAACTGTTTTCGGCAAAAAGGACGGATCAAATCATCCGAAATGACGGCTTCGGGGGCAACTCGGCCCACACACGACTCAGCCCGCGGGCTCAGTTGACACCTTTTATTTTGTCGGGGGATACTCGGTCATTTCATCTGCCAAGGGGTCTACTCAGCCCACGGGTAGTTCAACTGGTAGGTAGGTTAGGTTCGTTAGGTATCTTCAGATGCCCGAAGGGCCAACAGACCAGAAATAGGAGCCCCGCTCCGCGGGGCTCCGTCAAAACTGTTCGTATTATTTATCGTTTTAAGTCAACGTTGTGGGAATTCAACTTTGGAATATTTCAACATAATAAGAATTCAACATTTTGCGAAACAAAATATATTCAACTTACTGGGAAAGTCAACATTTCGGGATTTCAACATTTTAGGAATTCAACCTTGTGGTCCTGGAGGCACGGGATGTGTCGACCCTATAAAGGTAGATAGTGGTTAATTGAGCCCGCGGGCTGAGTTGACCGAGTGGACTGACTCGCCCTTAACATAAAAAGTAGTGGTCAACTGAGCCCGCGGGCTGAGTAGTATGTGGGCTGAGTTGCCCATAGAGTGGAAATGACGAGCACGATGGGCGTGCCACAGGGCTCTTGACTGTCAAATACGCTCTTCAGCTTGTTGCTCAACGATTTACCCAGCGCCATAAGTGAAGCGGAGATCTACATGTATGCAGATGACGTGGCTGCTGTAGTCACCGCGCCAACGCCTTGTGAGCTGGAGGATAAGCTGAACTCCGTGGTCCGGAGGCTCGAGTGGTGGTTCAGATTAAACGGTCTAGCCTTAAACAGAGAAAAGACTATGTTTCTTTCATTCCAGCTTAATGGCACTAAACCACCAGCCTGTATAGTAACTGCCGATCAAACGGCTTTACAAATGGTCCATAAGGCAAAGCTGCTGGGATTCCAGATCGACAGTGGTCTTACTTGGGAATACCACATCGACGAGCTCTGCTCCAAGCTGGGCCGCGCATGTTTTGCAATCCGTCGGCTCGCTAGCACCGCTTCTCGTGGCATAGTATTATCGTGCTATTTCGCGACCGTCCACAGTCTCCTTACCTACGGCGTGGAGCTGTGGGCGCGAGCAGCGGGCGCTGAGCGAGCCTTCAGAATGCAAAAGCGCGCTGTACGCGCTATACTGAGCGTACCCGAGGATATGTCATGCAGAGGACTTTTTAAAGAATTAAATATCATGCCCCTTCCCTGTGAACTCATCTACCACGTAGCTCTCTTCACATACAACAACTTGGATGTGTTTCGTCCGCGAAGCGTTAACGCATCCCGCATGATGCGCAGCAACAAGCTCGCGCACCTCCTCGTCACGCCCGCACACAAGCTGCGCAAGTCAGAGCGGTCGGTGTACATCATGGGTCCGTCGGTCTATAACATACTGCCAGATAATATTAAAGACGCAACTTCCACGGTGGCATTTATGTTGAGATTGCGTAAGTGGCTTCTCGACCATACTTTTTATTCCATAGACGAGTTTTACGAGCTCCCTACTCAGTGAATCATAAAAATACCCATATATCGTACCTAGTATAAAATGTAATTAATGAATAGATAATGACGAAATGAATTTAATGATGCATAATGTACCAACGAATTAAATATGCGTAGGTACCTATGTAAAAATCCTGACATGTAACTTGGTGTTATTAATAAAGTATTTGTATTTGTATTTGCTGACATCACTATACTTACACAAACATGTTATTCTCGCCTCTTCTTTGTCAATAATAACAGAAAATATTGTACACCAGAGTGGTAGGCATTGGTAACCTTATAAATTGTAACACCTTATTTTTGTACCTATAGTCGCAATAAACGTATTTCATTTCATTTCATTTCAATTCTACATCTTGGCTAAAAAGTATTCCTTTTTTTAGCGTGGGCATATCTCGGTCGTCGGATCGACCCTCCGGCATACATTTCGCATCAATTTATGGTGATAACAAACGACAGGGAAACTCGAACCCTTTGGTCTTGGCGGGAGCGCTGGAGACCCATAGAATATATCAATGTATTTGGGTGATACAGATTGAGTAAAACAAAAGCCGTCTTTCCTGTAGTCAGTAGTTGGACTTTCGTGCATTTAAACATGTTTTGACTGCATTAAATCATATAAAAGGAGACGCCAACCAAAAATTTGGTGTGTAGCCCTTAACTTTGGCAATCTCCACAGAAGAGACAGGAAGTTAAATCTCTGTGTGACCCATTTACGAGTCTAAAGCCACGGCAGGTACTTACTCGGTACTAAATACATCAGGGTGATTTATATCGAGTTCCGAACTTGGGGATTTATTAACCCCTTACGCTCTCCTAACGAGATATGTATACTTAAAGTGGATTTTCTGAATTTGTATGGAGAAGGTGCTGTGGTTTACCATTAAATTAATAATATGTATGTAGAGTGGGAGGCAGGGAAACTCGAAAACTATATCAAATCGTATTTATTTACATAATGTACGTCTTCATTCGTATCGATCGTCTTACAAACTGAATCATACGTCAAATCATTCACCGTTCTAAAATTATTCAAACCACGTTCGATCGTTCCTTATTCATCATCTAACAGCCAGCATCATACAAAGTCTTCAAAAGTACCAATCCCACTTGTATGTATGTAAGCACTTTATTGTCACACCATAGATCAATATATAAAGGCGAACTCATCCCTATAAGGGATCTCTTCCAGCTAACCTTTGAGCGATTGAGAGGAAGGTAGGTAATATTGTTGAAATAAAGCTGCTACGGTAGCCTACTGGTTCAGGCATGCGGCTGTCAAGCGGCGGTCGTGCGTTCGAATCCCGGCTCGTACCAATGGGTTTTTCGGAACTTACTGTAGGTACGAAACATTTACCGTTAGCTTTTCGGTGGAGGGAATCATCGTGAGGAAACCGGAGAAATCCCAATAGGTCTAGTTTTTACTCTGGGTTGGACGGTCAGACGGCAGTCGCTTTCGTAAAACTAGTAAACTTTCGCAAAACTTTCGTAAGATTTGACGTGTATCTGTATGCTACCGTAAAATGGGGCTATTTAAGAACCACGAGGCTATTTGGAATAAAAAAATTATAAGTTTTGAGTCCACATATTTTTTGTTCTGGCAAAGGTAACGACCACGGTAAAATGGGGCTATTCGGTACAATTTTTGGGGTAAAACATGAATAACTCCATATTTAATATCATTAACAAACGTTTTATATTTTTAATTGATAAAACGCATATTGCTCCATCATTTTATGTTACACACATGTCTGGATTGTTAACACAGACCGAGTATTTTTTTTAAACAGGTGTCCCAAATTGCCTCGTACTTGGGGTTTTATAGAAATCAAGGGGTAACGCTCTGGTTTTTCTTGAATTTTTAACCGACTTCAAAAAAAAGGAGGAGGTTCTCAATTCGGTTGTATTTTTTTTTTTCAATGTTTGTTACCTCAGAACTCCGTCATTGATGAGCCGATCGTTAAATTTTTTTTTTGTTTGTAAGTATATGCTTCCAGGTGGGTCCCATTTTTTTGAAAATTCAATTGGATGATGGGATCCATGAGGAATTGAGGGAACTCCTCAATTATATTAGGCACGCGTGTAGTGATTTTGGTATTTTCTATTATAACTCGTGTATTTACATCCGGAAATCATAAATTGGTGGAGTGGAATTGATGATGAAGACCACAGATGACTTATGGAATTCCTCAATTATGTACTTAAAAGTACAAAAGTATATCACAGATTCTGATAAGATTCCGTTGAAATAGCAACTAATGAAGTGCCAAGGGTGATCCTTGTGGAATTGACGGAAGTCCTCAAATATTATCGGGTCACATACAGCGATTGGGTTTTTTTCTATAATAATCAACGCATTTGCTCTCGGAAATCAGTTCATGAGGTAAATTGGAAAAGAAATGTTCTCGTGGCTTGGCGGAGTACTAAATTGAAGTCGGTTAAAACTTTGTTTTTAAAGTAAATTATTAAGCTTGTGTTGCTTAAAATCTAACTGGAATCTAAAACGCTTAAGGGACAACCGCATTAGGTATTAAAAGCAGAGTAACCATATTTTTGTAAGAATTTTTGGGACAAAAAAAATCACAGTTTTATATGAAGAACCATGATTTATTGAAATCTTTTTCTAGCTACAACCCACTTGTAATTAAAGATAGTCACGTATAAATGAAATCAAGATGTGCTCTTATATATTAACATAAAATTAAAGCCCTTGGCAGCAGTAATATATCAAAAAAAGTTACAAAAAATGCATGCATGTCAAATTTACTGAGAATATGTTTCGGTTTTATTTTCTTATCTTTATAATCTTTATATAAAAATCACTCACTGTATTTGGCAAATACACAGGTTATTTAAATTACAACAAACATAAATTGCAGTAACAATAAACAGTGTTTAACTCTCACCAATTAACTCTACGTTCCATTTATTAAATAAACGGAATGGAATAAGATTATTTTTCCTAGCATTAAATTATTAAGAAGAATAGAAGGTATACGGTAGGTAGCTTACTCTAGATATATTTAACAGTCGAAATGTGTCATCCTACAATTATAAAAAAAAAAATATTGGGGATATTTGGTACTAGTAACCAAATAGCCCCAAAAATCGTCCCAGATAGCCCCATTTAAGAAAACCGTTAAAATCTAATTCTTTATTTTGAATTAGATTTTAACGGTTAAAAATACCTGTCATAGCATAAAAAAACCACGAGAATGTATACTTGTACAGTAAAAAAAGTTTACTCCACAAACAACAAACATCTGGACAGAAGTAGGACGGTGTTCAGTTACAGTGATTTTCCACGGTCACACTCCCGATTTATTTAAAGGACGCGTACGAACTCGTCGGCGTCACTGCGACCACTAACCAACTTCTCGTTAGACTTGGGGTGGCCAGATAAATATCTAAGTTTCTACCTTTGCCAGAACAAAAAATATGTGGACTCAAAACTTATATTTTTTTTATTCCATTTAGCCTCGTGGTTCTTAAATAGCCCCATTTTACGGTATGCGTCTCTCTCTTATTAGAACACTTAGAACAAGAGGTATATACGAGAAAAATCGAGACTATGTCGCGGCCGTCCCATGATAGACGTGCTGGTACTTTGCTAAAGCTACAAGTTGCGACTGGATAAATCTAAATGGACAACACAGGTGCTTGACCATAACGAATGGCCATTGGAACTACGTTGCCTGTTAAGACTTGTAAAATTGTAACTTGTAAGTTCGTGAAATAGGCCCTAGCACGCAATAGTGTCTGACAGCGGTTGCAACACTAAGTATACGAGTACTCACTTAAAGTTCTTATCATTACTATTGAAGTAAAAGAAACAACGAGTTGCATGGCGAACACAGATAGACAGACTTCATTTATTTTACATAAACTGTCTACTACATAATATACCATAAACATCAACACCAAGGAGTATTTAAGTATTTCATACATAACACCCCCACTAAATATGAAAATACTACAATTAAGTCTATATAAAATGACCTATTTAACTTAACATAAAGCACGCCTAACTTCTGCATTAAGTAGTAATGCTTATTACTGTTTAAGCTCTTGGTCAAAATATCAAACGAGTTGCATGGCGAACACAGACAGACACACTTCATTTATCTTACATAAACTGTCTACTACATAATATACCATAAACATCAACACCAAGGAGTATTTAAGTATTTCATACATAACAGTTTTCAATAAATTTAACCCAACACTTGGCAGTGTGTCTTAAATGTAATAATTTTAGGTCACCTTTTTGAATTTTCAAATTATAGTCTGTTTTTGGCTCTGTTTTTTTTTGCCCTTTTCATCGCGACCGGGCCTCGGATCCACGTTTCTCTTTGCCAATTTTCTGGTATCGTACATGGTATATGTTTTATTTCCCCAATAACCGCTAAAGGGAAATCCGTTCCAGAGACCATCCTTCAGCGGCAAGGCAGTCGGCCCCACCAAGAAGAACATATTCGATATAGAAGAAGGCTACGGCGTCGTGGAAGCGTACCTGGACGGACGTCCGTATGTAGCTGGCGACCGGCTGACGGTCGCGGACCTCTCGCTCGGGTCCACTGTGGCCGCGATGCAGGAGATCCATGCGCTGGATGTTGACAAGTAAGTACTGGAGACAGAGGGCAATAATAGAGTACCTACTTGAACCGCCAGATTAAAATATCCTGATTAAAATCCCCACCATAGCCAGCTGTTCGATCTCTTAAGCCTGCTCCGCACAATGGGCTGTCATGGCCGTATACATACAGGACGCATATTTTCATCTCATTCTATCGCATAACAGTCCTAAGGCCACGATGGCCCACTGTGTAGGAGCCTTTATGTACTTACTTACTAGGATGCCTGCGACTCCGCCCGCGTGGAACTCGTTTATATCGTAGCTCTATACAAACTTACATGCCCCGTTTCACCCCCTCAGGGGATGATTTCTGGAATAACAACTATCCTATATCCTTCCCCGGGATTCAAACTATCTCCATACCAAATTTCATCCCAATCGGTCCAGCGGTTTAAGCGTGAAGAGGTAACACAGACAGGCACACTTTCGCATTTATAATGTTAGTATGGATTTTGTCAATGGAAATGGAGGGGTAAAAAATTAAACATCCTTTGTCCAATTCAGTAAAAGATTTAAGGCTGATTTAAGTGCATGATTGCTTGCTATATACATATTTATTTTCATTTGTTGTAGGTTCCCCAAATGCAAGGCCTGGGTTGACCGGCTGTCTGCGGAGAGCTATTTCAAGGAGTTCACCATTCCCGGCGCGGTGTTACTTGGGAAAATGCTGAGGCACTTCTGGAAGCTGAATAAAAAAGAATGATTGAACAATTGTTAAGTTTTCTTTACTTGTACCAACGTCTACTTTTGTTTCTTTTCGGCTCCTCCACTCACTTGCTTGAGGCAACCACAGTTGCCAATTTCGCAGACCCCTAAACTGATGGTGGCAACTGTGGTTGCCAATCAAAGTATGGGCTGCTTTGATAATGAAAAATTACCACGGCAACGATTGTCTGTTGAAATTATAAACACACCTATTTAGTGAAAAATATCGTTCCGTAGAAATTACAATACGTTCAATGAAATGAAGTTCACGTCATGTCAAGTTTGGGTGCGTCTGAGCTGAATCCGTAGATAGAGGATGGGAGATGATATGAGGATGCAACTGCTTAAATTTTGGAACGTTTTTATGATGATAACAGCGATAACAAAGAATTTTTAAATACGTATATATATAAGCGAGGTAATAGTATATTACTACAGAGGCCGGGAAGTAAGGGCTTGCTGGTCGAGTACATATATAGACGGCCGAGCGTAGCTCACGGTGATTCCACGCGCATACAAAGGCGACCATAATTACCTCAACTCCAAAATAAGTGTTTTTTTATATTTTAAAGTCTTAGATACTTACTAATCTAGGAATACGAAATATACAATAAATTTTATTTTTACATCTGTATAATACAGGAATATGTCAATTTTTTATACTAAAAATGTCTCGCATGTTGTTTTAGACATACAATCTAAAACATTTTATACTGCGATTTTCAATGGAATAAATGTGCAAATAAACAAAACTACCATCCACTATCATCAGTAAATGGTATTTAATATGTAAATTGGTAACAAAAATACATGCATAAGTTAATTATAATTACATTCATATTTGCAAATTACATTCATGCTCATTGGCAAATTACAGTCAAGCGTATCTATTCTATTAATAAAAAATGATTACAACCATTACTTAATTAGCACAATAAAGCAAGCACAGACTTAGATGAAGTAGATTTCTATTTAACAGGCAACCTTCTTAAACCTGATATTATGGGATCTGAATGAAGAAAAAGCCGGTTGATTAAATCTGTGTTTGTCAACACGCGATTCATTTTTCGTGTATTATTTTGTCTGAATGATTTGATAAACTTATTGGTGGCTTCAGCTGCTTCTTTAGTTCTAGTTGAAGAAGGACGAGGATTTTTTCATAAAACAGTTTTGGTTTCTTCATTATCTGATGTCAAAATTAGTTGCAGCGGAACATACGAAGTAACAAACAAGCTCCCATATTGAACAGTGGAATCAGAAAAACGTTGTTTATATTCACTATGACCGGTACTCCCATCGAAACCCCACTTCCCTATCAAAGAGATCTTATTTAGAGACTGGGTAGGTACTCTATCTAAAACATCCTTTTGGGACTCGAGTATCCGAGTGGCAGTATGATCGAGTAAACTTTGAAGTCCATCTTCAGCGGACGATTCAGTAACGGTGACGGCTGAGGGATAACACTCTTCTTTAGCTTTTACAATACTTTGGTACGATGGTAAAATGTCTTTGGATACCTTGTCTATTAAATTCTTAACTAATAAATATTGATGTCGAGTTAGCTTAGCTTCTGCAATAAGCGACAAAACATCGTTTACGTCGACTTTCGCGGAATTTAAGCTAGAATCTGCAGCATCGAGCAACGTTTTTACAGCAGAACTGTCTACATTAGAGAGCTCAGCTAATCTTCTTCTTTTTGTACGATCACTAACTTCATTAAAATCTTTTCGCGGTCGGCCAAGGCCTCGTGAAGTGGAAGTAGAGGGATTGACAACGTACCTCCTACCCGTACAACCTCCTAGCCGTGTTACCATCATTTGATGATCCGCTTCCGCCACATTTAGGTTTATCAATAATAAGTCCTAACCTTTTCCCCAAATTGCCTTTGAATACGCTCTTTCGCTTCAGCTACAAGCTTTTTATCGCTGTCAGATCTGGCTTGCCACTTCTTAACTTCTAACTTGTAAGCGACATGAATAAAATATTCAAAGAATCGAATGCATTGCAAAATGGGTTGCTCGATACTTCGTTTTACATCAACGTACTCTATTTCACTAAGCCAGTCTGAATATTTTTCTAATAATTTTGACTTTAACGATACACTTGCCCAGTAATGTAAAATAAGTTTACATATATTGCGTACTTATTCTTTATCACCGGTGATTTGCGAAAACGTTACACGATTAGATATGTGTAGGTACAATATGCTTTTGTTACCAGAAGTAAACGTTTTACAAAACAACGAAAGCCACAAAATTTAAATAGTGAGGTCCGAATAGAAATATTAAATGAATTACTAAAGGGCGAGAAATACCAAACCACGTAACAGGAAAATTCAGCAGCAATAAACAAAAGTCAAGTACTTTTATTTCTAAATGTGAGACGAAATACGTTACTTGTAAAAAAAATGATAAAGAGACACAATGACTGGTTGAACAAGCCATTTCTAGATGACATCAAAAACGTTACTAAATTCTAATATTTCAAATCGAGATCACAGCTGTTTTACTGTAAGTGAACGATGGCAACTTCGACAGCGAAAACGGTTACAGGAACAGTTCAGTCCGGAGCTCCCGGAAAAACTAATTAAAACTGAGGACTGTTCTTTTACAAAGTGCTGATACCTCAACATCCGAAGTAAGTTGTTTTGGTAATACGGCCGCTGCATGGAAAATAGAGTGAATACTCGTGTCAAAACTCCAGCCAAAGCTATCGAGATTTCAAAATCCATTTCAAACCTATCGCCCGCGCCACAGCCCTGTACACGGGAGGAGGCTCTGGCTCTGGGTTTTATAATTGATCTAAACCAGAGTGTCCAGACATATAAGTCTACAAGACTTGCACTCGCGGCACGGGGTTTTCCGGCTTATCCCAGTTATAATAAAGTCAAAGAGTATAAAGGCTGCGTTTCCACCAGAGCTGTGCGAGGATGCGTTGCGAGGTTTCTTCATACATTTGAACTTCGCAAGGCCTAGCTTACGACGTTCAAATGTATGAAGAAACCTCGCAACGCGTCCTCGCACAGCTCTGGTGGTAACGCAGTCAAAAGTAACTGCTATCCCGACCAACCAATAATTCGTTCGGAAGTTGAGGCACATTACAAGGTATCGTAGATCATATATTTCAAAGGATCATTAAATGCAGCGAAGATGTAATAGATTTTACCTGTGAACAAAGAAATGTTTATTTAGACTTAAGAGAGTTTATAATGTTAATTTAGACTGTACATTTGCTTTATCCTGGGGTGTTGGTGGAAGTACAAGGGCAGTCTTTATACAAACAGGAACTCAACGAATCTAGTTTCGATTCCACTATAGATGAGAGTAGTCAGTTTGCGACAACACTTGCGCCTTTACGGGTTACGTATTAAAGACAAAGTAATATGGGCAAATCCAGCACCCATGTCGTACCAATTATGTCGACCTATTCGAATACAATATCGAAAAGAATCCGTTAATCCTTTTTGAGGCTCTAGTATAAGTTTTACCGAAACAAAACTTTACGATCGCGTTTGAGTTTTACCCCCAATTTGTATGAGATTTGACAGCTAAACGCGAACGCGGTCGTAACGTTTTGTTTCGGTAAAACTTATACTAGAGCCTGCAAAGGCTTAGGTACATAGAGAATCAAGTCAAAACTCTAGCTCCATCAACTGCATGTACTGCAAAGGGTAATATCGTGACAGCCATCATAACACGATTAACATTGTCTACGGACAATTTATGGTAAAGTTACAAATATAAAAACATAAGCTAATTCGCAATTAAGATGTCCAATATAAAATTTGACAGGGTCACAATTTAACAATCTCAAATTGACGTTTTCAAAACCTTGCGATCCTGCAACTTTACGTAACGGAATAACACCTCTCCATGCCTGGATCCGAGTACTTGAATTCCTTTTACATCTTGGATGCAAAAATGATCCTCGGGTGCAGAAATGGAGAGTTTAGTAAGAACTGCGCTGAAGCAGAAAATGTGAAATTCAGAAAAAGAAAGATTCAGGACGAAATCAGACAGGGACTAGTCTTCTGATCCCGTCATTTCTAATACTTAAATACGGTTGAAAGAGCGCCAAAATAGACAAAAATATATTTCGCTCACGAATAAAGTAAGATCTTTGCTCAAACCTATTGAACAAAACAGATTGAACAATGAATATGATGAGCATGCATAGTATTTCTTCGGCTTCGCAGAAAATGATTTCTCCAATGGTGACAATTCGCACGACACAAATATTTTAACCAGGGAAATCGATATTTTAGATGAACAATATTGAAATAATAGTAGGTAGCTAATTTCCCAGTATTTTATTGATTTAAATTTTGAATGCAGCCTTTACTTGCTTTTAAATAAGTTCCTATAAAATATGAAATATAGTGTTTTCGACATGTTTTCTAGAAAAGTAGGTATGGGATATAAAATAAATACTATTTACATTAAGAGTCCGCAGTAACCTCGATTCTCCATACAAACGTCAAACGCTCTCATTTTAAAACTACGTGTTGTATTGTAACGAAACTTTGCATATACAATGACATGGTATATCTATACCTCATGTCATTGTATATGCAAAGTTTCTCTACTACTAACTAATTACAGACATAGATATGTCTGTAATTAGTTTACGTAGATTCAGATGCCATAGTAAAAAAAATACAGCGATTTTAAGTTTTTCATACAAAACTTGTTTTTGCTGTATTTCGGTTGTTTTATAAACTGGAACCATATAAACTAATTACAGACATACATATACCTCATGTCATTGTATATGCAAAGTTTCGTCACAATCCAACACGTAGTTTTAAAATGAGAGCGTAACTACGTTTGTATAGGAAGGTGAAATTAACGACCCCCTTAAGGCAATTTTAAAATCGACCTTACTTTTTAAGTAGAGGTATACTGGTTGCCAACACATTTTGTTTTTGAATTTTATATGTTAGTGTTAAGTATAAAGATTATATTTGCTCAGTCAAATGCCTATAAATAAAGGATTATCGTATTTAAAAAAATATAAAAAGTGACGAAGTCGATTGTTGCTATTACCGTCCTAAAATAACGGCTGTGAATCTATTAACGATTTTTATGCAGTTACCCGGGTATGTCCTAAAACTACGACTATAAGTTACCCACATTTTATGAGTCGGTAATACATTGTCCTTACATATTTTATTACCGACCCATAGGAGTTGGTAATGGCAACCTTAAGAAACCATTACCGACCCATAGAAGTCGGTAATAGCTACCATACGAAGCTATTACTAATAGTTTATTATGGTTGCTATTACCGACTCATATGGGTCGGTAATAGTTTCTTATGGTTGCTATTATCGACTCATATGGGTCGGTAATAGTTTCTCATGGTTGCTATTACCGATTCCTTTGCTCGGGTTTGGGTCGTTAATAAAATATATAACGAAAAACATATTTTTTTTACCGAATTTTTATTCAATCGACCTTCTGACTACAAAATCGATTGTTAGTGTTTAATATCACAAAAAATATGAACAAAATAATACGGCTTTAAACGAGAAACAATCATTTTCGAAAATTACTATAAAATATCGATCTACCTAAATTATCATAATTTTGGTTAAATTGACAACGCTAAAATAAGAAAACTGGACAACAATTTATGTGTCGCTAATAGATTTTTACAAAGACTGATTGTTTAGCTTCAAACTGGTAAAAAAAACTTGTGTTATAATGCGATATAATAACATAAAAGAGAGAAAAACTAAACATTACTTTGCGGCCATTACCGACTCAGGGGTCGTTGATAGCTGCCACAACAAAAAGTGGCGAAGCTATCACCGTCCTTTTTTAATTCATAGTTTTAGCGGTTAAAATGGTTTTTTTTTCAATAAAATGTGGTAAGAATCAAAAGCTGACACTTAACGGATATAATTAATAATACACGATAAAGTATAGGGTTCACAAATTCGTATAAATGTCTTAAGCAGAAAAGTCACGTACTTCTTGGAGGAACAAGAGCCAGTATGGCGCGACCTGTGTCCGAGCTTCCCCCGCGCAAACTGACAAGTTTTATGTCTTTTGCCTACTGCTACACACACTAAAGTAAAAGTATACGATGCTCAAGGAACAACCGCGTGTATAGCTTTCCCTGCTTATAGCTAGAATAGTTCTGCAAACGTAAAAATAACGAATAACTATAATAGGTCGGTAATACCTTCCGATTTTCGATGGGTCGTTAATAACTGCGTTTACCCTATTTACATTAAGAGTCCGCAGTAACCTCGATTCTCCATACAAACGTAGTTACGCTCTCATATCGCGTACACTTCGGCGTTCCCGCCGGCGGGGACGTCCACCGCGAGATCGCGACAACACAGACACATACAGTCCCTATTCGTCCCGGTACCGCCGCATACCGGGTAGAGTCAGTCCGACCCAAGTCGGGCCTAGCTGAGTTTCTTGCTAGACTCTTCTCAGCTAGCTAGGTTTTAGCGAACCAGCGATAAAACTCCCAGTAGTTCGACACCACTCACACCCCAGATTCGGTTGATACCGTTCAACCAATCTCACTGGAGTGCAAACTCGTCGAGTATTCCAACTAAACTTAACAAACTAAAACTAGTAAACTTCCCCGCGTGGTCGTGCCGGAGGCTTCCCCTGGATTTTCTCTAGGCTACCCTCCAACCATGCAATTCGACCGCTATATTGGGTCCGTCCTATTATAGCAACAGGAAGGTGAAAAAAAAAAATATATTGAGCCAGTCGCTTCGCGTATCGCCTGCCTCGTTGACGTCACGAACGCTCACAACATGAGATTAACGATAAATTGTTTCAATAAAGGTATGATATGCTGTGATGTTACTTTTCGTTGTGAATGTGTGAGGTGATGGTTTTATGTAACGGGTGTTTTTGAAGTCGGGGAGTCTGGAGATATTTTTGTTGTTTTAACTCCGCCGGTGGTTAAGAATAAAGCAAACACCGGTTTGTAATGATTGTTGGACCTTATTGGTCTACCGATCTGTGTACCTATATGAATTTTTGGTGATATGTTGGTTGCACTGCTTAATAGAATATTTACATCACAATAAAAATAAGTTGAATCTGAAAAATTGCAATTTAAAAAATATTTCCAATACGAAAATTATTCGAATGACAGTATAAAGTCTACTATTTGTCAGTGAATCTCCGGGCGGTAAAAATAAATGTGTCACAGGCATGTGAGAAGACAAGGGCGATATAATATGCGGGAAGACGCTTTCATTTTACCGCCCTCGGTAAGTACTCATACGTCTCCGTCTAAGTGCTATTTCCCGCACATATAGAGGGCGGTAATTTCTTATGCTTCCGTTGGTATTATGTTGTAAAAATCCACCGATTCTATTACGTGTGAAATCAAACGCAAATGAAATAATGGAGGTAGGTAGGTACTCATGTGTAATTGTAATGGTTTCATTGGATGTTACTAATATGTTATAGGTATTAGGTACCTATAATACAGTCATTATATGTTTTAGACAAACAAATTAATATAGTTTTCAAACCTGTGTGGCGTGATACATCTGTGTACTGATAAAAAATCACCACTCTCACGTGACTCCCGGAATAACTTTTACTTAAGCCTAATCTGATTTCATATAATTGTTTGTTACATGTTTTAATTCTTCTTTCTTTGCCATTAGTTGTTATTCACAAAATGTTATTAAGTTTATGATGGTAGGTACTAACTACCGATGCATAATGACCATCGCATGCGTAATCTAATGGGATAATATGCCATCGTTCGTGTCGGTAAGTAAAGTAATTTAATTATGTAGTTTTATCTACAGGATATGTTGGTTAGTATGGATTATCAGACGAAGAGCCGATAACAATTGGAGTATACTGATAAACCGATTATTGAGCGGAGACTGCGTATCGGCAAAAACGTAGTCCCTCCGACTAATTAGGTATAGAGTGGCGAAATACGCAGGGTAGCTGGCAAGAGGTGGTTGAGATTAGCCGCGGATTGTGCTATAATATATGACAGAATTCTTTCTTGGTCCAAGAGTCGTTTGGTGGTGCCGATATCTAGAATTGAGTTATTAGTTCATGACTGTCGACTAAATCCTCAACAGTCTCCTCCAGCGTCACGTCTCACAGGGGTCACGTCTGGTCTCCTCACTGACTTCGAAGGTCGACGCTCCGATACGATCTCTCGCTCCTGCGTATGGTGCACCGTTACCGCTGCCACCGCCATTCGGAGTAGTGGCTGAGCCGTTAACCTCTGCTATGGCGCCGACACCAAGCGTACTGCCTTACTATTATGTTGGGTCTGCAGTACAGTCAGAGGCGTCTCTAGCCCTCCCTAGCGCGCGCTAGTGCAGTGTTAGCGCGCCCGGCGAGTGGCGCCCTGTGAGTGGCGCTCGGCGCCCCCTAGGACCGTGCGCCCGGTTGCAACGCAACCCCTGCACTATAGATAGGTAAAGCCGCCCCTGAGTACAGTTCAACGACGATGATGATGTGTTCGGTTCCAGCATGCTCGACGGCGCGCCTGGTGCTGTACAAGTGGGACGCGAGCCCGCCGTCCAACGCGGTGCGCATGCTCGGCGCCATCTTGGGCCTGCAGTTCGACTATGTCGAGCCAGACCTGATCAAACTTGAGCACCGGACGCCGGAATTTAAAAAGGTAACTCAACTAGGTACAGGGGGCCGATTTTTGACTTTCGAGCGCTCAAAAATTAAATAAAAATAAATGCTATTGTAGTGTCATAATCACAGGCACTTACTTTCTACCGATAGAATTGAATACGAGTGGTCAATACCGCACGTTTTAAGATTTTCTTTTGTATTTTCAAAATAGCATTTCATAATTTTTTTCACTTTCCGAGTGAAAGAGTCGAGCGCTCGAAAGTCAAAAATCGTTCCCCAGGTCGACCGCTTAACTGAGACGATGTGGTAGGGTAGCGGGCGCAGGGACACCTGTCCCGTCTCAGTTAGGTCACTGAACGCCTCCTCCATCTATTTATACTGTATAAGTACTAATAATAAAGAGGTCCGTGAAATGTAAGATTGTAGCTTCGTATGTTTGTTTGTATCTGGGGGGGGGGGGGGGTAATCTCCGAAACTACGATGTAACTTAATCGTATTACATACAATATGTATGATTTCCCCTAATTACGTTCAAGACAAGCTTCAAATATATATTCAGAAATAGAACAAGGATTTCAGAAGTCGGCAATACGGCTTTGGGCGACCGATTGGTTTTCAAATATCAAGTTAGGGTGCGTAACGATGCCTATATATTTTTTTATATAATATTAGTCGTAATAATGCTCATTTGATATAATTATTGAGTCATATAACAACACTTAATATATTTACATATGATATAATTATCATTTTTATAATGATCACTTGATGTAATAACATTTCATATACTTAACATACTTTAAGTCTAATGCCTATTTCCTATAATGAACATATGATATAATGTTAATTTCTTCTAATGTACAGTTAGCATAATAGTTTTTGGTAGACACTAAGGCAGTCGGTGTAGATACGACGACAAGCGAAGCGAGGAGGAGTGTTAGGTAGAACCGCGACCCTACAGCGCCAGAACCGACCACTTTATTACCACCTTATACTGATACTATGAGAGTGCAATTTGCAAAGCGTAATGTTTCCCATACTTTCTGTACTTTATTGGCGTAACGCAAGCTGTTGTAATAAAAACAATATATTATACTAGGTACTTGACAGTTATGTAACATGAGCATTATACCATATTATGGTTATAACAAATAAGTGTTATACCAGACGATTGTAATACAAAATAAACATATATATTTTGAGATTATACCAAACGATTATTAATATTATTATATACAATGAGTGATTGTATACTTTGAAAATTATATCATTTATTATTATACCCATCATTAAATCATTACACATCCATCAAGTTACCCCTTGCTTATTCAGGATTATGAGGATTACGATAAAACTGTAAAAATTGTTTTTGCCTCAATCAATGATATAAACGTAGGTAGCTGTTTGATAACGAATCTGATATTGTATTCATGTTGTATTCCAGATAAACCCCATGTGCACCATACCGGTGCTGAAAGACGGGGAGCTCATTGTTTCAGAAAGGTTGGTTGCATCTTATCACAATTATGTAAACTTAACCCCTTACTTCGCAAGCCTCGTTTGCTACTTGTCCACCAAACCAATTGTAACAAATAAAAACTTTTTAACAAAAAAATTCAAACGCCGAAAAACAAAATGAAAAGCAAAAAATAATAAACCTTTTTTATTTAGTTTAATAACTAAGTTCTTAAACTATTGTAAGCATACCTAAGTATATATTTTAGTCATTATTTTGAGTTTTTAATTAACCTTAATAACTAAGTTCTTAAATTAATCTTTTTTTCTTCTCGCTTTCGTTCGCGTTTTTGTTCGATTGTCAACAAACGTGGCACCCATCGTGCAGACAGCTTTGTCATACCCAAATCTTCATGCAGGATTTTATGTACTCGCTCACTGGAGATGCCTGTGTTCTCAGCTATTTCACGCACCTTCACTCGGCGGTCGTCGAGTACAATATTATAGACTTCTTCAACAACATCCTCAGTAGTGTCCTCGATTGGGCGACCAGAGCGTGGAGCATCAGATGTGCTTGACCGACCACATTTAAAATCATTTATCCAGTTATAAACAGTCTGCGACGTTGGTGCGTTAGTGCCATGAACAGAATCAAGTTCAGATTTTATTGTGGCAGCACTGCAACCCTTCATATAAAAATGTTTTATAACGGCACGAAATTCAGATTTTTCCATAGTTGTTGAAAATTTACGAGTGATCACAGTCAAACAAATTTTAAACTGACAAAAACTTGTTCTTTTTTGCTGAATTTTTGACAGTCTTCATTTGAAAGATTGTGCCTGCCAGTGTTAATGCCATTTACCAGAAAAAAGGTTTTATAAATAGTTTTTAAAAGGACTTATCAAACAGCCCTCGTGTGCAAGTAGATATATCATTCTTTGGAACTTAAAGGAAGATGAGTCCTTTAAACGTTCAGTCTGCCTGGTACATTAGTTGATCAGCTTCGAGCTCGTTTGTTTCTCCAGACATTTTGCACTCTCGCTGTCTCTCTCAACTTGGCGTAGGCGTCTGGGCTTGTCTTTCCGGCGTTTTAGTTTCAAAGATCTTTATTACTCATAAGGAACAAAAGTCCACAAGTCAAGTTTTCTTCTCCACTTTGTACTATGTGGGCGAAATAGAAAATACTATTGCATAAAGTTCGTGTTAATGGACATGATCCCACTAACTCGACTCGACTCGACTCGACATATGTCGATTTCAATTGGATATTCAGCCTGGCTTGATCGCGTTCTAGTTCCTAGTTCGTGTTAGGATACCCAGTGAGGTATGTGAGCGCTGTTGAACCTTGTCTGTGGTGCTGACCTCATCTCTTAAGTAATCTTGATTATCCATACAAACGTAATAGTTTCGCTCTCATTTTAAAACTACGTGTTGGATTGTAACGAAACTTTGCATATACAATGACATGAGGTATATCTATGTCTGTAATAAGTTTATGTAGCTTCAAATATCATAGTAAAAAAAATACAGCGAATTTAAGTTTTTCATACAAAACTTGTTTTTGCTGTATTTCGTTTGTTTTATAAACTGGAACCATATAAACTAATTAAAGACATAGATATACCTCATTTCATTGTATATGCAAAATTTCGTTACAATCCAACACGTAGTTTTAAAATGAGAGCGTAACTACGTTTGTATGGGAAGGTGAAATTCGGCCGAGCTTATTGCGGACTCTTAAGTAAGTTGCTGTACCTACGGCTATGTATTTAATTAAGGATAGGTTTCATTTTAATGCTCAATGATTTCTCCGTGAAAATGCATGCAACCGTTTGTATGTCAATAAACAATAAATAAATACAATGCCTTATTATATTCCAGCCACGCAATAATACAATGCCTTATTATATTCCAGCCACGCAATAATGCTGTACCTGCTGAACAAACACGGCGCCGACCACAAGGAGACTCTCTACCCTTCGGACTTGTCGACGCGCGCCATCGTAGACCAGTGCATGTTCTTCGACGCCGGTGTGCTGTTCCGGTTGCTTCTAGACATTTATGTGAGTGACCAGTCAAGAAGTACTTATCCCACTAAAAACTTCTCATGTAAAGTGATTGCCATGACTCCGTAGCTCATATAGTTTTCTGCATTCAAATGTCATCACATCGCAAGTAGCGCCAAGCGTCCTAATCGACACGGCTTAACTCTGTCAGCCCCGATATACAAATTAAGTGAAAAAACTGAAAACGTATGCGGCAAAATCGAAAATGTATGTTCTAGTATGTTCTTGCACCCAGTGTGCCCCAACGAAATCATTACAACGATCAAATCTCTAAAAAAATACGGAATCAGTGGGCTACGATGACATAAGTACACGCATTATTAAAAAATCTGCAAGTTTAATAGCAACACCCCTAGCGCACATAGCAAATCTCTCCTTTGATACCGGTATCTTTCCAGAAATGCTAAAGCTGTCAGTTGTTAAGCCACTTCATAAAAAAGGAAACACTAAAGAACTAAATAATTATACTCGTAGGCCCATAACACTAATTCCGATACTGTCCAAAATATTTGAATGTCTTATGCATAACCGACTTACATCTTATTCGGACAAACTTAGTCTAATAACTAACGAACAAAGTGGATTTCGGAAAAAGAGGTCAACTAACCTTGCCATGTTCCAACTGTTGAGAGGTATACATGAGTGCATAGATAGAAGGACTCAGGTTGCAGCCATATTCACTGATATTTCAAAAGCTTTTGACTGTGTTAACCATAATATACTGTTTAACAAGCTGGATTGTTATGGAGTGAGAGGTTATGCTTCTAGTTGGCTGAAAAACTACCTTACAGGCAGACGACAATGCACAGAATTGAATTACTACTGTGCTAAAAATAAAACTATGAGATCAGGTCTGGCTATAGAATCAATGGAAGAGGAGTCCCCCAGGGAAGTATTTTAGGGCCGCTTTTATTCCTCTTCTATATCAATGATATACCCAAGTATACAGAAAACCAAATGGTTCTCTTTGCGGACGACAGCACTGCAGTTATTAAGTGTAAAAATTCCCTAGAGGAGTATGAATTTGACATAAATAATACCTTAGATATTCAATCTTAGGGTCCAATGGATGAAAAGTAACGAATTAAATATTAATCTGTCAAAAACACATGTGGTGCAGTTTCATTCAGGATATAAAACCACTTTACCGATTGAAATAAAACATAAAGAAGAATCTATTTCTAATGTAAAAAGTACTAAATTCCTAGGTCTGCTGATCGATAGTTGTTGCAACTGGAAACTGCATATTAATGGATTGTCTACAAAGCTCTCCCGATTCATGTATCCCTTGCGCAGAGTCGTACAAACCTCGTCAGAAAAGGCAGGTGTAATGACATATGTTGGATATGTACAATCGCTGTTGTGTTATGGCTTAATGTTCTGGGGGAATTCCACAAATTGGATTAAGGCATTTAAATCACAAAAGAAATGTGTTAGAGCTCTGTGTGGTGCAGGCCAGCGAGTTTCTTGTAGACCATTGTTTGCTAAGTATAAAATTTTACCACTCCCCTGTTTGTATATTAAGGAGTTAGCAATGTTTGTCAAGAAACATTCAGAGCTTTTCGATACAGTTGGCAAAAATAATAGGAATTGCGCAATAAATAAATTAATAACTTTTGTCAACGCACAGTTTTTTTATAGAAATAGTATTTATTTCGTAGCTAGTAAGATATTTAATTGCATACCGAATATATTTAAGGAAGTCCACGAAATAAAATTCAAGAAAAAAGTTAATGAGTGGCTGTTGTCGAAAATGTTTTACTCGGTAAAGGAGTTTTTAGATAATTAGGGAAAGATATAATGTGAATATGTAATGGTTATTTAATTTAATTTAATTTGACATAAATGATAACCCTGTTGCGTTAACTGTATAATTAATAATAATAATTTCAATTTTAATTTATATCATAAGAGCTGGCAAAAAGTCAGATATGAAATCTTATAGGCCGATATCGTTAGTCCCCGCTATTAGTAAGGTATTTGAAGTAGGTTTAAACAAAAGGCTCCTGTCCTTTATTGGACAGCGCGATATAATGACGGTGAGGCAGTACGCGTACAGAGCCGGACGCGCCACCACCGACCTGGTCCGCGAAGTGGTGTGGCGCGTGTCGAGCGCGCGCGAGGCGCCAGCACGTCGCTCTGTTGTGCTGCGATCTCTCGCGCGCGTTCGACACCGCCGACCATCACCTTATCGCCGACAAACTGGACTTTTACGGCATACGCGGCCCGGCCCTGTCCTTACTAATATCCTTTATGTCTCAACGCTCCCAAACTGTTTTCGGCAAAAAGGACGGATCAAATCATCCGAAATGACGAGCACGATGGGCGTGCCACAGGGCTCTTGTCTGTCAAATACGCTCTTCAGCTTGTTGCTCAATGATTTACCCAGCGCCATAAGTGAAGCGGAGATCTACATGTATGCAGATGACGTGGCTGCTGTAGTCACCGCGCCAACGCCTTGTGAGCTGGAGGATAAGCTGAACTCCGTGGTCCGGGGGCTCGAGTGGTGGTTCAGATTAAACGGTCTAGCCTTAAACAGATAAAAGACTATGTTTCTTTCATTCCAGCTTAATGGCACTAAACCACCAGCCTGTATAGTAACTGCCGATCAAACGGCTTTACAAATGGTCCATAAGGCAAAGCTGCTGGGATTCCAGATCGACAGTGGTCTTACTTGGGAATACCACATCGACGAGCTCTGCTCCAAGCTGGGCCGCGCATGTTTTGCAATCCGTCGGCTCGCTAGCACCGCTTCTCGTGGCATAGTATTATCGTGCTATTTCGCGACCGTCCACAGTCTCCTTACCTACGGCGTGGAGCTGTGGGCGCGAGCAGCGGGCGCTGAGCGAGCCTTCAGAATGCAAAAGCGCGCTGTACGCGCTATACTGAGCGTACCCGAGGATATGTCATGCAGAGGACTTTTTAAAGAATTAAATATCATGCCCCTTCCCTGTGAACTCATCTACCACGTAGCTCTCTTCACATACAACAACTTGGATGTGTTTCGTCCGCGAAGCGTTAACGCATCCCGCATGATGCGCAGCAACAAGCTCGCGCACCTCCTCGTCACGCCCGCACACAAGCTGCGCAAGTCAGAGCGGTCGGTGTACATCATGGGTCCATCGGTCTATAACAGACTGCCAGATAATATTAAAAAGACGCAACTTCCACGGTGGCATTTATGTTGAGATTGCGTAAGTGGCTTCTCGACCATACTTTTTATTCCATAGACGAGTTTTACGAGCTCCCTACTCAGTGAATCATAAAAATACCCATATATCGTACCTAGTATAAAATGTAATTAATGAATAGATAATGACGAAATGAATTTAATGATGCATAATGTACCAACAAATTAAATATGCGTAGGTACCTATGTAAAAATCCTGACATGTAACTTGGTGTTATTAATAAAGTATTTGTATTTGCTGACATCACTATACTTACACAAACATGTTATTCTCGCTTCTTCTTTGTCATTAATAACAGAAAATATTGTACACCAGAGTGGTAGGCATTGGTAACCTTATAAATTGTAACACCTTATTTTTGTACCTATAGTCGCAATAAACGTATTTCATTTCATTTCATTTCAATTCTACATCTTGGCTAAAAAGTATTCCTTTTTTTAGCGTGGGCATATCTCGGTCGTCGGATCGACCCTCCGGCATACATTTCGCATCAATTTATGGTGATAACAAACGACAGGGAAACTCGAACCCTTTGGTCTTGGCGGGAGCGCTGGAGACCCATAGAATATATCAATGTATTTGGGTGATACAGATTGAGTAAAACAAAAGCCGTATTTCCTGTAGTCAGTAGTTGGACTTTCGTGCATTTAAACATGTTTTGACTGCATTAAATCATATAAAAGGAGACGCCAACCAAAAATTTGGTGTGTAGCCCTTAACTTTGGCAATCTCCACAGAAGAGGCAGGAAGTTAAATCTCTGTGTGACCCATTTACGAGTCTAAAGCCACGGCAGGTACTTACTCGGTACTAAATACATCAGGGTGATTTATATCGAGTTCCGAACTTGGGGATTTATTAACCCCTTACGCTCTCCTAACGAGATATGTATACTTAAAGTGGATTTTCTGAATTTGTATGGAGAAGGTGCTGTGGTTTACCATTAAATTAATAATATGTATGTAGAGTGGGAGGCAGGGAAACTCGAAAACTATATCAAATCGTATTTATTTACATAATGTACGTCTTCATTCGTATCGATCGTCTTACAAACTGAATCATACGTCAAATCATTCACCGTTCTAAAATTATTCAAACCACGTTCGATCGTTCCTTATTCATCATCTAACAGCCAGCATCATACAAAGTCATCAAAAGTACCAATCCCACTTGTATGTATGTAAGCACTTTATTGTCACACCATAGATCAATATATAAAGGCGAACTCATCCCTATAAGGGATCTCTTCCAGCTAACCTTTGAGCGATTGAGAGGAAGGTAGGTAATATTGTTGAAATAAAGCTGCTACGGTAGCCTACTGGTTCAGGCATGCGGCTGTCAAGCGGCGGTCGTGCGTTCGAATCCCGGCTCGTACCAATGGGTTTTTCGGAACTTACTGTAGGTACGAAACATTTACCGTTAGCTTTTCGGTGGAGGGAATCATCGTGAGGAAACCGGAGAAATCCCAATAGGTCTAGTTTTTACTCTGGGTTGGACGGTCAGACGGCAGTCGCTTTCGTAAAACTAGTAAACTTTCGCAAAACTTTCGTAAGATTTGACGTGTATCTGTATGCTACCGTAAAATGGGGCTATTTAAGAACCACGAGGCTATTTGGAATAAAAAAATTATAAGTTTTGAGTCCACATATTTTTTGTTCTGGCAAAGGTAACGACCACGGTAAAATGGGGCTATTCGGTACAATTTTTGGGGTAAAACATGAATAACTCCATATTTAATATCATTAACAAACGTTTTATATTTTTAATTGATAAAACGCATATTGCTCCATCATTTTATGTTACACACATGTCTGGATTGTTAACACAGACCGAGTATTTTTTTTAAACAGGTGTCCCAAATTGCCTCGTACTTGGGGTTTTATAGAAATCAAGGGGTAACGCTCTGGTTTTTCTTGAATTTTTAACCGACTTCAAAAAAAAGGAGGAGGTTCTCAATTCGGTTGTATTTTTTTTTTTCAATGTTTGTTACCTCAGAACTCCGTCATTGATGAGCCGATCGTTAAATTTTTTTTTTTGTTTGTAAGTATATGCTTCCAGGTGGGTCCCATTTTTTTGAAAATTCAATTGGATGATGGGATCCATGAGGAATTGAGGGAACTCCTCAATTATATTAGGCACGCGTGTAGTGATTTTGGTATTTTCTATTATAACTCGTGTATTTACATCCGGAAATCATAAATTGGTGGAGTGGAATTGATGATGAAGACCACAGATGACTTATGGAATTCCTCAATTATGTACTTAAAAGTACAAAAGTATATCACAGATTCTGATAAGATTCCGTTGAAATAGCAACTAATGAAGTGCCAAGGGTGATCCTTGTGGAATTGACGGAAGTCCTCAAATATTATCGGGTCACATACAGCGATTGGGTTTTTTTCTATAATAATCAACGCATTTGCTCTCGGAAATCAGTTCATGAGGTAAATTGGAAAAGAAATGTTCTCGTGGCTTGGCGGAGTACTAAATTGAAGTCGGTTAAAACTTTGTTTTTAAAGTAAATTATTAAGCTTGTGTTGCTTAAAATCTAACTGGAATCTAAAACGCTTAAGGGACAACCGCATTAGGTATTAAAAGCAGAGTAACCATATTTTTGTAAGAATTTTTGGGACAAAAAAAATCACAGTTTTATATGAAGAACCATGATTTATTGAAATCTTTTTCTAGCTACAACCCACTTGTAATTAAAGATAGTCACGTATAAATGAAATCAAGATGTGCTCTTATATATTAACATAAAATTAAAGCCCTTGGCAGCAGTAATATATCAAAAAAAGTTACAAAAAATGCATGCATGTCAAATTTACTGAGAATATGTTTCGGTTTTATTTTCTTATCTTTATAATCTTTATATAAAAATCACTCACTGTATTTGGCAAATACACAGGTTATTTAAATTACAACAAACATAAATTGCAGTAACAATAAACAGTGTTTAACTCTCACCAATTAACTCTACGTTCCATTTATTAAATAAACGGAATGGAATAAGATTATTTTTCCTAGCATTAAATTATTAAGAAGAATAGAAGGTATACGGTAGGTAGCTTACTCTAGATATATTTAACAGTCGAAATGTGTCATCCTACAATTATAAAAAAAAAAATATTGGGGATATTTGGTACTAGTAACCAAATAGCCCCAAAAATCGTCCCAGATAGCCCCATTTAAGAAAACCGTTAAAATCTAATTCTTTATTTTGAATTAGATTTTAACGGTTAAAAATACCTGTCATAGCATAAAAAAACCACGAGAATGTATACTTGTACAGTAAAAAAAGTTTACTCCACAAACAACAAACATCTGGACAGAAGTAGGACGGTGTTCAGTTACAGTGATTTTCCACGGTCACACTCCCGATTTATTTAAAGGACGCGTACGAACTCGTCGGCGTCACTGCGACCACTAACCAACTTCTCGTTAGACTTGGGGTGGCCAGATAAATATCTAAGTTTCTACCTTTGCCAGAACAAAAAATATGTGGACTCAAAACTTATATTTTTTTTATTCCATTTAGCCTCGTGGTTCTTAAATAGCCCCATTTTACGCTATGCGTCTCTCTCTTATTAGAACACTTAGAACAAGAGGTATATACGAGAAAAATCGAGACTATGTCGCGGCCGTCCCATGATAGACGTGCTGGTACTTTGCTAAAGCTACAAGTTGCGACTGGATAAATCTAAATGGACAACACTGAGGTGCTTGACCATAACGAATGGCCATTGGAACTACGTTGCCTGTTAAGACTTGTAAAATTGTAACTTGTAAGTTCGTGAAATAGGCCCTAGCACGCAATAGTGTCTGACAGCGGTTGCAACACTAAGTATACGAGTACTCACTTAAAGTTCTTATCATTACTATTGAAGTAAAAGAAACAACGAGTTGCATGGCGAACACAGATAGACAGACTTCATTTATTTTACATAAACTGTCTACTACATAATATACCATAAACATCAACACCAAGGAGTATTTAAGTATTTCATACATAACACCCCCACTAAATATGAAAATACTACAATTAAGTCTATATAAAATGACCTATTTAACTTAACATAAAGCACGCCTAACTTCTGCATTAAGTAGTAATGCTTATTACTGTTTAAGCTCTTGGTCAAAATATCAAACGAGTTGCATGGCGAACACAGACAGACACACTTCATTTATCTTACATAAACTGTCTACTACATAATATACCATAAACATCAACACCAAGGAGTATTTAAGTATTTCATACATAACAGTTTTCAATAAATTTAACCCAACACTTGGCAGTGTGTCTTAAATGTAATAATTTTAGGTCACCTTTTTGAATTTTCAAATTATAGTCTGTTTTTGGCTCTGTTTTTTTTTGCCCTTTTCATCGCGACCGGGCCTCGGATCCACGTTTCTCTTTGCCAATTTTCTGGTATCGTACATGGTATATGTTTTATTTCCCCAATAACCGCTAAAGGGAAATCCGTTCCAGAGACCATCCTTCAGCGGCAAGGCAGTCGGCCCCACCAAGAAGAACATATTCGATATAGAAGAAGGCTACGGCGTCGTGGAAGCGTACCTGGACGGACGTCCGTATGTAGCTGGCGACCGGCTGACGGTCGCGGACCTCTCGCTCGGGTCCACTGTGGCCGCGATGCAGGAGATCCATGCGCTGGATGTTGACAAGTAAGTACTGGAGACAGAGGGCAATAATAGAGTACCTACTTGGACCGCCTGATTGAAATATCCTGATTAAAATCCCCACCTTTGCCAGCTGTTCGATCTCTTAAGCCTGCTCCGCACAATGGCCTGTCATGGCCCACCATACAGGACGCATATTTTCATCTCATTCTATCGCATAACAGTCCTAAGGCCACGATGGCCCACTGTGTAGGAGCCTTTATGTACTTACTAGGATGCCTGCGATTCCGTCCGCGTGGAACTCGTTTATATCGTAGCTCTATACAAACTTAAATGCCCCGTTTCACCCCCTCAGGGGATGATTTCTGGGATAACAACTATCCTATATCCTTCCCCGGTATTCAACCTATCTCCATACCAAATTTCATCTCAATCGGTTCAGCGGTTTAAGCGTGAAGAGGTAACAGACAGACACACTTTCGCATTTATAATGTTAGTATGGATTTTGTCCATGGAAATGGATGGGTAAACAATTAAACATCCTTTGTTCAATTCAGTAAAAGATATAAGGCTGCCACATATTGGTGGCCAAATTCGACGGCGTGCATGATTGCTTGCTATATACATATTTATTTTCATTTGTCGTAGGTTCCCCAAATGCAAGGCCTGGGTTGACCGGCTGTCTGCGGAGAGCTATTTCAAGGAGTTCACCATTCCCGGCGCGGTGTTCATTGGGAAAATGCTGAGGCACTTCTGGAAGCTGAATAAAAAAGAATGATTGAACAATTGTTAAGTTTTCTTTACTTGTACCAACGTTTACTTTTGTTTCTTTTCGGCTCCTTCACTCACTTGCTTGAGGCAACCACAGTTGCCAATTTCGCAGACCCCTAAACTGATGGTGGCAACTGTGGTTGCCAATCAAAGTATGGGCTGCTTTGATAATGAAAAATTACCACGGCAATAATTGTCTGTTGAAATTTTACACACCTATTTAGTGAAAAATAGGTTCCGTAGACGTTCAATGAAATGACGTTCACGTCATGTCAAGTTTGGGTACGTCTGAGCTGAATCCGTAGATAGAGGATTCCATACCTAAGTAACATTTTGGGTATTAGAAAGGTTCTGAAAAGTTTCTAGGATCTTTGTATGGAAATCTGCTCGTAGGTCTTAATAGTCTCAAAAACGTTATATTAACCTTATATCAACCTCCTGAGTGCCAAAAGGGCCCACGTTTTAGAACCTTTCTGAGAGCTGCAGCAAAACCTATAGGTTAAATCCAGAACCTTTCGAACTACTTACACAGAACCCAAATATAACCTTCACAACCTTAACTTAACGTTACTATGACCTTGCAAGCCAGCTTTTAAGTTCTAAATTAGTATTGGATGTAACTCAATAACAACTTAAAACCTTTTTATGTACATAAATAAATGCCTTTCCAGGACTCTCAGGTTTTAGAATGTTTCTGTGTAAGTTTTTTTTACACAGTGACAATTGTGGATACTTATTTATAATGGAGCCGATTTCCTGTCATTATACCAAGTTTCAAAATGGCTAAGTAAACTTGTATTCACTAAAATTATAAATGGTTTGCTGAAGTCAGGAAAACTAAAAAAACAGTGCAACTGGCACTTTATCGTGATACTTTAGGATAATAGTACTGTATACGAGACGGGCTTTTCGCCAGTTAAAATTTTTGAAGCTATTTTAATGAAATAAAAATTATAAAATTAGGTGATTGTGGGTAAATCGCATTAGAAGTAAAACTTATAATCATATAGAAATTGTTCTTTTAAATAATTATATTACACAATACTTAATTTTGCCTTATTGAATTTAAATGTTGTATTTTGTTTTGCGTTTTATTATTTCAGTGAAAGAATATGGCGGGCGTTACGAAATTACTAGAAAGCATTAAAATTAACCTTTTCAGAAATGTAACAGCTAAAAGCTCTTAATGTTTGCCAAAATAGGAGCTAAAGGTAATCTCGTGGAGCTACTTAAAACGACAAGGCTGTTTTAGCAGCTTTAAGGTTATCGCCAGGAGTAGTTTAAGATCTGCTAAGCGCGAAAACAACCTTGGAGCACAATTAGTTGCTTTCAAAGCTTGGGTACAGGCTACAGAGGATGCTCTTAAAGTGCAAGTAAATTCCTATTCTTTTTTCAATTATGTTTGGTAGGTACTTACCTAACTTATCTATTACCCTTACCTACTTATGTCGTGACTTTCCAATTTATTAATAATAATTAACACTCTTGTCTTGGGCAGGTGGTTATGCCACAGAATTAGTAATAGTACAAGTACCTACAGAAAGATACCTCTGTGACAGTTAACATTAATAATATACCTTGCAGGGCACGGAAGTGACCTTGATTATATTTCTCTGACCGATAGTGGCGGGCTCGTAACGATGCAAAATGCACCTTCAGTATCAGTATCTTTATTGCTTTCATAGGTAAATACAAGATGGTACAATATATTTGTTCTGCTATGAAACCCGCGCCGCGAGAGTCTGTATTATTTCACCCGTCATAAGCTTTACCAGACACCGACTACCTATAGTTCGTAGGGCAGGTACCGTCCCGTACCGTAGTTGTGTGAAAAGAATCAACGTACCTAAAGTAATAATAAAAATATGCGAGTAACAGAATACCACCGATAGGTATTACTACAACAAAATTCGATATCGCGGCAAAACGCGAATACGTGAATAGCTACAAGGAATGAATGATTTCGAGTACGCGACTAACAATCGGTTTTAATCCATATACGACGCCATCTCAAGATGAGCCATATATCCACATCTTTTTATAACTATAAGGGCTCTTATCCACTCACTTGCTTTCGGATTTTAAAAAAGGTAGCCTAAATTGCTTTCAATTTTTCTTTATCAAAGAAATCCATACTTCACTTGGCAAGCACAGTTGCCACCATCAGTTTAGGGGTGCGCGAAATCGGCAACGGTGGTTGCCATAATAGATCTGTGACCTGACGGTCGCCGACGTTCACCGACAGTCGCCGACAGTTGCAAACGGTAACCGTCGGCGATCACTGTTGGCGACCGTTGCCGACAGACGCGGACAGTTAAGACCGACATCGACATGTAAAAGCCCTAAGTAGTCTTAACCAGTCAGCACACTGAACCTACCTTAATAAATAATACAAATACCTATATAATGTATGCTTTTTCAGTCGAGTACCACGTTTAGGCTACGAAGCTTGCTGAGTGGCCTAATTAAGATACGAGACTTAAAAAGCGAATTATATATCTAAGTATTGTATACAATACTTTTTTTACGAGTCAACTGATAGTATTTTTCACAATCGTTTTATTATAGAGCTTTTTAGTCGAGTACCGTGTTTAGGCCACGAAGCTTGCTGAGTGGCCTAAGTAGGGTACTAGATTAAAAAGCTTGATTATGACACTATTGTGAACAATACTTTTTGTACGAGTTCATTAATATTAATAATTTGTCATTAATTAATACGAGTCTATAAGAAAACGAAATATCGTAACTAGTTCTACTATTGTAAAGGCTCTTTGACTTTTCAGGTAGCAAGGTAAGTGTGGCTTCCTCTGCCATATTAGTTATTTCTTGAGGAGTTAAAGATGTTTCGTCACTGTCACTACTCATTTTCTTAGTTTTTATTTCAACTTTAAGTTTAGCTTTGAAAAGAAAAGTTATCACACCACCGGCGTCCGTAATGATGCAGAGTAATGTGCTGTGATGCGATTGTCTAACTAAATACTAACCAATCACAAAGCGTCGTTTTTTATTTTTTTATGCCCTGGATACAGCAGCAAGTTTAAGTAGATTTTTGCCAGATGACGCGACGCTGCTACGTTCCGAAACGCCATAGATTGGCAATTTTGTATCGGATCGAGTCTCCTTAAACAAGGACACGTATTATTGAAATACGAAGTTCTATTTTTAATTTTTTTTCGGTTGTCTAGAGCGTATCGAAACAGTTATTTCGGTTGTTTCGGAAATAACATAGACTATTCAACGATGAAGAGTGACGTTATAGTATTCTCTATGAAATCTTAATACACATATTTTAATCGACGAGTACAAAAACGAATTAAACAAACTTGGTACGAGTATCTATTGAAAACGAAGTGCAACCAACGGCTTTTTCTTTTTTGTGCGTTGATGTCTATTTACCTTTTGACTTTCTCATGATGGCGCCCTATTGGTCAAATACATTATAGTTCAGTAAAGGCGCCACGAAATTGGTCAATTTCATTTTAGTTGTCTCAACAGTTATGAAATGTTGAGTTTGGAGCTCCATAGTAAAAAGTATGTGATTTAAGTTTGGTGTACGAAGTCTTAATTCAAACATTAAGGTCGACGAGTATAAAAAGATTTTTTACAGTACATATGGTGCTACTTTCCCGCACTAGTGCGGAAAAGAGCACTTTTCGTGCATATGTCGAAACTTTAAAGAGCCATATGTACAGTAAAACGTTGTACGATACACGTGCGAATAGGTAATTCGCAACTCGTGTCGATTTAAAACACTCCCTTCGGTCGTGTTTTAATTTATCGCCACTCATTGCAAATTTCCTATTTTTGGCACTCTCGTAAATAACTATTAAATACGGTCTTGAAATAGCATAAGTGAGATAAAATAAATTCGATAGAGCGCCTATCACGCGATATTGATGGGTGATTACTGATTACAGATAAGTAGATACAGTCTGTGGATGTGCCTCGCTCCGATAACACTATCATTTGCTCAGCAACATGCGGCTTACGAACGCTGCAGTCAGTACCGGTAAGTTGTTTCAGTATACATATTTTTATAGCTCAATTCTTTTTTTGATATTAGGATGGTAGCCAACATGCATAGGTACGGCCTGCCTAAGTCGAGGAACACACGGAGCGGCGCGCATACTAACTCCTCCGCGCGGAGGAGCAGCGGCTCCGTTCCGTGACTTCTGTGCCTAATATAGTAAACGGAAACCGTGGCTGGACGCTTTCTACTCAAGAGGAATCATGAAGTTACGAGTCCATTGCACCGATTCCTCAAATCAATAGAGGGTCAGCCCTCTATTGAGTTGAGGAATCGGTGTGCTGCCAGCAAGAGAAGTATCGCTCTACTACTCTCACTAAATAATTCAATTGTTTCGCAAAACTCATTTACTTTAATGCAAGGGTCAGGAATATCCTTCGCCCGTCAATCTCAAAACCTAACACTATCGTAAAGAAGAGACTCCCTTAGGATCTTTCAATATTGTATTTGATATTTTTATTTAATATATTTATGTACAATATAGGTATAAATTCAAATGGATTAGCTTCCTTTATTGATTACTTACCTTTTTAGAAACTCTGATATCATATCAAAGCATCATCATATTATCAAGTACTGATATCAATACGAGTATCAAGTGCATCTATACTATGAAAGAGTGAAGTTACTTCTTGTTATAGGTATTTAATCATTATACTAGAGGCGTTAAAGCAAACGAACGACGTAGGTGTTTTAAGTATGACATTCCTTGGCCCTCATCGCCTCGGCTAATCTTTGGTTGGACAACCACTTTTACCTTCTCGTGATTCCAGCTGTGACACCGCGCCTGGTCCTGCACAAGAAGGATGCCAGCCCGCCTTGCAACGCGGTGCGGATGGTCGCCGCCATCTTGGAATTACAACTAGACTATCAGGAACCAGACATTTCGAAACTCGAGCACAAGACGCCCGAGTTTAAAAAAGTACCTACTTATATTTTCGGATTTTACGTTTGAAATGATGTTACAATAGTAAATATTAGTTCATGGACTGAGTCCATGTCGAGAAAACATTGAAGAAAACTCGAATAAAAAGAAAGGAAAGTGACATTGGGCGCACACCGGTGGCCCGTTTCACGAAGCTAGAAGTCAAAACTCGTAGGCGACCGGGTCATTCTCAGAATACGGCGTTCTCAGCCTCAACTCCGTCTTGATTTTGTACAGTATATTTACTGCTATATTATGTATAAAATACGAATCATTGAGCTATTTACATCATTTATATACTTTTGTCCCTCATATACATCTATTAGCTAACATTTTAAAAGCCATTGTTTTTTTCACCAAGACGGAGTTGAGAATGTTGCGACGGAGTTGATATATTTTATACGGAGTTTAGAAATATGATATGGAGTTGATGGATACAGTGATTTAAAACCTGAATGATATTTTATATATTTTAATATAAAATATTAAACACAGTTTGAAAAGAAAAATAACAGCATTGATTACTTTTAATTTTTTTATTAATTTGTATACTAATTTTAAAAGGAATGGTAGAAAACATAACAAAATCAACAAAAAAATAACAATCACTTAACTTAGTGAATAACATGTTACACTTAATAATATTTCTTTTAGATCTTTTAAGATCTTCTTAATCTTTTGCATTTAGAATAATCGCTTTTTAATACTCATCTCTAAACTAACAAATGCTTACATTAGAATATCACCAGTGTTTTACTTAAACAGGAAATAAGTTAAACGAAAAGCCCTAGCTCCAAAAATGATTTAAACAGTATTGTAGGTAAATAATTGCTGTCGTTAGTGTTCAGAACGAAGAAAATGCGTCAAATTTCACATGGCTTATTTTTCTTGGTACTGTACATAAATGTTTGTAAATAGTACATGTCCATGTAAAATTCGCAGTAATGAAGGAACTAGAGAGTATACTTAATTTCTTCGGCCTTCGCTTTAGCAGCAAATGTGATGTAAAACATGTTTTTTTGCATGTGACTGCTCACTTAGATACTAAATACACGTTTTTTCTCAACTCCGTCTAAATATTTGACGGAGTTTATTTGACGGAGCCTAGGGAGAAAGCTATTTTATTTTTTTATTTCATAAATTACCTTATATAGTAAAACGATATTACACACATTTAACAGGTAATATAGTTTAATTCATTATACTTAAATAGTAGAACAATCAATCACACCAATAGGAAAATAAATGACTAAACGGAGTTTAGAAAATGCAAGTGACAAAATACGGAGATTAGATACTTACGTTTGTAAAATCGCCCAGCGTCGCGAAACGCACCTCCGTCGCTCACCGTGTCACAGACAAGACTGAACTGGCTCGCTCGATGTAATAGTGATGTGCGTAAACTTGCAAATAGTGATGTCAATTTTTGTTTTGCTTCCAATGACGGAGTTTAGTCATAAATTTGTACGCGCGGAGAAAAAATCATATTTCTTTATACAAGCATTTGTAATAATAATCAACTTAACAAAATGTAAATTTGTTTAACTGACTATAATAAAAAAGTGCCCGGTGTTAGGTAGTAGTAGTGGTTACCGAGTTGCAAAGGGGTTTGTCCTAAATTTTGGAGTCTGTACGCTTGATGGAGCATGATAAAAGTAGGCTTTTCATTTTTTTTATTACTGGTTCTCAACAGAGTATCTTCAAAATTACAACTGCTACAGGTAGAATAAAACTAAAACTACCCTCCAACATTTTTTGTATGCCATATATATGCAAGAATACAAAGTTATTCTTCCCGACGCCCAAAAAACGTGCCCTCTGAGAATGACCCGACCAATAACCTCTGGCCAGTTTTGACCTACTGTAATTAGAGATAACTTTTTGCATTATTGTGATGGGCATTGAAGAGATCTAACACTACTTCTAACTATTCAAATAACTAACTTCTACAAATGCATGTCCATGCAATGCAATAACTCAATCTTTACAGATCAATCCCATGGGCACAATACCTGTGCTGGAAGACGGGAGCTTCATTTTGTCAGAAAGGTAGGTTATGTCACTTTAAAGTCACCCTCCTTTAAGAGCCCCCGAGGATGCGTTGTGTTGAGAGCGAGGGAATTTGTTCCTTCAGCTGTTGACACGGCGAATCCGCAAACATATCAAGGGTCGGCAACGCCCATGTTACTCCTTTGAAGTTGCATGCGTCTATAGGCTGCGGTGTCCGCTTACCATCAGGCGGGCCGTAGGCTTGTTTGCCACCGTCGTTGTATTTAAAAAATAAACCCTAATAATGTCCAACCGGCTACCGCGAAGCGACAACTTTCATTCGGTTGTCTCCCTCTCTGTTGCTCAAATATAGATTTAGATTTAGATTTAGATTTCTTTATTTCATAAAATAAATTTACATTATAAGTTAACTTTAAGCTAATTTACACGAATTTATTTAATGATCGTCAAATAATGAATATTAATTGAATGAAATGTCACAGGTACAATACAACATTCATATGGACATATATTACAAAATGATTCATGATAAAGTCAAAATAGGGAATATAAATATTGATATTGATACTCGTATCTCGTAATGATCGTCAAAATAAAACCAGAACATTATCATATTATAAAACAATTTAAATTAAATGAACCATGTCAAATATATTATATGTCCATATACTCACATACAGAATACAATGGATGCTCTAATAAAAAGATTCTAGGCTGAGGTTTGAATGTTTCGTCAGATGGTTCAGTTCGCAGTTTGGCGGGTAGACGCTCGTAATACGTTGGGCCAATTACCCTAGGATTTTTTACTGAAAGTGCCATGCGACGCGGTACTGTTCTTAGCCTTCCAGTGGATCGGAGCTGTTTACCTGGTACTTCCACCCGTTTAAACGTTCGTATATTGGTTCTCACAAACATTAGTACCTCAAACATGTATAGGGAGTAGTGCGTCATGATGCGGTAGGTTTTAAATAATTCCTTACAAGGATGCCTGGGTTTTACTCCAGCCAGCAATCGAAGCGCGCGTTTTTGAAGTAAGAACACTCGCTTAGCATCGGTTGAATTACCCCAAATGACTGTACCATATGACATCAACGAGTGAAAATGAGAGAAATAAACAGATTTTAAAGAATTTCGTGATATCAATGGTTGCAGCCTTTTTAGGGCAAATACAGCACCGCTCAGTCTGTTACATAGTTGGTCTACATGGCACTTCCAGTTAAGGTTCGAGTCTAGTGTAAAGCCGAGAAATTTGCACTCGTTGCATAATGGCATTGGACCATTGGCAACAGATGGGGGTAGTGCAGTCACCCGACCCGAGAAAATCATTACCATCGACTTAGAAAGATTAAGGAGTAAGCCGTTTGACGAAAACCATGTTTGCAGTTGACCACACGCCTCATCGATCTTCATCGCGAGTTGTTCGTAAGATTTCGCGCTCACTATGACTGTAGTGTCGTCTGCGAACAGCACAGATAAGCCACTCGTGACTGCCGATGGAAGATCGTTAATAAATAATAAAAATAGCGTATTCCCGATCGCTGATCCCTGCGGAATACCCAGACAGACCTGTCCAGCGTCAGAAACAAGTGTTTTGCCGTTGGTTGACATTTTGACTACTTGTTTACGGTCGCCTAAGAACGATGCAAACAGCTGATGGGCGGACCCTTCGATACCGTAATGTTTTAATTTGGATAATAATAATTGGTGACTAATAACATCGAATGCCTTGGATAGATCGCATAGTATGCCGGCTATCTTGTATCTTTCGTCTAGTCCAGTCATTATACAATCAATAATTTTATTCGCCGCCATGGTTGTAGACTTTGCCTGCCTGTAGGCATACTGATTTACTGTGAGCAACTCATTCGATTCAAGATGATAAGGTAAGATGATAAAATTGACTCAATTAATTTGGAAATTGTAGGTACAATGGTTATAGGTCTGTAGTTATTTACGTCGGACCTATCGCCTTTTCCTTTATAAACAGGACATACCCTAGTACTTTTTAGCACGTGTGGGTATGTACCACTTTGGAACATATTGTTTACTAAAACTCTATGCAATATCTATGCAAGTTCGATTGGGGTCCACTATATAGCGCACACAACACACATATCAATTTGTCACAACAACCGCTTTCTAGGCGAATGAATTGAATGTTTCCTGTCTCTTTCCATCTCATTATACTTAGCTACGGATCTAAGTTGCTAGGATGTTGCTAGGTGTATAATGGCCTTTTCGACACCCCTCTCGACTTTAAGTTAAAATAAACAGTTTATCTGTTCTCATAGCTGTAACAAATGGTTGTATTTCTTGCAGCCACGCGATAATCCTATACCTGGTGGACAAGTACGGCGGCGAGCACAAGTCCTCGCTCTACCCGTTCGACCCGCAGACGCGAGCGCTCGTCAACCAATGTTTGTTCTTCGATGCTTTCATCATGTTCCGGCGGCTGCTGGACGTTGCTGTAAGTACTATCTCCTCGACCTCTATAGCCTAGTTCAGGGGTCGGTCGGGAAACTTTTTGGACATAGAGAACGATCCCGGAAAAATTACGATTTTTCGGAAACTCTTAAGAGCTTTTTGACTGATTTTCATTAAAAAACATTTTTTTTGGGGTACCTAAAGAGCCGCATGCGGCTCGCGAGCCGCGGTTGGCCGACCCTTGGTCTAGTTGGTATAGTGACCCTGCCTACGAAGTCGGAGGTCCCGGGTTCGAATCCCGGTAACGGCATTTATTTGTGTGATGAGCGTTAATATTTGTTCCTGAGTCATGGATGTTTTCTATGTATTTAAGTAGTATTTATTTATCTAAAGGTATAAGTATTTATATCGCCATCAGATATATCGGAGCGGTCAAAGTGCTCCTAAATATCTGAACACGTCTCTATTGTCGAGGCACAGGCTTTGCTTAGTTAGGACTAGGTCGATTTGTCTAAAATTGTCCCCAAAGTATTTATTTATATTTATGGAAATGAGAAAGGTAGTCTAAAGTCATCCGCTTCAAAAGGGTAAGGAGTACTTCCTAATGAAGTACATAATACTTACTTAGAGTCTGACAAACGCAAGTTGAACCGGGTCCAGTTAATGTACGGTCCACTAAACTGCGTCCACTATATCTCGTCTCGTTTAACCCATGCCTAAAGAGAGAAACGTACGTGCATATATACGGACCCAATCGAACCTAGGTACTAGATTCAAAAACGCGGCAACTACTCCAGGCAAAATACGGTTTTGAAAAACATTAATTTATAATAGCGTTTTTTTTATTGATTACATTTGAAAATTGTATTCTAAGATTCTAATATTTTTATTTATTTTATTTTATTCTAATATTCAAGAATCCGACAAACTTTCCACCCGAAAGTAATTATGTAGATTTCAATGAAGCATGCATTGTCTTTTTTTATACGATTTATCTTGAATATTATAGAGCAAATGTAAATGAAACAAAATAAAGACAAAAATATTTATTAATATTTTTTCTAACTTTTCAGAAGTTAGTTAACTTATCATTTTATATATTTATTATATATATCGTGTTTTGTCGGATTTTGTCGCTGGGTAACTATTTAATCGATAATATATCCGTTACACATAAAAAATAAGCTATTATAAATTATTACCAAAATTGTCATAATTCCATACGAGTTGTCAGTTCATTTACTGGACTAAACACTAAACGTCGCACGCACACATTGTGACTCATAATGAGCCTGCGTCCCTCTCTTTTCCACTGCTGTGCACAAGGACTCTCCCTTTCTAAGGCATAGTTTTCACGCAGACCCTATACGGTTAGCTCCAGTGCGCGCGACTCTATAAATGGCGCAACGCGCAGTTTCAGAATGTGTGTCATGTCTTTTCTCACTCTCCACGCTATAGTATCCGCAAAACCAAGTGGCGAGTCAAGTCATAAATCATTGGATCATGCTATCTCTTTCGCACCTGCGCTGCCTCATGGAGCGGGCCGTGCAACAATAGTACTCACTTTTATTGCCTGCCTCGCCACTTGGTTTTGCGGATACTATAGTCGCGAACTTCTACTAGCCTTCCCGGTTTTAGGACAATTAATTATAATTATAATAGTCCATTCCTTTCTTACCACCAGAGAAAGGGGCCTGTCACCAATGGGTACTACTTACTTACTTCCGATAGCTGTAGCGTACCTACCCTTCCTGCATTTTGTGCGATCCTTGGTGACTTTATTTCAACAACAGTAGTTATTTAGAAGCTTCCGATGATGAATGATTCGCCTGTCTTATCCACTTTGTTATTATATTTGTTACGCAATCAACAAATTATCGCCAGAAACCGACGCTGATGGGCAAGTCGCCTGGCCCAACCGAGGAGGACCGGACCCTCATCGACGACGCATACGCGGTCCTCGAGGCGTACCTGGAGGGTCGCCCGTACGTGGCGAGCGACCACGTCACTGTGGCCGACGTGTCGCTTGGCGCCACCGTCACGGCTTTGCAGGCGATGCATGTTTTAGACGCTGAGAGGTAAAAATCTATCTCTTGTCTGTATGTTGGCGGTACTTGGAAAGGTCAATTTTCGTACAAATTCGGCCGACGCAACCGCACCGCACAGACAGGCAACTACGGAACCCTACACTGCGCGTGGCCCGACACGCACTTGGCTGGTTTTTGTTTTGTTTACATTTAGTTAAATACCTATCCAAATAGGTTATAGACATGTAGGTACCAATGTAACATGTATAGCTTCGTAGAACGGGCCACTACCGGGCAAGCAGCAAGCACTGTAGATACTTAGTTGTGACATTTTTCAATGTATGTAAGTACATACTATTTAGTGACCATTGTAATAATTATAACGGTGATTAACTTTTTCGCCGCCACAGTAGACTCCGAAAGGTGTCTCACACGCCAAATTCTTTGGAGCAAAAGGTTGAAAATTATACTTGATAGCATGTTGGTTGCCTTTACATCGACAGTGGCGACTTGATATGAGCTCATGGCGTGTGGGGCACTAAATTTACTGACTTTATATCAAGAAATGAAATGGCATCGGTGTCATAGACCAAACACTGTCGTACATCATGTTGGCTCAGCACGTCTATCATGAGACGGCCGTGACATACCTACTCTCGATTTTCCTCGCACTATACCTCTTGTTCTAAGTGTTCTAATAAGAAAGAGATATTGCGAGAAAAATCGAGAGTATGTCGCGACCGTCTCATGATAGACGTGCAGACCTCGTATCATGGTCGGCCTTATCACGCGATAAGTGACAAGATAGAGCGTCCGTCTTGTGTTAGCCAGTGACGGACGCGCTATCTTGTCACTTATCGTGTGATCAGGCCGACCATGATACGGGGTCTTGTTTCATTAAATTTTTCAGGTTCCCTAAAAGCAGGGGCTGGTTGGACCGGATGATGGCCGAATCGTACTTCAAGGAGGTGAACGAGCCCGGAGTCATGAACTTTGCCAGCGTGATGCAGCATTTTTGGGAGAAGAATAAAGAGTGATTAAATAACTCGGTATTTTATTTATGACCAACGGCAAACGGCGAAACGAAGAATAGGTGGTATTTCACTTGTCCAAGATTTTTTTCTAATGTGTATGGCGTCTCGCTCTTTTAGCAAAATGTGAGACGCAAATACATATTGGACAAAGATTTTGGACGAGTGGAATACCACCCTATAGTATATAGTCATAGGCCTCGTAAGACATAGTAGAATGAACCAGATTACGATGGACCCGTATCGTTCGTATCATCATCATCATCATCATCAAAGTTTGTGGTCCGGTTAATGTTCGTTGTAGTCCAACAAATCGGGTCCACTATATCTGTTTCTCTCTCTATTTAACCCATGCATAAAGAGAGAGAGATTACGCGGATTATTGAGCCGGTACATAAACTGCACTCCAAGTTTGTTGTTTTTTAAAGAAGAATGTCTTCAAATCGCGCGAACGCGTACGCGTAAACTTCGAACGCACATCGAACACGATAACTAGTAGATAATAAGGGTGACTATCCACAAGACATGGCCGAAGATGTGTTTTCATATATATGACACCTCGCATGCTCGATAGCTACATCTTTGGTGGATAATGCACCCTTGCGTGTTGTCACCATACCCCGGGGATTTGGGTGCGGGAATAACTTGAGAAAGAGTAGAGATAAACAGATAGGTTTTATTGACAAATAATCATTTTGTGCCTAATGAATAAATACCTTCCTGCGAATTGTAAACAAACTACAATTTAATTTTAACTTAAGTAGCAGGGACTTTAGCATTTCTACCAAGCCCTTCGAGATAATAATAAAAATAATGTTAATGAATTACCTGCCGTCAATTAGTAGTTAACACGATTTTCAAAATAAACAATTAATATTTTTTCTACATTTGGAACAGTTAAGCTTCCGCGTCTAGCTGTAAATATCCATTTCAACAAACTAAACGATCTTTCTACGTCGGCAGTCATAATAGGTGCAAATTTAATTTTTTTGAAGAAGTCAATTGCTGCACGACATGTTTGCGATTGCAATTCTATTTCTTTGCCTTGTAACAATTCATTCATAGTTTTTAGTTTGCTATAGCCAGAATTCTTATTTAACACCAACTTTAGTTTATTCAAAATACTTTTTCCTTTTACACTCAAGTTTAATTTGGAGATGTCTTGATAGGTTTTATGAATGATTTTTAGACTGTCGTTAATAGACAGACTTGCACTCTGTAGTTTTTAATGGCATTTGGGATAGTCATTAAATAACTTGCTATGAAATTTAAGTCGCTTCTAATATTAGCATTCGCAAATGCTCTTTTTGCTTTACTAACACTCTGGCCTTCTGAGGGACTGAATGTATTCAAAACACTTTTAACTTCATCATAATGTTTGCTATAATATGCCGCTGCTTCTAGCCAGGTCCCCCATCGAATGATTGTTGGTCGGGGTGGCAAAGGTACTCCGGGAAGCATTTCTTGATTTTTTTTTGATTCTTTTCGGAGACTTCAGAAATGTCTTTTTAACATTGGTGATTAACGCGTTCACGTTTAGATAAAGTTTTCTGACGTGTTCAGCCACTCTATTTAAACCGTGAGCTAAACATGTGACGTGCAAAAGATTGGGAAAAGTACTTTTTAAATTCCTTCCTGCTTTAAGCAGGATACCTACGCCGTCAGTTAGAAGTAAAAGCACTTTATTGTGATTATTATGGTCGACGCCCCATAATTCATCAAGAGCACAGGTTGCAATGTTGGTTATTGTTATATTGTTAGTGGTGTCTAAACACTTGCTAGCTATCAAGTGTTGAGTGCCAATCTTATCATTACGTAACGCCCCCTACTATGACATTAGCTATTTGACGATCGTTACCATCCTTGGTTTCGTCCACACCCACGTAAATATACTCATTTTTAAGCTCATTCCGAATTGTGATCATTTTTTCATCGTAAACTTTACTTAAATATTCCCGCCTTAGATGACATTCTGAAGGAACTTTTACAGTTTTTTCGAATTTTCCGGATACACATTTTTCTATAAAATCATTAAATATAAGATTGTTAAGTTGCGTCCACGGTATGTTACAACCCACAACAAATTTCACCAGCTCACCATTGAAATCATGTATCTTACCCGTATGTTTATTGGACGCAACATGTCGTGTTACACCAAACTTCGTTTGGGCGAAGCTAACATTACACTTGGTGCAAAAGAACATTGAATCTCGAACCTCTATTTCTGGATTATTTTCTATTCACGAATGCACGAACTCGTAACGAGCTTTTTTCCGTGAAGGCATGTTTGTATTAACTGTTATATAATATTTTGAAAATGCTATTGCGTATATGTAAATTACATAAGACAAAGGCACGGTATGTATGACAGACATTAAATGTCAAATATCAATCTTTACGTTAGATATCTCTGAAGTGTTTATTAATTTATAAATACATGAGTAAGAACTGAACTGAAGAGGTTGATAATAAATTACTGAGCATTTATTTGATATAATACTAGATGTTATCCGCGGCTTCGTAAGCGTAGTTAAATGAAATATTTTCAAATAAATCAATAATTGAACGTATGTTTTTTTTCTATTTTTTTATTCAATTAATTATTCAGTAGGTAAGTATACATTCTGTTATTTAATTCATACCTATTCTTTGGCTTATGTCATTCATTCCCGCACCCAAATCCCCGGGGTATGGTTGTCACCAAGGAATCACGGACGGTTATGGATGTTTTGACGTACGTTGTCAAAGTATCCTTCATGCTTTCAAGTAAGGTGTATATTCGCTTGTGCGTGTAAGTAATAAGTAAGTGTAAGGGCCGACGCACATTATCGGCACGGCACGGCATGGCATGGCCAAGAACGCCTCGACATGACTAAAGACGCCTTGACAGTCTACGGATTGCTTCGGCTGCGTGGGCTGTGCGCCGGGCCTAATGGAGGCCAGGCGGTCACCTGACACGCCTAAGCATGGCTAAGAACGCCTCGGCATGCCTAAGAAAGACCCCTTGTTATGCCCGAGAACGCCTCGGGGATGCCTCGGCATTCCCAACCAAACTTCGGCATGCCTGAGGAAGGCTCGGCAATAATATCCGTTAGTGTGCGCCTGCGCGTAGGTATGCCTAAGGATCCCTTGGCGATAGTGGGCGCCCTTAGTAGGTAAGTACAGTCAGCGTCATATAGTTAGTAGCAGCCAGAGTAGCCAAATATTTCGTAACACAATCGTAATAAAGACGTGTACCGAAACATTTCCTCCCCCCTCGCCTCGCGGTGAGCCAGTACTGTCTAGCAGGTCTAAATAAACAGACATTCAGATGTACTCTTTGAGTAATTGATTTCATGGGTTAAAACATACATACAACTCAAGAACTCAAGATTTGGCTACCTTGGCTGCTACTAACTATATGACGCTGACTGTACCTATAATTCTTGTGCTTAGTGAGACGTTTTTGATTTTGCAATGATTTGACGATTTCGATGAAAGGAATATAGGCGCTTACGGGGGCGAGAAATCGATCAAGCTAGGTCTCATGTCTGGGAAAATTCGTTTTCTCCGTATTGTCACCCGAGCCGAGCTCGGTCGCCCAGGTACTAAGGTAATAACAAGCAAAACAACCATAATTTTATATCACAATAATTTATTTTTACAAATTAGTTATGGATCACAACAGCTCTCACGAGGTAGTCGTCGGTGGCTCCACCGAACCCCGAGAACTCACGAGTCGCTTGGCTCAAACTCAACAGCCCGGAACGGGGTAAAATTTCAATATCGTACAAACACGAACAACATTAAGGAATTTGCGACTAATTTGGTCCCACGCATAGGGTCAACGCGGCAGTATCGGCCTACATACCTACGCATACAATACCTCTGTTAAAAACATCTAAACACTTAGACACTACAATATAATGTCACGAGATGTGATCGACACTTTAACAATTTTAATATCTAAGTAAGTAAACGCCGAGCGGCTTGGAGCCTTTGGCACAAACTCAACGCCGTTTATTTTGAAATTGAGCGGTCAAATTGGTGTTGCATTCATTTACGCGCCCATTGGTCAAGTTTCTACACTTGACGACCGACGCGCCGCTGTAATATTGTGCCAAAGACTTAATACATAAACAGGGCAGCCGATAGTATTTACAAAAGCCGGCTCCGCCCCACGGGTTAATCTTAAGAACACATTTGCAAAGCCCTCGTTACTGACGACGCGTATAATTATGCATTTTGTACCATCATTGTAGGAGCGCGATTACAACACGAACTTCCCTTAAGCCTCCCTCGAAAACCAGAAGGTTAAGTTGAGTAAGCGTAATCTAGCACTAAGTAAAACAAAATAGATACTCCATTTCCTTATACATTAAAAAAACAAGGTTCGCTAGGGTTGTCATTAGAGCGACACCCCTGAGCAACCACACCTAATTAACCGCAGAGCTCGAATTGTACACAAATCTATAGCTACGGATATATTTTGTACTTCAAGCTTATGTAGTTTCGATATGAAATTAAAGATAAATCCTTTTTTGTTCGCACGAGCACGGCGTTCGTGTAATCGGGCTCCTACTGCATTAAAAATATACAACTCGTGATACTAACTTAACTACGTATTTACAACACTGCGCGTTCGGGTACTTCCGTTACGAAGTCGAAGGATCATAGTGGAATACAAAACTAGGCGGGTTTCGTGTATGAGCGTGGATCGTTGGTATATTAGCTCACCTAAACTACTACGTTTTGCATTGAATAAGCAAGCGGCAAGAAAGTTGACAGTTATCCACATTCACGATCGGACCGAATCGGTCTGCTGTTCAGACGCTTGTAAAATACCAACGGCCTAATTTTCTATTCCTCTAGATTCGAAATTTACACCACGCTAGTGTATTTATCTTTTTCTGGTTTATAACGGGTGAAAAAGCCGAATAGGCTAGCATGGTCTAATCGTGTTAAGTTAACATGCAACATACTGCCGTTTCCACGACATAACTGCCGTACTTTTAAAATGGCGTGAGTGTAAAATCTAAATACACTTATGCCTTTTTAGGCAAGTGCAACATAATACCTAAGTACGCAACACTTGCATTCTCATAATACAGGTTACTTCTATCTTTAAGACACGAAATGGCGTCTGCCCGGCGCACTCCGACCGACGAAATCCTTCGTCGCTTTAAATCGTTTGACGATTACGTTTGACGGCACATGTTTTAGTTAAAACGACAAGGTTCTAAAGGAATAGCATCTACAAGCATTGCCAGTTATCGTAATGTCTTCATGTCAAATATCATGCATTAGAATTGATCGTTGCTTCTTCCAGGTGAGTGACATACATTTTACTATTGCACGTTCGGTCTTTTTATCCCTGAACTGTCTGATACTTGGAAATACTTCTAATTATGTTTAAGGAGAAACTAACAATGTTTGTAGCTGCTTGGTAGTGAACGAAAGTGATAAAACTTAATAAAGTAAACAATAGTAGTAGAATAATATATTACACAGTACAATACTTATACTTCACGATCTTATTACGCTTGAAATAAGATTTTAAATTCATAACTTCATAAGTAAGATCCTTCTTAAGAATAGGAGAAACATGCAGCTAAATCCGATAAAATTGTTATTCTATGTGATTGATTATACAATAAATAACGTTGGGATCTTTTGTAAAAGATTGTACATAATAAATATAACGAATTGACAAGATAGTCTCACAATTGACATCAATTTCAAAGCCACTGGGGACAGTCTCTTAGGCTCCTTGTGATTTAAAGTGTTAGAAAATTATTTTACAGGCCTATGAAAACTTTGAAAGTTGAAACTCGAAAAGAACCAATTCCCTACTTAATCTTTCGTTCACTGTATTATGTACTGTCCAGTTCCTAAATAGTACTGAAAAATAGTTTCTGTACCAGTCAAAAACTAAATTACTAATTTAATTTTTTTCGCCGGGCAGTGACGTAATGGGGTATTCAGTTTAAGTTTGTACTTTCCACTTTTTTCAGGATTAGGAGATTTACACATATTTTATTGTTACACATGTTAATTTTGGTTAGAATTGAAATGAGATCCACAGGTCTTCTTTTTCAATAGAGCAATTGTTGTAAGTACATTGTAGATCATGACTCGAGTTATCGCATAACACATCACTTGTTTTTACAAACAATACAAAAAGCTTCACTTGTATGCTGGAGAATATATCAAAATTAAATAGAAATCTGAAATTGGAGAGTTGGAATTCTAACCCGGAAACAGTGGAAAGTACAAGCTTAAAGCTAAGTTCACATGGTTGCGCGATAAAGCCCTTAGGTGCACGATAATATCGTTTAAGTAGTTTGAATTTACTGTCGCGTTCGTGCGGTACCAACTGGTCATGTGAACTAAGCTTACGCAAAACGTCCATTAACTATAGCGCCTAAGGCCGGAGCCACGCTGAAGCGGTGCGACTGGCGTTCCTGTCGAGCGGGCGACACGTAACACGAATCAAACAACAATCAATATGAAAGTAGCGGCAATTCCCAACTGACTCACCCGCGCACTCGCAGTATATTTCGACTCCAAGATTCGTTAGCCACGTGTAAATCGAAGGTCGAATTTAGAGTGAATACAAGACGTGCGAAGCTTTTTCCATACATTCGACCTCTCGAAATTCGCGTCCTCGACGGCTGGGTGAAAGCAGCTCCGCACATTATCTTCTCGATAACCGCCTTTATACTGGTATGCCTCGGGCGAGTCGTCGGTTGATCGCGTCGCTTCAGCGTCGTCTCGGCCAACGACAGTCGCGCACGATACGCGATGGCCGCGGCCTGCTAACTGCAGCGCCGGGCGCACCAGCGCACGCACAGCAACCGCTAGCAAATAAGCGCGCGGTCTATAGGCGCGCGCGCCGGCCGCACGCGCAGGCAGGGCGCGGGCGGCGCGGCCGGCAGGCACGCGGCCGGGCACGCGGCCGGGCACGCGGCCGGGCACGCGGCCGGGCACGCGGCCGGGCAGCACGCGCACACGCGCGCTGGCGCCTCGTAGTCCGGTTGGAACTTCTTGCATAGCGCCAGCACGGACGGCGGCGAGGGCAGCGACTTGCGGGACACCTGGCGACAAGAACATGTAGTGAATACACAATTGAAGTGATGCTTTCGACCCTAACGTAAACCAAAAACTACAGGTTCACCGATGTAGTGAGGTACTGAGAACGACGTGCGACGACACCCCGGGACACGCGCCGGTCGTGGCCTCTTCGGCTCGAACCGAGCGGTGCCACTCAACTTCGTTTCACTCGTGTGTACGAGTAAGTAACTCTTATCAGGGGCTACCAATCCGTGATTTCGTCGCGCTGCTACAAGTACTATCGACAACACAGCTAACTGACCATCGGTGCACCTTAAGTGCATTGTAATAAGGTAGGTATGTTAGCGTTGCTACGGCAAGCACGCGTTCTATCGCTGCACGTTGCATGCGATAGAAGGGGATGGTCACGTTTAGCTTCGTTCGGCATACCTAAACGCAACAGAGAACAGAGAACCTTCTGAAGAAGCCAATATCGACCAACCCAAAGCAAACATTTCATGAATTCGATTTATGAAATTTTTGCTTTCATTCGTGTTTATGCTTTATAAAGCACATTAACGTAGTTTACGAGATTGGAGAAAATTATTAGATAAGACGAACTAAGTATATAAGGTGTTTTCAAATTAAATACCAATACTTTCAGAGCTGATAATACTCGTCCTTAGAATTAGACTTAAGTATAAAAGTAATTTAAAGTTTATGTTAGTTTTTGGAGAAAATTAGGAAAACAACTGTACCACGTAATAACACACTATTAATAAGATTATCATATCACTATGATCAGAATTCAACAATGAAGACTTCTTTAATTACGTCATTGATGACAAACAAGGAAGCTCACTTGACAGAACCACATTGTCAGTTAAATGCACAGAATGTTTTTTATCCTTGTTTTTGTTCCTATTTAATTATTTTTATTTATTTATTTAATCCCATAAAAAACATTCCATGTAAAAAAGAGGCCAAGACAGTAAAGAATAATAAGAATGCCGGAGACTTAGACTACGAAATATCTCGCAATTTAATACGGAGGAAGAGTTTCGAGACGGACTCTTTTTACTTTTTCATTTTTTGTACCATTCACTGCAAATGTAAGTATTTATGCAGTTGGTGTATCTAGAAAACTGAACCGAAATTGTAAAATATTTTAGTTTTTCCTTGATTGATACACAAAACACTTAATTCTATTCTAAATTTGAAGCTTCTATGTCTGCTAGTAGTGCCTTAGAATTTTGATGATCGGTCAGTGAGTAAGTCAGTGACATAATTAAGAAACTGACTAATTATAATTCTTAAACTACCGGTTCAAATTGAATGAAACTTGAAACATACCGTGTTTATACAGTGCCTGCTTGGTTGCTGAAAATTCAGGATTCTAGTTTTATCCACAACGAAGTTATTGGGGGGTCGAACATGGCTTGAACGGCTTCGAGAAAAGGATGGTACGGCGGTGCGCTGTTTTCCTCGACTTAGCGGGGGCACTGCCGTGCCCCCAGATTATTTTGACGTAGGTTAAGAACTCTTAAAGTTAGTCTAGTCGTAGGTTAGCACCTTATAGATACCATAAGAACCTGATGAGAACCTGTAATTGGCTATATGGTTTTATTATTTTGTCTATAAATATGTTGCGCTGTTGGTTTTCCATGTATCAATAAATAAATAAATAAAAAGAATGAGCAGCATGCGCCACGCCTTTATGGATGTACCTTGGTCTATTCTAAAGGGCAAGGCCCGATTGGCCCGACAGATTTTTATCTAAAGACTTGCATGAAATTTTGAGTTACTAACCCAGCGTCCTGGGGTGAACACTAAACCCTTTTGACATGGGTACGGGTCACCCAGCCCGCTCTATATACGCGCATACATTCCTGCCACCGACCGCTCTGCCAAAAGCGAAACGACAGACAAGAGACTTCTCTCAGAGGAACGCGTCGCGACCTGGCTATCACGTGAAGAATAGTCCCTCGTGACGTGTCGCGTCAAAACGACTCTCCTAATACCTCAGCCACACACACTATGCTCCTCGCGCTGCTCACCGCTCTGCTCCTCGCACTGCTCACCGCTCTGCTCCTTGCGCTGCCGCGATGTCGCCTTCTTAGGCCACACACTGCTCAACTCACGCGATTAATCGCTCATTAGATTACTTACTTGAATTGCTGCTCCTTTGACTCGCGCGGAGCGGTGGGCATGACGAAGAGCAAGATAAGCGGCATGAAGAGTAACGTCGCCACACCATGTCTCTGCCTCCTTCCTCGAGGTTCCCCTGTGACCCGGCGAGTGTGTGGCGGGGGCGGGGTGTAAGTGAATGAACCCCATAATTACCAGGATCCTCACCTTGGGCGTGGAGGGCGCGTCGGGGAAGGGGAAGGGCGGCGCGTGCGCGTGCGCGTGCGCGTGCGCGTGCTTCAGCGGGCAGCGCCCCTCCGCGGGGGGCAGGGGCCGCTCTGTCGACACAGACAACACTATTCGATACATTCAAGTAGCGATCTGCCGTTCCGGGGAATATTCCCATACAAGGGAATATACGGGAAGATTGAAATTGTGTATGTTTATATATCTTGCTTGATGATATGATTGATATCTTGAGATACGTGGATATCGTGGACGATAACTTGGGCCTTGATTTTTTTACCAAGACATTACCCAGTGTAGTTTATCTACAAAAGTTAATTCCCAATGGGTAGCTACTGGGAATATTCCCAATGGGTAGCTACTGGGAATATTCCCATAGCTACTGGGAATATTCCCCCGGCCGAAAAAATAATAATACAAAAGTACTTCTACAAATAACAAAGACGATACAAAATATTACAAGTTAATTAAAATATGTACGAATACAAAGTATGAAAATACTCACATATTAACTAATACACAAATGCAATTTTTGGCGAATGGCATTTTAATTGTTGGGGCACTATTCATTATAATTAGTCTTATTACAATTACAACTAATTTTCCTAATTTGTATTTCAATATTCCCCTGTCTTGGGAATATTCCCCGGCACATCACTAGATTCCAGTAAGGCTACGCTTTTATTAAAAGCTTTTATTTAGTTTCACCTGTCCCGTTGTCTGTCTGTCTGTAATCAAATCTTGCAATTTAAATTTGACCCACTTGCCGGTGACCGATTGAGCTGAAATTTTGGGTATAAGTACAGTTTGGATGACAATTCAATATTATGGTACCATCGAGCTGATCTGATGATGGAGTCGGAAGGTGGCCATGGGAATTCAGTACTTAACCGACGTAACCCCGTTGAGTTTGGGCTCGTTAGAATCGTCTCAATTAGTAGTTGATGATGGTATACAGAAAAGTACAGTCGGCAATAAAAGCTTGTACCAAAAATTAAATTTTTGACAGAAACTTTTTATGTTTAGTACCTGTGCGGTTTTTCGCTGTTCATCACATAAGTAGCCGTTCTCGACATGTCATGTCACAGTACTATAGGTACCTTAACTTAACTACCTAAGTCCTGTTTCTGAGACAACTACCTACGTGAGGTAGACAGCTACTTGCTTCGGACTTTAAATAACAGCAGCACCAATAGCGAAGACACACATTTTGTGTCATTGTATTGTATTTCTACTCCCTTTGTCTCTGTCTGTCTTTTGTGTAGTGATTAAATATCTTCTTTCTTTCTTTCTTTCTAATAGAAATGGATGGATTTTGCCAACTAAACTTCTCTGCACAAACTTGCTGATGCTATAAAGTTTTCTAAACCTGAAAACTCTGTATATACTAGTACATTTTTATTAAGTACGCTGTAGAGAAATACAAATAAGAACTTCTCTAATCAATGAGTGTCTCTTAACCGCTCACTTGATTTCGGATTAAAAAAAAGGTATGCTTCAATTTTTTTCTTATCAAAGCAGCCCATACTTCGTTTGGCAACCACAGGTGCCTCCATCAGTTTAGGGGTCCGCGAAATTGGCAACTCGCTAACATAAACAAATAAGACTTTCAAACTTCAACAAATCACCAACCTTTCTCCTCATCATGTGTCCCGTTAGCCCCGTTGCTCCCACTGTGTCCGTTAAGGCCGTTGTGTCCGTTGACTCCATTCCCGTTGACCCCATTGACCCCATTGACCCCATTCTCGTGGGGCTCGTCCGAGTCGGCGTCGCTGGCCGCGGTGTCGAAACCCAGCCCGACGATGGCCCGCGGGATGTCGGCGTCGTCTTTGAGCCAGGGGTGCTCCAGGCACTCTTCCACTGTAAGACGACCCCTGGACAAGAAAAGTTAGCATAAGTATTTTAGGTAGCATGACAAAGAGACAGTATACAATGTCATATACATACTGCAATATCTTCAAAGACTCGCTCACTTTGAAGACGCTAATTAAAATCTGATTTAGTAATACAGACCTAACGTGTAACGAGTCATAGTGCAAGTGGAATCTGCCGCTTTACGTGACTAACCTAAATTCTAGCAGACGCCAGTGTACAGACAATGTTATTGATTGTATTTTACGGGCAAAAAGCTGAGCATTCTTTCTTATTGCCGTTGTTTCCAAAAATGTATTTGTTTCTACCAGCGCAGATTTTCATCTTTAAGTAGATCTGAGGAAACTAGGAGCGCACACTAATTTATAACTTGGGATTGGGACTTGGGATCGATATCCACAACGAGCATGTTAGAGCTGCTGCTGACCACTAAGTCTCCTGCTTGATCTATTCTATCAGGCATGCAGATTAATACAGAAGTATAGTAGTATACGGGACACGCTCGTCGTAGCTCTACAGCTAGAAATTGCATGGCCCTCTGCGAGACACCGCGGAACAGGTCGCGCGGGACGCTCAGCAGGCACTGGGCAATGTTCAGGTAAATCTGCTTGGTCTATTCTACCAGGATCGCAGACTAATACAGAAGTATACTCACTTGGGATCCACGACGAGCGTGTCCCGTATAAACTGCATGGCCCTCTGCGAGACCCCGCGGAACAGGTCACGCGGGAAGCTCAGTTGGCACTGGGCGATGTTCAGGTAGGTTTCCTGCTTGGTCTCGCCCGCAAACGGCGAGTAGCCGCTGACCAGCACGTAGGCCAATACGCCGATAGACCACATGTCCGCAGCTAGTGACAGCGGCTCGTAGGACAGGATCTCTGGTGCTGAAAAGAAATGAGGCACATATGAATAATAGTACTAAAACTTGATAGCGCCCTGGAGAGTCCCAAGTCAGAGAAAAAGTTCCCCGTTAAACCGTCGATAAAACTAAGCCATACCTATTTCGGCAAATGCAGTCATTATCGCAAATTAAATTCCTTAGTTCGTTAAAGACATGCACGTATTGCTTAATACGCTACTTAGACAAGGTTACGATCTTTAGAAATTAACAAAATGCATGTGAAAACGACCAATAAGAGCGTATGTAAAGCATAAAGTTCATTTGGTTCACAGTTCGTTCATTTATTAATTTCCATATTTCGAGAAAACAAAGCCGCAAGATTCTCCTAACAGCCACAATACGAGTAAGTGCAGTTTTGCTGGCGATCGAAACCGTTAACAGCATTTTAGTCGGTGTAAATTAAGAGTGTTAATTTCTCAATCAAACCAATAAGTTTCAATCATAATCTCGTATACTTTCCACGCCAGAAATTCCCAAACCTAGCTGTTAATAACTCAATCCTAGTCTGGACTATCTATTTAGACATGTCGCAATCGCGTGCGACTCGCGCGTAACTCAGCGCGGCGGCGTCATCGTCATCTCGAAATGTAATTAAGAACTGTGATTGGAGCGAGATTTGTCATTCTAACTGGATAGAATCGATAGGTTCGTTTGGTAGTTGGCTTAACTTTTCAAATTGAAAGTCTGATTGGTGAAACGTGTCTTGATTTGCTTAAGCCATTTTGTTGGAACCAGGTATTCAAGGTTTGCTTTATTAAAACTCTAATCTTTAGTCTGAGATGATCCTTGGAAAATCGGAAGATTACCTAATAATCGGATACGAGAGAAGTTAGAGACCTTAGTGAACATGAACTAGTGAATATTTTATTATTTCTTCTATTCATCATATCAGCCCGAATACGACCAATGACCGGTCTCCCGCGACTTTTACCAGGTCGAAAAGAACAATTCTTCTCTAATGATATCTAGAACAAGAATCCCATCAGTTTCGTATTCCGAACATGGAGTATCAAGCCACGACTTACCAACATAGTCTCTCGTTCCCAATATCTCTCTGACATGCGCTCCCGGCTGGATAGCCCGACTGATCCCAAAGTCACATATGAGGAGCTCCTCTCCCCCACCAGTCAGCAACAAGTTCTGTGGCTTCAGGTCTAGATGCGCGATGCGACGGGCGTGGAGATGTGCAAGTCCTTCTAGGACGTGGCGCAGGGCGCGGCGCGCGGCGCCTTCTGACAGACGCTCCTCCTCGTCTAGGAGGCGTTGGAGCTCGCCGCCGGCGCACAGCTCCAGGACTATGGCCACTTCTGAACGGGTCTCGTAGACCTGGAAAAGTTGGGAGTTGGTTAGTTATGTGATAATAAGGACGTTCGAAAAAGTTATTTATATGATTTTTTCTAAATTAATTGCTACATAATAAAACTTGTCATAATCGACAAAGCAAGCGAGCATAATAGTTAAGGGTCCGCAGTACCTAAGCTCGGCTGAATTTCACCTTCCCATACAAACGTAGTTCTGACACTAACATCCACCACGTCCAGGCGTTCCTTTAATTTGATTTGGACGAGTTGGACGCAATACTCATCAAGACCTGTGCACACTGTGTCACCAGGACGTTGCGGATTGATGCGAACTTGCCCCTGGATTACTAACCTCGTGTAAACTGACAACGCGCGTGCACCCAGCGCACATCGCTAGCACAGCCACCTCGTGCTGGATCTCCCGCGTGCTGTCCGCCGCGCGTCTCCGCTTGCGGATGAACTTGGCGGCGTACTCCTCGCCGGACACCAGATGGCGGATCTTGCGGACTGATGCGAACTTGCCCCTGAAATTAAAGAAGAGAAGAGTTAGTTGTGCTTTCTTGACATAGCTAGTTGTTAAGTGACTAGCCTGTAGGCGCCTGGATCAATTTATAATCAAGCTGCTCACTTGACATGGTTTATAAAACAATAAATAAATATTTGCGGACAATCTTACGCAAATCAACCTAGTCCCAAACTAAGCAAAGCTTGTACAATGCACTTAAAAAGAGCTCTGGTGGCCTTTTATATGGCGCCCGGAGATCTTTATACATCCTTGCTTGCTTGCTTCATGCATGTTTGTTACATACTTGTAACCCCAATGAGGTTTAGTTTCCCCTCTGCGTCGAAAGGTCAGGTCGGGTAAATGGTACTTAGTTAAAACACCAGGAGGTAATAAGATAATAGCGATATACGCTTGGAACGTGAGCGGAAATAAATCCAGTCTAAAAGCTAGCAGACCCAATGAATACAGTAATATATAATACTTTAAAAAATTTGGAGTGGAAATCGGGAACAATTTGATATTTCCTTAAATAGCACTTCACTTCACTATTATTGAGGTAGGAAACAGCGAAATCATCCCGCTCGAATTTGGAGCAGTCCAACTGGAGAAGTACCTCCGCCTTGCAGAAGACCACAGCCATAATAACACTACTACTTGCTCTGTAGTAGTGTTGTGTTCCTGGAGGTGAGCAAGGTTGCCAGAGCTCCCGAAGATGCGTTGTGTTAAGAGCGAGGGAATTTGTTCCTTCAGCTGTCAACACGGCGAATCCTCAAACATATCAAGGGTCGGCAACGCCCATGTTACTCCTTTGGAGTTGCATGGGTCTATAGGCTGCGTTGTCCGCTTACCATCACGCGGGCCGTACGCTTGTATCGTTAGTCACTAGTGTCACTACAGGGTATCCGTCTAATCAGTAATTTACATCATCATCTTGGATGATTTCGACCACGAGTAGAGAAAAGAGAACCTTGCTAACAAGAGCGTCGTTCATCAGCTCTCAGGTGACTGACATAGCCTATCTTTACATATGAACGATAGCAGTATAGTGGCTACAGTAGAATACTATTTGACAAATCCATCGGCACGTTAACACGAGTAGCTAACATTCCACGAACCCACGAGCTCTCAACACGCGTCATTAACACTAAATTCTGGGACCGTTCCAGACATTCTAATTACCGCCGTTACACGCGCAGAATGCGCTTTCCGTTTGACTGACTCATTTGCGACGAAAACATGTCACACGTTAACAATGTGATTTGTAAAATCAAATATCGTATCTCAATACGATATTTGACTGGTGGTCAAATCAGCAACTTTTCACGAAGCGTCAAAAGAGCTCTTTTAGCATCAAGGTATTATGAAATTGGAACACCTATTCAGAAAAGAGTAATTGTTGTCCTCAAATAAAGAATCAAAGTTGTACTTTTCGTCCCTGTTTTTGGTATTCAGGAAAAAAATTCCTCATAGCAGGTGTGAAAAGCAGCAATGTGCCAATCGGTAGCAAAAATATTTCCATCTTGGCCGTAAACACTTGAATCCCTCGTTACGCTCAAGATTCAAAATTCAATAAGATGTAAATACGAGTATATCATTTAGCCCCCTTGAGACACAATCTAGTATCGCAGCGGAATACCTACTGGCAAATGACATCGCTATTGTCTATGGACATACAACGTCCAGCATGAAGTCATGTTTCTCGGATATTTTTGTTGATTGATAATGCAAGTATGATTTATTTTAAGGCTCGACCTTTGACATTTTCGTGAAAATGAGTTGTTTAGTAACCATCTTACCTATACATTATAATTATAACGTAACAATTTATACGTCGGAAAAAATATATCATAATCTGCAAGATATGAGAAGTAACATAGTTTTCGTAGAAATCCCTTTTTAAAAAAACAAAGTAGAGAAAAAAAATCTAAAATCACCCCTGTTTGTTCACCTGTAACCATTTTACTGCTCCATCTTTTATCAGAAAAAAATGAAATTTTATAATCTTCGTCAAAAAATAATGAACAAGAACTTTGTTTTGTTACTTACTTGAATTGAAAAAGAATTGAACAGTTATGGCCAGAAAACCAGTTTTCTGACCTAAAATTGTTCAACTTTGATGCCAAATATCTCGAAAACAATAAACTTTGAAGTAAATATGGGATACTATATTGCTTAAAGCCGTCGTTGTTAATATAATAAGCTACAAAAAACATTAGAAAACTAAGGGATCGAAGAACGAAGTAGGGGTGCCCCTTAAATTAATCTCCCGAACGCCGACTCGCGCTGCGGAAAACTATAAACAAATCTCAAGAAAGTTAGATCACATTGGACGTCAAGTTGTACTTATTTGAATTTGTTACGTTCCGAGCCATATCCACTGACATATTTATTCAGACTATTGTAATAAAATGTAGCTCAAACCCAGCATTCCAATAACCTTAACAAAACGCGACCCCGCTTGGAAAATCATTCCAGTCCAATTAAAGACCGAGAAATGTTTAGAATATCGACGCGTGAGTCACCCGCCTCAAATGGAGATAAATAATCCACCCCAACATGGCAGCACTGGTTTTAATGACAAAATGGCGTAAGCGACGGTGTTTTAGGACTACGTTAAGTCTTTCTTGAATAAGTGGGGTAGAAGAGGAAACGAGGCTGTTCAAAGGACGCTGGACTAGTTAGCGCTGCGCTTTATCGCTAGGTAATTGAATTAAAAGGGCATATAGAACATTGCAGATAATTTTCTATCGAGTATGTTTAATGTCATTCGAAGTAAGTTTCTAATGAGAGATAAATTAGAGAAGAGAGTAATTACTGTTACAGAAGATTCAATTTGGTTCATTAGCAACGCGTGTGCAATTTTGAAATTGTGTAGGTATATAATTCTATGTCAGAACACACTTATAAATTAGATCGCTTATACCCTTACTAGCAATGATGTATGTATGTGTTAGTGGGAGAGGAACGAATGCTTTAGCTCCGACATAAAAGCGATCATGTTAGTTAGACTGGACTGGGTGTTCAATGTCAATGTCAGGGCATAAAAAAATGTTATGTTGAATGAATATTACACGCAGCTCTTGAAGAGCTGTCAATTCTTGTAGAACTGCTCGAATGGTTTAAAAGCAAATATGATTGCAAAACTACGTGTAAATGCATTTACGGCGCCCGAGGAACATAAATCTGCTTCTAGCCATTACAACCGTCTTAAAGTGGCTGTCGCTTCGACGCTCATAGGCTGTTTTATTTAGCAGTTTGGTATAGCAATTAGGCTGCCGTGAACCACCAAATCGTCGTATCTGTACACGGTTTTCATAGAGAGATACGACGTTTTCAATTTTGGGGGGATAGTGCCGGCTGCCGCGCCGCCCGCGGCGCCCGCTTGTCAGCGCGCATGCGCAGTGGAATGCAACGGGAAACGCCGGGGAAAGTGGGAACGGTTTCGCCACTGGGATAAATCAATCTTTGCCGACGTGTGTGCGACGGTTGAAAATTGGAATTCTGAACACGCAACCGAAATTATTTATCTGTAAGTATGTGATTATTCATAGCAATAGGCTAATATATTTCATTAGTTCATTAAGTTTCATGTTTAGATGTTACTGCGCGTATGAATAATTGTAGGAAGATATATAAGATTTAACAAAATTGTCCTTCAAAATTTGTACACAATTTTTCAGCCACTTGCCGATATCCGATTGAGCTGAAATTTGGCATACATAATGTAAATTCGGCCACAATGCAACATTATATCACCATCGAGCCGATTTGATGAAGACAGATGATGCCCATAGCAACTTCTAAACTAAATATTTCAATGAATCAAACTGGAATTGGTCCCCTGAAGATATAAAACAGATTAGATTAGATTAGATTATTTTATTTCATTCTCAAAATTTACATGTCATTTCATAAAATTAAAATAGCATGGATTCACAAAAAGATCGTCAGTGTATAAGAATAAAAAAACAATATTAAATAATATTCAATAAAAATCCAATTTTAAATGAAAAACCAATTTTAAGTAAACAAAAATACTAATAATAACGCAAATAGGAACAATTTAAATACTTAATGATAAATGGTACAAATTCAATAACAGAATATTAATAATAGCTAGGCCAGGCCATCCTAGATTTAAATTGTCAGAAGTTAAGAAAACAACAAATGAAATGCAGCACAACTCTAATCAACAACCAAAGAGCTTTAGGTGGGGTTAACCACGTGTACCGAAGGAGGCCAATGTCATCGGCGGGGGGGGTTTACCCCCTGTGCTAATTGCGTGACCCGGTCACCGGCCTGATTGTGCATTGCGTCATAGTAGGCGCTGTTGTTATAAAGGCATGGATTGGAATTGGAACATTATGGGATTTTTCAATAGCTGTCAGAACTGGCCAACAATAATCGAGTTATATGTTGGATGCCTATATAATAGATGTTTGGTGATATGTACCATATTGAATACAAGATACACAACAACTTTATTGGATAATTTTATGACTAGAATTAAGTGCAATGGATTACTACTTACCTAATTACCTATCGAAGGAAGATTCTGAAGATGAAGGTTGATTATTTAGCACATTCAACGGCGTACAAACAGAGATAGATAATAAGTAGGTACTTATATATATTAAGGACTAAATAGAATAGAATAGAATAGAAATTTATTCGGATTACACATCACTACACATACATTCACACAATGCACCTTAAGAGCTAACAAATAGGGATGTGCTACCGAAAAGGTCTCCACTCAGCAATGCAGTTGACACAGCAGTGCCAACGGCGCTGGTTTTCTGTGGATACAGTGAGGTGTGCGGGACAGCATACTGCGCGACTCGTATTAAGGGCGGTATAAATACATAAAAATACAAAAAGTAATATTCAATGCATATAAGTTTATAAATAAATTTGTGGTTAAATTAATTTGAATCTCTAGAGTTAGTTAGAGTGAGTGTTGGTGTTGGTATGCAGCAATTATTATTATTTAAAAGCTACCTAAATAGGACATAAACTAAGCATGTTGTTAGTTGACATGTCCTACATACATGTCTAACATGTCACATTAATAGTACCAAGTGATAGTTGAATTCCCTATGTAATTATTTCTAATTGACACCATAAGAGTCCGCGCCGCAGATCGATATAATTCTGCCCTAGAAATAAGTAGGTCACGGGACCCAGATATCGTATAAAAGGTTTGCTCTAACGTTGGATCAGAGAGTAAATAAACAGGCTGTGCACCCAATTTTTTTGCCAATAAGAAATTATCTTTACAACTATGTGAACATTTATAAACCTGGGCTGTGTTTGTAGATACGTTCATTCATATTTGTCACTTCGATTTCGCGACGGAGTAGGTCGAAAGTTCAGTCAAATTCTCTTATAATTTCCTTCGATTTGATTCATTAACGCGTTCATCTTTTGCAACATTGTAGCAGGGAATCTTAAGATTCGAATCGCAAGAAGCAATCAGAGATTCGCATCCCTCTTTTTAACCGGATTTCGGCATGATTACAGTACGCAATGCCTCGGGCGGCATGCGGCCTGCAGACCCGACGAAATTCGGCGAATCGCCAGCACCTGCTTACCATCTGCTGGCTATTCAAAACCGAAGTTCTTCCAATGCAGCCATCGTCCTCCTTACACTCGTCGTAATCGAAAGGGATGGAGGACACGGGATGCACAAATTTCGGGATGACTTACTCTGAATAGGGACAAACCAAACCGGTTGGTTTTTTTTGGTCGGTGGAGCGTAGCGACTAGCAACAGTGACGATGATGTTTATTGTACCGCTCGCGATATACCTAACAAGTTTTTGTGAAACCTTTGCGATCATTCAAGTACGTATTCTCGACCGGTCGAGCATGATTGATGGAATTCGGGATCGGAAATATGAATGGATTTCGAAATTTCTGAATATTTTTACCAAAAGTTTTGCTCATATAAGTATTTCATATTCTTGCCATCTTTCAATTAACTAAAGTCTGAATAGAAGCCATGATCAAAGAAGATTGGTGAAAAACTAGCTACTGGACGAATCTATTAGAGCATACCACACCTCATGTTTAGTTAGATGCAGGAACTGAAACCTAATTAGCCTGGATGCCACCAAACAAGGCTTTATCCGAGGAAAATTCAATTCAATCCTTGGTCTCTTTTGGTCGAATTAAGTTCAGGCATAATATACCTACTTACAGTAAGATAGTTCAAACCCATTCGTATCAAAACTATGTCAGTTCCGTCAGTACAATCCACAGGACCTTATCAGTACAATCATTCTACGTAAGCCAGAATCTCGGACAGAATTTGCAAGAGATTACCCAATATAATTGCATTACGTATAAAGTGACACGTTCAGCCGTATCGGGTTGCAAAAATCCTATTATAGATTATGATATTTTTATTGGTCATTTTATAATTGAGAAATGCTAAAACACTGTGATTAACTGGAGCGCTACTTTACAATGTCAAAACGTCGCAAGTGCCAACAGCCTACACAGTAAGTTAGGTCCTTTCGACAACCAAGACGGGTAATAGAAACATAAAGACGTTTTAAGATAAGTATCTCCTCTCACTGATCGGGCGTCCATTTTCACTCCTAGACAATGGTCCGCAATTTATCAACGGGAATCTATTAGAAGCCCCCGCAATACACTCGAATTGTGCTACTTCCTAGTAGGTAGTTACGAGAACTACTGTTTCTTAGATTGAGAAATAAAATAAGCGCATTGATTATATCTACCGAAGTAATTGTCCCATGAAAAATCTTGTTATTCCGGCATGTATACAGCCATTACTGACGTATCTCTTGCATGAAGGGGTGACGTGTCGAATGTGTGACAATATAAGTATGTAATGTGTATTCGCATACGTCACCATTCACCACTACATACAGGAAGGGCTTTACTTAAGTTTATTACCTATAAATAAATATGTGAAATCTGTATTATAACTTGTGATAATCATAACATTTCCAAAGATATAAAACAGGATAATTAATAGGTATAAATACTCAAATATTACGAAGTACCACTAAATTACTGTCATATTAATAATATTGAACCGTACCGATAAAACGAACTAATCACTGTTGTATCGATAATGGGTATTGGCAACACTGCGTTGAAAAGCAATTTGAGTGTATTAATTAATTACACATTAAACCCGTTATAACATTTGGCGACGAGCATACGAAACGAACTTTTATTTCACGTACTTTGCCGGCCATGACAAAAGTAAACAGAAAATGTAGCAGTAACAATTACCAAAAATAACCTCAAAATTATGATATGGGTGCACATGAACTAATAAAAGGAGGAAAGAAGGGGTGGATTCAAGAGAAGTCTAAAGAAGAGTTGATAAACATCGCTAATGATTTAGCAAGAGACACTATATTTGATGAAAGTTGTTCAATTGATGAAGTCAGAAAATACTTGCGCGAGTACATAGTAGAGAAGAATCAAGAAAGAGAAATAGGAGACAGGTTGCGAAGCGGCAGTGTCATCATGAGCGCGATAACCGGTTTAGAGGTGTTTAAAGGCATAAATTGGAAGGCTTATCAACAACTATTTGAATGTTTTGTGTTAATAAATGACATACCTAAAGAAAAGAAAGTTCCTTTACTAATTACCAAGTTAAGCACAGAAGTTTATGGATTATTAACGACGTTGTGTGTCCCAATCCCAACCTTACCTGTAAACGAAACCTACGAAAACATATGCCAGAAACTTGATAAATATTATCATCCCATAAAAAATAAGGCATTACATCAAGCAGAATTCCGAAAAAGATGTCAGAAACTCAATGAGTCTATAGAAGATTACATCATAGAATTGAAAAAACTATCTAAAAATTGTGAATTCAACAACTTAAATGAAGAGCTTAAAGAAAGGTTATTGAACGGAGCCTATCGTGATGCTGTTAAATTTGAGTTATTAAAAGGAGCTGATAAATCATTAGACATGTTAATTAACATTGAGAAAACACGTTTATTATTCTGACAGCTTTTCAACGCAGTGTTGCCAATACCCATTATCGATACAACAATGATATGTTATCCCTGACGCGCCACTTATCTGCAAGTAGCTGGCACTGTTTGAACTGAACTAAACAATATCAAATGGTGGCAGCCACCGCCGTACACTCAACAGTAATTGCTTAACTTTGTCACAGTCTGTGTGGCCGGGCTTCGCAGGGAACGAATTAAGAGACATTGAAATCCCGGGAACCCGGGATCTCGCTGGGTTACAATTAACAACTTAGAAAAGTAGAAAAACCCACGACATTTTCATTTCTAAGTTCAATATCTTACAAACGGCTGAGAAGGCCGGGCCTAGCTAAGAACCATTTTCATTACGTCAGCTTTAGGACAAAAAAACTACATAAATAAATAAATAATAATAATAAATAAATATAAGGGGACAGTCTTACACAAATCAACCTAGTCCCATAGTAAGCTCAGTAAGGCTTGTGTTATGGGTACTAGACAACGATATATCAAATAGACATAAATACTTAAATACATAGAAAACATCCATGACTCGGAAACAAATATTCATGCTCATCTCATCTCATCACACATATATTTGCCTTTACCGGGATTCGAACCCATCGGGATTCTCATTGAAATCTGTTCATCCGTTAAGGAGCTACGATGCGACAGACAGACACACAGATGCACAGACACGTCAAACTTATAACACCCCTCTTTTTGCGTCGGGGGTTAAAGAAGCGAAGCGCTACTTAACGGAGAGTCGCAATGCAAAGATTTAGCGTGCATTCAAATTGTTCTACTTGCGAAAGCATGAAAAAAATAATAATAATAATGATATGAATATGTCTTATTCTGAATTTACAGGATCTGCACAAATATGATGCACGCAGTTTCATTAATGATGAAATTATTTCATCAATAAAAACTTAAGTAGGTATATTCAGATTTTGTAATTTAACCTCAGTTGGCGTTTTTGCGAACATAACTCCGAGGCGCAGCTATATTTGCATATAGTTAGCTGCACCTCGGAGTAGTAAGATCCCGTAAATTCCGGGACTAAAACTGCACCATTCCTCCTCTAGCGACGCCAATTGGAACTCAAGCGCAAGTAATATTTACGATAGCCGCTCATGAATATGCGAGCTTCTAGATGTTGATAAAACGGCCATTTTTTCATATAAACCCCTCGCGGCGTCTCTGACAACGACATAAATCAAATAAATCACAATCATCAAGTGATAAATCCGAGCAATCACGACGAAATCACGTTGTGATCGCGGCGAGTGATTGGAGTCGGTGCGTTTTTAATCAGTGCCAAAGCCGATGGTCTGAGAACATTGAAATGATGATTCGGTAAAGTAGTGTTGCAATCAACATTTTTATTTATGACTAGGCGAAGTTCCTGTCATGGTTGAATGATGAACTAGTCGCTGATATATGTATTTGCTTCACTTAGTAACTGGTTTCCGAGTTATGTAGATCCTATAGTGAGACGACGGTAGTCATCTTGAACTTGTCGGTACTTCGGTTCATCGATATTTGATATAAGTACATGGCTATGGGGCTTGCTGTACGTAATTTAATTACAGTTACAAGGTAATGAGAAAAGTTATCAGTAACGCATGGGGTCTCCTTGGCTATTTTTTTTAATCAATGTTTTTTTAAGCTTGCCTTAGATAGATAGATAGATGTCATTTATTGTCAAAACTGTGGAAATAAGATCTCATGTCCTTGTTTTCTTAAACTACCGACGAAAACGATGAGTGTTATTATTTTAACACTGTTTGTGTGTCTGTCTGTGATATTATGGCTCCCAAGCAGATCAACCGATTAGAATGCGGCTTTTTTTAGTCCAGTCTTGACTAGTATTGCGTTTTCTTACTTTAATCAACCAAACTCAACATAAACTCTCGATTAAACGCAAAAAACAAACCCGAGCGTTATGAATGCATGGAAAACGTTCACTTTCAACACCGCTCGGCTCCAGGAATGTATGCAAGTCGGGTGCCGCCGTCCGTTTGTTTCACTTTCTGCATAATATGGCGATTTGTGGACCGCGTCATTAGATCGCGTAGGACGGACAGACAGACACTCTTCTAGTTAGAGAGCTGTAGGGCTTAAGGTTTAGACACATTTATTAGTCGCGAGCGGCGGGCACTAAAATTCAACATTTAGCGATGCATATTATAAGGGTGTGTGTCCATAAGAATTAAATAATTGCATAAAGGTAAAGCCTGAATATACACAGTTAAACTAAAGGTGAAGTAGAAGTGTATGAATATTAAATACCTACATACAACTAACTTAATTAAATGAAGAAACTTCGAATGCGTGATTGCAGTTTCATTCAAAATTCGCATACGACCAAATGACTTTAGAAACATCCCAGGGGATATGCGAGACGTAAAAAACTTTAAAGAGTTAACTTTTAGACTTTAGGACATTGTCCAACCAATTGCTTAATTTGCGCGATCATACGAAGTTCCGGGCTCGGCTCAATGAATGGCTCCATAATTAGGCACTTTCATGCAGCAATCATGCAATCATTTCATACGTACTCGTATTAGTAGGGCAGTTTCAGGTGATAATTTGCCGCCATAAAATTAAAGAGGCCGACGGAGGAGTTGGTTCCTATCAAAAACTTAAAGCTATGGACCTAACAAGTACCTGAAAAAAATTTGGTGCTTTTGTCCAGCGTGTCCACATTTACAACAATTTGTTCGAGCACTCTGCCCCACTATATGGCATTGTTTAAGAAACAGTAGCTAATAGCTAATTTTAGAATAATCTGAACATGACTGGTAGCAAAATAGCAATTTTCGTTGCCCTAAAAGCGATTTTTCAATAAGCACGAATTAGGGAGCGACCACACCGGTGCTTAACGCTGCGTATACGCGTTGAGGTGTCGTATGCGTCACGTATTCTTCATACATTTTGCTGCGTTTTACGGTGCGCACCTTTAATCTAGCTTTACTTACTTATAATTTTATATCGTCCCTCGTTTGTAACAATTGGCTAACTTATTCATCAGCATCATCATATCAGCCGAAAGACGCCCACTGCTGGACATAGGCCTCCCCCAAAGAGTGCCACAATGACCAGTCCTGCGCCACCCGCAACTTATTAGCAGCAACTAAATTCATAATTTAATACATTCTCAATTTACCTAAGAAAGAAGCCTAGACACCATGTATACAAAGTTCACAGGCTTTAAATATAGCGTTTATCTTGAGTTTACTAATGCACGCCCTAGAATCGCTGCAAAAACGTCAAATTCAAGAACCGTCTAAGCGCATTCACACACTACACGGTAGCACGGCGAGCGAGCAACATTACTCAACCAACGGAGCACTGACCGGCTAAAAGCGAGCCGTCCTTGGCAGTGTCCGTGACGGTTGCACAACGTCATTGGTAATCGATGGGGCGCTGTCCATCGATAACAGTCCGTTTCTTCATCGCTGCGATCGAAGGTTCCCATGGACTGTGGCGTGTTTTCGTAAGCCGAAACTAAACTTAGGGGGGAAATGTGCTGGCCGGTGGAAGCAATATTTCTACGGATTACTAATGTACAGTCGAGGAAATTGAATGTACTTTACACACTTTTGGACCGTAACGTCATTCAAACAGAGTTAACACGTGCCAAACCTTCATTATCCTCGAACGTACAGATGAATCACTCTGAATAAAAAATAAAGAGAAAAGTCGAAGTTGAGCGTGGACGCGGCAACCATTTGTGTCGAATTTTTTAGTCATTAAGCTTCCAAAAGCGCGCCTGGCCTGGTACTTCCTAACTTAGGAATCGGAATTAAAACTTTTAAGATCAATTCTTAGGGCGAATATCCACCAGGAATGTGTGTAGATGCGTTTTCATATATTTGACACCACGCATGCTGAATTGTAACAATATATTGCTCTCAGACTAGAATTTACAAGCAGACCCAAGGCAGTGGTAAAACTCCAGAATAAAATGAACAATAGCTCATAATTTCTTTCGCAATATCACTGAGCCACTACATAGTTTCATTCTGTACCATCTCACAAGCCAGGCGGCGCCGGCGTCAGCACTAAAAGGCATCGCTTAGAAGCCGATGTGGAATAATCATATTTGAAGCCCGATTTGGTTGCGCTCCGATGTCTTACTGTGATCGTGTTGTAATCTAGAGATTATCGTCAGTCTGACGATTGCGATGAAATGACTCAATCAGTAAAGCACGGTTATTCTTTCAAATTGAAATAATAAATCCATTTATTTTAGAAACAATGACATACCTATTCCTTTTACCGTAAATCTCATAAAAAACATTCCATGTAAAAAGCGGCCAAGTCTCGAAACTCTTACACCGTAAAAATTTGTGAGATATTTCATAGAGCCAAGTCTTAGGCATTCTTATTATTCTCTATTTGCGTGCTAAATCAAATTTTGTGACTTGTCAATCTCCTATCGTAAGTATTGTACAAATGTAGATTATATAGTAATTTCGCAATAAGGGTATAAATAATATATCACAGAATTACTGCATATCACCGATTAGTAAAGTTTTGCCCTACATCGAAAATAATTTATTACAGGACAAATTTACACAAATCGAACCCAATAAGTAAGTTCAATAAGGCCAAACCGGTCGTCAAATCAATGAATCGACGCATCCTTGGCTTGACACTCTTGAACTGACAGTCCGCATCAATCATGGGTATGAATCTATGAATAGTACTGAAAGCGGATTTTGTTGAAAAAAAACGATAGACCTCACGGCGTCAACTGCACCCGTTTAGGACGTTTATCTGAAGACACTATACTGTCCAACAGCAAGTATCGTGATGAGTGGATAAGGAGATCGAAACGGGACGGCCTTGCGAGCGCTTAATTGCTATAAACAGTGAGATGAGCGGCCTTCGACCGGTCCTCATGCTTGTTGACAGTAAATGCCTACGGGTACTGTCACATGTGATATATTTACGCAGGAAAGTCTCAGGTTTCCTTGAGTTTCCAAATTAGCGGAGACGGTTAATTCATTTAAATAAGACTCGTATAATTGAGACATACAATGCTGAGCCAGTGTCCGGTACACTGCCGCAGAGACACACTTGTTTCATATTTTATCTGTTTTTTGTTTATTTTATTGTTTAACAATGTGTGTCCTGTGTGTTTGTGGAAAAAAAAAATAAGTTTGTGAATAAATGATTCTTTATTTTCTTCCTTTATTATATGTAGAACTGTGAGTGAAAGATCAAAGCATATATATATATATATATTTTATATATATATATATATATTTTATATATATATATATATATATATAATATTCACCGTTAGACAAGAATGTGGCCCGTGTTGGTTGCCACTTAGTTAAAAACATGAAGAAAGTCTGTCAAATACGTGACAGTCATCGAATACCCACATAGCAACAGGTAAATGTGATCAAAAATACCTACCTGAACACATCAACACCATCGACATCATAGGTGCATGTAATATGTCTAAATTGAAGAATAAATAACTTTGACTTTGTCTAACAAGTCCTAGACGATAGAGATCAGATATTTAAAGACACCTTGCTGCCAAAGATATTTTTATTATTATAATTCCCCAATATGGCCGTAAACCGGGAGGTTCGATGCTTCAATAAACCGTCCATCAACCGTGGCCGTTAACCTTTATGGTCTATTTGCAGAGTCCGCGGTTCGATTCCCGGCCCATCAACGCTTTATTGTGGCTGCCGTGGAGGAAGTCATAAACTGACCATTTCGAGGGGTGACTTTCACGCGATCTCAACTTAACCAGCATTTTCAGTTCAAAAAACGACTATGCTACGTTGTTATAAAGTACAGTTTGGCAATGGACGCGCATGTCTGATAGGAGTTTTTAAAACTTTGTTAGGGTATCCAGTGTTCCATCACATTAATAATGCTTTATAAATTCACTCTCGCTTGATTTGAATCCGCTAACCCGAGTGTTGACTTCTTGAATGTTCAATAATTGGCAAGATTCCCGCCATCTACGAATTTCATAATAGAGTCCAAAATCTACTGACAATTATATCAAGTGGTCAGTTCTACTTTATCCTGTAAAGTCGTTTCTCAACGGATGATTTTCGTAGTTTTTACTTACAACAGCCACAATTAGTGTTGTGACTTAATGATCAGCCGAGCCTTGAAAACTCGAGCCGGTAAAGCTAAGACTAACTTCTAGCGTACAGAGAATGCTCGTTTTAGCCCTGACAGCTCGCACCTTTAAGGCTCGACCAAACTAACTCACAACAATAGCCACAACAGTAAAATCAGCATCTTTTTATGAAAGGTCGAAAACGCTCAAGGAAATAGGAAGCAGTAACGTAGCAATTTTCAATAGTCGAACGGTTCGTTTATTAATCTTGTTTTCAAAATAGTAGAACAAATTGAAGCTTGATGTTTTCCGAGCATTTTCGTGAACTCTGTTTATTCGATTGTAATTTATTTTTACTACTTAGCAGGGATGTCGCAGACATTCGCTTCCGCATCCGCAACTGCGGATGTTGCGCATGATTTTCAACATCCGTATCCGCCACCGCATCCGCAAAAATTGATGCAGTGTTTTTGCGGATGCGGATGTAGTACAGTTCGCGACCAGATAGGGACCATCACGGCGCGTGTTCAGTATTTTCGTGATAAGTCAATAAAGTAAAGTTCGCGACCAGATAGGGGCCATCACGACGCGTGTTCAGTATTTTCGTGATAAGTCAATAAAGTACAGTTCGCGACCAGAAAGGGGCCATCACGGCGCGTGTTCAGTATTTTCGTGATAAGTCAATAAAGTACAGTTCGCGACCAGAAAGGGGCCATAACGGCGCGTGTTCAGTATTTTCGTGATAAGTCAATAAAGTACAGTTCGCGACCAGATAGGGGCCATCACGGCGCGTGTTCAGTATTTTCGTGATAAGTCAATAAAGTCCAGTTCGCGACCAGATAGGGGCCATCACGGCGCGTGTTCAGTATTTTCGTGATAAGTCAATAAAGTACAGTTCGCGACCAGATAGGGGCCATCACGGCGCGTGTTCAGTATTTTCGTGATAAGTCAATTAAGTACAGTTCGCGACCAGATAGGGGCCATCACGGCGCGTGTTCAGTATTTTCGTGATAAGTTAATAATGATCTTCATTTCGTTTCTGTAATTCGCCGTATTTGCTACTCGTATTAATGATGCGTTAGGTTTGCAACGATTGTAAATCAGTCGCAACGTGTTCGAGTGCTGCGTAACCCTAAAGACGTTGCGTATTTATGTTTTTGAGCCTTTTGCTCAAGATCTGCATCCGCATCCGCATCCGCGGATGTGAGCCTAGAAATATTCGCATCCGCGTCCGCATCCGCGGATGTCTAAAAAGTCGCATCCGCGGCATCCCTGCTACTTAGTGTCAGCCACCGTATTCTCACCGCCCGCCATCTTGTGCTAGCTGCTCAGGCACAGACACGAGTGTTTATTCAGCATTGCCCAACATCAGCACCATCAGATAACGGAGGGTCCCGTGATGTTCCAGTTTACGCAACGCGCGAACAATAAATCACGGCGTCTCTGTTCGGTGCGCGGGCGCAAGATAACAGCGGAGGATATGTGGCACGAGCGGAGGCGTTCTAATAGCCAGCCGTTTATTGGGGTTCCGTACTCAAAGGGTCAAAACGGGGCCCTATTACTAAGGCTTCGATGTCTGTCTGTCCGTCTTGTCACCAGGCTGTATTTATGAACCGTGATAGTTAGACAATTGAAATTTTCACAGATGATGTATTTCTGTTGCCGCTATAACAAGAAATACTAAAAAACCGGCCAAAAGCGAGTCGGAGTGGGGCTCCCATAAAACAGTTGAAGCTACTTTTTAATACGACGATGGTAACCGACCACATGACCGGCCTGGTAAGTATACGCTAGCCTATGGACGCTTACAACTCCCGGCGGAGTCACGAGGTCGTTGCCTGATTTTGATTGTTTGAGGATACGTTGTGTTGAGAGGTAAAGACAAACGTAGGTGCTCTCTCTTTACAGTGCATCGTTGGCAGCTCTGGCAACCTTACTTACAAACCAAGAACACACACACAACACCACAAACCTACAGTGTAACTAGTGTAAGTCGTGGTGTTATTCCATAATAACACCCCGACTTACACTAGTTACACTGTAGGTTTGTGGTGTTGTGTGTGTGTTCTTCCATGCTGCGATGGTCGCAAACAAGCACGTTGCTGACCTTTTATTGATATGAAGATTCGTTGTTGTGTGATGTGATAGCTAGAGACGAACGCGGCACCCTCACTCTCTCTGGCTCTGGTGGTCTGCTCCAAATACGAGAAAAACCGCTACATCCTCTAAATTGAGCTAACACCGTAATATCAGATAGCGTTTAATATCTAATCTCAGGTGGCGCAACGGTGAGTTCGTGGGTGAATGAGATTTATGTACCAAGGTAACACAACACACGATTAAAGGTACGCTACCGAACGCCGTGCGATCCGTCAACAGTTCTAACGTTAAGACTCCGCAGTATATGCTCGATTCTCCATACAAACGTAGTTACGCTCTCATTTTAAAACTACGCGTTAGATTGTAACAAAACATTGCATATAGATTGACATGAGATATATCTATGTCTGTAATTAGTTTATATAGCTTCAGCTACCATAGTAAAAAAATACAGCGATTTTAAGTCTTTCATACAAAACTTGTTTTTGCTGTATTTCGTTTGTTTTATAAACTGAAACCATATAAACTAATTACAGACCTATGTCCCCCTCAAGGGTAGGGGTATATCTATATATACCTCATGTCATTGTATATGCAAAGTTTCGTCACAATACAACACGTAGTTTTAAAATGAGAGCGTAACTACGTTTGTATGGGAAGGTGAAATTCGGCCGAGCTTACTGCGGACTCTTAATACACAAAGCTTCCATACAAACTATTGTCAGTATCCTACTTAATATTATAAATGCGAAAGTTTGGATGTTTGGATATTTGTTACTCAATCACGCTTAAACGGCTCAACGACGATAGTTTATAGCCTGGATTAAAATATGGGATAGTTTTTATCCCGGGTTGCGCAGACGAAGTCGCGGGCGGAAGCTAGTTTCTTAATATACCTACACGATCAATCTTAGCACTCATATAAAAGGGCTATGCCAAGAACAAATATTATAAAGAGCCTGTGAGATTGAAGACTCTTGGCTTTGTAAGTTTGTATGTAATGAAACTCCGGAACCACTGGACTGATTTGAAAAAGTTTCTGTCAAAAATTTAATTTTTGGTACAAGCTTTTATTGCCGACTGTACTTTTCTGTATACCATCATCAGCTACTCATTAAAACGATTTTAACGAGCCCAAACTCAACGGGGTTATGTCGGTTAAGTACTGAATTCCCACGGCCACCTTCTGTGTCCATCATCAGATCAGCTCGATGGTACCATAATATTGAATTGTCATCCAAACTATACTTATACCCAAAATTTCAGCTCAATCGGTCACCGGGAAGTGGGCCAAATTTAACTTGCAAGATTGGATTACAGACAGACAGACAACGGGACAGGTGAAACTAAATAAAAGCTTGTAAAATTATAGGTTGAACTTTCTGGATGGGCATAGGCTGTATTTTATCCCGCGGGTTTGCCTACTTTTTTTGCAATATGCGGGCGAAGCGGCGCAGGTAGCTAGTTATGTAAGGAGGAAAAGCCTGATGTGAGTTTGTAGGTTTTTATGTTGGGGTAGTCACCGGAACTACTTATCCGATTACAAAAGTTCTTCCACCAGGAAATGGAATGGACCTTTAGTATGGACATCCATACTAATATTATAAACAATCTTCTGCCCGCGACTTCGTCCGCGTGGAACTCGTTTATATAGTAGCTCCATACAAACTTTCACCCCCGATTTCAGCCCCTTAGGGGATGACTTCCGGGATAAAAACTATCCTATATCCTTCCTCGAGACTAAAACTATCTCTATATCAAATTTCATCTAAATTGGTTTAGCGGTTTAAGCGCGAGGAGGAAACAGACAGACAGACAGACACACTTTCGCATTTATAATATTAGTATAGATGCGAAAGTGTGTCTGTCTGTCTGTCTGTTACCTCTTCACGCTTAAACCGCTAAACCGATTGAGATAAAATTTGGTATGGAGATAGTTTGAATCTCGGGGAAGGACATAGGATAGTTTTTATCCCGGAAATCATCCCCTGAGGTGGTGAAATGGGGGATGAAAGTATGTATCGAGCTACGATATAAACGAGCTCCACGCGGACGGAGTCGCGGGCAGAAGCTAGTAGGCTATATTTCATCCCACAGCTCTACCTCTAGCTAGTATATATATGAACCAACATAGTATAATGCAAACACGATCGAGGCACGCTCTACTTGTCAATGCACCCCGGACCACCGTGTCGCGACCATGCAAATTGGATTAATTAACATTCCTACTGTTCTTAATTCAAAATGGCGTATAACACTCCTGCACGGCTATCACGCGACGGCGCTCTATTTTTCTCGCGCTATCCGTCTCTTTCTTATAAGAACACTTAGAACAAGAGGTATAGTGCGAGAAAAATCGAGAGTATGTCGCGGCCGTCCCATGATAGACGTGGTGCTGAGCGGCGCTTACGTCCTTTTGAAAATAGTGAAGTAAGGAACACGCGGTTAAAGGAGCCTAAATACATACGATTTATATAACCTACCAGGCATCTTAAGGCATTTTGGTTTGGATAAAAGTGTACAGACAGACAGCCAGACTTTCGCATTTATAATATTACTAGCTTCTGCCCGCGACTTCGTCCGCGTGGAACTCGTTTATATAGTAGCTCCATACAAACTTTCACCCCCGATTTCAGCCCCTTAGGGGATGACTTCCGGGATAAAAACTATCCTATATCCTTCCGCGAGACTAAAACTATCTCTATATCAAATTTCATCTAAATTGGTTCAGCGGTGTAAGCGTGAAAGGGTAACAATCAGAGAGACAGACACGCTTTCGCATTTATAATATTAGTAAGGATGTTTACAGACAGGTGCAAAGCGTGCTTGCAGTTTCGTGATTATAAATGCGGCCATTTTGAGGGCAAAGGCAGGTGCGTCGCGCAGAGATGAAGATTGGCGATTATATGAATGTTCTTTTGTATTGCTTAATATGACGATAAGGAGGCAAGGTGCTGAATCCAAATGTCGTGAAATGTTGTCCAAGAATATTAATCGACTTGCTTTAGTTTCTACTTAAATATTCTTGACACTAGCAGCCATGAGTTTGAAGAGTCTATTTTTTGATGACTTTTCATAAAATCTAATTCGCGGGGCGTGTAAATGGACCTACCCTACCTTTGGAATTGACAACGTAGCGCGTATTATACTGCGAAAAATACAAGGGTTTAAAAAAAAAAACCCAACTGCTCTTTTCACTGAATATAGCCTAATATGTCACTCCCACATAGATACAAACGTGCGGTTCACGAACGCACCACTGTCGTAGATTACCTATCCAAATCACCTGCATTGATACTGCAGCGCGTTTTTATTGCGACTGTAGCTCTGCAAGTTCGACGTGTAAGTACAACCGCTTTTACAGTTCAAACACAGAAAATGTAACATTATTATCCTCCATTTTATACGAACAACCGACATCAAACAAATTCACGCCGAAGGCCTCCTTGTCCAAGCGCGGATAACAAACGGTCATCGCTTTATTACACCAATTATCGGCAGTCTACGAGTCTGGACAAAGGCACAATGGCTAGACAAAGTAGCTTGGTCTCGCCTACTGACTGCTGGACTAGACGTTCGTAGGCACTAGACGAACACACATAGGCAAACATTGTCGTTAAACAAGTCTGACAAAAAAAAAAACATTTTTACGATAACCTAACCAGGTGCGGGACATTCCGCGATTTATGTTCATCGCTACAAGTACATGCCGGTGCCCCAACGTTGTGGAACCGGCATGACGTCGACTTGTACTTTTATCTATTCTGTGACCTAACTAGATTTTACCTAGTTGTCTAACAAGAACATACTCAAACTTCGATTTCTTTATCTTAGAAAGCCCTTACATGGAGAACCTAGATTGTCTTCAAGTTCAATGTTTCACTTGTCTGGTCTGGCTGTCCGGCTTGTCTTGAAGGACTTTTTTACCGTTGGGGAAATGGATTTACGTACCCCGCGTGGTCGGGGGACCAGGGTGGGTATGGCGGACTAGACGCGGTAAAAACCTTGCATTACCGTCAAAAACCCAACGAGTGCCGGCTCCATATCTATAGCTAAGAAAGTAAACGACAAAGATTCACAGTATTTAAGTCTAGACATAAGCTAATCTAAGGCACACAGCATCGCATCGTTAAACTATGTCGCCCCCGCCAAGTACATAAGGATTAGCATAAATCTGAATCTGAATCGCGGAGCTGGCCGATAACCAATAAATGCACTGCTGGGTAAATAAATATGAGAACAATCGACAATTAACTTGATATTTAATGGATTCCGCCTCGGACGCTAATGTTCTTCTTAACTTGAAATGAATTACTTCCTGGTTTGTTTTGCGTAATATTTTAGTAGAGTTTAGATTTTCTTCAAGTTCATATTCTACAATTTTAACTAAAAATAGTCGTCCGTGTTTTATGAAAATTTCAAGACACTAGCTGGATTGTTTTGATCAGTATATTTTGGGGGACGTCAGTGAACTATAGGTAGGCACTAGACACACACATTTCATTGCTACCAAAAACATAAAAACATCTTTTGATGGTTCACTGTGTCTTTGTAACGATGCGTGTAACGGAACGTTTCAAACCAACTCTCTGTTTACTTTTTTGGCTAATTACTGTTCAAATTTTAAATCCCAATTCCAATTCCACTCACCGTGTGGAAATTTCAGTTCAAATAACGAACTTGCTCTACAGAAAAAAGAGACAACGTCGCGTTCTCTTTCCCCGATAGTTTCAGGTCAAATAACGAACCTGCTACAGAAACATGAGTAATATATAGTAGCACATGAGTAGCACAGCACAAGTATATGCACACAAGTATATACTTGTGCTGTGCTCAAGCCCTATTTACACGGAATCAATAAGCAAATCGATCATGAATCAGAGGCGCGGGCGCAGCCGCGGAAGCGCCATTACGCCCGCGCGGCGGCTTTGAGACTCACTTACCTGTACTTAGCCTGTACTTAGCCTGTACTTAGCCCGTACTTAGCCCGGCTAGGCTAACGAGCATAGCATTAATGTATCAATCAGGTCTTCCGCGTAGAATTACTCTAATTCCCCATGGGAGTTTTTTTTAAGAGAGTTTTTTGCCCTCGTTAGTATAATGTTTAATTTGAAAGAATAGTCCTTTCTTTAAAGATCACGGAGAGCAAGCTTGGAATGGAGTGGTAGTAGAAGTGAAAACCAAATGGCCGTTCTTTTCGCTGTACAACGTCTTTTCAGCTCAAAATTTACAAAGTCTGGTCTAAAGTGACGAATTTGTATGAAAAGCGCCGCATCAGTACCTTATCATTTCGGAATCTCTTCACTAGTAGTGTGTGAACCTTTAAATCGATCATCGGGTCTGTACATCTCCGCGCTTCCGCTTGCTCACACGTAATAAGCTCTTTCAGCCGAACCCAAAAACCGTTTTATGAGCTCACAAACTGTACTTTGCATGATAGCATTCAATTCTATTTAACACGAGCGATGCGTCTTATAAGTAATACAGTTACCTAAATCATGATAAATGACAACATTGCGGGCTGTAACGACCCTATACATAGGGTACAAATGTATGCAGTTAAATATTTTCCCGCAGTGAAGTTGTAGGTATTACAAATTTCTCCATTGCGAACACCAGAATAATTGCATTCGGGTTAACATGTAAATGGTCTGGAAACGGAGGTGTTCAAATGGATTGTGTACTTGTTCAATTGACTGCCTCCCTCTAATTAGAAAGAGCAAGAATCACACGTGGAACAATAACGTTTTGAGATACGAATAGGTCAATGGGTCGCCCAAAGTTGTTCATGAGGTACTTTAAAGTGTACATTCCATTATGAACTATATGACTGTAAGAAAAATTGGTTTGTTACACATACATACATAATGATAAATTTTGCATACATAATGCAAAATTTATCATTATGTATGTATGTATGTATGTAAGCACTTTATTGTACACAATAACAGGTTAAAGAGGTTAAGAAGATGAAGAAGGTTAAGAAGGCTTTATGTAGGTTCTCTCTTTTCACACAGTACCATCAGTACCAATACCAATGAAAAACAAGAATAGGAATACGAGTAGGTCAATTTAAGGTCTAAGATTCTACGTCTAAAATCTTTCTGTGTATAGTAACCACCTGATTATGATATAGCTTTCGTTTTATAGCTTTGTTCTATCCAGATTTGTAGTTGAATGTTTATCGTTGAACCGCTAAATTCCGGAACTATCAAGGCATCAAAGAAAGCTGTTCCAAGGTCGTCAGTCCACATAAAGATCGCAACAATGGTGGGAGAAATACAAGAATGCGCTCAGCTCCCACGAACCTCGGAATTTACTCTAAAACTAGAATCACACCAAAGATCCTACATTAGCAGACAAATCTTGACGTTTATACCTTTCTGAAGCTAAAGAGCAACTAAAGATTTGTCTACAATCTTCGCTTATAATTGTGCGAGTTTTGGAAATAAAAACTAACACTATCGTTTTAGGCGCCTCTCAATGAGTTTTAATTACGTTTGGCCGAATAGACGATAAGTGAAAGTGCTCCAGCTTCGGAAGACAATACTCACTATTCAACAGTCAAAAATCATCTAAACCGGTAGATGTCTTCTTTCTATTCATGAAATTACTACTTACGTTGTGGGATTTGCACCCTAGAATCACTTTAACACTTTCGCAACCGGACAAAAAATGGAACAATACGCCAGAAACCGACAGAAATCGCTAGGCTTGATTACGAGCAAACATTACGAATGCATACCAGGCGGGTTCTTGGTTGTGAACGTGTTAACGAAGTTCCTGAAACATTATGTATCTCACACATCACAGGAACCTGAGACCCAATCAAACCTTTCCTAAAATCAGGATAGTCTAACGAGAAAGCATTGTTTATTTTCAAAGGACGCTGTATAGTTTCCTAAACTTGAACTGTGCCTGTCTTCACGTTATTCAGGCTGCGTCCGACTCGCAAAATAAGGTAATAATAATTTAACCCAACGCCCATGTGGATTTGAACCGTAGAAAGCACTATAGGTACAGGTTTAGGCGGGAGTGGCGTACGTCGACGCTAATTGCACGAGCTGTGAAAACGACGTTTAAAAAGGAAAAGTAAACTTAATTGGCATGATTCTACTCCACTACAAAAAGATGGACATTAGAATTCTACACGTATTAGAATGCGTTAGGAAAACATTAGAATGTAGCAAAGAGAATGTAGCAGAGTATTTATGTAAAGGTGAAACACAACGACTTTCATGAAGTAGTAAGTAGGGATATTGATTGACTGATCCACTCAGCACCTTTTTATGAAGTGTCAAAAACCCTCTTTTAGTGACGTCGCGATTTTCTATAATAAAACAGCGTATCCTTTGATCTGTCTTGTGAATTAAAAAAAACAGCAATGATAAGTTGAAGTGTGATGTTTTCCGAGTATCTTTGTGTGTTTAGAATAGGATAGAATAACACATATTCATGATAACAACACAAACATGCACATATGTCAACATACAAAAGAGAAAACATTGCCACGAAACGTTCGTTTGTTTAAACTTCATCATCATCATATCAGCCGAAAGACGTCCGCTGCTGGACCTCCCCCAAAGAGTGCCAAGATGACATCAGCGGACTCCCGCGACTTTTACCAGCTCATCAGTCCACTTCACGATGATAAAACTTATACGAACAATTTAGTCTTAGTATGGTATAAAAAATGCATTTCTTTCCAATCGCAGCGGGTATTGACACAAGCTGCGCTGACACAATGGATCGGCCTTGCGCTCCTTTAAGCACGTGCGCGTACATTGAAGTATTTTTTACCCATCAGACAATAAGGGTAATGTCCGGATAAAGGTACGGTAAATACGCAGAAGGAAGTAATTCCCCTCTACTCTTCCGTCTTATTACATTACCGATAAATGTCAAACGGCCCGTTGGATTTATTGCTGGCAAATCGGTGCGTGATGCAATAACATCCGACAATCATTTAGTCAATTTGATGTCTAGTTAAGGGCCTATTCTGAAGCAAAATATATAGTTTGTTTTAGTTAATACTAGCTTCCGCCCGCGACTTCGTCTGCGTGGACCCGGGATAAAAACTATCCTATATTTGAATCCAGGTTATAAACTATCTTCGTGCAAAATTTCATCTAAATCGGTTGAACCGTTTAAGCGTGATTGAGTAACAAACATCCAAACATCTAAACGTCTAAACTTTCGCATTTATAATATTATATATTATATATAGTAGGATTACTAATACTTATTAGGAAAACGAATATTAATATAAATAAACTAAAACAATATATAAATTGTGCCAATTTTTTTAAATTTCTTACCAATTGAATAGGGGTGAAGTGTCATTATGAGTGAAATTTGGCAGAATTTGTAGGTTGAAGACCTTAAACATTGTCAAGATCTTGAGTTCGTCCTAGCCACCGAGTCATTTGCTAACCTTCTTGGATGATACTGGAAATTACTAATACAATTTACAATGTTTTCAAGGGTTAGAATAGCACCAGGACCAGTAGAAGTAGAAAGCAAGTCCTTTGCACACGGAATTCCCCGAGATACATGCATACTTTTACTAGAACACAGCTTAAAACCTAGCTAGGAAGCAGTATTCGAAGAAGGTTTCACAGGATACTTGTATTGTACTCAATAATAAAGTTGTATGCAAATGAAAAGTCTACATTTGTCCAATAAGAATAATATGTGTGTGATCATTTCAGAAAAAAATATGCAAAGCAATATATAAATAACGTTATTTTGTATGAGTATTTCGACATATTAAGATCTGATTCACGATCTCGGATATTTAGAAGCAAAAGTAAATCGAACCGAAACCAAGATTTCTAAAAGGTAAGGAACAAACATTTCCATTATAATCGTGCATTGGGAGTCTAGGGTTAAATTTGTATGCTCAAGACTTCATAAAAAACGCTCTCTAGATAGACCTTTTGGAACTTTCTCCTGTATCCGCAGGTAACGCGGGACAGGGGTTCCTTGTGCGCTCGTGAGGTCAGCAGATACGATCAGCCCCTCACCCCGCAAAGGTTATCGGGAGAAAGTGGCCTCACGACCGACTCCGCTGCCTGTGGGGCCGTATGTGCCCGAAATTTGCCATAATCATGCAAATGGTTGTAGTTGATGACTGCGTCAGGCAAGGATCTTTATTTCAACGATTGGGTAGTCACCTTGATTCTATCTGTAGGCCCGTATGCGCCCGAAAGTAAATGGTTGTAGTTGGACAATACTTCGAGTTTTTTTATTTGAACGATGGGCGAAAGAGAGGTGTCTTATGCGGAAAGATGAGATAGATAATCAAATGTGATTAGGGAAGCTCGTCAGAACTCATCTGCAGTCAGAAGACAGATAAATTAAGTAGTATTTACATTCTTCCTGAATCCACTTCGAATGGTTTCTATCCAAAGAATCCTTTGATGTCCAAATAGTCATCAATTGTGTAGCAATTGCAATCAAGTTAGTGCAATCCTGCGTTTCTGCTGTTTGGCAAGTCCAAGCGCATTGTAACTGAAATTCACTTTAAATTACCGGCGCAAATTAAACAAATGCCGTGTAAGGCCGTCGGATTTTGAAAGCCCATAATTGAAAAGATAATTGTGCCGTGCGAGTCGTGCGACTGCAGGACTGATTCCTGTACTCACTACCGTTTGTCACATAGCTGTTGCGAATTAATCATTTCATATCATACTTTTGTTTTCTGAAGGTTTGGTTCCGTGAGAAATTTAAGTTTCCTTTTTAATGGTCGGCCGGACGAAACAACATCATTCCATATAGCTAATCCTAGTTTAAATTGGTTGCGAGGCAGATTTCTATATGCGACTAAAAATAACAAGAATAGGTACTGATTGAAGGCACACTTGAATAAGATTTGAAAAGCACAGTTTTTACAAAATATGTGGCAGTAATCAAAATCCGTATTACTCAATTTACGAAAACTTTTTACTGATTTTTTTTTGGCGTTCCTCGTATATAAGTCGGATTGTATCGATCACACTTCACTGGCTGATAAACGTTAACTATGGTACCGGGAGCTATCATCAATACTAATATTATAAAGAGGAAAAGTCTGTGAGATTGTAGCTTTGTAAGTTTGTATGTTTTGGGTAATCCGATTCCAAAAATAATAATAATTCCATCCGCGTTTGGACTTTTTGGATGGTTCATATGCTATATTTTATCCCGCGGGTTTGCCTGAGTTCTTTGCAATACGTGGGCGACACCGCGCGGGCAGGTAGTCTCATGCAACACTGTAAAATTTCCCAGAACTAACAAAATTTTACTGGCCTAACTTACGATTACCGATATTTTGAAACAACGGAGCCTTAGTGCTCGTTTGTCGCCACGTCATTATTAGGCGTCTCTTACGATCAATATGCGACAGAAAGAGCTAGATAATGTCGAGCACTGGTTCAAATGGCTGTCTTGGTCTTCTGTGCTTCCTCTACACAAGGAACTCTAAACTGGAGTCAGCACAAGGTCGCCCGTCAGGACTTGCAATGGCTGCTGACAGTCGATGATTAATGCGCCTACGCTTAATTGGTAAAGTCGACTGATATATCATTCCCAGCTAATTGTGAATCAGGAATCTTGATTACGGTCGGATACATCTAATAGTTAATGAGGACATAAATCATTCCGCTGCTAAGCGGTGGTGAGTTAAGTATAGTAAAAGTAATTCTATCCAAATTATAGATTCGACTGCGTATAATAGTGAGGAATTCCAGCCGTGTTCACTAAAAACATTATATGTAAAGTGATGCCAAGAAGCTCATCCAACTTTTACCGTGAAAAAGATATCAGATCGCAATTAGCGCCAAGCTTCCTACTCTACACGGCGTAACTCTACCACTACCAGCCACGCTCTACAAATTCCACATCTTGGCTAAAACTGCCGTGCCCCCAGATTTGACAGCTGAAAACCGGTTTATAATTATACGGCGATCAACATCTTTAATAAAACTACTCTGAAACATGTGAGGATGTTCTTATTGAAATGTCGTAAAACAAAAGTATCCTTGGGATGGTGACTTTTATTGTCTCAAGTAATCTTCAAATCAAATTCGTGAGAAGGTGCATCAAACGTAATAAGACAGCAACGTCGAAATTGAAACCAGTGTCGAAATCCATATAAAAACACAAGTCGTTTTTTGTACGTCAATGTCGCCTATACTTGGAACCTACACGGCTTCTAGCGGGAGCAGACGCATTCCTGGCTCTCGGGTTACGTCGCCACGCCACGTGCCAAGGGATTTGTCGCTTTCACTCTCCATACCCAGACGTTTATTCTCGTACCAGGCCCGTGTTCATCCAACCATATTAGGATTACCGCTCAAAGGCTCCTAATGAGCGGCAAATCCGTTATTGGGGTCTTTAAGCCGGTAGGTACGATGACCGCGCGTAAGGCATCCCATTCATGCGAAGGCCGCAGAAATAAAACAAACGCGAATCGCCGCCAGCGCCGGTCTGCTACAGTTTCCGTTGTTCTAAATTTAAAATCTCAAGCGTCCAGACTCCAGACAATCCCTATGGTAAAGCGGATTTGCATTTTATGTGGATAGGTGTAAGTATTAATTTCGATTAGCACTGATGAAGCTCAGCGGGAGTCATCAGCACAATAGACGCGATTCACCAACGCATGATTCACGATTTATGGGTTTCAGTGCTTTTGTCAGACTTACTACAGACGGTACTACAGGATCTTGAGGTTTTGCCAATGATTTCGTAAGCGATTATCGTAAAATTGTGTCGCTGGCAATGACCCATATTGTAGGTCACGGGCGTCGCTAGTAGACGTCGTTAATGCGATCCCGTCTCATTGCCCGCTATTCCGCGTAAGATAAGACTAAATTACGAGTCTTTGATGGCGCGGTGGGTGGAATACTAAACAAGCGATGTAAGCTAAAAGAGCATATATTCATGTGGGTTACGGAGAAAGATGGCTCGTTTCAATGCTCAGTGGAAGCAGTGCCGGCGCCGCAAAGAGTAGGTACAAAGCCTGCGTGCGCCGTATACGTACGGTTTAATCTCAGATTGTTAACAGTATCTGATACTCCGTAAGATACTCCGCTCTGTTCCGAATTCGCATTCGGAGAAAACTGACAGAGATGTATAGACACGACACAATAGAACTCATAGAACCATTTCTGTTCAAACTTTTATTTATCATTTCTACGAATTCCTAATTCAACAGATTCCTAATTCTGCAAATCCCTAATTTCAACCATCCCCAATTATAAAGAATCCTAAAAAGAAAGAAAGAAAGATATATTTATTCACAAACACACAAGAGACATCATCATCCTCCTAGCGTTATTCCCGGTTGTGCCCCTAAAGGAGCCCGGGGTCCGCTTTGACACCTAATCCCAAGATTTGGCATAGGCACTAGTTTTACGAAAGCGACTGCCATCTGACCTTCCAACGCAGAGGGAAAACTAGACCTTATTGGGATTAGATCGGTTTCCTCACGATGTTTTCCTTCACCAAAAAGTTAACGGTAAATATTCCGTACATACGTTCCGAAAAACTTATTGGTACGAGCCGGGATTCGAACCCACGACCGCCACTTGACAGCCGCATGCCTGAACCACTATAGGCTACCGTAGCTCTCCAGTACGCTACCGTAGCTCTCGTAGCCGGTAATTTGCGAATGGTAAGGTAATATTATAATTAAACGAACGATAGTCTGGAGTTATTTTGGTTCTCGCCGTCGGTTCGGAAAGCAGGGCTTTCCACAGGCACAAGCTATTAAAATAATATGTTTATTGCGCGTGCGAGGCACTTACTAGAATGCCTCGTTAAGTGCCCAACTTTATTTTGCTCAGTTGCGATTTTATCGACGAAGTAATTATTGGCTCTAAGTGTTAAACAAATAGGTTTCAGACGTGTAATAAATTGTAGTGCGTGCTATTAGTAGATATGTAATGTTGAAATTCATTGCTAGTTTCAAATACTTACCAAGTATTACTTGTTAAAGTATTGCTGGGAATGTTAAAATAATATATGTACCTCCAACCAACACATTACTAGGTAAATATCAATATAGTGTATGTATAGGAACGTCGATTATGTTATGACTGTAGGAGTTTTGTAATATGCTAACTGCCAATTCTACACTTCGCGAGTCTTCTACAAATGCTAAAACTCAACCAATAAAATATATTGACAGATTGCCCAATTACAAAACACCTACAAATTAAGGAAGTGTTATTAGCCACGTTTTAAATTACACAAAAAAGTTAATCGCGATTATATGCGATTATAAGCGATTAGACGCAGTTAGGCAAAGCTCACTGACCAAAAACGGACTACCAGTTTTTTCAAACACTACTTCCAATTCAAAAAATCATAAGTGTTTCAGAAACGAGCCTTCATATGTCATTTCGGATACTATTTGCTATAGCCATTAAGCAAGGGCGTATGTGTATAGAGGTTTTGTATGAAATTATGATTTTTTGCCTGGCACAGAAACAGTAATAGACTAGTCACATGCGCCCACGCATTGAGCCGAGGTCGACAATCTGCCGGTAAACAAAGCCCGGTGCTATACGCGAATTCAGTTCCGGATTTGAACGTGATAATAACATAGGACGGGTTTGAGTGCCGTTAAAAACAAACGACTGTTTCGTGTTCGGTGCTATGGTTACTTCGTGATGTCTGGGGAAACCTCAGACCAATAAGAAAAGATAGACGGTGCAATTTTGTTTCTTTATGTGTGCTTGAGCGTGGTTCAGGCTTACGGCTGTCAAGCGGTGATCGTGGGTTCGAATCCCGGCTCGTACCAATGAGTTTTTCGCAACATATGTACAGAGTATTTACCGTTAGCTTTTCGGTGAAGGAAAACATCGTGAGGACACCGGTCTAATCCGGAGGTCTTGTTTTGCCTCTGGGTTGGAAGGTCTTTCGCAAAACTAGTGCCTATGCCAAATCTTGGGATTCGGTGTCATAACGGACCTCGGGCTCCTTTAGGGCACAACCGGGAATACCGCTAGGAGGATGATGATGTGTGCTTGAGCGTGTTCTAAACTTATTTGGCTTGGTGGAAAACCGGCTTCACTAGGTAGTTCGTAATGCTCTATCTTTTATGCGCTGGATACGGGTAGCGCAGTCATTTTACATGCTCGCAATTAAATAGCAAACTGTATCTTCCATGATATTTAGCTTAATTTGTAGTCATTGAAGTACAACTATAATCCGTCTCTAGTTTACTCAACAATATGTAATAAATAGGTATTAGTTTGATATCAGGTAAGATCGCATGAGATGAGGTAGTGTTTGCAAACTGTAAGTGATCTCCGAAACTACTCATCCGATTAGAGTTTTGATCTACACAGGGACATAAAAAGTTGTATAACGATTTGACAGATAAATCACGTGCTTTACTTAGTTAAAGCGAATGGATCTTGATTTATACCCTCCATAGCGAGCGAAAAATTTGCATGACGTCCTTATGGGGAACATTTTATGATCCAAGTAATTGGTCGCGAATTAGAATAATTGCAAAAAATACAACGGTTTGATTTGATTCATAAAATAAAATTGTTCCAAGAAACTTCCGGATTTTTTTTCGACTTTGCCCTTGAAAAAATGATCGGTTATTGTCTCTGAACACGATGTAAAGGTGCTCTTACAAGGGCCATTTTAGAGCAATCATTGCTCGTCCACGGTACGGTTGTCTCACTCTTAGTTGTACGCTTAGAGAAGGACGGCCGGCCGGTAAGGTGGACTGGCAACAATTGCTCAATAAAATTGTAGGTTAAAGTACCTTAAAGGGTGTATAGTCTAATGTCCAAGTGCACATATTAAGTGAATTTGTTAATATGTAAACGTTGTCTTGTATATTTGATCTGATGGACCTTTAGATTCTCCTTTTCCGGTCCTTCGAATTCGCTATTTCTCCGCGTTCGTCGGTAGGTAATAAGGGAACCTGATCTTAAAATTAAACGTCGTCATCGTCAGGCTGTGCCCGACTGTTGGGTACAGACCTCTCACTCATGGATGAGAGGGAGGGAGCGGGGCTTAAAACAGCGTTAATAATAATAGCGATAGCGATTAATCTGACTCATCACCCGTACAAATGACTCAGATCTTAGTCAAGCGTCACCGACCTTTAGCCAAGTCCTCAAATTAATGGCATCTTCAATCAGAATCACTTATAGCTGTTGAAAATTACCTGCAACAAAAACGAGAGGAATCAGTACGTTGAATGGTAAAGTGAAGTAAAAAACCTGTGTTAGCTTTGGAGCGACCTATTAGGAGGGAGATAAATCAAAAACAACGTGGGTTGATAAAAGTACATTCAAAGGTTGTGCGCAAAATTAGTTAGCTGTTGGGTTCCGTAACCAATGTTAAAGCGGCCTTTGGACCTGGCTAAAACAGTGCACTGACTGGGGGAGGGGAGATACACCGTCTCGCTCTAATCAGTGAGTGTGTGTGAGTGCAGCTGCAACTAGCCAGGTCTAAAGACCGCTTTGAGTACGGTAACAAAGAGACCCTATTACAAAATTAGATCCGTAGATTATGCTATTTAAGCAATATCAAATGTGCAAACTACAACAAGCCTCAAAGAGTCTGGCAACGGAAAGCCTGAACTGAACCCACTAGGTTCAATTACGCGGCAACACTAAACGTCATACCGATACTATACTGGATCTTATGCTTATGCATGAAATAGGTAGCTACAGGTAGTCCCAGTCGGACTGACGTGATGATATACTTAGAATAAACTAACATTGCAGATTACATAACTGATAGTTCAATAGGTGTGTGGTGGTCTATATAGTGGACCCCTAAAGCAAGACTGTGTGTGACTATCCACCGAATTGCCCACTTCTAGTTATGTTTGCACATCAACGATGCAGTAATGGATTGTAAAAATAGTTGCCAGTGTCGTTAATGCGTGTCGCAAAAACTGGCAACACTATACGTGGGCACTGGCAGGGGTCACTCCACCGCGCCCACTCGCCATCGATATTTTGATAACTTTTTAAGGCGATAGAACTGGCTCGCTATAGTGGCTATGTTGACAGTTAAAAATAATCGCGGATGCAGAATTCCAATTATGAATTATGGCAACGTTCCTAGTCGTTCTTTTGTTTTTAAATGTCAGACATAATCAAGATTTTAATGGTGCAGATTAAAAATGTTGCATGATGAAAATGAACATTTTAAATGGATGAGACTATTTTTTAAATTATGAATACATAAAAGAACTTTTAGCATAAGATATTCCTAATATAACAATTAAAAATAAAGGCTATAATTACGTTGAACAAGCATACCCTTGGCACTAAATGTAAATATGCGATTCTTGTTCACATCCGATAGAACGTGGTGGGCAAGTTTCGTCACGGCAATGACGAAACATAATCATGACGATTGTGACACGCGATGTTTACAGAAATTACTGTAATGACAGCCCTGCAGACGTAATCAGCTGTCAACGGAGGCCGTAATTTGATGGTAACTCAAAGATCTCAGTAAATAGCAATTTGATGATTCGATAATTGGAGGGGTGATTTGTAAAGTCAGCGATATTAAGTCATGTAGTGACATTAAGATGCAGAATGCAACAGTGACACAACTTTTGCTGCCATTTCGAGCGTAGTTATATAGCCAGCGTTATAATATAATGAATTTACATTATAATGATAATATAGTGCGTGTGTGTAGTATTATACTAAAATATACGACTACTCTTTATATTGACGACCGCTTTAGCCTAGTTGGTAGTGACCCTGCCTACGAAGCAAGAGGTCCTGGGTTCGAATCCCGGTAAGGGCATTTATTTGTGTGATGAGCACGATTATTTGTTCCTGAGTCATGGATGTTTTCTATGTATTTAAGTATTTATTTATCTATATAAGTATGTTTATCGTCGTCTAGTACCCATAGTACAAGCTTTGCTTAGTTTGGGACTAGGTCGATTTGTGTAAGATTGTCCCCTAATATTTATATTTATTTATTCATAGACATTGATAACACATATGTTCTATGAAATTCTCACACGTTCATATAGGATAATATAAAATGATACATTTAAGACTATAATGGAATGGAACTAAGTAGTTTATTTAATTAAGTAGTTAACGTTGAATACGAACTATACATTAGTATACTCAGAGAAAAAATGCAATGAATAGGTACTGATGGTGACTTTGTATAATATAACAGTAATAAATGGTTAAAAGTCCAGCAACGCCCACGGTTATTTTGAAAGGTTAATATTTGCATTGATTATACAGATAATGTGATTCGATCCGGCCGCATATTATCGGCGTTAACGAAACATGGTGCGAAATCGAACACACACATCACCTTTTAGAAAACTCGATGGTTTTTATTTCGCGCAATGGGACGCATATACGCTGATGACGATGAGATGATGATTTGCTTTGACCCAATATTATTAGTCGGATTATCTATGGTCTCGTAATATTAGAAAAATCGCGCCAATATGCTGACAAAAAATACGCCATTGGAAATAACCCCTAAATTGCTGATGAAAATGGTTATTTTCATTGCGTTCACTGTTGGAAACGTGCCTCAGGCCGGTTCGCATCAACAATATTTAACAGACCGGTTAACGTTAAATAGAGAACTGGGAACATCCCATACAATGTAATTTTAACGGAAGTTAATTTTGAAACTGCCGACCCTTAATGTCATATCGGGCGACTCAATTGCCCTGGCTGTGGCTATAGTAGCTTCCATGACATTTAGTTTCAGATTCTGAAGAAATCTGAATGTATGGAAAGCTTGACAATGTTTCAGTGGAATGACAGTTGCCGGCGCCATCTTTAACGTTGATCGGTCTGTGATCGTAAGTTGGTGCGACCCGCCCTAGTCGCAAAAACATTGATGAATAGGTACACAGGTCTCATTTAGTACGTGACACTTGACACTAAATTGTACCTAGTCGTAATTCTCGCGTGTGCCGCGCTGTTAGACGCGATAATTCGCTTTCCCACGGGAACTGTGCAGGAGTCCTTACAAAACGCGAATGCTGTAGAATTATACGAAATATTTACTTTTATAAATATAAGGCGAGACAGTCCTACACAAGGAGCTAAAGGGCTGTTATTCGGAATGCGCTAATGCGTTCACCTCACCTGTTGCGCTTATGAAACTAGACCTCTACCTACGCTTAGTCACTACGAATCGCGGCGTCATGATATATTTGTGGGTTACAGGAGGTGAGGTTATAACAATTTACAGAATAGCGGAGCTGTATATGGATTTGAAGGTGAGATGACATTCGATTTTATAAAACGAGTGCCTCTGGCAAATCTAGGGATTAGCTGCCAAAGCGGACCCCGGGCTGGTTTAGGGCACAACCGGGAAAACGCTAGGAGGAAGATGATGATGTTTTTAAGGTTGTAATGCTGTCTGTCTTAGTTTACTTTTAAGTCACACCTGGCCATAATGCGAGTTTTACTGCACGCTGCACGGTAAAACTCGCATTGTGGCCAGGTGAAGACGTAAAATTGTGTACTCACCACGGGCGGTAATTCGTAAAGCCCCAGATCGCATATTTATGGCCCTCGCCTTCGGTTCGGGCCACAAACACTTGCGATCTGGGCCATTCATGAATTCACCGCCCTAGGTACGTAATGTACTATAAGCAGTGCTTAATAAATATACGACGGTGCGCCGGAAAAGCACATTGCATCGCCTTTCTGCTCCATTTGTTCCAAGTTGCATATGAACTAAAAATAACTTTGCCGCTGACTGTACTCGGCTCCCTCGAGGTCTCGACGCAATTTGTACGTGTTAGGTTCGTCTAGACGACCACCGGTTGCGGCAGTAAACAAAATTAGGTATATCATACAATTGAAGCTAGAGGCATGGTTTGCCGACCCGTGATTTGAATATAACCGTAAACGATCTCAATTCGTTTCAATTTGAGCCATCTTGCCTGCTTTAGTGCACGATGTTTCTGCTGTCTTTAACGATGTCATCACCACAATATGTATAGACCGTATTCTCACATACTTTGTCTCGTTCTTCGGATAGCCTGGAGAGGATTATTATGACGGGAAAAGTTAAGGGCCAGAGGTCTCGCTCGGGGCAGACCACCCGCCACCAGTCAGGTCAACATGGATAGGACGCGACGCGATCCTCAGTATTCAGGGAACGACTGATGATGAACGATGTCATTAAGAACCAAAACTCGAAAATTCTTCCTCTTATAGTTGGTCGCCTCGGCACAGACTTCCAAGTCAATACCATTTCTTTCATCAAATTAAAATTCGTCCACACGTACCGCTACACAGCACAAACACGCACAGCGCGCTGTGTTTAAGTATATATGTGCTACACGAGTATATACCTGCTACAACGACTTTAAATAAAGGATGACAGTTCACCACACTTGCCACTAAAGTAATTGATTCAACCAGGCGTTGCGGAGTTCCATAATAAGATACTGGAACAATATTATTTTACTATTCCGGAGTATTGTTCTAGTAAGTCACTAAAGTAATTTTCATGTTGAAAAATAGGGATTGGGTTGGGTTCACATTTAGTTATTACTGAACTTGTAAAATATTTCATACAAATATTTATTTAAGTTCAACTCAGAATTATATAAGCTTCCTCGTGATAGATAAAACCGTTACAGGTTTACTGCGTCTTGAGAATAGAACTTATTTGAATGAGGTATGAAAAAAACAGGACACGTGCAGCCATCTTGCAGACTGTATTAGGCGTTGCCCCGCTTCGGTGCGCTCGCGCAGCGGATATGGAAATAGATGCGGAGCCTTCGTTATGTCGATGGTGATAAATAAGAAGTAGTGATGCGGTATCGACTTGTCAAAAGGTACCCTTTTAGTAGAGAGGGGGGCAATTGGGTAACTTTTCGAACGGGCTTTAGAACAACTCACCTGTCTTTTTCCCAAACAAGAAATGACATCGAGGTCTACCCACCAAGCGTTACGCAATCGACCGGCAGGTCATAAACTACCTGCAAATTTTCATCTAAATCCGTTCAGCTCTTGGTGTAATTGATTACGTATTTATAATATTAGTTAGGATGTCTTGTAGCTGGTCCGATTATTTATAAAGGTTTATTAAGTTTTATGAAATCAAGAAATGAGCAGGTCTCTTCAGAATCATTATAAAGGACGTCATTAGTGATCGAATGGAACGTTCAATGGTGGACACGTCATGCCACGGATTTGGACTAAGAATGCCATTGTACTGTTTTTATTATATAAAACGTAATTAGCAATGTTTAATTTAATTTAATTTAATTTAATGATGACTGCTATTCTCGTGTGAAGTGTATTTGTATCGTTAATTACTGAACAAAGAAAATTATATGTGGCATGAAAAACATGAACTTAACCCCTTTCCAGGCTAGCAGTTGAAAAGTGACAATCAAGTGTCGGTCTTATTCAGATTCAGATTAATTTACTCAATATAAGATTACATTATAAATTACATCACATGCCAATTTAAAAGAATCCCTATTTTGATCGTCAATAACATACAATAACATTCAATAAAAATAATTGGAAGAATAATAACTAACAATTGAAACTTATTCATTGACATTCAGAGACAAGTTTAATAGGCAGTATGTGGTCGATATAACGCATCTGCCTGGCAAAGGGTTAATGCATTTTTTACATAGGTACTAGATGGAAATCAAGCCTTATTCTCTATAAATCACCATAGACACATCAAACATTTTAGCTAAGAACCATCTCAACAAAACCAGAGAAAAGTCTGATTTAAAAATAAAACCCTCTAATCGGTTCATCCGTTATCGAGCTACGATGCCACAGACAGACATACAGATACACATGTTAAACTTATAACCCCTCGTTTTCGTCGTGGGTTAAAAATGAAAAGGACATGCAAACATTATTTTCATTTAGATTCCACTCCACTTACCATCAGCTGGGCCGTAAGATTGTTTGCCACCGACGCGGTATAAAAAAAAATAGAAACACAATAAAATTTTGCTTTCTATCACAGCACATCACTAACAGCTATAACACCAAACACGGCACAAGCCATCAGCACTAATCTCACACCTGTTATGGTGTCGCGATTCTATTGAGTGGACTCTTTGGACATAATTACTCTGTGATTTATCACACCAATTCCGTATCTACCTGCGAGTCAATATGAACTAAGTCACTGCGAATGTTTACGCTAATCTAGGCTTAATGTTTTAGTAATAAGAGATACAATCGTGTGTACAAAAAAGATTTGCGTCAAGCTGGTTTTGAGGTGCTTTTAATGACTGGATCTTATTAAACCATCAGACAGATAATTAGATACAAGGGTAAATGCGCGTATGGGACATCATTAACTGGACATAATGTATGTCATATAAAGATGACAAGTTCATGGCAGTTTTCATCCCAGTTAAGTCATAACTGAACTGTATGATAAAGGCAACACAAAATAATGCAAAGGAAAAATAAAAACATAACCCTATCCCATATAATATTGCAGTGTCAGGTTGCCAGCCTATCGCCCCCAAAACATTTCACATTTCAGCCGTGGGAAGTCCGTTCATGCTGGGAAGACACTTCATTTGTATTTCAGTCTCTACAGTTGGCACAACTGACGCCGCGACCCTACGCGAGATAAGAAAGCTACCCTCCTCTTTTGTAATATTCACTGTGCGAGTGAGACAGATGCGGCAGCAAGTTGTGCTAGCCCCACTGCAGATTGATAGCTAGGTTTCCATTGATAGGCGTAGCTTATCATCTATTGAAGTAAAATGAACGAGCCTTTAATATATTAATAAATGAGCGATTGAACTTTGAATGTTCGCCACGAGAATGTGAGTAAATACCAATTGATAATGCTTATTAGGTAATTAAATATTGAATTCCAATAAACGGAACTGTCAATGAAATAAATTCCTACACTAACAAGACTGGAACTATTTCACTTCTCGTAATAAAAGGGAATTAATTTCATATGTAAAATGACAGTATTTTGAACTCTATGTTGCTAACGTGATGAAATATAATTGAGTTAAACATTTGGAGTCAAAGCGCACTTTATTAAACTCTAAAACAAACTATTCGAGTCTCGTATATTCAGTTATTGTTTTTTCGTAAACTCGTATATCGCCTAGCAATTACGTTCCAAATTAAACTCTGCGTACACGAATTACGACTCTTTATCGCGTAAATAACCAAGCGAAATGAGAGTTTGCTAAAATAAATCAGTATGAAACAGCGCTTTGTCCGTCGGAGTGAATGGGCCGCCCATTCATTGGCGACTAAAGTGGGCCATTCACGTATCGGCCCACACGGATCGGATGTCGTTCGTCCCGAGCGTAGGGAGAAATAGAAGGGTAGTTTTCGCATCCTCCTATTCCACGAACTTTAGCTTCGAATATAAGCTTTACGTTGAAGGACTTATGGTTGTCCATAAATTGAAGATTGAGAGATATGCGAGTTTGCGGGAGCAACTGGTTCGAAATTGACCTTGTTTATTGAGAATAAACAAGGTTCAGTTTGAACGCGGTTGAATGAATTGGTGGCAATGTTTGAGGCGTACAAATTTGATGACTTTAGCGGTCATAAAGGGTTTGGGTTACGTTGGGATTGAAACCCATGAATGAGGAGTGGACCTCCGCCTCCGTAATCTCCGGTAACAGTACGATATGTTGTTGATAATCACGTTGTTGATGTATCTTAGCTTTAGAAACACAAAATAATGCATTCCTCATAGGCAAGTGTCCAACTATCACCTCAGTTTGTTTAGTTTGCTCACCTAAGATTTTATAGTTTAGCCAAGTAGGCCAACAGATGTCGCTGGTACGTATATGCGCCATCCTGAAACACGCTGTCAAGATTTTTCCTGGAATAATGACCAGCGTGGTAATTATAACAATTTGTGGATTGGCCGAATCAGTCGTATTGGTATTAGTGCATCATTTTGGGACCCAGATTTTCAGTGAGTGATCAACAAACAGCAATATCTCTGTCTAATAATGGAGTCGTGTCGTGCAAGAGAGACAGATATTCACCTTCAGGTAAAGTTTTTCTAACTTAATGTCCACTATGTCCAGACATTCGGATGTCATAGTTCTGCTTACGGCTTATATAGCAACTTCATGAAAGAACTAAAACGCAATATTTTACAGCTAAACCAATAAACCAGACGCTGGTTACATTAACAATATACCTTGGTTATAATTAGCATGCTCAAACAAAAACTGTTTACACCTGCATGTAAAAAGTATCAAGAACAAAGAATTTCGCACCACACCGAGTAAATATTTGCCTCACACTTCCTCAACATTTATTTGCCACAAATTGTTTTAATTGACATATAAGCGGCCTTAAACTTAAAACGACCTCATTGCTGGCCAGTGGCTTTGGCACTTGGTCGTTTAAGGATCATAAAGAGAACAATAAGCTTTGAGGTTAACATCACAAACCAGCGAAGGCCAAGGATCCAGTTCAGAGCCGTCGAGATTGCTATCAATGATAGGTATCTATCGCTAAATTGGATGAAGTAAGGTACGCAATAGCAGTTGAGACTTGAGACGTCGGTGACGCGAGTAGGCGGGTCCAAAATAAGTCCTACATACTGGTATTAAATTCTTACCTGTTGATCATTATTCAATACCTACATGTAATCTCCTTTTCCTTTGTACTTTTTTGATCCTTTTCTTCCCGTGTAATTGGTTGGGTAGCGGTCGGAAACTAGCAACATGACGGTATGTTTGAAAAGTTTGGTTAATCGTTTAGTTGATTCGTCATCCGTCTAGTTTTAGATTTAATTATAGTATAGTAGTTTTTTAGCTAGGGCCCTACTGAAAATTAGCGCCACGGCTTGTCGTGGCAATATGCTGAGTGGGGCTCCTTTTAGCGTCGCTTGTTGTTGCATTGATATGTTTTGTGTAATCGTTTATTGTGGCGTTAATAAAGAATGATCTTATCTTATCTTATATACCTTGGAAATGGATGTTAACCTTTCGATCCCAATAGAACTGGCGGGTTTTAAGTCTTAGTTGTGTCAAAATTCGGTAGTAATCCAGTATATACTAGTTGCTTCCTAGTGAGCCACTGGGTATCCTTGGATAATTATATGAGAATCCTCGGCTCTGATTATATAACTATATTGTTGGTAGGATCTCAGGGAGCGTGACGTGGCACTATTCAGAGACAATAACCAAAATGTTATTATTTATTTTGCTGTCTCCAATATGATAATGTTGCGGAAAAAATGCTCAGGGAAAAAGGTGCTTTTGCGTACTTTATGCGAGTCATTTGGTTTTGGCAATCGTTTAAAGATCGTAAAGTGAAGAAGGCCGCACTGGCGCCTGGAGCACCCTTGATTGCCAGCAAGGTTGTCTCTGTCATAAAATCCTTTAGTTTGACATAATGACACTGCACTTTCTAGAAACAATGTCGGGTCTTTATTCTTTTATTATTGCTGTCAGGGTCGAGTGACTCTCGTATCGGCCTTTTTTAGTAACTTTCCTTTTATAACCTTCGTCCAGTTAGAAGAAATTAAGTTACAGAGCGCGAGTTTATCACTTTCAGACCGGAAAAACAAGACACTGCTAACGTAAAATGAAGTCTGAATGATAATTATGTAATCAATCCCGAAAGGGTTAAATTCTGGAGCGAATAAATATGATCTGATTCTCTGATGTCAGAATGAGAGTTCATCGGGTACTACCATGAAAACCATGTTCAACAATGACTTGCATTTGTCCGACCGCAATGAATGCACGGTCAGAACACGAAATAATCTTAAAGTCAAGTTATAGAACTAGACCGCCTTGTTCGCGTGTAATGCGCGGTCACTCTTTGTTTGGCTTCCCACGCCCCGGTTGCGGTCGAGTGGGAATTGCTGTTTAGATAATTCCATCGGCTTCGACTTGTGAAGTTTAGAATTTTAGCTACAGAAGTTGTACGATGACTTTTGCGTGGCGTGCTGTGTCATATTTTCATCGGATACTCTGCGGGAGCATATTCAGTTAAAAGGACAACATAATCCTTCGCTATTGATCAGCTGTGAAAGAAAATGTCAATCTACAATAATCTAGATCAATCCTAATTGTCTAGGTCTAAAACTGTCCAGAACCAAAAAAGAAACAATCACTGCCAGTGACATATTTTGACATTCGGATTACAGAAATCGTGGAGCAAGCATTCGACACTAAAGGTCTCATTGTCGTCGAGGTCCATCCTAAGTCCAAATATTAGAAGATCCAACAGTTTTGAATGGCAATAAACCCCCTTTACACCGTCCCGGGCAGCGACACGAACTGTGACGCAACGCAGCCTTCACCTTGCGCGGTCACTGACCTACGCGGGGTGACTTCCTGTGCCACGCGATGGACCGGAAAAACGCAACATGCCATTCTATAAAGGCTTCTTTGGACTGGACAGACACCTGGCGTAAATTCTACAACTTTTCAACCCAACCACTTTTGACGGAATTTTAAGAGCGTAACGCCTGATTCAATCAATTACGTTACGTGTCTTCTGTTTGCCACGGGTACTGTTAAGGCCATGGTTCTCTTGAAGAGTAGGAACTGCTAGGATCTGGTGTGATGTTTCCGGTCAGTTCTTTATCTAATTCTTTCAGAATATACAGAACAACTGATTTGATTTTCGAGCCTTTTCTCAATCACTCAAATACCGTCTCGCTAATGTGATGCGAAATGTCTTCTACTTATAACGAAAATTCGCCGTCCGTTTCTGGGTTGATACCTATGTGTAACGATGGTACCGATCTAGGATGGTCGCTAGCCTCCTTCTTTAAGCCTTTTCCAGGTCGGCAGTTAAAAATGACAGTCAAATGTTTATTGACATTAATATACACTTTTGACAGGCTGTATGTGGCCGATATAACGCCTATGCCTGGAAAAGGGTTAATTGCAACTTTGTAGCAGACTCAGCAAGTGCCAAATGTCACCTACAACTGTCAAGTGAGCCCTGTCAGTTATTGAATTCATCTACGGACGTCAAGAAGCTACCGCCGACGTAAAGGAAGCGGTCACCGCGCGGGCCCGTTAGATGGCCCTTCGGAAACAATGCCACGAACAAATATTGTGCAAGCCTCTTAACCCGGTCTGTTTGCTCGGATTTTGCCATGTACGCTGTTTGCCGCTGCATTTACTCGTATTACCGGCATTCCACTCTAAAAGTGAATCCACCAGAACCGTGTGAAGTAGCGGAGCGGAAACCACCAATAGCATTGCTAGTCTGGCACGCATCTCTTCCTATTGTTGAATCTTTTGCTCGCACGCACAACTCAGGTGGATAAGGGTCGGTCCCTTACTCGATTTGAGACAAACGAGGTTCGATTTGAAAACAAGGAAAGGCGCGACGCACCCTCACTTAAAAATATTTCTTTGTCGCTACAGAAACATCTAGACTCTTTATAATGAGTCCTTCTATACCTCCAGCAGACTGATATGCCGCCAATCAATAGGACGAAACTGTTTCACAACATGCAACTGGCGAGCTGTTCCCTAACTTCAGATTCAGGGCAATGACCCTCTTCCGAACGTTTTTGACCGAGACCTCATAATTATAGTACGACAATTCACAGCTGTAACCGCCGTTCTGATTGTTTTCCGATCGTTGCGTGTGGCATTTGTGACGAAACATTTTGTGGTTGATTTTATCTGGTCAGTGTGAGCCACACGATGGGAGCTTACAACCGGGCGTCCATTAAAGCGAATGTAACCCTCAATTTTATATCGTTCGCTAATCCACCTCCTAGCGTTGTACAGGCTGTACATGAACGGAGCCCTGGATCCCCTCTGGAATTGGCAATAGTTTTACGAAAGCGACTACCATCTGACCTTCCAGCCCGGAGGGACCATGTTGGGATAAATCCGTTGCCTCGCTCGCTAAAGTTAGCTCGGTATAATGGAGCTTGAGATTGCTGGTCGAGTGGATAAAAAACAATAGACTACTAGTAAACCAATAAAAACTGTGCATTAGAAAGATCGTAGGTAAATATAGCAAGTTCCAGTAATAAACGAGTTCTATTTATGCAGGCGACTGGCGAGTAATAAAGAATGTGGATTTAGCGCCGAGTGAGATATGTCAGCGCGGTCTCACGATGACAGCGATTAGGTGCGACCTGCGCCAGCGCCGATATAAATTTAAAGATGTCGGTCTGACATATTGCATTCCAATATATATATATATATATATATATATATATATATATATAATAGTTATATATATACAATATATTTTTTAATTATTGTTTATCTCTGATTATTATAATGAATAAAATACCTTCAAACGGAATAAAACTTTTGTACCGTACCTACCCCTACCCTACTTTATATCCAGCCTGACATGTAAAATACAGTGTTTTATCAACAAAAAACAGCGGTTATGTTTCTTTCGCGTATTTACAACTAGACGAGTTAGTCAAAGAAAGCCTCATTACTCTGAACTAAGGGCGCATTATATCGACCACTCTACAGGCCGGTAAACGTTAGACAAGGCGCCGGCAGCTGTCATATTATTTGTCATATTAACAGAATTATGAATGTCAAGATAAACAATAAGCTACTGTTTGTACTCGGCTGCAAACTAAATGTAGGTAACTTATAGTGACAGATGTCAGTATAAGAGAAATGTGGTGCTAGTGTCGCCATACGTTCGCACACATAATTGTCTATAATACATAATGTATGGACAATGTTACGTTATATGGATATAAAGGAACTTATTGCGCAACATATTTGCGACGCCAATGTGGATTCCTGAATATATTCATAATTGAATATGCAGTAATGCGAATGCTTGTCGGTTTCATTGATAAGACAAATGTTTTTTTTTTATTATTCTGCGCGGCCACGGATGGTTTGTTTACAATGTTGCAACTCATGATCTCAGTCTCACGGCTATCATGAGACGGCGCGCGAGCTCCAGTCGCCGAGCGCGTTAACACTGCGCTAGCGCACGCTAGGGCCCTGGGGGTGCTAGAGGGCGCTAAGGTAATGTAATGATTGCACACGGGCGCCGAGCGCCAGTTGCCGGGTGCGCTAGCACTGCGCTAGCGCGTGCTAGGGCCCCGGGGGTGCTAGAGGGTGTTAGGGTAATGTAATGATTGTACACGGGCGCAGCGGTGCTAGGGGGCACCGAGCGCCAGCCGCCGGGCGCGTTAACACAGCGCTAGCGCGCGCTAGGGCCCGGGGGTGCTAGAAGGCGCTAGGGTAATGTATCTAATGATTGCACACGGGCGCCGAGCGCCAGCCGCCGGGTGCGTTAACACAGCGCTAGCGCCCCGGGGGTGCTAGAAGGCGCTAGGGTAATGTATTCTCTGTAACTCCTGCATGAGAGACGCCTCTCCTGGTGGCTTTACTCACTGCCAGGAACAGCACGAACAAAGCAAGAATGTGTCTGTTTCTGATTACATTTCTCTAAGTAACACAATACCTAGTTGCGATAAGTTCACCGCATAAGCCAATTGAATGGGCAGAACATAAAAAGCTGTGTCGGAAGACGTGCAAAAACATACGCAAAAACGGTAATAATGAAAAGCATGTAGTTGTCAGTCACACGTAGGCGATTACCTAACGTGAAGCTGAGTTTGGTAGACTGGCGGATACTCGGAGTAGGTATACTGTACATAGGTGCGGTTTGAGAACCTATGATGGAATGAGAACTATGTCTATTTATCCTTCGGAAAGCACGTCACAAAAAAAGCCAGGATAGCCGGAAAATTATCCAGCTTGGTGACGTCGGACCCGGACCTGTTCCTCCTAACATAAGTTACTACTTCGGCTAAACTAGGCTCTCACGCACCTCCGGGGTGCAAATTCACCCGAACGCGGCTGACACCCCCGAGCAGTTCGCAAATAGTCGCGCGGCCAGCGTTGTTTCTGTCCCGTCACACAAACACACAACACTTCAACTCTATCTAGACGAAAAAGCAGGTGCAATACGGTAGAGCGGGATACCGTGAGCGGGATGGCATGATTTTAGTTTTCTAAATGTAATGCCATGGTAAAGATGACTTGGTAAAGGTCGCGGGAGTCCGCTGGATGCGGGTGACACTGACACCTGTCATTGTGGAACTTTTTAGGGGAGGCCTGGACGTCTTACGGCTGATTTGATGATGATGATGATATGTCAACCATCGGTTTCGTTAGATACTTAGTCGACTTGCGTAAGTGTAGTCCTGTCGATCAAAATCTAACATATCGAGGGAAAGTACACGTTGGACTACTACACCCAGCGTCGCTGGCGATACTTCTCATGATTCCCAGGGGGGCTAGCACAACTGACGCCGCGCCGCGACGCTAGTCGAGAAAGATCATCATCATCATCATCATATCAGCCGAAAGACGTCCACTGCTGGACATAGGCCTCCCCCAAAGAGTGCCACAATGACCGGTCCTGCGCCACCCGCATCCAGCGGACTCCCGCGACCTTTACCAGGTCATCAGTCCACCTTGTGGGGGGCCTACCCACGCTGCGCCTTCCGGTACGTGGTCGCCACTCGAGAACCTTTCCGCCTTAACGGCCATCGGCGAGAAAGATCTACCCTCCTCTATCTAATTTGCACATTGCGAATGCGACAGGAGACGCTCAGACGAGCGCGAAGCGACTTGTCAGCAAGTTGTACTAGACGTACTGGCTTCACATAAGAGCTTGCGACAGTTCCCTCCATCGTTCATACGAAACTATAAGGTCCGGACGGAGATGCGGAGCTCGTCATATACAAGTACCTCAGTTGGTATATAAATTCCGTGTGGTACGACACACTGCACCGCACCTCCGTCCGGCGAAATTTGTATGCAGCTCCGCGCCTCCGTCCGGAGATGCGGCGCAGTGTGACATCCACCTAACGGGCAAAATGCCGTTTATTGCAACGGATACCAGCAGTACTTACCTACTGCCGGCACGCGGCCATACCAATGTGGAAATTAACGCCATAAAATTATTGCTAAACTGCTAACGTGAGCACGTGACACCTACACAATTATACATTGAACGAAGCTACTTGGCTGTAAAAGGTAAATTAAACACGAAATTCTTAAAGACACGTTCAATTTAATCGAGATTATGGTATCAGAGGAGAGACAGTTTAGGTCCGTGTAAAAACTTCAAGTTCACTTAAAAACATTCCCAATTCCCGAGTTCCAGAGAGTATCCAAAGATACTCGGGAATTTGCTACTTGACTTTTTTTTACGGCGCTACTTGCTTAAGTAGTTTTCTGAGAAGGTCAAATGTTTGTATGGGACTAACTATAATTAGAGCAGATAAAAAGACAAAAAAGAGGATCAAAGGTGGACCTAGTTGGTGATAGCCGAAACGGCTTATACAAATTGACATAAAAGTGTTGTGACGTCACCATTTTCTATTTGTACTAATGGTTGTATGGAAAATCTAGTAAATTGCCGTTTTGTTCGTAAAATAAATAAAAAATTAAAAAAAAAACATTATTTCGGATATCTTAGACCCATAAGAATACAATATAATAAAATCAAAATTAGAATTAAAATTAAATCAATATTGAATAGGAACATGTTTGACAATAAAAAGAAATAAATTAAAAAAATAAATTACCTACCTACGCTATTTTATTTTCTTACCATAGAATGGTAGTGATTGGCTTGTGCATATCACAACAGTGCCGTAAATATGCACAATCCACCCTACCTGCTAACATCTGCAGGATATTGTTGGGGCTGGCCCGCACCCGACGCATCAGGGACGCGCTGCGTTTGCGCATTGTCGCGTAAAAGCAGTCCATTCCTGCCTCAGCAAACATCCCCGATGCGCTGCAGAAACGGGGCAGCCCCATCAACACCCGGAACGCATTGTTGAATTGCACCCGGAGAGCCCCATATGCCCGCAAAATACCGCAAAATACTGAGTTTAGGTGCATAGTTTTCATACAATCATTTTTGTAATAAAGTGTAAGGATCCTATTGGCAGTATTAGACGATAAAAAAAAACAAATCTAAACTTTCAAGTTAATCTAATCATATGGTTTTGATTTTACTTTGTAATTTATTGCAATAATTTGATGATTTTCTTTCCACTAAGTATAGACTACGACTATATATAGACTACGTTATCAATTTCAACATGAGGAAAAGTTACCTTTCCTGCCTATAGACGCTTACAAGTCCAAGGGCGGCACATGCGCGTTGCCAAAACCAAAACAAGGTGTATTTTGTGAGCCAGAAACTGCTCCTATGCTAAACATTTCATGACTTTGTTTCGTAATACCTACGCAAAATGCTCCGATAACGTTTGCAACAAAAGTGAACCAAAAACTTCCTAAAGAGACAATTTTCGTTAGAATAGGGTTGTTGACACTAAATAAAATAATTAATAAAAATGTATTTTCTTGAAAAAGGATTAAGAATGTAGTCAAATGGAGAAAAAAGCAACGCAAGAGGTTAAATAATGACAAATTTACAAGTGTCCAATGTTTCTAAGAGGGGGTATGTTCTGTCCCTTTTTTCGCAAAACGCACCTTCATATGAAACGATTGTCATTTATGACGCTCGAGGATCGTGCCATCACGATGTGTTAGCGTTTTCTCTCTCTAACAAGCAACATTAAAACGGTTGTAGCTTTGTATTTTTTCCAGATATTTTAGTGGGATTTTCGTCACTAGGTATATTTTTTTGCCTTCTTTAATTTCAAGTAATAATAAATTTTGAGTCTACTCCCCTATTGTGCAAAAAACTTGTTTTCTAAAGCGTACATAAGTCCAAGTTGAAGGGCCATCAACGCCATCATTACTTCAACAGCTGTTGGTTTAACACGAACATGTGACAGGTTAAGCAAGCTTACGCCTCTGCAGTAGAAAGCCGCCTTTTAGCACACATTGCCCAAATTAAACGAGAATCGCTCTTAACTCACCGAGATAAGGTGCTTGTCAATTATAGCGATCTGGGTATAATTGCCGTTTAAGGTTTAATTTGTTTAGGCGTTATTGGTACAAGAAGCGACGGATGCGTTTGTGGGGTAATCGCTTGCCTTTGCTGGCGCATCCTCGTTTTACTTTTAAAAGGGTATTGGAAACTCAAAGTACAAGTTACAGGTAAATACTGTCTACAGCTAAAGCCGTTGTATTCGGCGAACTCGCTTTTCGACTAATTGACTTTATAGGGTAATGGTTAAATATGGCGCTGGCAGCTGTCAGCTCATAGGGGACTGGCAAAATGTCATACACACAGATTTTAATAGACGTAACTAACGATTACCGCCTTAAAGAGAGGGCGTGATGCTGTAGCCTTCATTCCAATTTGAACGATTTTCAAAATGCCTGTAGAGTCGTTTTAATTTTTCAGGATTAAAGAAAAAAGTGCCAGGCCACGCCCAGCATGTCATAACAAAATCCCTACTATACATGTCTTTTGTCGTTCAAAATCATGAAACAAGGAACATGGGTACTATTAATGTTTAGTATCGGTATTGGCCGTAGTCTTCTTCTCGTGTCGATGGTTTCGGACTGGTGCGGGACCAGAAGGTGGCGACGCTTATCGCCCAGTTCGTCGCGTCTCCAAGCTCTGCTTGGAGCAGGCGTGCGGGCCCGCTGGGCAAGACAACTGCTCCATCGTTTGGGGAACCGTCCCACTGGGCGTCTGAGGTACTTAGGGCGCCCCGCTTCAACAAGTTCTTACTGCGACCGACCTCCGAAGCTAAGGTGGTTGTCACACTGCCGCCGCGTCTCATCGCGAGACGCGGAGCTCGTTGTATGCAACTACCTCAGTTTGTATATAAATTCCGTGTGGTACGACACACTGCAACGCACCTCCGTCCGGCGAAATTTGTATGCAGCTCCGCACCTCCGTCCGGAGATGCGGACCAGTGTGACGACCGCCTATTTAAGGATTTCCAGAGCGGCCATGGCTGATTATGCCTAGCGGGAAGATTCAATGGTCGTACGATACAATAAGTCTCATTTTGGCCGTACACTCGCACCTAAAATAATCGAATCGACCTTTGTACATCCAAACGCATTTACAATGAGGCGTCTCCATTATTCCCACTGTTGTGCAACTTCACAAGCGAGATTCCGAAGAATCTCAGTCGTAATTGATTTCGTCCAAACCGAAGCACCAATTTGTACTGATAGGAATCGTTGCTCAACATCGCAATATGGAGTGCTGTGACGAAACACAATATCTTATTTATCTCTGAACGCATCGGAAGTTGGGGCAGCCCTGCCCCCTATTCTGTAACTGGTTTTAAGCTCACCTCAACGCTCAACCACAAATATATCTTGACACCGCGATGCGTAGTAACTAGGTGTATACGTAGAGGTCTAGTTTCGTGACGGGTGACCGGCGGGGTGAGCCGCATTAGCGCGTAGCGAATAACAGCCCTGTACCTAGTGATTCAAGTCTCGACCACCGACAACAAACATCCTTAGTAGGTAAATCAAGTTATACCGATTTTCGTAATAAGTAGTGCTTTGTGCTGTGAGCTGTAGAACCCGCGAGCCTGATCTTTCTTCAAAACTATTTTGTATTTAACCCCCGATGCAAAGAGAGGGGTTATAAGTTTAACGTGTCTGTGTATCTGTCTGTTGTATCGTAGCTCCCAAACAGATGGACCGATTTGAATGCGGTTTTTTTTATTCGAAAGTTGATGTGATCCCGGGTATTCTTAGCCGTGTTTCGTAAAAATCTGTTCAGCGGTTTTTGAGATATTGGACTTTGGAAGAAAAATGTCGGGGGTTTTTCAACTTTTATAAGTTGTAGTCATTATATTTTATATCTTAAAATCTGAATTAAAAAAAAAACTATACACTCGATCGAAAAATGCGACCTGTAGAGAACAGCGGGACAACGGGACATCTGGACACCCGGATATACGAAAGAATATTGGGCCAAGGTGAAACGGAGTGTTCTGAGGTCAGAATTAGGGCGGGTTGCACCAACTTACGATTACAGACCGATCAACGTTAAATACGGCGCCGGCAGCTGTCATCCCATAGAAAGTTGTCAAACTTTCCATACATTCAGATTTTAACGAACACCGCTTATGATTAAACATGGTTTGGTGCAACCCACTGTTATACGGGTTCGGCAGAGTAAATAAATGAATAAATCCGAAGACAATTTTACCATAAATACTCTATAAACCCATACGGACACAGCGGTAAAGAATGGATATGGCGTTCCTATGCTTAAGAGTCCGCAGTAAGCTCGGCCGAATTTCACCTTCCCATACAAACGTAGTTACGCTCTCATTTTAAAACTACGTGTTGGATTGTGACGAAACTTTGCATATACAATGACATGAGATATATCTATGTCTGTAATTAGTTTATATGGTTCCAGTTTATAAAACAAACGAAATACAGCAAAAACAAGTTTTGTACGAAAAAATTAAATTCGCTGTATTTTTTTTACTATGTTATCTGAAGCTATATAAACTAATTACAGACATAGATATACCTCATGTCATTGTGCATGCAAAGTTTCGTTACACTCCAACACGTAGTTTTAAAATGAGAGCGTAACTACGTTTGTATGGGGAATCGAGCTTACTGCGGTCTCTTAAGTTATGATTATGATGATAACCTGACGATACCCAGGAACAATGTGCCAAAAACATGAAAGCGTTTGTTGTACAGTCAAGTGGAAAAATATGGGTGCATAGAATTTACTTATAAATATGGCCCATCGCTCTTATATCAGTGGATTAAGGTTTCGGTACACATTTATAAAAGGATTAAATCGATAAATATTTTTCCACTTGACTGTATATCTGTTCATCCCTACTTGATAAAGACAGCACAAGCCTTACGCTGATGAAGCATCAACAACTCTACGCTATGGCCATGTCAATTAAGTACTCGACGTCAAGTGACGTTTCCGACGTTAAAACCGCCCCAATTACAAGTGGATAAGGTCGAGGTTACACTTTACATCGCACATTGCATTAGCCTTTAATGGAGCCTTTAGTCTAAGTAATCTGACTCATGTTTACTAAATACATATTTATATTAATGCGTTCAGTGTTTCCTTTTCCAGGGAATTATAGGGATTATAAATATTTTGGTATATTTTGCGAATCTTTCGTTATTAAGTATTTAAAACACCTATTTTACGTCAACCCGGGCGGTAGGTATACATGAACCTATCTACGAAATCTACAGTTTTAAAAGCATGAACCTACGCAATAAACATAAGGATATATTTTATACGAGATCTAAATTTGGTAATACTCCATTTATGCAGAGGTCGTAAACTTTCGGCGCCTAAGCCAAACGAGGGTCCGACAGCGATCAACAACCCGCGGGCTAAAATCAGATTTTACCGCCGTGACCGAATAAGGGCAGAGCCCGAACCTTAATTTAAAAATGCCATTTTTTTTGGCTTAATAAAACAAACAAAAAATGTGTAAGTTTGGGTATTTTAATATGTGTTGAGATAAAATTGAGAGCATTCACGCCATTGAAGGTGTAGAGTAAGAGATATTCAGAGAGTTCAGGAATATTCGCTATTAAAACAGTTAGACTATAGTATAACCAGCAAGCAATGTATTTTGCGGTTTAATTGACGTACTTATTCATTAATGTGTTAAAATAAGAAAGAATAATTGGCACTACACAAGTATTGATTTAGCCCTTTCATGTTTTGCTATGCCTTCTAGGGCGTCACACGTAAATAAACCTTTTTTATTGTTGTAATGTGACACGCAAATCACGCAAATTAAAGAATTTTAATATATTCCATTCAATTCGAAGGCTCTGATTAACAACCAAGAATTCTAGTAATTCAAGTTAGCCGATCAATGGTCATGTCAGTATGTCAGTAATCACAGCAACATGCATTCCAGATGTGACATGCATTTCATTAAAAATTAACACATTTTTTCATTTAATTTGCAAGTCAAAGGAAGTCTCTAAGGATGCCAAGATGCTTTTAATCGTTTATTTCCGTACATAATTGTTTTTTTTCGTACATGCCACATAGTTTTCCGCACCTATCTATATATCATTATAAATATTGTGAATAAGTTTATCTTTGGGGTTTCTCAGTGGCTCTTTAGGGGAGGCCATGACCAGCACAGCTGTGGACGTCTTTAGGGGAGGCCATGTCCAGCACAGCTGTGGACGTCTTTAGGGGAGGCCATGTCCAGCACAGCTGTGGACGTCTTTAGGGGAGCCCATGTCCAGTACAGCTGTGGACGTCTTTCGACTGATATGGATGACGATGATGATAGTTTCTGTTTTTTTTAGTACAAGCTTGTATTGCTAACTTTGATTTTTTGCCCAGTCACAAGTCATTGAGAGTTTTAATGAGCCTAAACACCCCAGGTTTGTCTTGTGTAGTTTAGGAGTTACTTTGACCACCTTCTGTCTCCATCATCAGATCAGCTCGGTGGTGTCATAATATTGCATTCTCAGGGAACTTACATAAAAGTATGCCGGCTCAATATCATACTGATAAGTGACTGAAAAATGCTTTGCCATTTTTTAAGGAAAACCTACTTACCAAACAGTGTAAGTTATACTTGAGATGCTTGAATTTGATCTAGTTGTATCAAAGTAATCCATTAAAAAGCAAGATTAGAAGATTCCAAATCCAATGACAGTTACACACGGCCACATTAAATAATCTCACCCATAAATAAAAGCTTGAAAAGAAGTTTATATTCTAACTATGCGGTTATGTATTTGCCACACACAGGGTACCTGCCTCCTGCTTTCATACACAGCACTGTCCCCACAACAATTCACCAATGCGTCACCCATAATAGACCACATCTATCATATTTAAGCAGTTTCAATTTGAGCTTTATGCATAGTCTATGTAGAATTGATTTTCCATCTATACTGTCTTTCCATTCTACGCTTAGGTCGTGATTTTCTAACACAGCATGGGTTAGTTCTAGTTTTTCTTGCAGAGCGTTTAATTGCAACTTAGAAATTAATATTGTATGAGCGTCGGCGCCAGGGTCTAGTATTATTTATAACTAAATAGAAATACTTGTTCCGGCATCGGCAATCCAACCCAGACTAGTTACAATTGCAAGTATTTTATCCCATTTAGGTACTGTCTTTACGTAACGTATTTATGACTACATTTGCCTGTCTGATGGTGAGGTAAGTAGAAATAAGCATTACCGGCCTTTTTTACCTGAGTGCGCGACACAAAAAGAGGGCAATGCGATTACCCGCGATTTAATGCGATTAATGTACTTTTTGATTTGTTACTTTGTGTCACTGAAGACCAGACAGTAATCAAAATTCAAAATGGCGGCCATCAGACACCTTATAGTAAAAAAAAAGTCGACGAACTATGCCATGTGGGGTATCGTTGAATCACATTATCCACGTTAACCACCTGACCCCGATCACCCAGGGGAATTAGCGGCAATTAAATTATATTCAAAGGAAAAAATTATAATGTTCGGTTATGGGTTATGCCGCTTCGCCGGACACTACCGCGTCACGCTCGCTTCGCTCAGCTCGCGCGCTGTAGGGTCGCTTTTTTTTTTTTTTTAACCTGACTGTTGCTATAATAGGACGAACCCAATATAGCGGTCGAATTGCGTGGTTGGAGGGTAGCCTGGGGAAAATCCAGGGGGAGCCTCCGGCACGACCACGCGGGAAAGTTTGTGCACTGGAATACTCTACGAGTTTGCGCTCCAGTGAGATTGGTTGAACGGTATCAACCGAATCTGGGGTGTGAGTGGTGTCGAACTACTGGGAGTTTTATCGCTGGTTCGCTAAAACCTAGCCTAGCTGAGAAGAGTCCAGCAAGAAACTCAGCTAGGCCCGACTTGGGTCGGACTGACTCTACCCGGTATGCGGCGGTACCGGGACGAATAGGGACTGTATGTGTCTGTGTTGTCGCGATCTCGCGATCTCGCGGTGGACGTCCCCGCCGGCGGGAACGCCGAAGTGTACGCGATGTGTTGGACGCCGAAAGCGCAGCGTTCCATCTTTCGATGGACGCTGTGATTTCGTCGTCCGGGTCCTTGAGTGTGTGCCTAGGACGCCGGACCGTGCGGCCCCTAATCAGTGAGCGCCGAGTAACGACAGAGGGGGGAGGGATGGGAACGTAATCAGCAGCCTTCCTAACTAACGGATTCCTATGGTGGGGAGCGTTGTCAAAATAACGTCTGGCAGCCTGCTTAAAGAAACCATACATGGTGCTAATCCCCATGTCGTGGTGCAGGCTGAGGTTTGTAGGGTCGCAGTTCAACTAACAACCTAATCGTTTTTTTTCCCTGGGGGATCAGGCTAGGCTAGCTAGGGGATTAACGTGGAAAACAGCGGTTGAATGGGTATTATTAGGTATTTCAAAATAGAACTAGAATTCTATAATATTTTTTAGCTAAAATAACCGTTTAGACCAAAACCTTGCAGTCCAAACGACTTGATGGATTTTGGCATGTGAGGTGTCTTCGGATTCCTCATAATCGTGGGAGTACTATAGGATATAAAAATTGGGAAAGGCTGTTGTTGTTGGACTTTTTGAAAAATATTTCGATTTGACTAATTTATTGTTTTGTTGATTCGTTGTGTCGACAGCTGAACACAAATGCAGTTAATGCAGAAACCTAATTTCTAACACAACAACACTGGGGACTCTGGCAACCTAACCACCAATCACCAACAACTACAGAGCTAGTAGTGGTGCCATCAATGTCATCATTGCTGCGGTCTCCCGGTGGAGCCACATCCCGCAGTTGGACTGCACCAAATATGATCAGGGTGGCATTACGCTGTGCCTTGTAGAAGGTAGATGCTGCGTAGTAAACAACTCTGAGGCTCTAGTATAAGTTTTACCGAAACAAAACTTTACGATCGCGTTTGCGTTTTACCCTCAATTTATATGGGATTTGACAGCTAAACGCAAACGCGGTCGTAACGTTTTTTTTTCGGTAAAACTTATACTCCTCTGGACGGTATTTCTTACCCCATGCGATCTACTTGAGTGTGACAAGAGCAAAAAAACTTTTTACTAATTCTCTGTCCAAAATGTACCCGTTTTTACTCTTGTAACTAAACTGATAGATAGATTGTACTCATCTCCGTATTGGCGAAAAAATACAGTATTAACTATCTAAGCTTAATAGCCGGATAGCCATAAATATTGTATAAGCAATGCGGCGCCGGCGCAGAGATGCAGACGCCAAGCACAGGCTTAGGCGATTGTGCTTTTTTTATTGCCCGACTAAGGAGACTAAAGAGTTCCGATTTTAGCAGTTTTTATGGCACAATCACAGCAGATATATAGTTTGAAGCAGTTCAAATTGAGCGCACTCACACAGACACGCGTCGCTTGAAAAAACTTAAGCGGACATCGGCGTACGCAGCGGTGTATCAGTCACGTGTGCCGCGAGCCGCCGGTTTAAAAAGGCCTTAAGAGAAGAGACAAGTCGAGAATTGTACGCTTACCATGAGTTTGACAATGACGGCTTACGCTAACGAGTATCGAGTTTTCTATCTGTGCATCCCGCTCGTACTGTCAAAGTGCAATAGAGATGCGCAGATAGAAAACTCGATTCTCGTTAACGAAAAATGACAATGTCCAACTCATGGTACTTAGCCGTACTGCTCATGGAAACCCGGACAACAGCTCACTTCAGAGCCAGAGCGTTCGCGGGAGAATTCCATACAATTTTGACTATTTATACCTCATTCCATATAACATTCGATTTTTAAATGTATGTTTATATGGAATAGGCCATAGGTTATAGTGCCCAGTCACTATCCTATAACTTGTCCACTCGACTCCGAGCGCTCGTTCGCAGGCGCAGGCGCAGGCGCACTCATCACGATCACTCTTCACGTGTCATTAACATGTTTACATATCACCAGCTGATTTACTAGCACACTTTTGTTTTATTGAGAACTCTATTCGAAGTTTGCATTTGATTAAAGGATGAACTGAGATTCCTAAGGGTTCTCCCTTGTTAAACCTACCTAAACTACTTTAGCCCTAAATACTTCATTTGACCTAATGTTTCATTAGACTTATTTTTTCAATAATAAACTTTATAGGATTATTGCAAAACAAAACTTAACCTAATGACTTCTATTTGATGATATTCAAAGAAAACCCGAAAAGTCCACTGTTTCGAAGAAGAATGCATGAGGTGTATTGAAACATTAGGGTAAAAGTCAGAACATCAAGTGACAGGACCCCATTCCTAAGACATGCTTGCCAAAGTATACAAAGGGAAAATAATAGTCTAATTTATCTCTTTAGATTACCTATTTCAAAGATGTATCTTATAATTGAATGAAGTATTAAGAATTATTCGCTAAATTATAATAACAAAAACTATTCAAGCTGATTTCATTCGTTCCGATTCCGACGCAATCTTCCCTGACTTCTGTATACTCATGTATTAAACTTACGAGAATTAAGTCTACACCGTCATTGCCTCGTAAACAAACAGTTACCTGCAAACAAAACAAAAGACAATTATTACACATTCTATACGAAAATCTTGCAATATAAGGTATCCAAGTATCCAAGGCATTCAAAAAACTAATCATATATTTTCACCAATCTAATACCATTACGAATGGGTATTATTTATATTATTAAGGAGGAAGGAGGAAGGAAGGAAGGAAAAAGGATGCAATTGAAGCGAGAAAATGTGAAAAATCCACGGGAAGGAAAGCGGCAGCGGGCCGACAACCCAACGGAACTCGGTAACCGAGTTAAAACATAAAACGCACAAACGCAAAAGCTAACAAGCTCCCTATGACCACCATCTTGAATCCTCGATCCCGCATAAATTCGTCAACGGAAATATAAACGCCAAGCATTGATTCCAATTTCTAACGCGTACCACATTGACACAATTCTAAAAAAGCCTATGAAACAGGGACTCGATACGTTTTATCGACTTCTTACTTCTGTGAAGTTTCATTGATGTATTTGGCGGTTACGCTCGGAACACCCGCGTGGTTTTCGTGGTGCGTCACATGAAAAGTTAGCCGCGTTTTGCATCTGGCAAGCGTTTTTTGCAGTTAAGTGGCGTGGCGGTCGTGAACCTCGGTTTACCGGGGTCAGTGACCCTGTCGGCTAAAAAAGTGATATTTCAAACGAGATTTGAGCATTCAGTGCGCGTGAAGTTTTATAAGATAGTTATGATGCCAACAAGGAGTCTATTTATCAGTGAAAGTCTTAAGGGGTTCCCATACGCCAATGACCTTCGATCTGAATCCCTTAGTTGTCTATTGCTGGTCCAGGTCGGCCCTGCCTCCTCCTGCGATCATCTTACTGGTGGTGTCCCCACCGTGCATGTATATTTACGTATATGAATTTAACTTCTTCAGCTTTACCTCAAAATGAAAAAACGGAACCCTAATAGGATCACTATGTTGTCCGTCTGTCTGTCTGTCAAGACTCTTTATCTCGGAAACGCGTGGAGGTATCGAGTTGAAATTAAAACCATATTACTCCAATTCCAAGTCTGTCCCTTGAAGCTGTGAAAAAATCAAACTTGTTTATGCCGCAAAAACGTATATTTCAACAATCTCATGGTAATTAAAGTCAAAGTAATATCGTCTTATACTAAAAATACAGGGAAAAATCTGAAAACTTTACATTTGTAATTAAGTACGGGACCCTCGGTGAGCGAGGCCGACTCGCACTTACCCGGATTTTTTGTTTAAAATTTTAGGTACCATCGAAGGAAGATTACTCGGTGTGAAATACCATGTCAAATTACGTAATGTTGGTCTCTTTTAAGATTAGTTCTGCGGTCATTGAGCAATTACGTGTTTCCGCACGCGGGATCTAATCGATTTGAGCGGCTTAAAATACAGGCTCGGGAATCAAGATGTTACTGTCTGATTGAATATTAGAAACGTGACGAGGAAAACGCGGATAATGGAAAAAAAATATTATTCCCGATTAACTAGGCGCATTTGGAAAATCTAAAAATGTCGTGTCGCGGAATAAATTTTATTTTATAGTCTTCGGACAGAGATCGACTATTGATTGAGATGGTTCCGACGATTCTAAACTTGATGGATCCTTTGTTCAGTCCAAAACAATCTGGATATAGTCGTATTGTTTTGCTAGTTGCTATTTGACATATTTATCTGTCAAAAAACGACATCGTCGAGAGAAAATACTCCATGAAAAATATGGTTTTGAAAAATAATAATTATAATAGCGTTTTTTTGTTGATTTCATTTTAAAATGTTGTTTAAGAATCCGACAAAAAAATAAAAAATAAATGAAGCATGCATTGTCTTTTTTTGTATGATTTATCTTGAATAGTACAGAGCAAATGTAAATGAACCAAAATAAAGAAAAAAATATTGATTCATATTTTTTCTGACTTTTTAGAAGCTAGTTAAAAAATAAATAATTGATAATATATCCGTTACACAAAAAATATAAGATCATCATCATCATTATCATCATATCAGCCGAAAGACGTCCACTGCTGGACATAGGCCTCCCCCAAAGAGTGCCAAAGTGAGCGGTCCTGTGCCACCCGCATCCCGCTGGATGCGGGTGGCACAGGACCTCCCGCAACCTTTACCAGGTCATCAGTCCACCTTGTGGGGGGCCAGCCGACGCCGCACCTTCCGGTACGTGGTCCCGGAAATATAAGATATATTATAAATTATTTCCAATATTGACATTTTTTCCATACAAGTTGTCAGTTCATTGACTGGACTAAAATAAATGTAAGTATGGCAAGGCTCAAGTAATAAGGCACTCGCAGTTAACTACTTAATGGCTCCTCTACATGATGGCCCATCCTAATGGCCCACTAGGATGGGCCAGCGTGTGGAGAGGGTAGTGGTGTCAGATGGCTTATGGCGCGGCGATGTCTTTCTCCGTCTAACGCATAGTTGCGTCCTGTACGATGGGTCGTGATGGCCCACTGTATAGAGCAGGCTTTACCTATGCAGCGCCAATCACGACACGCATGCGTCAGAGCGCTACGGCAGCTTTCCGTTACATGCAGCTACAGCGTAGCACTACGTTGACGCGATAAATTGCGTAATGGTTAATTTTCGTCACACAACTAAACCGAATCCAACATTTCGAACTCGACCCAAATACGTGGCCAAGAAAGCTTGTAATAACAAAACCGCCGCCGTTGCGCATGTGACTCGTGCGCAAGTTCATTGCCGCGCGATGCCGCGATAACGCTGGCACGTGACGCGAGCGCTGTGCGGTAACCGCTGACGCGGACGCCCGCGCCGCAACGGAGCTGTCATGCTTACTAAATAAATAAATAGGGAAATAATTAATAGAATTAGAATATAAGATAATTTATTTCACTTAAGAGTGAAGTATATAGCTAGCAGCTTTTTATATGAAATTTCCATTTCGGGAGAAAACGTTTTCCACTAACTAAATCTTAACAAATCACTTTGATTTTGGTGTCGATCGCTTCAGCATAATAATATCTAGGATTATATAGGATTCACTTTTTAAAAAAAATTTAGGTACCTATAAATTTTAATTTATAGTATTTTTTTCAAAAAGCAAAACCTATAAACCTAGTATTTCATTGTTTATTTTATCGTTTGGCATACATTATTTTGGCCTTTAAAGTTTCTCACCCTTTAGTACCACCCAGGGGACACGTGCAGGGATGTATTTCATTGTGTCAATAACGTACAAAAAAGTCATTGAGATTGGAAAATATTTAGTAGTGGAAAAACGTTTTCTCTTTTTGTATGGACGCGGTACGTAGTATTCCAGAGGTATACTTCCCTCTTAAATGGGACTGGGCCGGGCAGGTCTGCCGCATAGAAGCGTTATGGGCTACAATTACCACCAAGTGGGTCCCAGAGAACCGAATACGGCGTCGCGGTAGACCACGTAGGAGATGGCGAGACGAGCTTGACGTCTTTGACCAAGACTGGTGGGAGGACAGGGATATGTGGAAGAAAAAGAGGCAGTCCTTTGGCCAGCAGTGGGACACTTAAGGGAGGGAGGCCTTTGCCCAGCAGTGGGACACTTAAGGGAGGGAGGCCTTTGCCCAGCAGTGGGACACTTAAGGGAGGGAGGCCTTTGCCCAGCAAAGGGACACTTAAGGGAGAGAGACCTTTGCCCAGCAGTGGGACACTTAAGGGAGGGAGGCCTTTGCCCAGCAGTGGGACACTTAAGGGAGGGAGGCCTTTGCCCAGCAGTGGGACACTTAAGGGAGAGAGGCCTTTGCCCAGCAGTGGGACACTTAAGGGAGGAAGGCCTTTGCCCAGCAGTGGGACACTTAAGGGAGGGAGGCCTTTGCCCAGCAGTGGGACACTTAAGGGAGAGAGACCTTTGCCCAGCAGTGGGACACTTAAGGGAGGGAGGCCTTTGCCCAGCAGTGGGACACTTAAGGGAGGGAGGCCTTTGCCCAGCAGTGGGACACTTAAGGGAGAGAGGCCTTTGCCCAGCAGTGGGACACTTAAGGGAGGAAGGCCTTTGCCCAGCAGTGGGACACTTAAGGGAGGGAGGCCTTTGCCCAGCAGCGGGACACTTAAGGCTAAGAGCCTCATTATAATAATTACAGTATAAGTAGGTACACAGGAACACGGTAATAGAATTCCATAAAAATAACAATATTACATTATTAGCGGACAATCTTACCCAAATCGAATGGTAAACTCAATAAGGCTTGTGTTATAGGCTACTACTACTGTTATAGGATACTAGAAGACGATAGATATATATATCTATATATATATATATATATAGATATATATCTATATATGTATATATATATATATATATATACACCTACTAATACTTTAAAGACGAAATGTCTGTGAGATTGTAGCTTTGTAAGTTTATACGTTTGTATGTAATAGGTAATCTCCGGAAACGTTGGACCGATTTCCAAAAATTCTTTCAGCTGTGTATACGAGTACAATGGACTTTCTGGATGGACATAAACTATGTTTTATCTCGCGGGTTTGCCTGCATTCTTAACAATACGCGGGCGAAGCCGCGCGGGCAGCTAGTAATAGATATAAAATATAAATACATATAAATCATCCAAGACTCAGAAACAAATATTCATGCTCGTCACACAAATATTTGCCCTTGCCGGGATTCAAACCCAGGACCGTAACCTTCGCAGGCAGCGTCACTACCCCGTAGGCTAGCCGATCGTCAGCCAATATAGGTACTCAACTAACTTCTCTCTCTCCTTTCCGACTCCGTCCGCGTGGAACTCGTTTATATCGCAGCTCCACACACATTCACCCCTCCATTTCACCCCCTTAGGGGATGATTTCCAGGATAAAAAGTATCCTATGCCCTTCCCTGGGACTCAAACTATCTCTATACCAAAATTCATCTAAATCGGTTCAGCGGTTTAAGCTTGAAGAGGTAACAGACAGACAGACACACTTTCGCATTTATAATATTAGTACTCGTATTGATTATTAATCACCCTAGCGTTATTCCTGGTTGTGCCATAGAGAAGCCCGCGGGGTCCACTTTGTCACCTAATCCCAAGATTTGGCATAGGGACTACTTTTACGAAAGCGACTGCCATCTGACCTTCCGGGGAAAACTAGAGCTTATTGGGATTAGACCGGTCCGTACGATCCGAAATCTAACGGTAAATATTCCGTACATAAGTTCCAAAACCTCATTGGTACGAGCCGGGATTTGAACCCACGACCGCCGTTTGACATCCGCATGCCTGAACCACTTAGGCTACCGTAGCTCGTCAAATTATTACTGTAGGGGCAAAATGTGGCGTTATCTATGAACAGGTGTTGTCGTTGGCGCTTACGCCATTATTAGCGGCACGCCAATACAAATGCGATGATTCACGGCGTTATAATGGCATTATGACATTATTAAACAATGTTATGCTTCGTAATTGAATGTGAAAAATACATCACAATTTTATTGTACCTATTAATGAATAAATGACAAAGAAAAAATCCTCCTAAGGCCCATGGGCCTAGTGATAGGACTTATTCTGTCGAAGGAATTTAAATTATATTCAACTGGAATAGAGTTGCATTTGATTTGTTTCGGGCACTTTTTAAAGCAAACGAAAATCGACTCTATTACCAATTCCAATGCCATTTTATGTTGTATGGTGGGCCTTAGCTTAGGAGGATAACGCGAACACAGGCCGAGCGGGCAGGGAGTGGAACCCATGTTGTATGGGAAATTTGACAGTTTTTCTACGGTATGACAGCTGCCGGCGCGATATTTCAACGTTCAAGTTAAACTTATATCGTGGGATTTTCAAGAGGAATTAGGGTGATTCCCACGAGTGCCAAATTCCCGCCAATTATGAACGACACATTATTTCACAATTAGGTAACAAGTGAAGAAGAACTTAGTGAGAAAACCTGCTGAGGTGAAAATTCAGCTTGGAGACCACATCCCATTATGTCTTCTTCATCAATGGATACTTCCGGTGTTCAGAAGTTGGACATGTAGAATTTATAGTATGATACCTCATTTACCAGGAAAAAATATGAAGAATATATATGAACAAATAATTCAAGCTAAATGGAAATAAAACTTCCCCGTCCTATTCTCACATGGCTACAAAAATATATGACGACATTGTCTAGATTTATATGTTTTCCAACATTTAGTCGCATAAAAACCGTGAGAAAGATTAAAAATAAACATATCATCAATCTTTCGGCTACTACCAGAAATCGGGTCATATATAACAAGACATTTTTTCACTGACCTAAAAACGGGACCGTTAATGCCCATTCAATAAATTAATAAAAAAGTCAAACTGAAAAATGACTCCGGTCATACGCCCACTAATCCGTTGGAAAACGGTCGAGTGTGGAAAGTATCGATGACTTTTGGCCAAGGTCGAGTCGGGGTTCCTACGCTGGGCTAAACTAGAATTGGTCAAGAACAAGACAACCATTTCATCGATATAGGTATATTCGTACTAGTTTTTTTAAACTTATAGTCTGTTTTTTTCCACAATCTTGATGTGGCAATATTGCAGGTATTCGTTACATCAAATCAGATTTTTTTTAAAATTTCGGACCACCCAAACTCCTCATTTGAATTTGGGTCAAGAATAATAAGTTGCATAATCACAAATTAATTCACAAACAAAAACAAAATAATCACCGAATCAAATTAAACATTGTTACGTCACAATTGTTAAAACTAAACGTTGTAGGTATTTTATTTTATAAATCCGCTACGGATCACCGATACTGGCCATAAACGACCGCCCGGGGCGCTTAACAAAGAATTAAAAAGAAGAAATTCAAATTTTTGAAAATGGAATCGTTTTAGAGCTCACTCTTTGGCGCACAAAAGTTTGTGTCGGTCCATCGAAATGGATTACTACATTACAAAGTTAGCTATTCTGTTCACTGTGGCGCTGTCACCTGAGTAGCATATGAAGATTAGTATAGATATGTTTGTGTTTAATATTTGGCCACCGGTACTGTTAAGATGGTATTATACTTGTTTATGAGATGGCAGTGGTAATTTATTCGGAGACACGCTCGAAAACGTACGAGAGCATGGGAAAGGTAATGGTCATACGCTGTAGGCGCAAATACGGAGAAAGTTACACGATCGATACTTAAAGGGCTTCGGTAAACATTTGTGTACCAACATTGTAATAGTCGTAAATATTTACCGAGCCACACGAATTACGTAGACTCGGTAACTTTCATTCATACATTTGAATATAGAAGTGGAGTGGGTAATAAGTATCGATTTGGCTAACGCTATGAGAAGAATCTAATGGCTAGACAACCTCAAAAAACAAGTCGTCTTTCTTGTGGTCAACATCATGCTGGGCTTACACGGATATATAAAAAAAAATTATGACATGCAATCCATAAAGGAAGAAATGCGGTTTAAGCGGATTAAGAGTCCTAATGCAAAAGCAGCGGAAGACAACTTAGACAACCGTCGTAAGCCCGCGGACTGGACGCCAGCGGGAAGCGGGCGGACGAGCGGCAGTTTATACATTCGAGCGACTTCAATGTATGGGCAGCCGCTCGTCGCCCCGCTGCCCGCTGGCGTCCAGGCCACGGCCTAAGTGTACGGCCTGAGTGCCCGCGTCGCAGCGAGCGGGGCGTGCAGCGTCCATATAGAACAAATGCAATTTATATGGACGCTCCACGCCCGCTCGTAGTGGAGCGCGCACTCAAGCCATACACTTATAAATTCTGGTTCTAAAGATGAAACAAAGATTTATAAAAAAAAAGGATATCTTCAAATACCACTTAATATTTACAAGTGTCCCGAAGGACGAGACAACATAGATAGCCGCAAACAAAGGAGACAGGCAACAAATCACCCGGCAGACAGAAAAGGACGACTCCCCATTGTGTTAATTGTGGCAGACAAAAAACTGGCCGAATTTAAGATCTGTCTCACTTTTCATACAGAGCACGTCTGTAAACGGGCGTCCAATTGAATAAATAATGGATTTGCTACATTACAGACTACAAGGGAGAATGGAACTCCAGTACGTCTAGCACAACTTGCTGACAAGTCGATTCGCGCGCGACTGAGCGTCTCTTGTCTCACTCGCACCGTGTAAATTAGAAAGAGGAGGGTAGATCTTTCTCGACTCGCGTCGCGGCGCGGTGTCAGTTGTGCTAACCCCCGAGGCAGTAGTGGTTTCCTAGCTATGTGACAGCCCCGAGTATTATAATAATACATTTTATTCGAAATAACTATCTTTGTCGCGTATGAAAAAGTTATATTTATTGAGAACAAATAATATCTACTGTAGTCATAGCACGCGTAATAAGGGATGCTTCGTAGTAAAATAAAGTACCTAAGATACTCATACTTTTGCAGGTTAGGATTGTTTTTATTAAATACACGACGCATTCATTGTAATACGGTGAAAAAACAAAAGCTTTTCGTAACATTCTAAATTCAAACCCCTCCCGCATCTTCCGTTGCTTGACACTGTTTTAAAAAGTCGGTTGGAAATAAAATAAAATAAAAAGCGACAAGACAATGGGCCGCGGGCCGCTTATTACACGCACATAATGAAACCCCACCTACGTCGCGAGAGGGGGTTGGGGACGTGCGCGTGCGACTGTCGTGAGGCACAAGCGCCAGCGGCAACCTGCGGGTCATGAAGTTACATTAGTTCCATCTCTGTCGCACATGCAATATTAAACTTTTAAATACCCTTAGGCCGCATACGTAGCGCCGGTTCCTACAGTTGCGATCGAAGAGTTTTTCCTCCTAATAGGAAACCCGTTGCGAGCAGCCACCTCCGAATCCTTGTAGCAGAACTGCTGGTTGGGTGAGTCACCAGAACTGAGGAATACCATTGCGATCAAGAAACACTTGGCTTTAGAGGGCCTACCGCGAAACGAAAACGCACTTCGTTCGTGTATCTCCCTCTCTGCCGCACTTGCTAGTTCGAGCGACAAAGACGGAGATACACGAACGAAGTTCGTTTTCGTTTCGCGGTAGCTCCTCAGAGGCCCGGATGGCAAGCCGCCAAGAAATAGAAGCCGGCTCCATCGATACCTACTCTACATACAAGGATTATAAATATCTTCGATCGCAACTGGATTACCGAGAACTAAAAAGTATTTAATCGTAACTGGTTACGAACCTGCGTTCACGCACGTTCACATAGCTTATGCCTTGCATCGTACTGTAACTCATCTCCCAGGCGCATATGATAATGCTGAGCCAGAAGCCAGTGTGGGCGTTACATATTGTGACAGTTACAAGTTGATATACCTTGTTTACAACTGTTGTCTTTGTTGAATGGCTATTTACGCTACTGTGGCAGTGATTTAAATTTTAAAAAAAACGTAGCCTCGATAGTATTAACGGGCCAGATAAGCAGCAGGCATATACTATTTTGTGGTACTTTAAAATCAACCTCCTTATTCATAAAACTTAACAAACTCTGTTAACTAAAATGGGTCTTCTCACAAACATAATCGTGAGTAAAGGACAAACGACTTTTAAGCGTTAGCGGCCACTAGGTATAGCGCGACTGCATTGTTGCATCTTGCAAAAAGTAGTTGTGTTCGAAAAAGACTATAGTTTGAATTTAGAATTAACCGATTCTCAGAAGTCTTTTGTTTTACAGCCTGCCAGTCTGAAAAGGTTTATTCAAATTCTCTCATTTGTCGTGTGCAATGAAATGAGAATGACACGAGCTAATCACGCAAACGCAAGGACACACAGACAAAGACGTAACATCACATTGCAGTGATTGCACGTATTACGTTTACTGACGGAAAATTTAACACGACATCAACTTGGCATGTGTTGCTAGTAGAGATGGGCCGACTAGCCGACTAGCCGACTAGCCGACTAGTCGGCCGCCTAGAACTAGAAGGCTTCGGCTAAGTTCGGGTGCAATCGGGAAACTTCGTAACGCTTTGCCGTCGCGCTTTCTGCATGCGTTCGCGTCGTGACAAGTTTTGATTACATTTTACCGGTGTTTCATTTCGTGAGCAAAATAAAACAAAAAGTGATTAAACTATCGACGAGAGCAATTGATTAGTTATAATGTCGAAAAGGAAAGCGCGTGTGTGGACATTTTTTGACGATGTTGACGGTGATTCATGTAAAATGAGGTGTAACCAGTGCCAGGTACTTATTTCTCGCGGTGGTCAAGGTAAAAAGGCAAACACTACGAGTATGAGTACCTATGGCAAAAAGGGCAGTTTACTTATTTTATGTCTCGTTTTCCTGTGATCCATAAAGTGCCGACTAATCGCCGGCTACAAATGAGGCCGGATAGTCGGCTTTCCCGACTAGTCGGCGACTAGTCGGTACATCTCTAGTTTCTAGTGTTAAGTCGTATTACACATGCAAAGTACATTGAACGTACAATATGTGACGCAGTGTAGTTTATTTTGCCTAACTTTTGAATGAAAACGTCATCCGCTACAAATCTGAAAAGGTTTTCAGAATGTTTTATAAATATAATCTTGTAGCCATGTGGATCCATTTTCCCTTGTTATAGTGGTGAGGTGAATTGAGACAGTCTGGTTGTGATAACATAGCGTAGACCTGGACAACACAGCCGTGTTAGATTCCGATCGGATGCAAATCGATTGACCACGACGATAGATCAAGCGATTAAATATGCAGATCGATTGATTATAATGCAATAAACATTTATCCGTGTCGATATCAGATTTAATTGTAAGTCGGAAGTGGTCGTTACTGGTTGTTTTCGCCCGTGTTCACTTTAATAAGATCATTTATAGTGACGAGAGCATAAAAGCTCTAATATATTGACAAAGATTTTAGAATCTTCTATGGCACTGGTCCCACCGCCGGCTAGTAAGCTAGAAAAGTTGGGCAAGGAACGGTGCATTGCGTGCTGACCAGGCACAGTGTGATCAATCGACCTTTACAGATCCGCAATGTAATGCTACTCGCCCAACTTTTCTAGCTTACTAGCCGGCGGTGGGACCAGTGCCTAAAGCAGAGGAATCTATCTCAATATTTTACAGTAAACCCATTGGTTTACTGTAAAATATTGACACGTTTGGATGCCTTCGGTGGAAAAAATGTAGTGTCATTAAATTAAAGTTACAATTCCGTCAAAAGTGTCCAGAGGATAGAAATAAGAGATAATATATCCAAGCTCTGTCGTCGATATGGAGACAAATAAACAAGATAGTACATGTAAAAGTGCATAATATTTACTATCTCACACTTCTCAGGCACGGAATGTATGACCATATTCTTCAGACATTAAACTAACGACAAGTAAACTAACGAAACGCTCATACGCGTTAAACATGACAGTGTAAGAAAATAATCGCGCTCGTCAAGTGCCATCCACCAGACTCAACGGGCATATACCATGGGAGAGACAAAATAAAATAAATTTGAATAGCTCTTTTAGCGCTACATTCGCAGGCCACGAAGCGATTCACAACCTGCCTCGACTCATCACACAACTCACTATTAATAACTTGATCCCCAGATTGTAAGAATAGTGCTGTATACGCATATTTACAAAATAGTCTATTTGGACGAATGGTGGAGGCCATCTCATGAGGCCAGGGATGACACAACCATTCTTCCAAATACGACTATATTATTGTGAATTTGTTCTTAATCTCGTTCGCAAGTTCCACCTGTCAATATGCAGCTCTATGTATCGATGTTATTTCATCGGTCTTTATTTATTTATTTCTGAACTTCTTCCTTGCCCGAGCGGTATTTGAAAAGTTTAACTGTAGTAAGTTGAGATTTGGGTAGCCATAGAATTGTATGGCTAATTTTGTCACAACGGAACTTTTTAACCACTACAGATTAACCAGGCTAACTACTGGTCAAGAATTTGGTCCTCACCCATTGAATCCCTGTGTCTACTTGAGATAACTTGTTGGCCAAATTGCATTAGTGGTCCATTCAAATAGCAACCCTACCCCAAGGTTAGAAGATTCTAATTCCAATGTCGGTTTAATAAAAAGTCAGCCGGATATTTTTTTATACAACGACGGTGGCAAACAAGTGTACGGCCCGCCTGATGGTAAGCGGCCGCCGCAGCCTATAGACGCATGCAACTCCAAAGGGCGTTGCTGACCCTTGATATGTTTGAGGATTCGCCGTGTTGACAGCTGAAGGAACAAATTCCCTCGCTCTCAACACAACGCATCCTCAGAAGCTCTAAACATCAATGAATGAATGATGAAATAATCTCAACCATATAATAGAAGATTAGACTAACACTGGTTCGTTTAAGGCGAGTTGTCGATACATAATACAACCCTCTTGACTGTCAAAGTGCGGAACACTCGAAGCGGCCAGTTCCTTTGCAACCAGCATTCCATTATAGCACGGCAGTACAATGTAACAATAAGTGCTATTTGCTCTCGCAAGTGATAATGATTGCTATTAAGCACTTTGGCTTAAGGTAAATGTTGTTAAAGTAAACTGTTGTAAATCTGTATGTGTTTAGTTTAGTAGGTACTCTTCTGTTTCTGTAATGTAATTACGAAAATCGATTGGTTTACTGCTCGGGACCGCTTTAACTTGATTGAAATAAAGAATTACCCCCCCTTATTCATAAAAGTTAAAATGCTTCTGCTAAATAAAATGTGCTCTGTCCCTTTCTTACGTATACAAATGTCAAAGTGACAGATAAGGACAAACGAATTTTAACGCCATTTTAGTTAAAACAGGCTTGTAGTACGTTTATGAATACGGCCGTTACGACAGTTGTGAAAGTAAACGTTCAAATTGAATGTTATAATCTATCTTATCTATACTAAGATAAAATTATAAAGAGGAAAAGTCTATGAGATTGCAGCTTTGCAAGTTTATGTTTGTAAGCTTGTATGTACATAATGGGTAATCTCCAGAAACGCTTCACCGATATCAAAAATTATTTCACCTCCGTGTAGAATGGACTTTCTGGATGGTTATAGGTTATATTATATCCCGCGGGGGTTTGCGTGCGTTCTTTGCAATATGCAGGCGAAGCCGCGCGGACAGCTAGTCTTGATATAAAATCACATGAACACATAAGGTTTGAACTGGAAAATACGAGACAATAAAGAATCCCCATGCTCTTCTACCTCAGTGTGACCTTAGCCAAGAAATAGGTCATCATTTCTACCTCAGTGTGACCTTAGCCAAGAAATAGGTCATCATTTCTACCTCAGTGTTACCTTAGCCAAGAAATAGTTCATCATTTCAATTTCAAAACAAAACAGAACTACCTACAAGTACTACAACGAAAGAAATTCGAACATAAATGAGAAACGCGGCCAAAGTAAACACACCTGTTAAACATTCACGCCTTAAATCGTCTACACGATTGTGAATCTTATTCCCCAGACATACGCATCAAGACGTACATATTTTAAAACTACCAGTCCTCATTGGGGTCACCGCAAATCTCATGATCGATGTAACGGGCACCTTCCGGTGTCTATTCAATATCAATACCCACAGACAAAGCCGGCTTTAGACAGCCGTGACAGCACAAAACGCGCCAGTGTATGTACACCCTTATGTTTTGACAAGTGACGATCGCTGTTTTGATTGTGGATTTGACGCGGTACAAGCTATGAGTTCAACAACCTATGGGATAACTTTGGAATTATATCATCTCGCACAATGCAATGTATAAATCGGTGCTTTGTGACGTGAAACGGAAGATTGATTTTGGGATGAGCGCGTGATAAGCGCTTGCGATAGTTACTTCAACAGTTCGGTGTTGTATTTTCAATATTGACGAGCAATTAAACAAAACCGTTACGTACTTACAAACATGTAATTGTAAATCTTCAACTTCATGCAATTTAACGTGTGTGCAAGATTAAACAATCATAGAAATTTAATAGAGTACCAAGAGATAATTTCGCAGGATGATACAATGTTTTTGCGCTCGTTCCAAATTTAAACGTTATTTCAATTGAGTAAAGTTGGAATTGTGATAATAAAATCGATGGAATAATACTACTATTACTGTTGGCTTTAAACGTTGTACAACCAGCAACAGACTACAGTGAACACTATACCTTATTCCGTTGCAATAGGTCTGTCACTCATAAACTGTGTTGTCGATGGTATGGTACAGGCGACGTGAGTTGATTAACAACCAGTTTTTAAGATTGCAATGGTCTTGATGAGCGAAAATTAACCTGCCAAGCCCAAGCGGCGATAAAAGTCGAAAATTGCCGAACGAAATTCGTAAATTCGCTCCTAGCGTGCCCAGGCGCAGTTCTGCGTACTGCAATCGCCTCGTTTCACGACTGGCCATCTTTCTTTATGACACGAATTCCTACTCTATTGTAAGGTGTTATGATTACTTTCGCAATGATTCTCGGTAAGCTAAGAGTTTGAGAAGGTTAACACCTCTTTTCACGACTAGCATTTTTCATTTGTTTATATTGGAATTCAAACTGCGTTTCCAGACAGGTAAGATCGCTTTTGCAGTGAATGCGGTCGTATAAGATAGGAGGCTGTGGAAGTAAGTGTTATAATAACGAAGTTCCGCGAAGGCTGCGCCTGCGGCGATCCCACGCTTGGTATAACAGGATCAGGGTATTATGACGAATCAATCACGCGCATGACATCGGTTTATTTTGTTCGGCTCAGGCGCGGTGGGAGCTTGGACCTCCAGGTAAAAAAAAAAGATTTCGCGTTTCATACAGATTCAGTTATCGATTTGGTTGACGGTTTGAACTGCAGATTGTCAATTTGGCACATCCAGAAAACTTCAGTAATAATAAGTTACTGTGACAAAGTAGGTATTAAGAAGCAGGCAAACCCGTGGGATAAAATATAGCCTATAAACCATATACACAATGATTCTTAATTCGTGATCAGGAGTAAATCTTTTTGATACCAAACACGATTAACTCGAAGTTACTTAAAACAAACGTTCTTTTTTTTCTGAATAAAACTGAATAAAGAATTACTTTATAATTCAAAATCGTTGTCACCCTAACGGTAGTTTGAGAAACTTTGACGTATGTGTGTTTGTCGTATCTACTTAACTTCAAGAAACGTAGGGCGACCAAACATTCAGTGGACATTAGTGTTAGTATTATCATTAAATTTAATTAACTAAACAGTGATTTCATTGCACGAGACCTCATCCATTCAAATCTGTTTTGGCTGTGTATTTTTCGACTCCTGATCACGAATGAAGAATCATCGTGTATATATATAGTACACCCAGAACGTTAATTATACCTATACCTACATAGTTGAAAGAATTTTTGAAATCGGATTAGTGGATCCGGAAATTACCCTTCTACATACAAACCATAAACCCTGTCATTATTTCGCATCATTGTAACCATCGACAGCATAGACAAATAACAATCTGTCTGTGTGTACGATTTAACAAGAAACGAAAAGCCATTTGCATTCACACATTGTACTTAGATGCGCCGTTATCTTATCATGCCCGTGAGAATCGCACGCGCACGTGGGCGGTCACTGAGCAGCCACACTAACCGAAAACGTTGCGTGCTTGAGATTGAGATTATTTGAGTTGGCCGAATTGCATCAAAGTTGTACATTCAAAAAGCAGCTCCACCGTCCAGGGTGGAAGATTCCAATTCTAATGACAGTTTTATAAAAAGTTGGCCAAGTTAAATAATCTCGACATTCTCAACTCATAATCGTAACTTGAGAAGGTGAGCGCCTCCTTTCCCAATCTAGCAGATTTCATTTGTTTTTTAATGGATTATAGACTGAATTCCCAGCCAGGTAAGATCACTTCTGCAGTGACGCAGTCGTGCATGAACAGAGGGCTATATTGTTAATCTCATATTATGCTCATATTTCGTTCCCTCAATGCTGAGGATCGTGGCATCATGTCCTATTCTTGACGACCAGACTTCTCCATAGGCTCCTAGCACCCATTTTATTCAAGATATAGTTTGGTGAAAAATTCAGTTCCCTATCCCTACGCATCTTATCGTTTTCCTGACCCCGTAGCATGGACGGCCTTATCACACGATAAGTGACAAGAAAGAGCGTCCGTCACTGGCTGACACCGTTCGATAGAACGAGACGGACACTCTATCTTGTCACTTATCGCGTGATAAGGCCGACCATGATACGGGGTCTGGTATTATGATAGTAAAAGGTCATCACCTGATGACTTATGTTATGACCTTTACTCTTCCAATCCACTAACCTCGACTGGCAGTTTATGTTTGCTTTTCTTAAGTCATTCTACCTAGTCTATCATTATTTTATTGCAAGCTACAGCCAATGCCATCTTTGCGAAATCGTTGAAGGTTTTCCAACTATATAGTAGTTAATGGCCCTTATCAAAATTGTGAGTTTCTAATACTACCATCAACAAATCAGCGCTCTATGTATGACCCACCAAGGACCCACCTATTGAAAAAAAAAGCCCTTACCCTTTTATGCAATATACCAGCTCTTTGCCGTTCGTGATTGAAATAAATAAGTTCAGCGTTAGCAATTAAGGAATCGAGAACTCTTTATAATTCCTTTCCCTGGCAACCCTTGCCAGCTATTAGCGGTCAGATTATACAATTAACCATTAATTAGAAAGCGTATAACGAACGGGATTTTTGCACAATACTTTCATTCTCATTCGAACAGTGCATTCCCGAACGTTCTACAACTTTACAGAACTCAAACCGGCGAAGAACACCAGAATCTAAACGCATAAACAACGTTTTGGATTTGACAATAGAACCGAATTAGTTCCTTTTTTAAACGTTTTCGAGTAAAAGCGGTTAATTCTTTTGTTTTTAATTCGTTTCAAGATTTGGGTGAGTCAGACTAATTACTATCATTACGCGGTTAGAGATACAGATTTTAAATGGCGCTTGAGGAGCGTTCGTTCTTTTTACCCGACTGCCGAAGGAGAGGAGGGTTATTACCTATTTACTTTTGTCTGATTCTTGTGTTTCAATTATGTAACATTGCAGAAGATCGCTAGGCCGTAAAAATAGAATCGGGTTTCGGGTTTACACAGCATTTTCAAGAATTAAGAGTTACAGTTTACAGCTCTTATGACAAACCAATATCCCTTCAATCAGCAACTTGTTTAGCCAGCTTTTTAACTGGCTTTTTCTATTTTACTAGCTTTTATTTAACTTTCAATGTATGATGTAAGTTGCATGATGTAACTATGTTTCTTCGGGTGGAATCTTGCAACTCAATATTGAAGCAGATTTCTTCAACCGATTGAGCTGAAATAGTTTGGATGACGCTTCAATGTTAGCTGATCTGATGATGGAGATAGAAGGTGGCCAGACTGGAGTGGTGGGCAGGTGGCTTAACAGAGGTAACCCCGATGAGTATGGGCTCGTTAGGATCGTCTCAACGAATAGCTGATGACGATATACAGAAAAGTACAGTTGGCAATAAAAGCTTGTACCAAAAATGAAAGTTTTGACAGAAACTTATTTAAAGATTTTATTTGAACCATTATTCATCAGATTGAATAAAATAATTTTCAATCTTTAATTGGTCATTTGGTCCTACCATATGCACAAGACTATTTTATTTTATTAATTGTCCCATATTATTTGGATGCTGAAGTAGCCCTGGGCCGTGTGATCACCCACTTTCACCTTGATCAAACGCCAATTACCATCTGGTGAATACACGATAAGAGCTGACATGTTTAAGAGGTCTTCGAACTGAGGGGCTGCTCCATTGGCACACTTATTGGACGAGATGACGTCAGTATGTACGGTTTGTATCGAAGAATGTTTAAGTCTGAATGGACTTCCTGTAGAAAATCCTGAGGTCTCATTCGTCCAATAACAAATCAGCGCCCGGCTCGTACCTGCACTAAGATTTAAAAAAAAAACATAAAAATCAAAAAATGATGTTCGAAATATTCTTTGCTATTTTTATATTTAACAGTGGCTTTTCAGTGAAGAAAAACATCGTAAAGAAACGGGTCTAATCCCAATCAGGTCTAGTTTTCCCGCGGGTTGGATTATCCTGCGGGTTTAACTGCAATACGCGGGCGAGCGAAGCCACGCGGGCAGCTAGTGTATAAAACGAAGTTTTGTGAATAGAGGCCGATAGGGGATCAACCTTGACCACAGGTGCGCACGCGCTAGACAATGGTCCTAATGAACAATGCCCGCTAATACGAGGTGGGATGGGCAGGCATTGTGCTGCAGTGGGTTTGATTCCCACTTCAGACTAATGATGGGTCCGAGGCAAAGGCTATTATTATCTAATACATATCATAATGTTCGTGTAATTGATTTCGTGTACTTATAGGATTACTATTGTTATGTGGTGATAAATGTTTATATCTATTGACAATTGACATACCGAACTTCTTTATTTATCTTTGGCGTGAGCACTGTTAGATCGTTTCGCTTACCTGAAAAGAAAAGGAAAACGAATTAATACATACAGAAAAAATCAAGTATAATTTAAAGATTAGAACAGCCCCGGTATAATATACATAGTTTAGAACCATCTCGACGTGCCTTCGATTAAAAAGAAATCGGTTTATACGATGCCACAGACAGGCACGCGAATAAACATGTTAAACTTTAAACCTCTTCGAAACCAATTCACCACCAAATGACAAACAATAAACAAGTTAAAGGTTAACCCTCTTCGAAACCAATTCACTACCAAACGATGAACAATAAACTTGTTAAACTTTAACCCTCTTCGAAACCAATTCACCACCAAACGACGAACAATAAACATGTCAAACTTTAACCCTCTTCGAAACCAATTCACCACCAAACGACGACCAGTCTACAGATGTCCTTAGCCCGGCCCTACAACCGGCCCATAGGGCAACGAGACTATTAAACTACAATGTATCATAATGTAGCAGTTTGGTGTTATAGGTACCAGGAACGCAGACCACCAAGGCAGTGCACTTGAGCGTCGGGGTATACGAAGAGGTGACATGGACTTCATAGTTAGGGCTACCAAGCAGAACTTAATAGCAAGTGAAATCCCCAAACACACATAGTTGAGATTATTTGAGTTGGCCGAAGTGCATCTAAAGGCGTGTGCTCTATCGTCAAACAGATGAAATTTAGAGTGTGTATTTGTCTCTAGTTGTCAATGTCAACATAACGAATCCTTCAATTAATAGAGGGCCTGACAGGCTTGTGATTCTTCTGCAGTCGTAAGCGTCTATAGGGTAGGGCGTCTACTTACTGGCAGGCCGTGAAGGACTAGGGCAATAACCTACGGTTCCTTGGTTCCTGGTCGCAGCCGATATTTATGTTTTAAGGATAGCAATATATTTTCCGCGTATTTCTCAGAAGGTGACCGGTGCACATAAAAGCGGCTTCCATACTCACGCTGCTCTCACCAACTTTAATAAGCAGTACGAGATACAAGTATTAGCGACTAATGAATATTAAATGCTATGCCATCGTAGCATCTTGATATCGGTACCAGGAATACAGACCACACAAGGAAGCCTGTTCGCAGATACAGGGCACATACCTAGGCAAACGGTGATGTATCAATCAGGTTCTAATTAGGACTGCGATAGAGGATCCGCCAATGTTAACCATATTTAATTACTTATAAGAGGTACAGGGAAAAAATGTGATCAGGTATCTCATGTCGTCTCACAGCTTGCTCTGGTGGTACGAATATGTTGTGTTCCTGGTGGTGAGAAATGTCGCCAGACCAGAGCCTCTGTCTCCAGCTGTCGGCACAGCGAATCCTTAAATTAATAAAGTGTCGGCGACACGCATGTAACTTCTTTAAACTCTTTCTGCAGTCTGATTTCTCTGCAGTCTCAAGGGTACATAGGCTATGTCTGCTTACCATCAGTATGATTGGTGGCATTTAAAAAAATAGGTCAACCTTCTCCACCCGCACAAAGGCCTCTGCAGTCTAATGCGTCCATAGAACGTGCGCCACGCGTCGCCGTCTTAGCGTGTTATTGTGTTGCTTATAAGTTTTGTACATTGATATGTATTTTAGGGTGGGTTGCAACAAACCGTCTATAATCATAAGCGGTGTTCGGTAAAATCTGAATGTATGGAAAGTTCATCATCATCTAAATAATTGTATTCGGTTGATTTTCTGTCTTCGAAAATACGATCATGTCTCTTCCTTCCGCTCCCAATTGGGCTGGCCGCCCATCCGCCTACGCCGCAAAATACGTTTGCTCTGCACTCTCATCTCCTCCTAAATCTCCCGAATACCTCAAAATACTTTTTCAGTATTACTGTGTCTCTCGAGTCCGTCAACTTCACTCCTCCGGCAACCTTTCCTTATCTATCCCGCTCACCGTACTGGTTTCATGTCCAATTCCTTCTCCGTCCAAGTACGGAACAGTCTCCCTGTCAAAATTCGGCAATCTCCAAACAGGCTTTTGTCTTCAAAAATTCCTTACAAAATTTATTTGCTGGCAGAACCAAAAAATAATCTTCCTGATTTGTATGTTGCATCTATATATTCATATGTTTGTGTATGTATGTATTATTATTATTAGGTATATATTGTTATATCAGGTACATATCATATATTGCTTCATTTTATCTGCTTTGCCTTAAGGTTGACTGGTAGAGAAAGCTTTATAGCATTAACTCCGCCTTTTGTACCATAAGATATTCTTTTGTGCAATAAAGATTAAATAACTAAATAAAGTTTGTCAAGTTTCTATGTAATGATAATGACAGCTGCCGGCGTCATATTTAACGTCGATTGGTCTGTGATCGTAAGTTGGTCCAACCCGCCCTTAAGCTGATTTTCCACCGGAGGGGCGGGACGAGACGGGACGAGGCGAGAATAGAAATTTGTATGGCACTTACTATTTCCAGCGAGCGCGCGCGAGGAGAGAATTGAAAATTTGCCATACGAATTTCAATTCTTGCCTCGCCTCGTCTAGTCTCGCCCTCGGGTGGAAAATCAGCTTTAGTCGGTAAGGTATTCATAAATACGGGCCTTGTTGCCTGAGACAAATAAATAATGAAATGAATAGGCTACGATGTCTGCTTATGACGAAGAAGATGGGCTTTGCCCCCATTAAAAAAGAGGTCAACCTTTCCCAGTGCACAGCCCTATTCATAGACTTGTGTGGTCCGCGGCTCATTTGTTTGGAGAGGCGACCGCTGTGCTGCCGTCTGCCATATGGCGGAAGTGCATTCCCACTACACCAGATAAGTGGTGCACTGTGATTTATAGCGCGAGGTGAAAGTTGCGGATTTGTGATTTATACGAGTTCATACAGCGACCCGCATGCGTAACGCAAATCGCGCGGCGTTTTTAAAGAAAAAACCAGCAGAGTAATTGTGTTTTCAAACGTGCGTTAGGTTAGGACCTTAGGAGATAACAACTATCATTTTATGAAGTTGAAAATGACAGTTGATGTTGTTGATGCCCTAACACTCATTTGAAAAGTTACGCAATTGTAGTACGGATTACTTATCTAGAACGGATCTTATCTTAAAATCCATCGGTCCAACAAAGCAACTGTTTTAGCCCCGTGCCACTAAACTAAAGCTTCGAAATGTAAAGCATAAATACTTGACTTCAATAGTGACACTATTGGCAAGTAGTCTATTGTTCTAAATACAAAATGATCAACTTTGCTAAGTACTATTTATTAACGGGGACCTCCTTTCCTTTGTCATAGAGCCGCCTTTTGGTTATTAAAGTTTGATGTTTACTAAGTTTATTTTAAAGGATCAATTAAAGACAATCGCTATGGCACAAAGAGAAGTGAGTTCGGTATAGAAAAATAATATTTTATTTACTAGGTAATAGTCGCGTATTCGTCAACATATCTTTTGCCGACAGTTGAGGTTCAAGGGCAAGTTCAAGGCTCTGATGACAACACCGAAATATCGCAACGGTTCCGCGTTCTACTCGTGTTTGTAAACGGCTGTTACCGCCCATGTGACAATGCCGGCAATTAGAGGGCCTTGGCAATCGAGCGCCGAAACATGACGTGGCAATATAAACAAATGAAGAATACGACTTATACTGGACGTGACCGAGTTGATTAAGTCTTAGATATATATACTTTCATTTTCTTAAGTATCGAAAACAGGAGAAACAAGATTAGCGCATAAATCAAGTATAAAGTTTGTATGACCTTTATGAAAATGCTTAATTAATAAGTCGATGAATGTCTACTAACTTAATATAGATGGGATAGTATATGTCTATTTTTATCAATATCGACCGTAAGTTGTTATGGAATGGAAGGAACCACATGGAACTCTTTCTTTGAGGCACATTTTTTACTAACAACAGGTGTAGGTAGGACATTTACAACAATCACCATTATCCTTATAAATTGTACAAACGACAACACTGTTAACTGACCATCCTGTGTTTATATAGAACCTTATTACAATGCACTTAAGGTGCACCGATGGTCAGTTAGCTGTGTTGTCGATAGTACGTTGTAAACTATTAGATGACATATCAGACGACGTAGTACCACCATCTGAAGTTATCAGATAGCAGATCTGATTACCTGGATGATTAGTATAAATTCCGATGAACAAAACAACATGCTTCGTGAATCTCAATCGGGAATATTCCCGGCGGAAGAAACAAAGTTCCACAGAACTTAACCTTCCATTAACACCATCTAGAGAGTAATCACACATGAAATCTCCGAATACCTAATTGGGTGATTACAATTCATACGACTGGGTAAACACAAGCGGCCAAATAAGGCGACGGAGCGTGCCAGAGGTTGACTCACAACGTTATGATGCAAAACCATAAACCTTCGTAGGTGCTCCACAGCAGGGATGCCGCGGATGTGATTTTTTGGAGATCCGCGGATGCGGATCGCATCCGCATCCGCGGATGTGTGCCCCAAATATCCGATTTTGGGGTCCAACACTAAAAACGTAAATACCTAAACAACGTCCATTTTATAATATCTCGCGATCGCCAAACACGTTGAGACTTGAATTACAATAGTAGCGAAAAAATAAAAAACGCGTTTGCTAAAAACGAAAATAAGTTTTTTTTTACTAATGGCGAAAATATCTAAAACGCGTACGGTAAGGCCGCGTGGGCTCCTTTCTTGTCGTGAATTGCACTACATCCGCATCCGCAAAAACTCTGTATCGATTCCGACCTAGATACGAGTATAATGTTATTCCATTATGCCGTTTTAAAATGAGAGCCAAACTACGTTCGTATGGAGAGTTGTCTTTCGTCGACTCGCTGAGTACTCTTGAGACGTCCGTACTAGGATACAAGAACTGTTATTTTTTAAAGGCGAAAATTTAAATAACATGTCCTAGCGCTCGAGCGAAAGGGCTTGTCCATAAATTACGTCATCGTTTTTTGACGATTTTTGACCCCCCCACCCAACATCCTGTTATTCCTTGAAATGGAGGGTCCCCGCCTGATAATAAAATGACTACCGTCATCCAATGGCCAGCCCCCCCCTATTTTGAAATGACATAATAATATGGACAGCCCCAAAGGGTACGCAGTTACCTCGCTGATCATACCTCGTCTTTACCATTATACCAAAAACCCAAGTGAAAAATCCAACGTTTTAAATGTTCCAAACTCGAAAACGATTATGCAGGTGTAATTTACCCAAGATTTTGCTTCATTTTTATCACATGCTCCTCTTTAATCTGTCTTTTTTAACAAGCATCCTAACCCGTTTAACTGGTCTACCAATACAATAAATCATTCCAAAAACCCGTAGCGAACCGTATCTAATTATTTTCTTAAGGGCATTTCGAATAAGGTCAAGTTTTATTGGCAAAGCCTTTTCGGCAGATTTGTGCGATCCAGTTTCCGCTAACTACAGCCTACACGTCTACGGGGAGAGAACGTCTGTTCTTGTCCTTGTTTGGGGTATTATCGATCGACGCACCGATTAACACAAAGCCTTATTGACAGTTAAACCTCAGGTTAAGTCCTTATTCCAGTTTGGTCAATTCCAGCCTGAGTGTAGCGAGAAAACAATAAATGGCAAAAACCATGTACGTGGTCGCCACTCGAGAACCTCTCCGCCCCAACGGCCATCGGTTCTAAGAGCAATGTGCCCCCGCCCATGTCACTGAAGTTTAGCGATTCGGTTTACTATTTTTAAAACCATCTTCAAATTAAAGAGAACATTTGAAAAATGTATTGCTCCGAGCCGCATTCGAACCAGCGACCTTCTGGTATACGCGGCCAGTCGCTCTAGCCAACTGAGCTATCGATGCGCTCGCTTCACCGATTTTTTCAACCGGTACGGTACCCACTCCATACCGCCTCAGGCGGGCGTGTAATTTTACTTGTAGTTTATCATTTTCGTCAGGGGACCATAAATTTTAAAATTTAAATACAATATTTGAATTTGGTTACCTTTGTTAGTAATTTGATAATCAGACACATCGTATATTTTGTAGCTATTTTGGTGCAAAACACAAATCAAAATAGTTAATTAAGGTTGACATTAACGTTTTTAACGCTAATTAAGCAATTCCGTTAACCACACATTACATGCACAAATAATGAAACGAAAACGTTCCGTTGTGACACAAAAATTTGCCATACAATTCTATGGTTAATTTTTGTGTCACAACGGATTTTTTTTACTACTACTGATACTGGCTAACTACTGGCCAATAATTTGGTCCTCACCCATTTACGATATCTGTAGATAATATTGTGTTTTATGTCAACATAATACAAATTAGCCCAATTTAAGGCACCATGCTCGCAGCTACCGCTTAATAATCTTAAACCCGTGAAAATGAGAAATGTCCGAGCGCTTTCTTTCCGCAGGCGTGCCGCGAAGATGACAAATAGACCGACATTTTTAACCTCCGACTGAGAGAAAACTATGAAATATGAACATAATTACCGCTTCCGCGATAATCCGTAGGCAGTCGTCGAATGCTCATTCTAAAGTGTTTGTTTACCAGAAAACCGTCCCCGCAAAGGATACGGGCGACTGAATCTGCGATTACTTTATGGTAAATGATTTCGGAGTTAGTGATTCTCAGTATGAATGATGAGTGATGGTTGTAATGGATGATGGTTAAAATGAAGAGTGAACTATGTGACATTGAACTTTTTCAGGTTATTAACTATGGAGGTGGCGAGCTTGCAAAAAGAGGCTATTGTAGTTTTCTTACGAATATTTCCTGCAAGTTATATGGTTCTATATGGAGATTATGACAGGTGATTTCGTGGTTAAATCTCGGGTTTGTGAATTTCGGGCAGTGTTTTAAAAGGTGGCCGATTTTAGAACAGTGATAGAATGAAGTGTTTGTAACGATGCGTGTAACGGAACCTAATTCGAATTCGACGTGACAGTGCGCAGCTATTTTCTGACAGTTCAGTTCGATCCACAACCCTGATCGATAAACAGCTGCTGTGTAAAATCAATTTTAAAACCTACATCATCATATCAGCCGAAGGCGCCCACTGCTGGACATAGGCCTCCCCAAAGAGTGCCAAAGTGACCGGTCCTGCGCCACCCGCATCCAGCGGACTCCAGCAACCTTTACCAGGTCATCAGTCCACCTTGCGGGGGGCCTACCCACGCCGCGCCTTCCGGTTCGTGGTCGCCACTCGAGAACCTTTCCGCCCCAACGGCCATCGGTTCTACGCGCTATGTGCCCCGCCCACTGCCACTTAAGTTTAGCGATTCGGAGGGCTATATCGGTTACCTTGGTTCTGCTGCGGATAGCCTCATTTCTGATGCGATCACGCAGAGAAACTCCCAACATAGCCCTCTCCATAGCCCTTTGGGTGACTTTGAGCCTTCTTATGAGGCCCATAGTAAGCGACCACGTTTCAGTGCCATATGTCATCACTGGCAACACACACTGGTCAAAGACTCTCGTCTTGAGACACTGCGGAATATTGAACGAAAAGATGTGCCGTAGCCTCCCGAACGCTGCCCAGCCGAGTCGGATTCGACGATTGACCTCTTTCTCGAAGTTGTTAAAACCTACAATAGTACATTAGTTACTTAGAGCGGTAAAACAAAGAATGTCTCAGATCGCGCTATCCGCGCGGTCCGAGGCTTTCTTTACTACAGCCCGTGGTGTGTACAAAATTCTACCAGGCCAGCAAGTACGATTTTCCGTTTTTTTATATACATAGCGGGCGGGAATTGCTACTTTATGGCCAGATATGGCATAAAAAATATTAAAAAGGTAATTTGTAGCTACAGTTCTAGCTATGTTTAGCACTTATGCACTGTGCTGCGTGTTTTGTGATCCAAGTATTGTCCAGTTCTGCATTTAACTCCTACGAAGGCAATACGTTGATATTGCCTGCTATTGTGCCTTATCTCTAATATTAAATTTCTCCTGCCCTGGTCTGTGCTGTCTCCATGTTCATCTTCCTCCCAATACCTGCGGCCCCCAGGCTGACATAAATAGCTAACTAGCTTCTGCCCGCGACTCCGTCCGCGTGGAACTCGTTTATATCGTAGTTCCATGCAAACTGTCATCCCCATTCCAACCCCCCGGAAGGTAATTTCTGGGGTCGAAATAATCCTATGTCCTTCCGCGGGACTCAAACTATCTCTACACCAAATTTTATCTTAATCGGTTCAGCGGTTTTAGCGTGAAGAGGTAACAGACAGACAAACAGTCGCTTTCGCATTTATAATATTAGTATGGATTTTCCCAAAGAACGATACAGTATATATGTTCATTGGCCAACCATGCCATAAAAACAAAGGTTCAATTACTTGCAGTATCGGCTTTCCCTTTTAAACAACAATATAGTATACTTGAGTGCTATCAGACTTTCACTTGCCGTGATAACGCCGTTTAAAATGTTAACACGAGAGATCGTGCGGGGAAATCGACTCAGGCGCATCCATTTGGTTAATGCGCTGATCAATTAGGAAATTGGAGTGGAAATACCTCTGTTTGTTCAGTTATTGCTTCTTCTAAGCAGGGGATTGTGTTCTATTTATTCAATAGGTTCCATTTTAACCGACTTCTAAAAAGGAGGAAGTCTTCAATTCGACGGAATCTTTTATTTTTTAACCCCGATAAGAGAGGGGTGTTATAAGTTTAACGTGTCTGTGTGTCTGTGTATCTGTTTGTGGTATCGTAGCTCCCAAACGGATGAACCGATTTGAATGCGGCTTTTTTTATTCGAAAGCTGATGTGATCCCGAGTGTTCTTAGCCCTGGTTCATGAAAATCAGTTCAGCCGTTTTTGAGATATTGGACTTTGAAATGAAAATGTCAGGGGTTTTTCAACTTTTCCAAGTTGTAGTTATTCCCCGTAGAAATTTATTATTTTATTCTGAAGCGGTAACCTTCCCAAGTCGGGATCTGATGAAAGAATGGCATTCTATTGCTATCACGAGTGTTTATATTGAATTAACTAGGTAAACAATAAACCTAAAAATATTGAATAAAAGAATATATCAAATAGAATATGCCTCGAGAAAAGGATGGTACGGCCGAGCCGCTGTTTTGCTCGACTTCGACAGATAAAGGTGAACAAATATAATAGCTGCCAATAGGTAGCAGGCAATAAGGTGTCGAACATTGCACTGTACCTACCTTAACTTATTAAAAAAAAACGGCTATATTATTTCGTAATAAAGTACATTACACCTAATACAGTACATAATAAAAGTAAGCTTTATCAAATATTACCATTGTTTTATAAAAAGCCATGCTTACTATGTTGACTCCATTGAATACATAACACTCAGATATGACTCATTATAATGTACTCCGTTTATTATTGAATTAACATACTTATTAAATCTCACAGTCGTATAAACAAGACTTTATGGTACGCTCGAGTCTATTAAAAATGTATAATTAATTCCATTTACATAAATATTAGTAGGTATACACATTTTTATAATCCATGCTGCGCTGTGGTTAAATTATATGTATGTTACAAGATACTAAGATCTTTAGGTTGTCTTAACTGACGACTTAAAAATCAGTAAAAAAAAAACATACACAGTAACTGTCTATACTTAAACGATTTATTACATCAAGAAAAGTACACAGTATTCATTAGTCAAATAGTCACACAATAACTGAATTTTGAGTTTAACATGAGTGGGCGATTACAGGCTGATAATGATGATGGTGAAAATTAAGACTAGCAGTATATCCAAAATTATAGACCAAGTTTGTTTCAGGTTAAGGTCAGATGGGGTAAGAGAAACTACCGGGAAAGTGAAACAGTAGTTGAATACCAACTACTGTTTCGCTTTCCCGGTAGTTCCTCTTACACCACCTGACCTTATATGTTTCTGACACGCGGAAAGCAGACTACACACACATTCGTTAGTTGAATAACCGGTCCATTTCATATCTTTAAAGTTCACATATCAGCGCTAAGTAAACACACGTATTAGGTTAATGGTAATTATCAATATGCATAATGTATGCAATGATATGACAGTTCGTGTTTATTATTTATTCGATACGTTTATCGCGACTGTGTGGTGTCAATAGATCGTACTTTGTAATATATTTTCTCAAATATAAAATTAAATATTGACGTTGTGTTCTTCATAATTCGAAGTATCACGTTTCGGCCGCAGCGATTACTTGATCTCTAGTAATGACATTTCATACAAAATTGGCGGCCTAGGCCTGCGAGATCGTCTTTTTTTTTATTTTCATTCTACAATTAGTGGCACAGCGTCACGGAATTCAGCCATGAAATTTAAAGTTGGATATCTTGGGTGCTTTTCACAAGCTTTTATTTAGTTTCACCTGTCCCGTTGTCTGTCTGTCTGTAATCAAATCTTGCAAGTTAAATTTGATCCACTTCCCGGTTTCCGATTGCGCTGAAATTTTGCATACACGTATAAATTGCGTGACAATGCAATATTATGATGACGTGGAGCTGATCTGATGATGGAGCTGGAAGGTGGCCATAGGAACTCCGTAATAAAATCACATAACCCTATCGAGTTTGGGCTCGTTAGAATCGTCTCAATGAGTAGTTGATGACGGTATACAGAAAAGTACAGTCGGCAATAAAAGCTTGTACCAAAAATGAAATTTTTGATAGAAACTTATTTTAATTTTTATTCTACAATTTGTGGCACTGCATCACGGCGTTCAGCCATGAAATTTAAAGTTGGATATCTTGGGTGCTTTTTTAATTTATTTTATTGCATGTTTGAGAAAGCACTATACCTAGATACCTCGGCGTGAAAAGGGGTTGCCAGCCTCATAACTATACGGCCTCACTACGCTGCACGCGCTAGGCCGTCTGTATGTTTTCGGCCGGCAACGCCTTACTTCCCGGCCTCTGTAGTAATGTACTATATTAACCGACTTTAAAAAAGGAGGAGGCTCTCATTCGTCGGCATCTTTAATATTTGATGTATGTTCCCCGATAACTCGAAGACGCCTAGACCGATTTGGAATATCTTTTTTTGTTTGAAACAGTATCCTTCCCAGGTGGTCCCATTTCCACACTTGAAGCGATTTGGGTACTGATTTGTTTTTAAAGTAATCATTTGTAAAATATTTATTTATATATTCCTATTAACGGTACCATTAATTTAGTAATTTTTAACCTCCGCCCGACGCAAAGGTCGGTTATAAGTTTCATATGTGTAGCTATGTATCTGATCTGTGTGTCTCTCTGTGGCATCGTAACTTCCAAACCGATTAACAGATTTGTCCGTCGAAATGGATCCTGGCTGTTGTGTCGGGGTTTTTTATGTAAGAAATAAGTATGCCTTACACATGAGCATAAATACGAAAACTTGTTTGTCATATCTGTGAAATATATAGGCACTATGTAGAAAAAAATATTCTAATTGAGAACTGCAAAGCCAAAATTGCAACATATTCAGATATACTATATGTACAATATCAGACACATTGTCTGTCATTTCGCTCTCAATGTAAGGTCGTGAGTGAGAGGGCTCAAATAAAACCTAGACTAGACCTTCAAATTTAACTAGTTACAATCATTCCGCACGACAAAAGACAATCACTCATACCCTGACACATCGCCTAAAACAATACAGCTCCACACACTAAAAACTAAACATTATCCCCATGCCGTAAGATTGGTTTTTAAACAACACACTAACCGAGATATGTGCACGAATTATCTCTAGATATCTTAGCACGATATTAATTATTGCTGCACCCAAAACATTAGCACGGTACGCGAGCAATTTTGGCCCCTGTGATTATTGTAAATGAGCGCATAATGGCATGCATTAGACATGTAACATGACATAATGCGCCGACGACAAATTGTACGATCTTTATCTCGGGTGTGGCGGATAAATTTGCGCACTGGCAGTTCCTGTCTTGTATAAGTTATGTTCGTGTAAATGTCTTGACTGACAGAACGAACACGTAGAAATAAAACTTAGATATTGGAGATTAGCGTCCTTTTATTCTCTCTAAAATTCAGGGTTTCGTATAATACTTTCCATGGATAAATGATACCGAGGGAAATTATATGAAAATTAAATTGTTAACTGAACCACACGTATGTTTATTAAGAAAGTAGTAATATTTATAAGCATTATCAAAACAAACTATTCCGAGATAATATATCAAAGATTGCTTATCACAATATGCCGTAATAATTTCCACGACACACAGCAATGTACCTTTGCCTTCTCCCGTAATAACTCACTTTTGCAAAACAAAAGCGCAACCACACAACCTTTACTAACTCCTATCTCACTCAATCATGAAGTTACAAAACCAATCTTGGATCAGGCAGTGTAAAGTTCAAATTCATACGAACACTGACTTGTGAAACGGACTTGCGAAAGTTGGGAGTACTAGATCGGTATCACAAATATCTGGAAGGGAGCGGCGACCCAAGGCCATAGCTAAGTCACGTTTAGAAAGACACAAACAAGCGCCACGCGGTATCAGAGCAGCCGATAATCTGGCAGCATCCAAGGTCCCTCGTGACGCGCGAATCAGCAAAGGTTATGGGTCAGTTCGGGTTTCAAATGCACTTTGACAGTTTGATGAATGTCACAGAGTAGGGACGGAATGGGTTTGCAAATTGAAAGTTCGCAATGAGATTTGGATCGTTTGGCTACGTTGTAACAATATGGCTGCCAAGTGGGACATGGTAATGTTGTAATTCTAACTACGTTGGGTATAGTTATTTAATTTAAGCGAAACAAATTCTTTCTACTTTTCTATACTACTGATGAAATTAAAAACACATAGAACATTGTTTCAATACAAAAGTTTCATAGCAAAAAATTAGCAAAAATGCAAGAAGATCCGTACAAAAAGATTATAAAGACAAAACAGAAAGAAGCATGTCGCCAATTGGTCTGTGATTCAAATCAACAGAACACATCATAACACAAAAACTATAATAAACACACCAATACCGTATATGCCTATTCTATTCCCATTGTCCTTCATCATTTTGCAAACCTTTTTGTTAGCATTATCATCCAGCAAATGAACTTATGATGGTAACCAATCGAAATCAAATGATCGCATCTCCATACGAGTTTCAAGGACACATACGCCCATTTATAGTAATGTGGGATGTTCGAATGAAGGCAAAAACGCAGCGCGGGCGCATCGAATCGATTCGCTTTACCCGAGTTGTTTGTATCGATCGAGAACGATTCGAGAAACAGCTGATTGTGAGAAATGATTGCGCGATTGAAAGAACGAGTTTAGTTTAGAAATATGGTTTTTATTTTGAATGATATTCCTTGCTGATTACATTGACTGTTGACCAATCGTGTTGTGTCTATCTATGCACACATCAATTGTTAAGGTAATACACGAAAATTTGGCATGGATTTTCGGCTAGTTTTAAAAATGATATTTCGCAGAGTTTTTTACTCCGGTTCTTCTCGAGGCAGAGGTCTTTCCGAGCTGTATATGTCTGTATAATATGCCTAAATTGAAGAATAAATTTGACGACCGCTTTAGCCTAGTTGGTAGTAACCCTGCCTACGAAGCAAGAGGTCCTGGGTTCGAATCCCGGTAAGGGCATTTATTTGTGTAATGAGCACGAATATTTGTTCCTGAGTTATGGATGTTTTCTATGTATTTAAGTATTTATTTATCTATATAAGTATGTTTATCGTCGTCTGGTACCCATAGTACAAGCTTTGCTTAGTTTGGGACTAGGTCGATTTGTGTAAGATTGTCTCCTAATATAAAAAAATATATATAAAAAAAAATTACTTTGACTTGGCCATTTTGACTTTATCAATGAGTTGAAGTTACAAAAAAGCCATATCTTGAAAAAAAAAATGATATCAGACTACACTGGTAGTATACCTAAGTGCTTCGAGTCTGACCGTACGAGAAATAAATTGCATTATAAATTTCCCAAAACGCAAACCCAATACACTCATCATTGCGTTCGAATACTGTAACAATTATTAATGCCAGTCAAGTTATAACAACCGCACAGCAACTTGAACATTCTGTCTCAGACAATAAAATCACAATTGCACTGGTTTATTTCGCCAGAAATCGGCAACCTCGAATAATGTTTAATATACCGCGTGATTGGAAGACGTCGTTGAGCTACATTTTTGTCAATGACCTGAATAAATTTGCATACCGATTGGACGTAATTCATGTGAATTTAAGCGAGCATGTGAATGGCGCACGCGCATCGAATCGATCACGAATCGGTCTGATTCGAGCACGATAAAGTTAATGAAAAGAAGTAGTATATCTTGAGTATGTAACGGTGGTACCGAAATGAAATGAAAATGAAATAATTGTAATGAAATGAAAATGCATTTTCAAAAAGAGAGACGCCGTGGATTCAAAATTTTCAAATCTAAACAATTTCAGAGATTTTGTGGACGGAATATCCTTACTAATATTGCGAAAGTGTGTGTGTTTGTTTGTCCTTGTCGCAACGGAGCATCGTATTAATGTGATTTTTTGTATGGAAATCGTTTAGAGGCTGGAGAGTGACATAGGCTACTTTTTCCAGCGGGAAAACATCTAATTCCCACGGGAAAATTCAATATGTTACATTTTCCAATAAACACGCGGGCGAAGCCGCGGGCATCAGCTAGTATGTAATAAAATTAAGTTTATTATACAGCGTGTATATCCAATACGAGCAAATCTTTAAATGGTGGTTAGTACAGGACCTAATAAGTGTATTAAGATAACTTTTGTCTAAAATTACAACGAAAAAATTAACCATACAAAATAATTCAGCCCGCAATGTAACGCAACATGTTCAAGTTAAGGCTCGTTTGACAGTTGTCAGCTGTCTAAGTATCCACTTCCGAAATGTCTAAAACCAAAAGTTAATAAAGCTATGTCGTATCTCGGTAATGTCCTTGGCAATTGAGTTAGGTATAAACTTATAGCCAAAGTTGTTATGAGATGAGTGTTTTTTCAAACTACCTTATGGTGTAGAACTGTAGATGTTCATCAAGTAAAACAAAAAATAGGCTACAAGTAACTATTTATTTACATACCGGTCAGAAACACAGTTAAAAGTTTTAATCACGCCTGTGTCTCCGCCTCAGGTATCGATTCTCCACGTGGCTCCCGTGCAATCGAACGCAAGTTTCGCAGCGTCGTTTAATTCCCTAACGTGGTAAAGATCAGTATTGTCCCTGAGTTTTTGAAAAACTTCGGTTATCTTGTTTTTCAGTTGTTCCACGGATGTCCTAGGTTGTGAGTACACCTCGTTTTTTACTGCCCCCCACAGAAAAAAATCGAGCGGTGTTAAATCAGGAGAGCGAGCAGGCCAACGACGTGGACCAAATCGCCCGATCCATCTGTTCTCGAACATGTCGTTTAGCACGTTTCGGACACGAACCGCCGCGTGAGCCGGGGCACCATCCAACTGCAACCATGTTTCCCGGCGATCTTCTTCAGGCAGCATGTTCATGTATTCTGCTAATGGCCCTTTGATAAGCTGGATGAATTTGTCCGCATTCAGGTTACCGTCGATGAAAATGGGTCCTATGATCCGGTTGCCGTGTATTGCGGCCCATACGTTTACGGCCTAACGATACTGGTGTCCGGTCTCTCTCATGTCATGGTGATTTACGCGTGACCAGTAATGGCAATTACGTTGATTCCAAACCCCATTCCTGGTGAATGTGCTTTCATCTGTCCAGATAATTTTAGACATGAAATCACCGTTTTCTTGATGAAGACTGAGTAACCACTCCGAAAACATTAAACGTGGTATTAAGTCTCTCGGCAGCAAAGCATGTACCTTTAAAAATTTATAAGGATGTTGCTTGTCACGTTTGAGTATTTTGTGTACCGTCATATGACTCATATTAAACCGTCTTCCAGCTATTCTCGTACTACTTACTCTCTGGGTCAGCTGAAAAATGGCGAAGGATCCGGCCTTCTAATGAGACTGGAAGCTCATAGTTAACAGCTGCTCCCTCCACCCTCCCTGTCACTGGCAAACCTTCACGAGCTCGCTGTAACGCGTTGACGATCACTCGAGCGCTACTTGGCACTCTACGATTTGGAAATCGCTATCTGTATATTTCTAATGCTCTTCTGCCATTTTGATGTGCTTCACCATACAATAAAATCATGTCCATTAATTCCGGAGCACTAAAATTGGTTTGACGGGGCATTTTAATTTAATGACTGAATTGTGACTGACATTGTCAAATCATACTTGAAATAAAATACGCTAAAACTTACCAAACAGTTCGGTACAATTTACAACCTTGTATGTAGGTAACTATCAAACTTTGTAGAGTTCAGTTAATAATTGTAAATCGAATTTAAATTCAGTTATCAAATTAAATAACTATTATGAGTGCAATCTTGTTGGTAAATAATTTACAAAGAAGATTACTTAGTTACCTATTTAAATTAAATAGAATGATTTTCTAAAAAAAGGTGTCATTGCGCGTCGTGGTAATTTTATTTTAATATCAACGACGCTGTCAACTAATTTTTATCGTGACTGATCGTGACTGATTAAAATGGCACAAGATAATGTCAATTGGTTGTTGATAAACAAATACTTAAGTATTTAATAATTCAATAACTTACATATCTAGTGGTGTAGTCTACTAAAAATAACCACACAACGTTATGAACCATATTTTTTTGTGCAGTTAAGTATTGATTTTCTTATTTAAGGGTCAGTGGGACACCACTGCTGGGCAAAGGTCTCCTTACGTTTCAATGTATCCCGGTCTTGACCAGTCTCCCACCACCCCCACACTGGTGCATATCAGTCTTTATCAACAAAGCAGTTAGCTAACAGTATCTAAATAATTAATATCACTACACACCAAGATTTATTTTTGGACAGCTACGTGAATTACATGTTTACGTTACATTGCTGCTCGGTAATTTTTCAAAAAAAAATTACAGGCTTTCAATTAAGTTTAACTTAAAAAGTTCATTTAATTAATGATTACGCTACTAAACTCTGCCTCTGGTTTAATTCTTTGCTCGTATTGGATATACACGCTGTATAATAAGGTACGCTTGACGGAGGAAAACGTCGTGAAGAAACGTGCGAATGTACAATGAACTACAAGAAAATGTATTAATTTTTTCACCTTATTGTATAGCCGACTCGGCGCGCAATCATTTTTGTAGCCGACTGCATAAGGGACACAACTCAAGACATTTTTTTCTTGTTGATGTAATTAATACTGAATACAGGCCTTCCTCTCAAAATAGACAGGAACAGACCTATCTCCAAACTGGGGACATAGTAGGTTTTCTTTTCATACGTTTGCTTGCATTTCTTCACAGAACAATTTCCTCGCCAAGTTTCCTTAGCAAACACAACACCTACATACATAGTTGCAGTCTACAAATAACGCCATTTATCTTTACATGAAGATAAAGTACTGGTTTTACTTTGACAAGTATCTCGGGCAGTTTAAACAGTGGTCATTACGTTCCCGGAAACAAGTGAAGAGCAGAAATCGTACAAATTTGATGGTCACGCGCAGCCTAACGACTATTGTGTCATGGAATAATAAGGTTTCATCATAATGTGTAACGTTTTAAGTTAATCACGGGCGCCGTAGGTACCTACAAATAAAGAATATTTGTATTGTATTATAAATTATCTACCATTTTGTTACTTGTGATCATCTGAAATAGTGATAAAATGCATATAGGAGCTTATGCGTGCAATTATTTATCATGGGAGTAAGTTTATTTATATCAAAACTAGATGTCAATTTAGCAATCATTGTAAAGGCAAGCCTTTCAAATATAGACAATTACGCATGCACATAAACCATACACGAGAGTTTTGTGTGGTCCTTGTTTTGGTACATTAGAAGAAAAAAAATATATAGACGTAGTGTCCCAACCCCGTCGAAGACCCATTCTCTGAGACGAGCACCCATTGCCCAACCCAACACCATTTAGTATATTAAGTTTTAATTTTAAGGCATTGTATAAGTTATATTAAGTCATCACTGTATGTCGTTATTAAGTATTTTTGTTGCAATAAAGTAATTTGAAATGGACCAGGAATCCAGACACCTAGTTAGTTAATCGTTCTGCAACGCTAGAGAAAGAAGAAAAATTGAAACGGACATAGTTATAATTTTTCTTTATGCCCTTTGTATCAATGGCAAGGCATAGGTAATATAATAACTTTACCAACTAACAGCTATTATGCACCTACAGACAATTCACGGTTAGAATTGACGAAAACGATGTAATTACCAAATGACAAGTCCTTTTCCCTATGACTACAAAATAACTGAAAAAAAAAAAATATATTTCCGTGCTTCCACATGCATAAAGCCATCCCTAATGACAATTTAACCAGCAAAAAAATTCAGGGTGATTGAACTGAAGCCCATTTAGCTAATTAGTAAGAGATTATCGGATCAAACCCACGTGCCCCGGAAACGAGACATCAAAATCAAATTAGGCTTTTTGCATATCGACACCGTTTCCGTTTGGCGCGAGCTAAGGCTGACAGCCAAATGGGTCGATTTACATTATGAAAATACAGCAGATACGATTTGATGTTTAGTCTTGGGTACACAACGCACGCACGGCACGGCACAGATTCAGAGAAATTTACAGTATGGGGTTCTTCAAGAAAGTAGTGTATAAATTTAAGAGGAAACACTAAGGTCGAGATAATTGAGAAATAGGTATTTGTAAAATGTATTGCTGTCGCGCCGACCTCAAGCCTCCCCCGCAGAGCGCGATAGAGATAACTGCAGCTTGGACCGAAAATACCTATTAAAAGTACATAAAATCAACGTTTCGTAGTCCCCTGATTTCTTCTCCAAAACTTGACCTATACTATTTTGTGTGTATAACTAGTCAAAATTGTTTTCTGGATGTTTGAACACAGCGGAAAATCTGGCATTTTTTTCCGGTTTTTTTTTCTCTTTTAAAAATAAATTTATGAAAAAAGGAAAACATAGGAACATGTCAATATTAGCCATAGATATATAAAAAAAAAAATTGCTCTACTGCCATTATCCAGGGAGAAAACAGGGGACTACGTTTCTATGGAAAAACGGCCGTTGTGTTTCCTCTTAACCCCTGGAGTTGCAAGCGTCCAAAGGCTATGGGGGCCGCTTACCATCAAACGGGCCGCGAACTGGTTACTATAGATACTAACTACAGTCAGCGGCAGTGGCTGCGCAAACAACAAGCTCAAAATGTTTTAATTTCGAAGCGATTGGCTAAACAATGGCTTTGTTGGACCAATGGGTTTTAAGATAAGATAAGATCCGGTTTAAAAAAAGAATACGCTCTATACCTACTTGTGTTACTGGCTATACAAACGATTCGCGTAAAAAGGTTTAAGCTACAGACTGTTAAAGGCGTCAGAGGAAGTGCTCATAATGCTCTGACATAGGGTTCCAGTTACTTTGGCTTTTAGCGATATTTATACAGTTTATTTCATTTTAGGGAGGGAGAGAATGAGTCAGTGCTGTTGTGTGTAAATGAACCCGTAAAATAATACTTAATGAATGTGAGTCATGTACTCGAGGGAAAATACGTGAAAAGGTGATAATTGAGCATACCTACTTAAACTTAATGGAGCGATGGTACAGTTGGCATCAAATATAATAATAATAGTGGAGTAGATAGTCTTTCATCTTCGCTTTTATTACTAGTGGGTCTGTGAGCAAGCAAAGCGCGAATATAATATTAAAAAAAAACTTTTCATAAACTGATTAAAAAAAGAATTTTGCGAGACTCGGTTGAGAAATGCGACCTGTCGAGGAGAACAGTGGGACAACGGGACATCTGGAGATACAAACGAATTTTGGCGTAAGGTAATGCATAGAACTTCGTTCGCTTCGCTCGCTCGTTCAACTATTGGGGTTAAGTCGTTTTACGATGTTTTTGGCCACTTCGGTTCTTACGAAATATTCGCTGTGTATCTATCTGTGGTATCGTAGCTCCCAAACGGATGAACCGATTTTCGTTTAGTTTTTTTTGGGTCACAGAAAATTTAATCCCGAGTGTCCTTAGCCATGTTTCATGAAAATCTGTTCAGCCGTTTTTGAGATATTGGACATTGAAATGAAAATGTCGGGAGTTTACCAACTTTTCTAAGTTGTAGTTATTATTACTTTTTGTGATGCACTCTATAGAACGCTCCCAGTTGAGGAAAAATTACAATTTTCTAAGAAAAAACTGACATTATACAAATAGGAGGAGAAAAAAGCATGTATTCAATAGATAATCAGAAGACGCCGATATTAAAGTATAATAATGAATTGCAATATCAATTTCAACACAGTACAAGCGATGGGGAACTAATACACCGCTCCTTCAAAACCAAGATGTCATAACATCCGTAGCAGCCCATTTAAAAGTCAACCAAGTACCTTACGCAACAAAGCTTACAATCGTTCCAATTCATTATTCCGTTTGATGATCTTTTTTTCTCCACGTGTAACAGGCCTACAAGTTTATCCGCAACCTAACCACATTCTTAACCCAATAGCAAGAATGTCTATAATCGGTCGCCTCACACGGTAAGATAAGTTGGTGCACAACAATCTACATAAATATAGGGCAATGCATGTAAGAAGCGGTGTCGATGGCATGCGATCATACAAATTGAGAACACGTGTGAAATTCACACATCTGTGATGGATAATGTGTTATTACACTCACCTAGTTAGATATCGTTACAAGATATCTCTTGTAAGGTATCCCTAGATCGTGTCTATGAAGATGTGGCGGCTGTGGAAATGGGCCTATTTTTCATGTTTACTGCGAAATCTTTAAGTTTTCCTTACCGGCAGTTACATTTTGACAGATTACCGGTAGACAAAATATAACTGTTGGTAAGGAAAACTATCGGTGGATTGATTATTGGAACCGGCCATTAGCCTAGTTGGTAGTGACCCTGCCTACGAAGCAAGAGGTCCTGGGTTCGAATCCCGGTAAGGGCATTTATTCGTGTGATCATGGATGTTTTCTATGTATTTAAGTATATTTATTTATCTATATAAGTATGTTTATCGTCGTCTAGTACCCCATAGTACAAGCTTTGCTTAGTTTGGGACTAGGTCGATTTTTATGAAAAAAAAAACGAAAAAATCAAATCAAATCAAAGTATATATTAGGAAAAAGTATCTGACACGTTACCCTTAGGTCTAGAAATAGAGACGTGTCAGATATTTATACGTGCTTTGTTATGGCAATTTATGCAATATGATCCTTACTAGACGTCTTAAAGAAAGACAGATTTTAAATAAAATATATTTTTTGGAGAAATTTCCGAAAACTGAATCGACAAAAAAAACCATACTTAATTATCGAACCGGCTCACAAATTTTCACAACAATCAGTTGCGAAATGCGACTTGTAAGGGAGAACAGCCGGACAGCTGGACATACGAAAGAATTTTGGCTCAAGCTGAAGCGGAGACCCTCGCCCGCTTCGCCTGGACTACATAAAAATCTGCTTTTACCAATTTGATATTTTCACTCCCGCTGATATATATCTCATTTCTGTATATGTAATAAAAATAGTGGCTCAATAGGCACAGAATGCATATGCAATGCATCCTTGTGTGTATTACCTACATGTGTTTACATGTAGGTAATACACACAAGGATGCACTATCCACATCATCATAGAAGACATTCCTGCATAGAAAGCTCATGTCTCGTTAACCCTGATACTACGTTGACCCCAAAATTGAAAGGATGCTGGCCTTAATTTTAAAATGTCTTCACTCTTTTGAAAAACTAATGAATCTCTGCATTTCTTAACTTTAAATGGACTTCTAAACCTAAAATGATTCGGTAGTTTTGGTAACCTTCGACTGTGTAAGATGAATTCTACCAATTCGCTGACTTTTCGTAATACATAGTATATGTATAAGTATCTCGATCAGTAACTAGATCATTCACCGTTTTAGTGTGGTTATTGTGTCAGTATACTTACTTCATAACTTTATCATACTGAAACTAGTATAATTTTTACCGAAACAAAACGTTACGATCGCGTTTGCGTTTTACCCTCAATTTGTATGGGATTTGACAGCTAAACGCAAACGCGGTCGTAACGTTTTGTTTCGGTAAAACTTATACTAGAGCCTCTGTAGAGTCAGCGTCATATAGTTAGTTGCAGCCAGAGTACTGCTACTGCTTGAAGAAATTCTTTATGCGAAGAAGAAGAAAATCATACGTTCCACGTTTCAGGTCCCGAACCCGACGACAGCAATGAAATCCGAAAAAAATAACTGAGGCTCTAGTATAAGTTTTATCGAAACAAAACGTTACAATCGCGTTTGCGTTTAGCTGCCAAATCCCATACAAATTGAGGGTAAAACGCAAACGCGATCGTAAAGTTTTGTTTCGGTAAAACTTATACTAGAGCCTCTGATCTAACTGACATTTTACTAGACTAAAAAAACGCACGCACTCGTAAAGTTGTTAAAATGGGGATGTTGCATCGGCCTGCGCAGGCGCAATGTGGGGCGTGCGAACTTACGGCCGGTGATTGTGCCGGCGTGAATTACCACGCGTAGTTTGGTGCACGGAGAGTAGGTTACGAGAACAGGGGTATGGGTTAGTAAAGAATGCATTTTGGGAAGATTACGAAGTAGGTATGGGTCATGGAATAACAGGGAATGTTTATGCCTTAAATGACTACTTTGCTTTATAGTAGACTGGCAACCGCGCGTCGCTCGCATACGGCAAATAAAATAACGCAGGCAAACCCGCGAGATAAAACAAATCTCATGCAAACTGTGCAAATCTCATTGAACTATTCCAATTCAATACGTCAAGTCCCTGGAGACATTCAAAAGGGCGCTATGGGAGCTTAAACCTAAAAACCAATCCAGTAAAGTCTAGCCTACCTTTTTGTACCTAACCCTTTCAAGCTGCCGATACTCATGACGGAACAATGACGGAACCCGGTTAACCCGTCAGTCACTCCCTAATGACGTCTCTTGTATTGCCGCTCGCCACTAATGTCTGTCCGTCTGTCCGTGCGTAATGAGCACAAAAACTTCGCCCTGAATATGCGCCTAAATGATAAAGTGAAGGATTAGTCTAAAAGGGAGGGTCCGCTGATCTATTCAAGTTTGAATGGCCGGTACTATTTTTGTAGTTAGTCCAATAGTATTTCAGTTTTAACTGAAGTGTAAGGCCGAAGGATAGATGTTCCGAGTCCAGAGGAGTCACAGAAATTCGTTGAGTTAGAGAGTCTAATGACAGACGAGAGACAAAATTGTACTTATTATATATTCTTTGAATAATACCTTCGATATCCATAATTTCATTTGCCATAAAACGCTAGTGTTTGCCATTATCATCATTTCCCATAAAATTGATTTTCTCTGAAAACTTAACATTGTCAGGAGAAATGACATAAACTTTGAATACAGGGTGTACCAAAAATGGGGTGTGAACCGATCAAGGGCATAACAGGTATCGTGTTTTGATAAGAAAAAACTAACAGAAAAATTTTTTGACGCGATTTTTTTTTACATTTGTAGGGAGCGTTGGCCGACTGGAGCGACCTGCTCCATACAAATGTAAAAAAAAATTGCGTCAAAAAATAAATCTTAGTTTTTTTCTTCTTCAGAACACGATACCTGTTATGCCCATATCGGTTCACATCCCATTTTTGGTGGTTTCTGTATAACCCTGTAGGTTTGGGTATGTGCTTTATTAAAATCCTGAGAATTTGAAAGTTTCTGAGAAAAACTAATTAGGGTACCTAAATGATGACTATGGCAAACGTTATACTTATAGAAAATGAATTTGTGTATTTCATTAGTATAACCCTGAATAAAACGATTTTTTTGGTAAAGGCGTTTTCCAAAAGCATATTAAATGGAACCTTACGATTTTCTACCTCTCCAGGAAATAGACATGTAAGGATTTTGGAAAAAAAATCAATGTCCACAATTATGCACGCCACACAACCGAAATTGTATGCGGTAACGTACGATTTCGTCACGAGGCGACTTCCTGACGTTTTTGCGCTCATCTGCGCAAGCGCAGGCCGCAGTCATTTGGGTTGCAATTAGGCAATTACCATGCTTTTTGTTCGCTCGTGCAATGCCGTCGAACGATGTGTTTGGTACGAGGGACGAGTGCCTCACATGCCTCCTGGCAACATGATGTACAAACACATTGTAACTTAGGACACTTCTTAAATGGATATAACATTCATAAGGGAAAGATTCCGTTGACATGTAAACTGGTTTTACAAATAAACGAATATGAGTATGAATGAATAAATTGAGTTTCAAACGAAACCAACTAATGTCGTGATTTATAATATTTTTATAATACCTTGCGATGGAGATTTGCGACATTGTCATAAGCCTGGCCTGTCTGAATACTATTAAATTTGCACTGTCGTTGTTGTTTTGTTTTATTTTACTGCCTACTCTGATCTAAGATTCACCAGGGCATTAGAAGAGATAGCAGCGTCAGTTGTCAACATTTTTTTACGTTATTTCTTTATTACGTAGCCCTTTACGAGCAAGCGTGATGAACAGCATTGTGTGCAACGCGGATTTTTACACTCGACCCATCAAAGCCTTCGGCGTCCAGCTTTTTAGAGACTCTCGTTCATAAAAAAACACTAACCAGTATTCACCTCGTGGCACAATAATAATAATAATAATAAATACTCTTTATTGCACCACGATAAGAGAAACATCTTATAAAAAAAAATGCTACAATGTACTTTTCACAGAATTATGATTTCAAGTATTAAGACTATATGATTTTGTTCAAAATTTAAAGGCCACCGTACACTAAACGGCGTCAACAAAGCGACGACACAAACGCTCCGTTTGAGTAAGTCACGTTTCGGAGCGGCGATTACCCCGATGGGGTAATTACCCATCGGAATGACAAGGCCGCGGCCCAGCGGCACTGTTTGACAGTTTACAATTCACTTTTACGTAGCCCGGTAGATGCAGGATGGTCGAGTTTAGCGCATCTGAATAAGGGTGGGTTGCACCAAACCGTCTGTAATCGGAAATGGTGTGCGTTAGAATCTGAATGTATGGAAAGTTCGACAAGTTTCTATGGGATAACAGTTCAGTAGCATGATTTTTGTGCGTCTCGCACTACATACAAACATAGCTTAATTAGCTTAGGACGCAGGGCAAACTTTTTTTTCTAAAGCTTTATGTCCTATACACGGTGTTCCCGGGAATTTCCGTTAACTTCGGCATATTGCAGAAGCACATTCACAGAAACAAATTAGCATAATTATTTCTCGAAAAAGAAAAAATATATTTTTTTCCTTTTTTTATACAAAATAATTGTATGTAGCATTAACGGTTATTGTCTTATTGTACAAGGGTCTTGAAACAAATGAAATAAAAAATATGTACCACCGAGTCAGTTCGTGCCTAATATCGAACGAACTCACTTTGTAAACCTCCTTGTAGTGTATAGGATAGGAACCTTACAAAGTTTAAAAAGCTGTTATGACGTCACAGTTAAGAGCCATTTACACTGGTTAAATCTGCGAAACTGATTAAATTAAAATATTGAATATCTTGATAACAGGAAGAGTTAAGATACTTACTACTGTCTTGGAGAAATTAACTTTATTTGATCTTAACTATTCCCCCTTGCAATTAACGGAAATTGACAAAAACACGTAGTATAAACGCGATCATGCTAGCTAAGCAGGCGGGCCTGTGATGGTCGACTTTATCGCGTGACAATGACAAGATAAATGAATGGACGAATGCTGATGCTTTATATTATCATACCTTGGCTTAATGGTCGCCATATCGAGTCGTTAAAATAAGTAAAATTTAATCCCTGTTCATGAATTAAGTATAATGGAAACCTCAGTATGTAGTATCCTTGGAATCATTACTCATAGAGTACATCTGAATGTCTGTCAAAGTAGACCAGCTCGGCAGGACTGGCTTACCAGGCAGCTTGACCCATGAGAACGTCAGTAATTAACATGATTTAAAATACGTGGTATACCGAGAAAATCAATGGCGATGACTCAAAGCTATTCCGCCTTCGTTAACTGTATTGTTCCAGAAACGGCCACTTTTCAGAGCAATTATTATTATAATTACAAACAAAATTGTAACATTATAGACGCAAGCACTCGGCTATGTATGGATACCTACTTGAGATTATTTGAGTTGGCCGCAACAAATGAAAGTAGTCCATTCAATTACCAACTCTACCGTCTTAAGGTAAAAGATTACAATTCCAATGCCAGTTTTATAAAGAGTCGGCCATATTAAATAATGTCACCCATAATTGAATATGTGTGGACAGGAAACAAGGCGTTAATCCCAATTATGATAATTTGCAGCGAACTAACCAACAATCGAAGCCTTGTTTGGTAAAAATGTAATTTTCCTGTTGAAGTTATATTATTTAATGGATATAAATTAAATTATAACTAGAGCTCTTAAGGATTGTTGCTATGAATAAATTAACACTTCCACCTGTGCTACTGACTTGATGATAATTTATTCATTCATTCATAAAAACAGGCACACAATAATAGATATACATATAAATAAATAAATATAAATAAATATAAGGGGACAATCTTACACAAATCGCACTAGCCCCATAGTAAGCTCAATAAGGCTTGTGTTACGGGTACTAGACGACGATATATTTAATAGATATAAATACTTAAATACATAGAAAACATCCAAGACTCAGAAACAAATATTCATGCTCATCACACAAATATTTGTCCTTACCGGGATTCGAACCCAGAACCTTCAGCTTCGTAGGCAGCGTCACTACCCACTAGGCTAACCGGTCGTCGAAATTTTTCCTAAAAAGACATATTTAATAGCCCGGGGTCCGCTTTGACACCTAATCCCAAGATATACTAACATACATATAAGAATACATGTAATTTAGATTGTAGACCTAGCAAATGACACAAGCCAATTAGAAAACACCCCGCACAAGCCGAGAGCGAGAACAATTATTTAATTTCTATAATGTATGATGCTCACGCGCAACTACACAACCAAAACGACCAAATTAACAACAAAGAACATTCCAAAATGACCCTTAAACACGTCTTGTTTAAGTCCAGATTCGTAGTAGTTGCAATAGGCCGTTTACCTTTTTTTTTTAATAAAACTATAGTGGTATAAATGTCACGGCAACATCAACCAGTAAGTTGTCGCTGAGAGAAATCTTTATTTAATTAAACCTTTAGGCGTTTAAATGGCATATTCATTAAGTTTTAACTTATACTACTTTATAGCATTGTTGAGCTAAAGCCTAGTCTACACGAGCAGCTCATAGTTTCGTTTTTACCGATCGATAGTCTGACCCGTGCATTACGGCGGTTATTTCACCCGTGTGCCCAGGTCTAAGTTATATGCAAAGACTAAAACGGCATTTATATAGACCTGGTTAAATGCAGTGCACTAACTGCACTCATAGGCCGCTTAAAACGTTTGTTTGTTTGTACCTACATAACCTATAACCCGACCAAGCTGACTCGGATGAAAAGCTAGCTTTTTTTTGTCTAGTTGGCTCAGTCCGTTAGTAAATCCTACCAGCATACATGTTTCATCACACATCATCAACGCGGACTTATCAGCGCGATGGCATTTCGCGTCGTGACTCCCAAATGACAAGTCTTGGCATTCTCAGCTTTTACGTCTTTGCGAAAGGGTCGTGATCGGCAACAATAACAATAACTTAACTTTCTCAACATCCTATCCTGCGCAGCACTCCCATTGTAAAACCAATCGTAAGACACAGTAAATAATGTTCATATTTTAACGAGATGCATATATTTGATATGGGACAATAGACGTAGTTGACTAGATGCGATCGATGTAGGTCGAAATGCGAAATAGATTAGCGTGAAATATCGGATATTGGATTTAGACAATGTGACATATATTTGCGATAACAATAACCAAGTATATTGCGTACTAGAAGAATATCTGATACAGAAATGTCAACTGTATAACTTTCCTGGCCTATTTTGCATCAAGTTCCGTACCATACTGAACTTTATGAATAAACCATAAGTCGTATGTTTGTCTGTCTATTGTTTGCCCTATCCTTAAAAGGGTATTACATGGTAATATCAAAAGTTAGATAAGGAGACTAAAGCCATCCCTTATACACATTAAAAAATATAACCACCCCGAGCTCATCTATTCATATAATCATATACGAAGTCTGTTTTGTTTTACACGCGATAGGCTGCGCATTGGAAATTATCGCGTGCTTTGAAACGCCGTTCTGACTAGATTAAGAAACAATAAGGTCTGGTTTTCACATATATGATTCTTGACTATATGATTTTTTATCTGATTTTATCGATACATGATTGCTTAAAATTTCCTCGATAGAAAAAAATTCCAAAGTTGGGTCTGTATTTTCCTTTTTTACTCAGCCTACTCAAACGATACATTATATTTCGTATCACAACCGAAGACGATTACTATAATTTACTTGCAGCAGTACATGAGATGATGCCATCCTTGTCACACATTTAGAGCTAAAATATTTAAAAGTAATAAAACAGCATTTCCGTTCCCCCTCCACCGGCCCCGGCGCACCAGCGCCCCGGTGCCGTCCACTCCTCATTACATATTTGTGTGTCATCCGAGTCGCACAAAATTATCGTGATTAGGAAGGAGTAGTGATTATGGGAAAACGTAAGCGATCGAGATCTAGGGGTCGTGATTACAATGACATATTACGGGAGCTGAAGAAGATCAAGTCAAAATCAAGAAAAAGACGGCGTTCGTTATCGTCGTCAACATCGGAAAGTGATAAATCGTATAAACATAAGCGTTATTATGATTACGAGTACGACCACGATGATAACGAGTACGAGGAAGATTACAACATGGATTATCAAGGTAAACAACATATTTTCAACAGTTTTTATGCAACAACTACCCGCTTTGTATATTTTTTTATTGGTCGGTATTTAATCATTGCAATGGTCATAAACTTGTAGGCTAAATGCCTATGAAACTATGGTTTTTACCGTAAGCGATATTTAATTGCATAAAACAAACGTTTAGCAACATATATATCGTGTTGAGCATATACGCTAGTAATCTTTTGGTAGTGATAAAACTATTGTATACTCCACGCGAGTCGTGTTGAGGATAATATACACATCTGTAAATAACTCCACTAAAAGTGTTGAGATTTCTATTCATACTCCACGTAAACCGTGTAGAGGAAAAAACCACATTCGCTCCACTTTAACAGTGTCGAGAGCCGCATTCGTTTTGATACTATGCTGGGCTAATCTCCACGCTAGTCGTGTTGAGCCATGTTGTATAAATATGTATAAATTTGACGTCCGAAGTTGGATAAATCTTGTCAGGTGTTTAACATATCTGAGAGAGTATACTTTCTTTGTGGGCGAGCGCAGTCCGGATATTTATTCGTCCAAAAACCCTGAGGCCGCGCGATGCGAGTCGGTTGAGCCCGGCCCATCGTCGTCCACGATTCACGCGGCGCCCGCGCTGACTGGCCTGAGCGAGGCATCCGCGCCGGGCGAGGCCCCCGCACCGCTCGCGAGAACTACACCGACCGAGGCGGCCGCGCCCGCGGCACCTATATTAGCCGAATCGCATGACCACTTAAAGGCCAATGCCGAAAATATTATTACAGAAAATCATAATGACGACACTGTTCCGTCATTGGAGCCAGAAATATTAGAACTACTGGGCGAAAATCCTGCTGATAATATAAAAAGTGGTGAAAACCTACATAAGGATATTGAACCCAGGTGGACGCATATTTTGACGAATGGACTAACTAAAGACACCCAATTGGAGCTAGTCAAGCGCTATTTACCTCCTGAAAATTGCCCAAACATGAAGGTTCCAATACTCAATTTGGAAGTAAAAGCAGCACTTTCGGAAGTCAATATCAAGAAGGATTTATATAGCCAGAGCAAGCAAAACCAGCTTTCTAGCAGTCTTGCAGCAATAGGACAAGTGATGAACTGGGCTCTGTCATCAAAAGACGTAGTACCTCAAAATATAATAAAAACTTTAAGCGACGCCGGCAGGCTCATATGCGACAGCCATTTCAGAGAATCTCTATCACGCCGGTTTGCTGCCCTATACACTCTAAATAAAGATATTAGAGATACCATCAAAAATACCAGAATTGACGAACATCTTTTTGGCTCGACTTTATCGGAGCACATAAAGTCCTCGAAGGCCATCATCAAGACTGGCTCCGAAATGAAATCGACAGCCGTACGCCCTGCGTACAGGCCACAAGTAGCGACACAGCATAGGGGCGCTTTAAACTCGAGGGGGGCGCCGCCGCGAGCAACAGCAGCGGCCGAACAGCGGATGCCCCCTGCGCCCGCGCGCCGCCCGCCGCGCGACCGCCGGGAGCGGTATGCGCCGCGGGGCCGCCGCTCGACCGGCTACACGCGGCATCAGACGAAGAAGCGCTATTAGGAGAACCACAGGTACCCATCGCTGGTCGCTTATCTTACTTTTATGACCAATGGTGTGAATTCACTAGTGATCACACGGTTTTAAATTGGGTTAAGGGGTATAAAATACCCTTTAAATATGAACCGTTTCAGACCACTGAACCTCAAAACAACTCTTGTAACGTTCAGTCCCAGACAGAAATTATTGATGAATGTATATCAAACTTATTGCATTCTAATTTTATATCTCGTTGTACACCTTGTGAAGGGCAATTCGTGTCACCTATTTTCACAGTGCCTAAGCCAAACGGAACCCATCGGTTTATATTAAACTTAAAAGAATTGAACAAGTACATTAGTGTAAATCACTTTAAGATGGAAGACTACCGCACTGCGCTTAAACTATTAGATTATAATTATTATATGGCAACATTAGACCTCCAGGATGCTTATTTCTTAATATCGGTAGATGAAGCAGACCGTAAACGATTACGATTTAAGTGGAGATCTCAATTATACGAATACAATGTGATTCCGTTCGGGATATGCACAGCACCGTTTGTTTACACGAAATTACTAAAACCCGTGTTAGAATATCTTCGCACATCGGGCTTGTTGTCAGTTAACTACCTAGATGATTGTTTATGTATAGGTAGATCATATGAGGAATGCCTCCAGAATATAAATATGACAAGAGCTATTTTAGAGTCATTAGGGTTCGTTATTAATGAAAATAAGAGTGCTACTACTCCGAACAAAATTTGCAAATTTTTAGGCTTTGTTTTCAATACCACGAATATGACTATTACTCTGCCCGATGACAAAAAACAGCGAATTAAGAATCGAGCAATTGATCTCATACACAAGAATAAATGTACAATTCGATATCTCGCTGAATTTATAGGCTTGTTGACCTCCGCATGTCCAGCTGTTAGTTATGGGTGGATGTACACTAAGTTGTTCGAACGGGAAAAGTTCTTAGCATTAGACTATTCGGAAAATTATAATAAAACAATGAAATTAGAAAAACATTTATATCAAGACCTTTCATGGTGGATAAATAATATAACGTGCTCTTTTTCTCCGATTCGTAAAAATAATTATCTATTAGAGATTTACAGTGATGCTTCAATGACCGGATGGGGCGTGACATGCGGTGGTAAAAGTGCTCGTGGCAACTGGTCACATAGTGAACAGGCTCTTCATATAAATACGCTAGAACTAATGGCCGCGTATTACGGACTTAAGATATTTACAGCGGACCTAGAAAATTGCAATATTCTATTGAGAATTGACAACACCACTGCCATATGCTATATAAATAGGATGGGTGGGGTGCAACATACTCACCTAAATAAACTGGCAAGAGACATCTGGCAATGGTGTGAGTCAAAAAACATTTATGTTTTTGCATCTTACATAAAATCCTGCGATAACGTGGTAGCGGATTGGGAATCTAGGCAAGTTAACATAGACACTGAGTGGGAAATTTCAGATCATGTGTTTTCACAAATTACTAAAAAATTCGGTACACCAGAATTTGATCTTTTTGCAAGTTCGCAAAACTATAAATGTAATAGATATGCCTCATGGAAGCTAGATCCGTATTCGGAAATAGTTGATGCATTTACTTTTAGTTGGCATGATATTAACTTTTATGCCTTCCCCCCTTTCAGCCTAGTCAGTAAAGTATTAGAAAAAATTATTTCTGATAAAGCCAAAGGTATAGTAGTGGTACCCTACTGGCCATCACAAGCATGGTATCCCTTGTGGAGCAGGCTTATCACGTCGGAAAAAATGTTTTTCGGCCCTGATAAATTTCTATTACATTCTCCTTTCAGGATCTGTCATCCGCTTCATGTAAATCTTATCCTGGTGGCAGCCAAATTATCAGGGAGTCGATGATCAGACGAGGCCTACCACAGGTATCCATAGACATCATGATGGCATCTTTGGCCAAGAATACGCTAAATCAATACAATAGTTCAATTAAATCTTGGTGGACCTACTGTAAAGTGAAGAATATTAACATTTTTAAGACCAATGCCACCGAAGTAATATGCTTCATGACTGAAAAATTTCATGAGGGTGCTAGCTCTATAGCTACTATAGCCTAAACACGCACAGATCTGCCTTGTCCCTTATTTTAGGTACAAGTGTTACATCAAATGACTATGTAAATCGGTTCCTTAAGGGTGTATATAGGCTTAACCCTCCAAATCCCAAATACAACTCGACTTGGGATACTAAAGTTGTACTGAACCATCTGTCTAATATTTATCCATATGATAATATTTCATTAGCTGATTTATCACATAAAGTTTGTACTTTAGTTGCTATTGCATCAGCACAAAGAATGCAGACGATTAGTCTAATGAAACTTAAAAATATATCAATGCATAAGGATGTTATTCTAATTAAGATTACTGATATAATTAAGACTTCAAAGCCTGGGGCCTGCCAACCGCTCATTAGATTACCCTACATACCCGAAAATCCCAGTATTTGTCCGGCACTTGCAGTTCAAACTTACATTAATAGAACTCAAGCATTACATAGTGATCAGTCTGAAGGATATCTGTTTATTGGAACACGAAAACCTCATAAAAAGGTGGGTTCTCAGACACTAGCACATTGGGTAAAAAAGGTTTTACGAGATAGCGGTATTGATATAACTATGTTCAGCGCACACAGTACGCGGGCAGCATCAACGTCTGCCGCGCACCGCGCCGGGGTTAATCTGGAGACGGTCCGCAAGGCTGCAGGCTGGAGCGATCGCTCCAATGTATTTTTTAAATATTATTGTAGAGAGGTCGTACAATCAAACAATAATGATTTTGTTGATGCTATATTTGGCACATAACCATATTAAGATTAATAACATATATTCCATTAACAATTAAAGGTTAAGAAATAATACATGTGAATTGATCATGAGCATAAAACAAATTCATGAACACTGTTGTGCTTAATTTTGTAGCTAATCTGTTGATTATTATACACTGATTGAAAATACTATTTATTTTTATTTTTTACATGTTAACAATAGATATTGTTGCAATGCTCTAAACATCTGCAAGTAAATTATAGTAATCGTCTTCGGTTGTGATACGAAATATAATTAAAAATCAAACGAACTTACCTTGTGATGTTTGATTTCAATTATGTGAGTATCACAACCGAAGACGATTACGTCGTCCCGGCCCCCCCCACCCCAAAATAAAAAATAACAAAAATAGTATTGGTATAACACACAAACACTCTGAAAAAATGAGGAGTGGACGGCACCGGGGCGCTGGTGCGCCGGGGCCGGTGGAGGGGGAACGGAAATGCTGTTTTATTACTTTTAAATATTTTAGCTCTAAATGTGTGACAAGGATGGCATCATCTCATGTACTGCTGCAAGTAAATTATAGTAATCGTCTTCGGTTGTGATACTCACATAATTGAAATCAAACATCACAAGGTAAGTTCGTTTGATTTTTAATTATTTAACGACACAATCAAGTTAATACTATAGTATTTTATCTCATCTAAAATCTCACTTTATGAAATTTAAATAAAACGTCTGTAAGTTAGGTATTTATCGAAATTTGTCCAAAAAAGCCATTCCCGAAGAGTGTTACATCTCTTTTCCTCGTGCGCGCAAGGCATCAGCGTGTCTCTGTCTAGGGGGTGTGTTCGATTCAAATCAAGGCATCGCCTTAAGCTACATTACATATGTGCTAAAATCACGTCAACATTGACACGAATTTGTAGCACTCTGACTCTAAGGTCTGTACTCCTGCCAAAATATTCGAAAAGACCGTATAATTCATTATAACTGCTTAGTGTTTTTGGAACACATGGCTTTCTTACTATAGGAGATTCCAAATCGCTGCTTACATAATATTTATCTACGTATCTATTTAAGGTTCTATTCAAATGTAATCTTTATCGTAAACAAGGCAGGGTTGATTTCACAACGAAACGACGCAAATGTAAGATAACAGTATGCCTATGAAATAGATCTACTTCCAATAAATCAGTAATGAGTTAATCCGATGCCGTCACGAGTTTTATTCTAAATTCAATTTTGAGCGCTATATGGCTGTAAACGGTGTTTTATGGTTTACATTATCCATTATATGTAGTTATTTTACGAGTATCTAGGGCCGTATTTACGAAGTTGCTTTGATTATTATCACGCGGCACGCAACATTGAACCAGTCTTACGTGAATATTGACGCATATTGAAACAAAAGCCGAACAATTTTGAAATCCGCGATAATATTGGCATCCCAGTATTCAGCATATTAACCTATATATAAACGGTGTCATAGACTGCCCATTTTTGTGATATGACAGTGATATCACCAACAATCTGTAAAATTTTCTAGTTTAAAACCGGTAGATGAAGTCCATTTATTTCATTTTAACGTAATAAGTTGCCAAAAGTGCGGAATTTGACCGCCATGTCATTATCTGTCGTTATACGTTAATATGGTCCATAAAGGTTTTTTTCAGTCACCTCATCAGTTACCGAAGACGCACCGGTTGTAACTTAATTATCATCTTATTTTTAGCTACTATCGCCTGTAGTACAAGATCCTGCCTCAAAGTTGGTATCTTCAAGCAAAGTTAAATTTTTAAAGTTCACAATTATTAATTGTGATGTGCACACTTGGAAAGAGCGTAGTGTGGTTACGAAGAGTTGCGAAACCTTAATAGGAAAATGTCTCTAATTCTACCCGATTGTCTGTTTACATTTCAGCTTCAGAGAAAAATTACCTCTGTTCCAATTTGCCAACCGATTGTTTTCAAGTCTATTAAGATATCTTGGGTGCTTAGAGGTTTAGTCATTTAAGCACATACTTGACTACTGTCGGAAGATAAAGATAAAAAGATAAACTCATTTGTTTGTCCAACATAGGTTACAGGATGTTACAGAATTATGGTCAGTTTCACTATGTAGCGCCTTACGGCTTACACATTCTTGAGCATGCTTGTCAAAGTCACTATCATTTATATATTCATTTATGGTATAATAACTTTAATGAGCTAGAACACATTTTAAGGCTTTTTTAAACTTATGTAGTTCATCTATTGGACATTGGATCTATGGAAGATATTGAACAAGTAATAAAGAACTCTAATTAAACGTACGGGTAGAAAGATATAGACAACTACTTAATTCTTAGACGAAACAACTTAAGCTGAAATCAAAAAACCGTTAACGACTGCTAATTGTGCTAATATCCCTGTTAATGGCGTAATTATTCTTACACATTCACCGATCTCCGATGAAGTAGACTTTGCGCAGCGGGACGCCGGCCTATTCGGCAGTTTTTGCCCGTCAGGCATGCAGGCGTAATTTTATAGTTCCGGAGATGCAGCGGGAAGAGTCTCTTAAACGCCGGCAATTATTTTGACGTTCCAATCATAAAGGACGTATAACCCTGCCGAAATGTATGGGCGCAAGGGCTTTTTGTATGGGAGTCGTGTTATTGCTAAACGATGCTCGGGCGCCGGTAAACGAGCCGACATCGAGACGCGCTTCGAAATTAAATTAATAACACTATAGGACATGTTTTCATGGACATACTTTTGCAATCATGTTGTTGCTATTGGTTGCAGAAACCATAAAATATATAGATAGAAATTGATTACGATTAGCGTTCGTGACGTATTTCTTCTGCCGAGTTTGCTAGCCAACCGAACCGTCGTTAAGAAACTGCGAAATCGGCTCACATTCAATGCTCCATTAACAACGAAACTGGCCCATCAACAACCCTATCCGGGGGTGATTTGTTAACTTTCTATTCCGTTGCGAAAGCCTTAAATCGATGTCAGGCGCAGTCACACGAGCTCCACTCACGCGCACGAAAGGTTAAGTAATTCATCCCGGCGAATGTTGCAATTTACCACGTTTCCACTTCCAGAGACAACAAAGCCGGGCTATTCACAAAGCATACCTATCATTCGCCTGAGGGTGGAACCAGTGGGTTTATTTTATGCCACGGTGGTGGTAAAGAACATGAACAGAAGAATGGCCTGCCTGATGGTAAGACGCCAGAGTCTATGTACGCATGCGTAGTGACAACTTGACAAGAGCAACGATGCTGTTTGGATGTGCTGACAACAAGAGACACACCCAATCCAGCTCCCCCACTAAACTCACCATCGATACAGTGCATCTTCCTTTGGAGTTACGGCGATCTTACTTACCGCCAGAAACAATATCCTTCTCCAATATCAAATCCCCCGCTTCAATTATGAGCGTGATAAAACTCTGCTGTGCCCGACCTATGGTTATAGAGGCTACTTCTCGGGATCAATATATACTGGGGCAGTGTTGGGGTGAGCCAAAACGACTTGTGAATAGAAAAGGCGTATTGCACAATGCTATGCCTAAACGTCTAACAGTATTCCTGAACGCTATGATACTATTATTCTGGTTCTGGGGAGCTGTTCCGCGGTTTGCGAGGACCTATTGCTGAATAAGAGCTTAGGGTGGTTACTGATCCTTTGAGAAAAAAAAACACTGGCTTTTTTGTTACAGTAAATAAATATAATCGTCCATATAATATGAAATTCACAAGTTATCCATCGCTTGATAATCGTTATCCTCCAGGGTGCATTTGAGTCATAGAAAGCTGAAAAACGTTAAGTAGATGATCTGTCAAATCGAGAAAAACAGCGGCACGGCCGTACCATCCTTTTCTATAAGCAGTTCAGTTCATTAATAAGAATGCCTGAGACTTGGCTCTACGAAATATCTCACAACTTTTTACGGTGGAAGAGTTTCGAGACTTCAGGCCTCTTTATTACATGGAATGTTATTTATGAGATTTGGCTATGTCAAGAAACGTAAAACAAAGTCATATGTCATCCCTGAAATATCTAGTTATTTCTGCACTTGCTCCAGCCGGTAAGAGTCTAGTTATTCATTTACTCAACAATTTATTCAGTGGGTATTAATTTATATCTATGTTGCTCTCGTACTGGCCTGACAAGCCACTTTCGTCAGAGCCGCTCTTAAATAGACGATATAATACCAAAAGGTATCGTCAAAAACAACAATATCTTTAAAAAGTCTAAGAATTGTAGAATGCCCCTAGGAAGAATTTAAATATGTAAGGCCGTCCACACTGAACGGAATTCAGTCACTGAATCAGAATTGACTGATTCCGACTGTGTGAGGCCTGCCTAACGGTCGTGTTTCAGAATAGGTGCGCGCGCAGGATTTATCACCCGCTATTGTTGCGGCGCATGACCGCTTCATTTCGCCCCACTGTCAGCCGTTACGACATAATCATGGTCTCTATTAATTTCATAGTACCTGGGCTTGAAAATACGGAGACAACAAATTTTCCCAGGTACTAGACCTAGCTAGATCGAGTTTTCACTCCCGTAAACCCATATTGCAAACTTCATCGATTTTTTTACAGCCGTTTTAAAGAACGTGATTACAAATTCAAGTACATGTATATGTGTATACATATTGTTCGTATAGTTGTATAGGATATATGAAGGCCATGGGTCACGGAACATCTGTCGCCTAATAAATCCTTGGCATATAACATTCCATAAAGCGCCAGATAAAAAAAACAGTAGGTACCAAGGCGTATAACTACATCCTCCATAAGATGTAGTCTATGAACGTTCTTAGGCTGGGATGGGACCTAAACCATCGGTAATCGTCTAACTCGGATTGTATGGGAAGTCTGTGGGACAGTTTTATGGGATGACATCTGCCAGCGCCATATTTAGCGTTATCCGATTGGATATGTATATATATATGGAATTGAGATTTCAATTGTGATCGATACAACCCGCCCTACGTCATTTTAAGTTTAGTGGCGATCAATAGTAATGTTGACAGCTCTTGTCAAATTAATTATTGACCGCCACCGCAGGCCGCGCCAGCGTGCAATGTGATTCAGGCCTTAGGCTGCTCCCGCACTACGATTTTTTGTCGTGTTATAATCGCGTCGCAATAAATCGTAGTGCGCGTTTGGCCTTACAGTGTGTTTCGTTGCAAATACCAAAACAATGCAATGTGGCCCATTTTTTAAATATGGAACGCCAATTAAATGTCAACGCAACTTTATGGTTACGAAACAATAGGCATGGATTCGATCCGCCATACAGCCACGATTGTCGATAACGCCGCTATGTTGGCAATACGCAACGTCGCTGACTGGTCACACAATATCGTAAAAGGGATAAAAATGTACGGCATTATGCGGTTTCCGTGTAAGGTACTCTTTGAGTCAGTTATGCGGTGACACGGGCGTACCCTCTTTGAAGGGGAAGAAGATGGATTGGATAAGTTTTAACACCGACAACTTAAGCTTTTTAACGTATCTTTATAGTTAAATGGAATACCTTAAAGGGCCATGATATTTAAAAGAAATAATATGAAACATGTAGATTGTTTTTGTGATGCAAAAACAAGACGCGCTTTGCGAGGTCGCTGCGAGTCTTCTGTCATTTCTTGTAAAGTATACTCAAGTCAAGTCTTAACTACTGCACAAATTAAATACCTACTTATCTCCTTTGGCGATCGTCACAGTTAGTCCAGTCAATGAACTGACAACATGTACGGAAAAAATGACATTGGAAATCCATACTTATTATTATAAATGTGAAAGTGCCGCTGTTTATCCGTCTGTCTGTCTGTTACCTCTTTACGCTTAAACCGCTGAACCGATGAAGATGAATGTTGGTATGAAGATAGTTTGGATCCCGGGGAAGGACATAGGATAGTTTTTATCCCGGAAAACATCCCCGGAGGGGGTGAAATTGGGGATGAAAGTTTGTATGGTGCTACGATATAAACGAGTTCCACGCGGACGGAGTCGCGGGCTAGTAATTTATAATAGCTTATTTTCATGTGTAACGGATATATTATCAATTACATAGTTACCCAGCGACAGAATCCGACAAAATTTCAGACTAGCTTCTGAAAAGCCAGAAAAAATATAAATATTTTCGTCTTTATTTTGGTTCATTTACATTTGGTCTATAATATTCAAGATAAATCATACAAAAAAGACAATGCATGCTTCATTTAAATCTACATAATTACTTCCGGGTGGAAAGTTTGTCGGATTCTTGAATCTTAGAATATTTTTTTTAAATGAAATCATTAAAAAAAACGCTATTATAACTTAATGTTTTTCAAAACCGTATTTTGCCTGGAGTAAGTGTGGAATGTCTAAGTGCAGGAGCATACCTGAAACAAAAATAAATAATCATTAAAATATGTTTCTGTGAAAAAAACTTTTTTGCACATTTTGAAATAGTCTCTTGTATAGTGTAGAAGTCTATGGCTACCTTCTGAGTTCATCATCAGGCCAGCTCAATGGTGCCAAAACATTGCGCTGTCTCCGAACTTACATACTATAATTTATAATGCCGAATTTCAGCCCAATCGGATACCGGCAAGCGGATAAACAGTGCAGAAGATTGCAAAAAAAAATATACACGAGTATAAATATGTTTAGTATAGCTAGTTCATAAAAAATTCGAATTGCAAGACCGTAGAGAATATTATTAGATATAATAAGTAAAAGAAAACACATACAGAACATAGAACCTCCCATTCTTTTGAAGCCGGTTAATAAGTAGAAAAGTACCTTAACGACAAACAATTTATAATTAAATCAGAATTTATAATTAATTTATACTAATTACAAAATCCTGTTTAAGGTATGCATTCGAGGTATCGCGCACAAATTAAGAGATGCAATTACTTACAATCTCAGTAACCGTTTTTGTCCCATTCAGCGTCTCATTAATTCACTTTTCACAAATAAAATGTCATAGCGTGTTTTTAAGTACTATGCACATAGGTCCTTATTTTACTAAGGTCGCATAAATAGGTTTTTAACCAGGAATGCCTTCAATGGCCGGCAGAAGCTCAATTAGTAACCCCGGTTTTAATCGAGGTTCTTTTTAGTGTAATTTAGTTGTTAGTTGAATGGCTTATAATGTTACGAGTAACTTGCGCTAAGTACGCCCATTGAAAGATCTTTGAATATGTCGCACATTTGAAACTAAAGCACGATAAGTCAAGCTATTCGATTTAGAAACGTAATGCTGGTTGATAGAGTTTATAATGGGCTCAGACAACGCTTGACGTGATAGTCTTTTCTTTTAAATGCAACTTTGATTTACTTATTGGCAACGAGGTTTATTATCGTAGATAGGAATGTAGAATTATGGTGTACACATTTTATAAACTGTTTTAAGTCGCTTTTTAGAGGCGTTGGATAAAACGGCTTTGTGAGGTGTTATTAAAGCTATTGTGATGATCATGACATGATGTATATGTCATCGGGACAACAGTTTTCGATGAAAGGGACCGAACGATTGTCGGTATTCAACGATTCGATACACTTATCAGATTGGTGCCACATTTATCATTATGAAGACGTTTTGAGCCCGTGCACCATATGATTTTTATGAAGTTGGTTTTGGTGGATATTGTTCAATAATTCTCTATTCAAAGAATGATAATATTGAGGTAATTGACCGCTAGGCGCCGCAGCAGTTTCGTGCCGATGAATTAGAATATAGAATATCAACATAATTCAAGATCTTGTTAATTGGACTGCCACATTGCCCAAACGCTTTTATTTTCTACTGTTACAAAAAAGCAGTGTACAGTCAAGGGCATAAATATCTATGCATATTTTTACTTATTGCATTACAATAAGTTCTAAAATTGTATATATATTTTTGCCCTTGACTGTACATATGCCTAGTGCGATATTGTGTGCTAAGTGTGTCAAACATTTTTCTTTTTTCTATGCCATTTCTATCTGTGAGTTCCTATAATTGGCTTTGTATTACTATGTAAGACTTATGTCATATTTTTGCAGCTGTTGGTACTCCTTAAGTATAAATAAATAAAAGAGTTTCGGAGATTACCCCTTAAATACAAACGTCCTTACTAGCTGCTCGCCCGCATTTTGCAAAGAAAGCCAGCAAACCCGCGGGATAAAATAACCATTCACAAAGTCCATTCTACGCGAAGGTAAAAGAATTTTAGAAATCGGATAAGCGGTTCCGCAAATTATCCATTACACACAAACTTTATAAACTTACAAAGCTACAATCTCACAGAGCATTTTTCCACTTTATAATATTTTATATCAGTATAGCTAGTATAGAAGTACAGACTAGCTGCGCGGCTAACTGCAGGTTCTTAATTTAAAATGTGCAATTAATTCAAAATAGCAACATTAGCAACGCGACGGTACTTAACATAAAACATTTGAAACCCGAAACAAAACACGAGCGCAGCTGTCTAGACAGTGTTTTCTAGAATACCAACTGTCTGGGGTAGATAATAGATGATCAGTGTGGGGTGCAACGTACGGCTTGTACGAGCATGGGATGACGATTAAAAAGGGCTAGATATACATTTCAGTGTAAAAAAACGAGCCAACCTTGCAATTTTCACATGTTACTGCTCTAGCGAGCAAACATCATGGACTGAATCATTGAAATCATTTTCATGATTTTAAAACAAACGATTTATACTTAATAATATTAACAGCTTGACGACCGCCGTAGCCTAGTTGGTAGTGACCCTGCCCACGAAGCCGGAGGTCCCGGGTTCGAATCCCGGTAAGGGCATTTATTTATGTGATGAGCACGAATATGTTCCTGAGTCATGGATGTGTTCTATGTATTTAAGTATTTATTTATCTATATATGTATGTTTATCGTCGTCTAGTACCCATAGTACAAGCTTTGCTTAGTTTGGGACTAGGTCGATTTGTGTAAGATTGTCCCCAAATATTTATTTATTTATTTGCTATCTTATGTAAACGCTAAATATTCCACTAAATATCTAGTTACCGGTTCTGAAAATTACATGGTCCATTAAAGAAGATATATATCTTTCAGGCCTTACCAAGTTTATTATGATTCTAGAAAAAATATTAATTTGAAACTTATTTGCCTCCGTTTCTTTGAATCGGAGTGTATTATATACAAGGAAAACTTATGACCTATCTCGGTATACGATACGCACTCCATGTTTCTTTCAGCTTTTAGGATTTTGAATGCCACCAATGTTTGCAGTTGGGGCGCGTCGCTTTCATTTCGAGATGAGGGAGATCCCTTGTTACAGTGAACCTTCTGTACAGTCAACATCGAATACACCGTAACATGCAAGTGTGTTTAATGTTTATCGGCTTGACAAAAGTTTGCGGTACCATGTTCGTTCAGATGTTTGAGACTGTACTATGCGTCTAGGATCAACTCTCTATCTCTCTTCCCTCCATCACGCATAATGTGTTAGCGATTTGCGACCGCAAACCCTGGCGCACATGCCCACTTGCTCGGAACACGAACTGAAGGACGCGACTGCCAGAGCTGGCCACGCCGCTGCTCATTGGGCGTCTCCTATTTGAGGACCCTCGACACGAAGAAGTATGAAGAAGATTGCACATAATGCCCGACTTCTAACAGCCTAAGGGTCGGTTGTTTCAAATCGTCGGTAAAATCTGATTGTATGGAAAGTTTATTTTATTTATTTAAGGACCACCAACGGATAACACATCTAAACAATACATTTGGCTTAAATACAAAAATTCTAAGTAAGAAGCTTAGCCACTTATAGGTGACTACAGCTCGCAAGTTTGTCAGTTTTCTATGGAATGACGGCCTGTAGTGTGGTTGATGAAAGTGATACAACCCGACCAAAGTGCGAAAAGAGGAGCCCATATGACCTGACCATATTCCCTGTCGTGTTTTTGGTCAATATTATGCCTCAGGTATCAATCTATAACATTAATCCCAGGCTCAACATTCCGATTATTATAACTTATAACTCGTGGACGTCGCAATAATTAATTCGCACAATTATTCCCGTCCTGTATTCTTTATGAGTTTACCCGGCATAACACAGATAGCGGTAATGCAAACCGATTGGCACTTAATGTGCGTGGGCGGCATTCGAGCTACCGTCATGTCGGAAGACATAAAGACAACTTGATTCCCACATAGTAATAATGTGTAGTATTTGAAATGTATTGTTTGATAATTTTGATTCTTCTCGTGGTTTCCTATTTCTTTCATTTTGATTGTGCACACCTTTTATTAAACCATCGACAATTCAATGGTTGAATAAATCAGATAGAAGAAAACGCAAATCAGAGCACAAGCAACACCTCCCACTCCTCCTTACTGCTACAGGTCTACCGTTTAAGGGTCACCGGACGCTCGACTCTCCATACAAACGAAGTTTGGTTCTCTTTTCAGAACGACATGCTAGAATGGCATAATAATTTGTATACACTATGGGATCCGCCATATCTAGGTCGGAAACTAGTTTCTATACATACATACATACATTCACGCCTTTATTCCCAAAAGGCAGAGCACATGAAACTTATGTTCCAGCGCCACTTTTAGCATAAATATGGGTATAAAAGATCGACAATATGTGATATTGCAGTGATAGGTTGCTAGCCCACTAGCAACCCTGCTCCCGTAGTCGACTTTTGTACACCCACGCGAAGAAAGGGGGTGGTCAAAATTAGAAACAATAAACAAATTAGAAATTGGAAACTAGTTTCGGTTGCTAGAAATTAAAATTAACTAGACGGCGAGGGAGCGTCGAGAGGGTCAGTAATCATTGGTCCTTATAACAATATTTGATGTAACGTAACTCACGTAACTTTTGATATGACGCGCATTTTGCAGAGACTATCAACTTTTTACTTTTTTTTAAAATTATTTATTACTAAAACAGGTTGCATAATATAAATTTTACCTTATCTGCCAAACTGCATAACAGTTTGTTAGCAGAAAACATAAATACAATGATATTATGTCATTTAGCAAAAAAAAAAAAGCAAGGAGTGAACTACATCGGTGTGCTTTACCAACCACATAACGATAGAATATCCTAGTATATATGTACAGAACTAGATCCGTATGTACTCGACGTATCAGATTCCTAACTGTCCGTCCACTTTACGAGTCTTACTGAGACAATATAAACACAATTCCAACTCGTTTTCAACAGTTTTATGTTAAACACTCACTCGGTTGCGTAAATCAACCGCTTCTAACAAAGTCGCATCTCCCTTGGACGCAGCATTGAAATTTGAACTAAATTGACTGCATGTTAAGTTTGGAATTACAGTCAGTTTATTATGAGTGAGATAAGAGGTTGCGAAAGTGGTCGTGGTCTCGTTAATTCTGGCGCCAGCTGATGCAATTAATGCGTCTACGCAGGCGTATGTAAATTAGCTTTATAATCGCGTCGACGAGTAAGAAAAGTCATTCTAATAGTCGTACTCCAGTGTTCGATGTAGTATAGGGTAGATGCGGTGAATTTATAGTCGAGACGGAAGACTCGTTAAAGAAGCACGCAATTTGAAAATAAATACGCGATGATAAGTATGAACATTGCCAAGATCATTGAAATTCTATAATTTTGCTATTCATTTTGTATTCAATTAACATACAAATATATGATTTCTAAAAGTTCCATAATAATATCAAAATATCATAATAAGTCTATTCAAAGTATTCAAACCTAACATTATATTATTTATTTGACGCACACATATATACCGCTTAATGAATAAAATTTTGCAAACTTCTGTTATTGTTGCTTTCCCACAAATACAAATGTCTAAGTGACAGAAAAAGACATTGAACATACCTAAAATGGGGTTGATAAAAGTTTATGAATAATCGCATTAGACACCATTCTTTCCATTCACACAAACTTTGTTGATTCTAACACTTTTTATCGGACGATGCTTACTATATTAATTCCACTACGCTCGCGACACCACTTTATAACGGTGTATGTCATTCTGAGCTCGTAAATTTAAGAAAATACAATACTGGCTATAAAACTGTCGCCTGTCTACTTGCGCCTACGCATCGCATCGTCAATGGCTCAATAAATGCTGGAATAATATGCGGCTTGACATGTGTCCTGTGCGAACTACAAAGTAGTTTTTGTTACCAGTATTTTCGGGTGTACGCAAATGAGCACATATTGATTGATGGTAAATGAACTCGTGGGAAAGTGCGATTCACTTGTTGCCCGACCAAGTGATTAATTAAAGTGATTTCTGTAAATGCCGATTTTTTTTCGGATTTTTTATAAATAGGTTTCCAAGACAGCAATACGTTCCAGCATATTTTTTTGTCAGACATTGTAGCAAAAGGCATCAATGTTCGAATAATCCCCTAATAAAATATAATAAATAACCCCTTGCAACTAGCTATTTTTACAAGCTTTTATTTACTTTCACCTGTCCCGTTGTCTGTCTGTCTGTAATCAAATCTTGCAAGTTAAATTTGACCCACTTCCCGGTGACCGATTGAGCTGAAATTTTGGGTATAAGTATAGTTTGGATGACAATTCAATGACAGCAATACGTTCCAGCATATTTTTTTGTCAGACATTGTAGCAAAAGGCATCAATGTTCGAATAATCCCCTAATAAAATATAATAAATAACCCCTTGCAGCTAGCTATTTTTACAAGCTTTTATTTACTTTCACCTGTCCCGTTGTCTGTCTGTCTGTAATCAAATCTTGCAAGTTAAATTTGACCCACTTCCCGGTGACCGATTGAGCTGAAATTTTGGGTATAAGTATAGTTTGGATGACAATTCAATATTATGGTACCATCGAGCTGATCTGATGATGGAGACAGAAGGTGGCCATAGGAACTCCGTAATAAAACCACATAACCCCATCGAGTTTGGGCTCGTTAGAATCGTCTCAATGAGCAGCTGATGATGGTATACAGAAAAGTACAGTCGGCAATAAAAGCTTGTATCAAAAATGAAATTTTTGACAGGAACCTATTTATATACCGTGACGGTAGGTGCGGGCTGAAAAACAGCGCTGTACAGCCGACAGGCCAGGGCTAGCAGCAGACGCCCAACCCCGAGCCTATTGCGGCACCTAACCTTAGTACCTACCTACATTACATTTTTCTGTTCGATATTGGGTTTTTATTTATTTATTTATAAATGAAATTAAAACGACGACTTTAAATAATGGCTCTCCGGACACCATTAATATGAGGAGGCATTCCTTAAAGACTTTAAACCAGTGTAAATATAGAAAAACACCTTTTACATTCGTACATGAATCACTTCTCACTGCGCCTGTATTGCAACGACAGTAGCATTAATATCGCATTATTAAACCAAAAAAGAGGACCCATTTACGAATAAAACACCACACTCTTTATGGTTGTGACTATTTAATGTGGCTGACTTTTTATAAAACTGTCATTGGAATTGGAATCTTCTACATCGGACGGTAGAGTTGCTTTTTGAATGTACAACTTTCTTCAACTTTGAAGCAATCCGGCCAACTCAAATAACCTCAAGTTATAGGCGCCTGGACGGGCTGGACATGAGGCCGAATGTCACAGATTTAATTATTTATTTATTTATATATGAAGATCATCAGCTTAAATACTACACAGTGAGATATACAAATCACACGCTTTATTACGACGGAACAAGGTACAAAACTGTGAACATACAATATCTCTTACGTCAACCGACCAAGTCGCGTTATTCAACTCAATATATGTGAAGTCTTAATTAATACCTTCCTGGATTCTGCGCGTCTCAATTCATTTGTTTACATATATGAAGTTGAATCTTTAAATCCACGCAATACGGCATTGCAGACAGCGGTGCTAGAGAAATAATGGCCGATATTTGATTGCCGTGTTTAAGTCCTGCACACCGCATGGAACCTTGGGGTTCTAATAGTGCCTGATTATAACGTTGGAACAACCTGAGCCACCTCACTGGATAGAGGTGCAACAGAGATGTGCTACCGAAAAGATCTCGACCTTTTCGCTAGCACATCCCTGTTTGTAAGCTCTTACGGGCCCGGTCACGACATTGCGCGGCGGCGGCAGCGGCAGCGGCAGCGGTTTTTCTAAAGGTCTCCACCCACCGAACGCGTGTCGTGCGCGGCGCGTGTACTGCGCGGGCCCGCACAAGTTGTAAAGCATTGAAACTACACTTGAAACACACATCGAACGCGGTCCGAACGCGGGCCCGCGGCGCTAAAGTTACAACTCGACAGCGCGGCCGCGTGTCGTGCGCGTCGCGTGTGAAGCGCGGGCCCGCGCGTGCACGCGCAGCTGCCGCGCTGCTGAGTGTGATAGAGATAGTGAGATACATATTAAATGTGTTGGTAGTGAGAGAGATATGACGCGCGGGCCCGCGCTCTTAAGTGTGACAGAGACAGTGAGATACATATTAAACGTGTTGGTAGTGAGAGAGGCATGACGCGGCGGACCCGCGCGGGCCCGCCGCGTACCCCCGCGTTGCTACACGCCGCCCGCTTGCGGTGTGAATATACCACTTCAACCGCGCCCGACACGCGTTCGGTGGGTGGAGGCCTTTATTCATTGCGTGTGATCCCAACTAACCACAGTGCGTTGCGCGTCTCGACCGCGTAATGCACAGATAAATAAAACCCTTGCCGCACCGCAATTCGCGCAATGTCGTGGCCGATCGTTAAGGTGTATTATGTGATCTATGCGTAATGATGTGTTCGGGAGTTCTATATTATGTGCAATAACTTTCACAACAACCTAAATACCGAGATGTATTCGACGATCGCAACGTAAAATACCAGTAAGTTTATGGCAGGATCACAACAGTTTTATGAAAATCAAGAAGGCGGTAGACTTTCCCAGGGATTCCGTTTCCAGGAATGTATTATCGAACTCTTAGTGCTATTCTTGGCTGATAAAATCTATGCTTAGTACCTCCGCCTTGCAGAAGACCACAGCCATAATAACACTACTACTTGCTCTGTAGTAGTGTTGTGTTCCTGGAGGTGAGCAAGGTCGCCAGAGCTCACAAGGATGCATTGTGTTGAGAGCGAGGGAATTTGTTCCTTCAACTGTTAACACGGCGAATTCTCAAACATATCAAGGGTCGGCAACGCCCGTGTTACTCCTTTGGACTTGCATGCGTCTATAGGCTGCGGTGTCCGCTTACTATCAGGCGGGCCGTGCGCTTGTTTGCCACCGTCGTTATATAAATAAATAAAATGCTTGGTAATTCTTAAAGGGTCGGCACCCTGGAGTAGCAAGCGTCCGGAGGCGACGTGGTGTTAAAAAAAAAATAGGTCACAAGTGACTGGTCTTGACGGATGTTCGGTTTCTTGATGACCAGTCATACGGTTCGCAGGCCCACTTGACCTCTGCCCTGGTATTCGCAACCATTACCAACGATTTGCTTCACGAGACCCGTATTTGTTTGACCTCCGATTACGAGTAGTTGTAACGGATCGAGGGTTCAACGTTATACTAGTAATAAGTGGTCTGATGATTAACCAGATCTATGTCGCACAGCTGACTAAAGTGGGGAACTACCATCTTCTCAGACAATTTGATAAGGAATCATCATCCCCTTAGCGTTACCAGGTTGCCCTTATCGCAGGGTTTGGCGTTGGCACTAGTTTTACGAAAGCTACTGCCATCTGACCTTCCTACCCAACCCAGAGGGAAGACTAGACCTTATTGGGATTAGACCGGTTTCCTCACGATGTTTTCCGTCACCGAAACAATGCGATAATGATTACAGGGAAAAACGGCTTCATTACCATGAAGGGATCGTCTCGTAAAAGTAAACATGGGTGGTGATGATGTGACGGTAACGAATTCAAATCAAACGTATTTTGCCGACCGTTTTATTTAATCGTATTTTATTTTATAGTTTGTCACTCTTTAGTACCACCCAGGGGACACGTGCAGGGTTACCCGCCTGTTACGAAAATAACCCAAACTAAAAACGACTAAAGAATAAAAAAGCGGCCAAGTGTGTGTCGGACCACGCACAACGAAGGGTTCCGTGCCTATTAAAAAGGTCGTATCATTACTGCAATCTTATGGCACTTAAGTCCAGTTTTCTTTAAGGAAGGCAGTTTTTCGAAATATCTCGAAAACCTTTGAACCGATCTTGTTCAAACCAATTTTCGTTGAAAGAATTTAATAAGCCCTATGTCCATGATTTTTTCATATTTTTAAAATACACGGTTCAAATATTAGAGAGGGGGTGGGGGGGGGGGCACAATTTTAGTGACTTTCGGGTCGATTATCTCCGACTCTATTCACTTAATCAAAAAAATGCTGAGAAACCTTGTATTTATTTTGAAAGGCCTATCGGTTGATGTGCCACAGGTGGGCTTGCAATGAAAAAATAATAATTTTGACTTTCAGTTATGTATACCCTAAAAGTTTTTTTTTTTTTAATTTAATTACAAAACTGTAGCGGCTAACAAAATACACCTATCCTCAAAAATTTATTAAAATACACCTCATCGTTTTCGAGTAAAATGCCTGTGACATACAGACAGACAGACAGACATGACGAATCCATAAGGGTTTAGTTTTTTGCCATTTGGCTACGGAACCCTAAAAACTAAACAAAAGTACCTATAGTTGTCATCAGACAACGCGACCTTGTCCGATGACAACTACGTATTACATAGGTCTGGTATATCCATATGCGTATATTTTTGGTGTCATAATGTTTTATTATTGGCATGTTTCTTTTGTATCTATTTTTTAGTATTACCCACCGTGTCTTCATTGAATGGACCTTGCGGAAGACCAGTGCTGGCTGTAAAGCCAGGATCATACTGGCTCTATTTCGTGGCACGTTACGATTCCGTCTTTTTCTAAGCGTAGCATATGTACTGTGTGTTATGTTCGTGATTAATAATGTTCCAGTCTCTTTTAAGCCTTTAAACCTCCCACAGCTGCCCCGCTGTTCTCCAGCTCATTATAACCTCACCTCACCGTTCTGGCGTTCACCTCCTAATATAACTTGACGCCGCGATTCTTAGTAACTAAGCGTAATCAGAGGTCTAGTTTTATAACGGGTGAGGTGAATAACAGCCCTGGGCAACCACTCCTCTCCTATCTCTGCTGCGTCCCCTCTGAACCTATTACCTTCATGGAAATAAATTACCCGCTGATTTTATCCCAACTAGCAAGGCTTTTTTTGCCACACAGGTATTAAGCGTTTCGGAAATGTAACGCCATTTCGCTAAATCCACACGGATCGGTCCTAAATAAACGCCGCGCTAAATGTGTTTGTCTGTCAAACAGGCGTAATCTGAAGAGCGTAAACAGATTGGATTTTGGCAGCCGTCACTGGGAACAATGAACTCTTGTTATATTATGATGTTAAGGGGATATGACCTCTTCTGTACACACTACACATTATGGTAAATCTGCCATATTTGCCAGAATCTGCTGAACATATTACAACAAGAAAGTTTTGTTAAGTAGAACGGTAAACTTTTTTTTTGGGAATCGTAGCAATAATATAAAAAGACGCGATACATTTTTTTTAACAACTTTTAGTGCACAATTTCAGCAATAGAGTTCTCATAGATTATCTAAACACGGTAACGAAGATATTTCTTTCATAAATATATCTAAGAGTGTTTCGAAATAAATACATACCTCATGTTTATTGTATCAAATAGTAAAGAGATGTGTTACTTTTGATCAATGTCTTCGTAAGTTCTCGATATTTACAAATGTTTTTTTCACATCACAATTTCAACAGTGTATAAATGTTTTACTAAACCTACGTAAGCATGTACTAACCTATATATTCCAATGCGCCAATGTAACCCTAACACTCAGCCCCCCAGCCACGTGTCGGACACACGCGCACGCATACTTAAATACCTCTGTTTATACTCCACATTCGCAACACTTTTAATTTCGTCTAGCAGCCCCATTATTATACCATCTCAATCCAGAAAGACTTAACCACCGCGATGTTAATATTAAAATATGCCCTTTATAACCAGCCAGTGCCACGCAAATCCGAACACCCGCCAGCAATTTTAAGCACAAGAGCCACTGAATTGACACTAATTGCATATAAATTATAAATAATGCGACTTTCAAACGTGTCCAAAATAAATAGCCTGTCTATGTCTAATGATATTTTTGATAGGTTTAAGAGATATATGAGCTTGGGAAAACTTTGGTAATTTTCTGAAACGGGCAGCTTATTCCGAATGTTATAAGTACAATATTGAATGTCTAGGTAGGACACTCACTAAATGCCTTGTCGGCACCCGAGAAATGAGTTGAGAACGGAATAGTCGCTTGGAAGATTACTTCTTACCAAACACAGTTCTCTCTATAATATTCTATCTACTTAGTAGATTAATAAAATTGTTAGTCCTTTTACTGTCGCGCCCAAGAGCATTGAAAACGGGTAGGGTTTGTAAAGGATTTCTATTCATAGTGTAAATACCAGTTTTCTTTGTAGTTGAGTGTAAATGTGGCTGGCATATCGAGAAAGTTCGAATCTACGACAACAGCCAGCGGCCTCGACCGTGACAGCGAAATGACATGACTGATATCTGTCAAAGAGAAAATAATATTTATTAATTTTATGAGTTTTATGACAATAAGTACTTCACGAATACAATAAACTTAGTTGTGTCTCTTGTGACAAGGAAATAATTAGACATAAATTCTGCAAATTTAACGCGAAATTCCGCGTGATTTACTGTAAGGTAAGCCCAGCTTTGTAGAGTAGGAAAGATTATTAGATTACTAGATAAAGAGAAGTACATAAAAACAGTTTTCTAATACTCGTTGTATATTGTAATCATTATAAAGGCGTCCTGTCACACTCTTACATATTTCATTATGCTTGAGTAGGAGCGAGACCGTACATTAAATTTGAATTTGATTCTAGCAGTGCGAGAATCGCCTACTCGAGACGATGCGCTAGCGCACCGTGAATGTATTATTGATGTCAGCATCCGTAAGTAACATCCACTCTGATGGGCCACGTGTTTCGATATCGACTACCAACCAAAATTCCAAACGAAATTCAATCTTAACCGCATAACACAAGTCACATTTTCGCCTGGGAATATTCTCGTTGCAAGCGTATTATATTGTTAAAAGTATAACCTTAAAGGGAGTTATCGTTTCGGGCGCAAAAAGGTATTAAGTGCCGCGTTTTTCGAGACAATAATCGTCATTTTCAATATGAAGGGTATACTGAGTAACACTAATGCGTTTCGTTCCTGCAGTTATAAATATGACGTATCGTATCGCGCGTGCTGCTCTGCGTTTAGTGCGTTTAATGGACGGACCTATTTTTAAATTGACAACTAGATTAGACTTAATAGTTTTAGGATATACGAGGTTTGTGTTTAAAATAAATTGAGTAATATAACCAGATTGGTATAGTCAGCTGCATTAATATCTGCCACAATAAAGCGCACAGAAATGTCTGGCTCGATATTTTTAATAGGGCGTGTCAGATATTTATAAAGCACTAGCCTCTGCCCGCGACTCCGTCTGCGTAGAACTCGTTTATATCGTAGCTCCATACAAACTTTCACCCCCGTTTCATCCCATTAGGGACAAAAAATATCCTATCTAAGGACATAGGATATTTTTTGTCCCGAGGAAGGCCTCGGGATTCAAAATATCACAATGCCAGATTTCATCTCAATCAATCAGCGGTTTAAGCGTGAAGAATGAAAAGAAAACGAAAAGAAAGTATGGATTTGTTTATAAGTGCGCGACGGATGAATGTTTCATGTCGCTCATAACGCGGACTGAGAACGCCTGGAGGAGCTATTGGTCCACAAAAATCTGATGAAAGGTGACCTATCATTGTCCCTGAAACGTGGGCTCATGGACACGTGCATACTTCCATTTCTATAAATAATAAATAAATATAAGGGGACACTCTTACACAAATCGCACTAGCCCCATAGTAAGCTCAATAAGGCTTGTGTTACGGGTACTAGACGACGATATATTTAATAGATATAAGTACTTAAATACATAGAAAACACCCAAGACTCAGAAACAAATATTCATGCTCATCACACAAATATTTGTCCTTACCGGGATTCGAACCCAGGACCTTCAGCTTCGTAGGCAGCGTCACTACCCACTAGGCTAACCGGTCGTCAAGTTCTCACCTACACGGTGCACAGACCTGCTCTTTGACACAAGCGCAGAAGTTCAAACTAGGGGTTTGCCAACACGTGCAATGGAGCGCAGTGAATTGGGTGCGAAATTAAAGTACCGTATCCGAAACACCACGCTGCGCTCACAGACTCAAATTGTAGACGTAGCCCGAAAAGCGGCAAAGTTAAAGTGGGACTCGGCTGGCCACGTCTGCCGCATGCCCGGTGAGTTGTGGGCAAATAGCGCCACGAAGTGGAAACCTCAGAGCTCGAAAAGGAGACGCGGCAGACCTCGTCGGCGATGGCGGGATGAGTCGGACTCCCTTTTAAGGGACTGGCCAGATCAAACTAAAAACCGCGATCAGTGGAAGAAGAGGCCTTTGCCCAGCAGTGGGACACATCAGGCTCTATATAATAATAATAATAATAAACGCGATCATGCTAGCGAGGCTGGGGACTGTACTTGTGGCGTATGTAAGAGATTCACGATATAGATTAATAGAACGAGGATCTAAAAACTGAGGGCTAATCTTTTTCTTGTTCTCTATAGTTCTCAACAAACTTCTCTTTTACTCATCATAACAGGTTCCGAGTAAAAGAGAAGTCTGTTGAGAACTAGAGAGAACAAGAAAAAGATAGGGAGACCACGTATGAAGGAAAAAACATGTTGATGTCGTGTATACTTGTGATTATTTGAGTTGGCCGCATTGCATCAAAGTACTCCATTCAAAAAGAAACTGCCGCTCAAGGTAGAAGGTTCCAATTCCAATGGCAGTCTTATAAAAAGTCAACCCCGAAACCAATCAACCCGACTACAAATTTCTTTACCGAGACTTTTTAGAAGGACTCCGCCTAAAAGTCAGTTCCTGGCTGGTTTTTCAAGATTCCGCATGAAAACTCTCAGTTTTTAAAAATGGAATCTCCAGTCCGCGAGTTCCGTGGGGCACGTCCTTCGCGGCGCGGCCTTGCGCGCGCGCATCTATAAATAGCGCCGCCCTTGAGACCGTCGAACAGGATTTATCGAGCTGCGCTGCTATAAAACATGATGATGCGATAGTCGCTTAGGTCCGGCGAGAGGGTCATATAGGAGTAAGTTTTTCTATCTCGGCTACCCTCCACTCAATTGGTCGAAGGTTAGCTGGAAGAAGTCCCTTTAGGGATATGTTCGCCTTTGTACCTTGATATTGTGTGACCACATGACATGTATATGGTTTAACCGGTTATAGTGTGCAATAGAAGGATTACATACCAGTACATACTTATACTCGTATCAGAAGTAACCTTACATTTAAAAGCGATACCAGTAGATGGCGCTTTGCTTTGAAAGACTGGTCTACATCGCACTATCGGAGACTAGCATTGGAATGTTTCGTCTCTTTAAAAATAAATAATCACTTAACGTCTTGTTTACTAAAGTACGTTTGACAGAATTAACCCGTGAGTAAGGGGAATCCTATTTTGTGTGATTTGATTAAATTAAATTAAATTAAATATGATTTATTTCGGACTCGAGGTCCATAATTTGTTAGTTACAGTATAAGTTAGAGCTAATGTTAGTAACATAGGTAATCTACAACTAAAATCGACGGGGGGAGGCAAGTACTGGAGCGTGCGCCTGGTCCCAATGTCGCATAATCGGGCAATCCGCCCGTTCAGCAAATGCTAGTAGGATGCTGTTGGTGCTGCTCCTCACTCTCGTCATCATGGAAGCCATTCTGTTGCGTAAGATTGCGTGGAATCCCGGCACGTCCGCCGCCTTAAAGTGAAAGAATAACTACTATCACGTGTTTTTATAACGACGTTACCCGAAAAATCGAATGATTTACATGTGACTACCAACATCAATTCGCAAAATAAACAGAATAGTTGTACAAACATAATCTGCACAGACCATTCTAATAACTTGTAATCTCAAATTATATTTCCCCAACAAAGACACGCGACTAAAGCAAGGCATAAAACGTACTTATGTAATTCGACATAACATAATACATTACACAAAGCAATCTGCGCAAGCGCAACGACGAAAGAAGCGCGACTCGTGCGCATCGGCCGACATCCGTCAACGATAATGCACGTGACATAATATGACAGTAATGCATGCATGCCCGTAGGCCGTATTTAAGGGCCCGAGCCGCTTAAGTGCACTGGAGACAGTCAACTGTTATTGTCATTCATTATTCCGAGAATTTACTGGTGGGATTTGGGCAGTGAAGAAACGCTGCTTATTTCTTGTACCAGTTAAGGATACTTGAAAGTTATGAATATAGGTACACAAAACATCATTCATACAGTATACATATATTGAGAGGAATGTGTAATTTTAGCAGTCAATTTGTTAAAAGTTCGGATTTTGTGAAGACCAAAACGGACACTTTGAGAACACCGTTTGGATCTTCCTGGGGATATTAGGTCAAAATTGTGTAGTTAAATCTTTGAATAAACTCGTAGCTTTGGTAGTGAGATTAAGTTGTGTGTAGCTAGCAGTCCGCCATGCAGTGCAGTGTGTATGACATTTTTAAGAGTTCTCTACCGAGAATGGCACACTGCCAGTAGTATTGTACGCGTGTGTCCTTATATTTGTGAATTCCGTGTGATAATATTGCTTAACAAGTAATGTTGAGTGATGTAAGTTCTTGTTTGATGTTGATTTTGGAACGCAAGTGTTATTGCTGGTTGATTGATGATCTTTGTCGTGATGACTCTTCAGGGAAGTAGGCACGTAATGTATGGTTGAGATTATTTAATGTGCCCGACTTTTTACAAAACTGTCATTGGAATTGGAATCTTTTACATTTGACGTTAGAGTTGCTTTTTGAATGGAATACTTTGATGCGATTCGGCCAGCTCAAAAAATCTCAAGTATTTATATGTAGCGTTGAGTGCTGATCGTTAAGGTATGCGAACAAATTGACTATTTTGGTTTCAACAAACTGTCAATTTTTGCCTTTTCAAATGCCTGTGAATCGCGATTGTGTTACTGCAACTAGTTTATTGTCTATAGGTTACGGTGTCTGCTTACCATCAGGCAGGCTGCTCGTTTGCCACCGTCTTCGTGTAGAGCAATTCTTCAAATTCACGTTAGTTACGCTGGTAAATCTATTTTGATGCGATATTACTGACTATGCTCTATTAATTCAGCACGCAACTCCAAGCGCTCGTGTACCGCTTAGTTGTGAGCCGATCCCATAAAAATAAAATTTGATAGTTTTAACGAATCTAATGTGAGGCCACCAAACGACGCCGGTAACTAAAACGTCTCTGAGGCTCTAGTATAAGTTTTACCGAAACAAAACGTTACGACCGCGTTCGCGTTTAGCTGTCAAATCTCATACAAATTGGGGGTAAAACTCAAACGCGATCGTAAAGTTTTGTTACGGTAAAACTTATACTAGAGCCTCTGGTTGAAGATCAAGGGCTGACCCAGAACAGAAAGGAAAGATCTAGTGCTAAGAGACATGGTAGAGTGGGGTTACCTATCGCAATCACGAAATGTTATGTCTCTGAAACGAATAAATTTTCAGGATTATTATAAAACAAACCTAACCTAACCTAATGGGGTCTATACGATAATCATTTAAAAAGAATCAAAAGCTTTGCGGTCTTTGAGAAAACTGGCTTCATGCCAAAATTAAGAGGCGCCTAGGACGCCCAAAACAAACCCGCAGGGGCAAAGCGCGAGGAAGACTCTAGTATGTTTGTTCAACCTGAGAACCAAGTCCTCCGTATTACTTAGCGCTGATGGTGTCCAACATAGAGTTTATAGTGGGCAGAAATACCACATGACCCAGACTTCCCCCGAGAGCTGGGTAACTGATTCGCAGGTTTGCTCCACGGAAAAAAAGGGTCAGCTTATGCTAGTGGCGAGGTCGAGACGAGTACAAAACCTACGAATAGATAGAAACAACGTCGTGTGTGACATTGACCCGGTTCTTTGTATCTGTCTCCTACCATCGTCCTCATTTGTGGTTTTCCTGGTGTTGCATTGTCATAATTATATTTACTTATTAATGATCTTCAGAACGGCCTCGGGCTAAAATCGCGAAAAAGAACCATTGAAATAATTTTTGCTAATATATATTATAAAAGGATTAAGTTCGTGAGTAGCTTTGTGAGAGCGTCGCCTTGGAAGTTTGTATGTAGGGGGTAATCTCCGGAACGACTTATTTGATTTGAAAAAAAAAAATCACCGGTAGAACGGACACAATTAGTGGCGAACTTGAGAAATGGCAAGCTTGCAAGTCTTGAAACACAAAATGCATAGCAGTAATATACATTATATTACAATTTTAGACCGAAAATGACTCCAAAGCTTTTGGAACGTAATATGAAATTATAATTGAAATCGCTTTTGATAGCTAACATTGTAGACATTAAAAGCATTTAAAAACGATTGTGATGCCTCTCGCTAGTCCGATTTTGCACGTATTCCTCAATTTATTCCAAACATGAGCTCAAAATCAAACGGGCATTCGTAATAAACAACTTTAAAAGCCACTAAAACGTTTTTCATATAACGTTTGGCATTGGTAACGATGCTATAACTTATGGGCGTCAAGGCGGCTCCTTTGGCGAAACGCATTAAAATTGGCCTGATGCTCACAAAAACGGTCGGCGGAGATAGGCGTTTATGCTCCTTTCACCCTTTATTTAGAACTAACTGCAGGCGCGGCTCGGCCCGCTTGCTATGAAGAACACAGGCAAAGCCGCGCGGTAAAATATAGCCTACGTCCATCTAGAAAGTCTATACCATGTACACAGATACTTAAAATACCGTTTGAAATCAGTTTATTGGTTCCGGGGATGACCCTCTACATAAAAACTTCTAAAGCGAAAATCTCATAGACTTTTCCAATTTATTGAACGAGCGAGCGTAGCGGACGAAGTTCTCCCGTTTCAGGTTGGAGTAAAATTATATCGTACGTCCGGCGGTTCTCCTCTACAACTAGCGTATGTCCTTCCCGGGACTCAAGAAAAGAGTTTCCCCCATACTTTCAACCCCCTTTTTAGCCCCTTGAGGGTAGAGTTTTCAAAAATCCCTTCTTAATAGGTACTTTGGCGGCGTTATATAAACTACCTATTGTGAAAATCACCTTTCTAGGTTAAACGGTTTGGGCTGGGCGTTGATTTAAAACAGTCAGTCAGTCAGGACTTTTACGTTTATATATATATATAGATTTATTTATTGATTCAGTTTTCCGAAATATAAGAAAAAAAAAGATAAACGCGCCGGCAACGCGTCATGACTATTAGGAATCTATCTTCTTTCTCGTTTCTCGATATAAAATACGTGAGTAACCAGTTTTGATTATATTTTAATATCTGTTTCTTATGCTTGTTTTCTATATAAAAAAATAATTAAAAAAATATTTATACATTAAGATATTTAAAAAAATTGCAAAGAGTCACTAGTAAAGTATGGATGGATATTTTGTTACTGAAGAGTATTTTCCAATAAGCGGTGATGTATAGGGTGTAGCTATAACTAACTAGCACAATACCTGTTGGATCGTCGGTTGGAATACTTATGGAGAATTAACACATGGCTATCATCATCATCATATCAGCCGAAAGACGTCCACTGCTGGACATAGGCCTCCCCCAAAGAGTGCCAAAGTGACCGGTCCTGCGCCACCCACATCCAGCGGACTCCAGCAACCTTTACCAGGTCATCAGTCCACCTTGCGGGGGGCCTGCCCACGCCGCGCCTTCCGGTTCGTGGTCGCCACTCGAGAACCTTTCCGCCCCAACGGCCATCGGTTCTACGTGCTATGTGCCCCGCCCACTGCCACTTAAGTTTAGCGATTCGGTGGGCAACATCGGTTACCTTGGTTCTGCTGCGGATAGCCTCATTTCTGATGCGATCACGCAGAGAAACTCCCAACATAGCCCTCTCCATAGCCCTTTGGGTGACATGGCTATCACGTCGACTTAATTAACCAGATGTGCCCAATCGAGACCACACACGTCATGACAGGGTATACCTCTGGTAAAGTTACACCAACGACACTACGAACGCGAAGTATACTCTGAGACACATCTTTGCGTATGCAGTGCACTCGGTATCCAAGCGGCCACGTAGTATCACGGACGCGGGTTCGTTATCCCGGCAGTGCACTCGGTAACCAAGCGGCCAGGGACAACGCGGATACTACCAACTCACTCCTCAGGCAACACTCGGGGACCAAGCGGCCTGGAAGGGGTGAGGGGAGCGGAAGACTTCGGCAACACTCGGGAGCCAAGCGGCCAGAAGTCGGGATGCCACGGCAGTGCACTCGGTAACCAAGTTTTGTATAAAACTACGAAGAAATGATGACAGACTTCCCGACAATCAGTCATCAGGATGCGACTAACCACCATTAAAAATGTATAACAGTATACGTAAAGTAGCAAAAGAACTATAAACTAACCCAAGAATTATTCCAGCGCAATCTCAGCTATAAATTAATGCAACAATTAAAACTTTACAATGCCTAAATACTACCACGGGAGCCATAAAAGCGGACCCTTTATTACTAGAGTAAAACGCCGGAACATGATACAGGTCTCAATGAGTTATAAGCCTTTTTTTACAACGAAAGCAGCGTAGAAGATCATTATTCCTTGTTGCTGTTGAAACAATGTAACGTCATAATGCTTAGGATACACGAGCGATCCCGCGGGGCTGCGGAACTGCCGGGAATTTGATTGGAAATTCTGTATGATTTGTGACGCTATTAATTTAATTTAAAATGACTACTGAATCCCGCTGTGAGAGTTACATAATAAAAATTGGATGAGCTAAGCGAGTTGGCAATCGTTCAGTTTTTGCCGCTGCTAATAACCATAATTAAGCCATTGTTTCGCTAATTGTAATTGCAAAGACATGAAAGCCCGCAAAAACACGTATACGCTGGTTTTAAACAATAATAGTGTCCATAAATTGACAACTTTATTCTGTAAAGTACGTTAATTTTATATCATTACTAGCTTCTGCCCGCGACTCCGTCCGCGTGGAGCTCGTTTATATCGTAGCTCCATACAAACTTTCGCCCCCAACTTCATCCCCTTGGGGGATGATTTCCGGGATATAAACTATCCCATGTCCTTCCTCAGGACTCAAACTACCTCTATACGAAATTTCATCCAAATCGGTTCAGCGGTTTAAGCGTGAAGAGGTAACATACAGACAGACAGACAGACAGACACACTTTCGCATTTATAATATTAGTATGGATATGTTTTAAACAATACTAGTGTTGACGACTTTATTTTGTAGGCTACGTTAATCCTTATTGACAATATTATACATGCGAATATATGTTTGATGCCTTTTCACGCGTAAAATAACTGAACTAATTGTGATAAAATTTGGCATTCAGATTGTCTGAGAATGGACATGATACTTTTCATCCCAGAAGGGTATAAAGTTCTATGGGGTTTTCAATATATCCCATGCCTATCAGTAACAGTTGTCATTTAAATCAATCGTAAAAGGCCGGCAATCCATAAGTAGCTAGCACTACAGGCTTATTTACATTAGTCGATAAGGCGTTATGTCCTCCTGGTCACTCCTAGAAAATGAGTATTGCATGATGCGGTCCCTGTCGACCAACTTTACTGTTTCGTCGGGCCATATCTGTGTAACGACTGATACATAGTACTGGGGAAAATTTAAGGCACAAGAGCGCGCGGCAGGTTGCCAACCAACAAATGCGTTAGTTAGACCGACCTAGCCAAAAACGCGCTCGATGGTTCACTCAACGAATGCACTAGAAGACCAGTACGGGAGGAATGGCAACAGGTTGTGAAGCTCACCAACACCCCTGACGTGTCGACCACTGCCAAGAGTGTGACAACGAGAAGGAGCATTTTCATACCTCACGCACTAACTCTCTGCCGCATATGCTAAACTAGAAGTGGCAAACAAGCCTGCTTCGTTATTTTGCTCTAATACTTCCTCCCCTCCCGTAGTCAGTTCCTCCGAGTCCTTGCAGCAGAACTACTGGCTTGATGAGCCACCACAACAGAACAGTGCAGGAAGCTTTTCATTTTCTGTTCTCTTCTTTCCTTCGTTTCTCCTCATCTTAACAAATTCACTGCCAGCCATCGCGACGCGCTACGCTCGTAGCCGATCCCGTGGGTTTCCCGCTCAGTGAAAGTGTGTATAGGAACCCGGGATCCTTTTAAAATCTAGGGACATTAAGTCTTATCAAACGTTGTAGACACAGCCTTACATCTAGGCGGGGTAAAAAGCGCAGAATTTGCAATAGAGCGGCCATACGGCCAGTTTATCGGCGCGCATAACTCGCCGCCGACAGGTTTAGTAGGGGGGATAAAAACCGAGGGCCGTTCCTGTTGCGGTCCCGACCAACGATCTAATTCTAATACAACTTGCCTAGCTCTTGTATACTCCGGTTACGCATAGTGTACCTGCACCTGCACGGCTATCACGCGACGGCGCGCGAGCTCTCTCGATTTTTCTCGCTCTATCCGTCTCTCTCTTATTAGAACCCTTAGAACAAGAGGTATGTATAGTGCGAGAAAAATCGAGAATGCAGACGTGCTGGAGGAGTACTGGCGATGTTCCTCGCGCGATAAAAACACATTTTGACATTAAGTGTCAGGCGATTCATATGACGTTCCATCTGACCTTCCAACCCAGGGGCAAAACGACCTTGTTTAACCCAGTGGTACGAGCCGGTCTTCCATGGCCCGTTTCACAGAGCTATAAGACCTGAAAACTAAGGCACTTGACCAATACTGGCTATTTGATCTGTGTTGCCTATTTAATTTAGACTAGTAATAAAACTTAAACCTATACAAATTATATTGCACTATAGGGTCCACTCCAGAACACCCCACGCAGTGAAGGGTTGCCGAACCCTAGCGGCCTTCGCTGCGCCGGCGCAAGGACGCCGTTGCATAACGCCGCGCACGCAACTACGCGATTCACAACTACCCGCACATTACTTGACCCGTGCATCCGTAAGAAGTACGAGTAATCAAAGGTAAACTTATAATGGATTTGAGAAACTCGGTAGTGGTGAATGTCAGGTGTAATATACGGTACCGATGCGCACGATCACGCTTGTTTTGTTCTAAGCACAGCATAGGTACTCCTTTGTGAAGAGAACGTGCGCTTTCGATTATTTCAGTACTTAGCTTCTGCCCGCGACTCCGTCCGCGTGAAACTCGTTTATAACGCTGCTCCATACAAAGTTCCACCCCCCCCATTTTAGGGAAGTGGGGGTTTAGAAAGAGACAAAAAGTAGCCTATGTCACTCTCCATCCCTTCAACTATCTCCACTTAAAAAATCACGTCAATTTGTCGCTCCGGTTTGCCGTGAAAGACGGACGAACGAACAAACACACACATACACTTTCCCATTTATAATATTAGTATGGATTATAATTATTGTGTACTTTTAGGCTCGATTGTTTCAGCAGGTTTTCGGTGAAGGAAAACACCGCGAGGAAACCGGTCTAATCTCAATAAGGGTATAGTTTTCCCTCTGGGTCAGGAAGGTCAGATGGCAGTCGCTTTCGTAAAACTAGTACGCCAAATCTTGAGATTAGGTGACAAAGCGGTCCCAGGGCTCATTTGAAGCCTACCGAGAAAGACGGTAGAAGTATAAAAAAAGGAGGCTGATGAGGGTAGATTGTTTCATACCACCGGTAATCGTAAGTTACGTTCGCTGAAATCTGACTGTATGGGATGTTTGAGAGTTTTCTGTGGGATGACAGTTGCCGGCGCCTTATTTAACGTTTATCGGTAAACAATGCAAGTGTAATCAATGCGAGCCGCCCTATTAATCTAATATTCGTATCGCGTCGGATAAGAATAGCGTCACTCCCTTTCTTCCCATATGAGTCGGAAGAATAAGGTTGAAATGTGCTGTGGGTGATGGGCTAACAATATATTACAGAAATATTACATTACCACATTTGCTAGAAATGGCACTACCATAGGACATTGTTTAACGAGGGGCGTAAGTGGAATATTGCGAACAAGAGTCTACCAGAAGCCCGACGACGAAGGCGGAGGGCTTTTGATGACTCGAGTTTGCAATATTCTTACGCCCGTGTTATATATACACAATGTTTTTCATCACATTTGCGAGGAAACAAATATATTTTAGATGAAATTAATACAAATCGTAATAAAAACTGCGACATGACAGTTGTCCATTTTGTTGAATTTGACGTGAGGAGCGTAGGGCAAAGACCCTTCCGTATACAGCCACGATTTGAAAACACTTAAAACATTTTACATAGACACTAAATAACTACATATTAAATCTGTAAATAATTCTGTTAAACATGTTTTAGTAGTGTTTTTAGGTTTAAATTAATTTATAAATACGTTTTCAGACATCGTATTTGATATAAAACCTCTTTGCTTTCTAACTGCGGCATGAGTGACAGATACAATTTAAGAAAAAAACCATTACGCCCGTGGGCGTAACATAGGCTATTACAGCTCTGTATGTCTGCGCATTATGAAGCCCGTTTCGAGCAAGTGTGATGAAAAATTCGATACGCTCTGCCAATACCTTTATACAAGTTTGAGTTTAGTGTATATAACTTACTTGTACTTAAATTTAGATCTAAAACAATGTAACTGGGAAACCGAGCTTTGCTGAAAACACTGAGAAAACTCATTTAACCGGAAATGAGACGTGGTTATCGATTTAACGCGCCTAATAAATTAACAGATAAAGACATTTTAGCTAAATTAATGTTTGTTGAACGGTTATGAATACAGCCTAGCTAATGCTTGAACCGTATTCAAAAACCCATTTTCGAATAAATATATTTACAAATGTTACTCGTTTAATAGTGTAGGAACTGTAGGATAATAACAAGCAGAACTATACTTCCAAGCAAGTGTTAATTATAATTAAACATTGGCTTATTCTCCCGTTTTACGATTCAGGAACTCCTTTGGACTATTATACAGTAATAAAGATGATTATGACACATTTACACGGTAATTAAACAGGAAGTGGAAGATTTGCAGGTCGTTGTAACTTTATTATTAGTACATCCTATACTTAATGTACATAATCCTGTTTTATTGTTAATGGCTTGGGGTGACATTAATTCTGACTGTTAATCCGCGTGAGACTCCAACTATAATTATAAAATGATTACAATAAGACGACTATATTACGGATATATAGTATTAGACTAATCGCATAAATATTCAGCGGATATAATAGCACATAGATACGAGGGGCACACCAAAATGATCGGGAATGGATAACTTAGGATTTAGTTACCGGAGGTTCTAGTATAAGTTTTACCGAAACAAATATGATAAAAAATCGCGGTTAGCTGTCAAGTCCCATACAAATTGAGGGTAAAACGCAAACGCGATCGTAAAGTTTTGTTTAGGTAAAACTTATACTAGAGCCTCTGAAAATCTTCTTTTATGACGTTCACATTGGACTCTTGAAACCATATTGGCATTCAAATAATTATGAAAAATTGTTTTCAACACAATTGCTCGTAACGTACCTCTTATTGTGTCGCTTTTAGGCTCATAATCCTGGATATTAAACACGCGTGTTCAATAACATTACGACACTTGTGTGTTATGGTTATATCCCGATTAAGTCACGTTGGCACCTTGCAGCAAGATGTATGCATGCACACGGTGCATTCTTAAACTAACCGGGTTGTACAGAATGTACAGCTTTTTTTTTTAATTCTCGGCAAATGGATTCTTACCCGACTAAACAAATTAAATCCTTTTTGTTAATTAATTGACTATTTATTTTTGGATATGATATAGAAACGGTTAATTTAGTAAAACTATTCACTTTTGATAACATTTTACATGAATGAATAAAGATAACATTTTAAAACGAAATTATTTATTTTATTTTGTATTGGCTGTTTAGAGATCTAATGCGCGCGCACTGCACAAACTTCACAAAAAAATTTGATGCGCGGCATTATAGGTTATTTCACAGATATTTGTAAACATTGTTAATGCGTGTTGGGTTATTAACAAAAATGTTGATTCGTGGTGACTAGAAAAGTGATAAAAAGAATGGACGCCACTAGAAATTCTTGACGATGTATACAACATGTGAGTAAAAACCTGTTGACATCAATTGACAGGCCTATCAAATTTTCATCTTATGAAAAGGATTTTTTCCTCGCAAAATGTGTTGAAAAACGTCGTATGAAACGCGTGAGCTTTGATAATTACAATCCTCGGCTCTCTTATCACGATCACGTGCGGCTCGCGTGATAATTCCGCCTCTGATGTAATTATCAACATACCTCACTTGTATCACAATGTACTATTAATTTTTACTAAAAATCTGTAAAAGTTTTTAAAGTCCGCAATGATCGTGAGCTGGCACAGAAAAATCAGTGAGTGAATATTTTTTTAATGCAGCGAATATTTAGAGAATTCAGACATCGTTAGTTTTATTATTATTTCTCTCTCACCATGAACGGCTATCGCAGGACGGCCCGCAAGCTGTGTCGCGGCGGGATAGACTAACCGTCTCTCTCTAACTAGAACGCGAAAGAGACGGATAGCGATCCAGCTCGCGGGCCGTCCTGTGTGCTGTGCTGGGGCGCAGTCTTCCTTGGGGTCGTCAGTCGAGCGCTGTGGACCGCCGCGGAGAACCTCGACCCCGACAACCCTGTTGTCGCCTTTTACAACAGGCGGGGGAGATCGTAGACCTACTCTTGACGGAGACTCTACACGGCTGCCAGATTAGGCTCAGGGTGGCTTGTTCCTAGTATTTTTGTCACTCGACCCAAAAAAGCGACGATTGGATGTCGTGAAGGCCGACGAGCGAAAACGGGGTCGCAAAGGAAGACGCCCAGGATCGTGTAAATTGGAGGAAAGCGCACGCTGGAAAAGGCCGGGATAACGTCAGGTAGAAGATGAAGACCCTAATCACTAGTCAGCCATTTTAAGGTTCACCTCACGTTGCCTCGGTTGTTTTCCTACCGGTTTCGCACTAAAGGTTTAATATTACGTATTTACATGCCTTAGCCTAATAGCCGTCCAATAGCGTCTATAATTGCAGGAACTGGATCGGAGCCGCGGGGCTTATGTAGTGTTGATAATTGTCAAGGGAGAATAATGGGTCGGGGAAAATAATCTATGTAGTATGTTTCCTTTGTAGACTCTTGATTTATGTGCTAATAATAATTTTATAAATGAGAAAGTGTGTCTGTTTGTTGGCTTTTCACGATTAAGGGTGGGTTGCACCAAACCCTCTGTAATTGTAACGTGTTTGCATGGAAAGTTTGACAAGTTTCTATGGATTGACAGATGCCGGCGCCATATTTAACGTTGACCGGTGTGTAATCGTAAGTTGGGGTAACCCGCTAATCGCTAAACCGATGACATTTTATAAGGAGAGTTCTCGAGCGCTGTTGACATTGAGAGACCTGCATTTGTATGTATAGCTCTAGATACAACCCAATCCTCAAATCTGCAGGGTCAGCAACGAACTTGAGACTCCTCTAGACTCGCAGACAGGCTACCAACCTGTTTGTTTGTGATACGTTGCCGGCGATGGCTTCTCGGCAAGGCAGGGGCACTATCGCCATGCATGACCTAACTAGTTAACCTTTTCTCCCACAAATCTAAAACAAAAGCGTGTAACAATATCACTTACCTCCAGTTTTACTACATATTAGAAAGCCCAGTCGCGGTCACAATGGCTTACCTGGAAACAAAGGTTATCGTTAATACCTTACTATATTAAAAAGACATAAACTTCGTAGATATCCCAGTGAACTTAGGTCATTTTAATGTGGTAGTGTTGCACGCACGGCGCGGGCGCCGCGGGCTCTCTATGGTATTGCACCGGGTCGGGAATTGCTTTCTTGTAGCCTAACTATTCTAACTCGGATAATGGATATTGACTATTGTTTCGACATATAAATTATTTAAGCAACGATTTAATGTTTTACTGTCTAGGTAACTTCTTTTTCGTAAAGTTAAGGCTGATTTATACTATTCAAAGTGACAAGAGAAAGGCTACATTTCCGCTAGAACCAAACGTGACTGTGAACTCGTCGCCCAAAATATAGATCTAAATCAGTTCAGCGATGCAACCGTCAATTTTTACCACTGCAATCAAGGGCGGGCTGCAATTATCATTGGTTCCACTTTAGAGGCCGGTAAAAGTTAAACATGGCAGAACTGTCAAACTTCCCGTACATCAGATTTATACGAACGAACGTAACTTACGATTACTGACAGTTTGTAACATTACCACCCCAATTCTACCAAGAGTAGATAAAATAAAAAAAAAACACAGCTTTTAAAACCCACCCAGAACGAACTGTCAATGAACTCTTCGGATAAATCCAGAGTAAACCAATCTAGAAGAAGTACTGCCTTCTTATACGTCATGTGTTCATGCGCTCTCCTATACACTAGAGTTTAGCCGAGTGCGTGCAAGCGTGGCGCACTGATATCGGGATGAGATTTAAATTAAATAGCAAAGCGCATATTGCGAAAGCGATCGCATTCTAAATATCATTCGTGTTGCAACGGATTGTGTTTCAGACGGATAGCCTTTATTTACGACCTGAATAAACTATTCGTTAGATCTAGAAGATCAGTCCGTACTACCCGTCTAAGTTAGAAAGTCGTAAGTCAGTAAGCCAGTCTTATGGAGATACGGCTGTTTGACTCAACACGACTATACGGCAAACTTACTGCGACTGTCGTGACAAATATGCGAGGCGTATTATTACAATCCTCTGTTCTATGTCGGAACAATGACGAAATTGCGAGCTATATGACTTATAGCGTCTACAAATAACGTGCGCAGTTTATGATCTCGTAAAATTAATAAATATTAGAAGTGAGAACTTAAGTTCAATTCACCATCGTCATATCAGCCGATAAATGCCCACTGCTGCACATAAGCCGTCCGCAAAGAGTGCCACAATAACCGGTCCTGCGATACACGAAATCTTTACTTTTAAACTTAATTTCGTGTGGCACAGGGGTAGGCAGAAATCACAGATTCGTTACGGTGACGACCCACATTCAATTCACAATATTCTTTAAGCATGTCGGTGGATCTAATCCACCGACATGCTTACCCCACGGTAATGCCTGTTACTTAAACCCCTAACATAAGACGACGCACAAGCACATGGGGACTTAAACCTATAAACATAACTACATAATTGTTACGATCATATCGAATATCGTAAACTTAATTGAAAATCCTGATATTCGTGAGAGCACCGAACCGAAAAAGTCAAAACATATCGATACGGTATTGTATTACTAATTTTACTCTTAATAATATAATGTTGTTTTTTTAACGGTACCACTACGTATGTTAATTTCATTGTGATCCAGCCTTTTTATAATTCTAGTAAGTAGTTAATTAATTTTTTATTAAAAAAAGTCCCATATTAGAGTCAGACAAAATGTCTAGTTTTAATCAATCGCAGTGTACACTTTGATAACGGAACACTTATACTAATACTCGCCGTTTGTCCGTCTGTCACAGGCAGTTAAATCAGAAGGCTAATTCGGAACGTGTATTTGACGAATTAAATTCATATCGAATCGTCTTGTTTCATATCCTCCGTCTTGCGTTAGCGCATAGCTAAATAATCTACAAAATGAATCTTTAGTTGAAAATTAAATACCTGATGATGGTGCTCGACAATAAAAAACATACGTTTTAAATAGCTTGCACATAAACAGTAAACAACAAAAACAAAGAGTCCACTCAATACTTTACATTTTAATTGGCTATCACAACGCCGCGCGCGCAGGTGACATAAACAAGAGCGCGGAATCCGCTGACGAAATCTGTGCGCTCAATTAAAACTGCATTCCGTTTGTTAACACGACCAAATAAAAGTGGGCGCGCTGCTATAAGCTGTGGACACTAGTGAAATAAGAGGCAAAAAATCCTAGTCAGATAATGTTATTTAATACTTGACGGTAAAATGTAGGGTTGGATGAAAAAAAAGAGTAGATTAAAGTTATAAGTACATTACTTAGTGGCCGCTATAAATGTGTGTTTGGATGTAAAATTAAACATATACCCACCAGTAAAAAAATTACCATATGAAGTTAATGGTTAATTATTAGATGAGCATTTATGAGTAGAGTAAACACAATATATGAAATATGTCAGCATCGCAGCATTATGAAATTGTCATAGGTCACGACTTAGAAAGGATACATCTTTTGTTTCAAGTAGCGTGCTCGGCGTATCACAGAGAAATGCCCACTTTACGAGTATCACAATGACTGACTTTACAAAATCACCATGACGAAGATTTGAAAGAAAAGTGATCACAGGGTAACGTCCCCTTTCCTAATTAATACAGATGGAATCGCAGCCCTGACGGTCTTAATACCGGGCTGTCATAGCAACGTGTAAATACGGCTCTACGTGCGCATTGACATATTTGCAGCGCGGGCGCAGGGTCTAATGAGCGCGCGTCCTTGTCGCCAGGGTTGCCACAAAAAAGTACTGTTGTTACATGATTTTATTTTATTTGCAATACTGCTGAGAGGCCAATCGAAGAAGAGGCTCTTCGTCCAGGGATCTGCAAAGGGGAAAAGAGCACAGGGCCGCTCGCCAACACGCTGGACGGATATAACATAATAAGCATAGAATACTTATGTACCGTCGGCATCTGGCTGAATAAATTGATAATTTGAAGGAAAACTTACTTACTAGTACATACATACGAACATTGCCGGATTACCACTAAGCAGGCCGGTATGCTCGTTTACCGCCAACGTATTAAAAAAGACGAGGATAATACTAGTAGCATTGAAGCTCCTAGCAGACTACGGGAAGAAAAAATGAGCGGGGTGCATCACGATTAAAAACGTTATCAACGTTAAATATGGTGCCGGCAGCTGTCATTCCATAGAAACTTGTCAAACTTTCCATTCACATGACTACAGACGGTTTGGTGCAACCCGCCCTATGTCAGTTATTTCAACCGCTGACAACCCTATTCCGACCTCCATGTTTACACCATCTAAGGGCGGCACGTACTTGTACAACGACGCCAAACACATGTGTACAATTATGCACCTTACCCCATTGCAATAAGGCGAAATCGTTTACATACTTTTGACGTCGAATTAAGAGTAGCGGGAGTGATCTCGATGTGTCCTAGCTTTAGTGCAATGAATGTCTTACTTGTAGTTCCAAGTATCTTCTTTAATTGTGATTACACGGTCAGACAGGCACTAGGGCGATTTATGATGTCCAGTAATTATGGTATTCTACGGTCCGTTTCTAGTTTCTTTTATTTATTTTAACATCGTTCTATAGATAGGACGAATATTCTGAGGATTCAGTTTATACTCTTCATTGGGATAGTTATTTTCGAATCAAGATTCCGTGACATTAACCAGTCCACGAACTATTTTCTCAAATGTTAGTATACCTATACGAGCATCAAGAGTTCATGAGCATGGGCTCAAATAATATCTTCCTCGCTGTCTTTAGGCGCTGGACGAAAGGCGAAATCGAGGACGTCCTGTGCACACATGGCGGCAAACAGTTGAGAGTGAGCTGCGAGCAGTTGGACTGAGCTGGAGTAAGGCCAAGGACGACGCTGAGGACAGGGCGTGGCGCGAGCTTATGAAGGCCCTAAGCAACTCTGAGATGCCCTAGGACAACAGCAACAATACTGTCTTTAGTAAGGACAAAAGACAGTGAAAAACATCATATCAGCCGAAAGAAAGTCCACTGCTGGACATAGGCCTCCCCCAAAGAGTGCCACAATGAGCGGTCCTGCGCCACCCGCATCCAGCGGACTCCCGCGACCTTTACCAGGTCACCACCTTCATGACATAATTATTTTCTGTGTTAACACCCATGGATATATTCAACATCAAAGCAATTACTAAATATGACTCGAGAATATATACAGCTCAAAACAAAATAAGGGCCATTGTAATTATTGGACAAAAACTAATTGATAAGTGGCTAATTAATGAACTCCCGTATAAGGATACGAATGTATTCAGAAGGCAGAATCTAGCCTCTTTCATGCTGCAGTTTGTCTAAAAGCTAGAAAAAATATAATTACTGTTTAATATAATTTTCACGTAACGATCACCATACTTGTGGCCCCTATTTTCTTTTGAGTAGTATACATATTTCAACCTAGATCTGTCGGAATAAATTGATGTGTTGTCAAAACTGGTGCATTGTGAAGTGGCAACCGAGGCGGTAATTGCCTACACTAGATGATAATTTGAAAGGCGTGGCCGGTAGTGTCTGGCGACAAGACCTGTTTTAGAAAAATCCCGTTTTAGATACATTTGTCACTTTTTATAATCGACATGCTTAAAGAGTATTGCAACGTAGTAAATCAGCTCAAGCGCTTCGCCCAAACTTCGTCATTGTATTCTATGAAAAGCAACACTTTCTGACCAGCGTTTAAGAGCTGCGACTGTTTTTTTTAAATTCTACAGTGGACATCCGTACATGTATTTTCCTAACTATTTATTGCCAGCAACCACAGCCTCTGGCTTAGCACCGTCTCTTAAACGGCTCCTTTCATACGTGAGCGTACGGTATATGAACGATCGTCTTAAGTGGAATTCCATCGGCCGATCCCAATAGCGGAACCAAATTGCTGAGAAAACACATACTCGTATACTATGCGCTTACGCAGCCACGGCAATATACATATTGTATCAGGCAGCCTCCATAAACGCCGTTTTCCCATATTTCCGCAAAAGGCAAATCAAATTAGTTCAGCAATTTACTAGGCTTCCTAGTTGGTTAGATTTCTCTCATAAAACCTTGGTTGGCTATTGTTCGGTCCAAAGGAAAGTAATGCTCTGCTTATTTCCTTTTTTAGTTCGAACCTTTGCTCTCTGTAGGGACCTTTCTCTCGCGTCGTGACACGGGGCCACTTTGTAAGCTTAACGATTTTGTGGTGCAATTTGGTGCGAAATGTCACCTTTTACTTTAGGATACAAAGCTTAGAGTTGTTTTTGCTTTGTTAGGTGGTCGTAGTCGTGTCTCGGTTGCAGAGGGGTAGCCTTTTGAACCGGCCGCGGGTGTCGAGGGCACTGCAGCTTCAGGACTGAAAAAGGTTGTAAGCGTCTTTTAGCTTCATAAATAGATATTACCCTTCATGTTGCTTTACGATGCAAGCTGGTTAGGACCGTAAAGCCAGCAATTGAGCCGTGGCACGCCGCTTTGTCTCGCCCAGGAAGGTGTCTCGTTAAACGTTATGTTGTAAATTTTATAGCCCGGTTATGCTTTGAATGGCTCCAATGCGAAGTGGTCACGAGTTTGTTGCAGGTTGAATTTGTAAATGCCCAACCTGATTTGATAAGGGCGTCCGTTGCATTACGAAATGCTTTAATGGTTGAATTCAGAACTTAATACATTGCCTCGGGAATGTATGTTTGATTTTTATTTGCCTTGTCCGCTATACCTAATTAGGCGGTAATTGAAGAGTTAAATAGGTCATTGACAAAACACTAATAGCTATGAGGTCAATATTGGAACTATTTGGCTCATTGGAAAGAAACAAATGCCATCCTATTGACCTTCTCGTGGCAATTGATTGCTTGTGTTCATTCCAAGGACCATCTCACTGCTGGGACTGCATAGACGATAGGATTTGTATTTTTCGTTACGTTTACTGTCCCATTTTCTAGAATTAACGAAGCTAATATGAGGTCAATAAAATTTCAATAAGGCATATATAACGGCTCGGCATCTGATTCCAATTGCAATGTATTCCATCCACTGCTGGACACGGCCACTTTGCCTAGTTGGTAGTGACCCTGCTTACGAAGCTAGAGGTCCTGGGTTCGAATCCCGGTAAGGGCATTTATTTGTGTGACGAGCACGAGTATTTGTTTCCGACTCATTTGCTTAGTTTGGGACTAGGTCGATATGTACGAGATAGTTAGTTACAAAAAAGAAAACTACTAAGTATAAAATGGGTCGTTTTTTATTCTTGTACGATTATTAATTCGTTTGGACGTATCATTTCCGATTCCGTGAATCCAGGCAGCGAGTAAAGCCGTTCATCTTGCCCCATTTAGCAATAACAAAGCCCTGAAACCCGTCTGGACGGACGTTGGATGCGTCGACGCATACTCGTAAATCTTGCGCATGCGTGTAGGAGGTTTTAGGAAAAATACTGTACTCAATTTAAAATTGCTGGTCCCTGTTAGCTTTAAAGCTTGGTGATCTGTTTGAGTATGTACTTGAAATAAAGTTGCGTTTGAAGGTAACCGATCGGTAAAGTGGTTACAGTTTTGCTATTGAAAATATATGGCTGAAATTCTTCAAACATGACGCCTTGACGTCCCTATGATTGAATGCGTTCATCTCTTTCGAGAAACTAGTAAATTGCAAAATGGCCGTTGACAGTTGAGGTATTGCGCCGATTTTCTTTTGAATTTCCACAAAGCTGGCATTTGTCTTTTTGCCAGTCTATGTTTTATTTTGACTCGTTCGATTTGAAGTCTTGCCAAAATGCCATAAAGTTGTTTTTTGCATAGATTTCTTTGGAAAATTTGTTAGATGCGAAGCTACTGGTAGAAGTTCGTTGCACCGGGTGCGTGACAGGCGTTTTTAAGAGTGCAAATGATTTAATGGAATGAATTTGTCGGTCTCTGAATTTGGAATGTGTACGGAATTTTTCTTGGAGCGGCTTGTTTGAATTGAGAATGTGAATGGTATTTTTCTGGGGAATGAATGGTATATCACGATCGGCATTGCGTGTTCCAAACTTATTCTAATGTCTTGTAATAAATTATTGTACATGTGGTTTAAATCTGAACGGAAAAATATGTTTCTATAGACAAGAAAACTGAACATTCTCAACCGCCTTCAAAAAACTGAGTGTTTTTTACTCTCACCTCAGAACTTCATCATTTTTCGAGCATTAGATTGAATATTTAGATCTGATGCCACCCAGGAGGAATGAATCAATAATTTTATAATAAAGCGATGTGGCGCGGCACTTTGGCACTCTTTGGGGGAGGCCTATGTCCAGCAGTGGACGTTTTAGGATGATGATGAAGCCATGCTCAATAAATTACGTTTAATATTTATACCTTAACGTCTAGACAAAGTCAATACAAAACAATATTATGTATTTCATGGGTGTCATCGGGCGACCTCATTCAGAAGGCGTGTGCGCATGTAAACCTGAGACTTGAAACATTATTTTTCTGTCTACAGTTTGTGTGGTTCCTAGGGTAGTCTCTTGCGATTTTATAGCGTGATGTTTATGAACAGTAAATGATTAAGCAATGTACAAACCTTCAATATCCTTAAATTCAACCATTCTTATTAGATGATTTGAGATCAGGAACAAAAAATCTCCTTTAGCACATTCATGATTTGAAATGAATTTAATGTATTTTTTGACGTACTTTAACATTATTTCATTTTCAGTTGTGACCATTTCTTGACATATATGTGCATGTGTCCAAAATTTCATTATATGTCACGAATAAACAATTTCTTTCTTTCTTTAACAAATAAATCCAAGGCATCTATAAAAAAAGTTAGCTTTAGAATTCTGTGGTTATCGGGAACCTTTTTGCAGTCTTAGAATAAAAATCTGTCACCTTGCTCTGTTAGGCAGATATGACGGAAATAACGCGATAGGCGAATTAATCATCGTATCACCTGTCTACGCCTGAATTATAACTGGACATAAGATTAATGTAAAATTGTTATTTTATGAATAAAAGATTGAATTGAATTGAATTGAATGAGCTCGTCTTTTGGAACCAGGCGTTTGCACATGTTATGCAAAACGTGGTAAAACAACGAGTCGGCTAATCGCACTTCTCACTACCAGTCTGATCGGTCCAAGAACGACCGACCGCCTTCGACTGACCGGTGTAACTCTCTCAGTTTATACATAGTTGTTAAGGATCTAGTGCTCAAAGTTATACGATACAGGCTTCGCTGATGGGTGAATTTATAGTGAATTAGGTGTGCCTACGACGGATCTGTATCTGTAATGGAGCTATTATATCGCCATTTATCAAGAGAGAGCCGCGCGGAATGTGGACGCCTCCAGCTTCTTGTCTTGTCTGTTCTGGAGAAGTTTTTGCTGTTTTTTTTTAATATATTTGAGCAGTGCACTTGATGACCATCCTTAAACAGCAATAAGCTTGCAACTATTTAAAAAATCGTGGTCATAGTGACTAGGGTCGTCATCTAAGAAAGAGGGACACTCTTGCCAGTCCTATAACTAAAACTTCACTAAACCCATTCATTGTTTCCAGAGTCCATAGACGATATGGAAGTTTTCGTCATACCTACCTAATACGACATATATATTATAAATTATAACCCTGGATTTTTCACTGGATAAAAAATATGACTTGAGTATTTCTGCCGGGCTTGGCTAAAATGATCAGCTGCACGGCTATCACGCGACGGCGCGCGAGCTCTCTCGATTTTTCTCGCACTATCCGCCTCTCTCTTATTAGAACATTTAGAACAAGAGGTATAGTGCGAGAAAAATCGAGAGTATGTCGCGGCCGTCGCATGATAGACGTGCTGGCCCGAAATGACCAGCTGGCCCGAAATGACCAGCTGGCCCGAAATGACCAGATGGGCCCGAAATGACCAGCTTGCCCGGAATGACCAGCTTGCCCGAAGTACCTGCGTTATTTTACAAAATTCTAGTCTTACAACGTTCGAAAAGCTACGTCAAAGCTGCATCCACTTCACATGTTAATTCAGCGGTAAGATTGAGATTATTTAATGTGTAGCCGACTTTATATTAAACTGCCATTGGCATTGGAATCTTCTACCTCGGACGGACGCAAAGAGAGGGGTGTTATAAGTTTAACGTGTCTGTGTATCTGTGTCTGTGGTACCGTAGCGCCTAAACGGATGAACCGATTTTCGTTAAGTTTTTTTGGGTCATAGATAATTTTATCGCGAGTGTTCTTAGCCATGTTTCATGAAAATCAGTTCAGCCGTTTTTGAGATATTGGACTTTGAAATGAAAATGTCGGGGGTTTTTCAACTTTACCAAGTTGTAGTTATAAATGAACTACTTTGATGCAACTCGGCCAACTGAGATAATTTCAAGTATACCAGTCAGTACGTTCAGTTGCAGCATTAATAGATGCAATAACAAAGCTCGCAAATATCTGACTTTATTTCTAGGACCGTTGGGACGTTTCAGATATCTATGCCCTCTTCTTTAAATGCTGGTGACTGCACACACATACAAGTATAGAACTTACGTAGTGCGCATAGATCCGCAAGCACAATGGATCCACGATAGATTGAATAGGAGCGCACGCGCAGTGCTTCCGGTATACTTGACCCCGTTAGGTTATAGGTACCTACCCTATCGCATACAAGTCATATATTGTAACATTAATAACGACACGCAATGCTTAACAAAATACATCGCTTTATATTTTTTCTTGAGGTAGAAATGCCATACCAATGGTGCCGATGCAAATTAGACCTTTTCATTTTCAACTAGCTTCTGCGCGCGACTCCGTCCGCGTGGAACTCGTTTACATCGTAGCTCCATACAACCATACCAATTTTTACTTTCAATGTTACCCCTTTAGGGGATATATTTCGGGATAACAACTAGGCTATGTCCTTTCCCGGAACTCTAACTATCAATATAGCAAATATCATCTAAATCACTTAAGCGGTTTAAGCCTGAAGCGGTAACAGACAGACAGACAGACACACGAATATGGTGTTGTGTTCCTGATCGTGAGTAAGGTCGCCAGGTTTCCGAAAATGCGCTGTGTTGAAGGTGAGAAACCAGCGATTGTTTCTAGCTGTCGGTAGCGCGCCTGTGACTCCCGTGGAGAAACGAGCGTCCATATGCTGCGGTGCCTGCTTGTTTGTCACCGCCATGGTATAAAAAAGGTGGTTAATCGTACTAACCTCACTTTGCGCAATACTATATTCATCCACACATGTTTAAACCCGGTCAAAGTTGCATGTGTGTGCGTGTTCGCATGTGTGCAACAGGGTCAAAATCTGTCCTACGTGCATTTACATACAAACGTGTAGCCGGTGTTCTGGAGGACAAATCGGGTGTTGAACGTTGTTAGGATTGCATGGGGCATGCGCTTGCGTCGGGTATAAGGGAAGAGAGCCGGCGATTTTTTATCAAGGAAAAAATTACCCAGTTTGTTCATATGGTACCTTTTTATTTTCTTCGCGAAGAAAACCTGCGAACCAGGTACCCAAATCACCGGGGGATGACGGGGTTATGTGGTGTTTCTATCCACTAAAAACTCCACGGTGCCCTGCATCTGCGCTCTCATGGAGGGGACTCCAGGATCTCATGCTGAATCACTGGAGCCCCCCTCGCGCCTCGCCACATTTGGCTCGTCCTAGGGCAAAGAACATTATCACCTTCTCTGGGGTTCTTAAGCGAGTGCCCCAGCCCCTGCCAGAACACTGTGATCCCGATGACCCCCTTTAGTCGCCTTCTACGACAGGCGGGGGAGTCCGTAGACCTATTCTTGTACATATGGTACCTAGTAAACAAGAGGCCTGATGGTAGGTAAGCGAACAACGTAGCCTATGGACAGTTGTATCTGGCAGTTTCGTAAAGTTACGCATTTGTTCATCTTTCATATTTTGCGGGCTGCTTGCGTTGTATCGACTTTGCGAAGAAAGAGATCACTTAGGTCAGGCGAATTAAAAAGATGCAATAAAAATCAAAGAGCAACTACGTCGTGGACACACTATAACGTGACACACACAACTATAACGTGCAAATATGACGATATCGGCCTTTGATTTGATTTGATTCCCATACAAGGGAATATACGAGAATATTGAAATTGTGTATGTTTATATATCTTGCTCGCTGATAAAGGTTGCTGGAGTCTGCTGGATGCGGGTGGCGCAGGACCGGTCACTTTGGCACTCTTTGGGGGAGGCCTATGTCCAGCAGTGGACGTCTTTCGGCTGATATGATGATGATGATGATGATGATGCTATACCTTGCTATCTTGTTTATATTCCATGATAACTTGAGCCCTTGATTTTTTTTACCAAGACATTAACCAGTGTAATTTATCCGCAAAAGTAAATTTCCAATGTTCCTGGGAATATTCCCCAGAACAATGGGAATATTCCCGGGAACAATTGGAATATTCCTAGTTATTGGGAATCTTCCCCCAGCCAAAAAAAATAAATTTTACAAAAGTACTTCTGTAAGTAACAAAAAACGATACAAAGTTAATGAAAAAAACACAATAAAATATGTACGAATACAAAATATAAAAATATTCACATATTAAATGGTAATTGATATAAAAAGTCTGAATTAGTACAATAATACAATTTTTGGCGAATGGCACTTTATTTGTCGGGGCACTATATTCAATTTAATTGCTTTTATTACAATTTGAATTTTCATAATTTGTATTTCAATGTGTTCGGGGAATATTCCCAGGAAATTACCATACGGGAATATTCCCGTTCCCGGGAATATTCCCGGCACATCACTTACTGTGTGCCAGAACGAACCATAAACGAAAATCGGCAAACGCACCATCTCCCATCCCGTACCCCATTCAATGTTAACACCGCATCTATGACCATAAACAAAATAAATTCCCCCGCAGCCGCTGTAAGCACTGGCAGTACACGGTGCCCGTGGACGCTATTAATCTTGTCTGTGGCCACAATACGTCACGTGTGTGGCCCGATGGCCATCTATGGAGTCTACGATTTTGATATTAGGACTTAGATCGCGGATGGAAAGAGTATCTTGAGGAGCTAAGGTTTTACAAACATAAGAAGAGTATAGATTACATTTAGAGTATTATAGGCCCATGTACAAATATACCTACAATTATTCCTAGAGTTTTATCGTAGTAACGAAGCGTAGGACAAATCAACTGTTATTTTCCCAACCAAAAAATACATTTAGATTCTACATCCACCTGATTGGTGTGCAAAGTTTTACGAAATCGACCATCAGGTAAGAACAGTCCATGGGCATTTAGATTTAGGTCTATATTTCTCTCTTTTACTCTCACACGTTCTCATGACAAAATAAACTATGCCTCCCGAATCCGAATACTGTTCTAAAATCTCACGGATTGTACGGCATTTTCAGTTTGGTTAGGAGCGAAGAAAAAGTTACCAACGATTGCGTCTCGGATGTTGGATGAAAACCATTACACTCCAGAGGCTCTAGTATTTGGGGGCACGGCAGTGCCCCCGCCAAGTCGAGCGCGAAGCAAACACTGCCGTACCATCCTTTACTGGAACCATTTCGCCGCATTTTCAGGCCCCTATTTGAGAACCTCTGGATAAGACCAGAACGCAGAAATTTTCGGCGTCCAGTAAGCTATAATCACATACTTAAAATCCAAAATTTCAAGTCTGTTGGTCATTTAGTTCCGAAGTTAAGCGAAAGCAAAGTTTCGCATTTGTGACACTCACTCACTCACTCACTCACTCACTCACTCACTCACTCACTCACTCACTCATGATCATCAAAATAGAACTAGTACTTCCCATAAAGTCAGAGAGCTGAAATTTGGTACAGAGTTAGGGTTTAATGGCCACATAAAGGGAAAACTATAAAAACTAGGATACTTAATCGAAGATCAGTACCTGGTGACCCTGATTAGAAAACACAAGAGCCCAACCAAACTATTAGAGATATATCTATACCGCCTTTACAAAAAATATTCAACTTGGTGGGCCGCTTCATTTGATGTCAAAAATCGAAGGTCTGAAGTATCTTTATTTGATTACAAAGTTATATTTGCAGTGAATAAATTTGCAGGCAATAAACTGCATAAATAACTTTGTAATCCCATATAAAAATCCCACAAAAAATCAAGAATGGGATATTGACACAATAACCTACAAAAAGAAGTGAGATCCCATAAAAAAACATTCTATGTAAAAAAGAGGCCAAGTCTCGAAACTCTTCCACCGCAAAAAGTTGTGAGATATTTGGTAGTACCAAGTCTCAGGCATTCTTATTATTATTTATTTGCTAGCTAAATAAAATTTTGTGACTTGGCAATCACACAATAGTTACTACATAGTTTTAGGTATGCAAAAATCCATAAATGCAGTATAGTCGTGTGATTGCCAAGTTGCAGAATTTTATTTAGCTAGCAAATAAAGAATAATAAGAATGCCTGAGACTTGGTACTACCAAATATCTCACAACTTTTTGCGGTGGAAGAGTTTCGAGACTTGGCCTCTTTTTTACATGGAATGTTTTTTTATGGGATAAGTTTTACCGAAACAAAACGTTACGACCGCGTCTGAGATTAGCTGTCAAATCCACGCATAAAACGCAAACGCGATCGTAAAGTTTTGTTTCGGTAAAACTTATACTAGAGCCTTAGTTGGGCGTCGTGTGTAAAGAAAGGTCTTTAAAAATCATACAATTAGGTACACTTACTTACTTACTACGCTGGCTCGATGACCCAAAGAGGATCTTGGCCTCGGAGACAAGAGTACGCCACTCTTCCCTATTCTGCGCCACGTCACGCCAGTTGGATGCCCCAAGGGTGGTCCAGACATTTAGGTATACAACAAAATGGTGGGAAAGGAAGGATTTTCAGGTACCAGCGTTAAGAGTCCGCAGTAAGCTCGGCCGAATTTCACCTTCCCGTACAAACGTAGTTGGATTGTAACGAAACTTTGCATATACATATGACATGAGGTATACAAACAAGTTTTGTATGAAAAACTTAAATTCGCTGTATTTTTTTACTATGGTATCTGAAGTTACATAAACTAATTACAGACCTGGATATACCTCATGTCATTGTGTACATGCAAAGTTACGTTACAATCCAACACGTAGTTTTAAAATGAGAGCGTAACTACGTTTGTATGGGGAATCGAGCTTACTGCGGACTCTTAATATCTGCCATTACAAAGGTAGAGCTAGAACTAATTCTAGGACCTATATTTTCGACGACTCTAATGCGACACTATATATTTATGCGTACTTTTTTGAGGTAGATATTCCTGCTGGGGACAGTACAGTGTTACGGCATTTTGGTATAAGTTAGATACAAGCCCGTATATGGAATATTTGATGTTCACACCGCTGCAGTACCGATGCAACATTGTTGCTGGCCGATGTATGGACGTGCATTCTTATTACCATGTTCGTGGGTGTACGCGCTCTTTGATCTTAAAAAGAAAAGGTTTGTATTTCATTTTCACGTTGAATATGGGTATTGAGTTGGTTCTATACGAGTATAAAGCAGGGTTGCGGGAGGCCGCTGGATGCGGGTGGCGCAGGACCGGTCACTTTGGCACTCTTTGGGTGAGGCCTATGTCCAGCAGTGGACGTCTTTCGGCTGATATGATGATGATGATGAAAGCAACCCTGCTTCATTTTTGTAATAAATAATACATTCCCCACTGCATGATGTTGTCGACTTTTCTTTGAGTTGAAACGACTGCTCTATTCATTACATTTTGAAATGCATACACAGTTTTCTTTGGAAATGTATTGAGCTGAACCAAAATAATTATAAGCGGAACAGTCCCTCATCGTGCTATTTCAACCGATATAACTACTCACTAGCCGATACATGTGGGTTCGAAGTGTTCAAACACCCCTCTCCCACCCAAAATCATCTTAGACCTAACTTAAACCTGGGGTCAAGCTCCCCCAACCAGGTAAAACTAAAAATAAACTAAAAATTTGGATCCACCGCTGTAACTACTCAAACAAGTAGGAACCTTTTCACGTCTAAGCATCTAACTTGACCATATACTAGTATCCTGACCGCGCCATAAATATATGTATACCCCGGTATACTCACAGATACATTTATCGGCACAGATCCGATCGCAAGCCCCATCGTATAGATCACACGCTATCGATCGATGCGCGGTTCCGCGTGCAACTGGGTCGCAGATAACTATACAGATTATTGAGATACTTCACCGATTTGTGCGCGTGCGCTTTGGTACAGTCACCAACATTACCGTTACACACCAAAGCGAGTAAAATAACTAAATATAAACTAAAACAAATCGACCTAGTCCCAAATTAAGCAAAGCTTGTACTATGGGCACTAGATGAGACGATAAACATACTTACATGCATATATGATTACTTATAAAAATATTGGATAGATTTATCCCGGGTCCACGCAGACGAAGTCGCGGGCAGAAGCTAGTATTAGATAAGGCTCTTACACAAAGCGATCTACTTTAGTCCCATGGTAAACTTATGCGGCGAACGAAAAAACCATACGAAGTGTAAGTAGCGCCGAAAAATGGCCCCACAGAATGGGTGCCATTGCCATCATGCGGGGCTGGGGGCGGGGCGTCAAAACGATGCCAGGCAGCCGTCTAGTTCGAACATGCGCATACCGGGTTTTGGGCACGTGTTTGGGTAGACATTTGTAAGGAGCTCGCTTTCTATTTTTTTCGTTCGCTGCTTATTATCCCCCTTATTCATAAAACTTAAAATGCCTCTGCTAAATAAAATGTGCTCTGTCCCTTTCTTACGTACACAAATGTCAAAGTGACAGATAAGGACAAACGAATTTTAACGCCATTTTAGTTAAAACAGGCTTGTAGTACGTTTATGAATACGGCCGTAAGTAGATACTTACGGCCGATATTAGAAATATTAGTGCGATGAACACGAGTCTTGGAAGTATTCTAGCTATTTATTTAGATAAATAAATAGCTAGAATACTTCCAAGACTCGTGTTCATCGCACTAATATTTGCCCTTATTCGCTGACATACTGGGATTCCAACTAGATTCATAGGCTGGTGGCCATCAATTTCAAGTTAGTATGTACTTAGTACTGTCGACAACACAGCTAACTGACCATCGGTGCACCTTGAGTGCATTGTAATAAGGGTCTACATAAACACAGGATGGTCAGTTAACAGTGTTGTCGTTTGTACGAATTCAAAGATATGTATACACTTTTGCACCTTATTCCATTGTAATAAGGCGAAAAATGTATACATATCTTTGACGTCGACTGTACAAGTATATCCTTACCAATTTTAAAATTCTGGCTGTTCATAGAAAACAGTTGAAATAACAAACCAAAAACGGTCCGAGGCTCTAGTATAAGTTTTACCGAAACAAAACGTTACAACCGCGTTTGCGTTTAGCTGCCAAATCCCATACAAATTGAGGATAAAACGCAAACGCGATCGTAAAGTTTTGTTTCGGTAAAACTTATACTAGAGCCTCTGTAGACGCATCGTCATGTTTTGATTGACCCGTGGGTGGAAAGTTGATAGCTTCAATACGATGACGGTCAATGACACAAGCTTAATTTTCCAAATTAATTAGATACTATCGATTATAACTGACAATTAAGCGGGTACTTAAACGACAGTCTTTTTAATTTGGTCCCCCGTGGTTAAACATTTAAGTCACGGTCACTTTCTAATTAACGATTATCTTGACTATCCGTCAAAGTTAATTTTATCACTGACTCTACCAGTCAGTCCTATGTTTTTCTATATTATCTGTTTCGAAGAAACATCGTAATCTCTAATTGGGTGACCCGCTTACAACCAGGTTTTCGGAACAATAATTAAAATGGCATAATTTTTCATATTCCACGTAATGTTAAATACAAAATTTAGACTATGGCATCCCAATTACCTATATTCGAGTTTTTAAAAGTTTTATCGGTTCATTCACCAATGAAGTGAAAATTTTAACGGTTTCTATTACAATTCAAATCAAAAATTCTCGTTTATGAAAATGAAAAACATGGACAACTTCTACAAAAAGAATCCCGAGAAGTGAACTTATTATTCAATAAACAAAAACGCGAACGGACCGAGCGAAGACTCAAGTCCTCAATAACTTAACTAAGTAAGTATAATGCAATGCTACAAATGCGGCAAATGAGACTTGACAACATCTAAATAGGTCATGTTTACACGATAAACCTACAAACCCACTAAGCAAGGCCGTCTCATAATCTCAGATGCCCTGACCGTTAGGAATTCGAAAAAAGAACACGATATTTTCAAAAAGTGCAAAAACTGAGAGCACGCATCAAAAATGCCGCGGACAATTAGCACTGGCTTCTGAGACTTGGAAATTAAAAAAAGACATACAGGGCTACCAACGTGACAACAACGGCTCAGGCTATTATAGGCATTGTGTCAATGGGATAAAGTTCACATATGGGATGAGTTGGACGTGTATGTCGGACGCAATGACCCGGTCACGGCACGGAACCGACGCCATACAAACAGCTTACGACTGGCTGAATAGAATTACAGACCAGCGATGACAAATATAGCGAGCATGTGAAATGCACTTTATTGCTAGTGCGGTATAGTTTATGTTTGATTAAACAACCAATTAATTAGCAAGAGTTAATGCGTGTAGTGTTGTTGCTTACACTCGTCGCGGAAAATATTGGAGATGCTTTTGAAAATCAAGTCTAGGTTGCACATTCTTGTGCATCTTTACATAAAAAGTATTTGGGTGAAAATAAAAAAAAATGCACATAGTTAAGGCCTTAATCTAATCTACGCTTTAACTTTTCTCATTTTAGTAACGACAATTACCCATACATTTTACATGGGTAATTGTCGTTACTAAAATGATAAAAGTTAAAGCGTAGATTAGATTAAGGCCTTAACTATGTGCATTTTTTTTAATTTTCACCCATTTATGGAAATTTAATGTCGGGCTGTCATAAAATGTCACATTTAAACTCATATGCGCACATACAGTTTAGAAGTAACCGTCTCCCCATTACCGTGACACCTCAGACAAGCCCAACACCGTAATACAGCAATAAAACTTAGCATACTATTGTTTTCCATCGCGGAAGACACATTAAACAAAGACCCATAAAATGTATAGTACTTTTCCAAACCACGACATAAAGACGCCTATTCAAGCGAGATGAAACCTTAGTACAATAGCAGAAGACCTTCGAAATGTGCATATGTAACGTGGTCAGGTTAATCTCGTATTTACAGGTTTGACTACAAATTTCTTTGTCTCACTTAACGACTGAGATAGGGAATCTGAAGTGGGTTAAACTATCTCTCTCTATCTTAACAATGGTGACATCCTCGTATTCTAGCTATCTGGGATATTAAAAATAACGGGTAACTGCAGTATTTATTAGCCTACCTAAAGTTGATTTACAATTTTACACCGGTTAACCCATTCGCCGCCACAGAAAAATAACACGTTCGGATTTCAATTATTCATTGCACTCTTGTCGATAAAATGCAGTTTTGCTAAAATGAAGTCTTTGTCGGGCCACGCGCAGTGTAGGGTTCCGTAGTTGCCTGTCTGTCTTAGGTACATCGACACGCGCGCGCCTTCTAGTACCAAGGGTTACTGAGCTAAGCCTCAGAGATGGCGAAACTATAGGGTTTTTGTTGACTAAGGAACCCTAAAAAGCCGAATCTATATTCTGCCAATCTTAATGACACTACTTCGCTTATCTGTGTGCCACTGTCAAATACGATTGCTAATGTCAACCACGCCCCTTTTATGTTCAATTAGTATGATTGATATGTCAATACAACCAACAATCGATGAAGGTCATCTAAGTTAGACAGGGGAACAATGCAGCCGCCTTAATTGCATGATTAGATTGGGTAGTGATTATTCATGTTACTGTCTCAGAAATGGCCATGTCGTTTGGACAAATTGTATCACTTATAAGTTTACTGCGTGGAAATGGTCTAGTTTTCCCTCTGGGTTGGAGCTGTTGGAGTCAGATGGCAGTCGCTTTCGTCAAAGTAGTCCTCCTCCTAGCGTTATTCCCGGTTGTGCCCCTAAGGAGCCCGGGGTCCGCTTTGACACCGAATCATGGGCATAGGCACTAGTTTTACGAAAGCGACTACCATCTTACCTTCCAACCCAGAGGGAAAACTAGACCTTATTGGGATTAGACCGGTTTCCTCACGATGTTTTCCTTCACCGAAAAGCGAACGGTATATATTCCGTACATAAGTTCCGAAAAACTAACTGGTACGAGCCGGGATTCGAACCCACGACCGCCGCTTGACAGCCGCATGCCTGAACCGCTAGGCTACCGTATAGCTTTCGTAAAAGTTGTGCCACCGCCAAATCTTTTTGAAGTTGCAGTTTTAAAAAGTGCCCCAGTAACCATGGCTACTAACGACAATAAAGATGCTTCACCCAATTACATTTTAGGTGGAAAATACTGTTTTGAAAATATTAATTTATTGCGTTTTCTTTTTCAATTGATATTAAAACGTTATTCTAAGGGCCGATTTTTCAATTCCCAGATAAAACTATGTGTCAGATAAATGTTAGCTCTGTCCTTTTCTTTCATATGACTTAAGAAAAAGATGGTGATAATTTTAACTGACGGATAACTTTATCTAGAGATTGAATAATCGGCCCTAAGACGCGTTATTCCGGAATCCAAAAAAAAATCCACGCGCAAGTAATTATACAGATTTAAATGAAGCCTGCATTGTCTTTTTTGTATGATTTATCTTGAATATTATAGACCATGTAAATAAATGAACCAAAATAAAGATAAAAACATTTATTAATATTATTTCTGACTTTTCTGAAGCTAGTTAAGTGAATTTTTTTTTGATATGTGAAATTTTGTTGGATTTTGTCTCTAGCTATTTCATTAATATATGCGTTACATAGGAAAAAACAGCATTTATAAATTATTTTCAAAATTGTCATATTTTCCACACAAGCTTTTCATTGATTAGACTAATAGGAGTAAATTACCATCACGTCACCCCAATATGGCAACATAAATGTTTACTAATTATAAATTGAGTCACGTGCCGTTTTCAACATGACATAAGTAATTTTAGTTTTTATAAAGGAAAAATTAGGACATGACCTCTATGTAATTCGATTTATGACGAAGAAATAACACAGTATTTGTTTGATTTTTTAACCATAACGATATAAATGTTATTAGTAGACCATTATTCCGTTAATATAAAGTGCAAGATCGAGAAGTTGTAGTTGTGATTATTTGAGTTGGCCGAATTGCATCAAAGTAGTCCATTCAAAAAGCAACTCTACAGCCTTAGGTAGAAGATTCCAATTACAATGGCAGTTTTATAAAAAGACGGTCACATAATAATCTTAACCACAGTGATGAATGGTATTTTTTTATTGACAATCAAGCTTTTGCGCAGCCATAAAGTTTAATACGGTTAATATTAACCAATTCCGAACTTTTATTGCGTTAATAATAAGTAAGGTTATATGTTTGCTTAATCAAATATGGCAAATAAAATCAATGAAACTAGATTTTCAAGTTGTTTACGAGACGATTAAGATGAAATAATGCGATGTTCAGATTTTTTATTTACGATTTTAATTATTTTAATTTACGCATGCGATACTAACATAAAACTTCTTTTTCATGCACAATTTCATGTTGTAGTTTTTATGCCGTTTCTCGATAGTTAAATAAATATTTCACGCAGCACCACATAGGTATGTAAAGAAATCGGTTGAAACATTAAAAATATACACGGTGCATCGGGAGGGTTACAAATCATTTTAACAGTGTTCCTGAGCAGAAAACGTCTTATGAAATAAGCCGAGTGCGGTTCAAGTTTAATATTTTTCATACACACATAACAAATGTTTGCTTGACCAGTAACTACCTAATGTATGAAAAAAGAAAAAAAGGTTTAAAGTCGGTTTAACAGTAACTGATTGAGTCTCATATTTGTACGCACATACGCCCTTATTGCCCACAATATAAGTGTATGCTGATTAGAACACTGGCAATTACCGCTGTTAGCCGACCTTACGTTCACTGCGTGTGCGCATAAATAAATAGCCAGTGGAAAATTAGCGATAAAGTACGAAAACAAATACTTTACCACGGTATCTTGAGTCCACGTTAAATGTTTTTATTTCTCGTTCTTACCTGTAATGAAAACAAATACCGTTATACTCGTATAAATGACATAATGTATTGTGGCTACAGATGTCTGAATACAAAAGATTTTTAATATTCAACACGCTATATACAGGATGGAAAGATCGAATGCCACATTGATAGCCACAAGCGATTTTTCATAAATCCAAAAATGCAGAATTAATTGTTTTTAAAAATAAAGGAGTCTCCTTAACACAGAATGTGATATTTCCAATATTTAAGGTAGTTGCCATCCATGTGGCATTCGATCTTCCCACCCTGCATATTATATATTGACTAGTACAAAGATAAATGGAAATACAAACTGAGCCGCTTCCTTTAATGTTTTTTGCAGATAGTTTCAAAGAAGCCTGATTTAGAAGCTTGTTAGCGTAGGTAAAAAGGCTCATAGTTTACTTATATTATATCCTAAACACCAATTTATATAACGCCCTTAATGAGAATCTAGACACAAGATGGCAGATGGCGATAAAAAATCGATAAAGCTATTTAAGGTCCTTTGTTAGCCAGCAGATTACTGGCCTACATGACAAAACACCGTAAATAAGAGTATTTTCTATGCACATGCGCCCTTATTGTATTACCAGATTGAAGATTACCATGTCCCACATCTTAATGAAGCAAGCGCAATGTTTGAGGAGCCCTATCGGCCGTGATAACGTCTTGTAGCCTGCTTAACTTAGCACCTTTGGTGCAATAAAGGCGCATGTGCATATAGCGGCTATACTCACATACGACATTGTTATGCCGAATGCACAGTTTCATTTGTGACGCCGCTATGAAGATTTCACCCTGCTTAATTAAGTACTATCTCGTTATAAAGCAACAATTTTGCTTCGATGACGGTTACAGTGTCAAATGCGTAAATCCATACTTCCATACTAATATTATAAATGTGAAAGTGTGTCCGCCTGTCTGTCTGTCTGTTTGTCTGTCTGTTACCTCTTCACGCTTCAACTGCTGAACCGATTGAGATGAAATTTGGTATGAAGATAGTTTGAATCCCAGGGAAGGACATACGATAGTTTTTATTCCCGAAACCATCCCCGGAGGGGGTGAAATTGGGGATGAAAGTTTGTATGGTGCTACGATATAAACGAGTTCCACGCGGACGGAGTCGCGGGCAGAAGCTAGTTTTGAATAAAGTAGTTAAAGCGTGGTAAAGAAATGTATACATTTCAAATCAAAGGGAAATACTGATAATATTACAGTTCCGACACAGCTCATTTGATCGACACTTGAGTGCGACTGACCGCGTATACGAGGACCAGAAGGTCACTGTTCAAATACATATTTTTCTTTTAATGGGGATGAGAATGGGAATCAATAAGCATAATCGTTGCTTAAATTCAAAACCATTTTGCTTAGTTCCCAAAGAATTGCATTTGGCTACCTAAGACGAATTCATCTCGCTAGCGAGTGTTTTGAGTAGTAGCTAGTATGACTAATAGAATCGTCCGGCGGACAGTTTAATTACAAACAAACCGGCGCTTGCGCAACGAGACAGTGACCGTAGTTTCGTTGCAGCAATTGCATTCCGTTGCACGCTTGATCTTGCTTCAGTAACCTAATAGCGATTTGACCAGACATAATGGTTTATTTTGACATTAGGTGCATATGGTATCAACCACTTCGCTTCTGGAATGGCTTTTATACAATTAAATACTCGTCACATTTGAGACGTTGTGTCGAGCTTGACAAAGTCTAAATTGTCATTAAAGTGATTAATACTTGGATCATTTCTGTTGTTATTTTTGATTGCACCTAAGTGTTAATGCTTCTTAACTACACAATCTTCGCTCCTAAGCGTAAGACATTAAGACAATACTTTGCCGGTAGTAAATAATGCACTATTACATGCAATTAAAGTTCACCTATATATTTATTTAAACATTATTGCACAAATATAAAAATAAAGGTACGATTGGCTGACTTAATGCCTTGAGGCATTCTCTACCAGTCAACCATTGGGCTAAACAGAAACTTTAGTGGTGCAGGATCCTAAATACTGAGACTCGAATGGAAACAATACTCAACAAACTTGAATGGAAATAATATATAATGTTTATTTAGATCCGTCATAGTTCTATTTTGCCTGGAAACGACAAAAATGATAATATGTATTCGTATTTATCTAATTACTGTTGAAAAATTAACACAAACTGTTTCATGTTTGATCAAGATTCAGCAATGTTTTTTGTTAAATTTTCACGTTCCATTATACGCATTAAATATAACAGTTGCATTCGGGCGTTCCGGGTGCAAGCGTATCGTGACTCGTGACACACTTCCTGGATCGTTCCATGTATACAAAAGGTTATAATAGATTTAGGGCGGGTTGCGTCGATCACACTTTACTGTCTTTAAATATACCGCCGGCAGCTGTCAACTCATAGAGAACTGTCAAAACTACGTTACGATTACCGACGGTTTGGAACAACTGAGCCTTAAATCCAAAGGCGTGTTGTCTTAAATTCTTAGTCAATCCAACGCCACAGACACAAAGGGTATGTTGCTGTTACTTGGGACTTTTTGTTGCTAGTAATATATGTTTGTTTAGCTTCGGAGAACTGAACTTCGGTGAAGCGGAAAGAAAGGAAGTCGTTGGTGCGTTCGCTCGCGTTTGTTTACGCGGGTATTCGGGTACGTGTTCTAAATTTGATATTAATTAACTTTTGTTTTTAATTTTAACCTGCGCTCCCAGCCACTGTGGCAGACAGCGGATTACTTTTGAATGTTTAGCTCAACGTTATTAACAGTTTATACAAGTAATAATAAATATAAAAGCAAAATCGCTTTACATAGTTGGTTGATAATTTGTAGATGAGGATTAATAAGCATTTCTTTTTAAAGGACATAGACAACTTCTACCTATTTAAATTACATAGAAAGTACTTAGCTACGGCAACAGTTGATCATTAAAAAAAAACCCCTTATTGTGCCAGACTTGTCTTCTATAAATAGATATATGTGACTATACGTTTGCGCCAATTTTTTTTAAATTGCTATGGCAGCGCTCGTCAGTCAGTCCAGACCCCGTAGCATGGACGGCCTTATCACACGATAAGTGACAAGATAGAGCGTCCGTCACTGGCTAACACCGTTCAACAGAACGCTCTATCTTGTGATCTATGTGATATATGATCTGAGGTCGCGTTCAATGTCGGGACTTTCGGACCTATAATGAAGCACTCCGGATGAGTGAGGTGTTATTTCCGGGAAGTAACACCTTCGTATTAATGTTGACGATGAATATTCGACAAACATGCCTGCCTAATCATGTTTTTTTTTTGTGACCGTATCCTCGTTTGGTAGCAAGTGAAGTTGTACCCAGTTGTCACTTCTGTAGGAGACAAATAGTAGGTAGTTTGGAACACGGAGGATTGGGCAAGTGTTTTTATTCAGATGCCTGATAGCTAATAACTCTAATAAGTCATCCATATCCATGTAAAGGTTTACGCCATTATACGACTCAAGTACTCAGCAATAAGTTGTATAATCGCCTGCAACAAATCGACTCACGCCTCTTAGCAGTAACATAACGAACACATCGCCTAGTGTCTGCAATACGGCCACATCTCAAATGTATTTTATTCTTGAGATGTGGCTGTATTGCAGTCACTAGGCGACATTTGCGCTGATCTGATTAAAGAAAAACCATTATTCTCTCCCAGGTGTTGACTGCAACTTATTAATAAGGTTCTAATTAAGCAGGTATGCTATCTACCAATTATAGTAACACGATAACCACAATCTCGGCAACCTATCAAACTTGCAAGCAGGCATTAACTTCACCTTAATCATAAACCGAGTTATTTTCTACAAAACATCATGAAATTTAATCAACGGCAGGTTTTATACGCCATCATGTTCGATATTTATGGGTTTACAACAATGTTTTTAATAGATATTTTACAGCAAAAACCGATTAAATTACGGTGGATAAAGAGGTTGAAATATTTTAGAAAAGCTGTAAAGAGTCGGGAAATTTATTTATGCGACTAACAAGAATATTTTACGGACAGATCGTCGATAAAAATGTGGAATTATATGCTAACTTGTTATATTCGCGGATTTTAGATACGTAGTCTAAGAATTGCAACATCCAAATTCATGTCGATTACTTGGAAGGCTTTTGGAAAAAAAAGATTCTGATATTCGCTACCATAAAAACAAGATTTATCGTTGTTTAGGTGACAGTTTCAGTTTTTAACGATTACTGTGTTTGCAAGCCCTGCAACCAACATTGCAGTTTGCACTAGACTATTTGCATGTCATCTACGGCGCAGGATTCCATTGCCCATATAGGCGACGCTTGCGCAAGTCCGGTAGGCGTCTTGCGAATCGTCGCTCTACATGCGCGGGACAATGCGCGTTGCGTAAATGCGCAGATCTGCTTAAGGGCCTCTATAGAAATAATAATATTTAACAGTAGCTTTTCGGCGAAGGAAATCATCGTGAGGAATCTGGTCTAATTCCAACAAGGACTAGCGTTTCCTCTGGGTTGAAAGGTCAGATGGCAGTCGCTTTCGTAAAAGGCTAGGTGCCAAAACGGACCCAGGGCTCCTTTAGGGCACAACCGGGAAAAGTGCTTGGAGAAATTAGTATCGAGTTATCGATCAGATTTGTTTACGATTGTCCCTTAATATTTATTTATTTATAAGCTGCGATCACTTCCCCTTCATCTATAATTTACAGAATTTATGATAGGTCGTGAGTTAAGAAAGATTTTAACAGTGTTATAACATAACCTTGTCATAATGTGGCTGTCACGTCGTGTAATTAAACGGTTCATGTGTCTAATAGATATGACAGGATTATATAAACAATCCTTCAGTTCCTAAGACAGTGAAACGATACTAATTTCGATCCCTTCAACTGGCAGAATGAACCATGTTCTCAAGTTTCGGTTCAAAAGCTCTCGGTGTCGAAACGTATCCCCTCCGTATCCCAGGTCGCCCACACTCGCAGTAGGCGTTGCTCCAAATTAATTTTATATTGTACGTACAACGTAGGTTAATGACACAATAAAGTCGTATGTGTCAATGGCAGTTAGTCACTTGCGACGTTAATGTTCGAGGTTTTATCCGCCACCAGTTGCATTTAGGTTACGTTTATCTTTCGCAAAACGACAATGGGCGCGATAACATCCAAATGTCATAAAGGTTACGCAAGATCGCATCACTATTTTCTATTGTTCGGAATTAGGACCTTAATCCCTGTTGGCAAGGTCGCGTTTGGAACAAACTAATGTAAAGTCTCGCTAAGTCCTGTGATATCTTAGTTCGGTCGAAAATAAAAGCGCAACTGAAAATGTTGTTTAGGAAACATGGTATTCGACGCTTAGTTATACGGGAATTAGAGTCTTATGTTAAGGTAGCAAGGTTTCTTTTCCAACATGTCAATAATGAACGAAACTCAAATTACTGGTATACCTATACGCAATCAGGATCACCCAATAGGTACATATTTATACATTAGTGACCGAGTGTCAAGTTCATTAAGTATAATAGGTATAGTAAATATGTAGTTGTACTCATATATGCAATTCTACGATATATCGTTATTAACATTTTGGTTATTAGAACCACAATTGCGTGTAAAACAAAATGGACATACGTTATTCCGGCTGCAAGGAAGTTTTGTGAAAACAGGGTGATAAAACGCGTGTGACCAGCGTGGGAACAAAACATCACGAATATGCCAAATATGCGGCAACACGTTACTTCGCAACATGATTCTTAAACGTACCGCGAAATGCAACAAAGATGTCCGGGACAAGAGGCGCATTGTCATTGACACAGGTACGTGAACGGTTTTATTGAAGACCGGGGCTGTTATTCGCCACGCGCTAATGCGGCTCACCCCGCCAGTCACCCGTCACGAAACTAGACCTCTACCTACGCTTAGTTACTACGCATCGCGGAGTCAAGATATATTTGTGGGTGAGAGTTGAGGTGAGCTTAAAACAAGTTACCGAATAGAGGGGCTGAGCGGTAAAGACGTAACATTTCTAAGTTAGGACAACGCAACTGCCATTTTCCCACACCAAAAGTTTGCCATACGCCAATGACCTTCGATCTGAATCCCTTAGTTTTCTTATGTTTTTTGTAGCTTAGTATATTAACAGCAACGGCTTTAAGCAATATAGTATCCCATACTTACTTCAAAATTAATTGTTTTCGAGATATTTGGCATCAAAATTGAACAATTTTAGGCCATAAAATTGCTTTTCCGGCCATAACTTTTGTGTTAGTTAGTTTAAAATGAAAACCCTAGACCAATTTTTAGAGACGTCAAAAACGAACCCAAATATGTAGATTTCGTATATGTTAGATCTTTCATGTCAATAGAGATACGAAATAAGTGGTTTTTTTAGACAATGATTGAAACAATCATACAAAATTAAGTATTCACTTCCTTCAAAATCCGGTAGACAAAAATGGAGATAAAAGATTGAAGAACCGATAGCCGTTTGACTTATAATTCTATCTGCACGTCTAGCACACGACGGCCGCGACATACTCGATTTTTATCACACTATACCTCTTCTTCTAAGTGTTATAATAAGAGAGAGACGGATAGTGCGAGAAAAATCGAGAGAGCTCGCGCGCCGTCGCGTGCTAGCCGTGCTGTAGTGCAAAAGTAGGAGATACGATTCAAAACATGTCAAAAATCGATGAAAACCTCGGGTAGCCCCTTAACCGGGAGGATGGTTGCATCCTGAGGCTCTAGTATGTTTTACCGAAACAAAACGTTACGATCGCGTTTGCGTTTTACCCCCAAATTGTATGGGATTTGACAGCTAAATGCAAACGCGGTCGTAACGTTTTGTTTCGGTAAAACTAATACTAGAGCCTCTGACTTATGAACCTTTTTACGTAGCTACAATTTTACAACTAATCAGCACGGCTAGCACGCGACGGCACGCGAGCTCTCTCGATTTTTCTCGCACTATCCGTCTCTCTCTTATTAGAACACTTAAAAAAAGAGGTATAGTGCGATAAAAATCGAGAGTATGTCGCGGCCGTCGTGTGCTAGACGTGCAGGCAACGCTGGTCACATGGCCAGTCGCTATCGGTCAAGGGCCACAGGGTTGCCAATTTATAATTCAGTGTTTATTGCCAGAACGAAGCAGATTTAACGTAATAAGGTATAAAGTAATTATCTTCTACCAGCTTTGGGCATGCCATATTCTATTTATTTCAATAACTAACATTAATCTTCTTACAATATTATCTGAATTACATCATTGTTTTATTAGTCTACACTATTTTTAATTGTTTAAAGGAAATTGTAAAACTGTAACTTATAAAATAAGATTGTACCTTCGTTAAAAGATCTCCCACAAAGGAGTCACACGGTTCCTTTATTCAACCATATCTATAATTTTTAATTTCGAATTAAAAACCTCTTTTGTTTGATTAGGGATGACTTTGTGCGGCTGCCCGCTTACTTGCACTCATCCTCAACTCAACAGCCTGTACCTACTGCTACTCGTACAGTAGTTTATACTTACACGTGACTCGCGTTTACTCGCTAGCTACTAGCGAGAATATCTGTATGGCGAATCTACACACAGCCGCCAGCGGTCTCTCTAAAATCGGAGTTTCACCAAGAGTTACTAATACGTTTACTACCCTCGATATCGACAGTCGATTGTTCGTATACAGGTTTTAAGCTGGTTTTCCACCGGAGGGGCGAGACGAGACGAGACGATGCGAGGATTGAAATCGTATGGGACTTACTACCTATTTCCACCGCGCGCGCGCGCGCTCAGTGCAAATAGGTAGTAAGTCCCATACGAAGTTCAATTCTCGTGTCGCCTCGTCTCGTCTCGCCCCTCCGGTGGAAAACCAGCTTTACGGTATCAAAAACGTCAAAACGTGATCCTGACCTGACGCATGCGGTGTCAAATAATCCAACATAGAACTCTAATTACATTAAAAATAAGGTTCATAATCCCTTGGCCACCCTAAAAACATCTGAACCGCGTTTTTCACGCGCGAACCTCACATGGACTCTTCACGGGTGATTAATTGACCACTTCCCGGTTCGTTTAAAAATACCAAGTTGCCTAGACATTCGAGAATAGCAATCGTTAGCGAGATGCAAATGAGGTGGTAACAAAAACGGAGTGAGTCACTGAAATGGCTCGCAAGATGCGGAATGATACCGATTGCCGATGTGATGAATAATACCCACCATTAAGTGTGGCGAGAAGTGGGTGCCAAAAATCATACTTAATTAATGGGGCCTGTAACAGGAGCAAATGGCGAAATGGTGGATTATTGAACCAATCATAACAATCGCGTTGCCAACCCTTAATTGATTTATCACTGTATTGAGCTAGAGACGAATGCGTGTCCCTAACTCTCAACACAGTGCATTGTCGGGAGCAAGCGAGCATTGGTAACAACGACGCGTTATCGGAGGATAGACTGGCTGCGCGCGAGATCGAGATGCGATTTAGATCACTTTAGAACGAGACGGGTAATTTATCTCGCGCACAGTCTTGTGCTCGTTATACGTTTTAATACCAGCTTGGAAAAGTCCTAGAAAATAATTACATACTCGCACCGGTGCATGGTGACTAACAATGGCGCGGGATATGTCAACATAAAACTATTGTTCGGCTCAGGAATTTTATTATCCATCGCGCGCGCAATGAAAACACGCATGCAACTGTGCAAACATACTTAACCCGCGCTTACATAAGTGTCAGTCTGTCTGGCGCTAATAAGAAAGAAAGAAAGAAAGAAAGAAAGAAAGAAAAAATTTATTCGTGGCAAAAAAAAAAAAAAAGACAGACTGTGGAGTGGACACGTACGCACATACACATTTGCCACGAAATGGTCACAACTCAGCGTAATGCTGGCAACGCCAGCGCTGGTCTTCCGTTGTGGCCTATAAAAAATAAGCTAGAAACTATATACTAAATGGTAGTTGTAGTGTTCCCTTAATCGGCACATTCTATAGGTATATATGCTGTTGCTACGCGTCACTTGGCTCGACAGCACATCAACCACTCTCGGCAACGGTCGGACCACCACTGATCCCCACTCAGGTCATAGTGACGCATGCGCACGAGATAAGGAGAGCAACACTACAGTAGTCATGAGAGTTATATGTTGAGGCTGAGGCTCAAACTACCAACGTGGTCACAGGTGGTGGTTCCACATCACGGCTACCAGAAATGGTGGTCAGCCGGCGTCTACTCCACCGACCAGCAAGCTCTTCAATAATGATGAGAGATAGAGATATATCGACCTAGCACTCCAAACGCCAGTCAATAGTGAAACCTAACCTAATCTAAATTGTACCAGTTGCGTCTCTTTCAAGAAGTTCATTTTCAGCCTGCAATCGCCAACTGCTGATCATCATAGACTTTCGAGTATTCTATATATTATTCATCCCGTTCCAACTTATCGTCTTATCTAGGAGAGCCTTGCAGGTTATTTATGTCATCGACCCATCGAGCCAGATCAATACCACGATACAAATGCATAGTACAAACGAAATTAAAATGACTGTTACGTATAAGGACTAAAACCTTTTGAATTTGTGCAGACAAATAAAAAGTTATGCAGTTTTTCTGAGCTCACATGTCTATGACGTACCATCAAATCGGTTTCAAATGTTCAAACACAACAGTCTATGTTTGCTAAAATTGTGACCGAATCACTAAGAAGGCGCGTCCTGTCCTGTTGCGGTTCTTTCATAAGGACACAAGCGTCATTTGATATCCTTACTCCGAGTGTCTTTTAATGGACGGACGGCAGAGGTACGCCGACCTCTGTGAGTCACACTAATGATATAACCGACGGAATCGCGATTCAAAATTCAAATATCGAGCGGCTCGCAGGTGTCTGATTACGATAATCGGGGTAACTGTGAATAACTGTTAATGTAGGCTTTACTATGAATCTGCGAAATCAAAATTGAGCACGCCTACGCAGTCCAACATGACTATACAGTTGTATAGTCTGGAAAGGCTTTAAGATCTACGCACCGAAAATGGTTTAATTGTATGAATTAAGTTCATGTTGTTATAATTTACTACTGTCTAGGTACCTGTATTTATTATTTGAGAATAATTTTTGAGACTATATGGATACTTACTAACAACACCTAATATGCATTATCGTTGCTAAATGGAACTTAATCGAATAATAATAATTAACTTGGTTATTTACCTCTCTGAGGTTTCGCGACGTTTCGGATGTGTCGCAACATCCATGGTCACGGGGTTGACTCGTCACGTCAACCTATTATGCATTTTAGGGTCAGCAACATGCATGCGAGCACTCTGGTTTTACAAATGTCCATAGGCTACCACTTACCGCTTACCATCGGACGGGCCTTACGCTGGTATGCCAACGACCTAGCATTTTTTTTTTTACAGCATCTCGGTTAGAAGAAAGAATCGTAAAACCGAGGAGTGTTTTAAAAGATTGAACGATCTATACAAATGTATCTAGCAACTAGATGCCCGCGCGTCTCCGCCTGGGTATAACGAACAATATAGCCTATGTCAATCCAGAAAGTCCTTCTATACACAGGAGAAAGAATTCTTAAAATCGAATTAGCGGTTCCGGATATTACCCCCTAACGTACAAACTCCCTTCTCTACACTTTTTATTTCTTTTCCTTTATTGTATTAGTAAATATATCATTACATTCATCTGGATCTGAACGTACCAGCGAGTATCCTCGTTCAAGGCAGGTCGTGCGCCGGCCTCATATTTAAAGCCCTTTTTATGCGCCCGGGCAAAGGTCCGTTGCTCGAAGGGCAAGTCCGGATTGCGGGCATATCTCCAGCAATATATCATAACGTTATTGCGTTTCCTTATTGGTAGGAAACAGAAGATATCCAACTATTAATAATACAAAAACGATACGCTGCGCATGCGCAGCACGGCTATCACAGGACGGTCACGGTCAGGATGGACTGCGCGCTGTGACGACTGCTGTAGCCTAGATGGTAGTGACCCTGCAAAGCCGGAGGTCCCGGTTTCAAATCCCGGTAAGGACATTTATTTGTGTGATTAGCACGAATAGTTGTTCCTGAGTCATGCGTGCATCATGAGTGCGGAAAGGTTCTCGAGTGGCGACCACGTGCCGGAAGGCGCGGCGTGGGTAGGCCCCCTGATGACAAGGCGGACTGATGACCTGGTAAAGGTCGCGGGAGTGTGCTGGATGCGGGTGGCGCGGGACCGGTCACATTGGCACTCTTTGGGGGAGGCCTATGAAGATGACTGATATGAAGTGACGATGAAGTATTTATTTAAATATGTAAGTATTGTCTAGTTGTACCCATAGTACAAGCTTTGCTTAGTTTGGCACTAACCTCCAGATTGAAGGCGTGTGCCTTTTCGCTCCCTAGGCTACAAGTAACTAAATGTTACCTATATTTTTTTAAATAAAAAAAAAACAGCCTACATACGTCCCACTGCTGGGCCCAGGACGCGTCTCATGGATGAAATACCTCTCTTTTTCTAATAGCTCTAATAATATTTCATGTCAATTACTATAATACCTATTCGTGGTTGAATAAAGTTTATACTATCTATCCATCTATCTACTTACACAGACATTGGAGAAGGATAGCTACATAGCTATAAAATCGAGTTTATTCGTTTGTGAAACGATACAGTATCGAGATAATTGCTACATCTCATACTCGTAAACTCGAAAGCCTTCTTTGCTACTCAGTCTAACCATATGGGCACTTAAATATTAAAAAATGGCGTACTTAAAGCTACGATTATACGAATTATCGTTTATTACCAATATTGTCAGATGGGTTTACAGATATTGTTGGGAATAGGAGAAAGCTTGCGTGGGTCGCTTAATGAGAGGTTTGAATGACAAAACATGACATATAAAGTAAATATTCAAATGTAATCATTAATAATGTGGTTGGTTAAATATTATCCTAATAATATTAAAAATACGAAAGTTTAGATGTTGGTTACTTAATCACGAAAAAACGGCTAAACGGATAAAGGTGAATTTTGGTATACGTATACTGCATACCCTGGATTAACATATTTTTTATCTCGGAAATCATCCCTAAGGGGGCGAAATTAGAGCCGAAAGTTTGTATGGATCTACTATATAATCGAGTTCCACGACGACGACGTCGCGGGCGGAAACTAGTACTCAATAATTCGATATAAAGAAGAACATACAACAAAGTAACTACGTAGCAATAAAATTCGACCCAAGAAGGAATGCAGTCACCCGAAGCCAAGCTATGTCTTAAAATTATCAAGAACAGTAGCAACAGTAGCCAAACTAATAATCACCTCATAACAGAATAAACATTATCAGCACCAGCAGGTCAAGTTTCGGCAAGCGAACTTGACACAGCAAAGCGCTGCGAAGTCTAAATAGCTTATGTGTTAACGTAACGAATATTCTTAGGCCTTCTGTGTCCTATCGGCACAGCGACCAAGCCACGAAGTCAAGAGAGCGTATGTGCGTGCCCGGCGTGTATACGTTTATGTCTTCTGTTTGTTGTGTTGCTGGCGAGCGAACGGGGTCACTCGGCCGGCGGGCTATACTAACTTTATGACATGTTGTGAAAAGGATACTGATGTGACACATAACACGTATTTTTTTTAATAATATTGCCAATCAGACTGCTTAAAAAAATGATTCAACTTTGGGGTCTATTTCTTTTATATCTAATCTATTTCCTTCCGCTTGGGTGTAGAGCCCGAATTCAATTCGGGGTATTTTTCAGGCAGAGAAAAAAGGCGAAGTCTGATATTGTAGCTTTGTAAGTTTACAAGTTTTTATGTTTTTGGGTACCTAATCTCCAGAACCGCTCAGGTATCCGATTTCAAGACTTCTTTCTCCTGCGTGTAGAATGGACTTTGGACTTTCATTAGTTGGAAGTTACTCCACTGTCAAGAGCCTAACTCTTGAATAAATGATGACGTAACGTGGGTCCCGATCTGCCAATAAGTATTTTATTTGGTCTAGCTGCAGTGCCTTATTACAGTCGCTCCCCGTATCGGACTCCACTCATTCAACGGTCAATCGCATACAATGATGGCGGACCGGGGCCGATATGGGAATATTGGAGCGGGTTTTAAATACATAATATACCTACTTTACATGTTAGAATACACATGAAGTAGCTATGTAAAATGAAACTTCTTAATATTTAGACTGTTCTCATAAAGTAGGTGTTTTTATTCGTTATTTTTCATCTACATTTTCAGTGTAGGCAAGTACAGTCAGAATAAAATTATGAAACGACTTTATTTCTAGGTCGCTGAGGACGTCAAATATTAATGCTGGATGCTGGTGACTCGGTTCGTAAGTTAAGCTAACATTTTTCGTCGTTAGTCTAAGCCTCGATGCCACCAACATGGAATAAAGACCTAACCCGAGATTAAACGTCAGGATTTTAGGGACATCTTGCAATAAACTATTATGCTTGCTTGTTAAATTGACACGACGAGGTATTTGATAGAGTTATGAACACCCCGCTCGTCGACTCGCTGGCCGCTGACATTAGCGGCCTATTAAAATAAACGTTATGCCTGGTAAGATTTAACCTAGATTAGCTGGATATTTAACACTACTAGGTAACTACTAAGCCACTCACCAAACATAATGTTTATAATAATTTCAAGTTCACATCGCAGGTCGCAATAGCTCGCACAATAGAATATTTCGCCGTCATTAGAATACAATGACAAGGTCGCCGCGGCCCAATTTTACTGCATATCATAGTCGATATAAAAAGTGTATTCGAGATCGACAATGTTCTAAACACCTGCGTATTAGAATGCGCTCACGAAGACAAAACACAAATCGAGTTTTGTGTTTTGCTGAAAGCTACCGAACGCAATTTAGCATTACGACAACTTAACAAGAGTAAAAGCCATAAGTAAATGCCAGAGTCAAAAAACATCGTCCGTTATATCACCGGACATTATTAGTTTTGTGTGCCGGCCGGGTGATCACCCTAGTGTACAAGTGGTTTATAAAGACCAAATGCGGGTAGTTCGGAAAAACCGCGCAGCAAGAAGATGTTGATACCCGCTCAAGCCAGTTGTCCCGTGACCACGGATGTTGCAACACATCCGAAACGTCGGGAGACCTCATTGAGGTAAATAATTAAGTTAATTATACGCGATTAAGTCCCGTTTAGTATGAATAACTAAACAAGAGGTTAGAAAGATCGCATGTCAGTCCTAGACGGCTATCACAGTACGGTCCGCAGCTGTGTCTCGGCGACATATGACTGTCCGTCTCTTTCTAAGCGTTCTAACAAAGAGAGGGATAGCCTATCTCGCCGCGACATAGCTCGCGGGCCGTCCAGGGATAGTCGAGCTGACGGCGTAAGATGTTTGCCATTATCTCACTTATCGTTGTGGATAAGAAATTCGTTCTGAGGAGTATAGACTGCATGTTACATCATTCGGGATATGTTATGCACAGGACTGGGAAGAGCTGCATACTCAAAGACAGACAGGCTGCTTATAATTGGGCGATAGTGGGCTGAAAATGTGTAATTTCTAAGCGAAATCCCGCTTTAGCAGTATCAAATAAGGCGCAATTTCCATAGCAACGCCTTAAGAAAAATATTTTTTTTTTTTGCTTGGGAACGATGCAATTTATGATGCTTAACCAGAAGATTGCAGGTATAACAAAGCGGAATCATGGAGCGGCTAACAAAAATAAACATTCAAATAACAGAAGCAAAGGAAAAACAAACATGATACAACTAACTGTAAGCAACGTTATAAATTTCCTTAATCTATCTACATTTTCTTGCAATCGACCGATAAGCCACAATCAAACATTGAGTCATATACACAGGCGCCGGCGCATCGGCAATTAGGCTGATCCATTACAAGCAAGCATGCGCGAAATGTGCGCTCAACTATACCGTTTAGCTGGATTATTATGGATGTTATGAAGGCAGGAACTGCAGATACATGTTGTTTTAATTGCTGATCAAAGAGCCGTAACAACAGGTGTGTTTAGATGCTTTGCTTACTTTGTAACGACCAAAAAAGAGAAATAGATAGATCCTTCTAGAAAATTCAATACTTTCCGCTAGGTAAAATGCATGTATGTAAAAGATAATTGCTACATACAGTAGCTATGTGAACAGAATGAATAGTCTAAAATAAATTTCAAATTAAAGGGAAAATAAAACTGCTTTGGATTTCATTCGAACTACATTCGGCCTGTTGCTCTTAACCAACTCAGCTATCGTACCCGATACTCGATTCAAGTAATCAAGCAGTTTCGTTGTATTATAATATTCAATATGCTCTAAAGAAGAAGCCAAATTTAAAGGGTCTAGCAAGCTAAGCTAAGAAGATTGGCCCCCGCAAGGGATTTGGTTGTAATTTGAGGTGCAGTAGTGGCAGGTCCTAAGAACACTGTATGCGTAATAAGCCTTTGATCTTCTTTCGTTTCAGACTTATCCACGAAAATGTCAAAAAATCAAGGTAATTTTTAAACTGTTATTGTAGCTAAACCAACCATGCGAGAGCAACCAAATAAATTCAGAATTAAGGAGCATAAAATGGGGTTCATAATGCATATTTTCACAGACATTCATTTCCTAGAACTTCGATAAAAAATAAAGATTTTTTTTCTGCTCCATTTTTTTGCCACTTCTCGCGGAGACACAACTATAAAAAAAAAAACTTGATAAGCCACAATTGTTAACTACGTATCCATTTAAAAACATTTTTAAAAATCATGGTGCGTCATGTCAAAAAAAAAACAATAACGAACATACGTTTACTATATCATATTATATCATAGTAGTACCTACTACCTAGTGGCAAATGAGTCTGTAGTACAACATCCTCTTTCGTTCATTATGAAATAATTAATTGACATTGATCAATGACGTACATATGTCATACATTTCTAACTACACATTTTCTAGCTATTTCTTACGTAGTTTCTTAGAATAATGTCTGAAAGCAGGTGTAAATGTTGTAATATATGTTTACGCAAAACAAAAGGAAAAAAGTGATAAAGAACGCTGATGAAGCTTTGTTTTTTCTAGTGCCACGAATAAAAATATTTTTACGTCAGACCTGGCCATAATGCGAGTTTTATTTCACGCTACGCGTACGGTAAAATTCGCATTGTGGCCAGATGAAGACGTAAAATAGTGTACTCACCACGGGCGGTAATTCGTAAAGCCCCAGATCGCATATTTATGGCCACCTCACCTCGGTTCGGGCCACAAACACCTGCGATCTGGGCCATTTACGAATTCACCACCCTAGGTACGTAATGTACTATTACAGACGATATTTTGTGCGGTAAATGTATTGTTCTGTTTGCTGTACCGAGTTATTTGTTGATATAAAATGGTAATACAGAATGTTTTTGTCAATGAGTTTACATCCAATACTTTTATATACCCACTTTTTTTCTTTTTTGCATAGAGTTAAAAAAACACATTTTGTCTACCTTACCTTGTTTGCTTTAACTAAAGCAAAATAGCAAATAGCACGTCCATTTCATTTGCAGCTGGCGACAAAATCAAAAAACTTACGAACTGACATTACGATGTTTTCTACAGATATAGTGCAAATAGTACGAGTATACTGAGCAAACGTCAACCATGAATTAATTAGTCCATCAACCCTCTTTCTGTGGTGTGATAACTACAGACTTACCTTACTTCGCCACTACACTATAGTAAACATATGTTCGTAATTGTTTTTTTTTTGACATGACGCACCATGATTTTTCAAAATGTTTTTAAATGGATACGTAGTTAACAATTGTGGCTTATCAAGTATTTTTTTTTGATAGTTGTGTCTCCGCGAGAAGTGGCAAAAAAATGGAGCAGAAAAAAATCTTTATTTTTTATCCAAGTTCTAGGAAATGAATGTCTGTGAAAATATGCATTATGAACCCCATTTTATGCTCCTTCCTTCTGAATTTATTTGGTTGCTCTCGCATGGTTGGTTTAGCTACAATAACAGTTTAAAAATTACCTTGATTTTTCGACATTTTCGTGGATAAGTCTGAAACAAAAGAAGATCGAAGGCTTATATTACGCATACAGTGTTCTTAGGACCTGCCACTACTGCACCTCAAATTACAACTAAATCCCTTGCGGGGGCCAATCTTCTTAGCTTAGCTTGCTAGACCTTTTAAATCATACCTGATGGCGAATGATGTATAATAAAAATAAAAATAAAAAAATTATGACGTTTACGCAAAGTAAAATACCCATAATAAGACAACTTAAAATCGTCTGATATTACACAGCGTCATAATATTAAAGCGATATTTTCAAGAAAGATGGTAGCGATGAAGCAATACATGTCGAAAATGAATATAATCGTACATGCTTTAATGGGCTGCACATTAACTGTACAGCTTCCATGTAACACATGAACTGTCGCCTGCGGTATTTCCGGACCGTTATAACCTTCAAGCCTTCAAGAAAAGAGCGTACTCCCATCTTAAAGGCCGGCAACGCACCTACAACTCTTCTGGTGTTGTAAGTGTCCATGGGCGTCGATTATCGCTTACCATCAGGTGATTCGAATGCTCGTTTGCCTCCTATATCATAAAAAAAAAAAAACACAACGTAGGTCTTACAACTTCGGAGGACCAGGACAACATAACATGGAAGGGTAAGAGACTACGCAATTAAGCCGGCATCATCTTTTGCAACATGAAATTTGTTGTAGTCATATAAATACGGTGTCAATAAATATATCAAGTTATAATGTATAAATACGAGTCGTTCGAAATATATCGGGCTCAAGAAATTAACATCGGATTTTGATATTTTTAGACAATGAATATTTTAAATATTCAATATTCACTTGAGCATATGGTACAATTTTAAGAATATTTGTCATCATAGCATGAATGTTATTCCATGATTATATCCACGAAATCGACAAAAAGCTGCCAGGGCTGCGGTAGTCAGCAACATCTCTCTGACGTAGTTTTTGTAATTGGAAGGAAACAGTCGCGTGAGAAGTATACGTATGCCACATCACTATAATTTTAAATTACAGTACATCCACTCAGTTCTACCTCCAGAACGCAGTACAGATGTATGTGTATTGTTTTCCCCACAAAGTTACGCTCTTATTCGTAAAAAGGGCGGAATATCGAAGCGCATGCAATGATCAAAGGAACGCGCGCGCGCAGTCATTGCTGTAATAGAATAATTAATGGCCATAGCGAGGGTCACTGACAGCCCACTCCCTCCCGAACGTGAGGACGTGAATGTCAGAGAACTATGTACATACTTCAATTGTGTTGCACTATCATTACGGCGTTGGCGTCGGCGCACTCGTTATGGCCCCAAACTAAACGATATTCCAGCGAGCTCCACTCCTATTACAACATATGGGTAACTCCTTAAATATGGAGAAAGTTGGTGTCAATATGTCAGTTTGGAAGTTGTATACAGTGCTGGCACAGCCTTTTAAATTGAATGCAGAGCAAACAAATGCAAATTTCCAACGGTTCAAAGAACCCGGGATTTATCGACCACTTTCTGATGGAAATGAAACAACCGAAAACCCATAAATTTAAAGTTTCCAAAGACCTCGCCGTGTCCGTTCCACTTAAGAAACCAGCTGAAGGCCCTGCTGTTATTAGCCATTCAATGCGGAGAACAATACCCTCGGTTAGGGGGTCGCAACAAACAGGCAAACTCATGCAAATTCACTTAAAAAATCACCAGTTACCAGCCTCCATTGTTCTCTATGAAAAGATTTAGAGGCGTACTTCGAGTACGCTGGCTACTCATTATTTGTATTTATTTAGCGAGACCAGCAAATAGTTTATAAACTACACATTATCTTCCCATACTGTCTGATCATTCTTGGTGCCTGTCTGTAGCATTAACAAATTTGCGTCAATCGTCACAGAATCAGGAAAACAATTAAATATGCGCAATTTAGAGAATTGAACATCAAATATGACTTAGACTTTAATTATAGTGTAAACTATATTAAAATAGATTGCAGGCATCAATCCAGAACGTTCACAAATGAGTGAGCCGAAGTAGTTGGTGCACTGTCAGGGTGGTCGCGCAATGCCTAATGTAATGCAACCGCTCGGGGCTCCCGACTTGAAATATCACGGCATCTTGTATTAGCCCAGATGAATATACAGCTCGAAGGAGGAAATAACTCATTGCTCACTACAAAATCACGATTGTAGATGTAGTTTAACTTATATATTCGGTGTCAGTTGACTGAACTTTTGCCTAAACAATCCTTGAACCAAGTATTTTAGCACCAACGACCTCATACGCCTTTATGGCAAAGATCATTATCACGACCTCAATGTGACATCGTTGTTTTCCTGAAAACTGGCGACCAAGGTGCCCCCACCTACGACCGAAACGTGCCTCGTTAGAGCACTTTGTTTATTGCGAATTAGTCCAAACATGGAGAACGTAAACAATTTAATGGCGGCCACAATTGAGGACACAACGATCAAGATCGTCGCAACGTATTTGGCGAAAATGATTAATTCGTTTTGACTCAAGATATCTGAATCACTGCTAACAAGCTTATCAGTACTCCAATTGCGCTAACGACGTACTTTCCTGTTACTTTAGCAAGATACGGGAGATACCTATCAAGCTATCAGCATCATATCTCCGTAGCAATCGCAGGGAACAATGCGTAAGGTTTTCTCAACGTTTCCTCTAGTTTATACTTGTCTGTTAATCTAGTGCACCAGGAGATCTGTAGTGAGAGTTCGTGTATCTCGGAAGTCGTGTCGGAGGTCCGCGGGCGATACCGATCTGCGGAAACTCTCGCTTGCATTGTGATGAACAGACGCTGTAACGGCGACTGCCCTCTGAACTACAAATACTACAATAGCACACAATGTGAATGCGACGGGGACTGCAGGAAACGTTCCGCTTTGCTTTTCTATCCGAGGAGAGAGTTCGGAAGTCGGTGTTAGTTACGAGTGTCCGTTACAGAGTGACAGCGGACGTGTAACGTGAACACTCTTGAACGTCACTCACATGGCTACAATAAAAGGGACTATGAATATTCGTCGCTCTATTTCATAGGCTGTTTATGTTTAACATGGTAGATCCCGTGGCTTCACGACAAAATAGTGCGAGAGCCCGCGGCGCGATCACCGCAAACCACAGCTTTTGTTGACGGCTAATAACTTTGAGGAAACGCTGTAATCGTGCGGCCTACTTGCGCTCGCGCAGCCCGCGGCGGACCGCTACTCGGCTCGATCTAGCCCTTACCGTCTTTAATACTCGTTTTATTAAAAGAAACCTAACTTATTACGGCTCAACAGTTATAATTTATACACGAATGAGAGCGTGCTGCTTTTCAACGTCGTCTGGCTCTGAACGGAAAATCTTCCGATGGTGAATTGAGGCTTTAGTAATTCCTTTACATTACACATTTGCTCATAATCCCGCTAGCACTTAGATAGAAGCCTGGCTGCGGTAAGTATCGGCGCTATCAGTTCCGGTCACGAGCAACTATTCCAGAACAATCAGGAACGTTCCTTAACATTTGCCTGACAAAAGTGGCTAGGTTACACGGTTCTATTTCTTCAGGATATAATATATATATAACGTAATGGGAAATTTTAGAGCTAGGAGGAAGCTCAATACGTTGGCTCTATTTCCATGTTGAAATATGGGTCGTAGGAATGCCTAAAATTTTATCTTTGTTTAAAAAAACTGGACTCGTGTAACCTGGGCATTACTCGGCCAGCATTGAGTGCAAGATTGTCTATTGTTCTGCAATACGGGTATCGCTGAAGCAGAGAATTAATGTGGCAACCATTCTGTATCGTGGCATTTCTTTCCCATTGTGTTTTTGCAGTTTCCCAAGACTTTACCGAGCTAAACGGGCATTCTTTCGATTTGTTGGAATACCTTTCGATTACAAAAATAGACTGGTTTGCCGATATTGGATTTGGAAGTTTAGATCAAAGCAAATAGTATTTTCTAAAGCGAGTTATTTCAAACAAAGCCAACATCGATCAGCCACTTTAGTACCAGCCCGGCTGGTTCCTCACAATGGCCGAGAGATGGCAGCGAGCTAAATGGACCTGTCATTTGACTGGTTGTCCATAACCATAAAATCTCCAGACGGCCAGCTTTGTCCTCCCGTGACAGCCGATTGAATGAGCATCAGATAAGTTATTGCTATATGATTTGAGTCAACTTGAACTGGTAGCTACCAACCAAGCAACATCTAGATTGTCGCATTTGATCCAATTTCGTATCGGAATTTCCACTGTCGTTCATGAGGCTAGAGTGCAAATTTGTAAAACAAAAGTACGAGATAAGAGGATGCGGTAATGCTTCGCCGATACTCAATATTTATGACTCTTGCGCATGTTATATATAGGGCTGTCAGGTCGTGTAGATCTTAGTGCAGTCGTTAGGGGGGTTCATTACGGTTTCGAAAGCGATGCAAAGGTTATTGGTAATGACAGTTTCGATATTATATACCATTTAGCGTGCAGTGAAATTGCGCTAGTAAAATTGTATGACACATGCATTAATGTCTAATGGTTCGGTTATGACGCGCCATAATTTCGTGAGACATGAAGGTTTATTTGTTATTCGATATTCTCAGTTAACCAACATACTTAGGTATTCAAATCGATGGCCTTCACGAGTAGGCTTTTGAAGACCCAATGCAGAAAATGAGGTATTTTCAAGGTATTCTAATTCTGACCTTGCGATTACGTATATCTTGGGAATATTGCAAGTTTGATTTCCCTATTATATTTAGAAATTTGTAACAAAAGTGATGTATAATTTGACAGTTTTGCCCAGTGTGGTGTTCGGTTAGAATATTAGAATCGCACAGTCCATTTTTTTGTATGGGAATTGGGAATAGAATAGAATAGAATAACATTTACTCATGACAACGACACATACATGCTCAAAAATCAACATACAAAAGAGAAGACAACATTGCCACGAAACGGTTCCATCTCAGCGTTGTAATAGGGTTGAAGTGTGTTATGGGCGATAGGCTAGCACCTACAACTGTTAGAAATGCTGATAACATTTTAATTGTATGCACTCTGCCTACTTACTATACAGGCATGAGTTTATGTATGTACTAGCTTCTGCCCGCGACTCCATCCGCGTGGAACTCGTTTATATCGTAGCTTGATACAAACTTTCATCCCCGATTTCACCCCCTCAGGGGATGATTTCCGGAATAAAAACTGTCCTATGTCTTTCCCCGGGATTCAAACTATCTCCATACCAAATTTCATCTCAATCGGCTCAGTGGTTTAAGCGTGAAGAGGTAACAGACAGACAGACAGACACACTTTCGCATTTATAATATTAGTATGGATGTGTGTATTACCAGTGTCATACACAGTACAAAATTTATCTGATACGTCCTAAAAATCCTAGAAATATAATCGTATCATATATTTATGCGCACATTGATGTGGAAAGTATTGAATACTGGTGACTGTACCCCGAATTAGATTAAAATGTTGCTAGATTTGATGCGATTGTCATAAAGCGATTATTCCGGTATTAGACACATCGGATTATTATTACTGACTGAAACGACTGACTATGACATTGTAAGCCTTATCTTAATGTGATAAGGTTTGGAACGATTCCCTAGGAGCGTCTTCGTTAATACAACGTCAGTAGACATAGCACTTGGAAAATATAAAGGTGCGCGTGACTTACATGTAGAGATGAGCCGTTCTCTGGAAATTCTGGAATATTTCCGAAAGTCCTAATTTTCCCCATGCAAAACGGGAATATGTCACCGACCCTCCCCACTTTCCCATAACTCAAAGCAAACTTATCACACACGAACATGAACTACGCATATCTGTATCGACACGTAATACAAAGTCTAAACAAGTGATGTTATAGTCGGGGCCTAGGTTACAGCCCTGCGGTAACACGTGCGCGGCGTGCCACACGTGACACGTGACTGTGTACAATTGGAATTACATGTGTGAGATATTTAACTGTGTATTGCTACATTTGTAAGCCCAACAGCAGACCGAAGAACCTAAGAGACAGGAACGAAAACCGGCTCACAAAGGAAGAAGTCCAGGATCGTGCAAGGAGGAGAAAAGTGAGTAGGAAGGGACCTTGGCATTAGCAAAAGCCGGGATAGCTATATAGAAGAAGATTTCTGCATTTGTTACTACCTTCCAACATGCATTTTTCGTGCAAAGATAATTTAACAAACATAGTACATTACACAGGGGGGGAAACAAAGAACATGTTATCTGAGGCTTCAATATCCGCTCGTGATCCGTACAAAATTTGACGTCTCCCCCTGGCCAGGAAGTGGGAAGTATAGGAATGTCTTTTTTATGTTAGTCAATATTTAGGATGATACATACAGCTCCCTAACTGCATTTATTAGCATTGCCTCTGCAGGAGAATGACACAGTCCCGTGTACTATAGAATTAAGTGTCTGACTAATTAATTCTCAACGCATTTCCTTTGTTTTTTAACCACCTAATAACCTAACAGTACTCATCACGACCCAAGACTGCCTTAACTCAAAAACGTCCTACCTCTCATTGACTTCCTTAGGAAAATCACATTTTTGATCTAAGATAAGGATAATGTCAGAATTAAGCAGTCCCAGGAAGCGTGGGGCTAATTATCATAATTTAATTTCGTGGTTGCGCGTGCGACAGTGGTTCGTGACGTCACGTGGGGAAAGAAAATGGGGTGATTCATGCGTCTAGGCACGTGTCCGACAGATTAGAAGCAGTAAGTGATGAAGAAGTAGTGAGATCGTAACTATTATAAGATACTTTATAAATGTAATAGAATTCGAGTGCGTGGAGCTGGCAGTGTGCGGGTTGATACAGCCGCGAGAAACAGATCTTGCGAAACTCCCGAAGGGTTCCAAACATTTCGCCCGTAGTGACAATGAATACGTCAGGGTAACCGTTATTAAATATATTACATAAACATGACTCTTGAAAGTTTAAGTTAAATAATAGAATACGATAGTTTCAGCTTCTAGTTTCGCTTAGAAAACAGTGATATGTATACTATGAAGCGAGAGTATTGAATGTATATATTTATATTTGCAATCACGTTCTCGGAAAAGGCTCTACCGATTTCGATAAAATTTGGAATATAGGATTTTACGGGGGCGAGAAATCGATCTAGCTAGGTCTCATGTCTGGGAAAAATGGTTTCCTTCGTATTTTTACCCGCCGAGCTCGGTCGCCCAGGGACTATATAATGAAACGGGTCACTCATATCTTTGAGGTCGAATATCGCTCGACATGTTTCGAATCAATACGTGAAATGTTTCGAATAAGAAGCAGAAGTAAAACTCTTAATTGTACCTACATGATAATAAAAGTTAAATTTAAAAAAGGAAAGGGAAAGTACAAAGGAGAACAACCCTTTTAATTAAGTATTTCGTTGGACCATTTTTGATATGATGTCCCGACACGCAAAGCACCACTTTACTGACAACATCAGACATACGATGCCAAACGAAGAAAGCATTAAGAATGGTACCAGTGTCATATACATACTTATATACATCATTGCATCACTTTCATACACGACACAACAACGACGAGTGTGCATCAATTAAGTTTCGTCATCGACTTAGTTCCGTCAGACCTAGTTATGTTTATGGATTTGTTGGCCACAGTGGTCCTTCGAACCGGATGCCACTCATACTTTCGATCATAGAAAGAAGTGAATTGTAGATAGAAGTTTCAGTAAAGTTTACTTCTAATAGCTTATTTTCAAAAGACGTTAAGGAGCTCGCGCTATCCCTGTTTTTATTAAAGGGGAAAACAAGATCACATGAGCTCCTCACAACAATGAAAATGAGCCCTCACCGGACTAAATTATGAACGTATATGGAATTTTATATATAAGTAATTCAGAAAGGTTTTAAATGAATGTCGCGTTAAAATATGTTTTTTCCTTGATAACAGTGCATTAACCTGTTGTTCAATAAGGTACCAGAAACAACTAAATACCAAAATGCACTGACATTTGCAGTTCACGGCAATTTGCAGTGACTGCTTGATTCAGGATACCTTGATTATTGAAATGACTTTGACCGAGCTTTTTACAAGCTTTATACATATTAACTTGATCTGTATGTATGTGGGTCCTTCAAAATATCAAAGAATTTTTCACCCAGTTGAACAAGATAGATAAATTGGCACATTGGAACGAAGACAAGTGGTTGATGACTGCAAAAAAGTTCTGAGTCTGACAGAAACTGTCAGGCTTGCTCACCGTCAAATCTCAACATAGCACATCCTCTGGCACTTTGGCGACCATATACTCACCACCAGAAACACAACACAACATATCAGCTCATATACTCACCACCAGAAACACAACACAACATATCAGCTCATATACTCACCACCAGAAACACAACACAACATATCAGCTCATATACTCACCACCAGAAACACAACACAACATATCAGCTCATATACCTACAGCGGTCTTCTGTAAAAACTTCAACGCTCCAGGAAAGAGCGAGATAACATTTCGCAGTGCACTACTCTCTCAACGCGTAAAATGTAACTTGCCATATCCATGCAGTAAATATCACACCGATTACCTGCAAAACAGAAAAAAAACTAAGTGATTTCATCATTAAAAGATCTAAATGGAAGCCCAATACCGTAGCATTATTCAGCAACAATGGCAACAGATAAAATAATAAGACATGGCATCTAACAAATCGTTGCAGCACAGAAGTTACTTGCATAACTACAAATTACTCTGACCTATAATAAAATTATATGTTTCAAAGGCGTCAAAACATCTTTCCTATTCAATTGTTGGTACCAATTATTTGTATAGGTAGCATATAATTATGTAGTACAATAGACATGGGTTAAACTGTCAAACAGATATTGAAAAATACTAATGGAAGCATAAATACAGTTTGAATATTTCTTCACCGGTTTAGTTGGTAGTGAATAGTGCCAGCAAAGCTGACCCTGTTGGGTTCAAATCCCGGGAAAGGCAAATATTTGTGTGATGAGCTGATGAGCATTTACGTGTTTCCGAGTCATGAATATTTTCTTTGTAGGCATTTAATCTTGATAAGCCGATGTATACCGATGGCTGTTGGGGCGGAAAGGTTCTCGAGCTCCGGCCACGTACCGGAGCAGCGTGGGTAAATCCCTCACAAGGTGGACTGATGACCTGGTAAAGGTCACGGCAGTCCGTTGGATACGGGTGGCGCAGGACTGGTCATAGTCTAAAGCATGTGCTACACGGTTTACAACCGCGGTTTCTGCCACGTGACCTTGGTAGAAGCGAGGTAGAAACTCTGCTGTCTACACGGTTTACAACGGCCCCAAACTTCAGTGTGTTTGAAACGCTTGTGCGGGGCAAACGTGCGCGGAACACCTACTGAGACGCCATGGCCCCTTCCTTGTCGAAATTTCAAAAGGTCGGAGTTTGTTTTGCACTTTTGTGTGCAATTGAAGAACTAAAACAAAAAAAAATGATGGCTGACCGCTCGTTCGTTCGCCGACGCCATTTTGAACCTAAACCTGCGCGACACGTCTACACTCGGTGCGTGCGGCGTGCGACTGTCGTTCGCGTGTTTAAAACCAGCGGCTACATGGTTGTAAATCACCGTTTCCGCCAAATGGTTTGCCGACCGCGCCTGCCAACCAAGGTCATGCGAAATTTGGTTTGCAACTACTGGCTACATGGTTTACAACGGCTGTTTTTCTACCAAGGTTACGTGGTAGAAACCGCGGTTGTAAACCGTGTAGCACATGCTTAATTATCAGCATTATTTCAACATGTCTCACGAAAGTTTAAATTTTATTACAAAATAAGTGTCTAGTTCCCATAACACGAGCTTTATTGAACTACTGTGGGACTAGATCAATTTGTGAAACATTGTCTATTAATATTTATTTATTTTTATTCACATTGTTGTTACACAATACCATCCGGCTAGAAGGACCACGGTTCGCAAACAGATCCCATTAAAACTAACAACGTTTAATTAAAATATACATGACACCTGAAGCTTTCATCTAACGAGGCTTGCGCAAGAGCAACCATGTTACCGTAAGTTGGTGTAGCGCAACAGTCAATTATGGGGTCGATCAGACAGTTAGGATTTCATTCTAATTTTATAGCAATGTGTTTACGCCAAGACGGTAGCGGTGGTAAGCAAGCTGCCTGCCTATCGAAGCTTGCGACAACAGGAGTAACAAGCGTGTTACAGACCCTTTACCGACTTCAAGACTTGTTGTGTTGACAGAAAGAGATGTGAAGAACCCTCTCTCTCTACACAGCACATTCCCAGGAGCTATGGCGACCTTACCTCTAACTTCAAACACAGTTTACTCAACACAAAACCACACAGACTCTCAGTGTCAGAACATGCACGAAAGATATTGATATTAAATTGGAATGCGAAAGTTCAGTCGCTGATCGACCTCCACTATGACATTTACATGTGTTTCTATAATTGAATAAGGTAAGGCGCACAGTACTGCTGGGAAAGGGTCTTGGTGTTATTCATACCATTACGTGTAGGCCACGACTTCGAGTGACAGCGACAGCGGCAGAGGTGCTACAGTAGTGTAAGCGAGAGATCGGAACGCCGCCGATCGAGGTTGTGGCCCAGCCTTTAGGAGTAATTTGGCGATGAACGCTAGAGCGACCATTCATTCAACAATTTTGGATTCGGCATATATTTGGTATATAATTTTTATATTAATTCACTTTCATCTTTCCCGTGCGAACATCTAGTCTTGAGGCCTTTTAAAGCCTACTTTTGTTACATGTATCTGTCGTGCCTTAGCTGTTTTAGACTTGTATGATAGTAACATAATTTATATGTTACATACAACCTAGCTAGCATGACCGCATTTATGTTGGCCATATAGCATTCATCCCTATATATAATATTTTACGACATACCTTCCAACGACGAAATTGACTAGGTATTATTACTATTGTATTGTCTACAAGAAATACGCTTAGTTTTTGACCTATTTATTCCCTGGCTATACCTGTTTCCTAGTTTGCACGAACCGGGCCTTAAACAACCTTTACATAGAAGACATAGTCTCGTTACACAAAAGGTTGTGAAATGGACGTGAAATGGCAGATTCGGTTCAAGGCGTGCGCGAGCGCATGCGCGGTAATTAACCTTTTACTTGTGCGGGAGCTGTTAGATAGCGATCCCATTACCGCACTAGGCCGAAAAGAGCGTAACAATTAGAGACTCGACTCTTATGAATATTTTGACTACCTCACTACAACTTAAATCGATGTATTGCAAATTAGTTACTTTTCTTCCATCGATTTTTTTCTGTCTGTGATAAATTGCTAATAGGCATTGGTTCATTTTTCATTTCTGATCCTAATTTCAAATGGACGCCCGCAATGTCTTTTCAGGCCGACAAAGTTGTACGAAATTTCATTACAGGATTATGGGAACTAAGCAACTTATCGTTAGTAAAAGTTACTATAATGAAAGCGGCCAAAAAGGTAGCAAACTAAACTATTACTAGCCCTTACAATTTTACAGGCTATTTACTAAAGAATTTGCTTTTTTCCGCCATAAACTTTAGTTTTATAACTTTACACGCATTGCTTAATCCACCGCTTTTATGATCACTATAGCGATAACTTCGCGAACCGACCTTCCTTACTTTTGCAAGTATAATCAAACTATATAATATTATTCGAATTTAGTCTGTAACCTGAACAGGACAAGGTCGTTATTAAAACGACACATTTAAGAGATCTACGAGCGTGCGGAAGTAATTTCAGGTTTCATTGTCCACACTACTGCACGGCTAAGGACGGCCAGCGCGCTGTGTCGGGGCGACATGGACTATCCATCTCTTTCTAATTAGACGATTAGAAAGAGATGGATGTCGCTGCGAAACAGCAGGCGGGCCATCCTGTGATAGCCCTATTGAAGCAAAATGTTTCAAAATCGGTAATCGTCCAAAGTGTATGCGCTCTTTTGAGCTTGGTACTCGTAGTAATTGGTAACAGTAATTATTTATTTTCATATAGCAATTACCTCTAACTGCTTCTTAGAATAATTTCGGGTGCCTGGCACGTTTTATCCATTAGGGTGGTATTCCACTTGTCCAAGATCTTTGTCCAATGTGTATTTGCGTCTAACATTTTGCTTAAAGAGAGAGTGAGACGCAATACACATTCGACAAAGATCTTATTTTAATGTAGGTAAAATTTGACCATCGACTCCGCATAGCCAAATGAGAAATTGGACATTACGTACTGGCTGTTGGCTCCAGGAAAAAAAAAACATTTTCAAAACTGCAAACTACAATAAGTTTGTGACTTAAAAAAACCTGCCGGTCGTTTAGGGAATGTATGCAATCAAGTCAATTTCTCGGTACGTGAATAACTTTTTACAACGCATACCACTGCCTGACTCAACGCTTTACGCCCATCATGTATGATTGTGTGAAGTATCACCTGGGATGACGTTTAAATGGTGCATAACGATGCACTCGAGTCCAGCGAAACTATTCACAAGCCTCACCTTTCACCCTTATTAAATCGTGATCAGATCTCCGTAAAGACTACACGTATTCGGAGCTCAGATTTAAACTGGTTCTCCCTAAAGGAGTTGATAAGTGTCGTGAATATCAGCCCAGCTCTAACAATGAGGGCCCGTTCCATTACAGGTTCAAGGGTCGTGGAGTCCCGGCGCTGGCCTCAATGCGGCCTGACGAGCTATCATCTTATGGAGACTAGGGTCAGCGCTGTTTAGTTTACACTAGCGTCTTGCGTGGCTCCGCTTGTGCAAAAGCTTAGGTGTCTAAAGGAGTATTTTTGTAAATTTTACAAACATGTTCAAGACTAGAAAAATCTTAATAAAATAAACGGAAAAATGATGAAAATGAAACCAGCAAAAATTTTGGCCGTGTTTGAAAAGAGGGGTATTATATATAGAATCTCTTGAGATTACGACATAAAAGTTCAGGTCATTGGATGGCAGTGAACGCATAAAAGGTTCAGACACACGGACGATGCATTCCTCAAACCAAAATGTTCAGAAACCCGATGACTAACGAACCACATGGAAACACGCCACAAATAAACAAAGCACGGAGCTCCAATGCGCCAGCGTCGTGGAAACTATATGATTACGTCAATAATCGTGACCGACTGTGTCGCAAAACTGTGAAGCGACAAAAATAATGAACCAGCGACTCCATTATCCGAAACCGATAGCGATCGTGTGTCGACTAGATCCATGTGAACCGCTTGCATAACTGCAGTGAAACCATTACGTTCAGTATCTTGATGACTGGCCTCAACAACGGTAATGACTAAGTCAGATATACTACAGGAGTAACTAAACTGAATAAAATTGGATTGTGATGCAATCAGTTTTGCGACAAAGATGTGTTTTTGTTTGTTGCTGTCCCTCTCGTAATTTTGTAATCGCGTACCGGCCAAAGATTAAGGCACCCCGAAGGTGCCGGGGGCCTTTCGTCAAGTAATGCCATGTATTCTGAACCCCCTTCTTCCGCTTCTAGCCTCGCACCAGCTCATAGCTGTAACCATGGTTGCTACAAGAGGTCCACGGTTTTGCCTTCCTGCCATTCGAAAGAGATGACGACGTTGTTTATTGCTCCTCCACAAAAAATATGTCTTATTATTTAATTAGTGGCTCCGTGAGCCGTAGAACTCGCAAGCACGGTACAAAAACATGGTAAAGACATGTGTTTTTTATTTTATTTTGTACCGTGATACAAGTAATCCGGGGCGACTGGCACACGACCGCGTCTCGCGAACATCAATTTATGAAAAACAATTATTGCTCTTGCAGGAAGTTATTCAATAAGTTACCGCCAGACATAGAACAATTGCCTTTCAATATGTTTCGAAGGAGCATAACAAATGAAACTATTGCAAGAAAAACAATATTATGATATAAAATAGTTCCTTTTAGATAAGTTTTAATTATTTGCGTGCTAGAGTTATTATTTTGTAATACTTATATCAGAATAATTTTCCCCAATAATATTTTGTCATCTCTTTGTATATAGTTATTCTATGTAAATAAAGAAGTTTTTGTATTTTTATTTGAATTTTATAATCTTCGACAAAAAAATACTATAATAGGCCGGCCCCTAGACCTACAATTCCTTTGCACAATATTTTTATGGTGCAATATAATTGAACTACCCCTTGCGATCAAACGATCAATAAAATTGCGCAATAACTTTGAAGCATCTGACGCTGCCTTCATAATTATACCTATATAATATTGTGCAATACTGTTCCTAGACGGTACAAAAAAAGATGGTACAATAAAAATTAAAATTGCTCAAACTTTTGTTCAATCATTGCGCAATCTTCAATACTAACCCTAAACGGTCAAAAAGATTGGTCAACAGTCAACAACACACGATTCGTAATTTGAATTACAGGAGAACAGCGGGACAGACACCGGACACTGGACACGGGACAGACAAACGATTTTCGGCCTAAGCTGAATCACAGAACTTCGTTCGTTGGGTCGATTAAATTTTTTAAATTATTTCTGCAGGCATTGACCACTTTTCACCTAATAGCCGAGTTACAATTTTCAAACATCATATGACTCTAAAAGGCAAAGTTACGTGCGCGGAATGACTTGTTCCTGTGTGTTATGATAGTATGAAGTCATGATACAGCCGATACTGGCAATACTTCCACTGCAGCCCACGAACCACGACGCGACCGCCCCGCCGCCATTAGCAGACGAGAAATATTCTGATAGTAAACACTCAATTAACCCTTCCACGGAGCCTATAATTTAGAGAAAACTAACTATGAAGCGCAGTCAGCTGAAACGGCAGGACGATGGCCCAACGAAATAAATTCCTTCACATGTCCTGGCTTGCATACTTGATTATCCTTATTTTGTAGAGTACATTAAAATCCATTTTGCGGATAGTTACTGGGAAAAACATTAAACATTGGAAAGCTGTCACAATAGTAGCAGAATGCTAGCCAATTATATAGTTCCCAGACTTCTGAGAAGTATTCGACCAAAGATTCGATACCCCGAAAATCCCAATTGGCCATTTGACAAAGAAGGAATACTTTTGCCCTAGTTGTTATGGTTCATAATATCTTAACATCAGGTCGTTAATTAAGAAATGGCCACTCATTAATCAGGCGCCTGCGCGCCTAGATCGCGATCAGCAGCTTCGATTTATTACGGCCGAGATACAGGCCATGCAACAATCTGAGATCAAGTAATGTCACAGAGATACGAGGAAAAAAGGACTCTGACGTGCCTTAATACGTTCTAAGATCAAATGGCAAAATGTCATGATAAGGGCCCAAAGTGAATGCGGCAATCCTAACCAGCTCAAGCCAGAAGAGCTTATAGATGTACGCCGACCAAAGACTTGTAGGATTTTTGGTTTGGCGACGCAAGAGTGTAACGCTGTTCGCGACTTGCAAATATTCAATTATTTAACCGGCCACAGTCGAGACACTTCCATATCGAAACATTATTAGCGACGAGATAATATAAAAACCGCAGCAATAAATATCCCGGGAAAGAATAAATGGCGAAACGTCTGTTTAACGACTCCGTCAAGGCCGGGGTACAAATTGATAGCGATCATTATCGGAATAGCGCAATGGTTAATATTTTAGAGAATAACGAGTATTTGCGCAAGTTGGAAGCTCGGGATCTACGCAAAGATTTGCATAGTTAAGTGCGCACGCGGCTGCTACTGCGACACTGCACTGCAGCAAAATGTCCCATGTGCGTATGAACTTAGACGACATACTCCGTTTGAGGTTTTTTACTAAAGATTAGACGAGGTGTCGCCTGGACTTAACGACTTCATGGAAGGCGAAACGTTTATCCCTCATCTGATTATGAAATGAGATTCTTGCTAGCCGCCGCTGGCGGAATTTTTATGGGTTCGGTGGCATCGGTGGTGCCGTTGGTTCTGGAAAGAAATTTGCGAGAGAAAGGTCCTATACGTTGAGCGTGCTGAATGCGTATGTTCGGAATGCTGAGTTGCATCAGTAATACGCTGCCTTTGCGCGATTTGCGAATACACATCTGACTGCAGTAAAGAGAATTTCTGGGGTCACTCCTGGATTAAACTATCACAGGGCCAGAACGAGTGGGTACTCGAAGCGAGACCTATTTACTACTACCGTGGCAAATATCAAACGGTCTGCCTGATGGTTAGCAGTATGAAAGCTTGCGATTCCAGGAGAATCATCAGTGGGTTGCCGGCCCTTTATTGATTTGAGTATTCGGTGTTGACAACCAGAGACGAAGGTGAGTCCATCATCCTCAACCCAACACATCCTCGGGAGCTCTGGTCACCCTGCTCACCACTAGAAACACAACACCACATACCTACAACAGAGCAAGTAGTGGCGTCATTCATGAATCGTATAGCAGAAAATATTCACTAAAAAATCTAAAAATACACAGGTTTGAAAATAGTTCTTCTACGTTCAAATGTTTCTACATCGTGTATCGTTGTATGTAGAAGCAGGAGTCGAGATGCGCCTACACCTCACAGTGGGAGCATTGTCTGGATCCTAAGTGATAAGATATACACACTATTATCAAAAGATCGTATCCTCAGTACAAAATTAACTTGCACATAACATAAGTTCTTTACGAACATGGCCGTTAACCCCTGTTTGTACACCGCCTGTCGGTTTGACTCAATTAGGAACAAGTGTAACAAACAAAGCAAACTGACAACTAATGACTTCTTTTTATCTTTGTGGTGCATGTTACGGCTGTTGGATAACGAGCTCGGCGTTTGATATTGTTTGGAATTTTATGTAATGCGCCCGCGTGTTACAAAGGGCTGAGGACAAGCCACGGGATACAATATATCCTGTCTATCTAAAGGGGTCAAAGAGGCTGCAACAAGGGATACGGTGGTCATGTGCCACGGCCAGATGAAACAGAAGGCAGAGTTTTTTAGAAAAAATATATACTACTCAAAAGAAAATAGGGGTCACAAGTATGATGATAGTTACGTGAAAAAAAAAAAAGATATCTTTTTTCTAGTGATTATTGATTAAACTTAAACACCAGCATGAAAGGGGGTTGGATTACGAAGGGACGTCAATAATTAGCCACTTATCAATTAGTTTATGTTCGATAATTCACAGTGAAACAGAAATAGTAAGTGCCCTTATTTGTTTTGAGCAGTATATTATCATAATTATGAACTTCTAGCAAGCTTACGATTGTCATTAAAACACATTTTTAGAGGATTTAAACCCTATTACGAGTAAAATAATAGTTTTTAAACTTTCTTCCGGGAGACGTAACCACGGCAGGAAGCAACAAAAAAATGTCAATAAGCAAAGATGCTAATATGTCGTGAAGCCTCTTTAAAGCCTGACCAGTACCTCGCATGAATATGACAAACAGTCATTATCCATGCACAATAAAAGTGAAAATCGACAGTTGTTAATTGTTCGTCACATCCGGCTGTTCCCCGGGGCACTTCACTTTCTAGGAAGAGCCTGCGATGACGGACGCAGACGGTATACTAACGACTCAAGCGCATTGGCTTGTTAGTTATGACTTATGACAGATACCGTGGAAAGTCAGGCGATATATGGTCAAAAATGCTAGTGTAAATAAGTGTCTATTCGACCAAATAAAAAACAAGTATTATTAAATTTTTACATGTAACCTAAGATAGTCCGCAGTATTGTACTGGTAAAGCGTACTCCCCAGTTACGTGTATAATTCAGATGAAATCTTACCGTATCTGCGTAGGTGTGTAGAACGCTTAAGGTCGAATCTGATCTTAGAGTATATTATTTAATACAATGAATCTATTGGAAAGAAGGTATTTCCACCTCAAACTTGAAAGCTCAATTTATATAACGTCTTACCTATTTGGGTAAGTAAACTATAATGATCTTATAACTAAAAAAATAAAAAAATAAAGTTAAGTTAAAAAAAAATCTTTCAAAAGTATACGGAATGGATCTTCAGGATGGACATATGCTATATTTTATCCCCCAGCTCCGCCTGGGTTCCCTATAATAGTACGCAGGCGAACTATTGCTGGCAGTTAGTACTGGATAAACAACCAATAAAACGTGACTTCTCGTTAACCTGCTTAAGAATTTAATTAATTTACCTCCCCACATACCGCTCCAATTGAGACAATTGCATCCAGGAATGCGGGGACAACCGTAAAAAGACGTCTATTTCGCGACGTATATTTACAACGCCGTAAAACACGTCCAATGCTATTCACAACTTGCTCTCACCACTCACTCATAGGTTCTCTGACCTCGCAATAAGCGTCTTTTTTCATCAAAGTTTCATCATCATCATCATCGTCATATCAGCCGAAAGACGTCCACTGCTGGACATAGGCCTCCCCCAAAGGGTGCCACAATGACCGGCCCTGCGCCACCCGCATCCAGCGGACTCCCGCGACCTTCACCAGGTCACCTTGCGGGGGCTACCCACGCTGCGCCTTCCGGTACGTGGTCGAAACTCGAGAACCTTTCCGCCCCAACGGCCATCTTTTATACGTGCAATGTGCCTTTTAAGGTTCCTAAGAGAGAATTTACTAAAAAAAACTATATAATTAACGACTGGCTCACAGACTTTCATGAAAAACGGTTGAGAAATGCGACCTATAGAGGAGAACAGCCGTACAGCGGGACATCCGGACATACGAAAGAATAGTGGCCCAAGGCCCAATTGTTATTCCACTTGTCCAAGATCTTTGTCCAATGTGTATTTGCGTCTCACATTTTGCATAAAGAGCGAGTGGGACGCAATGCACATTGGAAAAAGATCTTGGACAACCAATACCACCACAGAGGGGCTACCGCGAAACGAAAGCGAATTTTCGCTTGCTTGTTCGATTGACAGAGGGCAACACGAACGAAGTTTGTTTTCGTTTCGCGATAGCCCCTCTGGTTACTTGAGTCGAGAATCGAGATGAAGCGTTGTGAATAAGTCTGGATGCCGCACCGTTTAGAGACGCGGTAACTTTCTATGAATCGGGTCGATTATACGCCATTTTGAAAGTAAAGCGGTAGAATACCTGTCATATCATAAAACAGGAATAATTTATAACAGGCACTTATATTGTAATAACAACCACGTCTGAAGTGTATTGTGTCAAGGCGAACACTTTCAAATACATAAACGTGGTACAAATTCTAGATAATATGCAAATCGTTCCATCAGATATTACCTAGCTGACGTGCTAAATGTTGGTCTAGAAACGCTAAGAATACTGATTGAAATCTCAACTGGAATTTTAATCAAGCCTATAGTCCAATCAAAGACGTCTTTGGCCCCTAAGAATATGTTGGCCAAAAAATGTATTACAAACAAAAATATTTAGCCATTAAACAAGTCCAATAAGACCATATAAGGTAAGTAAAATAATAATTAGAAGGTAAATTCAGGTTCTATGTTCATCATTAGTTTAGTTATTTCGCCTATGACAAACGAAATATTAGGATAAAATGGATATCTGTATTGCGAATCTGCTAGAAACAGTAAATATTAAGTACTTCATTTTTATTGACGCATAGTGCTAGTAATTATTATCATCTTAGTACTTTTAACGTTTTAAAGGTTATTAATTGTACCGAGGTGCCATACTTAAACGTCACGCATTGATGAAAATAGTGCAGATGCATAAACATTTTTTTTTTGCTAAATAATTGCAGACATTTGTTATTACGGATATTTATAATTAGTATCGTATATAATATACTACTCAAAAGAAAATAGGGCCACACGTATGGTGATCGTTACGTGAAAAATATATTAAACAGCAATATATATTTTTTCTAGCTTTTAGACTTAAACTCCAGCATGAAAGAGGTTAGATTCTGCCTTCAGAATATATTCGTATCCTTATACGGGAGTTCATTAATTAGCCACTTATCAATTAGTTTATGTCCAATAATTACAATGGCCCTTATTTTATTTTGAGCAGTATATATACAACATAATGATAAGGACGAATGGAAGAATGTTTCTTTATATCAGTTTCTTCAGAACATCCTTGTCGATCGGGGTACGTATTAACGGTACAAATGCTTTTGTTCTGTCAGTATATATATCTATTCAATTGCAACAAAATACAGGGTGAATTTTTAATGAGTGTCCAAATTCGAGTATAAGATTCTTCAGCAAAAATGATAAAATACGTCTTTTTTGTCTCATATCATACAAAAAATTTTAGTAATTGATAATTGCTTGAGCAGCAATTACTAAAAGGTTTTTTTGTATTAACTTTAAAGTTATTCCAAAAAAACCTTACCGCGCGGGCATCTCAGCGGGTAGTAAGGGTTAAAACGGCACGCCTCCCCCTCCCCGCCCCGCTCCGCGCGGCAATGAATCCCGAGTAACCACGCTGTACGGATAATTCTTTTGGGATAGACAATTTATAATTTAAAAAAAAACCTACTATTTTTTTTCAAAAATGGAGTCTATTAGTGATACCAATACCAAATGCCTACAAAAAATTTGGACACTCATTAAAAATTCACCCTGTATGTGACCAATAAGATACAATAAAATAAAATAAAATAAAATATCTTTATTTTCAGGCAACTTTAGGCCCATAGTTTGTTAGTAAACAAAAGATCTTAACAGCTAATGTTAGTGTTATAAATTAAAGAAACTATTATGCCTTCGAGCATTGCTATCGAGGCACTCTCACAGCGTGCATAGTGCTGTGTAGCTCGTTAAACCTAGCTAGCACAGCACTATCCAGCCTACCTGCGACAACCTGCATGAGAATGTTGGGGCTTCCCCTCGCAAAGAAGTCGTCAGTGTGCGTATCGGCAAACATGCCCGAGGCACTGCAGTGACGGGGAAGCCCCACCATTGCCCGGAACAGGTTGTTGTACAATATACGCAGAGTGTTGTACGATTTTTGGGTGTAGCTAGTCCATAGACTACTGGTGTAAAAAGTTTGGCAGTATGCCCTGAACAGTTTGATCTTAACATCAAGTGTGCAACCAGCAAATCTACGAGCCAGCATATTCCCTCTTGCCGCCAACGCCCTGCGCTCTCTCTCTATATCTAAGTCATCCTTCAACTCTTCATTCACAATATGCCCTAGGTATTTGAACTGCGATACTCTGTGTAATGGCGAGCCATTGAGGTAGACTGGAGGTACAAAAGCTGGGAGTTTGTTTTTACCTCTAAATACAAGGAGCTCACGCTTACTTGAGTTATACAACAAACCATGCTCCGCAGCATATGCCTCGCATATGGCCAGTAATTTACGCACACTGCCAATCGTGGGCCCCAGCAGCACCATGTCATCCGCATAACTTATGTTGTTAAAACATACACCTTCGACGTGACACCCCACATAGGTGCTGCTGAGCTCCACTATTAGCTGGTTAACGTAAATATTGAAGAGTCTGGGAGAGGTCGGGCCCCCCTGCCGAACTCCGCACTCAAGCTTATACTGATCAGATAACGAATCTGCCCATTTTACATTATTTGTCTGATGCTGATACCAGTACGACAAAATACTAATCAGTTCTTCAGGGACACCCGCCCTCTCCAGCTTTTTCCAAAGGACATCGTATGCCATGAGGTCGAAAGCCTTCGACAGGTCCAGGAAACAAGCGTATACGGGTGTCTTTCGATCTACATAGTATTTGACAGTGTTCTTTAGTTCAGTAGTACAATGTAGTAGGTATATAAGCAAAAAGGGATTAATTAAAGGACACATACATTCTAGGAAAAGGACGTTTTTAGACGTTCTTTAGGTGTCTAGCAAGGTAAATGTCTACAAGACATTGTCTAATCGGATATTATTCTGAGTTGTATTAAAATATGGCGACTTGAAAGAACACGCTTATAAAAAAGAGAAATGCCAGTCAGAAGTCAAGAACTCAGGAAAAATCTCGATAGCGAGATATAGGAATTGACGCGACCGGTACAGCGCCATCTATCAGGTAATATCACCGACTTATAAACATAGACGCTAAGAATTGCTGCACGGCTATACGAGCACTCACCAGTTACACGATGTAAGGAACAGAATTTGTTTACACCGTTACTATATGAACTCACTTGGTTATCAATCCAATATATACGACAAGACGGTTCTCTTCTAAGGAATTTGAATCGAAACATCGTTATCTAGTTTAAACTAGTGACAGCGCCATCTAGTGGTCCACAAAAACTAAATCGTGTTAAACATTAAAAAAATTGAATTAGGAAGACGCACGCAACGGTAGCCGATGTAAACGACTCGCGCGCAATGTGCGCAGTAATGGAATTCATCTCACACCGGCGCCTGCGCCGTTATAACAATGACCAGGGTTACAATGTTAACAAGGAACCGAGGAATCTTAAGCTCACAATACTGTTTGAATTTCATGCCTAATAAGGCAGGGGACAGTGTGAGTAGACGGAGACAGGATTAGACCGAGCAAACTAACCAGCATCAGCAATAGGTGTGATTCTGTGCTAAGCGAGAGATAAAAAAATAAAATGGAACAATTTTACACAAACTCGCAAACTTGCATCGAGCCTTAGAGTAAGCTCAATAAGGCTTGAGTTATTTATTTAGTTATATAATTACGTATGGATACTAGATGGCCACTTTTTTTTTTTTTTTTTTTTATTTAGGCAACCCATAGTCAAATACAAAAATAAAGTTTTACATTATGTTAAATAAACGACCTTGAGTGCCATATCCTTAAATTATTTTATTTAACTAGCTTCCGCCTGCGACTTCCGTCTGCGAGAACCCGGGATAAAAATTGACCTATATTTAAATCCAGGCTATCTTCGTGCAAAATTCCATCCAAATCGGTTGAGCCGTTTTGGCGTGATTGAGTTACAAACATATAAACATACAATTTTTCGCATTTATATTATTAGTAGGATAGTTGTAAATAGAGTCAGAAATAAATATTCCTGCCCATCACAGAAACCCAAACGCGAATAAAAAGTACACATTACAAGACTGCCTAGAATTAATTTAAAATTGTGCAAGATGCAAAAAGAAGTGTCTAAACAGTAACAAACAATGACCTGATATTATGTGCGTTTACGCAACGCGGGTTACGAAAACGAGATTCGTACTGAATTCAGACGTACACGTATCTTTAGTGTGAAAAGGTTTCATCCGCCATAGAAAACCTTGTGGAGTTACACCTTTAATACTCTAGTGCATCCTATTGCGAAATTAAACGTATTCGCATATCGAATCGAGAGCGATTGTCGATTGATTATTCAAATGGCACGATTTTGGAATCGCGGCGGTGATTAAACGAATGTCACTCAAGTTAGATTGGTTGACAAAAAAACTGGGTTGTAATATATACTGACCTCGGGACTCTCTAAACACAAAATTTTACATTTAAAGGTATAATAATAAAGCATATACTACTATAGATGTATACACTGATTCAATGAAGGTAAAAACAAACAAGCATCAAAAGTAAAAAAAACTTTAACCCGACGGAAAAAACCAGTGTTTTTATACATAAGTTAGTCCATGTCACTTGGAACATAATTTCGTATTGATTGACAACTCAACTTATTAAAATCGGTTCAGTTCCTGTCCTATACCTATATATTAAACGGTCGAACACACGTAAATACAGACTGCTAAAATCCCCTCCTTTCGGCTCGTCGTAGTCGGGCAAAAATACAGTTTAAGTACCTCACAGTAAATTTATCTTCTTACCTATGTATCATCATTATAGATTCATACTGATACTCTGAACTACATAACTACATCAATCAAAATTGTAAAACACCGCCGACACATCAAACGTAGCTAAGAACCTTCTCGATAAGTCAAGACTTTCGATAAAAAATCCCTTCGACTGTCGGGGGTTTAGGGGCTCCACGCGCTTTTTGGCTGGTTTTGACGAGTTTTGAGTTGATATTCCTCCGACAAACTATAGATATATTTATGGCACAAACACTTATCGGTTCTTCAATCCTTTTGCACGAGAGATGTTTTCAAAATAGTTATTACTTATTTATTTATGATTTATTGAAACATGGTCCAAAAAAGCTCTGTTTTTGATATTAGTATGTTGTTTATGCATTTTTATATCCTACTAATATTATAAATGCGAAAGTTTAGATGTTTGGATGTTTAGATGTTTGGATGTTTGTTACTCAATCACGCTTAAACGGTTCAACCGATTTAGATGAAATTTTGCACGAAGATAGGTTATAACCTGGATTCAAATATAGGATAGTTTATATCCTGGGTCCACGCAGACGAAGTCGCGGGCGGAAGCTAGTATGAAATCTAAATATAACTGTTCATTATTGACGTCTCGAACAACTCACGAGAGATTTTTACTTTTAACGAATTTTTACAAAAGTTACGTCCAAAAAACTGGTTTTTGGCCGGAAATTGACATGTTGGTGGCATATATCTCGAAAACTGTGAGTTTTTAAGTAAATATGGGATACTATTTCGGTAAACCTCGTTATTGTTAATACGATAAGCCATAAAAAACACGAAAACACCGACAGTTACAGATCGAAGGTCATGGGAGCTAGAAGCCCCTTATAAAGAAATCAAAAGTAAAGAACTATACATTTCCTACCAATACAACTTATTTTAATAAATATTTTGTTACGTGTTAATTTAACGTGGAAGTTACCACTATCAAATTTTAAACGATATGATACAGAGAATCAATATAATGGAAAAATAAACCATCATCGCCTCATATCCAGAGCAAGACTCGAACTTGCTACCTCTGAGCACTGTACCGGTAAACCAGAGGTCGCAAGTTCGAGTGAACGCAAAACATTACAAACAAAAATGGAGCAGGCTGAACAGAAACAAGCCGTGTTATTATCCTCTCCAATAATATAAATAACCGTACCTGTTCAACAGATAAAACTAGTGCTTACGATTCAAAACATACAAATTCCAACACTGACTCGCATTATGCAATAAGGATGTGATTATCGGTTTCACGTAATTCCGCTGGCCGGTCTGCAAGAGCTTATGCGCCAGAATTTCAGACTGACTTAGGCCCTTTTAGAATAGATGTTTAAACTAGACAGGACAAGGGACGGCGCCTAAGTCCTACGCAACCTTCCGCCCACTGCGCTCTCTAAAGGAAAAAGGTAACAAGACTGTGTGAAGATTCTACTCTTTGATCGTTTTTGTTTGGAGCGTAGCTGACATCTAGGTCACTGTTTGCACGGCGTCTGAATTAATATTAAGTTGAGATAGGCCTAAAATTATGAACGAGATTGGGATAGATACACTATAGACTTTGTCTTTGAGGACGAATGAAAACGTAAGAAAACAATAGTTTGTTAGGTAAATTCTGTAATAGTCCTCGGTTGTAATTTATGTAACATCAGTTACATAAATTACAACAGCCAAATAGCATGATCACGTTTATATCGGATATAAACCAATTCTCTCTTACTATTAGCAAGTATGTTAGTGTGAGGGGGACGAAAGCTTTTAATTGCGATCAAGCTAGCTAGAGGCTTGTACCATCGCAAACACAGTTAACTGACCATCCGTGCACTTTATGTGCATTGTAATAAAGTTCATTAAACAGGATGGTTAGTTAACTGTGTTGGCGTTTGTACAGTAATCAATGTCATCACCTTATATTACTTATGGCATTCTTGGCTCTACACGAAAGCCTAATCGAGCCTTCTGGAATAATCTACAACAAGTCAATTCACGCTTCACCGTAAATATGCGTAAGATGCGTTACCGTCGCGACGGGCACGGCCGCCGGCGAGATGACATTGTACGCTTCACCTATGGCACACTTGAACGACGAACCTCTACGGGAAAGCCTAATCGAGCCTTCTGGAATAATCTAGAAGCCGTTTCGCGCTTGACCGTATTAAACATATGTGTCGCGTTCCCGTCGCGACGGGCACGGCCGCCGGCGAAATGACATTAAATTAAATTAAATTAAATTAACGTTTATTTCAGGCCATGGCCCATATCGTTGTTAGTAAGTACAGACTTAAAATAATTAATGGTAGTACTACTACTACATTAAATACCTACGTATTTTCTATTATTATTATTATTATTTGCCATCTTAACGAAGAGAACAGGCCCGGCGCATCATTAAAGAATAAGTAACAATTTAAGTTTAAAATATAATCATCAAAATCATAGTTACAATTAACATTGGAAATAAATTATAAAATCGTTAATGCGTGTCGTAACAGGTGAAATATTAATAATATTGGTAAATCTCAAAAAATCTAAATTGCGGAAAATTAAAACATTATAAATTACATTAATTAGTACTTAGAATTGAATTAAATGTCAAATCAAAAAAAAAATTAAAGTAAAATAAAAAAATAAAGTAAATAAAATAAGATTTCACCCGTCAAAATCAACAAAGCTTGAGTGCATTTACCTCGTCATCACAACCACATGCAGCCCCAGACGAGCCACAGGCTCAGCAGAGGCCAAGCTCGAAAGAGCATACAACAAAGAAACGGCAACGGCGGCTATGACACACTGGAACGACGAACCTCTCCGGGAAAGCCTAATCGAGCCTTCTGGAATAATCAATAAGCCGTTTACGTTCGGTATAACGCCTTTACAAAGGGAACCTTCAAGATAATCTCGCAAAATACTCGTCAATTTGGGCAAATCTTTCGTAATTTATTCACATACGGAATCGGCTTATATTACAAGTGTACTTGATTGTCCAAACGCAGTGGATCATAGTTATTGATTGATATCTGTTTGATTGAGACCTCACCTTGAATGATTTCTAATGTTTTTCTGTGGGTGTATCGCACTGCTTGATTTCGAAATGATTACTTACGTGTGAAGTGACCTAGGAAAAAAGCATTTGATAAAAATAATTGCGTATGTATGCCGCGTATTTCTTCAATCTAATGGCTGACCTGTCAGATTGACTACAAATGATCATTACTTACAAGTTTGTCAGGATCAGGAAGCAAAATGGAAAACCATGAACTCTACTCACCCAGCGGTAAACAGGGGGATTATACATATGTGTGTATGTATCACTTTTAGCAACTAACGTCAACTAGCCAAGGGTCAAATAACCATGGAAAACATAAAGATACATGAACGAGGAGCGTGTATCAGATATCAGCGCCGTTGGGGATAGCAGATACTAGAGATGGTCTACGGTCCGCCCGTCTGTTCTAAAAGGCGGGGTCGCGAGTGTTTCTTACTCGCCTAAAAACCTCAGTACGGCTATCACAAACGGCGCGCGAGCTCTCTAGATTTTTCTAGCACTATACCTCTCTTCCTAAGTTTTCTAATAAGAGAGAGACGGATAGTGCGAGTAAAATCGAGACAGCTCGCGCGCCGTCTTGTGACAGCCGTGCAGGGAAGGCCCCGAAGATCTTTTATCGTCGTCCTTAAAATGGCGGTCCGCAGTCCGTCCCGTTGTAGCGGAGACGCGAGCCGCCACAGCTCCAGGAGCGCCCAAGCGCAGGAGGAGCCACCAAGCACCGAGATGGGGTGTTGAAGATATACTGAATGAATGGAGATCTTATTCGCTTTAGGATGAGCCAAAAGTAGCGAGGCGCGCCGGCTCCAGTGCGTTTATGAGATCTTGGGGTCCCCACGAGAGCGCAGATGGTGGCTGCCGTTGAGTTTTTAGTGGATAGGAATGCCACATATCCCAGTCATCGCTAGAAAGATCCCTATTTGCATTCGCTATTTGGACTATTTCCGATCTGGGAATATCCCCCATACAAGGCGTAACCGGAACATCACTAGCAGGTCCCCTGTTCATACCAGCACAAGCATTGCTCGCGCAGAACAAACGCAACCGAACAACCAACCCATAAATAACAACGAGGCAATTTCCACGTATTTAACCATTTTTATCACGCATAATTTCGGAAGTTGTAAACAAAATGCTAAGGTTGTAAGTCAGAATTTACGACTCGCTGCCTCCCGACACCAGTGCACCCAATAAGGGTAAATTAATAAGTTGACAGCGTTACATTTCCTATGACCAAATCAGCCCGATAAAACCGTTTACCCAATCGTCACCGCGGGCATGATAAATTGCACACTTGTGTTGAGGGGCGCGGTGATTTGCGACTCGGCACCTACAATTATCTCGCCTGAAGCTTGCATATTTTAATTTAATCGACATTAAAATAGCCCGGAACTGCGTTCAAGGGCGGACCAGAACAATATTTCACGCGTTTTCGGCTAACACCTTGCCCCAACGCAATAAGACGCAGTATAGAGTCAGTGGGTCCATAACGCGTGCATTGAACTTAAAAGGTTGTGACAGGGGTATTACGGTAATTACCTTAATTTGTAAACAGAAAGAATGGCCGCCGACCCGTCGTATGCTGAGCGGGCGTTAAATAACCGAAGTGGCCCGCACTTAACGATTAATTCGATTAGGATGCGAGAGGGCAATTAGCCGAGCTGTGGGAACGTACGCGAATTTCACTGGGCGCGGATGAGGTGTTTAATTGGCATGTATTTGCCAAAGTCACGGTAGAATAAAACGTGTTTGGAGCGAGCTGCCGATCGCCATATTCTCCTGGTAAAGTTTTCGACCATACAACGTTTAATTTCAAGCTTTTATTCTAACAGTGTACGTATGTTAGATTGCTTGGTTAAGTCAAATTCGACCAACTTCCCGAACACCGATCGACTTACAGAAATTATGTTTAATGCAATAAGTTAGATGTCAGTGCAATATTATGGTAGGTACCATAAAGCTGGTCTGATGAGAATGGGACCATATGAATTCCTAAACTACACAAGATGAAGTCGTCCTGTTTGGGCACATTAGAATCCTCTTAATGGGTCATAGACGGCTGATGTAAAAAAACTACGGTCGGAAGTAAGACTGTAACAAAAAATACTATTGATAGTAACTTATTTTCCAAATCGAACCACGTATGGAATTATCTAAACCGCGCAGCTGCGATGCGAGGGCGGCGGATCTGGCGATACTGACGTCAACTCGCTATCGGCGAAAAATCGTTTCGACTGACACTGGGGGCGCGCCCCTAACGGCCGCTCAGCATATAATTTGCATGAATCTTCATGACGAAGAGCGGAGGAATGCCGAGCTCCACAGGGCCAAATAGCTAGCAAAAACAAACAAAACACCAGTGAATCACCTCGCGCCTTTAGCGGAAGGTCGCAGGTTACCAAGGATGAGGCAATACGTAAATCAAATCTTTAACAAGGAAACTCGTACGGTCCTCAGCTATCGTTAATTAAGCACAACCTTAAACGGCCGGCCTTCGGACGTGACAGTCGCGAGATTAACTTGTAAAGCAATAAAAGCATCGCTTAAAGCGTTTCGTGTTAAAGATGATTACGACATTTACGCGATATGACAACCAATCATGTCTCGATTGCGACACCGAGTCCTTTGACGTTTGAATTGCCTTGACTCGATAATTGATGATGTTTATTTTGCACGCGACACAAATTTATCATCACACGTCCAAGTTATTGATAATTCAACAATCTTCGCGTCCTCACTCTCTATTATTCAGAGTCAAGTTGTGGCGAAAGGAAGGCAAGCTGCCCACACTACGCCGATAGCCAAGTAAAGCAAGCAAGCTTAGTACGACGCTATCGATAAAATCTAGTCGGTACTAGGAGCGTCTCCTCGCTGTAATTGGACCCAACATCCCCGAAAATGGTCCGAACGTGAGCTTGCCTTTGGCCTATCTCGGAGCCATAACGCAGCTAAAGTCCGCTAGACTAGGCAATTTAAGGCCTTTTGGTTTAAGGATGGAAGTGATATCCACACCGCCCATCACGATGATTTGCGGCCGCATTAGCGCAACAGGTGTACTGGGTGATAATTGTGCCCTCTAAGGCACTGTAAACGATTCAGATAAGTATCGTCGCCATTTGCGTGATGTGCGATTCGCAACCTGAATCGAAGCAGCACACCACAGGTCTCTATTATAACTTGACCCGAGATTAGACTACTATACGCAGTCCTATAGGTATAACTTATTCTGGTTGAAGTGGTTGAGTTGTGGATAAACATTGTGAATACCAGCCCCTGAGGTGTTGACTGCGGCTCCAGGGAAAAGACGTACGTATCAGGATTTTACGCTAACATATGCTCCTTTTAGTGGCGTTGGTAATTGATGGCGTATTACGCAAGCTGAGATTTTCCAGAAGAAAGCCACAGTATGGTTTTTCCCACAGTAATTACTTAATTACTCACCTGTCGGGATAATATTAAACCAAGAACTTCAATTAGGATGTGTCGCTAACATACCTGAAACAATAATATATAAATAATTAAATATCTAACAGCTGAAATTAAAAAATCTTTACAGATTTCTAGGAAGTTAATTTTATTTAGTAAAAGCTTTGTTCAATAGCTTAAATCCCTACATATGATCAAGAAACAAAGTAGTCCATTCAAAAAGCAACTCTACTACCCAAAGTAGAAGATTTCAATTCCAATTAAAAGCATAACCATACCAATTCGTATTCGGAACTTTGCAGTTGGTGAATTTTGCCGTGAAGTCACACAGCGGGGAAACCCTAAAGTGTATGAGCGAGTATTTTCACAATGATTCAGTTCTTACTGTGAATTGCAATAGTGTTATGTAAATAGAGGGAGATATGAAAAATAGGTAAGGTCAGGTGGGGTAAGAGGAACTACCGGGAAAGCGAAATTGGTATTGCCAACTACTGTTTCGCTTTCCCGGTAGTTCCTCTTACCCCACCTGACCTTATCTGTTAAGTATGTGTTTGGTAGTCAGATATCAGACAAGAATGTTGTGATCTTAATACTATGCTTCATCTGTAATGTAAGCAAGCATAAAACATATTCTGGAAGCATATTTTCGTTGGTCGCTTCTGATTCCAATCGCGATAGAATTTTCACGCGCTACTTCCACGCGCGTCGATCTAACGTATCTGAACATTGGGATGCGAAAGAGACTAATCGAATCGAGACTTAGCTCTCACCTTCACCAAGGATCCCTCAGGGCGCCGGAAGCTTCCGTCGGCCATCTTGTTTCGCTAATTAACCCGATATGCAAAGCGGCTCGAAAGCGGCATACAGAGTGGAGGAAAACAGGACTGACGGTTTATTTACATTTGGAGATCTATTGTGACGAGATGGCCTACTGATTTAGTCACTAGGCCTGTGAGACGTTTTAAGGACTCGGCTTCGTCAGCGGCAGCGGTGCACTAGGTGGGAGCGCGATGCTACATTCTGATACCTTGCCGTCGTCCCTCGAAGCTGATGGCCGAGCCCTAATACCCAAAGATGAAAACAAGCCATAGACGCATGCCTGAATGCTGAAGTTGTGCGTATCATTGGTACCGGCCTCATTTGCTCTGTTAAATTGAACACAATATGCCAATAGCAATATTTGGGAAATGAAACTGGCAAAGTGTTTGTCATATTTGTGTGTGACAGGATCATCGTGCAAAGTGGAAATCTATGCTGATACTATGAACAGGTAAAGTTTGTGAGGTTGTAGCTCGCAGGGGTAAGGCGCGAGGAGGGCTCTAGTGTGTTCCACCTGAGATCGTAGAGGCCTCCGAATTACTTAGCACAAGATGGCGGGTGACGTGGATTTTTAGTTGATAGAAATACCACATAACTCAGACTTCTCCCGAAAGCTGGGTATCTAGTTCGCAGGTTTTCTCCAGCGAAAAAAAGGTAATATGTAGGCGTTTATCTCACTGGACTCTGCAAGTCTGCACTCAGTCAATGCACTGTAAAGGTGATTAAACAACCCTTCTACCTCCAGGGAAATCAGCGGGTGCAGTAATCAGGAGATCTTAATTAAAAGCCGTCTGCGATATTAACGACCGCTTTAGCCTAGTTGGTAGTGAGCCTGACTACGAAGCAAGATGTCCTGGGTTCGAATCCCGATAAGGCTAATATTTATTTGTGTGATGTGCACGAATATTTGTTCCTGAGTCATGGATGTTTTCTATGTATTTAAGTATTTATTTGTCTATATAAGCATGGTTATCGTCGTCTAGTACCCGTAGTACAAGCTTAGCTTAGTTTGGGACTATATTCTGTTCGTTTAGGTATTTAAAAGAATGTAAACAAACAAAACTACGTGACTTGGTCATTCAGCCAATAAGATAATACAATGGATACAAAATGTTGCTATTCACAGCAATCTTATTGGCGGAATGACCAAGTCACGTGGTTTTGTTTGTTTACATTCTTTTAAATAACTAAACGAACAGACTATAGGTCGATTTGTGTAAGATTGTCCCTTTTTTACAAGCTTTTATTTACTTTCACCTGTCCCGTTGTCTGTCTGTCTGTCTGTAATCAAATCTTGCAAGTTAAATTTGATCCACTTCCCGGTGTCCGATTGAGCTGAAATTTTGCACGAATATGCAAATCGCGTGACAATGCAATATTATGATGACGTGGAGCTGATCTGATGATGGAGCTGGAAGGTGGCCATAGGAACTCTGTAATAAAACCACATAACCCCATCGAGTTTGGGCTCGTTAGAATCGTCTCAATGAGTAGTTGATGACGGTATAAAGAAAAGTACAGTCGGCAATAAAAGCTTGTACCAAAAATTTAATTTTTGTCAGAAACTTATTTTTAGTTTATTCGGCGCAGTCCCTAAAGAGACGTATACATCTTCGGTTAGACAGTTGTATTGTATCTAAATTCGTATAAGGAACGTATTTATAGCATTTAAAGTAATAACGATTTATTTTCGGTCTAACATTTCTTACGCTTTCTTACATAGGTGACTAGTATGTTCTCTCTTGTTCATAGAAGGAGGCGTGTGCCCAGTTAAAATTCTAGGAGGTTGGGAGTTGGGAGGAGGAAGAACCAGTAGGTCCTTCAACATAGATAAACTTTGCTAAGTGGGGTTTACACGGGTGACTAAAGCCGCACAATTATTGCGGCTAAAATCGACCGTCTAAATGGCAATTCGGCGTGACTAAAGCCGCAAGCCCCAAAGTTGGGTAGCATCCGACTTTAGACGCGCGACTAGCCCGCACGGCGAAAAACGACCCGCGTAAACCCCTCATAAGGTAGAGCACCAAGCCAATCCAAATCGGTTCGAGAAGATAACCAGTTACGTAACTCTTATCTAATTCTAAGATATACCTACATAGTCTAGATCTCCAACCTTGAGTGACAAAAAGCATGGAATTTACTAGAATAAGATAACATCACGTCACAGATAATGGGTGTAAAATTCCGCTATTCACGTCTCTATAGTAAGAACACGGTTACGCAAGGATATTGTTCGCTTGTTTTAGATAAAATTGTTTTAACAACCGTCTTATCACATTCCGAAGTTGCCAATCTAAACAAGTTGGTAGGTACTATACATATATACTTACATCTCGCGTCTTTATTTCCATAAGGACGGGGCAGTGGAATCTAAATTTTCAGTGCCGCTTGTTGCAAATTGCAATGATACATTTCAATATGAAAATGCGATGTGATAGGTTGCTAGTTGCATCGCCCACAACACACTTCAATGCAATGCACAGTTTCGCCACCTAGGGGAGGAAAGGGTGCTATACTAAAATACTAACCCGACAACTCAAGGGATAGCTCTACTACCTACTCACACACAAGGAACGTAAAATAGGTGCAAGTCATTTGCCTAATGGAGTGCTATGCGATTTGCCCCAGTTTTGCGGACTTTATCAGAGGCTTAAAAAACATTCGCTTCTAGTTAGAACTTTGCCTAGAAAATAGAGTTTTCTCAAACATGCTCGGAAAATGAAGACATTAAGTTTCTTGTTTAAGACTCCCTACATTTCTTCATGGCCTTACGCCAAGAAGTAATGTATGAGAACCCTAAGTAAAACCATTATTGTCCGCTACTCTAACTTTTTAAATGTGCTTACTAATATTAAACGGACAAAGGAAATATTACATACTGCCAACCACCACTAGACTCTGTAAGCATACTTGCGACATAAAAAAAAAACAAAATTTATGGCTTGTTCAAATGGCATGTTTAAAAAAAAGAAAAAGAAATTAAAAAATACAAATTACTTATTATTTAATTGATTACCTTGTATTTATTTTAATTTTAATATTTCCTCACATCGTTTGAGAAAAGCACTATACAATCCTCGGCCGGAACAGGGATTGCTGGACTCGTTGTCTACTCCAAACTCGTCCAGCAATCCCTTACTTCACAGCCTCTGCAGTAATGTACTATTTTTTTAACGTATTTATTTATCGTATGGCAAATCAGTGTATTTAGAACCGTAATATTTTCGAAAGTTTTTTAAACTAGTAGTACGCCATACTGTCTATGCAACTTATGCAAGCAGTGCCATTCTATGCTAATACATTGTTATTTGTTCTAAAACATTTTTTATACAAACTTATAGTGCAAATGCGTAAATAAACTTGATCAGCAGAACAATAGCATATTTCCACATATTACGTTTACATTACAAATCCGCAAACATATAACATTGTATAGCTTTGCTTCAAATAAGCCGCGAGATTGAACGCGGTACTAGTGGCTTCATGTAATAACAAAATCGAACGCTTCTGTGCGTACACGCAGCGAATTATACAGGGTGATTTTAGTTCATTGCCATATTCTTCTGTACATGATATTCCATTCTATACCTTGGTGCTGACTCTGGTACACTTCGAGAGATTCCTTCCCATAATGTCACTGTCGCATCGCCCTGTACTCAACTGTTCAATGAAACAGTCGTACATTCGTACAGTGACGTCATGACAAGTCTATTACATCTCTCGGAGTGTCTATATAGGGCGCAAGCTTAAAACTCATAAAACAGTTCAAGGCTCTTTGAAAAACCGCATAACCGTCGGGAAAGCCATAGCAGGGAGTTTATTCGGTCAGCGTTACTCTACGAGTAGGGTTTGCAAGATCCGCCAATATTTCGGATCCGGATATTTCGGATATATCGAACGGATCCGGATATCCGGATTTTTCGGATAAAACGGATCCACAAGGTTTTTTTGGTATAAAGTAGGAATTGTAAGTCCAAACTAAGAAAAAACTAAAAAAAGCGGCCAAGTGCGTGTCGGACCACGCACAACGAAGGGTTCCGTGCCTATTAAAAAGGTCGTATCGTTACTGAAATCTTATGGCACTTACGTCCTTTTCTTTAAGGAAGGCAGTTTTTTAGAAATATCTCGAAAACCTTTGAACCGATATTGTTCAAAACAATTTACGCTGAAAGAATTTAATAAGCCCTGTCCATGATTTTTTTCATATTTTTAAAATACACGGTTCAAAAATTAGAGGGGGGGGGGGACTAGGGGGTGCAGTACCGGTACCAGTCTAAGAACCGGGTACGAGTAAGTATCTATGTATATTACATTTGAGTTATTTAAATAAAAAGACGCCAGTATAATAAGCAACTGTACATGAATTACAGATCCCAAGCCTCGCATCTGTTAAACAGCACCAGGAATATGATAGACTTTATGTCCGACATGCGTACACACTCGCTAGCCAAGGACTAAAGCTTTACGTCCGTCATAATTGATGTGAAGAAGTTTCAAATGTTCACCAGCAAACCGCCACCCTGTATACCTGACATACCTGTTCGGCCATAAAATAACAGGCAATATCACAATCCCATTCGCACGTACCTCACCGCACGATTACAATAATAAAATAATGTGTAGGCTTCTGGTTTTGAGTGGTGCAGTCACTTTTACTTCCATTCTTCAGCGTGTGAAAGTTTTTATAGTGCAAGCAGTATCAACATGTTAATTCCGGGATACATATGTATAAGTCGGCGTTCTCACGGCGTATGTGTCCTAAAAAGCCCTAGTCCGAAACGGCTTATGTTAAATATACAGGGTGGAAGAAAAGAGTGGACACGAGTATATAACCCTAAACCGATGAGCAGGATCAGGATTATGTGAAGTGGGAATTCGTTATTTTCTTAGATGTATGAGAGAAAAGAACCATACCTGGAGAGGGCAAGTGTTTAGCAAGGCATACAAACGACCAAAAACAGCCTTTTTAGTCTTACGCCATCAGTGTTACCCAAATGATAAAGATTAACATTTTCTAAGGGAATTTAAATAAGATCGATTCGTATTCAAATCAAATGACAATAAAGTTATAGGCGACATTTTTTTTTTATCTTTCAGTAAAATTCAGAGAAATAACATTAAATTTCATACACAATTTGCAAATGAACGAAATGATTTAGGTCACTCACCTCCCACCCTGTATGACAACGACTTTTTACCACTTTACTCCGTTCCGCGCCGGCGCGCCTCCACGGCTCCTGCGCATCCTAACAACCCGAAGGGACCCGATCGCCCCCGACAATTCCCGAGCCCTCCCGAAGTTCCCCACACCTAGACCAAAGACGTTACAATTACTGGAGTAAAAAATATGTGCATTGCATTCCGTTTGCAATTAGGTTTTCCGTTGCGACAGGTTTTCAAAAGTCAAATGGTGCTCGAACTGTCATCGTCCGTCTTGTTCGCACTGCATTAAATTGTAGAGGATAGTATTTATGGCATGAGTAGGAATAAAGCGAGGGACTGACCCCTTACTTGTCTAAAAGAACCTTCCTAACACCAGGCCCTTAATTCGCCGCCGTACATTGCTAGGTCATAGATGGTTGCTAGACGTACATTAAATTGTCTTTGTCAAGTAGGTGTAGTTGAAATAGGGGCCAGGTATGTGAGGAAATAATACGTTCAAAATTCTAAATTGCTTAAACTTACAGATAGCATATAGCTGCTTCCATCTGTCTAGGGCCGCCTTGTTGACCATTTTATGCGACGTGAGTGCCTCTTTTTCTTTTATTTATTTCATGTAAGTGTAACATATCCTTGGTCTTCCCCATCCTCGCCTGCCTTCTCTGATGTTATTAATAAAAGCGTCATGTGTAAGGTGACCAATCATTTTCCCTCTCCTATTCTCTATCGTTTTTATCAGTGTCCTTTTCTCTCCTACCCTTCTCAGCACTTCTTCATTAAAAAGTTCGTTCACAGAACGAACTAGCATGCTTAAATGTGTCAGAATATGAACGCACAGCTGCTGTTAGTAAGTATATGGGTGCGGTTAACATGTAGTTGCTTACTTGTCCTGCTTCTGACAGTGGAAGAAGATATATGAGAGCAATAGGCAACCAAAAGCGAGAGAAATAACAGAAATAAAGTTCAAAAAACAGATAAAATTTAAAATCGCAACACAAGTGACATGAGAATACATTACAAATTAATTAACACAATAAACAAATAGCTGGCCACACATTTTGTCGAGAGAACAGTCTCCTTGTCAAGCGTCCTTCCGTGTCTAAGTATTGTGCCAATTCAAAATTCGTACGCATCACAACCACCAACACAAGCTTACTCGAGGGCTCGGGAAGCCGGGATCCATTGTCAGATTTGTCAGACAAGCTACGCCCTAGGCCAGGGAAAGTGATTGAAAAAGGAAAGTGCTGCAGGTGCGAGGCTCCTGCGAGAGGCGGAGGGAATGCGACTGTTATTGGGGCCGGCGCTACGTAACAATTAACAAATTATAGTTAGGGAGCTGGCGAGCAAAATTTCGATATGATCAGCACACAAGGCAGACGTAATTAATAGTGATATTTATTTATGCCCTAAGAAACATCAAGGTCCTTGTCTGCCACCATGGTGGCGCTGCGTTGTAAATTTACAGCGTTTCAAAAATGTTAAAAAAAAGGTGTGCTATATTATGCGCACACGTCTGCTTCTGACGCTGATGATCACAGTCATCCTGGAAACACAAAGAATCGTAAAGGCAGACATCCAGGGCTCTAACTTTTGTAGTATTCAATTTTTTAATTTATTTTTATGATTTAAAAAACTGTATATGAAGTGCACACTTGGCAGATTTGAATTGTTCGATCATTAACAATGAGAAGAACCACGGAAAAATAGTATGCTAACATGTTGCCTCTGCGTTGTCTATTGACAGTGCTCTAAAAATGTAGAAAAAAAAGGTATATTATGCGCACACGTCTGCCTCTTGGACTGATGTTTGAATTCCTTATGAAAACCAAGAAAATCGATGAGGCAGACGTTCAGGCCTTTGATATTCCAAAGGCAGACCATTTGTTTTTTTTTTACCCGACGCTCGCGCCAATCCAAGCAGGTGTAAATTGAATTGATCAAAATGCTACAGACAAGACCACATCCCGCCTTCATTCTTGTTTTTTTTTAAACGTTCCGAAACGCACTACCGGAGTATGTCATTGACAAGTTCGAGCACTTAAAATCAGTGAGCAGTGTCTGCCACATTTTTTTTCGAATCCACGGAGTCATAGTGAATCGAATGGGCGCAATGAGAACCGCGTGCAAATGACTTAGTAGTTTTTTTTTTTAAATTTTTACAACTCCGTCACATGATAATGCTGAGTCCTGAATGTCTGTCTCTTCGATTTTCTTCGTTTCCAAGATGATTGTGACCATGAACTCCAGAGGCATACATGTGCAAATGATTTAATACCCCGATTTTTTTAAGCAACTTCAATCCGCTGTAACGCTAAAACGCAGCGACATAGGACCTTAATTGATTGGACCAAATCAATTCGTAATGATGTAAACTGCAATCCACCTCGACGTGAAACGTGTGCAAATCGTATACCGAAATGCTCGCCAGCCTCCCTAACTATTAAACAAATACCTGGCCAAAAATTTTGCCGAGAGAACAGTCTCCTTGGCTAACGTCCTTCCGTGTCTAAGTATCGTGCCAATTCAAAATTCGAACGCATCACAACCACCAACACAAGCTCAAACGAGGGCTCGGGGTTCCATTGTCAGACAAGTTACGCCCTAGGCCAGGGAAAGCGATTGAAAAAGGAAAGTGCTGCAGGTGCGAGACTCCTGCGAGGGGGGCGGGAATGCGACTATTACTGGAGCCGGCGCTTACACAGGGTGCGATTAGCTGGCTGTGTTCAGTCATGGGTTGAGCAGAATGGTTTTATTGTTGAAATCTATCAGGCGTTTCCCGTTTTAATTAGTTTAATATACGAGAATGGACTCCGTTACACATGAGACTTAGAAGCACTATCGCGTTTTTTCTTTCGATTGATGCATTTAACGCCTACTTTGATATTTTTGATCCCGAGAACCTCGTTTATATCGGAGCTACGCTAAACTTTCATCCCCCATTTCAGCTCTTTAGGGGATGACTTCTGGAATGAAAACTATCCTATGTCCTTCCCCGGGATTCAAACTATCTCCATACTAAATTTCATCTCTATTAGAGCATCAGGATTAATAAATAAATTGGAATTTCAATTTCACAATCATTCCCTCGGCATCACCCTGTGGCTCGCAGGCTCGGCCCCGGCGCCGGCGCCAGCCAACAATAGCTCTCAGCATTACCCGTAATGGCCACAGATAACGTACAATTAAAATGGCCGTGCAAATCAAATTCGCAATAGGCCTAGGAAGAACGCCTTTGCCCAGCTATGGGAGAAAAAATACGACTAGGAAAAAAACAAATTCGAAATTTTAACTTGGAACGCCTTTGCCCAGCAGGACACAACAGTCTAGAAAAAAAAAGTAGGCCGAAACACTCGCCTAAACCCCAGGGAAGGTGACGAAAATTTTTTTCGCCCTAGGACGCGCCAAATGTGCTGAGGCGCCAAGCTCCAGTGCGCTCAGTATGAGATCCAGCAGGTCGATCACGTAACGCATTGTACGTATGTTAAGTAGATCTAAATGTCAAATGTTATATGGAAAAATGACAGTTAAACTGTCCTAACGCGCGTTAGAAACGTTACGTGGTTACCCCTCTGGAGGAAATGAGACCGCAGATGCACAATGGCGGTCACCGTGGATTGTATTTTTAAAAACAAGTAATAAATTTAAATTTGGAACTTAAGGATCATTTTGTGCACGCATGCGCAGTGCTGGCGCCAGCTAACAATAGCTCGCAGCATTACCCGTAATGGCCACAGATAGCTATACAATTAAAATGGCCGTGCAAATCAAATTCGCGATAATAAGGTCAGTGACGCGCTGTTTTCATGTTGAGTTGTACATTATCTGACAGAACTTTTATACGACGACGGTGGAAAATAAGCATACGGCCTGCCTGATGGCAAACACAACAAGTGTTGAGAGCGAAGTACCTTCCATCGCAAGCGTCCATAAGCTACAGTTTTTGCTATCAGGTAGGCCGTATTCGGCCTTGGTCGGGATATTAAAAAAAAAAAACTTGGAAACTCCTTGACCATTCAGCCCGGTCGGTGGAAATCGTAGTCACCTGCGTTCGCCGTGTTCCTCTTAAGAACATTTTACCTTGTACCTTGCAACGAGGTAAACTCCGCTTTTCCTACAAATAACGCGAGACGTTCAAGCGATTATCACCCTAAGGGTGTTCTACGCGTACGCAGGCAATTGTAAAACGCGGACAGGGATTATGTAACCCAATAACTCATTTTCAACTCGCCAACCGTATCGAACGAAGATTGAAAAGACAAGCTTATTTGCATGTCCTCACACGAATAACGCGTTATCCAATGTTATTCCACGTTATAATTGCGTTTCGTAATAATTAGCATATCATAAATACCAAGAAAACTTAATTGCGCATTACGATTCAAACTTTCTCAAAGTCATATCTTACTTTACACACCCGTTTAAAATGCAACTTAGTCGCTTCTAAAATAGAGTTTATTTTTAAAGGGTAGTAACAAGAGATGCGAAGTTTGAAGAGTAAGTGTTTGATATGGTTTTCTGTTACGAATAGTGATTTATAGGTATTGGGAACCGTAAATCTCGTTACGTCTCGGAAACTGCGTTTGCGCAAGCTTTGTTTGCATTGTCCGTGCATTCCTGTTGATAACTTTTGCAGGGTAATTCAAACCCTAATCGATTATAATAAGCTCGTAGTTTGATCGAAGATATCGGATGAAATGCGAGCTTGCGCGGGTTGTTACTTGAATTCAAGGTTTTTCCACCAGGGTTCGTGACCAATCCAAATGTTACCCTAACCTCGTCGGTAAGCCACGTAGAGGTCCTTATATATATAGTGAAAAAACCTTTTCCATTTGCCTCGTGAAATTAACTCTTATGTCAACGTAATAAAGACTGAAAAAATTCGCTTTATAAGTTTAAGGATTCGCCGCCTTATCCACAAGGCGCGGTGGAACGGCAACCCAAAGACTGATTCGATTTCGCGCCTGCTCCGACAGTCTGCGCACATAATTTATTCAATGTTTTGCACCACAATTGACACGAGTCGATTTCTGCTCGTCAGACAGTGAGAGATCCAACGGGAAAACAACTTTCGCACGCCTAATTCTTCCAGTAAAATAATTTGTATCTGACTCATTCCAATCCCCAGACTCCTGAATTTCCCGATAAGTCACATGCCGGTCTTCTTTTATCAGCTGGCGGACAAGGTGGACGTTTACTTGCGTGACTGACCGATTTTGGTCGAATTTCACGCGCGTCGCCCGTGAGGGATACTCGGCGACGTTGAAATTCTGAATACCAACTGTATATTGTCGTCTTTGAAGGTGCTTCATTACTAAAGGCAGCAATCATCCGGTCTCCACATTGTTTTTGTATTAGTCCACTTTTAAAGTCTAATAAATCATAGCTCTCAAATTTTCACGCGACAATTCCATCTTCAGCAGCGACTCAACGACTTGAAAAAGCAATTGAAATCGAACCATTGTTTTTTTTTCTATGTGGCCAGTGTGTTAAGAGTCCGCAGTAAGCTCGGCCGAATTTCACCTTCCCATACTAAACGTAGTTACGCTCTCATTTTAAAACTACCTGTTGGATTGTGACGAAACTTTTCATATACAATGACATGAGCTATCTGCAATTAGTTTATATGGTTCCAGTTTAGAAAACAAACGAAATACAGCAACAACAAGTTTTGTATGAAAAACTTAAATAAGCTGTTTTTTTTTACTATGGTATCTGAAGCTATATAAACCAATTACAATATATATACCTCATGTCATTGTACATGCAAAGTTTCGTTACAATCCAACACGTAGTTTCAAAATGAGAGCGTAACTACGATTGTATTGAGAATCGAGCTTACTGCGGACTTTAATATGATGAAACTTCAGAGATTATAAAAAGGTATACGTGTCGAAAATAAGTCTGTAGGTAAGTATTAGATTTCCGATACCTTCAGTGCAGCCCTCGTATAAACAAGTACCACGCGGACGGAGTCGCGGACAGAAGTTAGTAAAGCTATATTTTGACATTTTAGATTGCTGAATGAGCGACTTGTTGTTCCCAGCTAACGTCATTAAGTGTTGAAACATGTAGCAGAGCATGCTCGTCGACGTGATTATGTCATTATGGCACCGAATTATCTTATCTTTGCAAAGGTAATTAGGGTCATGTCGACGACAAGTCTCGTTCGACATCAAAGTAAATATTGCGTTAAACGGCCTTATGTAAAGGGTATGGTAAACTTTGTCTTTGCGTAATGTATCATAATATTCATAATAAGTATCTTTCTTGTTAATACTAAAAGGATAACTTTTTTTATATCACGGTGGCAAACAGGCGTAGGGGCTGTCTGATGAAGCAGACACCGTAGCCTGTAGACGTTGGCGATTCCAGAGACACACGCGCGATGCCGACTCTTTTTAACCCCCGACGCCTCTGCGTCGGGGGTTAAAAAGAGCGGCAGAGTCGGCGGCAACAGTCGGTCCTCTCTAGGAGTGTTATAAGTTTTAAGCCTGCTCTATACAGTGGGCCATCACGACCCATCGTACAGGACGCAACTATGCGTTAGCCGGAGAAAGACATCGCCGCGCCATAAGCCATCTGACACCACTACCCTCTCTACACGCTGGCCCATCCTAGTGGGCCATTAGGATGGGCCATCATATAGAGATTGTAGAGGAGCCATAACGTCTAAACGGATGGACCGATTTCAATGCGTTTTTTTTTATTCGAAAGCTTGATCCCGAGTGATCTTAGCCATGTCCAGCCAGCCGTTTTTGAGATATTCGACTTTGAAATGAAAATGTCGGGTGTTTTTCAACTTTTCTAAGTTGTAGTTATTTCTACTCTGAAAGCTCCTTACTCACCGCCTCGAAACTAAATACCTACAGAGCAAAGTAGACGTGTAAGATTATACGACTGTTCTTTAAGTCATTGACGACTCGCTGTCCAAGGACGTTTTGAAGGAAAGCTGTCACTCGCTCGTGATAACAACTTTTTTTATAAAAATTGGATTGCATTTGACCTATGCCTAACCTGAAGGAAATTTTAAAACATGGCCCAGGATGGATCACGCGGCCCCAAGAAATGCCTGTTCACTCTTGCCTGGAAGACATCAGGGTTGTATGATTTCGGAAATAAAAACGTCGGAACTGCGATACAAACCACCATAGTCCAATTTTCCCGTGACGCTGAAGACCGTAACAAGTGAAAGCACACCGCGAGAGCCGTTTTATCCACAAGAAGGCACTGGTCCCACCGCCGGCTAGTAAGCTAGAAAAGTTGGGCGAGTAGCTTTACATTGCGGATCTGTAAAGGTCGATTGATCACACTGTGCCTGGTCAGCACGCAATGAACCGTTACTCGCCCAACTTTTCTAGCTTACTAGCCGGCGGTGGGACCAGTGCCTAAATACGTCTTTAAGAGTCCGTAGTAAGCTCGATTCTCCATATCAACGTAGTTACGCTCTCATTTTAAAACTGCGTGTTGGATTGTAACGAAACTTTGCATATACAATGACATGAGGTATATCTATGTCTGTAATTAGTTTATGTAGCTTCGGGTACCATAGTAAAAAAAATACAGCGAATTTAAGTTTTTCATACAAAACTTGTTTTTGCGAATTTCGTTTGTTTTATAAACTGGAACCGTATAAACTAATTACAGACATAGATATACCTCATGCCATTGTATATGCAAAGTTTCGTTACAATCCAGTGAAATTCAGCCGAGCTTACTGCGGACTCTTAAGAAACCATGATTGAAGAGAGATGCCTCACTTAGAAGAACACATCTGGTTGTAAACCAGATCAAATCTGGCTCTCCAAGAAAATCAAAACAAACCACTCAAATGTCAAGCCGGCGCCACAGTTAAGTTCCCCTCAAGACTATACTAATTGACCTATCAGTAATTCCTCAAGTACGTTTTCCAAGTGCGTATTAAACCGAAGTATGCCGTCACCCTGACCCAAGCCGTTCACCAGCACTAAATAATACTGATTCTTATATGATCGATTGATTATCCTAATTGCGGGGCGCCTACTATCTCACTAATAAATTATACTACATCAATATTGATCAGATGAATGCAATTAGATTCATTTGTATCGTACAGACGCGAGCTGTGGAACCATTTTCATATCCGATGGTGGAATTGGAAAACAAACCTAGGTTATACCACATTTATACATACATTCACGCCTTTATTCCCAAAAGAGGTAGGCAGAGCACATGAAACTTATGTTCCAGCGCCACTTTTAGCATAAATGTGGGTATAAAAGATCGACAAAATGTGATATTGCAGTGATAGGTTGCTAGCCCATCGCCCACAACACACTTCAACCCTGCTCCCTCAGTCGACTTTTACGACACCCACGGGAAGAAAGGGGGTGGTGAAATTCTAACCCGACACCACGCGGGCACCACATTTCAATATTTAAAAAAACATTTACCGAATTAATTATGATGAGATCACTTGCCACATTTTTTAACAGCTTCACATTTGTTTTCTATCAAGACTAGATTAATGATTACTAGTACGAACTGTTTAAAATATATCAGAATCAATTCAAGTTCGGTATTACGACGTCAGAATCGTCAGATACGTTTAATGCAAATCGAATGGTATTATTTATAACAATGTACTTGCAAAGGCTTACCTTTGCTCGGATCAAACAATTACTTGGTTATCAGTATTGGGCAACGAATGCATGCCCAAGACACTTTCAGTTTACGCAATATTTGCTCACGACGACCCATCTTGTAACGAATCTTTATAAAACACATCACAAAAGCCGTTTTCACGACTCACTGGACTGACTTTCCACCATTTGAAAGGGATCGGATACACTTTTTCTCGAAACCACGCACGTAGGTACGATGGGCATCATTCGAAATTGTGTCTAAACCTAATCACAAAAAGTCGATAATCGAATATTCGTTTCCGGCCTAATTTGCTTACCTTTACAAGCTTGAGTGCGAAGTGATATTTTAAGGCGTCGTTCACACGTAACCCTCCCTTAAGCCAAGTACATAAGGTTCAAAGTCGTGGAGCGTGCGCTTGCGCAATGGCAAGTACCTACAAACCCGAGAGTGGCAATAGCACGGTCGGTTTGCAATGCGAATGACCTGCATTCATACTGTTCAGATGTTATTACACTACATTACACGCCAGACGTAACAGCTATTTGTTCGTACCCAGAGGATATGGTAACTGACACTTAGATTAGATTGGACCGGGCCAGTTTACGTCTAGAAAGTTATCCGTCATAGATATATTCGCGTCTTCAAATGCTAATACGGTAGAACAATAATTAGGTCAAGTTATAAAAGCCATGACACAAATCATTATAAGTCTATAACTAAACAGAGTTGATAACATCTGTCAAGTATGTAAAGCGCAATTTACACATGCATGATATTGCATTCAAGTTTAATTATATTGCGGGTTACCGAGGTACTGTGTTTTATCTATCAAACCCCGCAATGTAGTTAAACTTGCATCTAATTTCTTGTATTTTACAAGCTTTTATTTAGTTTCACCTGTCCCGTTGTCTGTCTGCCTGTAATCAAATCTTGCAAGTTAAATTTGACCCACTTCCCGGTGACCGATTGAGCTGAAATTTTGGGTATAAGTATACTTTGGATGACAATTCAATATTATGGTACCATCGAGCTGATCTGATGATGGTGACAGAAGGTGGCCATGGGAATTCAGTACTTAACTGACGTAACCCCGTTGAGTTTGGGCTCGTTAGAATCGTCTCAATGAGTAGTGGATGATGGTATACAGAAAAGTACAGTCGGCAATAAAAGCATGTACCAATAATGAAATTTTTGACAGAAACTTGTTTAGTTATACTTGTATTTTTGCGTGTAGATATAATCAAATACTGGTAGCGAGCAGCAGGAGCTATGAGCGATAAATGTAATATTACATGCCCAACAGCGCTACAACCAATCATATAGATTCAGATTTAGATTCATTTACTCACAATATAAGATTACATTATAAATTACATGTCAATTTAAAATAATCCCTATTGTGATCGTCAAAAACATAGTCAATAAAAATAATTAGTAGAATAATAACCAACATACATACATACATACATACAGGCCTTTATTCCCAAAAGGGGTAGGCAGAGCACATGAAGCTTATGTTCCAGCGCCACTTTTAGCATAACAGTGGGTATAAAAGATCAACAAAATGTGATATTGCAGTGATAGATAATAACTAACAATTGAAATATAACTATTCCACTTAAATTAAATTTATGACACAGTTTTCAAAATTCACCTAAAAGGATCGTCAGTAGGTACATAATATAATCAATAGTTTAATTATATCAAAAACAATAAATAAAAATTATGCGGTTATGTAAAAAAAATTACTTATAGGTGGATTTTCCAATAGAAGGTTTCTGATGTTTCCATTCGTATTTCGGCGGGTAGACGTTCATAGTAAGTGGGACCTATGATGCGCGGGTTTTTTCCTGCAAATGGCATGCGACGTGCGACTGTTCTTAGTCGGCCTGTGGAACGAATAGTCTTACCTGATGTCGAGGTATCAGGTAAGACTATTCGTTAAACAGGGGTAAGTTTCGTCTCACAAACATTAGAATTTCAAATAAGTATGTGGAGTAGTGCGTCATAATTTTGTGCGTTATGAAGAGTTCCCTCCATGAGTCACGAGGTTTCACACCAGCCAGCGATCGTAATGCCCGTTTTTGCATTATGAAGACTCGATTGGCATCCGTTGAGTTTCCCCAGATGAGTACTCCATATGTCATTAACGAATGGACATGAGCATAGTACACCCGATTTTAATGAAACGTTCGAAATACAAATACCGCACTACTCAACCCAGCACACAGCTTATCGAAATGGCACTTCCAGTTAAGATTTGTATCTAACATAAATATATACTTAAGTTTTGGGTGGGTACTTTGCATGGGTGGAAAAATTCTCAATGACGCACATCACGAAATTCACAATGTGTCCAGCCAGCATTCTATGAACAAATGGCGGTAAGTACTTCAAATAGAAAACAATAAAATCATAAATTAAATGTAATGGTCATATCACCAGAACAAGTCGTATCGGGCCCAAGAGCGGTAAGGCAGTGTTTCAATGTCAGTGAAAGTGGTCCCGTGCGATGCGCGCCCGCCATCGCCATTTTCTACTGCGACTGCGCACTTCCGACTACAAGCACGGCAAGACAAATGCAGTTTAAATTGAAAATTGAAAATATTTTTTCTCCATGAAGTGCTAATAAGAAAATTAAGAAACATGAATACACAGGAACCAAGAAACAACAGAAAATCATTTGTAGAGAGAGATACATTCATAGTCTCCGTGTCCATTACATTACAATAGACTTATAATATAAGCACATAATAATTATTCATAAAAACCTGTTGAAATAGGTGTTACTTTCATACAGTCACCAATTCAAATGTGACAGAAAATAAGAAATGACTTTAAACAAAAATTTATTTCGCAGTCGTATATAAATAAGCGCATAAAGGTGGTTTTCCACCGGCGAGGCGAGGCGGGGCGTGGATGGGCGAGATTAGATAGAAATTAGTATGGGACTTACTACCTATTTGCACTGAGCGCGCGCGCGCGAATTTCAATTCTCGCCCATCCACGCCCCGCCTCGCCTCGCCGGTGGAAAACCACCTTTACTGTGTTTCCTCAGTCACTCTCATATGTTTTTCAATTAGCTATTTCAGTTAGTAGCAAACGAATAAAGAGAAGCAAACTATCCGAGGACGCGGACGAGCGGGCAAACGATTGCGTACACTTAGGTTAATCCGTACCTTCTTCCGATATCCCAAGTTAGTAGGTTTCCGTCGAATCATATTCGAAATTCGAATATCCGGCAGTCTGTGTGAACCAGTGTAAATGTCATTCTCATGACTGTCGATGGTAATGTAATACAGATTTTGGCAACATTTATTCCAATCTGGCGACGCGGCAGCGAGACGGCCCCGACGCAACATTAAAGCGATTGTAAAATAACTGGGATAATTAATTTAATCCACCAGTTAACGAAATACAGCTCTCTCGAGAGAATATATAGGTGCATCTATACATATGGGTACTATTAAAGAGTGTCTGTGAGATTGTAGCTTTGTAAGTTTGTTTATTGTATGTAATGGGTAAACTGCGGAACCACTTATCCGATTGTAAAAATCTTTCAGGTGTGTCATCTAGGGTTAGGATTCTGGTGGCAGTTTAGCACAAGTAATGCAGTGGAGTCGCCATTATATATATTTTTTATTTGAATAAATGAATAACTGAACGATAAATCTGTATTACAGTACCGGCCAAAGATTTATCACCTTTGCGTTCTATTGTATGAACGTGTATAGAGTAACCAATTTAGGTTTGTTGATACAAAACATATTTTACTAGTTACATATTTTACATAAATTTTTGACGACAACTGCAATGCATTACTGTAAATTACACATTCTATAATATAACATTTAAATAAATTTTACTTGTTTGCTAAAATGTTTATGTATTCAAGAGCTTGAACAACTTGCAACTGGAATTAATGTTTCAAAATCTTGCATATGCTTCTTCTGATGTTAAACGGTTGTCAAGATTATGAAAAGCATATGCTATGGCAATTTGTTCCATATTAGCCGGCGTTATACAGTTTCTCAACTTGTGAAAAATCCATACTTGTATGAAACCAATTTTAACATTATTGGTTTATCAATCATTTATTCATTCAGTCATTCAATTAAAAAATATGTAACAACGACTCCATTGCTCTTTGTTCACCCCAATGCCACTAAACAACCCAACTCTAATAATATGAACTTTCCGGATAGACCTAGCCTATATTTTAACCCGCGGGTTTTCCTGCGTTCTTTGGGATACGCGGGCGAAGTTGCGCTGGCACTGGCAGCACGTTTTTCACTGTTTTCCATTTATAAAAATAGTGAAAAACTCTTACTAGAGCCTTTGGCGGTCGACGATAAATAATTTCTTGGTTCAGCGACAACTAAACTGGTTTTTGACTCTTTCACACGAATAGAAACCTGTCATCAATGTTTGGGTTCTTGCGTAACCAAACAAACCTCTCGCCGGCCGTGCCTCAAACTTGACATTCATCGGCGTGAAAGCAACCATCGACAGCTGATTGTGATTGATATACTGGGCTGTTATTCTTCACGCGCTCATGCGCCTCACCCCACCATTCACGCGTAACGAAACTAGACCTCTACCTACGTTCAATTACTTCGAATTGCGGCGTCAAGGTATATTTCTGGGTGAGCGATAAGGTGAGCTTAAAACAAGTTACAGAATAGCGGGGCAGGGCTGTCGCGTGACGTCAGGTTAAAGTCGAGTGGCAGTTGCTATGAATATACATGACAGTTCCAAGTCAAACTTGATATACGTTTATATATTAAGGTCTAAGTGTATAGGTTTGCACGGCTAGCACAAGATCGCCCGCGAGCTGACTAGCGGAGAGATGAGACAACCCGTCTTTCTAGGCATTCTGTTCGGACCCGTCAGTAGGTCCTTAAGAATTAAAAATCAAAATGAGTGACATGCACCTGTCAATGTGACACTTGTCTATTGGGATGAGTGCCATGCGGATGGCGGACTTGTAATATAACCTCACTTTGAAGCAGCGCCGGGCTGCGGAGAGAATTGTATAAATATAAGTGGAATCTGTTTTGGAACGCTAGTCCAGTGTTCAGATACTTTGATTTGTGCGCTCGAGCGCCAGTTGTGAAATTGGTGTCAGATTTTGACTCCGCGCGGGAGCAGTTCCTCGTGTTGGGATTGGGGCTTCGGCTCCACGAGGACTCCGGGAGCCAGGATCTTGAATTAAAGTTTTCCCACACTGACAAAGGTGTTCAATAGTTATTTGTGTCACAAGGGAGCAAAATAGTATATTTACGGCGAGGGCGGTGTATTGAATTTATATTGAATCCTGAACGTAGCGAGGGTTGCTACAATAGAATCCTGAGCGTAGCGAGTGATTCTAACGTAGGATCCTGAGCGTAGTGAGGGATACAAGGTGTTAACGCCCGAGACGAAAATAATTTTGCTACTGAGTGACACATACTATTTTTCACACCGACTATGAAGATATTAAAAAAAGATACTGTTAAAGTTAATTAAGAGGTTTTAACAAATTTTCTTAATTTCTATTATACTAATTCTTAAATATTACGAAAAATTCATAAATAAATAAAAAGACCGGGTTGCACTCCGGGAGTGCCAGCAGAACTGAAACACACTTGAAATATGTTCGTTTTGAATCGATTACGATGAAATCACAATCGATTATTTTATTAAGATCTGTTTTTAATTGGCAAATTGCGTAGAAGCACATGCCAATGTATAAATTAAAAAAGTAGCTTGAATAGAAAAGTAAAGTGGGTGGCAACAGATATACCTACAGAATGTGCCAATTAAGTGAACACTACAAATGGCATCAATTCTATAGAAGATACCTTTTAATAGGCCTTTCAATGTCTTGATGTTAAATAAAATATACGACACATCACCATCATATCAGCCTAAAGACGTCCACTGCTGGACATAAGCCTCCCCCAAAGAGTGCCACAATGACCTGTCCTGCACCACCCGCATCCAGCGGACACCCGCGACCTTTACCAGGTCACCAGTCCACCTTGTGGGGGGTCGACCCATGCTGTTGTATTTCGATTGGTATTATGTGTCATATTTTGAACATTTTTTATATATATTAATCAGTTGGCGACCCTATACTAGATGGGCAAGCGCACGCATAAGTTCACGAGACTCCATTCAGTGATTTCACTTACTCGGTGACATCTGACCTCTGTCAATACCGATCAATGAAATGTGTCGAAAGTTTGCCACAACAAGCAGTTAGAATTCGCTTAATAGATTTGCTTGGGACTGGTTCGTCAGGTCAGACTACAGGTGGGTCGTCGACTTTGGTTGCAATTTCCGTTCAATACACATTCGTAGCGCTCGTTCCTATAATACCACATTCCTAAAATACCATAATGTTGACAAATAATAATGCTAGAGGCACCGCGGTTTTTAATTATTTATCATATGTTTTTCAAAAAATGTCTGAGGAACTACAGTCTCAAACATCATCATCTTGTGCATTTTTCCATCCAGTATTGGCAATATTATCTAGTATATATACTAGATAATATTGCCAATAATATATCCACTCAAATCTATGGCAAGTATTCTGCATCTGGTCTTTTAAAATTGAATGGATCCATATTACGTTTAGGGGCATTTTTATATGTTAACATATTTTGATAATAACACATTCGTCTCATTCTCACAAGTACCTATGCAAAGTCCTTCAAAACGTGACATAGGTATTATTTATCACACAATAAACATTGACAGTGGATACAAAGAGCCAATTATAGGAACTAGTAGTAATTATTTTGACTAAACGGAATTAATCGCGTATAATTAACTTGTTTATTTACCTATTTCCGTGACCAAGGATGTTGTGACACATCCGAAACGTCGAATAGGAAATAAAAACAAGTTTATTGTACGCGATTAAGACCCGTTTACTCAAAATAATGATAATCGTGTAAATTTCAATCTATATATGATGACACAGGTGTGTTTTCTCCACAGATATAGACGACAAAATGGCCAACAACACAGGCCTGGTATGAGAATATTAAAGGACTTAATCTTGAGGCCCGCCGCTCCCGATCTATAAATCTGCGCGCGGGCGGATCGGCGCCGGCGCCGGCGCACTGCTCCACTGCACCACTTACCGGCTCCATTTTGCAACCATTTCATTTTCAATTTCATTCCGATCCTAGTTCAATATCAGTGTCTCGCAAATATATTTGAAACTTTCTATAGACCTTATAGGCTATCGCATCCTCAGCATATACTATATACATCAATATTTACGGACAATCTTCAACAAATCGACCAAGTCCCACTAAGCAAAGCTTGTACTATGAGTACTAGACGACAATAAACAAGCTTATATAGATAAATAAATACTTAAATACGTAAAAAACATCAATAACTATAGCTGCAAAGAGGGTTAAGCATGAAAATCGGAACGATTGATATTCAAGGCTTTAAAAAATTAGGGCTTTAAAACGAATCACTGATTTGAAAAATGGTTTTAGGAAACCCATAATATTTTTGAACGAGCTATCCAACGATACCCCACACCATGGGTTTTACGAGAAAAAAAAATACATCCCCACTTTAGGTGTAGGGGAGGTACCCTAAAAAATTTTTTTTATCAAGATTTTATTGTCCTGTTTCGTCGGCGTGATTGATTTATATACCCATGCCGAATCACAGTTTTCTACTGGTTACTGAGCTAAGCCGAAGACGGACGGACGGACGGACAGACGGTCATGGCGAAACTATTTAAGGGTTCCTTGTTGACAACGGAACTCTAAAGAGGAGAGGAGCTATGATGACATCTTTTTTGTATGGGAAAAAAATATTTTTAGTTCTGAAACCTATCGTGTGGTATTAATGGCTTACTAAGACGATTCTAAAAATATTATCACATCATTATATTTCAGTCACTTGTTTTAAATTAAAATAAAAATCATTATCAAAACGTAACAAGTTTGGGCTCCTCCGGATATTATACGGTTGAATCATTATTTGTAAATAATAGCCTCATATCCTTTTTTCCTTTGCCTTAAGGTTTGACTGGTAGAGAATGCCATTTGGCATTAAGTCCGCCTTTTGTACGATAAGTTTTCTTTTGTGCAATAAAGTTTAAATAAATAAATAAATAAATATCCAACCCCAAGAAAGCCTTTTTGAAAATATTTAGATTTAAGTAGTATTTATTTATATTACAAAATGTAATAAAATCACAACTCGTTGAAACATGTATAAAAAGTTCCATTTTAGACACCGAGGATGATAAATATGCGAGAGGAGTTTTCAATCATATTCATATTATTATTATTTATTTTATTTAAAAAACTATCAACTAAATATTTAAAAAGAAAGCATAAAACATTGGTGTTATTGCAACTTTTATTTTGCTCATCAAAATTGAAAAGTTTATTTTTGGCCTTATTTTTATAAGGCCTTCATGGATGAGATCACTAAACATTAACGTTTTAATTAAGTGAAATTGTTGACAATTAGCTAATTGGACTTATTATTCTGAATGAAAATAAAATTCAAACGAAACATTAATCAAATTTCAGTTTTTTCTATGCAATTCAACTTTTCCAAAACCGTTAATGTTCAACCGATGGCTTTATGGCGATCCGTTATCGATTTCAAATTAACAAGCTCCACTGAACCGTTAGTAGTGCCGATAAGATCACTGAATCGTTAACTTTTATCGATTTTTGTTCGATGATTTTTATAACCTGTCCAGGTTGTCTATTATTCGCAAACGCTAACTCACATTAGAAAAATTATAAAGATTACAGTTTTTTGTTGAAATTAAATTCCATGACGAACTGTATGACTCTTAACCCTGACCCCTTTATCAGGGTTGGCCTTATCACACGATAAGTGACAGGATAAAGCGTCCGTCACTGGCTGAACGAGACGACGCTCCTATCTTGTCACTTATCGCGTGATAAGGCTGACCATGATACGCGGTCTGGTCGCGGGAGTCCGCTGGATGCGGGTGGCGCAGGACCGGTCATTTTGAGATGCCATATGATGATGATGATGCTGGAATGATGACTTCTAAAGGGACCGGGGGGGCGGGGGGGAGATCTACTACAAAACCCCTTCCTAAATGCTTTTTTACTTAGAGCAACTAATATTTACAATTTCACTTATTCATATGTAACTATGTCTATGAAATGAAACTATGTTACTTACTATCTTACGAGAATGTAACTAGATGTTCTCGCAATAAATAATTGATTGATTGATTGAAATGAAAATAATTGATTCCAGAAACAAGTCCATATTAAGTACCTACAGCATTCATACGCAGTTTACTGTCTAATCAACTAATATGGAAGCCATCCACCCGTATCTTAAAGTAAACATTACTAAGATGACGACATAGTAATTTCAGCACTATCATGTTTGCATATTGCTTGTAATTAGTAAACGTAGGATTCCAGGCAAGCGTCACTTGCACTTGAACTGCGTGTGTAATGTCTATGTAAATAAATATGTAATTAATTGCGTAGATTACGGTATATATCACGAGGATTTGAAAACTTACTATATATACTTGATTGATAAGTACAAGCGTGACGATCGGCGAGCCCAGTGGGTAGGATTGGCTCCTAATATTTATTTATTTATTTATTCAAGGGGCTACCCGAGGTTTTCATCGATATTTGACAAGTTTGGAATCGTATCTCCTACTTTTGCACTACAGAGAATATATAAATCAAACGGCTATTGGTTCTTCAATCTTTTGTCTCCATTTTGGTCCACCGGATTTTGAAACAAATGAATACTTAATTTTGTATGTTTTTTTAAACATTGTTTAATAAACATTTATTTTGTATTTCTATTGACGTGAAAGATCTAACATATACGAAATCTACATGTTTGGGTTCGTCTGTGACGTCTTGCCCTAAAATTGTTCAACTTTGATGCCAAATATCTCGAAAACAATGAACTTTGAAGTAAATATGGGATACTATATTGCTTAAAGCCGTTGTTGTTAATATAATTAAGCTACAAAAAACATTAGAAAACTAAGGGATTCAGATCGAAGGTCATTGGCGTATGGGAGCCCCTTAAGCGTGCCTTCTGCCATCACTGTCGGTGGAGTAATTTCCAATGTATTCGAAAATATTCCAATCCTTCTATTTAGATAAATACAGTGTGGTGATTTCTCCCTTGCCTTGTTTACGAATCGACCTCTCGCACCGTGATATAGTCTGAATAAGAGCCCAACCAGACTTATCTGCGTTCGCCTGTCAGTACTAATGGCACTGCTGTCAACATCTTGAAATCTACATATACATTAAGGTGTCGAAAACGCTGCTGATATGAAAGATAGCATTTGTATTAATATTAATGGGTGAGAAGGACGAATATGCTGTAATCTGTGACTAATCGTTCGTTTAAAAAATATAAAACCTAACCCTTCTGTAGCAAAGTGAGACGAATGTATGTTTTTCTCTCTTACCCTTGACTCAAGATTAAGTAACTATTTATGCATATTTAATTATATTTTAATAATACTCAAGGCAGTTTACTCCTGTTACCGCACGCCCCTGAACCTAACCTGACTTCACAAGCACGCATCTCACTCGCCATCGTCATTCAAAAAGCAATCGTATCTCATTTACTTATAGCTAATATTCCGGTGAAAGCTGACCTGTCCATCCGATTTCCTGATTAATGCGACATAACATAACATACGTAAGTTGATAAGGTAAAACAAAGGTCGTGACGATTCCTGGTATAGCCAGTTTCGCAACTACGTTAACAATGGTATGTTCGTTAGAGAAAGTGATTTTCGCGAGGCGTATTTGCATTTTGGTGTCAAACCGTGTTTTTCTGACACATGGTGTTTTCACAGGCTTTGTATATTATTCTGTAATATGTAAATTAGAAATGCAATATATCCTATTGCGTTTCTACTCTTGTCAAACAGATAACCAATCAACACTATCATGACACATTCTCAAAAAATTATATGCTCAAGTATAGGTATATCCTTTTTTTCCAAACTTTAAAAAAGGGCTGGACTGCTCATAATAAAACTTCATTTTCCAGGGAGTCTAGGAGTTTCACAGGTTTACCCCCAGCACAGCTTTTACAGGACAGCCCGCGACCTGTGTCGCGGCGAGACGGATGTCTCTTTCTAACCGTTGTAGTTAGAAAGAGACTGATAGTCTATCTCGCCGCGACACAGCTCGGGCCGCCTTGTGATAGCCGTGCTGGTTCGGAACGGACAAACTGTACGACGTAATATCTGGAACATGCCACCAAGCCAAGTAAAGTGACGCTGACGACTTAAAAATTAAGTATTACGTAAGAAGACAAAGGATGGTGTAATCCTTCGTAAACTAACAACTAAAAATTACTTCATTCCCGATTAGACATTATAAGCGAGCACCAAGAATTTTCAAAAATGTCTCCGCATCGCTGACAGTATTGCGAAACATTATCAAAGAATTACAACACAATACTAACTGCCATTCAAATACACGCCCTAACTCGTTATGACAAGGCACACTACCGTTATTCAATCAATTAACCCCGTACTTAATTCACTTGATTTATTCGATTAGAGCTGACGATTAACGTCTTGATAGATGAAAAGGTAATTAAATATTATTAATTCGGGTTTCTAGGGCTGTGATTTGGTTTAACGTTGATTGAGTTGCGTGTGCGCATATCAGTGCCAACGTGATCGATGTGGGCGTATCTGTAGCATCTACATGACGAAATGTGCATTAAAAATACTAGTAAGAAACGTAGGCAGGGGCAATGAAATCAGTTACATTTTGTAAATGCTTACATCTCATGAGTGTGTCTATCAACTATTTGGTGCAATGTTTGAGATTCGGATCATCTGTTAAGTATCATTTAATTTTGAGTACTTACATGACAAAATGAGCATACAGCCAAATACTCAAGAAACTGTAGACATAAGCAATGAAACCAGTTACAACTTGTAAATGATAGAAAACTGTATTTACCTCTCTTGAGATGACTTGAAGAATATTGATAATTAACCTCCAAATGGTACAAAGTTGTACTCTCTGCCGAGGCCTCTATAAGGTCGCGGGAGTCCGCTGAATGCGGGTGGCGCAGGACCGGTCACTTTGGCACTCTTTGGGGGAGGCCTATGTCTAGCAGTGGACGTCTTTCGGCTATTATGATGATGATGATATGATAGTTAGGGAGCTGGCGAGCATTTCGGTATATGATTTGCACACGTTTCACGTCGAGGTGGATTGCAGTTTACATCATTAGATCATTACGAATTGATTTGGTCCAATCAATTAAGGTCCTATGTCGCTGCGTTTTCGCGTTACAGCGGATTGAAGTTGCTTAAAAAAATCGGGGTATTAAATCATTTGCATCTTGGAAAGGAAGAAAATCGAAAAGGCAGACATTCAGGACTCTGCATTATCATGGGACGGAGTTGTAAAAATGTTAAGAAAAAAAGCTCTACTAAGTCATTTGCACGCGGTTCTCATTGAGCCCATTCGATTCACTATGACTCCGTGGATTCGAAAAAAAATGTGGCAGACACTTTGCTCACTGATTTTAAGTGCTCGAACTTGTCAATGACATACTCCGGTAGTGCGTCAGAAGCAGACGTGTGCGCATAATATATCACACCTTTTTTTTTACATTTTTGAAATTTACAACGCAGCGCCACCATGGTGGCAGACAAGGTCCTTGATGTTTCTTAGGGCATAAATATCACTATTAATAACGTCTGCCTTGTGTGCTGATCATATCGAAATTTTGCTCGCCAGCTCCCTAACTATGACGAGTGATGAGACCGTATGTCAAAATTGGCAGATCAAAATGCGATCGTGATAATACATAGTTTTAAAAGCATAATACAAAGTACGTCCATACGTCCATTCTAGAAACGGAATATCTATATACTTACTAGATTGCAACTCTGGTGAACTCGGTCATTGATTGATGGTCATAGAGTCTTAGGTAGAGTCATAGGTCATAGGCAGATAATGTATGTCAACGTACCTGAAACAAAAACAAAAATCATTAAACATATGTTATATATTTAAGCGCTTGCTAACACATGCCAACTTGCCAAGTAACAGATAAAACTATAAACTCATCTAAGTTGAGAACGGACGGACGGAACGGATGAACCTTACCGGACGTCAAAATTAAGGTTTTTGTTTGAACCGTTATCTGCTTTCGTATGGAGTGTCACATTTTGTAAGCCGTGTAATACAAAAGTAACAAACACAAAATTAGGCTTTAGTTAAAAAAAACATTAATTTTGACGGCCTTATCTGAAAAACTAAAACTTGCTGAAGGGCTATTTCACCTAACAAGAGCGCTAATACCGACAAGACGTAACTAAACAAAACACTGCCATTGATTTGTGGCCAGTAAACAAATAATAGAACAGTGATTTGCGGGTATCGACAATTGTCCTGTTGACCCGCCAATCACGGCCCTCGAGCCTAATAAATACAATTACAGCGAACAGATGCGCTGAGTAGGCCAATTATTGTGTTTTCATTCTACAGCTTTCCATTTTAGTATCGTGAGAGTTGTCCTGAACTCAAAGTGGACTGGCAGGTTGATCGTAACATCCCGGTTCGATCTGGGTTACCTAATCCCAAGTATGGCATAAGATGTATATATCGAAGTACTACGCATATTATCAAACGCTCGCTGCGTGCGGAGCCATACGTTGTGGAAACGGGACTCCTCTGTTGCTGTCTGTGCGTCCGTCTGTAGCATCGTAGCTCCTAAACCAGTGCGATTTCGGTGCGGTTTCAGTGTGGTTTTTTATCGTAACGAAGCGGGTATTACATTATTCTGAATTTAGCATCCCGAATGAGTTAGGATGCTGATTCAGGAATGTCGAATCGCATTAAGATTTAGGATCCTTACTAGCTTTAACGTGTGTATCATGTTCATAGAGCTCCTCAGGTCCTTTTGGAAGAACTTCTCCTAAAACAAGATGTCTCTTGAATTAGGAGTATAGGTCCATCATCATTCCATCTACGAGGGAATGCTTATTCCTTCTCACTGTGTACAATTTTGTATTTTGTCAGTAGGATAGGTACAGGTACGGGCATAGGGAAAAACCTTTTCCACAGGCCAGCCACTCAATCTTATATCATTCATAAAGACTGTCCGGGAAACACTTTTCTTAGTTCATATGTACGAATGGCGCGGGTGTTTGATGATTGATCTTCATAGAACGATCTATGTTTGAGTTGATCAGTATCAGATTTGCTCTTTGCATACCATCCACCGAAGGCCTTCTTACCAAAGAAATTAAACGAAAACGCACCATTAAATCAGAGTGATGGCCATCACAATAGACGCGATAATTATAATTCATCACCGGCAGTTGCGCAAGGCATAAATCGATTGACATGAGCCAAGTAGGCCGAATCGATACTGATTCGAGTCGGCACAATATCGACTTGTGCAACTAGACTCACGCCGGTCAAGGACTGATCTCATAGACTTGATTATTTCATTGTTAGAGTCGTGTTCTGCTACTGATCCGAGGCAAAGTTCAAGGCTGCACTGTGAACCTATAACTACTGAATTAAAAATGTATCTATCTATTCAACACGTATCTACCCACAGCTGAATATCTCTGCTTTATTACGCCTCTCTCCTGGGTACTGTGCTAATCTTATCCACTGCTTCCTTGCTATCCAGCATCTAAGGCAATGCGATCTCGATCTCTGGAGATCTTTTCCATATTTTACGAGACTGAGCCTCGTACAGTTTTCGTACGAGATTTTGGAAGATTGCGAGATTGAACTTTCCATGTAAAATACTACAAAACAAAATACAAATACAAATACAAACAATTTATTGTTCGAAAGTGAGTGATTATAATAGGTCACAGTATGGTCATTTATAACTAACTTTTATTCGATTAAAATTGCATTACTTATACTCGTAATTATATTAAAACCTGATGGTTAAATGATCATTTACTTTATTTTATAGAACTGTTATTATTTATATCTATACGCAGATTTCGTTTTTGTTTCACATGTTTATAATAATTAAATGGAATTCATAGCATATGCATACATTTTCAGCGGAAAACGCCCAATTTCGCAAGATCTCGTAAATCTCGATATCTAGGTGGGTCATTGTCAGATTTAGGTACGCGTCTCTTCGGTGGACATTATCAAAGTTAAGGGCTATAAAGCTAATTTTTGGTTGAACTCTGAATCCGCATAAACGGCGTCGCCTCTTCTATAATTCTATGCGATGAAAACATATTATATATAAACATAAGCCCTTAACTATTGACCACTGGAAAGACGATTTTTGTTTTAATGACTGACAATGACCCAGGTCTTGCATTCCCTAATCCGGCAGATATCGTCTGACCATCGATCTGGTGGTCCGCCCGCTGATCGTTTCGATGACCTTGGCCACCTATATACCTATAAAGTCGTCGTCAATGGAATTTGCTAACTATATGTAAACAAACCGCCATAGTGAAAGACAACTTTAATATGGCGGTTTGTTTACATAGTTAGCAATTGACGGCCACTTTACGCCGTTTCGTCCACCTCCCGAAAAATGTATTCACTGCCGCAAATACCTGATCCAAGACCTTTTTAAGCAGAACGTTACTTTAGTTAGGAATGTCCTTTAACTTTAGAATACCAAAAATCCACAACTTTTAACCACCTTTTTTTAAAACAATACTTCATTCATTCATGTTTTTGCACGAATTTTTCACATGATCGGATCGGATGTAAATCGAAAACGAACAGTCGATTTGACAATCTTTTCCTTTTGGGTGTTCATAACCAGAGTTTGGTAATTTACTTGACTCTGCTATTGTTTAAAACAATTTTTATTTGTCTAATTCTTGGTTACAGAGATTCTAATGGACGCAAGCGGACCGCATGCCTAGTTTTGAATATGATGAAAAGAACTGTTAATATTGATCATTCGTTCGGCACGCCGCTGACAGCCTGGGAGTACGAATGAATGAATGATGGATGGAACGCGTGATCGGGTGTGCGCTTTAAAGAAAAACATATACATATAGAGATATGAGATCTTGGACATCGTTATTAATGCACGCAGTTGGGTTTGTTATGTAATGTCAGTTATTGATTCGGTCTGACAGAGAAGGCAATATGAAAAATCGTTCAGATAAACTTCTGCAGGAGTAAATCTTTGTAAATGGAGAAATGGAAAACCAATTAGGCCAATTGTTTATTTGTAACTTACAATACAGCTACATCATATACCGTTTTACTTTTAGAGTAAATATTGCCTTGGCTTCTTTATCTCTCTCCACACCATTTAAGCTACTAGCTAGCTCTTCTTATAGCTATGATTCTCATCCACTTCTTTACCACTACATCTTTCCATCTTGTTTTGATTGGAAATAGTCCTTCTTTTCTGCATGATGCAATTATATATATGCCTAAGGCTACGTGTCGACCAGAGATCTCTTAAACACTATTCCCGTACCAGTCCCAAACACTTAATACAACTTCATTCATAACTGAGCTTGACCTAATTTGAAAACGGCTGACCATATCTCTAGTGGAAAAGCAGTCTTAGTTGCCCCATAACCTCATAAAGGAACAGCCGGCACATTCCCACACGACACGAAGTAACTCGATACAAATTCGACACCAACGATCGATATTCTTATCGATTCCATTAATCTCGAGCGCGTTTACAAACGGTGCGAAATCAAAACCGCGGTTTCGTCACAGTTTCGTATCGGTTTAATTGGGACATATCGATTTAATTATATTGTAAGGATGTTTATTGTTATATTAAAACGATCAAAATGTTTCAATTAGGGTTAATAGCCACTAACTCAGATGAAGCAATGTTGATCAATATGATATATGTCTTACTTTAGCAATGTTGTTTGCATGATGCCTAAAGCGCCTTATTATGAACGAGCTTTTGGCCGCAAATTCGTCTACGAAGTATGTTCATTTTAACACATTCAAACTTCCATCTCCATGTCACCCCTTTAGATATGGTATGATACCTGGGATATAAGGTAGCTACTTATCTTTTTTTGGGACTCGAACTATCTCCGTACCCAATTTTGTGTCCATCGGTTTAATAGTTGAAGTGTATAAAAGTTTCTAACAAATAGAGATATTTACGATGACTTACTTAAGCATTCATAATATTGAATGTAAACAAACGAAGGTACTTAATAATATGACTTTGGTACCGACATACAAACAACTTAGAAAATATCATAACTTCTACCTACCGACCGCAAGAAAAGTACAGAATCATTAGCATAGCAGACCACAGCAATACTCGTAACAACCGCCTCTCTTTGTACGCGACCTACGGGTCTTAGTACCTACTCTAGGAGAGGTACCTACGGGGGTACCTATGGGTAGGTACGGGTCACCCACTAATGTAAAATTAATCAAAGACTTTTAATCGATCACCAACCACCCACTAGCCCTTTCGTAAGCGACCTTCAGCACTATCACATCAGGATCGGTTGCTCAATTATTTGGAGCGGTCGTGCGCAGACGCAGGATATCGTGACGCGGCCGCCCTTGCACTATTATTAACTAGAGATCCATTTCGCAACTTTTTTAATTATTAGTTATAGAGCCCATTATGCGCGTGGTTCACTTATTGAAACTAATCGATATTAAAGAGAGGTATTCGATGCAACAGTATTTATAGTTAGATTCTGACGACTTGTAGTCATCGTGTCATGTACTATATGCGATTAATATAGAAGTCACTGGCGACTTCAAACGGGGACAAATAGGAATAGGGCTTTGTTTGACAACGTTGAAAGTTGGTACTTCTCGCGAATTACTCGAGTAACTCACATAACCTGATCACTCAATAGCTCGTAGTCTATATGCGTGCATAGGAACCTCACAAGAAGACTAATGAGAACACTATCATAGGAACACCATCATGGTTCCACCATGGAAAGTTGAAATTAAAATCCGAAAATCAGATCTCTGCCTAGTAAGTACCTAGTAGCTGTGAGAAAATGGTTTGTTTAGCTTATTTGTGCAGATCTACTAACCTAACTAACCTTAAAAAGAACCAGTGATTCGCAACAAGGCTAAACCTAGAATTACCGGTTCAACTCCGTCGTATTGCTAAAGCGCATATATGCCATACCAGCACGTCTAGCCCAACTTGTTGCGAAGTCGCTTTGAACGCGACTAAGCGACTCCTGTCTTACTAGCACTGTGCAAATAAGAAAGAGGAGGATAGATCTTCTCGTCTCTCGTCGCTCCGCAGCGTCAGTTGTGCTAACCCCAGTTATCAGGAACTGGGCCGCTGCGCCGGCGCTCCCGTCTAATTGCGCGCGCGCAGATAACGAGGATCGTCTAAAATAATTAGTTAACAGCGCAGAACTGGGGTCACGGAGATTGCGACCGCGGCGGTCATAGGAACGAGGCTTGCCCCGGCGGGATAGCCTAGTTTACAGTAATGCATTTAATTGTATGACATACAAAGGAAATATCCAGCCATTGCAACTGTTTGTACTGAAATGGAATGCAGAATATAAACATAAGAATCATAGTAAACATCTTCCTTGTTCTGCTTATGAACGATGTAATGTTTAGTTTTAGAGGTGTCTAATAGAGGACAACCGCAACTCGAAATCGAAATAAATATTTTTACAGTACATATGGTGCTACTTTCCCGCACTAGTGCGGAAAAGAGCACTTTTCGTGCATGTCGAAACTTTAAAGAGCCATATGTACAGTAAAACGTTGTACGATACACGTGCGAATAGGTAATTCGCAACTCGTGTCGATTTAAAACACTCCCTTCGGTCGTGTTTTAATTTATCACCAGTCGTTGCGAATTTCCTATTATTGGCACTTGTATCGTAAATAACTATTACGTCATACCTGGCCATAATGTGAGTTTTACCGCAAGCTACGCGAACAGTAAAGCTCGCATTATGGCCAGGTGAAGACGTAAAATCGTGTACTCACCACGGGCAGTAAAAAAGAAAGCCTTTCTTTTACAGCCCTCTTGGTAAGTAATGTACTAATGCGACTGCCCAACGAATAATATGCATTCAAAAGTGACAAGAAATAAAAGACGCATAGATTTAAGGGGCACAATTTAGGACGAAACGAAATGCGTAGACTTGTTCAGAGAAGTTGGAGCAAAGGAGTATGCCTCTAAGGTTTACGAATGTCGATGACCTGATGAGCCAGGTGAGAAAGTAAGAATACGTTTGTTCGTTATGGAATCTTGCCGCCATACCTATATACTAACTATGGACTTGCGATCTCCCCTTTTTGACTGGCGTTTACACTACACAATCTACTCTAGACGTAACATACCAAGTTTACAATTAAAGAAAAAACAATGCTAAGGACATAGGAAACAACGCTTCCTCATAACGTCGCCAGCGCATCTGTTCACAAAGGTTAACGAGACATTAACGCATATTTGCACTCTCGCAAAAACCTGGGAAGAGCGGAAACGTCACTGCAATTACGTAACCCCGCCTTACTTCAACAATGTCACACCTTGAAAAGGTTGACAGGTCGATAAGCAACCCTAATCCATCATCTTAGGGATCAGATTTGTAGTTCACGATTGACAGAAATATCAGTATTGAACTAGAACTGACATGATGGATGACGTGAGACTCCATTGATGAATATCTTAAGAACTACAATCAGCAACTGATGGAGCATAATGCTTGAGAATTCCAATGGGAATCGGAGATGAAATTATGCTTTTAAAATACCGTTGTGTTAAGTTATTAGATATACGAGTATCAAGCTAAACCCGATTCTGTTACTGACAATTTTACAGACCTGCGAGATAATTGCGTAACTTTCCCAGAGAGCGATAGAAATAACTACAACGTAGAAAAGTTGAAAAACCTCCGACATTTTCATTTCAAAGTCCAATATCTCAAAAACAGATTTCCATGAAACGATAGCTAAGAACATTCGGGATCACATCAGCTTTCGAATAAAAAAAACCGCATTCAAATCCAAAGCTTGAAGGCAACAGAAAAAGGGTTTAAGGGTTAGAATTGTGTTAAACAAAAGGAATTTATCATATCGTCGCTCACATACCATATTGCATTGCACGCCAGCCTTTCATTAGTTGCACAACGAAACTCCAGGACATGACTCAAGAACATTCTTCTAAACTAAAGGAACATTCCAGGCCACTGAATGCTGGCTAGAAACAAAACCGCATCTCGAAAACTGTGTCGCAGACGGCTTGCAGACGTAGACGTGCCATGTGTCGCGGTACCGTAAGGGGCACGGTTACTGCCGGACTTAACGGTGGGCCGAAACGCGTCGACAGATAACTTATGGGGGGATTTATTCTTAAAGAGTCGGAGGTATGCCGCGCCGTGAACGAAGTACTGAAAGTTTTAGGATGCCAATGAACATCATGTTTCATGGTGAGAATTACTATTCTTATCCAGATTTCATTCAGGATTCGAAGGAGTGTAGACATTTACAGCTAGAAAGGAATCTCCGAATACGCCACAAATCTAATCGCTGTATTTGATACAGATAGGAAACGAATCCTAACCTTCATCCATAAAACTTACAACCTCTGTTAATTAAAATGTGTTTCGACCCTTTCTCACTAACACAATGTTAAGGTGGTTTTCCACCGGCGAGGCGAGGCGGGGCGTGGGGGGGCGCGAATTGAAATTACTATGGCAAATATTCAATTCTCTCCTCGCGCGCGCTCGGTGGAAATAGTAAGGGCCATACAAATTTCAATTCTCGCCTCGTCCCGTCTCGTCCCGCCCCTCCGGTGGAAAATCAGCTTTAAAGTGACAGTTAAAGACGAAAGAAAGAGTTAGCTATTTTGAATATCAAGCCGTTAAAATTCGGTTTGAATAATGTTTATAAATAAGCCCATTAGTTTCTGCTACGACGTACTAATCTTACCCTAGATACAGTCGGCATGTCCTGTGAGATTCTTGACCTGAGCACACATCATACGAGTACTAAACATGTCGATGGATATGGATCACATCGCTCGATACTGCAAAAAATCATTGTACTATTTTTTATTGGTACCAGACACAGCTCCATATTAGGATCGAGCTAATACAGTTATCAATGGCGCGTCCAGGAAATGACTCAGTCAATCCGATGCATAAACGTAGGCTTTATTCCGACTTTAATAGTGCTTGCAGTTTAAATTGAAACAAAGGCATATTCATCCTTTAGGGGCTTTAGGAAAAACGAAGACCGAAGAACCATAGCAGTGCAATAACCACAATCAGATGTGCAAAGCAGACTGCATTGGCGCACCACTTTTTCATTAGCAGATAGGTTAGGTACCACTAATCTAAGGGACTCAAGTAGAGACCGAACTTTTACAATAGCTACAATAGAATACACATACTCTGTATAGCACACCTCAATATAAACACACACAACAGCCAATTTCAGAGCGTAGGCCTTTCCGCTACAAGATCCGCTCTCCCGTTTTCGCCATCCCGTCACTACCAGCTCACTAGCACCTCAATATATGAACCTATAACACCAAAACGTAAACCTAACCCGTAACGTAACCTTTACGGGTTAGGTTTACGTTTTTATCTCCTGTATACCTAATACGTAAAAGTAGAAGTAAACAACAGGCGGTCTTATCAGTGTCTTCAGTGAAAATCCCTGTGAAAAAGATTTCCAGGACCGAAACCTAGGTAGCTCGAATTTTTGCCGTTTTTGAGAACCCATTATATATTCATATATTTAATGGGTTCTCAAAAACGGCTATTAAAGAGCTTTATTCATATATAGCTCTTTAATAGAATATATGATGAAAGCAACCTCCAAGCTAACTATAAATTGAATACTAACCATGATGCAGACTAACGGGACGGCGGGAGGAAACAACGCCATTATGTCAAGCTAACGAGTTAACCGACGCAGAACCTTCTAGAAGGAAAAGGAAGCAAGTCGCATGGAGCTCATGTACAGTTGCTCCCTTCAAGAAACTGTAGTGTCAGACCGTCACATCAACAGCTACTTTACTGTATTCGTCAAAACAAACATGCACTCGTAAATACTGTTCTCAACACGTCCGGTGTTGTTTTAAGTTTTATCGAAAGATAACAATTTAAAAAAATCCTGACAACATTTTTTGGGACCACCTTTGAGATACCTGAAGCGGTAAAAAAGGGGATAATTGATATTAAATCACAATCAGCGGAGATAGAGCAGCGGAACATAGAAAAACGACCGAATTGAGTGTATTTCAATGACGTATCTTCGAAAACAGGTTAGTCAGGTGACTTTTTGCTTTTTTCCCAAACAAGGTAAACCCCAACAGCATTGCTGCTAGGTAAAATATTGACGAGAAGGGAACAGAATGCGTGACCCTTTCTGGAACAAAAAGAGCGCATATTTGAGTCTATGATTCAATAGTAAAGTGCCTTTGGTTAATTGTTGTGTTGTTTCATTTGAATCAGACTAGTGACTCCGAGTGCACAGCTTCTCACAAAAGAACCAAATAAATCGGAATCGGAAGAAGCTATTGAAGCAGGTAAATACTTAACAGAATGCAGATGATTTAACAACTACAAATACTGTGGCAAAGTACAAAAATCTTCGCCGCCATTCCGCCAACTGCACACTTCACTGCAAAATAGGTCGTCACTTCGTCCGGAGTTTCAGCAACACACCGATATGCCGCAACCGCCTGTGAACTCCATACTTACTTACGACCTTTCCTTATTACAAACCGGGCTAGCCTAGCGCCCACTATGGGTATGTTAACGGTGCATCATTTCATCTCATTTCACCAAGTCGTGGGAACTGTCAACCAAACACAGCACTCCCATAAAAGGCTTTAAGTACTCAGAATTTCAACTTAACCAACGCCATTTTCGGTGGACGCTTCTAAGGGGCTTATGATCACTTGAGATTGTGTTAACACATGACGTTTTAGCTTGAAAGTAGGATTAACTAAGCTATTAACGTTGACAAAGCGAGATATTGAAACAGTTTGTGTGTTTTGAATGGGTAATCCGCAATAAATCAATGTTTGTGCGACTCGATTTATGCTTTCATTTGAATAAGATGTCTAAGCAATGGGAAGCGTTACGACGATCGATTTAAATGGTGTTTTTTTTTTGATCAAACTGTGCAGTCATGCGACGGCGCGCGAGCTCTTTCGATTTTTCTCGCACTATCCGCCTCTTTCTTGTTGGAACAATTAGAACAAGAGATATAGTGCGAGAAAAATCGAGACTATGTCGCGGCCGTCGCATGATAGACGTGCTGGTTTATTTATTTTTTCTGTAAGTATTATTTCATTTATTTATCTTAAAGTCTGTTAGTGAATATGCTCGGATGAATTTAGCTCAATTAACAATAACAACTACTATTATGGGAGAAGAGGGAAGAAGAATTCTTGATAGTATCCCTTAATATATCTACAAGAAACTCCACACTAAAGACATACTTGGAAGTCAATGACCTGTGATATAATTGTTTGACTTGGAATTGGTACTTAAGACAGTTCCATAATGACTTGGTTATGATTCACCGGGTGACATTTTAGTCAAAACTCATTAGCGGGAGTTGTCCAAAATTAAAGAGTATTAAAGAATATAGTATAATTTAAGAATATCATAATTTACGTAATAGCTTAGATGAACAAGTAGAAATATCTCAAGCAAGTTTTGAATGGACTGAACGATGTTCCTCATCAGTTTTCCAAGGATTCCAAGGAAGAGAATGTAAAATGGATATACACAATTATGGGAACGCTGAAACAAATAAATATAGCCGACGATCCTATTAAAATACATAATTACCCACTTTATTTAACATTGCAATGCCATTAATACGATAACAAGCCGAGGTAACCGCAGTCCTTCAACAGGATGCAAGTTTTCCTGATCCAACACACGACAGAAATAGAAGTAATTGCCCTCCCCTAACCTGATCTGTAAAAGTGGAACATAATTGTGTGCTTAGAACGGTACAAAAACCCCCTCAATTTGCTGCCAACAACATACCATTACAGCGAGGCAGTCGTTTTTGTTACGAATTTCTCTCGTGGGGAACGAAAACTTGACAGGACGAGCGGGGAATGCTGTGAACCTTAATAATGTACCGGTAGAAGCTAAAAATTACGTCCCAATGAGTCTAGCTTTTCAAAAGGACGTCAATGAGAGGCAAGAAAGGAACTGGCTGAGAGTACCAGTGTCAGTTTTACGGTATTCAATCATAGGTTACAAACACTTAGCAATAAACTTTTAAAAGCGGATGAATTAAATTTAATAGCACATGTTGGACAGAACTAGCGTGTTTATGGGCGATCCCGCGCCGCAGTCGCGACTCGCAGCCGCATTACCGTATTGAAAATCCCCGGCTACATTCAAGGGATGAGTAATAACACAAATTTTATGCAAATTACAATAACCGCCCACGCTTTTGGATATTTTATTAATGGATGTATTATTAAGAATCAATTTACCTTTCATAAAGCGCGTAAACGTCTCGCATTGTTACCGTATATGCGAAAATAAACTGTGTTTTAATTCTTCCGCCATCGGACAAATTAATTCTGCATGTGATTAATTGTGCCGAGAAAACACCCGCGTCTGACAACATTGTATATGAAACTATTAATAAACAAGATTCGGCCGGTATGGGAATAAAATTGTAATGAGGTAAGCGGCGAGATGAATCAGAGTTTTAACAACGTGAGCCTCCAAATATAGCGAGACGAACAAACGTTTCTCGTTCCGGCTAACGATGTAACAGGAGAAGAGTTCGGAATAATTATCATGCACGGGAAATTCAATACGAGGACGGGCAGTAACGAGGCGCGCTCGGCCCTTCAACAATGCGCCACCAAAATAGGAGAAGCACGCTCGTCAAGTGCCAATGAACACCTGCGGACGACCTCGGGCTAACGGCGTCCTGCGCGCCAATTCCCGCTGACCGGCGCCGCCCAAACAGCTCCGAACAATAGCAGGCTCAGGGTATAATGGCAGCCGTTTATCTACAGGCACTTTGAATAAAGGTCGGGGGGTCGAGAGCACTACAGCGGCCAGTTTGCGCCGCCAAAGCCTTCGCATCACGACCGTTAGGAAGTGTGTCGACTAACTGTTAAAATAAACATTGGCGGAGACCGTCAAATTAGAGACGCTTGAGTCATGCCTGATAGCCCTGATAACCCGGGGTCATCTCGCGACCCCTTCACATTTTTATATCGGTGCGCATGAGAAACGCGATGGTATCCATTGGAACACCTACGCGAATAGCTGTGCTAGTATCTTGAGTTCTCCGAAGCGCGCTAAATATTTTCTCTTGTCATAACAATAAGAATTCTAAACATGGCTCGAGATAATTGAACATTCTTTTGGACTTCATAGGATCGTCTTGGTATTCTGCGTTTAGGAGTCATCCGATTAAAGGCGCGCTTGCATATAAAGGTTTAATTGATAATCTAATGAGGAGGAAGCGGCGCGAGTGGAGTAATAAATAAGCGGGTCTTGTCCTACATGCCATTTATCATAATACCGTCGGCGACGTTTCATCTCCAACGCAGGTGGGTGTTCGTACTCTTGATATTAATTGATCTTGCTGTTTCCAAGCGAGCTTATGTAGATCACTTATTGTCTTCCGTCATGTTCAATAATAAAACATTGTTTTCCTATTCAATTCGTTTCCATTTTGTTAGTTTCCTTCCGGGAGTGCGTCATATTCTGTTTGTAGCGTTATTTAAGTTATTTGTACAGGGGAACCAGTGGTTTTCGCTATCAAGATCCTCCCGATCAGATATCCATAATTTGTCTAAAGTGTACACACTCGTTGTCGGTGCTAGACGATCTTATCAGCCCAAGGCCCGCAACAGCACCGCCGACCCAACAAAGGGGCGGAAGGCAAATAATTTAAAAATAACGCGCTATAAATGGAGAAAAACGATTTAGTCGTGGCAAAGAAACATTTCGCGGCGACAAAGTAGCACTATTCAGAAATAAAAGACACCGATGTTTTTGGAGGTCAGACTTGTTGCACCATTAACCATTAATTCCGCTTGAACAGGTAATAAGTTGGAGTCTTTATGAGAAAAATTTCGAACAAAACTGCAGGCGATCACAGCCCGTTTTAAAGTACAAACATTCTTCTTCCGTAATACGGAAGACCGTTGCAAAGCGACACACGCCACGAATTAAAATCATGTTATTAATGTTATAATGTCGAGAGAACACACTTTTAATCATCAGTCATTCAGTAAAAAAGCTACCATTTCGAGTCTCCTGCTGTGCTCCCTGCTGCTTCGCCCATTTCCTTGGGTTTGTGAGTTAATTAAATCGACCATCAAACTGGCCTAACGTTAATTATGGCGGCGTCTGCCATCTTCGGACTCTGATTTCATCGAGTTCAAGGCCCAACACGTATCGGTTTCTAATCAGCGGCTTAACTGAATCCCCCGTTTTTTGCTAAATTACCGTGACGTCATCGATTCTATAATCTCCGATAAGCCGATTAGTGGGCACCGTAACGAAATTAGGTTTTTATCTACTACGCATATACAAACATATAACGGCTTTGCGTGCGTTCGGTACCTACGTAAAGGTAGGTTATTTACGAAAACACAGACGGACATCCGGGACATCACTGTCAGCATCATATGTATTGTACACTATCTTAGGTTAGCATAGCATAACTTTTTCCATTTTCTGCCGCCCGACAGCCAAGTCCTCATATCTCCTAGTCCTAAACATACCACCACCTTTTAAAAAACTGCCCGAAATTCACAAACCCAAGATTTAACCACGAAATCACCTGTCATAATCTCCATATAGAACCATATAACCTGCAGGAAATCATTAGTAAAGAAAGTACAACAGCCTCTTTTTGCAAACTCGCCACCTCCATAGTTAATAATCTGAAAAAGTTCAATGCCACATAGTTCATTATTTACTTCACCCATGATCCATTACAACCATACTCATCATTCATACACAGAATCACTTATTCCATTAGAAATCATTTACCATCAGTAATCGCGGATTCAGTCGCCCGTATCCTTCGCGGGGACTGCTTTCTGCTAAAATCAAAGATAAGAAAAAAAAAAACAAAACATTGGAAAACTGGCACATTACGATGTAAACCACTACGCAGGAGGGCAGATTGAACAGATATATTTGGACAAAAGCAAAAAAAACAGTACAGCGCGCCACCCACGGCGTCCCCGCTTTTGGTCCGCTTAGTAGGACTGTACTAAATAAGAGATGGATGCTAAAACATTAGATCAACACACATCTGTACAGTAAACAAAATGCATAAAAATAGGCCGATATTGTTTACTAACTTCAAAGTACTGTTGCTTGCTACTGACATTTCATGTAGTATATTCCTTCTTTATTTTGCTACATGTATATGAAAATACTGTTCAGTTGAGGAAATATTAACTGCAAATAGGCATAAAGTGCAATACTTGAATTTCCTTGACCATGCGCTTGGTAAGTTTATAATACCTACATTCCAAACAGTGCGTTTGTATAAATATGTAATTGTGTAGCAACATGAACACTTCACAATATAAATATAAGTATTACTGTAGGCAAAGGATTTAGAATACACTGTACTTCAATGACCACTAATGTAGTTAAGAAAATTCAAGAAAAAACCCGGAATTCTTCATAATTATACAAGTGTACGTAAATTCTTCGATCGCAAATAGTTTTTTAAATGTCACTATCTTTTATGACACAACGCATTACAACATAACTCTTCATTATTTTCCGTTGTGGTCGCTATAGTTTAAGTCATTTATAATCGATTATCTACGGCGGTAATAAAATTATTAACACTGTCACCGGTCGCTTGAAGACGTTCTGATTTGTTTGATAGATAATCAAGTTCCAGTACCAAACCCTGTCATTAGACAGTGCTATGGTATACTGTAGTATACTGGCCGCTTGTATCCAAATCTCAAATGTTTGAAACTTCAAAGTTTGGTTGAGATTATTTAATGTGGCTGGCTTTTTATAAAAATGCCATTGGAATTGGAATCTCCTACCTAAGAAGGTAGAGTTTCTTTTTGATTGGACCACTTTGACGCAATTCGGGCAACTCAAATAATCAAATGTATGTCGTTTTACTTGTTTTTGATCTCAAACGTTGGACACGTCACAGCGTACAAAACCTGGTTAAAGTGAGTTCTCTGAAACTTGGGCATAATTCGAATAACATCAGACACAAATAACCATCTCATATTCCAAAGGCGTCTATAACAATCCATCCAGCTGAAACCACTTCCAACCATCGTTTCCAATCTTGACATACCAAACAATTTCGGCATGTCCATATGCGGCAAAGCCGTTGTCCAATGCAAATCTGTCTTAAGACGTTTCCTGGTGCCAAACGCTGTGCCAATGACGTTTAAGAGGCTTACTCTTGTAACACGGGATAACAAGAGAACATTCATGTACATTGATGTTGAATGTCTGTCGAAAGTGAGAGATTAGTATGCTTCATTGTAGTTTGATATTCTGCAAACGAAATACTCATCAATTGTGATTCTAAAAATGGACATGCACTTGAAATTAGTCTAATCTGATGAACGGTTAAGACAGGATCTATAATGGATCAGGCTCACCCAGAAGATGCCGCCGAAAGCTGGCTTCTTTGGACGTATTATATTCTACTAATATAAATCAAAATACTGTTGTGTTCCTGGAGGTGAGAAAGGTCGCCAGAGCTCCCGAGGATGCGTTGTGTTGCGAGCGAGGGAATTTGTTCCTTCAGCTGGCAACCCGGCGAATCTTCAAACATATCAAGGGATGGACGCCCATGTTACTCCTTTGGAGTTGCATGCGTCTATAGGCTGCGGTGTCCGCTTACCATCAGGCGGGCCGTACGCTTGTTCGCCACCGTCGTTGTATTAAAAAAAAAAAAGAAAAAAATAACAATACTCTTTCCACTCGAAGTGTCGAAAGGATTTTGATGAAACATTACAACAATGTTGCATAAACATCAGTTGAAGTTGAAAAGGCAGAACCAAGGGGCAAGCAAGGGGTTAAAAATGCGATTAAAAGGCTTTATTTTAAACCCGTATAAAGTTGCGGGTAACAGTTAGAATGAAAATATTCCGTTCAAATTGCTGTGAAATAAATTCGCAATCTTCTGTTCGCAATATCATGGTTATTTTAATTTAAGTAGTTTTCATACCTACACTAATTAGTATAATCCAACCTAATCCAGCTGGCAACAAATTGTCTCCATGAAGGATTTTTTACAGCAATCTGTTCGCGCTGCGTTCGCGCAGGATTTATCACCTAAGCGCGTGGGCGCACCTACATGCTATTAGCTTATTAGAGGGCTCTATTCAAGTGCTTATTTATATATGAAATTTGCATATTAATTAAATGGCGTTTATTATGATGCTAAGTACTCCATCAGTTTTGTTTTGAGACGTGAATCCTTTGATACGTAAGCAGCTAACAAATGATGAGCATAGCGCCTTGGTTAACACGATTAGGCTTAGGCTGTTTTTCCAACAGAGATTAGCTGTTGAATTACTCAAGCTACGCTAAAGTTATAATATGACGGGTCCTAGATTTAGGACACTTCAACATAAGCTGGTTAACTATATCGCACGGCGCTGTGACATTTATTTATTTTATGACAAGAGAGTATCACAGTTCACAGTTCATTCACTTTCGTAACTAGTGGCCATATCTTGGGATTAGGTATCAAAGCGGACTCCGGGCTACTTTAGGGCACAACCGGGAATAACGCTAGGAGGATGGAGGATTGTAATGTATCACAGTTCAAAATCTAGAAGTATCCCAGATTCCGGATCCATCATAATTACCAAGCTAAGGTATGAATAAAATTTTAAAACCCTCATTAACCCTAGCATCTTAATAACATGCGTACAAAAATACTTCAAACGGATATGCGAGGTAACTCGCACTAATGGCTAATAGGGCAATTACTCAAAATGCTAGGGGTAATTAATTATTAACCACAAGCAGCAATCAGGCCAACGAAAATATTCAGTTAATCTTGTGAGTTTAATTCGAGTGTCAGTAATATCTGTGTCCCAAATCCATGATTTTCCACGTGAGGATTGGATTTATCTAATCTGTATCATATTTATAGCGACCAACCCAACTGGGGAATTGCCTCGGCCTTACAGAAAACCGCAACTATAATAACACGTCGCTAGAGCTCCCGAGGGAACACAGCTGCACTGTTTTGAGATTGCAGGACCTGCATTTGTTTCCAGCTGTCGACTCAACGAATCTTCAAGTCATTAAAGTGTCAACAATGCGCTTGTGATTCTTTTGGAGACGGGCATACGTCTGGACGCATGTCCATATGTTGTCTGCTTACCATTAGGCCTCCTGTATGCTAGTTTGTCACCAACATGCTATAAAAACACAGTATCAGAGCGGACATAACCAGGACATAACCGAACGGACAAACCAACCAGCTGCAGGTACAAGCAGACTGGTTAGAAAAATAAAATCTTCGATGCTACCAGACTATTAGATCATATAAAGAGTGCTATGGATTTATTGATCTCGATAATTCCTCAGTCGAATAGTTTCTCACGGAAAGGTCACGACATGATCCATAAGGATAATACCCCTGCATAGTTCTCAACGATTCGCATTCCTAATTCTAGTGCCATTGTCAGGATACTGACTTGATCTGATAATGCCATCTTGGTGACCATGACCATATGTCTACTCGACCTTGGATATCGACAATTGATTTTCTTCTCGGCATAACACACTAGCGAATCCATCCGGGTCCTTACCAAAATCTAACTTCAGCAGGGTCATGCCTCCCCAAACGGTGTCAAGTCCCTACCAAACCCAAACCCCAAATCCGCCACTGGGTCTTACGTTTGCACCCCTCAGCAAAATGCTGGGACGGAGTGTCATTTCTATGCGCAACTGTTCTTGGGTGAGCGGCCGGCGCCGGCGCAGTGTTGCGAATCAGGAATGTGTTTGCGCAGCACGGCTCTGCCTGTCGTGTCACTCGTGCTATTGACATTAGACGACTCAAGGTCGCGCTTTTGTAGCTTAATCAGTACTGATGTTCCCATGAACATCAGTACAGATATTCTTCATTCAGAATCCATATTCTGTAGCAAGTATCATGTCAATATGTCGAGAATTGAAACAGTGGTGTTACCAGGTACGCCCGGTGGAAGAAGAAGCGTGTTTATATATGTACATCCACGGATTCACTAAGAGATAAATGTCCCACGACACCTATGAGTACACACACGTTAGACAAATTCGCGACTTCGCTTGACGTGTCTTGCTTGACACGTGTTTCAGGAAATGATGAAAAAATACGATATTGGTTCTGTGGCTAGGCCAGAAGAAAAATGATTCAAGACCGCTAGTACACATAAAATCTTCCGCGAAAACAATCAATAAAGAAATCCGGTTAGCAACAAAAAGAGAAATCGCACGCCATTATCGGCCGTTCACGGATTCAAACAAAAACAGTTGTTACAGTACGGTAGCAGTAAACGGTCTATTTGGGCCCGTTCTCAGTTTATTTTCGTATAATAACCGTGACCTCTTCACCGGGAGATATCAGAGTGACCGGCTCTCGCCCCCCGTCGCTTTCTGCTGACCCGCTTTTCATAAACAATACTTTGCCAGCCGCTCCGGCCACTCGCGAGAAAGTAGCCGATAATATGCACGACACGACGCCTATATTAATTTACTTGATCACACGATCCGATTACACCACTGTACTCGGAACAACGGAAAATGAGAATAACAATGAAGCATTTCGTCATGTGAACTGGTGATCCGAAATCCATGTTCCAAAACAAAATGCCCCGCGCAGCAAGCCGCGTCGTTAATATCGTTCATGGGTGAGGCGGACAAATAAAGATAAACTTTATGCTCCGAGGGGAGAATGATCTACCTAAGTGGATTTTCGGGGGATCGAAACAGATGGCAGTACTTTACACATTCAGAGCATCTGTTAAGGGTGTCTGCAAATCGAATAACGATCGCCACAACGTTAACTGACAATGTGTCGTGAATAAGCTAGTGAATATAAGTACCGTTTCGGCTCTGCGATGGCTCACTAACGTTTAATTAAGGATATGGAGAAAGAGATCTCGGAACTAAACAATGAAGGTCATAAATCACAGCTTCCTCCGTGTAATAGTTGCATCCTACAGAAGCTTCGCGGCAATCCGGCGCGCTATCTAAATTGATGGTTTCCGGCGCACATTAGAGACTATCGCGCAGCTGTCCGTACGCGACACACTTCATTTGGCGCTGCGCGTGCGCCCGTAGAAAGTGACGCTTTGTCATCCACCACACTCACCAAAAATCGAACGAGCAGTGAGCGAGAGAGCGTCAGCAAACCGGCTCCGCAAGAGCGGGACGGTGGATGTCCAAGAACGCTGAAACTGCACATTTGGCGTGTAGTCATACGCGGGTTGTTTGATCTCACAATTCTTACGAGTCAGACAAATTCCGTACAGACATCGCTATTCAGGCAATCTCTGACATACAGATCATTTCGTGTTGCCTGATGAAGATTTCTCAACCAGTAATGGACTCATTTCCGTGACATCATCGAACCTAACCATAATGACGACCAAACATCGCATGCGCATAATCAAATGCAATTTGCTTACAGAAGGCAGACAGACATTACTGAAATTGGAATTTCCGTCAAATATCTAAGTCGTATTTCATTATCATTACGCGATCGTTCTCTTTATCAGTTGTATCCAATCGATTTAACACATATTCGACATCACTAATTTCCTATAATAACACAGTGCTTAAATCCCACGCGTGGGCGTGCGTCGGTATTAATTAATCTACGTGGGCCGTACGGTAGGACCAAAACACACGCGATCAGTTTGCGGTCGTAAATCAAAGCGCCCGACAAGCAAGACCAAACGTCCGAGCGTCCACTCAACCCCCCCGACAGATCGGCTGCCAAATTGCCAATCCGTAATACATTTGCATGATTTTAAATCATTCTTTTGTTTTAACTCCAACGCGCCGCGCGAGGCTTAGTTAGCGTTAGTCATTAAGAAAGGTACGTTTATATAGCGATATCTCAATAGCCTGGGTCATAATCGTGAGTCAGCGCGCTGGAAGGGATAAATCAGCCAGATCGATCTGCGATTACGTCAGCGCCACGGGATGGAAATTATTCAACGTCCTTTAACAAAAAGAGGACGCAAAAAACTAGACAAGTTACTTAAATCGGGTTTTTTATCGGGCGAGTTAACATCTTTAATAGCGTATATGCTGATAAATGGGGAACGCAAAGTGGATACAGTACAGCACGACTCAGGTTCCAATTCCAACGACTAAAGAAAAGAAAGGACCTGATTTTCTTCCAGAAATTACTTCGTGACAAAACGCGGTCTTCAGTTTGGTGAATTGTTGGACAGCGGTCGTCCACGACGTTCACAGCATCTGTCCAAGTTCAATATGTTATGTCGTCATGATTTCCCAAGAAGCTGATTTTTACCCGCCGTATCGCACTGTTACCTACACAAGTATATATACATATACATACCAAACAAACGCACTCGGCACATGCCACGACACGACGTTGCTCATGCTAACACAATGTGTCCGCCCTTACCTGCAACAAAACAAGCAAACACTAGATAAATTCCACCGCTAGGCTAGCATGGGTCCGAGAACAATAGCAGGAGAAAGGCCAAAATAAAGGTCACGGTTCTTGCGGATGTCCCATTACATATTCATGCCTGCATTCGCATATTGTACAACAAAGAAAATATTTTTAATGCGCTTGGTACGAGAAACAATAAGAGCGGACAATAATGTGGCCGATCGTAAAACAATACAACCGGACTGGCATTGGGCAAACGTGGTTCGACTGTGTCAGTTACGCAGATGCGAAATTTTATGGTTTACTTAGTTACAAGAAAGGACGTGTCACTTTTCCTCCTGGAGCCATTTTAATTTTTAAACATTCGCGAACGTTCTTCGTACGCGATATGTTCCTATTGTCAGGTTTGCACGAAGCTGACTAATTACCCGTTCTAACCGTCGCTACAAAGAATGTTAAACCACACAGCCCGACACACACACTCCTATTTAAATACTAAACAGGTGATTTTAATGGCACGTAATTATGAGTACTCTGCATCTGCATTATTATGTTGTCGAGGAAAATACTTTTATGATCCTTGCAAACTATCATGGGCCTGAGTGCTGTAATAACATGAAGGGTTTCTACAACATCGATATAACTTATGTAACCTTACCTTACAATGATACGAGATTTATTTTGATCTGATCTTTTCTCAGATGTCGTATTAAAAGACGCGCCGAGGTCAATATCTAGGCTGCTTGTTTTCTTCTGGGGCTGCAAGACCGTCAGGACAAGCCAGTGGTAATCGCGGGCTATACATATCTACTGAGCCATAACGTAACTATTAGTATGTATGTCAATTTTCGACTTAATCAAAGTCTACTTTCTGCACAAAAACCCAATTCCGCTTCTCTAAGTTCTGCCCTTGCGCCGTAGTCCGGATCTAGGATCGCCTCGCACGGTTTATGCTAATGCTTGCCTGACCACCCTGGCTTGCATTCATTACTTTCAACTTTTTTTTTCTACCGGCTCTTAGGTGGTTCGTGTAGACAAATCCTGAGATGAAGCCGCGAGCTAAAGTAAGCATTGCAGTAATGTTGTTATACATATTCGTTGAAGAGAAATGACGCGCCCTGAAGACGGCAGGGTAAAAACCACGAATAGCGATATAATGTTTTTGTCATCGTATTCTATTCAAATTAAGCTTTAAGGTAGACATAAGTAAGGAATAACAAAACACACATCGTAACATACATCGTACTGGTAGTTATGGTTATGTATTACAGCCTGATCGGTAATTCTGGACGTCATTTGACATAGGCAACTCCGGAGCCTGGGTTTTCCTTCATCTTGATTTAGCGTTTCTATTTCATCAACTTGCAAACTGTCACCTAACAGCGTCAATTCCCAGTGCGGTGTAAGTAAACAGTGGTTAATTGTTTAGTCGCGCCAAGGGCAGCGCCGGCGCACGTAACGTGAGCCGTCTGCGCAGTGTGGCTGGTTCCCAATATTCACAAGTCAACTTATTATAGTACGTTTCGTTAAGAAATACTATGTTTTCATTTTCTGTTGTTTTTAATCACTTTCTCACATATAAGTTATAATGTTCAACCAGTGCAAGGTCGAGAATTGATAGATATTGTAATTTGGGCTTGCGCCACACCACAAATGTTGAATTGATAATTGGGTATATGTTAGTCGGGAATTCATTCGAAAGAGGGGTATTTATGGGACGAGCGAATAAAGCCAACCCTTTATGTTGTCTTTTATAATATTTATCCTGTCATATCGTAATGACAACTTAGTCCTTTGCCATGGTGAAATCTGCACGCAAGTGCACGGCGCGACAAATCGCCCGTCGCATCATTAGACTCGAGATGGGATGCGTCTAAGTTTAACATCGATAACTTAAGATCATAAATCGGATCTAATCCCGGAGACGAATTGCGTCCGTCTCGTCTATCCGACTACGCAAATAGACCTTAATCCCGGCTGATTGTAATGTATGGACTTATGGAGCGCGCGAAGGACAAATTCGATGTCAGGAGAGGTCGATGTACACTTGAACAGCCATATTGATGCGTACGAGTATGTCGAAAATAGCGTAGAGATTTTAACGATATACGATCTAACAAGTCTCACATATTTTGTATCTGTGCACAAAGCACAGGCTACGCAATAACTTCGTGATTTTCCTTAGAGATATAGAAAATTTTCCGACTCCACCTTGAAATGGCGAGAGTCTATGAGAAAGCCAGATGCCACGAACACCCGAGGGGCCGTCAATCCCACCGGCTTTATTGGTCTAGACGGTGACAACGCTTACCGCGATTAGTATGACATTCCACTTCTTCGGATTGAGCCGTCTCTCCAGATTTACAGTCGCGATAGGAGCGCCCTTCCGCCGGTCAGATAAATTGCCTCTCTAATTATATTTACGTTGCGCCAACCGACGCGCGATAAATTCCCTCCGGAATGCCAGGATAGCGCCGCGTTTACAGGCAATACCGCCTCGCGACCCGTAAGATCCATCACCGAGGACGTTTGTATTATTCGAAATTAGGGAGGGAGCGATAAACGCTAATACCTTTCGACATTACACACGGTATGTTACGACCGGGATATTTTCGTTCCTGAATCAATCATGCATGGCGCGAGCGTTTGGAGAAATTAAATTTCACGCGGACGTGAGAATGATGGAAAACAGGCGGCTTAAACATCTGGGATCCAGTAGACGTTTTCCACGGCTGACCTATCTCAACAACATTATCCGTAGACAGTCACGAAATTAAAATAAACAGAACAAACTTGCGAGTCGTGTCAGACGGAACATCGAAAACTGGTGTTTACTTAGTTCTCGACATCCTGTATTAAGGGTGGGAACAGACAGGACGCGATTTCCTAGGTCCTGAGACAAAAATAGTCCGGAAGCGCCGATCGCGCACGAGTCAGTGAACCCCGGCCAAGGTTAGGGAGCGTGTAAACAGGGCAATCGCGTCGCATCCATCAGTCGAGCAAACAATGTCGAGCCGTCAATTTTGCCCGAGCTCGAGCACATTGAATTCGCGCTGCGAGATAATTCAGATAGTCGTAAACGAGGCTCAGAGTCACGTGAAGAGTTGGATGTCAGAATGAGAACTATAATCCGTGAGCCTTTACAATAAACTTATTCTGTCTGTGATTAGCTTAATTACATTTACCTACAACTGTTTAGTATCTGTTTGTTGGTTTGATTACGTTTAACAAACGATTTGTAAGGCGCAAATCGAAAACCGGATCTGACATTAACTGCTGGTAGTTCATAAACATGCAATACCTATAAGATGCACTCGAGACATTGGCAAGAAAAAGCTTGTTATTAAATGAATATTTCATAAAGACATTGACGGTAATTGAAAGTTGACATGCGTTTCTGTTATTAATATGCAAATTGTGGTTTTAAGGACACGTCCGAATTTCCCCAGGCCGTGGGAGGCGCGTAACATAAGGTTAGTTTGTGATTCACGACAGCGACAATGGCGGAGTTATCTGACTGTGTCATACAACAGAGAGAACCACATATGTATAAGTATAGATGGTTTAGTTCACAAAAAGCGCTTTTCTCTCTAGTTTTTACACTATGGTCCAAACCAAAACGCCTCTTCGGATGAAATGATGTGTTTCTAGATAATCAATGGTATGCCTTCTTTCTTCTTGGATACAACCAGTTTCAGAAGCTGGTCATGGCTGGCTGCTTCGAAGGAAAAAGAGGAGACCAACGCTAGGGTTGAAGATCGGTGGTGAGATTGGTGAGGAATAGGCCACGATGTCAGCCTTCACCTAATGGTCTCCAACCATGCAATTATACCAATATAAGTGTTAAACTAGAACCACCACCGTTCTTAGGTTAGGTATTCAACGATAAGAGAGGGCAAACAAGTTCAACTAACCCACATTCCCTATCCATTTGGCAGGTGAGATACCGCAGTGTCACTGGTTATCTTTATTTCACACAATGTTCTTTGTGTTCAACAGAAAAACAGAGACAAAGTTTTACACAATGTGACATACCAGTGTAGTCCAAGTAAATTCATCATTCGTTATCTAAACGTGATGACCTTGTCGCAGATCTATCTATTTTATATTCCCAACGCATCGGCATCGGGTTAAATTAAGTTGTAACTATTTGTTATAAAACCAATAAAAAAAGTTCTGCGACTAAAATTATCTCTTGACAGCTGATAGCTGATGCCATCTGCATGCCGAGAATTATTACCAGCAACTTTTAACAGGGTTTCGCGATCTAGCCGACAGATGCAGAAAAGGAAATACGTAGATATGCTTGGTCATGTATCTGGGACCTGCAATGCCTCGTATGATGGCCAATAATAACCGTGAGACACCAAACAGTAGGTTTTTATCGACCGTTACGGGCGGCATATTGTAAAAAAGACCCTTTATAGTATCAAGTTCCCTTCGAAACACTGACACGGCGCCATAAACATATGAACAACAACCAGCTGATAACATCCGCGCGTACGCAAAAAGAGGTCATTACAGAACGAGACGAAATGCAATCGCTACTTGAAATTCAACCCCCAGCCATCGTCGATCACGATAAACACCACTTTAAGATGCGGAAGACCCGCTCAAGTGACTACAATGTATAAAACATAACGAAACATGCACGCAAACTTGTCACTTGGCTTACACTTAAATCGTAATTAGGTACGACGCCCATATCGAGCCGGCGAAGGTCGGCGACACTTTCGCTACGGCTACATTGTGGCCCAACCGGAGTATCGGAAAATCTAGTCGCCTACACGAGCAGGGTATCGACAGATCGCTGTTAACGTTGCGTGCGCGGCGATCGATCATACGTTAAGTAACTGGGGTGTTTAAACATTCAGATGTCAGCGTTGCCGGCCTCACTGGAGATAAGTGTAATCTAGGTTGTGACTGTGTGACATGAATTTAATGCTTTGTTATGGAGAATTTGATCACACTGCAAGGTATTTGCTGTGTTTATATACAGCTATCTATTGGAAACCTTAACACGGCGTGTGCATTCAAAGTATCGACACATTACCATAGAATCCCGACTGCTGTGTTGACATTGGCCCACCGTTATACATAGTTTTGTAAGCGATATCGGGAGCCCGCATTCCTACGGTTGTTTTGTTAATGAGAGGCGCGATTGTTCTCGACCGTCGCCCACGCCGCTTGCACAACCTGCGCCGGCGCATGGGCGAGCGCCCCGGGCGCGCACCTGACTAGCACGCCGGCCTTGTCAATCAAGGGCAAAAAACCATCCCAAACATCCCAGCATCACGCCGCGACTATCGCAGCTATTGCACCTAGGATGTCAGACCATTAAAACGCCGCCAAACGAAACTTTTTCGCCTTCAATTACCCGTATCAACCGCCATATCTTCAGGTAAAATGCACGTGGGAACGAACGGAAGGCTTAATGAAGTGCCAACATCACGTTAAAAAAGTTCTTTCTTCAGCCGATAGCGCGGCCGCGGCGCGACCTCGTTCGCGTGTCGCTGCATAAGGATCGGATTTCGTTCCGCAAACTAGAGATAACTTGCTGTACGCTGTAACTATACTAGGAAACCGACTTGAGACCCGGAGTTCTCTTATAGATCTCATTTGAATAAGAAATGCGAGCGATGCGAGGCTACACCAGGTCATTAAGGGCATGCCTTGATTCGTGTCGACCACGGCCTCTTGACAGAGACACGCTTATGCCTTCCGCGCACGAGAAAAAGAGATGCAACACTCTTCGGGAATGGCTTTTTTGGACAAATTTCGATAAATAGGTACCTAACTTAGTGAAGTTTTATTTATATTTCACTAAGTGATATTTTAGATGAGATAAAATACAATAGCTTAATAACTTGATTCTGTCGTAAAATAATGTATTATTTGAGTAGGCTGACTAAAAAAAAGGAAAACAAAGACCCAACTTTGAATTTTTTTCTATCGAGGAAATTCTACGCAATCATGTATCGATTAAATCAGATAAACAATCACATAGTCAAGAATCATATATCTGAAAATCAGACCTTATTGTTTCTTAATCTAGTCAGAACGGCGTTTCAAAGTGCGTACTTTTGACGCAAAAATTTCCAATTCACCCCCTTAAGCGTGCGCCATGAGAGTGACATTCTGCGTTCACTGAGGTCGGGCTAAATGTGGCGGTCTAATAATCGATATTGTCTAAAATAGCCCAGTGACAAACGAAACCGAATGTGACATGATGCAACGCACCCGAATTTAGTTGGGAGCAGTGCATCGGCCGACGAAGCACGCCCGAGAGTTGCCAAGCCGCTGGCATTTCGCACTAATGACACGAATAAGATATTAGCGCGGATAGCGCGGCGCCGTGCGCGGGCGCAGGTATTCGGGCCGCGTGTCGAATCAAAATCAACCTACTAGTTGTAAGGAACGTGACGTAAGAGATCTCCACACGTGGAAGCACCCAGTTATCCCCCGCCACGAGATATGACACTCTACATCTCTGCTTAAACCCGTCGAACCCAATGACCCCACCCAAACCCATGAACCGCCCCTGACCTTTCTATTAAGCTATTGGAGATATTTAATTCAAATAAGGTAGACGAGGTAAAAAACTCGATACGGCAGTATTGAAATCAAGATCTAGTTTTCGCAAGAGCCAAGCCGCAAAGTGCGAAGCTTACGAGGAGAGCGTCGTCTACATCCATTCCCGCGGCTGCCGACACTTTAGCAACGCTCTTGGCATTGCAAAAGTATGTTAGCCGTTTCTACAAAAAGTCGCAGCCGACCGCCCGGCTCGCGACTGGTTCCCGACACCATATATGCGGGAGGGCACCGTTACAAGCGAGTTATGCAACGTATTCAATCTTGCACGCGACCGCTTCTAAGAAGTCGATATGCAAAACGTGTTCCGGTTGTAGCTAAGGGTGTTGTAGGAGGGGCGGTGACATGCGGGTCGGAGGTCCGGCCGCATTCCTCCGCTGCACGAAAGTGAAACCGCCGCGACCAAGCGCTCAGCTGTAGAAAGTCCACGATTACATCTCGGCAGCGCCGGACGAGCAAAAACTGCTATCTCCGGACTCCCGGGAAACGAGCCGCCCGGGGCGACGGCGCAGAGAAATTGCCAATAACAGCTGTAGCTAAACGATTCCTTTCATTTACTTAAACACCCGCGCTCGTTCAAATGTTGGATTTCACTCGCCGGCTGACCTGAGGCTATGGCCCACAATAAAGCGTTGTATACATAATAAATCATCCAGCTGATCCCATCGAGTCTTACGTAGTATGCATCATATCGCGTAATAAGACTTTAAGGATTAACCAGAACCCCTGATTTATTTTCTAAAATCTATGTAACTGAATTGTGTGCCTAATTAATAAGTAAATTAGACCTTTCATACTGGTTAAACGCGTAAAATCTAGTACCACGTGCGATTATTATTATGTTGAAACAAGTCTAATAACCTTTGCCGCCCGAATGTTTATTCGAACTAATGAAACCCGCATGAAGGCAAACAAATATGAGTCACCGCGATCAGGTATGAAATCAGCCGATCGATGACCATCGCCATTTACGATAACTGACTGATTACACTGGAAGCTAAAAGCCATATTGGTATAGAAGCGCAATCTGTCGGCAATGTATATAAAGTGAATAAAAAAACTATCACAATCGACCTACAGCAAGGGGAAATTAAATTGATTCACAAACGAGTGGAGCCCGCCGCAAACCAGTTCTGAGCGGCCTCGCGGAGCGCCGACTTCGAAAATAGCACTTGATCAAACAAAAAGTGCAATTAGTGCGACAAAAGTCAGCGGTCGATAAAATGGCTACGTCAGGAGGCCATCGCACGACCTTGCGTGGTATGCGTGGAAAGATCCTAGCACCACAACAAAATAAACTCTGCTAGCGTACCATCTTGTTTTTAACTTGCATGTAAACAACGCGTCTAGATGCATAAATTACAGGCCTTATACTGACTTAGCTTGTAACTGACTAACAAACTAGGTATGTGGGGGCATTCTTACATGGACCTAGTACCAAGCAAGGCTTGGGCTGGGGATTCTAATACATACATGACGGTATAAATAAATACTTCTTTAGATTGATATATTAAAAAAAATCAGGAACAGACTCGTGCTAATCACACAAATAAATGTCCATACCGGATTGAAATCCGAGGCATCAACTTAGTTACACAATTTTAGTTACACACCCTGCCTACTACTGCAGGGTGTGTAACTAAAATTTTGTAGTCAATTTTCACCCCCTTGAAATTTGGTAAGCGAATGTAGAGTCCGGCTCGTATTATTAATAATAATAATAATAGGCTAGGGCGACTATGATTGGTACTATCGACAACACAGCTAACTGACCATCGGTGCACCTTAGGTGCATTGTAATAAGGTTCTATATAAACACAGGATGGTCAGTTAACAGTGTTGTCGTTTGTACAGCGAATATCAAATCTATATCATGTTAATCGCAATGCGCAATGGCAAAGTGGTATCTCCGTTAGATAAGCACGTAGCCGCATCGTCTAATAGATTAATGGCCATAAATAGTTCACGATAAGTACAAAAGTGGGGCATAAAATTGATAATTTTTATGCTGACTGAATTTTAGCATAAAAACCACAATCATATCAATAAATGTAGGTAATGCACTTCTAGCCTGTTCCTAGCAACCGGTTTCTGAATTCTAGAATTCAGAACAGTTTTTCTATAATTGTTTAGCTGTCATAATTATATACGTTTTTGGTGAGGTAGGGCACAGCGAAATGTCATCCGGCTTGAATTTGGAGCAGCCCAACTGGGGAAGACCTCCGCCTTGCAGAAGACCACAGCCATAATAACACTACTACTTGCTCTGTAGTAGTGTTGTGTTCCTGGAGGTGAGCAAGGTCGCCAGAGCTCCCGAGGATGCGTTGTGTTGAGAGCGAGGGAATTTGTTCCTTCAGCTGTCAACACGGCGAATCCTCAAACATATCAAGGGTCGGCATCGTCCATGTTACTGCTTTGGAGTTGCATGCGTCTATAGGCTGCGGTGTCCGCTTACCATCAGGCGGGCCGTACGCTTGTTTGCCACCGTCGTCGTATAAAAAATAAAATAAAAAAATACGTATATTAAGTTATGGTAATAAAGTTAATTTGAAATTGATACATCATGTCCGGGCCAACCGGCTAACCACCCCTACGGTGTAGCATTTAGTAATGTGGTGTATACTGCCTTTACATATGGCAGTATTTTTTATTTACCTCAATGGTGACAAGTTTGCGTATTGCCTTCCTGATGACACCGTAGCCTACAGAAGTTTGCGATTACAGGGGAGACAAATGCTTGTTGATAGCTTAAAGATCAAATTCAGGTACTTCACTGTAATAACTGTGGATTCTCAAGAGCTTCATAAATAGTGACTTCTAGCACATACATTTAATTACACTAAATTAGGGGAATAATATTACACAATTGTCATAGTCACAAACAAAGTAAAGTTTGTATAAACTATAAAGACCACTAGACGACAGTGAACATACTTATTTTATATTACATAAATATTTTAATACTTGACTCGAGAACAGATATTCATGCTTATCGCACAAACAAATGACCAAACCGGGATTCGCAACTGGGACAGCTTCATAGGCAGGACCAGGGCCACTGCCAAGGTATGTATAGTCAAGTGCAAAAATATGTATCAATAACCTAACCCAACCTTAACCTTAATGCGCTGATAAGAGTTATGGGACATATTTATCAGTAAGTTGAATGACCCTTGTGAAGACAACCACCCCAAATCGTTTGTAGCAGTTGTATGCCCCCCATCTTTTACACTTGACTGACATACACTTTTAATAAATAAATAGTTAATATATTTTTACGATGTCAGACATAAAATGAATATTATGGTGTGCCAATAGGAGTAAAAGTATGTAAAACTATGCCTTGTTTTCCTTAAAACTCTGACAATCCTTCCTTATTTGCTAAATGTTATAGGTAGTCATTTCCAATAAAGCAAAATAAGTAGGTTTTTCCCAGATCACCTAAATCAGGAGGTTGTTTTTAAGTAGCAGCCAGGAAATAAACATTAAAGAATATATATTCGGCCGAAATAAACTATATTTACAGATATATATACATATATGCACACGGTTAACTACTAGAAAATATTTCCAAGTTACTTTTTGTCTGGTTTTCACAGCCACACAATTTCTATTTTGATTAATGTCCAGTGTGCTAACTGAACAGAAGCATCATACAATGTAACTTAATTTATTGAATTTATGAAATGGTAATTATATCATGAATACTCATTGATGTTAAATATTGGATAGTTATATTATTAATGTACAATCATTATAATTCTTAAATTAAACTAGATTATTTCATTTTATTCCGGAATGCCTCTTTCAATCATCATGTCTGTTATTTCGTGCCTTTGCAACAAAAGCATTCATTTTCAAAATAATGCATAAAAATAAAACAGAATAATCAGAATTCCACTAAGCTATGAATGCATCAGATCTCAGTTCATCACAAACCAAACAACAACAGATCTGATGTAGATATTATGTTCTATTACATGTTCAAATACTCATTACTGCAAGCTAGCTAAGCTTAGCGACCAGAGGCATGTTTTAAACAAATACAGTTATTCAAGTCCATAAATACTCTATCTGTGTGAAATCATGTGATATCACATAAACCAATATGACATTAACACTACTAGGAAATTATCTGCTATTGTTTTAAATAATGCCAACAGTTATAGTAAAACTTTTGTTCGAGAATTCAGGTGCCTTATCTTTCTTATCAAGGTACTTGCTTCCCAATCTTACCATCAGTCATATTTTATCAAAAACATACTGATAAACAGTTTTATAGAGCTGATACATGAAATGTATACTCAATGTCAACTTGTATTCACAAATCATGCAAGCATAACTTTTTGTGGTTGTTTAATTGTATTGGGTTGTAAGTATGGATTTGCACTACCAGCTTGATGCATTTACTTTTTTCTAGTGTGTCCATCAGGAAGAGAGGCTAAGACAAGGCATACTGCCGTGTCTTCAGTAATAATGCAGTTAAACTTAATTTCAAGGTTAGCTAACTTAGTTTATGTACTCATTGCACAACACTATTGCCACTGAGCCAGCCACTCTGCTAATACATTTTAGTTTTTGCTAAATTACAAACCCATTTTGTTATTGCCATGCACCGACATTGACCATGTAACAGTTTTGTTTAAAATGCAAGCCAAGCCCTTTCCCTTCATGGTGATTTTAACAACTTCCTGCATGGGCAAAAAGCCACTTTGTTTATTTTGTCCCTGGGAACGGGTTTTTTTTTGGGGTTTTATTTTAACGAACGGAAAGTATTTTACGAATCCTTAAACTTCTGGAACCGGTATTTCGAATAGTCTGGAGGCAGTATTAAAGAACCTAACCCTAATTTAAATTTGGTATGAAAATAAGGTTGATACAAGTTTGACAGGTGAGAGGTAACAATAACTAACCTTGCAAAGGGAGTTTGTTCCACGTGGTAGACGTCGGTGATCGGCTCCGTGCGCATGATACTGCGGAGCCTCTCCTCCGAGAGCTCCAGCAGACCATCACTCGCCGTCTTGAAATCAGCTTTACTCAAACCACTTATAACACTCATTTTCAACGTGTACTCTTGACGACTGACGACCGAGAAAATACTTCCGAACAATTCACAATAGTCCTTGAAATCAACGTATACACTTATCTGCAAATACGAGGCATCAATTAGGCTACATGAAACATTTTAATGCCTCCGGGTTTCTCAAAAGGTAACGAAGTGCTCTCCCTTGTCATTGCGAGAAGCGGTTACGGTTTCATTCAAACTCCACTGTTAGTAAACACTGTTTTTAAACAAACATTTGTATCACTTCATCATATTATTCGCAATGAAAAGTAAAATAATTTGTTTATTTACACACGCGATTCGGAAAACTTAAAATTGACAAGCGCGGCAGGACAGCTGCGCATCGACGAGTCGATCGCACTTCGCCGTACACGTTTCTGCCGTTATGAACGTCGCAACTGGTATCCGTACCCGTACGGATACTACGTATTTAACCACTCGTATTTAATACCTGTTCCGGACGAAGTCCTAATATAGCTGTTCTCTGTCACTTTACTTGTGTAGTGGCGTCCTGTAACATAACGCTCAAGTAGTTATAGTGTAAAATGAGAGATGGCGCTTGAAGTTGTAATTTAAAAATCTTACCTCTTTATTCTGATTCTGGCTTATCATGTGGAACCATCTGTTTTTGTTTTATTATTAGAGTAGAATTAGTAGTTTAAAATAAAAATAATCGCAGTAGTTATATATGTTAAAACCTAGCTGTGGCTACTGTTAGCGACATCTATCGACTAAGTAAGAAAGCAACTAAGTTCGTTAAGTATCTACCATACGAAAATATTCTTAGTTTAGTTGCTGTAACTTACTTCCGATAGATGGCACAGTTTGCTACAATTATATTGTTATTGTTAAGTATACTTTTACAAGTACCTATGTGAACATGCCACTTATCAAAGTAGGTACTAAGTCGCACCAAACTAATAAAGCATGTAGTTATTGAAAGAATTGCTGAAAATACTATTCTATATTGGTAAGACCAAAGAGGGTATGACTGTCGGTTGACAACAAAGACTACAATATACATACTGAGAGTTGACAACTTGCGATAGCGAGTGACATTTTGGACTCCAATCAAACTTATTGGATTTTTCCTTCGTTTATATTGGATGTATTCATTGCAGTTTAGTATTAAACTGCAGTGTGAAAAGTAAGGCACTAAGCAGAATATCAAATAACTTTTTCAGGCACACCGTACCAACTGTTAAAGGTAACCATTTGTTTATTTACTTATGTACCTAATTTTTGGATGGTGACATACAGCTTAGCATCAGCCAGGTAAGCAGACACCGTAGTCTATTCATATCCAAGGTTCGCAAAGCCTTTATTCGCACGTTTAGCACAAGACGGCGCGCCAGCGGTGCACGGTGTCGCGGTCGCGGCGAGATAGATATCCGTCTCTATCTAAGTGTTCTCATTAGAAATACCACCATGCACGGCTATCACAAGACGGAGCATGACCTTTCTCGATTTTCTCGCACTATACGTCTCTTTCTAAGTTTTCTAATAAGCGAGAGACGGATACTGCGAGAAAAATCGAGAGTTAAAATACTACGAATACCGGCGTCAAGATATATTTGTGGGTGAGCGTTGAGGTGAGCTTAAAACAAGTTACAGAATAGCGGAGTAGGAAGACAACACTTTAAAGAGCAAGTAAGTAGGTAGTAGTATATAATGAGCTGCTCCAAATACGACGAGGCGCGATGACATTAGATACGTAATGATCTACCTCTCACAGCAGTCCTGCGTATTAACTCTCCGTGATGGCTGTGTGTGAGAAGCTGAGAACTGTGAGGCGAGGTCCAACAAAGGGGTGTCGATACAGAGGAGCCTTCCACGAAACAACAGATCACTGCACGGCTATCACAAGATGGCGCGCGAGCTGTGTTGCGGCGAGATAGCTACGTCTCTTTCTAAGTGTTTTAATTTGAAAGAGATGGATAGCCTAAATATCTCGCCGCGAGACAGGCACAGCTTCTTTCCGAGAGCGAGTTTAGTTATGCTATTTTATTATTATTTCTAGTTATTGTTTGTTTAGTAGTAAGCGCCTGTATTACTAGGAAAACATATTTGCTCCGAAGTAAACTTCAGGCGCTGAAAAGAGTAGAGTTGCTTTTTCAACCTGTTGCTGCTAAAAGTTTTCGATCTGCGGTTCGATTAGTTTTAAAGTTGTGTACCTAATTACTGTAATTACCTACATATCGTTTGAAAAAACTTAATGTACCTACTGACCTCGTTATTTCAATTGAGAAGTTGTTTCATAAAAGAGTTACTTAAGTAATTCGAATTTTAAAATAAATTAATAATAGTATATTTTTCTCGTCTCGCGTCGCGCCTCAGCATCAGTGCTGCTAGGCTGGGCTAACCTCGCAGTTGGCATATGATCGTTAACTAAGCTGAGTGGTCGCTAACCGGAACATGAAATTAGGTGGTCGCTAACCAGCGAAATGACCCTATACAATGGTGTGTTATAAAAATAATCATATTTACGATTATTTACGAGGGTAGGCTATAATAAAAACCCCAAAAACCCCTTCTATTATTTTATTTATTTATTATTTCAGTAAAGCACTGTACAATGACTTAAAACTAAATACAACGTCCCACAAAACTGTTTGCACAGTTTGACTGTGGGATCCAAGAGTCTATATAATTTGAGGTAGTCTTAATGATAATGAGTCTATATAAAGTGGCAAAGTCCTAATCAGTCTATATAATTAGTAAAGTCTTAAGAAGTAAGAACAGCTTTAAATGATGTTGTATAAAGTGGATAGGTAACTAGATATAAGATATTTGGTATTTAGGTATTTATATACTATCGAGATAGTGTTTCAACAGGGCTCTTTTAAATATATTTTTGTTTTTCTCTTGTCTAATAGCCGCAGGTAAAGCGTTAAGCAAATATGGTAAACGTTTTTCGATGCGCCTGTCCTGTTTAAGTCCGCATTCTGTGACAGACGGGCAACTACGGAACCCTACCCTGCGCGTGGCCCGACACGCACTTGGCCGCTTTTTTTATAGTTTTGGCTACGGAATCTTGAAGACTAATTCCGAATCCATGCGGAGTTCCTTCGCAGAGCCATTTTGATAATGATACTACCTCTACAGTGCAGCCATCTGTTATGTGCTGTCGAGCTTTTAGCTTCTGTTTGCAGGGTCGGGGTAGATTCGGGTGAGTCTGAGTATAGCTAATATTTGTGCTAGGATCACTATTTTCCAGTAGATGGCGTTGTGATACCGCGTTTATTTTGTTGGTTTAATCATTTAAAAATAAACTTTAATGGTTTTCTGAGAGATGCGCTGTGTTGAGACTGTGAGGACCTGAATTTGTCTCTACCTGTGAATACAACGAATCTTCAAATCTATAAAGGTTCGGCAGCACACATATGTGATCTGGCGTCGCAGGCGCCTATAACGTATACTTGTTTGTCATATTTATGCTTCCATACTAATATTAGTGCCTGGGCGACCGAGCTCTACTCGGGTGAAAATAGAGAAACTACGGAGAAAACTAATTTTCCCAGATTGAGACCTAGCTAGATCGATTTTTGCCCTCATGAACCCCTTTATTCCAAATCTCAACCACCACGAACCACTGGACCGATTTCAAAAATTCCTGCACCTGTGTATACAGACAGAGCGTCCCAAGACTATGCGACATGAAGGGAAAGTACCTTAAATATCGTAGATAAGATGATTTGCTGAAAGAAGACTTATTGTTATTTTTAAAATTCACTAACTAATAGGTACTGTGTGCAAAGATTTTCTAAAAATTACTTGCTTTGTCTGGGAATCGCACCGACTTAAATAAATGTGAACAAAAATGGACAAAAAATAATAATTGTTCTTAAGTAACATATCATCTTAAAAGAAAGTAATAACGGCGGGTAATCGTAGTATAAAAATTCTTGATACTTATATATTTTCTGTATATTGATGTTGTAGCACAGATCACAAACACAAAATGGAGAGGCATGCCCTTAATAGACGCTGACCTGCATTAGCTCCAGTTGACACAACGAATCCTCAAATCAATAAAGGGTCGGCAACGCGTTTGTCACTCCTCTGGATACTTACCGTGGTATCTGGTATGCTTACCATTAGGAAGGCCGTAACTTAACTTGGAAAGTTGTATAAAACTACAGTAAAATTCCTAAACACATTGCCGATCCTGGACACTAAATTCAAATCTGTCGTAAAACGGGCACTTATTTCAAAAGCATATTATTAGATAAAGGATTACACCATGGATGTTTGGCAATAATAAAGGCCTGCACGAGAATCTCGCACAATAAATAAACACTGTAGCAAAGTGATTTCATGATACGTCATGATATTTTAATTCTATTTTGGTACAAGCGTTCATTGCCGACTGTACTTTTCTGTATACCATCATCAAGTACTCATTGAGACGATTCTAACGAGCCCAAACCCAACGGGGTTGCGTCGGTTAAGTACTAAATTCCCATGGCCACCTTCCGTCTCCATCGTCAGATCAGCTCGATTGTACCATAATATTGAAAATTTCAGCTCAATCGGTCACCGGGAAGTGGGTCAAATTTAACTTGCAAGATTTGATTACAGACAGACAGACAGACAACGGGACGGGTGAAAGTAAATAAAAGCTTGTAAAAATGGTACCTCGCCGAGTTTTGTACGCCGGTTCTTCTCGTGGCAGAACCCAGAGGTTTCCTTTCCGAACCGGTGGTAGATTATCGAGATTCATAGGTGCATGTAATATGCTTAAATTGAAGAATAGGTACGATGGTTTTCCGTCGTGACATAAAGTCGCCAAACGACTAATGTAATGACTAACAGTGCATTCAACTAACATGCCATTAACCTTTATAATGCATTTATAAGAACTCGGGCGCAGGCAATAGATCAAGTTCTTTTGTTTAGTCGGCTCCGTCACGGTGCTGTAGACCGACCGCCATTAGGGCATCAGAGCCCTTTGCTGATACGACAAGTGCTTAAAATAAGAGGGTTCCTTCGAAGTGTTTTTTGAAGTGAAAACTTCTTTAGCGGCGCTGTGCACTTTTTGGGATGGGGAATTTTTTTAAACTCGCCTCGTGTCACGTGACCGTAAATGGTGAGAGATTTGACGAGGTTTACCCATTCGGCTGACACACAATAAGTTCTCACGCGCTAATTTTGCTCTCCATAGCCCTTTGGGTGACTTTGGGCCTACTTATGAGGCCCATAGTAAGCGACCATGTTTCAGTGCCATATGTCATCACTGGCAACAGACACTGGTCAAAGACTCTCGTCTTGAGACACTGCGGAATATTGGACGAAAAGATTTGCCGTAGCTCCCCGAACGCTGCCCAGCCGAGTCGGATTCGACGAGACCTTTTTCTCGAGGAGTCCAGCTAGATGGGTGGACGATATTAGAAAGATCGCGGGTTACTTCTGGATAAGAAATAGCTCAGGATGGCGACGGGTGGCGTACTCCAAGAGAGGCCTATGGTCAGTGGGCGATTACGGGTGGTCAAGTGATGACGATGATGATATAATGACCTTACTTAAACAGCTATTAGCGATCGGGTGTGTCAGGAAAAGATATGGGCAATCAGATAATGTTGATAGTCCAGACCAGAGTCATTGTGGAATGATTTCGAAACTGACAATTTAGTTAGTAACCAGGGTTTCATCCATCCATTTAAGACGAGCAATTTTGGCGCTCGAACGAAATGAGCGTCAATAGGTACTAACTAAGAATTAAAATGTTCGTATGTATTTATGTAAATATACTTTATTGTACCTACACAAGACACTGGTAAAAATACAGACAAAATAGTTAATTGTATTGTATCTGTACTCCCTTTGTCTCTGTGTGTCTTTTGTGTAGTGAATAAATGTCTTCTTTCTTTCTTTCTTTAAATGTAAGGTAAAGTTAATCTGTGAGAAAATGGGACGAGATCAGGAACTAAAAGATAGACCAACTACTTAATACGTGTAGAGAGAGACGTATTTACCTCTACCTTCAAACATGCCTACTTTGCCACCAGGGGGAACTTTGCCCAAAAAGCAAATATTAAACAGATATTAAACAAATCTGGTAATTAACGAAAACACAAAATATTTATGGCAACCTTACTATTTTTAGTAGAAACTAGATTATATAATTATGACTTTACTTTGAGTCATACATGTCTTTAACTTCAGCCAGGAGCGTGCAGCGAATTGTGGAATGTGAGGTGTATGGACTTGTATAGCAAAGATTTAAAATACCCAGGCAACATTGGCTATCTATCTGTACTGTGTGAAACTTTTCGTAGTTAAAGACCAATATGTTAAAATGGAACGCCTTGTTTGCCCAAAATTTTGGACTGAGTCGCGTCTCAACTCAATATCATAATGAGCTATAGTTGCGTCAATAATTCGACATGGGCAATGTTGGCAAAAATCTAGATAACTTTACCCGTGATGTAAATCGATAAAAAATTGGATTAGATGTTGATTAAAAAAATATTTCTCCTCATATACAAATACGTATTACTACGAAGGAAGGAAGAAAAAAATTACCATTCTACCATATGAGATATTAGTGTTTTTCCGCAAAAAGCGGGCAAAGTAGGCATGTTAGACGGTATGTATTAAAGAAATCACAGAGTAGACCTGCGCCCCGTTATCGTCATACCCCTGCACCTGCACGCCGTGCTGGCGCGGACTTAGATAAACGGTCTAGGTCTACCTATAAAGTACGCTGTATAGCTACGACGAAGCCCTACAAAATAAGCAGTAATAAAAGATTCGTAATGAATAAATGTGAATGCTCCCGTTCCGCTGAACGCACCCGAAGGACTTTTTGCGGGGCGCGTGCCCTGCCATATTGGAAACTTTTTTAAATAATGAATATTGATCGTGTTCTATTATGTGATAATCGACTTGTAACGCTAAAGTTAATGCGTGATTTATATTGTAATTACGCGTGTAATTAGAAGCGATAGGTACCGTTTTTATACCATGGTGATGGCAAACAAGCAACTGTCCTGTTTGTAACTTCTAGGGTATCAAAGGAAACCATGGAGTAAGTAGCTAAACTAAGTTTGGTCTTCAATTGGAGTAGTCACACACGGCGCGATTATGCAGCGATACAAACGCGCGACCGTAAGTATCGCGACTCTAGCCATACGCATTACACAGCATCTGCATCGATACCGTATCGCTATATCGCGACTGTATCGCTGCAAAGTCGCCGTGTGTGACCGCTCTTAACGACTAAACTTTATGACTTTATGACTAAACTTGGTTTTTGGGGCTTAAATATGCTATCCCATATGATGTGATTTCCTCTTTGACTATAAATAATATGCTGTTTTTAGAGAGATAAATATCGATTCAGAGCGGGTTGCGATTGTTACCCCTATTTTCGAATTTTGTAACCAGTACGTCTAGCACAACTAGCTGCTCTGTCGCTTCCCGCGCGACTGAGCGTCTGCTTATCTCACTCGCACCGTGCAAATTAGAAAGAGGAGGGCAGATCTTTCTCGACTCGCGTCGCGGCGCGGCGTCAGTTTTGCTAGCCCCGCAACTTAGAATAAGAGAGATCTACCTTCCTGATTTATATATGATGGGTTTGAGTTAGACATTGCGACAATTATTTTACACTAGACATATCACTAAAGTAACCTCCTAAAAACAACGCCATGGGCAGCCTTTGGAAACTCGCTTATAATGAAAAAATGTACGGGGACGAAGTCCCATTGCAGCCAACCTAACAAAACACAGAATATATGGACCTAATATACTCTAATACAGAATATAATATATTGGCAATATTTTCTTCACGTTGGTAGTAGACACAAGAGAATCTTAAAACAATGTATGAAGTTCCGCCTCTTAAAATAAAACGTAGTGGTTATATTCTCTTTGGCTATGGGTCGGCCGGGCAAGTGACCGAGTCGTTTTAATTTCCATAGTCCCTCTCTGAACACGATCTAAAAGGGTGTTGGTGTTATTGTATTGGCTTTTTGGTTTCGGAAGGCGGCTTGGGCCATAAGTAACCATAAGGTCCGCCGCGCTCAACGGAGCGCACTTCCTGCGATCTGTACTCATTTACAACCCACAACGCTTCCCGTCAACTCGCCGCAGAACCAATAGAAGTATGACCTCTCAATACGCGAAGGTGTTAGAAACGCTGGGGTCAATTGGTATGGTTTAGTAGAGAGCACGGTAAGGTCGAGGCAGGTTGTGGCATGTGGCCAGTTATGTAATTGCAGGGTATGGTCCTTTATACAATAGGAAAGTAAGAAAGTTATTATTCGAAGCTTCTGTGGTGTTGATTTGTGATCGATCTTCGTCTAGAGTAACAATCGTAATCGCGAGTCAGTCTTGAATGCTGCTGCTCTGTCAGTTCAATGTTTTATTATTTTTATTCATCATGTGTAAGAAATGTTAGTTCGAAATCAGACAGTGGAGTCATGAGCACTAGCTATTGCCCGCGACTCTTGTTGATACAAACCTTCGCCCCCCATTTCACCCCATAGGGGATGATTTCCGGGACAAAAACTGTGCTGTGTCCTTCTCCGAGACTCAAACAATCTCTGTACCAAATTTCATCTAAATCGGTTTACCGGTTTAAGGGGGTGAATTGGAAATTATCGCGTGCTTTGAAACGCCGTTCTGACTAGATTAAGAAACAATAATTGTATACAATACTTTTTCTACGAGTCAACTGAACTAATTAAACAAACTTGGTATCTATTGAAAACGAAGTGCAACCAACGGCTTTTTCTTTTTTGTGCGTTGAATAAGGTCCGATTTTCAGATATATGATTCTTGACTAAGTATATGATTGTTATTTGATTTAACAGGTAATCGATACATGACCGATTGCCTAAAATTTCCTCTATAGAAAAAAAAAACCAAAGTGGGGACTATGTTTTCCTTTTTTTAATCAGCCTTCTCAAACAATACTCTTATGGATCGAGGTGTGTTATTTAAATAAAGCAACGAGTTAATCAACTAATTTATTTAAGCGTTAAGTTACAAATCAGATTACACTAATTACGCTAATTGGTACGACGTCGATGGTCACGGGTGCTAGCTAATCGTCCGATCCCTAACGAGCGCGCCGCCGATGTGAAGTCCGTCGCTGCTCCGGTCTCTTCCCCACCACCTCGCTCCTCGTCCGGCTGGCTCTCGGTGCGTGGAAGAACTCGTCGGGGCTGTGACGTAGGCGTAGCAAGCAAGACAGGCAATCTTGCCTTGTCTCTCTTTCTTGAGGGAGTTGGTAATAAAACATTATTTTACAACAGAATCAAGTTAAACTAAAGTATTTTATCTCATCTAAAATCTCACTTAATGAAATATAAATAAAACTTCACTAAGTCAGGTATTTATCGATATTTTTCCAAAAAGCCATTCCTGAAGAGTGTTGCATCTCTTTTTCTCGTGCGCGGAAGGCATAAGCGTGTCTCTGTCAAGGGGGCGTGGTCGACTCGAATCAAGGCATCCCCTTAAGTGTGAAGAGGTAACAAACAGACAGATGGACACACTTTCGCATTTATAATATTAATAAGTATATATGGATGTGTACGAAATGTTGGTGGTTCCAAATCAGTCAGTGGACTTATTGAATGGTTTTCCTCTGGGTCATGAGGCCCCCAGGTCGTTTTTCCCGCAGCACATGTAGGCATCGGAGTTTTTGTCGCATGGTAAGACTAATAGCAAGCTATGGAGTCGACATTTGCCATAAATGTACTCTTATTCATACTCATACTCGACTCGACAAAAACTCCGATGCCTGTGCCATCTGTGACTGGCCGCACTGCAGGCAAACAGACGAGCAAAAAACGTGGACTTATTGAGCATTCCTCGTCCTCTATTGAGATTTCAAAAACATAAGCCTGACAGGTGAACAGGTGCTGTGCTGCCCCCTCTTGGTCGAGTTATATCCATCTACACTTGGTTATCGAAAGAGCGATAGTGACCGAGTCTCCCTCTATACGAACTTCAAGGTGTTCGTTTTGATCCTTTTGGAGCTGCCTCCTGCTTTCATTTCAGAAACCTCTTGGTCTTGGTAAGATAAGAGCCGAAACCGAATCAAATAGCGATACCTAAGTATATATCTACGTAGATCAATTGTCATATTAACTTCGTAAGGCAACCAGTACGGCCCAGTGCATGTAGGGTTGCCATGTGGAAAAATTAAATGTCCGGATAAAAATCCTAACATCACCCTAAAAATCCTGACATTTCTTTTAACAGAGATTTGGTCCTTTCATTCATTAAAACTGTGTAATCTTCGTAATAAATATTTCATGTACCTAAACTTTTTTTTGAGCTCATTCCTTAAAATCCTGACACTGGCCAAGTCCGGCCGCAATCCGGACAAAGGGTCAAAATTCCTGACATGTCCGGACAAATCCTGACGTATGGCAACCCTAAGTGCATGGGAAAGCGTGGTTAACTAAAAAATTGCCACGTTTCCCATCAGTTACCCATACCTAGGCATTAGACAATAGAAACTACTAAGTTACATTTTCTACAGTCCATTCACATTACTCGTAATTGCAAGTACTTGCCCCACGCGAAATTGTTATTTCCATATACTTATTTGCGGAGCTAGGCGGCGGGACCACCACGCATGCGCGGAGCGGATAATTTCCACTTGTTGCCCCAAATTATACTTGACAAACTTAACCATGCAGCCGAGCGTGGCGCGCTCGGAACAGACACATTGCAATTAGTAAAGAGGCACGTTAGTTCCTAATATGGCCGCAAGCAAAGTTAAGTTGGCCGCTACAATAACTGCAACCCCATGCCGAGTTCTATTAAAAATAACGCATGTCGCGCGCGGGCGCCATTTTTATTTGAACCATAGAGTAATGAGTGACGCGCCGCGTGTGACGTAGCAAAGCGCGGGAAATATTGGCGCGTATTTTTGTTTTTTGGTGTTTTGACGGTGATTGTTTATGAACATGGACTGATAGAGTAATTTAAAAGTTTTATTGTGATTAGTGTGGCCTGTTTCAAAAGTAAGTTAAAAGGAAAGAATCGTGGGTAGGTACCAGTGTTTTAAACTTTAATTCCAATCATTTACCTACACTTTGCTCTTCGCCATTATAGTAATGAATTAAGATTGAACAAACCAGTGGCCCGTTCCACGAAGCTACAAGTGACAAATCTACAATAGGAATGTAGACCAAATAAAATAACCAATAATGTTGATTTTTCCCGGAAAGGTATTAAAAATATTGACAAATGGAGAAAAAAGTAAAGCAGGGGATTAAATAACCACAGTTATAAATGTCCAAAGTTTTAAGAGCCCAGCACCTTCATATGAAACGATTGTCATTTACTATGACGTCACGAACTGCGAGCGTTTTCTCTCTCTAACAAGTTATATTAAAACGGTTTTGTTAAGTTATTAATTGAGATATCTGAATGGGATTTTTGTCACTAAGCATATTTTTTTGCCTTCTTTCTTTGGAAGTGACAATAAATTTTGAGTCTACACCCGTATTCTAAACAGGAAAAACTGAAGCTCTTGACCAATAACTGTGTCTTGCCTTTTTAGACTTGTAAAATCGTTACCTGTAGTTTCGTGAAACGAGCCACAAATATGTGAGAGCGGATTACATGTGACCAATCCAAATCATATTCAATTATCAATGCTATTTTCGTGAACATAAAAAAATGGTAGCTAGGTACAGTCAGGGGTATTAATATACGTACACAAATAAGAACATAAATATGTTTAAGTATACGCCTTTATTTTATTTTGATGTTTAGCGGCCGTAATCATAAACGTACTATATATACTATAAGCCTGTTTTAACTAAAATGGCGTTAAAATTCGTTTGTCCTTATCTGTCAATTTGACATTTGTGTTCGTAAGAAAGGGACAAAGCACATTTTATTTAGCAGAGGCATTTTAAGTTTTATGAATAAATCTATGTTTGGATGTTTAGATCTTTAGATGTTTGGATGCTTAGATGTTTGTTACTCAATCACGCTTAAACGGCTTAACCGATTTGGATAAAATTTAGCACGAAGATACTTTAAAGCCTGGATTCAAATATAGGATAGATTTTATCCCGGGTCCACGCAGACGAAGTCGCGCGCGGAAGCTAGTTGAGAATAAGGTCCTGTACATATATTTATTTATGTCCTACGTAAAAACCAAGAAAAGAAATGCTGTTTGTGGAACTTTTAATCGTGGGATTCGTGGGTGGGTCCTACAAAGAGAGGTGCGTTTATTTGCCCATCAAATGCTTTTAGCTCCCCATGGCACCCTTGTAGGCGATCCCCAACCCCCGACTAAATCAATTGTTTATTTCAAGGTCAAATGTTCACCCCATAATGAGGTTAGACGCTGTGAGTACTTATTAACCCGTAATAGCGGTGTTATAAATGTTGTGGTCACTGAGCGTTCCGGTGCACGACTTTAGAGGGTTGGAAGTTCGAATTTTGGAATTTATAGTACGGAATCCTTACTAATATTATAAATGCGAAAGTGTGTATGTTTGTCCCTCTTTCACGTCGCAACGGAGCGTCGTATTGATGTGATTTTTTGTATGGAGATAGTTTAGAAGCTGGAGAGTGACATAGGCTACTTTTTCCAGCGGGAAAACGTCTAAATCCTATGGGAAAATTCAATATGTTACAGTTTTTAAACCTACAGTTTGTAAAAGTATGTATATGGAAAATAATGTCGGTAATCAATCACACTGATATGATAAATATAAGGGGACAATCGTACACAAATCGTGTCAGCCCCATAATAAGCTCAATAAGGCTTGTGTTATGGGTACTAGACGACGATATCTTTAATAGATATTAAATACTTAAGTACCTACATGTATTTATTTAATCGTATTGCATACATTTAAAATAGGCAATTTAGTTTCACATTAACAATATTCCATACAAGAGTGACAAATTGACAGGACATTAATTTAGTCAGTATTTAATTATTTAAATGTCAACAATCGGGGTGTTGAGCCATGCTGCTGCGTCGGGTGTAAGGTGCAATAAATAAATACATAGATAACTATGACTCCGAAACAATCATTCCTGTTCATCACACAATATTGGTCCTTGCCGGGATTCGAACCCAGGTGCGACAGCTTCGTAGGCAGGGTCACTACCCACCAGGTTAAACCGGTCGTCTTCTAGGTACCCCTTTACTAACAATATACGGAAGGCCGCGGCGCAAGCGCAGCCATAATTGTAGTGTTAGTTGATTAAAGCAATAATTGGAGGTCTTTTGAGGTTTTATTTAACTGAACACTTAATATTATTTATAATAATATTATAGAGCAATATCGAGGCTGTGTGTACGCTTGACGTACGACATTGCAAGAAGGCGGGCCAGTGTTGCCCACAGAGTACATCATAGTGCCAGCTGGTGCGTTTACACTGTTTGTCTTAAACATGAATTAAGGTGCTCTTAAACTCTATTATAATAAACACTACTTGCTCAGGAAAGTCAGTAGATATGTGGTGAGGAATTACTTAGCACAGATGGCGGCTGACGTGGAGTTTTTAATGGGTAGAAATACCACATAACCCTGACTTCCCCAAGAGCTGGGTAGCTACCTGGTTCGCAGGTTGAGGGACTTGTATTTATGGCTGGCAACACAACGAAAGGTTGGTAAAGGTTGCTGGAGTCCCCTGGATGCGGGTGGCGCAGGACCGGTCACTTTGGCACTCTTTGGGGGAGGCCTATGTCCAGCAGTGGACGTCTTTCGGCTGATATGATGATGATGATGATGAACACAACGAATCCTCAAATCAATAATGGGTCGGCAACGAGCTTGTGACTCGCTTGCAGGCCGTATGCTTGTTTGCTACCGTCGTGCTTTAAAATGTAGGGTATTACATATCGTTTCTGACCCATACTTATACTATTCAATATGTGTATGTAACATATATAATATAATAAGTATATAGTAGCTCGACTTGGCGGGAGCACCGCCGTGCCCCCAGATAGTATATCAATTTGAGTGTCAAAATACGTTAGGTCACACATCAACGGCCCTTCATTCACACTGTAATTAAAAAAACGCCTTAAAACTCAATAGCATTGTGTTTTACGAATCGGAACAATACACAACGCGCTCATCGAATCGCTCTATTGTCTATGGCGATCAAAAACAACCACATCCGGCCACAAGATGGCGGCCAAATTAAAGAGACAATGACGTGAACTTGACATTTTTGTTTACTCGTGATGACAAATTAAAATGTTTCGCAATGAATGAATTTTAGTTTTCCTTATCAAATTGGAAAAACGGAACACATGGAATCACCTTGATGTCGTTTTGTAATTACCTAGGTACCTAATGACTTTTAGTTGACCGTGTCAAATTGGCGAAACGGACGATTTATGGGATCAACGTGGTGTCTATCCGTCCGTCTGTTAAAGGTCACAGGCAATGAGGTGGTAAATAAGCTCACGGACCTCATGATGATAAATAAACTCCGAAGCACAAATTGAATTGTTGTCGATAACCTAAGGAAAACGGACTCAAAATTTATTATAACTCCAAAAGAAATAAGGCAAAAAAATATGCCTAGTGACGAAAATCCCATTCAGATATCTCAAAGAATAACGAAGCTACAACTGTTTTAATATTGCTTGTTAGAGAGAGAAAACGCGTCATAGTAAATGACAGCCATTTCATGTGCGTGTGCGTTTTGGTGTCTACATCCCACATCCCACCCCCATTATCTATTTATATTTGGTGAACCAACCACGGAAATTCAATGAACATTTTTTTCAGTTTTTTCAAAAAATGGAAATCAAAAATTTTTTTTTTTGGAATACGCCTTCTTCTAGATATACTTCACTTCACTGATATAATTTGCCTAGTACCTACACACTTTCAAGTTGATTAACACTTTTTAAATGTTTATTTTTAAAATATTAATTTTCTCTATTGATTGCAGATCCGATGTCAGAATGGCTACATTGCCAATTTACGTGTCACTAAGCAGGTGAGTTAAATATACATCTGTCTAGGTATATTAATACATATTAGTACAAAGAGGCAAACTGTCAGGTTTGTATGTAATCTCCGGAACTACACGTCAACATTTTACGAGGTGAATGCAACGTTACGAATTTTACGAGCAATGTTTATATCCCAAAGTGACAGTTATGAAAATGTGGTTGAGTGGTAGATTTTAAGACTCGTGTTCAATTTAAGAGAGACAAGATAATAAAATGACAGCTGTAACTGTTAAGTAAATCATGTTTGATGATGCCTTACACTGCACGTATCTGACTTTTATAGGCGACTTAAATAATAAAAGGTACCTATGTCGCGAGAGAGAGCGTTTCACCATACTAGCGTTATTCCCGGTCGTGCCCTAAGGAAGCCTGGGGTTCGCTTATGGTCCCCACCCATTATCAGTCCGCCGGACGATATCAGCCTGTCAGTTAGAACAAAAATTTGACATTTCCGAACAACTGACAGGCCAGGGACTGCAGGCGGACTGATAGTGGATGGGTTGGTAGATTGAGCATAGGCGCTTGTTTTACGAAAGCGACTGCCATCTGACCTTCCAACCCAGAAGGAAAACTAGACCTTTTTTTATACAACGACGGTGGCAAACAAGCGTACGGCCCGTCTGATGTTAAGCGGACACCGCAGCCTATAGACGCATGCAACTCCAAAGGAGAAACATGGGCGTTGCCGACCCTTGATTTTTTTTTCTACAACGACGGTGGCATTAAACAAGCGTACGGGCCGTCTGATGTTAAGCGGACACCGCAGCCTATAGACGCATGCAACTCCAAAGGAGTAACATGGGCGTTGCCGACCCTTGATATGTTTGAGGATTCGCCGTGTTGACAGCTGAAGGAACAAATTCCCTCGCTCTCAACACAACGCATCCTCGGGAGCTCTGGCGACCTTGCTCACCTCCAGGAACACATCACTACTACAGAGCAAGTAGTAGTGTTATTATGGCTGTGGTCTCCTGCAAGGTGGAGGTACTTCCCCAGGTGGGCTGCTCCAAATTCGAGCGGGATGACATTTCGCTTAGTAGAGTCGTTGTATTAAAAAAAAATCGCAGCATCATTGACCCGTGCTTCTACGTCAAGGGTAGGCTGCACCGAGTTACGATTACAGACCGATCAACGTTAAATATGGCGCCGGCAGCTGTCATTCCAGTACGTCTAGCACAACTTGCTACTCTGTCGCTTCCCGCGCGACTGAGCGTCTCATATCTCACTCGCACCGTGCCAATTAGAAAGAGGAGGGTAGATCTTTCTCAACTCGCGTCGTGGCGCGGCTTCAGTTGTGCTAGCCCCGCAGTCCACTTCTCGACATAGACCCTCAAAGAATGCCAAAGTGACCGGTCCCGCGCCACCCGCTTCCAGCGAACTCCAGCGACCATAGAAACGTCATTCCATAGAAACGTGTTTTTTTCCGTACATTCAGATTTTAAAGAAGACCACAAACGGTTTGGTGCAGTGCAAACCATGATAAATTGTCAAGATGTGACGTACTTTACTTATATTTCTTATCCACACCGATACGCGATAAAATGATAACCATCATACGCTTTTATGAGCTTTTTGAATGTGGCGGAGGTAAGTACAATGACAACATGAGACGCTTCCTCAAAGAAGTTATAACAGTACATTCGGACATATCCATATTGCTGAGGACAAATGTAACATGTCAATGTGTAATGTGTGAACTTAATGCGTTGTGTATAGCAGCGGAGCTTTCAAGCTCGGGTACTCGCTTCCTGTCCCGTTTAGGAAGTAAAAGATACGTGGACTAATGTAGGGTTGTCAACAAAGTGCTTCTCTCATTTCATAGATTATTTTGTTTGTGTTGTATAGATTTATTTGTAAGTACTTGTTAATCTCAGAAATATGGTTTAAGAAACCCTTCAACGGCTGATTTTTCTCAGAATTAACTAAGATCTGATGTTAGGGTTTTTCTGAAGCGTACTGTAGGTATACAGATACCGAAGTCGAGCCTGCCTGGTTGGAGTAGACACAGCCATTTATGCTGGCTACTCCAGAAAAGTCAGAAGTGCTACACGTGGAGCTAGCCAACTACCGACACATAGTTTTAAAAATTTAATTACATCTAAACATACGTATAATCACAACTATTTCCCGGAGGGTAGGCACCTTTCTTGCTTCATTCTCTTTTGCGACTGATTTCTTTTTGTCCGACTACTTACAGTAAATCCGAAAGGGGGGATATGTTTTTAACAGTTGTTATTTACGTATGTTCCACTCCAACCTTAGCGTTTAAGAAACTGAACCGATTTTGATAAAGATGTCAATCGATTCGAAAAAACAGTTTTTCAGTTACTTTTGAGAGAGTCTTTCACAGAGTGTGTTAAGACGGCTTTGGGTTAATGTTTTTTGAATTTATGCTAGTTTTCTTTTATATTTACGAACAACATAATCTAATTGAGAGTGACAGCCCTATCGTCGCGGTTAGTTATTAATTCCATAGCGGCCATTTTGCCATTTCGTCCGCCAGCCACTTCCCACATACTAATGTTCCAAACAATACGGCCAAATACCACGACGTAATAGGAAACAATACCATTTTGGGAAACAAGTTTTTATGTTGTGGACATTGTTGGGTTGCAATATATGTAGGTACGAGTAGGTTATTTATGTAGATAAATAAAATTACAAGTGCTAAAAACGAATCCATACTAATATTATAAATTCGAAAGTGTGTCTGTCTGTTTGTCTGTTACCTTTTCACGCTTAAACCCCTGAACCGATTTGGATGAAATTTGGTACAGAGATAGTTTTAGTCCTGGGGAAGGACATAGGATAGTTTTTATCCCGGAAATCATCCCCCAAGGGGATGAAGTGGGGGGTGAAAGTTTGTATGGAGCTACGATATTAACGAGTTCCACGCGGACGGAGTCGCGGGCAGAAGCTAGTTGAATATAAGCAGATTTGGAACATTAAAAACCCCATGTAGAATTAACTTTTGTAAGTAAACTACCACTCATAGAGTCACTGTAGCCGAGCGGTGAGGCTTCAAAATCTTTACTTCTGGAGGACTTTTAATGTTGAGGTCGTGGGTTCGAACCCCGGCTCGTATCACTTGGATTTTTGAAGGACTGACGTACGATGGTTACGTATAAATGATATTTGATGTTTTACTGTGGATTTCGGTGAAGGAAAACATCGTGAAGTGACCGGTCTAATCGCAATAAGGTCTAGATTTCCCTCTTGAGTTGGAAGGTCAGATAGCAGTTGCCTATGCCAAAGAGGACCCCAGGCTCCTAGGCACAACCGGGAATAAAGCTAGAAAGTATGATGAAGTAAACTTATCTACATTGACACTGTAAAACTGTTTCAAATAAATATAATTGTATGTTATGCATAAGCTACATGTTACCTCGGAGGGCCGAAAGGTGCGCGAGAAACGAGTTTTGCCGAAGCCGCAAGTGTGACAGGCCTGGTAGTGGCGAAAAATGTGATAATCTTACAAAATGTAGGTAGACAAAAACGATGTTTGTCTAGTCAAACCCTCCGTTTACGTATGAAGAAGCGGCTCCTTAATCATTCATTAAATCTAAATACATTATAATTAGGTCATTAACTGGCATGCAAAAGGACCATAATTCTGTATAATGTATTTAATTATCTCCAATCCAACGCCCGCCTTGTTGTAAGATCTAATTTCACACTTCATTACCCAACAGAACATGCGCCACTAATAACTGTTTAGCACTTTAATACGACGAAATAAAAGCGATTTTCGAAAAGCTATTGAGGTATATGTATGGCGGAGTGTACGCTAAGACAAGAAATCTATCACTCTCTAGATTTATTCTGCACTTAATTATAACGGATTAAAAGTGATTTTAGAAGACCTTTGATGCATGTCGGTCGTGGGGTGTACGTGAAGACAATCTACTCCGAATTACAGTCTCATCTCAGTTGCAACGGTCTAGAGGATTCAAAAATTGTAGGAAATTAACACCGATATCGATTATTTATCGATGTTTCCCCGGTTTCATTGCTCATTGTCATTTAGTCAGAGTATTATCATTTGTATCTATCTTTTATTTTTTGCATTGTTTTGCTTGACTGCTGTTTGATTCATGAAAACAAATGATATATCTATTAGCCTCTACAATGTATGTCTTTACAAGATTATGTATATAGTTAAGCATTTTATTGTACAAAATAACAGGTTTAAGCAAATATATGTCACATAAAATCAAAGTACAAAGGCGAATATATTATTATTTTCCTTAAATTTACAAAAAAGTGGAGAGGTTAATTCCTAGTCATCAATGGATAGTCCTAATGATTCCGGTCAGATAAATATCCAAAAACACGATCAAAGAGTACCCATACCCATTAAAGTATTACATTTTGGAGGATTAAATAAAAGAAGGCCCTCGAAATCGAAATTTCTGTATGGATAAAACAAACACAAAAACCTCCCCTTGCAATTGCACTACAAATGGTAGAAATGTGTTGAATACCCGACACATCTGATGCAATCACCCGAGACACTGAGCGGGTAACCACATGGCTTCTAATAAATGACACTCAAATAACACTAAAACCAAAACCGTCCCAGCGTATTTGAACGTTTATTTAGGTTTTGTAGATACAAGGAGTGTGTTGACGCGTATTTAGGAAAGACAAAGTGGTAGATAGTTAATTGAATTGAATAATTTGAACATAAAATTTATTTACCTACTTATTTCCAAGTTCTCGACATATTTATTTATTAAATATCTTTTTACCCGACTGCCGAAGGAGGTAAGGGTTAGGTGTTTTTCGAGCGTATGTATGTGTGTATGTCTTTGGCCCGCCCTGCAGCCTAAACCGTTTGACGGATTTCGACACATGAGGTGCGTTGCATTCCTCTTAATCGTAGGAGTGACATAGGCTAATATTAGCAAAATAGCGGTCGGGTGTTTCTAAAAATCTATTGATTTCACTTGTTAATCTTTATTGCACAACAAAAAACCTTGTCATCCAAATGCGAACTTAATGCAATATGCATACGGCATTCTCTACCTTAGTGCACAGCTGAAACATTTTGATATGACATTTTTGATATGACATAAGCGTTGCGTAGAATATATAAGTATTTATATGCAATTAATTATAATATCCATTGTTGATAATCCTATATCCCTACCTATAACCTACATAGCAAGTTCTATAAAGATTCACAAAAAAATAAAATAAATATAATTTGATTTGTAATCTGTAATTTTGATCGGTATAATTCATTACTTGTTTAGTGCGACGTGGGACCGATCACCAGAGGCTCTAGTATAAGTTTTACCGAAACAAAACGTTACGATCGCGTTTGCGTTTAGCTGCCAAATCCCATACAAATTGGGGGTGAAACGCAAACGCGATCGTAAAGTTTTGTTTCGGTAAAACTTATACTAGAGCCTCTGAGAATCACGTAACGTTTCTAACGCGCGTCAGGACAATTTAACTGTCATTTTTCCATATAAAAACTGACATTTAGATCTACCTGACGCGCGTACAATGCGTTTACGAGATCGACCTGTACGTAAGGTCGCGGGAATCCGCTGGATGGGTGGTTGGCACTCTTTGGGGGAGGCCTATGCCCAGCAGTGGGCGTCTTTGGCACTCTTTGGGGGAGGCCTATGTCCAGCAGTGGGCGTCTTTGGTACTCTTTGGTGGAGGCCTATGTCCAGCAGTGGACGTCTTTCCGCAGATACGAAGATGATGATGATAATGATTATTGACGTGGCGGCCCCCGCGTAGCCGTCGCTTTCCAAAAAGTGGTCTAGCTTTTTGAAGTGAAAACTTCTTTAGCGGCGCTGTGCACTTTTTGGGATGGCGAAAAACGAGTTTATCGCCACAGATTTCGTAAGGTGAGATTCGAGAGAGGTCACGTGACCGTAAGATGCGTAAGGTGAGGTAAGGGGGGGACGGTCTGACGTCTTTCTAGTTGCGAGACATCGGTTGTTACCGTTATTATTTGAATCGATTCAATGATTCGATTCACGTTCACTTTGCAAACGATTATCGATAGTTGATGATGTCAGTTCATCATCATCAAATATCAAAAATGCACTCGTTAATGGTGGACAAGGTGGACTGATGACCTGGTAAAGGTCGCGGGAGTCCGCTGGATGCGGGTGGCGCAGGACCGGTCATTGTGGCACTCTTTGGGGGAGGCCTATGTCCAGCAGTGGACGTCTTTGGGCTGATATGATGATGATGATGATGATGACTCGTTAATATTCAAGTTTTCACTTCTGCCGGCACTCCCGGAGTGCAACCCGGTCTTTTTGTTCTAGCTGTTATTCTTAGATTCGCCAAGTGTCTGGAGTGTAACATGCGATAAGGAACGCTCCAATAATGTTTTCATTGTTCTTCCGTATTCCAGATTTGGCTATCATACTACACGTGTTAGCTATTGACACAGTGATAGCTTCATTTATTAATTATTTACATACAAACTTAGTAACTACGACAGGCTAAAGTGACTATTAGGAGACATTATCTCGGCGCATTAAGGTTTACTTTAGGTCGCGTGGGTGTAATGATTGAGTGAGTATAGTCATAATCATAATTCTTGGAATACTCAATGGAAAGAATATTATTAAACCAGTTTATCAGTGAACCGTATCGGCAAACTAGACACTAATACTGCACAATTAAATTACTAGGGTATAAAATGCACTCGGGATGCCCGCAAACGGGTAAGGACCAAATTCTTGCCCAGCTTAACTCACTCAATTGAATTATCTATGAAAGTTTTCCGTTGTGACATGAACGTTAACCATAAAATTCGATGGTAAATTTTTGTGTCACAACGGAACTTTGTTCACTTCTTCAGTTTGTATGGCTAACTACCGACTAACCAGGCTAATTACTGGTCAAGAATTTGGTCCTCACTTAAATATTAATGTAAATTATTTGTTACTTTTTGAATCTTTTATCATTAATTTGTGTAGTAGCAAAATTATTTTGATCTTTGCATCTACTAATACAGATATGGATTTTAATCAGAAATATAGGTAATTCATTCATTCGTTCGTATTCTCGCAACGTCAATCTAATTAAACCAACTTTTTGTGTCGACGGCGACCATATCACTATTCCGCTCACGGTCACCATACAGGAACGGAGTGCGGTTCGAAAATCGGGCAGGGACTTTTATTGTATATTAGTACATTACTACAGAGGCCGGGAAGTAAGGAGTTGCCGGCCGAGTACAGCGGATAGTTATGATTATGAGGCTAGCAACCCCTTTTCACGCCGATGTATAGTGCTTTTCTCAAAGATGCAATGAAATAGATAAAAAAAACTCCAAAAAATCAAACTTTAATTTTCATGGCTGAACGCCGTGATGCTGTGCCACGAATTGTCGAAAGGAAATTAAAAAGACCAATTTTGTATGAAATGCCATTACGGATCTCTCGTCTCGCTGCGCCCGGAACGTGACACTTCGAAGCCCATTATGAAGAACACGTCAATATTTCATTGCATGTTTGAGAATAATACTTTATTTGTCACAGAATGTACTAGCCCAGGGCTGTTATTCGCTACGCGCCAAAGCGGCTCACCCCGCCGGTCACCCGTCACGAAACTAGACCTCTACCTACGCTTAGTTACTACCCATCGCGGTGTCAAGATGTATTTGTGGGTTAGCGCTGAGGTGAGCTTAAAACAAGTTACAGAATAGGGGGGCAGGGCTGTTATTCGCTACGCGCTAATGCGGCTCACCCCGCCGATCACCGGTCACGAAACTAGACCTCTACCTACGCTTAGTTACTACGCATCGAGGTGTCAAGATATATTTGTGGGTGAGCGGTGAGGTGAGCTTAAAACAAGTTGCAGAATAGGGGGCACCACGTCTATCATGGGACGGTCGCGACATACTCTCGATTTTCCTCGCACTACCCGTCTCTTTCTTATTAGAGCACTTAGGACAAGAGGTATAGTGCGAGAAAAATCGAGAGTAAGGCGGATGTCACACTGCGCCGCATCTCCGGACGGAGGTGCGGAGCTGCATACAAATTTCGCCGGACGGAGGTGCGGTGCAGTGTGTCATACCACACGGAATTTATATACAAACATTACAAACGGAGGTACTTGCATACAACGAGCTCCGCGTCTCGCAACGAGACGCGGCGGCAGTGTGACAAGTTGACAACCACCTATGTCGCGGCCGTCTCATGGTCGTGCAGGTGTGTCCCGCCCACGTCCGCCTATTAGTAACCGTCCTGCGGGCCTTGATTACGTGCAGCAAGGTGTCCTAGGTCATCCTAGCAAACACAGAATAACTGATTGTATGATTGTATTTTGTATGATTTTATTTTATGTTTAATTATGCGCCGGTCCTGTTCTCTCTCCCTTCATTAATAATTTGAATGTACCCACTACTAACATTAATTAATTTAAGTCTGTACCTACTAACAACTATATGGGCCACGGCCTGATATAGACGTTTATTTAATTTTAATTTAATTTAATTTAATAACTAGCTACTGCATACTGCTGTAGACGGACGGTATTTGAAGCCCGAGCCGAAGGCAACCTTCTGCCTCCATCATCAGATCAGCTCGACGGTGCCAATGTCACCAAACTTATACGGTCGGTATGCCTCAGCTCAAACGTATACGGGCAAGTAGCTGAAGATGGTTTGCAAATTTTTAACGACAATTTACTTGCATATTAAATTTACTTACAGACGAACAGTCATCATCATCATATCAGCCGAAAGACGGCCACTGCTTGACATAGGCCTCCCCCAAAGAGTGCCAAAGACGAACAGTAAACTTGTTATTATCTGGCCATTTAAGAGGAATCTTGTCAATGATTACAGAATCAGCAGCACACTGAGATGTAAACTCTTGAGGCCTTAGAATATTTAAAGATCGAATGAAGATTGCGCTGGAGTAGCAGTATCAGACTTGTTAAAAATGAAATGCCGTACATTACCACTCAATATAGCTAAGTATATACTTTGTGCTTAAGGGTTCATGTTTTATCCTAAACGCATCAGCCTGAGCGAGTCATTGCAGCGGCTTTATTCGCACTCCTACGCATGTCAAATTTATTATAATGCCAATTAAAGGATACGGAGTCGTCCTACACTGCAGAAAGGAACGTTAATGCAGATGCGGCAAATTATGAATTTAAGGATTACTAATCATCAAAATCATCGTCCACCAGCTCGATGGGACGACGATACCATTGAGATATCTCTTGATGAGATATCTCGTATCGTATCTAACGTATTGCGGCGTCCCTCTCGTCAGTGACTGAATTCCGGACAATGTAATAACCAATTAACAACAGAGTCAGCTGCAGCTGAGCATAGCAGCAGTGGGCGAGTACGGGCTGAGAATGATGATGACGATCAGTCAAACCCCTCAAAGATCTAACCACCGCCAGTACGTCTAGCACAATTTGCTGTTTAGTCGCTTCGCGCGCGACTGAGCGTCTTATGTCTTACTCGCACTGTGCAAATTAGAAAGAGGAGGGTAGATCTTACTCGACTCGCGTCGCGGTGCGGCGTCAGTTGTGCTAGCCCCTCTGGGAGACAACGGGCTTGAGGTGGTGCAGAATAGGGAAGAGTGGCGTTCTCTTGTCTCTGAGGCCAATATCCTCTTTGGGTCATCGAGCCAACATAGTAAAAAGTAGTACTCATCATCCTATTAGGCTAGGTTCTCGGTGGAGTTATTTTCAACTTGTTCTACAGTTTTCCATTACTCCAATTCAGGGTAGTGATGTGTGGTGGTTTCCCGTTGCCGCACCGCAGTTTACAAACGAAGTTTGTCAGCTCCGTAACTCTACCAGATTTATGTCTTTTCTCCTGTCAATACTAGAGCTGCTGCCTGAAACTATCGGAAAGAAAAATCATATCAGTGGGCCTATGATGGTTGCTATTTTATAACTTATCGTTGTGGATAAGACATATATCCGTCAAACTCGCACTCGCATTCTTGTTAGAACGTGACGGATGTTTTATCGACAGCGATAAGATATACGTCACGCTACGCCCACAGAACAACAGATACAAGAAACTTACCAATTCCGTTTAAATCGCCTTGTAACGTGACAAAAGATGAAGAAGATGTTGCGCATGCGCACCCATTGAGCTACATAATTTGTTCTTCATATAAAAGAGACAGACAGAGTTAGATACTTCTTATAACTAATTTATCCAATATCCATAGCATAGGTAGCACTGCCGTAGTAGGCCCAGGGCGGGTAGGGCACTCCTATACTTTCCGCAATTGGTTTGAAGGCAAACAATAATTGCCGGCTCGACGCAATTTGCCTCGTTAGGGAAATAGATGCTTTCTTGGAAATTGCCATTAGAATGGTTAGACCACTTTAAACTTGCCTAGACTCCACCTGGGTAATTGATACGCTAAAAGCTAAAATATTCGATTAGACAGACGGTTAACCTTTCGGATGTATTGAGGCTGAATATTGCTGAAGGATTACACATTTTTCGTTTCTGTCATATAGTAAATTTTCAATAGTAATTATTGAGCAGTGTAAGACGTACCTATGTATACGAAGGGTTAAATAAAGTAAGTCATTTACGACACTTTTCTGTGAATCATGAATCCTTTCTGAGACTTAGATATTTTCTATATATTTATTTATGCCTATTAAATGTATAGTCATCTAGTACTCACAAATACAAACCTTATCTGCCTTATAGGGCAAATTTGATCTGTGATATTGCCCCCTTTTTATTATCCCCCACGCACGCCAAAGTTTATGGATTTTCAAGTGGCCTTAACCCAGGTATTATAATGTACGTATATGATAGAGACGCATCTTTTATGATTGTCTTCTAATAAAGAAATCTCAAGAGATCCAAGTGCTTACTGACACATTTCTTCGCCCTGTTCATATACATATGACAAAGTAGTATCTGAGAAAACATCTGATCCTATAGAAAAAAACATTTACGATCAGAATTACAAGAGTATGCTTCGCTGGACGCGCGCATGGTCGGTTTTATGAGGACATTTACGATTGAAAATTGTATGTTATTTGCATTCAATGTGTGAAAACATCCGTATCAAAGATATCTCAATCAGCTAGGCGCAGTCAAGTGTAAAAATGACATCATTACTCGGTAAAACAAAAACAATTCATACTCTATTTCTGCTGGATACTGACAATCAATCCTGTGTCGACACACTCGCTCAGTCCCATGCAGGTGACCCGCTCCCAGGCCGGTGGTGCAGCTGACCAGGCCCAGGTTCTCAAAGGCTCGCAGCGGAGACACTTGGACCCTGGTCGGCTGACAAGAAGGCATTTATCAGGGCTCTTTCGTAGCGGCTGGTCGACACCTCAGGGGACCCAAAGCCGGCGCTTACCTCGCGCAGAGAATTTCTCTGGCCATACAAAGAGGTAACGCGACCAGCGTATTGGGAACCCTGCCGCAGGCGGACCTTTTGGATGGTGTTATATTTGGGTCTTAGTATGTAGGTTATTTTCTTAATAACCTAAACAGGCATAATTATTTTCTACATTTATGTCTGACTATTAGCATGCCTCATCCGAATCTCGCCTGTCTCGTCTGCCTCCCCTGGCCAAAACCAGCGCCCACGCATGGACCCCTCCGTATACAGCAACTTGTACTGATGCATATTCAATACTTGACTTCGGAGCCGGTTGCCATAGAAAAGTTAACATTTTTAACCGAATTTATTGTAGGTAGTGCCTGACAGGACTAAGGCTTGTACCCACAAAACTAACTGAAATAGGTTAACTATTGACACTAGACACTGACAATTCATACTACTTACTTCTAACAATTGTGACAAACCATTTAAATTGTTAATCAGTACCTACCTATCGATTTGAGGAAAGAAAAAACTATAAGTATTATATATTTTAGTAGATATCGAGTATAGTCTGATGCTCTAAGACCATCAGGGCCTGATTTACCCACAGGCTAATAAGGCTAGAGCCTAGGGCGCAAGGACCACGCAAGGGGGCGGCGGGAGGCGCCCCACTGAGCTGAGACTTACTTACATTTCATAGTTAGCCTGGGGCGTTCAGAACTAAATCAGGCTCTGTCAATTTAAGACACAATAATTCTTCTTGTGACCGCTCCTTGTTGCACGATCGTGAAGGTAGGAGGGGCGGGGCATAAACCTTAAATGACATGATCTTCCCAACATTGTTGTTTCGCTTAGGCGCAACTTGCTGCCAAATCACGTCGCGTGCGACTCAGCGGATTCTGCCTCACTCGCACTGTACAAACAAGAAAGAGGAGATATACTTTCTTGTCTCGCTTCGCATTGCGGCTTCAGTGGTGCTAGCCCTACTTACTGGTTATATTTTGACATATTTGACGAATAATCCAAAATTCCACACATTTGGGTTGTATTGTATGTCAGCCGCCATCCTAATCGAATAAATTATACAATATCTCCTAATGCCATATACGTATAATTATTTGGTATCATAAAATGGTATTAAAATAAAATGCCGTTTTAATTTTACTGCTCACATATAAATTGTCGGATGGCCGCGTTTTTGTTAGATTTGCCTTTTAGAGATAATTTCAGGGTATACATAGCGGATTACCAAAATAGCTTTTACGCAGAATTATTTGTTGTACCTGCTAAGGGTTGCGTCAAAATATAATAATAAGCGGTGTTCGTTAAACTCTGCAAGTATGAAAAGTTTGACACGTTTCTAAGGAATGACATCTGCCGGCGCCATATTTCACGTTGATCGGTCTGTAATCGTTAATTGGTGCAACCCGCCCTTATTTTCTGGTATTGTTAGGAATTGACGAGTAACGAAGTTAAATTGTTACGTATTAAAAAAGAAAATAGTATAAGTAGGTGCTCTTTATTTGTGTGATGAGCACGAATGTTGCTGAGTCATGGATGTTTTCTATGTATTTAAGTATTTATTTATCTATATAAGTATGTTTATCGTCGTCTAGTACCCAAAGTACAAGCTTTGCTTAGTTTGGGACTAGGTCGATTTGTATAAGATTGTCCCCTAATATAATATTATTATTATTATATAGATGAATAAATACTTATATACATAGAAAACATCCATGACTCAGGAACAAATATTCATGCTCATCACACAAATAAATGCCCTTACCGGGATTTGAACCCGGGACCTCCGGCTTCGTAAGTGTTCGAAGCATGTCGCCTGTTGTGAGTTTCACCGTGGATTCATTAGGAGTACATATTCAAAATAAATACTTTTTTTTGTACGAAAGGTTAACTATAATTTCGAATCAAAATCGGATCAAAGGCTCTAGTATAAGTTTTACCGAAACAAAACGTTAATACGACCGCGTTCACGTTTAGCTGTCAAATCCCATACAAATGGGGGGTAAAACGCAAACGCGATCGTAAAGTTTTGTTTCGGTAAAACTTATACTAGAGCCTATGTATCTTAAACGGTGCAACACACGTTAATACAAATATAGACTGGTAAAACCACATCCCTTCCTTTCAGCTCTGCCGTAGTCGGACAAAAAGAACAACGTGCAGTCTTTCTTCAGTGTCAATTTCACTCCAATATATTTGACTAATGCAGTAACAATAACTATTGTATGCATATTAAGTCTCGATCTCTACCAGCTAATTGCGGGGAAACTTATTCGCTAGTGATGTACGGAGAAACCATGGGAACTGAACACAGACCATTGAACTAACGGCATCGAAGTTGTTCAACTTGTCGCCTGCGCGCTGCGCAAAACTTGCCCTAATCGGTGATATGCAGTAATTCTGCGATATATTATTTACTAGCTTCCGCCCGCGACTTTGTCTGCGTGGACCCGGGATAAAAACTATCCTATATTTGAATCCAGGTTATGAACTATATTCGTGCAAAATTTCATCTAAATCGATTGAGACGTTTAAGCGTGATTGAGTAACAAACATCTAAACATCCAAACATCCAAACTTTCGCATTTATATATTAGTAGGATACCCTTTATTGCGAAGTTACTATATAATCTACATTTGTACAGTATTTACGATAAATTAGCGCTCCTATCAAATTTAATAAATTTAGTATTAATATCAAATTTAGTATTTTCTTATTCAGTCACTTGCTTCAATTAACTTTTTATTTGTTATTTTAATTAAAATATTATTTTTAAATCTAGAAATAAATATAATTACCCCCATTATAATAAATTCTACTTTATTAATAAAAATAGGATCAGCACCTTTTCATTTTTGATTCCCCAACATTATAGAAGGACTATCCTGATTAAATTGTTTTATATTAATAACATAAAGAGAGTAACGGTAGATTATGGAGTAACTTTGCAATAAAGAGTATAAATACTCTATCACAGAATGACTACATATCACCGATTAGCCTGGAAAGTCAATTTATGAAATTGTGTAACATAGCTTTCTTAAAATATCGCGCCGTTAGCCTGCGAATGTTAAAAGACGTTTTGTATGGCCGTCGAACCACCATAATTAACCCTATTGTTTATAATTTACTCAACTTACACTTAATTCTTTCTTAGAATCTAGACAGACATCACTAACAAAAAACTGAATCAAAGCTCGTTTATCAAGTTTAATTTATAATTAAATTTTAAACAATCTGCTTGCATGCCTGGGCGTCAGCGTTGCGTTAAGTTACATTTAAATCACGTATCATGGGGGATCCTTAATTAATTGTTTTATAAATAGCATAGAGTGCAATACGGAGAGGCCGGTTTTAATAGGGAAGATGCAATATTTACAATTTTGCTTTTATTTGAAAGAATCGCATGTAGTATAAAAATGACCACGAAAGTATAAAAAAAATTGAATACTATAATTTATAGTCAAAACTTCATGTTACAAACTGACAATTTAAACTTTCGCGCCTAAACGGATCTATAGTTCTTGTGACGTCCGTCACTCATGTGTGGCACTCGCCATATTTGTTTGTCCGTGGTTCGTCCCTAGATGTCATAGAGTTGCCTAAGTTTTGACTTTTGACAGGAGTGACGCTGATTGTTGGATTAAAACACGTTCCGTTTCACATTACTTTAAATCGTAATTATTGTTTGAAATTAGTATAAACTAAAGTGAAAACGTTTCAGTAGCTATTATTTTATGTTTTTTTTCCACATTTTGGTCACAAAATAATGGTAAACATTATAGAGAGCTGCATCTTCCCTATTTAATCGGCAACTTGTGGACCAGTGATTCATGAACTGATATTACGGCATGTATCTTCGGATGTGACGTGGAGCACCCTGATGTACTCTGAACATGGTTGGTTGAGATTATTTCATGCAGGGATGTTGCAGACATTCGCATCCGCATCCGCAACCGCGGATGTTCCGCATGATTTTCAAAATCCGCATCCGCAATAATTGATGCGGAGTTTTTGCAGATGATGTAGTACAGTTCGCGACCAGATAGGGGCCAACACGGCGCGTGCCACACGCGTGTTCAGTATTTTCGTGATTAGACAAACATAATCTTTATTTCGTTTCTGTAATCTGTCAATTCGCCGTATTCGCTATTGGTGATGCGTTAGGTTTGCAACGATTGTAAATCAGTCGCAACATGTTCGACTACTGCAAGACCCTAAAAACGTTGCGTATTTATGTTGTTGAATCTTTCCCTCAAGATCCGCATCCGCATCCACATCGGCGGATGTGAGCTTAGAAATATCCGCATTCGCAGATGTCTAAAAGTCGCATCCGCGGCATCCCTGATTTCATGTGGCCGACTTTTTATAAAACTATAATTGGAATGTTAGTAAACTAATTTGATGCAAGTCGGCCTACCCAAGTAATCTCTAGTATACCAGGTATTAGGCAAGTAGTAAAATACTGGGACGGGTTAATATTCCCAGACAGACTCGAGTCGTCAAAACCCTCCACCTTCGCCGTCAGGCTTTTAACAGGCTCTCGTTCGTAACATTCTTACGGTCCGTGACATACAAAATGATTTCCATAATATTCGCGAGGAAACACATACATATTAAGCAAAATAAATATCAAAGATTATGTCCGATTTTGATTCAAATTTTTGCCTTTTGATGTGCTCTCTCTAATTGTAGGTTGGTGGTCTCTTTAAACAGAAAATAAGTTAAATTTAATTTTTGGCACAAGCTGGTAGCCGTCGCGTCGGTACTTTTCTGTATACCGTCATCAACTACTCTTTGAGGCGACTCTAACGAGTCCAAACTCAACGGGGTCACGTCGGTTAAGTACTGAATTCCCATGGCCACCTTCTGTCTCCATATTCAGATCGGCTCAATGGTACCATAATATCGAGTTGTCATCCAAACTATTCCCAAAATTTCAGCACAATCGGTCACCGGGAAGTGGGTCAAATTTAAGTTGCAATATTTCATTACAGACACCGGGACAGGTGAAACTAAATAAAAGCTTGTGAAAACATAAAAATAATAGCCAATTATGCTATATTGTGGTATGTGCTGTTAGGAATGCATGTGGCTTTTAATGCCACTCCCGCTATTACGTAAACGATAGAGTACTTGTCTAACAGTAATTATACCATAACGCTAACGGACCCACATAATGATGGGAACTGCTGGTCGCTAAACGACTCACTAAGCATTGTCAAGAGAGTTCGTTTACATTGGGTGGTAATCAGGTGGAGATCTGCCACGGAAGGATCCTTTAGCGTGGCATGATAACATCGAAAAATTTACTTGTTCATGCAAGAACTCTAGGACTCTTTGTTTTTGTTTGTCTTGGAAAACATAGGTACAGTTTAGTTGAGATTCTTTTCAGCACCATGGTCCTGGATGGCTCCTCCTGCGTCTTGCGCTCCAGGACCTGAGGCTGGTCGTGACACCGCGATGGAGGAACGGGCTGCCGTCATTATGGGGACAGCGACCGGGGTACGGACTTGACGTAGTTCCTAAAGGAACGCGGGTTGAGAAATCTAATTTTTTTGTCGGCTAATGCTATTCACAACAGGTTTCGCCTAACATGTCTGCTCAGTTTTAGTATATTAACGCTGAGATTCGTAGTAACGACGCGTGGTTGGAGCCCCGATTCATACTGGTTCATCTGAGGTAAGGTAAGGCGAAGCGTAATGATTAGAGCAGTCTAAGTCTTCTCGCTCACAGCGCCCGCCCATCGTGACTCCGGCTTATGCATTGTTCTAGATAAAGATGGAAAATCCCAAGTCGGGACGCGACGTGATGCAATGGCCCATTTTCGAAGGGCACCACTGGGGCAATTAACTAATGATGACTGGTGATTTGACCTGGTTCGTCTATTTAGAGTTATAAAAATTATCGTGACGGGCCACTAGGGATGGTCAAAATAAGTCCTGTGGAATGTACGGAACATCTTTGACTAACATATTGCCTCAATCTCAACCAACGATTCAGTCAACACGCATTACTTATTGTCAAAGCTACACTATAATTGGCAACGGAATGCAAATACGAGATATTATAATAAATGCGGCAGGTTCGGCCATGTTTGAGCGTAACAAAGGGTAAGTGATGACTCGTGTGCAGCCTACCGTGTCTGTAGCTGTCTGCATACTGTGGACATGTCTCGTTTTAACTCACAGTATTTAGCCCGATTTACGAAGCTATAATATGCACTGTAAAATGGCAACACCGAGGCACTTTACCAATAACGACTGGCCATGTCCAGTGTTGCCAGTAGACCTGTAAAATTATACTATATTGTGAAGTCCTCGATTCGCATTAAGATAGCGTGTTCCTTCCATACCTCATGGGTATGGAAGGAACTCTCTGCCAAGCAGTGGGACGTCTATGGACTGATTGTTTGTTGATGATCGACAGATTTGAAATAAGTCGGATGCCGTTTGGATTGGCGAACTCCTCTGTGATCATCTCTCAAAATGGCTACAAAAAGTACATCTATTGAAGCAATTTCAAATTATTGCGATGTTAGGTATGGTGGCTCACATCAGCTAACACCATGCAAAATATGTAACACATTCATGCTGAAGTTTAAAAAAAATACATTAAAAATTACCTCTGCCTGAGCTCTAATCTACGTTATATACAAATAAATTAATATTGAATAAGGTTAGGTTAAAAAATTGCCTTAATAACTGCCAAGTATCCAAGTATTCGTGATCGTATGCTCGTATCGTCGCATGCGCGTCTAGTTCACGACGCGCTCCCAGGGAAATATGCACTAATTGTAGCTATTGTCGGTGGCCAGTCAGCCGCAGGCTCTATAGATATCCCGGGATCCCGCTAAGTAATTGCACTTTTATCACGTAATTCATTATGTTGGAGAGCATCTCCAGTATCTCCACATATATCATTGAGTTGAGGTGCTTATACCAGTGTTTTTCATGTTTTTTCACGTCAAAGGCACGTCCGCTTAAATCTCAACTTACCTACATTAATTTTTTTACAAATATTGAATCCTTACGTCAATTCTAGTGCAAGAGGCTTCGTGTGACCCCCGAGGGAAAGCACTGGTGTAAATTATTAAATTTACAAGCATGAGCCACAATATTTCTGATTGCGAGTACAAATTATAAAAGCTGGCAGATCAAATCAGATCAATCAAATCAATTATTTATTCTGCAAATAGGCCACAAGGGCACTTTTACATGTCAAACCGTAATTTACAATAAAATAATAATAATAATCTTACACAATAATAATTTAAAATTATATATAAAAGGTTAATAAACTAAATGTCACTAAGTTAATGCAGTGGCGGAGAAGCGGAAAATTTATTTTTAGGCAAGCCTATGGTTATATACTGTAAACTCTTTCATAACTTTATTGTTCTCGTTAGCCCATCGAAAATTGTCACGCGCCGGCACTGATAGCTAGTAAACACTTTACCTACATAGTTCACTCCTTTTTGGAATGATTTACCTACGTTACAAAAAGTATCCTATGTTTTTGGAGATCAAAATATTATCCGTTTCAACTTTTTAAAACCAATCGCGATTACCCAGCTTAATTAAGCATGTTATATGACTATGCAGCAAATGCGTTGAGACATGTAATTTCCCTAATGAAAAACACTTTACGACTATTTCGGTCAGCAACCAGGAAGGCCGTTAAGGCGCTTGTTATAGCCTTGGGTTCCTGTTTGCATTCCACCTGAGCTGTAAACACCAGTGCGTTTACTAAAGTCGTATCCGACATTTATGCTATTCACATCTCACACTTCACCTTATCTCTCACCCCTGCACGTCTAGCACACGACGGCCGCGACATACTCTCGATTTTTATCGCACTATACTTCTTCTTCTAAGTGTTCTAATAAGAGAGAGACGGAGAGTGCGAGAAAAATCGAGAGAGCTCGCGTGCCGTCGCGTGCTAGCCGTGCTGGTGTATCTTGACCGCGGGATTCATAGTACCAAAGCGGAATCGGAGGTCTAACTGACACTAGTTCGCCAGAGGTTAGGTGAGGTGAAGCGTTGTGAACGTCGAGGATATGTTAAAACTTTTGCACCTTATTCAATTTTAATCCTTACTAATATTATAAATACCAGGTCATCAGTCCACCTTGTGGGGGACCGACCCACGCTGCGCCTTCCGGTACGTGGTCGCCACTCGAGAACCTTTCCGAACCAACGGCCACCGGTTCTAGGTGATTGCACCTTGCTTAAGTGGCAGTGGGCATGGACATTGGTCCATGCCCACTGCCACTTAAGTTTAAAGATATCGGTTACCTTGGTTCTGCTGCGTCATGTCAAGGTCGCGGGAGTCCACTGGATGCGGGTGGCGCAGGACCGGTCATGGTGGCACTCTTTGGGGGAGGCCTATGTCCAGCAGTGGACGGCTTTCGGCTGATATGATGATGATGATGATGATATAAATGCGACAGTGTGCCTGACTGTCTGTCTGTGACCTCTTCAGGCTTAATAAACCGCTGAACTGATTGTGATGAAATTTGAAAAGCACATAGGATAGTTTTTACCCCGGAAATCATCCCCCGAGTGGGTTAAATGGGGGATGAAAGTTTGTATGCACCTCTCACGCAACTTGCCTGAGGAGAACCAGCCTCAGCAAGAGCGCAGATGGTGGTTGCCGACTGCCGTGGAGTTTTTGGTGGATAGAAGGTTTTGTCCAGGAAAAAAAAGCAGTGAACTGCAGTGATGAACTTCTTTGCAAATCTTTTGCTCAAGATAGAGGCGAGCGATGCAGTGAAGACAGGCAGTGAATAGCAGGGCTGGCATTTACAACGCTCTCCTCACCCCCGGTGAAATAGTGTAAGCCTGAGCTATAACCAAGAAAATCTAATCTTGTATATCTCCCTCTATCGCACTTATGGTTTATGGTACTCGAGCGACACAGACAGTGATATACTAACTTCGAGATTCGATTTTCGTGGTGGCGCCGCTGACCCCCGCTTCTTCTTCTTACCAATAGGTCACTCTCGAGCACAGCTCTCTAGGACGTTCGATCTTTAGAATTTTGTACGGTTGCCTGTAGTGTGGACTCGGTAACTTCTTGGACCACATCTGTCCGTCTCTTGCGCGCACGACCTCTCTCCTCTCCTTCTTCCATCAACATGACTTTGTTAGTCGCAGTGTCAAGATATGAACGGTGAGGTGAGTTGAAACCAGTTGTGAATAGCGGGAGTTACTAGTGAGTTACGTGACTTACGATCTTCTGTGTGCGGGGTAGTGAACAATGGGTAGGTTAGCCAGCGGTGTTGTGACAACGTGCTGCTGTTGCTAGGCTCTTGGTGGAATTTCAAACAAAAATGTAACGCCTGTCAACAATATCTTGATACTGTATTATAGCTTGACCCAACACCGCTGTACCGCGCCTTAGGTATGCGAGCTTTTTTAACCGTCTTAGAGCCGAAGCCCACTTAAAATATCCAAAACGTACTAATCATTCGTGAAAAAAAATAGTTAAGTTTTTAGTAATAAAAGGTAATTAACTTTGAAAATTCATGTATGGCGCGCGGTGCGAAGTTCATTCACCCGGTTAGAGTTCGTACCTATCTACATAAGATGGTGGCTAGCGGTCACTGCGGTCACTCGGCTGAATGATTAAAATTAATATTACTACAAAAATAAAAACAATATTAATACTAACATTGAAAAAAAAGAAAAAAAAAAAAACATTTTTTTTAACTTCTTTGTAATGTATACATTAACTGGGTTCAACTCTGACGGTTAAAAAAACACCGTGTATATTTTTTTTAACCTGCTCGCATAATTTCACGAGAATCGGTTGCGTTGCGAAATGCGACCTGCAGAGGAGAATAGCTAGAAAAATTTGGCCCAGGCTGACCTAGAGGACTTTGCTCGCTCGTTTAATAACATGTTAAGTTCTTCTGTACAATTAAACGTTGATAGTTATACGACGACCTCTGTAGCCTAATATTTGTTACTGTTGCGTGGATGTTTTCTATGTATTTAAGTATTTTATTTTTCTACATAAGTATGTATATCGTCGTCTAGTACCCATAGTACCTACAAGCTTTGCTTAGTTTGGGACTAGGTCGATTTTTGTACGATTGTCCACAATTTTTTTTTATTATATTATCTTTTGATAGGCCCATATGACGTCATAAATGTCGCAACCAGGGCGTTTAATGGCAACAATTATTCCGCACTTTAATAACTTTAATGCCGGCGGACTTACAGGCATTACGGATTTCCGGCAGAGCGGTATACTCTTAGAAATAGCGACATTTTTGTTCTTGAACTTAGCTTGGTATAATTGTGTGAATGTGACTTGAGGTTTAAGTCATTCGTATTATGTCATTCTTGAGTCATGGTTATTTTTATCTGACAAATAAGCGTAAGATCTGATGATAAGCGCGTGCAGGGGTGCCACAAGCCCCCTTTTAATGGTACAGTCGATGTTTGGATAGAGTATAATTTAACGCATAAGTCGTATTTGACATTCGTTATCATCGCTATCATAGATTAGATTAGATTAGATTCATTTATTTCATTTTGAAAATTGACATGTCATTTTTTGAAAATTAAATAACATGAATTCACAAAAAGATCGTCAGAGTGTATAAGAATAACATATCAGCCGAAAGACGTCCACTGCTGGACATAGGCCTCCCCCAAAGAGTGCCAAACAGACCGGTTCTGCGCCACCCGCTTCCAGCGGACCCCCGCGACCTTTACCAGGCATCAGTCCAGTTGACATTAGTAGAAATAAATTAAATACATTAAAATTATAAAACAGAAATGTTCCTGGAGTCGCCACCTACGCTTAGTTACTACGAATCGCGGCTTCAAGATATATTTGTGAGCGAGCGTAGAGGTGAGCTTAAAACAAGTTACAGAATATCGGGGAAGAGTATTCGCAGCCGTTCTGTCGACTCCCCTCCCTTGTAGCTGTAGCCATCTGTAGTATGAACAATACTACATACAGAAGTAGTTTAGCTTTTAATTATTATTTTCTTTGTTTTATGATTTATATTTTAATTGGTCATCGGTTTTTATTTTATTTTATTTGACTGTGTTACGTACCGTGTCCTCACAAGATGGACCCTACGGAAGACCAGCGCTGGCTGCAAAGCCAGCATCATGCTGAGTAGGGCCCATTTCGTGACACTGCACAGATTTATTTCTTCTTTTGTCTTTGTCTTGTAATACTGTTTTGTTGTGTTGTGTCATGAATAAATATATTTGATATTTGAGAAGAACTCGCTGCCTTTTAGAAGATATTTCTCTTGCGATTGTGCACGACGTCCGCCTATCGCGGCGTCGACCGGGTGAATGCGCGGCGCCTAGAGCCGCGGCGCCGTCCACCCAACAATCACCTAAGAAGTGACTAGTCCGAGACACGCAGCAGCGACGCGTCGGTCCCGCCCCCTGCGCTCGGACAGCCACCAACACCGACTAGGTGCGGCCCGGAACACAATCCAGTCGGCTCGCCCAGCCGGCCTACGACAGCTCGCAGACTCGATGCCCGAGTTGTAAGTTCGGGGTCGCAGAGTGCCCCCAGATACCGAGGTAACCTTATTACCGTAATGAAAAATAGTTTGTAACAGAATTAAATATTTATTAAAATCTTCACACTTTAAATTATAACTTGCCCTATCACTTTCCCTATCACTGTCCCTAACTACTAGTTCCTACTTCTCCTTGTTCCTTTAGTTGCTTCTTCCGAGAGACTTAAGCGGACACAAGTAGCACTTTTTTTTTTTGAACCTGACTGTTGCTATAATAGGACGAACCCAATATAGCGGTCGAATTGCGTGGTTGGAGGGTAGCCTGGGGAAAATCCAGGGGGAGCCTCCGGCACGACCACGCGGGAAAAATTGTACACTGGAATACTCTACGAGTTTGCGCTCCAGTGAGATTGGTTGAACGGTATCAACCGAATCTGGGGTGTGAGTGGTGTCGAACTACTGGGAGTTTTATCGCTGGTTCGCTCAAACCTAGCCTAGCTGAGAAGAGTCCAGCAAGAAACTCAGCTAGGTCCGACTTGGGTCGGACTGACTCTACCCGGTATGCGGCGGTACCGGGACGAATAGGGACTGTATGTGTCTGTGTTGTCGCGATCTCGCGGTGGACGTCCCCGCCGGCGGCGGGAACGCCGAAGTGTACGCGATGTGTTGGACGCCGAAAGCGCAGCGTTCCATCTTTCGATGGACGCTGTGATTTCGTCGTCCGGGTCCGTGAGTGTGTGCCTAGGACGCCGGACCGTGCGGCCCCTAATCAGTGAGCGCCGAGTAACGACAGAGGGGGGAGGGATGGGAACGTAATCAGCAGCCTTCCTAAATAACGGATTCCTATGGTGGGGAGCGTTGTCAAAATAACGTCTGGCAGCCTGCTTAAAGAAACCATACATGGTGCTAATCCCCATGTCGTGGTGCAGGCTGAGGTTCGATTGGTACCACGGGGCACCAGTCGCCCTACGGAGAAAACGATTCTGAATGACCTGAAGCGGCTTGAGCGATGACATAGGCACGTGAGCAAATGCTACACTTGCATATGTCATGATTGGACGAACACAAGTCTTGTAGAGTGTCAGCTTATTTCTAAGTGACATTTTACTAAACTTGTTGATCATCGGCCCAAGCCTTCCTAGTACGAACAACGCGCGGTTGCGAACCCTACGGATGTGGCTACGGAAAGTCAGTCTCCTGTCGAGGGTCACTCCAAGATATTTGGCCTCGTTGACCCAGGGGATGGCTCGGTCAAACATCTGGATCGGAGCCACCCGCCTTTCTGTACTAACGCAGTCAGACGGGTGGAAGACTATTGCAGTGCTTTTTTCCGGGTTGACTTCGATACGCCAAAGATTAAACCAACGACCTAGGTCGGTGATTGCCTCTTGGAGGTATCGCCGGATAGTAGCGTACTTGCAATGGGTCGTAAAGAGCGCGGTGTCGTCCGCAAACAACCCCAGTTGCACCTTAGGGTGCCTGGGAAGGTCGTTCGTGAACAACGAGTAGAGAGTGGGAGAGAGCACGGAGCCTTGCGGGACTCCGGTCCGGATGGGGTTTGGGTCCGAGTACGTTCCCTCCAGTCGGTATTGAAAGCTTCGATCACTGAGAATACCTCGTATGGTGAGTACGAGTCTGTCCGGTATACCGAGCTGGTATAACTTGTATATCAGCCCGTTATGCCAGATCTTATCGAAGGCTTTCGCCACGTCGAGAAAGATCGCACCGGTCTTGAGCCCCTGGAATCGAGAGAAACCGTCCAACACGTGCTCCGTGACGCGGTGCACCTGTTGGACGCATGAGTGTCCGGATCTAAAGCCGAACTGCTCGTCGATGAGGAGGTTATTCTCAGCCGTAAATCTGAGAATTCTCGTGAGTAGGATCCGCTCATATAGCTTTCCAAGGGAGTTAAGTAAGCTGATCGGCCTATAAGAGGCAGGCGAGGTCCGGGGTTTACCGGGCTTCGCTATCCCTATGACCGTTGTACATTTCCACGCGGCTGGAAAGTGAGCATTGGTCAGCGCGGCATTGAAGATGCCAACCAAAAGGAGGAGGAGGGTTTCGGGGAGAAGTCTCAGGATGCGATTGGATACACCATCCGCACCCGGAGCCTTCCTAATACGGAGACGCCTGACATGGTCACTGACTTCCTTAACCGACACCGGTAAAATGGGTGAAGTTACGGGGAGACGCGATCTCCTGTCCACTTCGGAATCGACCCTTCTAATATGGGCTTCGTCGGTGTGGAGGAGGTTGGGCGAACATTGGGACTCTAGGCTACTCGCAAGGCATTCGGCTTTCTCACTGTCCTCGAACGCGGGGGTTGAGTGATCCGGTCGATCCAAGGGAGGGATAGTCCAACAGGCATCGGATTTGAGAGATCTCGCTAGTTTCCAGTAAGCCAGATGACTAGGCGTTATCTCCCCCATCAGATCCCTGAACGAGTTCTCCCGAAATTCGGCAATTCTCTGTTTGGACTCGTTAGACAAGTCCCTCAGGATTTGCCGATTTTCGGCAGAAGGGTGATTTGAATAGGTACGGATGGCGCGATTTTTCCTTGTTACCAACTCTCTCAGTTCCCTAGGTAGGGGTCGGTGTTGGATGTCCTCCGCCGACACCTCCCTTGAGGCCTCGCTTCCTACAGCGTTGAGGTAGTTGGTGAAAGAATCGATCGCTTGGTCTGTCTGTTCGGTTGTAGTTATATTGTCTGGGATGTCTCTAAGCAAGGGGGGATCTGTCTGTAAGAGACCTGTTTGCACCTTGTCCCAGTCCACGAGTGTCCTGGTTCGAGGAGTACTATTGGGGTGAGGACCTAGTCTCAAAAGGACTGGCCTATGGTCCGAGTCTAGTTCGTGTATCACTTCTATGGAACGCAGAGTTAACGCTACGTTCTTTAGCAGTGCTATGTCGAGTATGTCAGGTCGGTGATCTACGTTATGAGGGAAGTGAGTCGGTTCTAAGGGAGCGAGGAGATCGAAAGGGAGGCTATCGATCAAAAGGTGATGAAGCCGATTGCCGTTGGGATTGGTTGCTACGCAACCCCAGTTAATATGTTTACTATTTAGGTCCCCGGCCACGATGACCGAAGGACCTAGGGAGGCTAAAGAGTTGAGGTCAGTCAAAAGTAAGTCTCGTTGAGGTGAAAGGTAGGTTGAAGCAATCGATATCGGGGGGTGACCCTCCATCGAGATGCGACAGACTTCCATATTTGTCAGGGGCGGGGGATTGAGTCTTATGCAATGCAAGTTACGTTTGTAGAAAATGAGCGTGCCCCCGAATGGCCTACCATCTTGCCTATCATCTCTAATCTGAGCGTATCCAGGGACGCGAAAGGCTCTAATGCTGGGGTAAAGTTTTACAACTTAGTATGGAATAATTATAGCCAATTAGAACAATCTTGCTAAAAATGATCGCGCTTGACCCGGCGGTCGTATTTATGGGCGTGTCTATTAGATATACTCGATTTGCGTGAGATTAGCTTTGCCAGTCTGGGTTATGTACTTGCTCAGATCACATTAATCATTTCTTATATACTTTTATATACTTTAACTGGTATAATTATACAATGTTAGGGTACTCTACCTACCTAACGTTTACCTACTTTTGACATGGATTTCTAAGTGAAATGGGATTCTAGCTGGGGTCAGTCTTTATTTACTTATACAATCTAGGTACTTATATATTACATATTTCTTACGTGCGGTCCTGATTGTCCTCGTCTTCTGTCGTTCATAGTGATATTACGTTCCCTGTGTGTAATGTACCAAACTTACGGAAAACGTGCATATTACCGGGATAACAAGTACGTATATACTTTAGCAATAGTGTCATTTCTCTTCCCGCGAACTAACAGAGAGCAACAAATCACGTCAGTTCGCTTCTCCGTCGTTGCGAGTAAGAACAGATTTACATATGGGACTATAGGCGCCATCCATTACATCTGAGCGAACGTGGTACTCAAAAACATCTGAACACGACCCCACTGAAGGCGCTATAGAGCATATCTGATATGTATCTTTAAGCACACTTTGGGCACACTTCATAATTGCAATGAGTAATTTATGCTAAAGCATATTTTTTTACGAATTTCATAATTCCGTTAACATGAAAGGATTTTGATTTTTTTTTGGTATACTAACCCACTGCTGCTATTTCATTATCATTAAATCAGCTCTGCGGTATGGTTCAGTCAGCAGCAAAAGTAGCTACGCGGGTCAAGTGCTCAATATGACCTACACACGACTCTAATATCAAGATCAAGAGGATAAGGGCTGCCTAGTTCATTTTGAGCGTGTTATTTTGCACAGCTTCTTCTGCTGCTAACTGTTCAAGCATTCAGAATCCTGAAATTTCGTAATAATGATGATTAGATTTAGATTTAAATTTATTTCAAAAAAAAAAAAAAAAACATTTATTTGCTTAATAATACACATGTTTACATATAAAATGAGATGCCAGGCGGACCCCAAACTAGGCTGAGCTTGAATCTTGGGACCCTGGAGTGCAATTCACAATATACAATTACAATATAAATTAAAGCTAGCTTAATCTACATGAATTTATATTATGATCGTCAAGTAGAATAAATTGTGATAAAATGTCAAGGTTACATTTTTTGTTTCAAATATAGTCACAATGAATTGGCAAAATTAAATAAATGACTAAGTTAATATCACATAAAGATCGTCAGATAACAAACTAAACCTTAAATAAAAGAAAAAAAAAACGATATAATTTACTGTGTCAATAACAGTGATATTATTAATGTTTGGTCAGGTGTCGACATAAACCTTTACTGAATATATTCGTTTTTCAATAAAAAGATTCTCAGTTGGCGTTTGAATTTTACTCAATTCAGAGGTTCGTAATCGTTCGTAATATGATTCGGACAAGTTACTCTTCAGTATTTTTTGGTGTGTAAAAATGTTAGTTACTTAAGTAATAGTTTTTTTTAGACATCCACATTCCCATTTTTGAATTTTAGTGGCAATTTGATATGGTTACCAAGAATTTAGCAAATTCCAAGATAACTCCATCAAGTTTGACAATTATCTATACTTCTATAAGCACTAACACTATAAAGTATCTTTCACCTGCGTATATAATGAGCTTTCGAAAGGGCATAGGCTATGTTTTATCCCGCGGGTTTGCCTGCGTTCATTGCACTACACACAATACACGACCGGAGTCGCGCTAGCAGATAGTTCTCAGATAAAATCCTCCGTACAGTTCAACCCAGATTGTTCCAATCCGGCCTAGCACGAGTTCTCGTGATAAGATTAACTCGCATGTACAGCGCATAGCATTTGCCGTTAAATCGATTATACGTAATCAAATTCCTTCCTCCGTCCACTGCGATACACTTTACAGCGAGGAAACATGGCGACATAGGGACCACAACGACCACCTGCCGCTATAACACAAGCTAAATTAACCCTTGTGTATATTGGTATAGGAGTAACGTGGACTGCAAGAAGGTGGTAAAGTAACATCCTGTGGTCGCACCGCGGATGTGGCCGCGTAATAAAACTATGAACGAAAGTCAATTACCTTTAGCATTCAAAATACGGATTTACTTCTGGTTCCGTATATTACACCATGTCATATACTTCGGGGTGATTTGGCCGCGTAATAAAACTATGAACGAAAGTCAATTACCTTTAGCATTCAAAATACGGATTTACTTCGGGTTCCGTATATTACACCATCCTACTAATCCTACTAATATTATAAATGCGAAAGTTTAGATGTTTGGATGTTTGGATGTTTGTTACTCAATCACGCTTAAACGGCTAAACCGATTTGAATGAAATTTTGCACGAAGATAGTTTATAGCCTGGATTAAAATATAGGATAGTTTTTATCTCGGGTCCACGCAGACGAAGTCGCGGGCGGAAGCTAGTGTCATATACTTCGGGGTGATTTACGATAGTTATATAAGTAGACAATATATGAAGTCACAATTGTTTTCCTCGCAATGAACTCAAATCTGACTTTACTTCAATATTTGATGTCGATATATTTCCTATTCATACATTTCCATGCCAACAGATTACCATTTCTATTGAATATATATTTTTACAGGATTTATATATCGGACGTGGAAATCTTTTGAATTGGGAATCTGTAAATAGGGATCTGAAGAGGTGCGAATCATCATATCAGCCGAAAGACGTCCACTGCTGGACATAGGCCTCCCCCAAAGAGTGTCACAATGACCGGTCCTGCGCCACTCGCGGTGCGGTGAGGTGCGAATGCGAACTGATAATTGAAAGGAAACAGTGTACTATATATTTTGCACATATAGCTAGAAGGTAGTGAAGTCAACTTTGCAGTTGTACCAGTTTTAATTCTGTATTTTTGAAACATCATTTTGAGTCGACTAGTTTCTCAGTTATTAACGTAAGACTAAAAAAAGAAAAAAGTGGCGCTGGAACATACGTTTCATGTGCTCTGCGTACCCCTTTTGGGAATAAAGGCGTGCATGTATGTATGTATGTATGTGTATGTAACGTAAGACTTGGCAGAGAACAGGTTAAGTTACTACGACTGTCTCCCAAGAAGTCACAGGAAACACTTATTATTAAGTAGTTGGCGCTCAAATCCTTGCTACAAATTTTGCTGCCCATGAAATAAGCAAACCAAGTACCATTCAATCGTAAAAAATATGGCATTGTAAGCAACCAGAAATTTCTTTAATTTCGTGATATGTACTTATAATAACCGCGATAATGATAATTGATATGATAACGCACGGAACCCAAAATATGTCCCTTCCCGTGGCTGCGGTTCGACTATCCGGGCGGCAATAGAACCGATTCAAATTTTTGACAACCCGATAACGCTGTTCACTTTTATTTTATTTTATTTAATACTACTTTTATTGTGCAACATGGAGTATTACTCAAACGGGGCAGTGAGATACGAAAAATTGTTCTTAGCCGCTAGGCCGATTATTAGCAAAAAATAAAACTGCAGTCAAAGATTTAGAAAAAAGCCATAACACGCCCGTATCAAATCCAGTCAGTTCCCTTTCCGTAAATAAAACTATGAAATGTATAATGTTCTTCTCAGTTACAGTTAGGTAGTACACTAATGAATAGATACATTGTTTGCATAAGTGGGATCGTAAATTAAAATAATTCTTACATTTTATGGTTCGACTAACATAGTTGGTTGGCGTTTTTGTTGCCTGTTCAAAAATTGAAAACTTCATTCGTTTAATTTCAAATATTAGGCATGTAATATTGAAGAAGGGAGGAGAACGCACAGCATTTAAATCTTCCCTCAGGAAAATGATTACAAAAAAAAACCCGGAGCTTCCAGTGCCTACAAGTATTTGAAAGTCGTCAAGTATCGAAGGGCATCCATCAAACTCGACTGAATTCCGTTACATTTAAATATAGAATATTTGCCCACCTGTTGTCTCCTGCAATGGAAACTGGCAGAGCTAACTATGTATACTTAATTAGTACTCGGCAACACATTGTTTGTCACTCCCACAGACCAGAATGGTAGCGACCGTCGCTCGGATAGCACGCGCAATCGATCACTCGTTCTGCATACAGAGCCCCCCTGAATCGATTAAACCCTTACTTTGAGAATACACCCTAATATTTCAGCATATTTGATAATAGGACCCCGGTAAAAATAGAACGCTAATTTTGAAAATAGCACGACGTTTGCGGCTATAAGTCGAATATACGAACTTTTTTGTGCACGGCCAGTGTTTTTTTATTGACTTTTTGAAAAAGGATTAAAGTGTTTATTTTTAATTTGTGGCCATGACTCCGGTTGGACTTCTGTTCAAAGTGAATAGGTGAGTTTGAGTTGGCACTCTGTTGTTAATGATTCGTATGCATGCATGTATAGTGGGTTTCAAATGAGGTGCGGTTGTATGGGCGTGCTTGTTTCTATGGCGTCTGTTTTAAGTAAATAGGTGGCTTGAGAGGTTGCATCGGAATATTTAATTTACGTTTGAGTGAAGGTCTTTCATATTTAAAGTATTACTTACCATATTTTGACCCGACCGTGCGAATAATGAAAGATTGGGCACAAGTTTTAACTCAAATACTGCGGGGAACTTTGGGAAATAGCCGACAAAGCCCGTCAACGATTTCGGCAATAAAGCAATAGGAATTGCTGGCAACTTTGACATAACTTTTTAAAAACTGTTATCTTAATAAACTTACGAATATCCATGCTTTACCTTACATTACCTGTTTTGTCTAAAAAAACTGGGTATAGCCGTTAAAATTGACATTTGTAAACTTAAAAGTAATACAATAACTTATGCGATACCGCAACGCATATGTAACTCGAAACTTTTACAAGCTTTTATTTAGTTTCACCTGTCCCGTTGTCTCTGTCTGTCTGTCTGTCTGTCTGTCTGTAATCAAATCTTGCAAGATAAATTTGATCCACTTCCCGGTTTCCGATTGAGTTGAAATTTTGCACGAATATGCAAATCGCGTGACAATGCAATATTATGATGACGTGGAGTTGATCTGATGATGGAGCTGGAAGGTGGCCATAGGAACTCCGTAATAAAACCAGATAACCCCATCGAGTTTTGGCTCGTTAGAATCGTCTCAATGAGTAGTTGATGACAGAAAAGTACAGTCGGCAATAAAAGCTTGAACCAAAGTTTTTTTTTTTTGTCAGAAACTTATTTTACAAAGCTCGTTACTAGTTTTTATCGACAAGTTGCCTTTCGCAATGTTCCTGCGAATAGGAACATTTATGTAGTAACATCACTAGTTCATTCACAAAGATACTTACGTATAATTCATTAAAATGTCTTAACTTGAGGACTCAGGAGGCTCGATTCTCCAGACAAACAAAGGTTAGGTTAGGTACAATAAAGTGCTTACATACACACATACAAACGTAGTTTGGTTCCCATTTTAAAACGGCACAAAAAATGAGAGTATAGAAGTTTACTATGAAAAACTTCTTTTGTCTCTATTATCTTTCTATTATAATTTGTATCAAATATAACTAGTTTCCGACCTAATGGCGGATCCCATTGTGTATAAAATGTTTTATTTTTTAATACAACGACGACGGTGGCAAACAAGCGTACGGCCCGCCTGATGGTAAGCGGACACCGCTGCTTATAGACGCATGCAACTCCAAGGGCGTTGCCGACCCTTGATATGTTTGAGGATTCGCCGTGTTGACAGCCTCCTAAAGACAGAGTTGGATGGAAATGGAACCATTTGTGCACTGGCGACAAAGGGTGGCTATGAGAGTAATTTCTTTACTTACCTATGAATGTTATTAATTGTTTTTCCCCTCACTGCCTCGGAAAGTCGTCTTTTATCCTTTACAACCAGTGGGCAAAAACACATTTTATCCACTAGTGGGGAACGTAATTTGACCTTGGAGCGTGTTTAAGTAGCTTTTGACAGATAACAATACGTAAAACGCTCATAAGTCATAATACAAAAATTTCACAGTTGATGTATTTCTGTTGCCGCTATAACAACAAATACTAAAAAACAGAATAAAATAAATATTTAAGAACTTAAAAAAAATGCTTGTTGCCTTCATCAGGCGCTGGGTCTCAAAATGTATGGGAAAACTAAAATCCGACTCATACTTGACCAAAATTCTACTTGATATTATTACTTAACGTTATTATTACTGTTAAATAAATAAATAAAATATTATTATTTAAATTAAATAAAGATGTTTTGCATGTTGCACTTTCCTCGCTACAGTGAGGTGAAAAGTTTTGTTTTACACACGGGTGCAAATGTATTTTACTTCTCGGGTGTTGAAACACTCGCTACGCTCAGGATTCTGTTTTAGAACCACTCGCTTCGCTCGTGGGTAAAACACAGCTTTGCACCCTTGTATCTTACTAATCCTACTAATATTCTAAATGCGAAAGTTTAGATGTTTGGATGTTTGTTACTCAATCACGCTTAAACGGCTGAACCGATTTGAATGAAATTTTGCACGAAGATAGTTTATAGCCTGGATTAAGATATAGGATAGTTTTTATCCCGGGTCCACGCGGACGAAGTCGCGGGCGGAAGCTAGTATTATAAATGCGAAAGTTTAGATGTTTGGATGTTTGTTACTCAATCACGCTTAAACGGCTGAACCGATTTGAATGAAATTTTGCACTAAGATAGTTTATAGCCTGGATTAAAATATAGGATAGTTTTTATCCCGGGTCCACGCGGACGAAGTCGCGCGCGGAAGCTAGTAACAAATAACTATTTGTTTACGTGACACCTGTCCAAAATAGACAATTTCCGAGCGGAGAATCCCACTTCCTGGCCAGGGAAAGACGGAAAATTTTGTACTCACCACGGGTGGCTAAAGATACCCTTATGGCTCCTCTACATCCTAATGGCGCACTAGGATGGGCCAGCGTGTAGAGAGGGTAGTGGTGTCAGATGGCTTACGGCGCGGCGATGTCTTTCTCCGTCTAAGGCATAGTTGCGTCCTGTACGATGGGTCGTGATGGCCCACTGTATAGAGCAGGCTTTAGACCCAGATCGCTTTAAACAATAAGTACGCTCGTCTACAGTCTTGCATGTTATGTAAAATTGATATCAAGAAGATTACTATTGGCCGTTGGCGTAAATCACCTTGCTATATTCATATAAAAATACCCACCTAGAAGACACATACAAACACATACATAGTCATAAATACTCATAAACTAGCAAAGTAGTCATGTCAAGTCTAGTTTACTGGCTTTTCGGAACAGACGGACGGACAGATATGACAAAGTGAGATTAATGGCCGTTCTGAGCTCGGCATAAAATTTACATCTCATCTCTAAAGTTCAACCGATGCCACGGATAACTTACCAGATGCTGGAAGAGCTTTAAAAAGATCTCAACTATTCATATTAACCATAGTAATTTTATAATATATAAATAACTAGCTTCCGCCCGCGACTTCGTCTGCGTGGTTCCGGGATAAAAACTATCCTATATTTTAATCCAGGCTAACTAAAAAACTATCTTCGTGCAAAATTTCATCCAAATCGGTTAAGCCGTTTAGGCGTGATTGAGTAACAAACATCTAAACATCCAAACATCTAAACATCTAAACATCCAAACTTTCGCATTTATACTCGTAATATTACTAGGATGTAGGTAGCAAAGTATATATAATTTTTATATATAATTTTAAATTGTTATTGTGTAAGATTATTATTATTATTTTATTGTAAATTACGGTTTGACATGTAAAAGTGCCCTTGTGGCCTATTTGCAGAATAAATACTTGATTTGATTTGATTTGAAAGCAACACGTTCACTGTACATTTTCGTAGAGCTCGGCTTTAAGTTGCTTTTTTCTTTTTGTAGCAAAAACAGAGCCTAGGAACCATTGCCACTCCAGAAGTCACCAGCGCGTTGCCGACCCCTTAATGATTTGAGGATTCGTAGTGTTCACAGCGGGAAACAAATGCAGGTCCCTTAACACTATCATCTCACGACATAGCGCAGCCTCGGCGAATTCACTCACCCGGGCTGTTATTCGCGACGCGCTAATGCGGCTCACCCCGCCGGTCACCCGTCACGAAACTAGACCTCTACCTGCGCTTAGTTACTATGCGTCGCGGTGTCAAGATATATTTGTGGGTGAGAGTTGAGGTGAGCTTAAAGCAAGTTACAGAATAGGGGGTGTTGGTGTTAGGAATTATATATGTTCTGTAAGGTTCCCCAGTGGGCTGCTCTAAGTATATACAAAAAAATATTCCGCTGTATCATCTAAAAATTGCTACAATACTATTATGTACTAACATTATAAACGCGAAATTGTGTCTGACTGTCTGTTACCGCTTCACGCTTTAACCGCTGAACCGATTTGGATGAAATATGGTATAGATATAGTTTGAGACCTTGAGATGGTGAACTGGGGGGTGACTATATTAGGACATTTTCAATAATTCGTGCACCCAATTACCGTGAATTGTTAAATAAAAATTAACTCGTGTCAGTTTTGGGGTCCTGTCTGTTGACCAAACAACTTTTAGCCAAATGTTTCATTTGACCTAATGTATTTTTCGTCAAAACAGTGGTATTTTCGAGTATTCTTTGAATATCATCAAATAGAAGTCATTAGGTTAGGTTATGTTTATTTTATAATAATCCTATAAAGCTTTCTATTTAATAAAAAAATGCATTAGGTCAAATGAAACTTTTTTTCAAATGAAACATTTGGCCAAAAGTTGACACATTAGTGAACCGTCAGTTTTGTAACGGCAATTAAGCATTCAGTTTGTATAAAAACTAACTTTTTCTGTTTAATTTATGAATGATATGCCTATACAAGATAATGAAATGTGAAAAAAGTTAATTTTCACATGATTTGTATGCTTAATTATCGTTACAAAACTGACAACGAGTAAATTTTTGTTTAAAAACTCACGCTAATCGGGCGCACGAATTATTGAAAATGCTCATTAACGAGTTCTACGTGGACGGAATCGCGGGCAGACGCTAGTACTAAGTAGTATAAAAAAAACATCCAGGATAATCAGCCGACAGGTCTACTTCCACATTCGTCTCCGTACGGGGCAAGTCCACATTCTGTTGTATTCATCTTAGTAAGTAGGACCGCTATCCTGCAATCGTATTTCTACAGTGCCCTAAGTGTATGGCTGAGATTATTTAACGTGGCCGACTTTTTATAAAACTGCCATGGGAATTGGAAGCTTCTACCTCGGACGGTGGAGTTGCTTTTTGAATGGACCACTTTGATGCAATTTGGCCAACTTAAATAATCTCAAGTATATTATTGAGTGAGTTTGGATTACATGTAACTATACATAACATACATCGCTTGCGAGTCAAGCTGCCGATCATGTCCAATTACAAGAGGTAGGTAACAAGTAAAAAAGTGGTTAAGAGGGAAGTACCTATACCTAGGTAGGTACCTTCGGAATACCTCATACTCGTCCATACAAAAAGAGAAGACTTTTTTCCACTTCTAAATATTTTCCAATCTCAATGGTTTTTTTAGTACGTTAACACAATGAAAGCTAATAGGTTTGTAGGATTTCCTTTTTTCAAAATTTAAAGCGAAACCTATAAGGCTAGATTATATTATGCTGAAGCGATCGACATCAAAATCAAAGTGATTTGTTAAGATTTAGTTAGTGGAAAAAGTTTGTCTCCCGAAATGGTAAATTCATATTAAAAAGTGCCTATTGCTCAAAGGTTAGCTGGAAGAAAAGAGCGTACTCCCATCTTAAAGGCCGGCAACAACAACATCTCTCTCAACATCAATCTCTTTCTCATCAAACATCATCTCTCAACTCTTCTGGTGTTGTAAGTGTCCATGGGCGTCGATTATCGCTTACCATCAGGTGATTCGACTGCTCGTTTGCCTCCTATATCATAAAAAAAAAAAGAGATCTGATAGAGATCTGATGATGCTGGATAGGGATAAGTTCGCCTTTGTACTTTGATCTATTGTGTGACATATTTTCTTTAACGCTGTTATTGTGTATTGTGTATAATAAAGTGCTTACATTACGTACATACATACATACATACCTATTGTCAGTCGCGAGCTGCTAGCTATTACTTCCCTCTTAAGATCGAGTCCTTAGCGCGTGAAGTGATGAAAATTAAACCATGTTTTACTCAAGAAAAAATCTACGGTAGCCTGGTGGTTCAGGCATGCGGCTGTCAAGCGGCGGTCGTGGGTTCGAATCCCGGCTCGTACCAATGAGTTCTTTATGTACGGAATATATACCGATGGCTTTCGGTGAAGGAAAACATCGTGAGGAAACCGGCCTAATAGCCAATCAGCAATTAAATTATTTCCTCAAAAAAAAACTCTTTCCGCAAAATATATTTTTGCTGAATTTTTCTTTTTACTTTGGTCCGTGTATCAACGTTCAATAAAATTGTGATGAACGTACTTATTTTCCACATTGAATTACCAAACAAAAATATTTGAAAAGCTATTCTATTTGTTGAGTTGTATTCCCAAGTAACACAGAAAGCATTTTATCACACGAATAGTAAACTTATGTAGAACTTAAGGTCCGTATAAACTCTTATATAAGTTCACCGAACATCTTGACGCTTTATATTGGCATTTCAAAACCATTATGATGCTTTACAATGTATAACGGTAAGATAATGGCATATCAAAATGCTTTTATAAAGCCTTTAGTTTTACTGCAGCAAACCACAACGCAATTGTACAGCTTTCAGCTGTTTTTAGTGCCATTGGATCTATAATAGCATTTTTAAGTAGTAAATAAATGCTTAATGCTATTTAATAGCATAAACGTGAACCATTATAATGCCATGTAAATCCGTTAAACAGCTTTCAGCTGTTTTTTAGGCCTTATGGCCTACTATAGCATTTTTAAGTAGTAAGATAATGCCTAATGCTGCTGAACAGCAGAAACGTGAATCAATGTAATGCTTGCATTATTAAAGGTCACCCGAGTTCTGTTTTACAGCTAACAGCTCTTTAATCTAATACACGTGAGGGCGTGTAATGCGTAAAGCTGTATATAAACATTTATTTTACAGTATTCGTAAAACGATGTGTCCGCCATGATTCACCATTTTGTTTAATATTATAACCAAAAAATATTACCATGAGGACCTATTTATAAAAGTAATATACCTGAATAATAATTATATAACTTAATTTAATACTGCCCAACGAAAACTATTATGTCAATAATGCAAAATTCGTTGTATACTAGCAACAAAAAAAATGTTTTGGTTATTTCACAAATATCTTTATATAACACTTTATATAAAAACCACAAAATATCGAAGGCGCGTGAAAATATTGAATGAAACATATATAGACATTTACAGTAAACTACATTGCGCAGTAATATTTGAAGGCATAAAATAACTAAAGAGTTAAACACTTTACCATCTATCATAAATTTTGCAAACACTCGTCACTGCTGTCAGTTTTGAACACTCACGCATCCATATATTATATATTATTGCGAGACAATTAACATTTGTACTAGCGATGTATTCGATCGATGAAATTTTTATACTGATGTAGGCCTACATGTGAACATTTATAATTCTTTTAGTACATTCTAATTCTAGTCTAATGCTTTTGTAATGCAATTAACATCTTCATTATCAATAATATTGCCGGGTTAATGCTTCTGTAATGTCATTGGCAACTTCATTGACCATAATAATGCTGCTTTAATGCGATTGACACTTTCTTTGACCACAATAATGCTTGTATAATGCGCCTGTCATGCAATTAAACAACTATTGTGAACCTTTTTAGGATCTAAAGCAGTAAAATTTGTGCCCAAATAAGCACTACAATAGCCGTATAAACGTTTATAATGCTACTTTAGAACTAACTCAAAATGCCAAAACGATACACAAATGCTGTAACTCGGCTGTTATACTGCTTTGATGTGTTACTTGGGTTATGTCATCCGATGAGTATCGATTATATTTTTCATTAAAAGCTTTTTCTGCTTAGAGTATAAACATTGCATTTATAATATTACTTCCTGGTTCACTCCGTGCATTAAACCAGGTAGCACAATCCAACTAACATTTCATTCAACTCAAGTGCCTTGATCTTTATAGAAATAAACGTGTGAAATGTCACAAAACGGCCATAATTACCGGTGTATTTACATAATCCGACACTATGTATGAGTGGAGAGAGTGTATCGCGTGAAAATGTATAATAAATCGTACGTAGATCGATAGATCAATATCTTATTTGCGGTGATGACTTTATTGGTGATATAACGGCTATGCAATATGGCTGATAAGAAATTTAATTATTGAATGATAAGTATGGAGCGTTGTGTTTGTGATTTTATTCTAGCTATTACAAGTATTTTAACTATACTGTTATAACGTATACTTAACGTTTAGGTGCAATTAAAATTTTATCGTATTTCGAGCTTACGTAATTACAGCGCATTGTTTTACTCATTCAAATCACATTGGTAAAGTAATTATATTTTCATCACACTTGCTCGAAACGGGCTTCATAATGCGCAGACATACAGAGCTGTAATAGCCTATGTTACGCCCACGGGCGTAATGGTTTTTTTCTTAAATTGTATCTGTCACTCATGCGGCAGTTACAAAGCAAAGAAGTTTTATATCAAATACGATGTCTGAAAACGTATTTATAAATAAATTTAAACTTGAAAACACTACTAAAAAATGTTTAACAGAATTATTTACAGATTTAATATGTAGTTATTTAGTGTCTTATGTAAAATGTTTTTAAGTGTTTTCAAATCGTGGCTGTATACGGAAGGGTCTTTGCCATACGCGCCTCACGTCAAATTCAACAAAATGGACAACTGTCATGTCGCAGTTTTTATTACGATTTGTATTAATTTCATCTAAAATGTATTTGTTTCCTCGCAAATGTGATGAAAAACATTGTGTCGAGTCATCAAAAGCCCTCCGCCTTCGGCGTCGGGCTTCTGATAGACTCTTGTTCGCAATATCCCACTTACGCCCCTCGTTAAACAATGTACTATTTTTTTATCACAGTCATAAGGGGCTTCATAAGCGACAGCCATCTGGCCTTCCAACCCAGAGGGAAAACTATAACTTTTTGGGATTAGACCGTTTCCTCACGTTGTTTTCCTCCAAGTATTTTTTTAACCCAGTTGTTTGAGCCAGGGCTCGGCCCTAGGAGGCTCCCCTGCGAGGCCCATAAGGCTTCGTAGGAGGGAGGTTATCCCTAAATAATTTTGTTGCTGGCCGCGCTGAAGGCCAAAAAAATACGAAGTAATGGGATTAACTAAAAGAAACATGATTAACTAAAGGGCAATGGAGAGGGCTATGCTGGGAGTTTGTCTGCGCGATCGCATCAGAAATTAGGCTATCCGCAGCTCCAAGGTAACCGATATAGCCCTCCGAATCGCCAAACTTAAGTGGCAGTGGGCGGGGCACATTGCACGTAGAACCGACGGCCGTTGGGGCGGAAACATTATCGAGTGGCGAACTGGCGACCACGTACCGGAAAGCGCAGCGTGGGTAGGCACCCCACAAGTGGGACTGATGACCTGGTAAAGGTCGCGGGAATCCACTGGATGCGGGTGGCGCAGGACCGGTCATTGTGGCACTCTTTGGGGGAGGCCTATGTCCAGCAGTGGACGTCTTTCGGCTGGCATGACGATGAAATTAAACATTAATTACAACATGAAATAGATACGTAGCTACGCAGAAAAACTGTTAATCACACTATTGAAGCGATTAATCATAGAAAAACCAGCTAATCCCCTTTCCAAGTCAGTGCCGGTTGTAATGTAACATATGTAACTGGTAACACAGTGAACAGTATAATGCCTGTCACATGCATATGCATTAGGTTTAGGTATGCGGTCATGTTTCGTGGTCAGTGACCTCGTATACAATGGGTTGAGTGCCTAATGTGCTGTCATCAAACTCAGGGTATCGTGGCTTCTCTCAATCAATTGTTATTGAGATTGGAAAGAAAACGATGACTATAATGATTGCGATCGACTGACAATGACATTCAGTTCTTTCTTTGTATACATCGAAAGACTTTTTTAGATGTCATTAGTATCAATAAAACAATCAATCAATCAATCAATCATAATTTATTCATCAGAATATATTCAATATAAGGTTATGTTATGATAAGTTATGATAAGGTGTTATAACTTATAAATATATACATTGATCCATTATATATTCGGCCGATAGGCATGTGAATATTTCTTGAAACGATTGTCAATTTTTTACAATTTCCATGCAAACAAATTCCAATGTCAATCCTTCTTATATTAGCTCTATTACATTTTACAGTCTTAGCAGTCATTATCATCATATTGAATTAAAAATAGAGGTACAAAATAGTTTAAATCTATGGCGTCAAATCTATGGCATCACATAATCCAATTAAATAATGTGAAATGGAAACAATTAATGATATATTTACAATAGTCATTCAAATTACAAAGTGCGAAACAATTTAATTACTTTAGCTGTCACATAATTTAATACCATTCTATATTGCATGCCACTGTCTATTATAAATTAAAACTTATCTTTAAAAAAATCATCTATCGTATAATAAGCCCTATTGATGAGTTCCTCCTTCAATTTTTTTTAAAACTTTTCTACATGTAATTGTTTGAGTACATCAGGTAAAATGTTTTGCCAGGAACAGTGTTCATTCGATATTTATGATGAACAGTCTAATTTAATTTATGCAATTTTTCCTAAACGGCGCAATTATTCCTAAAGGGTTAAAATAAAATCTTTCGGTGCGTTGATTTTTGATTAACATTCCTGGATTCAAAAATACAGAAGTTTCTGGACCATATTGTTTTTTGAAAGATGAACGACACAAACTCGGTAGGTCATGACTCATGAGTGTTACGGAGCAAAAAAGGTTAGGAAGCATTAGATCTATGGGAAAAGAAACTAAGTAGGTATACCTAATTGTTTAAGGTGTTAAAATCATTAATTACGTTCGATACGTATAGATGACGCTTTCTCTGCGCGTACGCATGGAATCAGACAGGGAGTAACGCGATATCAATACAAATAGAACATGGATGCGTATGCGCACAGCACAGTGAACACACTTCCAGTGGTTACACTGCGCTGTCTGCGGTCGACCTGAGGTATATCTTATTAGGTTAATTGCCAGTTTGGTAATAGCATCATCAACCTCATATCAGCCGAAAGACATGACGGACATATGCCTCCCCCAAAGAGTGCCACAATGAACGGTCCTGCGCCAGCCGCATCCAGCGGACTCCCCCGACCTTTGCCAGGTTACGGGTCACAGGTTTGGTAATATATCATTACTTAGAATAAAGGAGGTTTAAAAGTTTGGATGTTTGTTTCTCAATCACGTTAAAACAGCTGAACGGATTTAGATACAATTTGGCATGAAGATAGTTTAAAATAAATAATATTTTTATCCCGAAAATCAACCCCCAAAGGGATGAAAGTTTGCATGGGAGTTCACGCGCAGAAAGTCACGTCCCGCCCACATGCACCAACTCATCCATTTAGCTATCTACGTGTTTTCGGTCTTTTCGGAGATAGATACCTCCAACTTCATAATCATCATATCAGCCGAATGACGGCCACTGCTGGACATAGGCCTCCCCCAAAGCGTGCCTCAATGGCCGGTCCTGCGCCACCCGCATCCAGCGGACTCCTGTCCACCCTGTGGCTTCCGGTACGTGGTCGCCACTCGAGAACCTTTCTGCCCCAACGGCCAGCGGTTTATAAGCAATGTGCCCCACCCACTGCCAGTTACGACCCGACCTCTTACGTCCATCTATAAAGTTTCCTCTATGTTCTTAACGACTTTATGCGCCACCTCTCAATGAGAATGAGACCAGTCAAGCCATTGACTATGTGTGCCATTAACATAATGTGTTCAGAGTTCCAAATAGATTTTGACATTAATAAGCAGTGAAATGTCTGGTTGAGAAGTGAGTTAGCGGCCGTTGCGGTTCCCAGCGGGCTCGGTTACGGTACCGGGTCGGCTACCCCAGTCACTGGTATAGTCAGCTGCTGCAATGTACACAAATCAACAGTTTGTCGGTACAGTCAACTGCAGAAATAAATACGAATCAACAGTCACTCGGTACAGCCAGTTGCAGAAATGTAAATGTATCAACAGTACAGTCTAGTCCTTACCGAATTTTGCAGAAAACTTTTCGTGTAGGAATTTTCTCGAATAACTATACTAATATAATAGATAGAGGTTCACCTGCCAGTCGGTATACCAATCAACAGTTCAGTTTAAACCTTACTGAATTTAGCAGAAAACTTTAAAACATGTAGGAATTTTCCCGTAAATATGTATACGTATATATATAATGTAATATAGAGAATCAGTCAGTCGGTATCTACAGTAGCTCCAGAAATGTATACCAATCAACAGTGCAGTCTAATCCTTACCGAATTTTCTGTGATACAGAAGGCTTAAACTTATAAACTTGTAGGAATTTTATGAAAATATCAGTCGGTAAAGGAGTTTCCACTTTTTTTATTAATTTACTATAAAGAAAAGGGCTATGGAGAGGGCTATGTTGGGTGTTTCTCTGCGTGATCACATCAAAAATGAGGCTACCCGCAGCAGAACCAAGGTAACCGATATAGCCCTCCGAATCGCTAAACGTAAGTGGCAGTGGGGCGGGGCACATAGCACGTAGAACCGTTGGTCGTTGGGGCGGAAAGGTTCTCGAGTGGCGACCACGTACCGGAAGGCGCGGCGTGGGTAGGCCCCCCGCAAGGTGGACTGATGACCTGAAAGGTTGCTGGAGTCCGCTGGATGCGGGTGGCGCAGGACCGGTCACTGGCACTCTTTGGGGGAGGCCTATGTCCAGCAGTGGACATCTTTCGGCTGATATGATGATGATGATGATGACTATAAAGTATAATACAAATTAAATAAATATTAGTAAAGGTAAAGTAAAGTGGGTGTACAGTCGAGTTCTCCAATATCTGCACAGACAACCTTTCAATAATATCTATACAGAGACTTTATTGTTACTGACATATGATAAGACACATGTGTAGAAATTTTTGAAAGGTTGTCCGTATATATATTGGAGAACTCGACTGTACTTACTAATGCCTGCTAAAGAGCACTGAAACCTGAGAGCACCTAATTCTTCCTTTACAGGAATATTAAGTATGTGAGATTGTCAATTTATATGTAGGGGGTTATCTCCGGAACTCAACCGATTGCAAACATTCTATTACCAGTATGTTGTACCTTCAGGACGGACACAGGCTATATTTATACCGTGTTTCCGCCTACATTCTCTGTAATTCGCAGCCGGAGCCACGAGGCCGGCTTGTGTGAAAATATTATTAGAAAATATAGTTGCTGAGTGTGATGAAATATGACGAGAATTTTACTGCATTTTCATAAACCCATAATTCATTTCAGTAAAGCTTCCTAACCTAACCGCGTATTAAATTTAATACTAACTAGTTCCCGGAACATACATCCAGTGTTATTCACAACGTATAAACTCGTCTCAGACGGACCAGGGTAAGTCAGAACACCAATATTCTTACAGCAACCATTGCCCGTCGTCGCCGTGTATCAGTGAATAAGTATATAACCTAAAGCAGTATCTCAACTAAAGTCTGTTCTCTAGTCCAGAGGTAGGGAAACAGATAGAGGTCTATACCTGCACTCCATTGAAAACCAGATGATTAAGCAATTGCTGGGGGCATCACGTCTTGGGGGGCACCGGAAAAAACGCAAAAAGAAATTGCTTAAACGGCGGGGAACAGGAACAGGCGGGGATTGCTAGAAGTAGTCATAATCCGGCACTGTTGCTACGCGGCACATGCGTGGGGCACAGGTGAATGATGCACCGACGAATCCGCCGCAGTCTACTTATAAGTTTATTGTAGCGACGTGTGTCTGTGTCGGTGCGTAAATTTGCTTTAAGCTTATATATCTATTGTGCGCATATGCAATATTATTACGATTACATTCAGGTGTATCAATATGCTAGGTGTGGACGATTAGGTTGTGAATAGCAACAGGCCACACGACCATTACATACGAACGGAAAGACGTAAATAACAGTGCGCGCATAATGAAATTACACGGTCTTAATACATAACTCCTTTTTAATTGATGGGTTGGTTCACGCCAAACAATCTGAATTATTTGCGTGGATTTTGACAAGTTAGCTAACTGCTTTGGTTACTTCATAAGTCATAACAGACTGAAACCACGCGCCAACGTTTAGTTCGCTAGTTTAGACGAGTTCGGTTTGATCACCCAGAAAATGATCAAAACATTGTGAACACTACAGTTCAGGAAATGAGATTGCTCAGATATTTTAAAACCTTGGAGAACGTATATATTTTTGAACAAGCGAACGAAGTTCTCCGTTTCTGCTTGGGTCGCATTTCTCTGAAATTCTCGTGAAATCTTGAAAGCATGTTTTTTTTTGTGGATTCAGTTTTTCGATATAAAATAAAAATGGTAAAAACGTAGAACCGATGGCCGTTGGGGCGGAAAGGTTCTCGAGTGGTGACCAGCACGTACCGGAAGGCGCGGCGTGGGTTAGGCCCTCCACAAGGTGGACTGATGACTTGGTAAAGGTTGCTGGAGTCCGCTGGATGCGGGTGGCGCAGGACCAGTCACTTTGGCACTCTTTGGGGGAGGCCTATGTCCAGCAGTGGACGTCTTTCGGCTGATATGATGATGATGATGATGAATCAATAATTGTCTACGAAGAAAAATATTACTATTCTGTTTATCGAGATAATCTTTCATATCTTAGAATAGGAAGAATGTGATTGACGGGATGATGGCTGATAGAGGTTTGGAAGAAATCTATAAGGAGATGTGTCAACCCGGATATTCAGAGCAATGAAGCGTAGTTACAGTGTCCACGAGGCAACATCGGTTGCCTGAAAGTGTGTACGCTGTTTATACTGCGTGGAACGGAACGATGGACTTTCCCGCAAGAGGGGGATTATTGAGCGCTAGTACGTCACATTTTCCAGATAAACAATTTTTTTTTGACGCGATTTTTTTTTACCTTTGTATGGAGCGTTGCCCGACTGGAGCGACGAGCTCCATACAAATGTAAAAAAAATCGCGTCAAAAAAAATAGTTTATCTGGAAAATGTGACGTACTAGCGCTCAATAATCCCCTTCTTGCGGGAAAGTCCATCGTTCCGTTCCACGCAGTATAATGAAATGTTTCAATCGAATACCTAGCGAGTTTTTTTAACCTCTCTCCGATTTCCGCCCCTGTCCAAGTTGCCTCTGTTCGGGTTGCACAGGGCGGTTCCACGACGCTTCGGGAAGTCAAAAAAAAACGCGGGCCATCCGGTTGCCTCTCCGATACTGAAACTATGCATCATTGCTTTAACTAGGAGTACCTACACCTACTTAAGTTGTGAAAATCTACCTAGATCGCTTAGTTAACGAAAATCGAGTTTTCTACATATTCATTACGATCGTTATTAATTGATTAATTCATAAGACTTTAGACATAAAACTTTTCTTTTTCGAAGTTAATTATCGTCGTCGTCATAGTCATCATTATCAGCCAAAGCCTTCCATGGAGAGTAGAGGTAATATTTGTCACCCAACCTATTATTAATCCAACACAAATCATCCACGATCCATTGGGTCGATTATATCGGTTATTAAACAAAACTGTTCCGGTAACGTTCGAGATCAGGCGCAAAAACGCCCCTAGCGTCTCTCACACGCATCTCTACTGAGTAGTAATGGAACCAACAAATCGCCACCAACAATTAACCAGTGTAACTTATAGACCTCCGATTACGCGTAGTTGTTAACGAATCTCGGCGTCAAGAGATACTGGTGAGCGATGACGTGAGCTGAGACAAGCTATGAATAGTATAGCAGTATTTTCTTCGCATTGTCGACTAATTACGGACTAGGGAGAAAAAAGTCTCCTTGCTCCACACACACACTGTGTTTAGGAGTTTTAATACTCAATCGATTTTAAAGTGTACGTGGAAAGACTCAAAGTTGTTTTTAGTTTACTTGGAAATTATTAGACTGGGTATAGACTAGTGTCAGGGCAAGAATATGTGATTATGTTGTTGGTAATTACACATGATAATGCGCAGATAGCATCACTGGTTTCTAAATCAAACGACAAAGACTAATTGCCGGCGGAGCATAATTTAATTGCGGTTTTTATATTCAGAGCAGTAATTAATCATTTTGCGTTGATTATTAGTTTATCATCGCCTGGAACTAAAAGTGGTAAGAACGTGTGTTAATTAATAATTAACTTCCTTCCCTCTTGTAATTGCTTTTGATACTATAATATACATATATTAATATATGTTTCCAATCAATTCGATTGATTTTCTGAATGATATTGTCATCTGTTTACAAAATCCCGTCCGCTTTAGGTTCTGTATCATTTTGACTACCTTGAATCTAAGTTTGACCGCGAGTGTTGAAATGAAACGGCCCGAAAAAAATTCTCGCATGATCTTGAATATTAAACATATCGAATGTTGGAATACTTTTTTCAAATATATAAAGGAGCAAAGTATAACTCATAATAATCCACTTTATGTCAACCCTTAGTGGACGCAAGCTAGCTTAAAATGTATGTTTGCAAAACTTCATTACCTATGCATGTCTTACGCAAAGATTTTGCTCAAATTCTAAGCTGGTTAATATTAGAATAACTTACACATTTGCATGACATGTATATAGTGATTGCGAACAACGCTTGACCCCCGCTTTGTATCTCATTGGCACAAATAGCTGGCTGAGGCTATGTTTAGACATTACAATGCATAGGGAATCGTAAAATTAAACACTAAAAGCCTATAGGACGTTACGTAAATCTCCTGTTCTCCTGACATGTAAATCTGTTGGAAAATTTGGTTCCTCTGTGCTTGCAAGTAATTCTGCGTATAGCTATTTGAACTGCTTAGTTCAAATACCTACGCAGAATAAAGTGTTCAATAGTCTCTGCACGGGCGCTATGCTCCTGTTTTTATGTAGAATTGTCCAGATCTTATTTGATTTGACCCGGAGGGTAATCAATCGCTACCGTGGAGGTGACAGTCTATTTTTTGGGGATTATTGAGATCGAATAATTATATTGCTGAATAGTAATGTCCATTATTTTTTCACTAAATGGGCAAACATTCATTCTTCTTCAGTCGTCCTCGAGGTTTCCGCCTTGAGGGCCACAAAACTTCAGAACGTCCGCTTATGCAGTGACATTATACAAGTATCTAGTAACATATAAGAGTCTATAGTCCTTGTCAATTTACCACCACAAAAATCTCCCCCCTTTCAGTAGCAAGATAGGAAAGGTTAGGATTTCAGGAACCTCTGACGTAGCTAGTAGTTTCTCATGTAACGTATAGCTCACTTTTGCTGAACTGACAATTTTGTTTCTGGTACGGCGTAGCCAAAATATACTGGCAAACACAGTGCTATATGTATATACCTAACGGGCTTTACGAATTTACAGGTCGGTAAGTTCCTAGCTCATAGTGATTTCAACAAATATTTTATGGGAACTTTGAACCGATGTTATATTTCTTAGTTCATAAAATAACTATCGCCATAAAATAAAATTTCATGGGATATGTGTTTTTGATGGTACGAACGAGCAAATATCAATTTGCACGCTGCTTTACCTTACCGACAAAGGCAAAACTTTAAAATTATCTGACATACACGCACGGATATAGGGCAGGATTTCGGTGCTCTATCTATGTATACCATATTGCGTGTCAGATTAGAAAAATGGTGCATTAATCGTCATGCGATGAGGAAAACCATTTGAAAACGCAAAAAATGAGCTTCATGCAATGCAACCTACGCTGTCCGCTGCGCTCAGCCGTTTGGACGCGCCTAGATAGGCGTTCAGTAGCGCTTATTCGTGGTGTCAATACTTTGTATCTGAGTCAAAACAGTTTATTAAAAAAAAATGCCGCCAAATTGAACAATCTTTTCGCCGTGGAATTTATTATTGATTGTGAATCTTTGTTGCTACTATTTTTAAAATTAGTGTATTTAACTAGTCTAAAAGCGATTTTACCACTCGGAACAATTTTCCCTCACTTCGCTCGGGAAAATAACCATCTCGTGGTAAGGTTATTCAGCCATTTCTTTCACAAATGCCATCCATCTTCAGCAGGCATAGTGCGCATGCCCACGTCTCCGTTCGTCACCATACCTCGGCGGGTATTACCCCGCGCATGCGCTGGATGCCGGAAGACGTCTGTCCGTCTGCGTGTTCCGCTCGGCGTAATTGTTATCTACTATTCATAATTGGTACAGTCGGGTGCAAAGCACTTAATGACTTGGTTGGATTCTCGCCATGACGTGAATTTTAATTCCTTTGTGGTCAGAGTTGCAACGGACCATCTATCGACCTTCGCTAAGGAAGCATTTTGGCCGAAGGGAGTCAAGTTCCGACGTTTTCGCGGTCGGATACCTGACTGACACCACGAAATGGCGCAACACGTCGCAATAATTATGTGTTTTGTGGTTATTAATAAGTTTATATTGATATGTATGTTAGTCATTAAGTTATTTGTAATATTGGCAATGTTGCCTGATTTAAATAAATAAATAAATAATAGAATTGACGACCCCTTTACCCTAGTTGATAGTGATAGTGACCATGTCTACTAAGCTAAAGGTCCTGGGTTCGAATCCCGGTAAGGAGATATACTACTACTAGCTTCCGCCCGCGACTTCGTCTGCGTGAACTCGGGATAAAAACTATCCTATATCTTAATCCAGGCTATAAACTATCTTCGTGCAAAATTTCATTCAAATCGGTTCAGCCGTTTAAGCGTGATTGAGTAACAAACATCCAAACATCTAAACTTTCGCATTTATAATATTAGTAGGATACTACTTTATCTGCGATGAGCACGAATATTTGTTCCTGAGTCATGGATACTTTCTATGTATTATAGTATTTATTTATCCATCTAGTATATCGTCGCCTAGAACCCATAGTACGTACTTTGCTTAGTTTAGGACTATGTCGATCGATAACTTATGTTAAAGATTGCCCCAAAAAAATTGTATAATTTGTAATCAGTAATTAATTTTATTTAATAGAATTAAACATTTAAATAAACAAGCATTTTTGAATTATTTAGGTACTTCTATTTTTTTCATGGGGCCAATTTTTTCATGGTAACATTCAAATATAAAAGGATCCACTATTTGTAACCATCAGCACGTCTAGCACACGACGGCCGCACATACTCTCGATTTTTATCGCACTATACCTCTTCTTCTAAGTGTTCTAATAAGAGAGAGACGGATAGTGCGAGAAAAATCGAGAGAGCTCGCGCACCGTCGCGTGCTAGCCGTGCTGACAGACTCAAAATCTTGCGTTAATTATGTCTCTGTCACAACGAGACCTCAAATCAATAAATGGTCTCTTACGTTCAATCTGCTGTGCCCTGAGCCACTGCCGTAACAAAATATAATAGGTTTTGAAAGAAACTGTTCCACCTATGAAAACCACTGTTGTTGCGCAACCATTTTCCGTAATATCCGGCAAGTATTACTAGTCAAATGTACAAACTACCTGCATTTAGCTACCGTGGTGCGCCTGCGCCACATTTTATGATGTATTGTTCCGTACGCTTAGAACGCAAACGTTGTTATAGTATTTATTATTAAGTCGAATGTAGCCCACACATTTTTGTCCCGCTCGCTCTGACCACGGAAACTTGCGAAAATCGGTATAAAATAAGGTACTTAATTGTCAGAAAGGATCATTATTGCATGTGCGTTAGGATTTATTCCTAAAAGAATTGGTAACTTCATAATCAGTAATCAAAGTCCACATAGTCAAAGTCCAAGTCAAAATTATTAATCCAAAATTAATTAATGGCGAACTCCTTTTGATTGTCCTGTTTTTACATACCATTTTATAAAAGAGGTAACTTAATTAATGAATAAACTGACATTTCTCCATATATCCGTATCTGTTAAATATTCGTCCAATCTGTAATAAGCTCTATTTTTTAATCGACTTCAAAAAAAGGAGGTTCTCAATTCGGTTGCATTTTTTTTTAATATTTTTATAATGTTTGTTACCTCAGAACTCCGTCCGTAAAAATTTTGTTTGTAAGTAAGTATATGCTTCCGGGTGGGTCCCATTTTTTTCAAAAATTCAATGGGATGATGGGATCCATGAGGAATCGAGGGAACTCTTCAATTATATTAGGCACGCGTGTAATGATTTTGGTATTTCCTATTATAACTCGTGTATTTACATTTACACCCGGAAATCATAAATTTGGTGGAGTGGAATTGATGATTAAGACCACAGATGACTTATGGAATACGGTACTTAAATAAAAGTACAAATGTACGTCACAGATTCTGATAAGATTCGGTTGAAATAGCAACTAGTGAAGTGCCAAAGGTGATCCTTGTGGAAACGACGGATTTTTCCATTCCGCTTGTATCACAAGAAACAACTGATACAATTGACTCACACTCATCAACTACTTTCATTTCATCAAAAGTTGGTTTTAAGAGATCCCTCAACGAGCCCCTGGGTTGTGAAAATACTTCTGCAGTCGACGGTACTATCGTACGATTAATATGCCGCCGGTGCGTAATGCGATGATGCGATCGCTGAGATCCAATTATTTACGTTTAATTGTCGATCAATATTTACTCAGTCCGATGGAGGGTTTAATATACCAAGATCTAGACACTTTAGAAGACGAATTAAAACAATAATTAGGGGCGATAGTAATATACCCATAATATTACTATCTACTATATGGGTATGTCCATAGGAATGAGCATAATTGCCTACTTCTCATATGTATTTTATTGGATGCGATGAATTTGCTTTTAATTTTCGATCGATATTTACTTAGTCCGTTGGAGGGTTTAATACTTAGTACATTACGTACCTAGGGCGGTGAATTCGTGAATGGCCCAGATCGCGTTCGGGCCATAAGTCTGCCGTACTTTATTAAAAGGCAGTCTTCTTCATACAATTTACTTGTAGATGACTGCCTTTTTAAGAATGACGGCAGAAGTATGCGATCTGGGGCTTTACGAATTACCGCCCGTGGTAAGTACACAATTTTACGTCTTCATCTGGCCACAATGCGAGTTTTACCGTACGCGCAGCGTGCAGTAAATCTCGCATTATGGCCAGGTGTGACGTAAAATGTATTACGATATTTACGATATCATATTCAATTATATTTATTGGTTCTACTCCTTTACAATTATTGGAAAGTCCTGGTTGTAAATTATGATTTAAGTATATTATTGAATTTACATCGTTACTTTGCAACAAGGATTTCACAACATCATTTCATTACTGCATACTTAAGCTCCTTTAATTTCTTCTTAATTGTTCAAAATTAACAATAATTTTTATAATAAATTAAAAATTGGGTGTCATTCAAGAAAGGGGTGAAAAGAGTTGAAAAGTGGTAGGCCACACTAGTTTGGCTGATTGTAAGTATAAGACAAGGTTTTGAGCTGGCCCCCTAGCACACTAGGTTTTATGTCCGACGTAAAGCATTCGTCCCTCTTGCACTCGCATATTTGCCAGAATGAGACGAATGCTTTATGTCCGACATAAAACTTAGCGTACTAGCCGCCCTGACGTGGGAATGATAGTTAATGCAACCAAATATGCAATTTAGCAAAAGTAACTAGATCAAGTAAGATTTGTAAGCCGTAAGGCGCCACATAGTGAAACTAACCATAATTCTGCAACATCCTGTAACCTATGTTGGACAAATAAATGATTTTATCTTTATGTTTAAATCAGAAATATAGGTATGTATTTAAGTGAGAGAGATACTTATAGTACCTACAGTTACAGTCTAAGCACTTAAGTAGGTATCTAATAGAATGTTATGTTCGCTTGTTTCAGTGAGGGATTGTTCACTTGCCCCGTGAACGCGTCCCCTGTCGACTACGCAAAGGTAAGTGTGCAAAATACATATTTTACTTTGACATCAGTCCGGCATTAAAGCTGGAAGCCTGACAAGTCATCATATGGCCCTAGGATAAAACACTAAAATTATCACAAAAATCGCAACATGCTGATCGTAAAGCAACTTGTCGTGCACAACTTATCGATCCAATTAGGACCAAAATTTGATGGAAGAAACGCCGCCAGTGCGCTATAGTCGATCGCGCATCAAACTGCTACGCTATGCCAGATTTTACGCTACCTATGACTTTAGTCAAATAATAACTATGACCGAGATGTCGTATATGAAAAACAGACTAATTAAAAAAGCGGTCAAGTGCGTGTTGAACCACGCACAATGAAGGGTTCCGTGCCTATGAAAAAGGTAGTATCGTTACTGAAATCTTATGGCACTTACGTCCTTTGCTTTAAGGAAGGCAGTTTTTTTGAAATATCTCGAAAACCTTTGAACCGATCTTGTTCAAAACAATTTTCGCTGAAAGAATTTGATAAGCCCATGATTTTTTGTTAATCAAAAAAATTGCTGAGAAACCTTATATTTCTTTTGAAAGGCCTAACGATTGATGTGGCACTCGTGGGCTTGCAATGAAAAAAAAAATGTATAGAGTGCACCCCTAAAAAAATTGTTTTTTAGTAATTTAATTACAAGACTATGTAGCGGCTAACAAAATACACCTATCCTCAAGATTGTATTCAAATACACCTTATAGCGTTCGAGTAAAATGCCTGTGACATACGGAAGGACAGACAGACAGACATGACGAATCCATAAGGGTTCCGTTTTTGCCATTTGGTTACGGAACCCTAAAAATCGATTTTTTGGAAGTCAGTTGAGCACAAAGTATTTAGCTACAATTACAAAGCTACAACGCGGGTGGTCCTCCAAACTCCACTGCGGTGCCGCGCGCTGCCGCAAGATGGCGTTCTTCACAAAAACAATAACGATTAGAAAAACCGCACTTTCCGTAAGTCTCTTTTATTGGTCGTAAAGCAACAGTTGTTTCTGTGTTTAAGTAAACAGTGTTTAATGATTGTAACGGGTTCATAGTCTATCTAAACGTGCTGGGAGATAAAGTAGGAACTAAAATTAACGTGAAGTATGGTTGGAGTCAAAGAGGAATGTACAACAGACTAATAGTTAAAGTCATCACCATAAATCGGAACAGCCACCTAGACCTATTTAGTTCCCAACCAGACCCCAGGGACCTAGCTATGGAGCTAAACTAAATAGACTAGGTGTGATAAATCATTTTATTTTAGTAACTATGCTTTAAGCCTTTAGACTTTAAATACTTTAAAGCAAAGGCATTTTTTTTAAATAGATCCCTTCTATTAGTTATGATTCCCTAGCGAGGGTATTGCCTATGTTTAGGATGTTAGGAAATCACATTGGATGATATAGCCTAATTTTTTTGTTAAAAATATATGCGAACCAGCTGCTAGTTATAATAAATAAAAATCGTATCGGTGATACCATTTAAAAAAAATATTTACTCGGTTAACGTGAGATTTATCCTTTAGGTATTTCCGACTTTTAGGCACGGGTTTTAACTACACTAATACAAAACTACAAAATTATGGAGGGTAGACCGGGAAAATGTCCACACCTGTTCATTACTTTAGTTAAAGCATATGGGTCGACACACATCACTCAGGAAATGTGTAGATAATAAACCTATAATAATGATACCTAATCAATCATCATTAGGCACTTCATCAAGTATGTCGGATAAAATAACGGTATTGTACAGGGGCATGGTCGACATGAAAGATGTGTGTACACTTTTGCACCTTATCCCTTTGGAATAAGGCCAAAAATGGCATATCTGTGACGTCGAATGTACGTCTTCGGCACGCAGTCACAGTTCTTGCTGCAATGGCGTGCGAATCTAGAGGAATCTAAAATCTGAATTGTATTGAATAATGTATTCGTTTCCGAGCTCTGTTGATTGTCTGTTGTGTGTCATCGGCTTTTACTATTTACAATACGGTACAAGAACATGGTGACGTGTGACAAAAGTCATCATCCTTCTAGAGTTTTTCCCGGTAGTGCCCAAGAGCCAGGGGTCGACTTTGGCAATCAAATCTCAAAATTTACCCCTGAGGTTCACGAAAATACTCGGAAATAATTTACTTTAAAAACGGACTTCAATTTAGAACTCCGCCAAGCCACGTGAACATTTCCACATTTCTATTCCAATTTACCACATGACTGAACTGATTTCCAAAAGCAAATGCGTTGATTATTAGAGAAAAAAACCAAATCGCTGTATGTGGGCCGATAATATTTTAGGACTTCTGTCGAATCGAAGGATCACCTTTGGCACTTCATTAGTTGCTATTTCAACGGAATCTTATCACAATCTGTGACATACTTTTGTAGTAATTGAGGAATTCCATAAGTCATCTGTGGTCTTCATCATCAATTCCACTCCACCAAATTTATGATTTCCGGGTGTAAATACATTCACACAATAATTCCGAAATAACTGCACGCGCGCCTAATATAATTGAGGAGTTCCCTCAATTCTTCACGGATCCCATCATCCAACTAGATTTTTGAAAAACAAAATACGAATCGACTCATAAATGACGGAGTTCTGAGGTAACAAACATTTAAAAAAACATGATAAAAATAAGTATAAATAATACAACCTAATTGAGAACTTTCTTCTTTTTTTTATAGGTTTTTTATTATTTGAAAGATTTTTAATATCGATAATGGTCGAAAACGGACGCTGCTTCTATGGCTATGTTTTCTATCAATGATATATTTAAACTAACATAAAACAAGAAACACATAAACATATTTTTTCTCATTTATTGCACCTGTAGTGGGTGTGAAGCGTTGTAGGCGATGGAGCACTAAATCAAATGACTGGATTTTGACAAAGAGTTAAACCAACCTTTAAAATTTTAAATGAACGTCACTCCACTCCACTCATACTTGACATTATTTGAGGCCAACTCAAATCAATGCAAAATTGCATCAAAGTAGTTCTACCGTCCAAGGTAAAAGATTCAAATACTATTGACAGTTTATACTCTGTGAATTTTAGCGTCAGGATAACCTATTTTACTAGCGTTTGGGGCATCACAATAACGATTATGATCTCCAGCACGCATGTACGAGTATCTAAAGATTCTAAAGCTTTTTCCACATATACATAATTATATATTTTTTACCTCAAGTGTCGTCCTGGGCTTACAAATAAAATAATAATTTTCTTTTTCTATAATTCTATGTTTCTGTCTTGCATTTATCGATGACTTGTTTAGTTGATAAATCACGTACATTTTAAAGACCTATGATTTTCATTTGTTATCGAATTTCAAACTAAACTCAAACTAATTCCTGTTGCGTGCTGTGGCGCCATCTACATCAGCTAGTACGAAAACGGGTGCTTTCAACCTGTTCGCGAGATGGCGTGATCGTCGCGACTGGTAGATCGATGTTTTTGGTTTTCATCAAAAAATAAACAAAGGATTGCGTGTTTGCGTGTAATATATCCTTTAGAGTATTAATTTTGTTTCCTACTCTTACCTAGGTATGTAGTAAAACGAATAAAAAGTTATTGTTAAAGGCTGCTTCAAAGTTTCAAGCATAATTCCGCGTAGCAACAGTAAGTTGTTACACAATTACGCATATACAGTAAATTCTCAATCGTGCCACTGATTTCACACGCCATTACAACTCGACAAACTTAACTTTGCGGGTGGCCAAACTCTGAACTAATCTTGATCCATACTATCTTCCTTAACCCTCACCTTAAAACAGCGACGCTAGATATAGATAGAGCAAATATAACCTTGTTTCCATACTCTGGTCCTTCGAGCCGGACTACGAAAACAAATCTCGCTGTTTTTTGGCCGTAAACCCATTAGAAGCAATTATTCATTGGTCATCAATTAAAAATCAATATTACTGGATTAGTTAACCTAAACGTGGGGATTTGGCACGCGAACAATCGGGTTCGCCCCGACCGGCCTGGTTAGTGCTGCTGCCACGTTAATATGAGAGAACATGGTAGTTCTTGGCACAGTTTCCACCGAAACTTATAACAGAAAAAAATCATATTGCTTTTTTCAAAAGTCAACCAAGGAATTTAATGTGGGCAATAATGGAATATAAATTCGTGTAAAAATGTTTCGTGTAAATTCGTTCTGAATCAAATTTTTAAAACACTGGTTATATTAGTAGTTTTTGATGAGCCATAACATTTTAATTAGCAGATTGTTTTAATACGTTGTCCTAATAATGTCTTTTATTTAAATATGCTACTATCAGCGGTCGATGATAATTATAATGAGTGAGTCATTTCATATTAATTTTACCGTCTGCTAACTGGTTATCTTTAAGAGAAGATCTTGTCACATCATGTTAGTGATTCGAAAGCCCTTCTCAACTTGTTTCGGTATTTTACTAGGTGAAGTCAAAGTAGAGAAATGTTCTGAGATCCAGATCGGTCACTATTCTTAACCTATTTTTTAACCCCCGACGCAAAGAGAGGGGTGTTATAAGTTTAAATTGTCTGTGTATCTGTGTATCTATCTGGTATGGTAGCTCCCAAACGGATGGACCGATTTGAATGCAGTTTTTTTTCGTGTTATAGATAATTGTATGCCGAGTGTTTCTAGCCATGTTTCATAAAAATCTGAAGAGCCGTTTTTTAAATATTGAACTTTGAAATGAAAATGTCGGGGGTTTTTCAACTTTTCCAAGTTGTGGTTTTATTTGCCGTTCTGTATCTTATTGGTTTGATTATAAGATTCATAAGATTCATACGCGACTAAATGATAATAGAGGTACTGCGCGCTACTAAGCGAACGAAGTTCTCCGTTTCAGATTGGACCAAAATTCTTTCGTATCCGGCTGTCCAGCTGTTCTCTTCTATTGTCCCCGTATTATGGTCGGCCTTATCGCGCGATAAGTGACAAGATAGAGCGTCCGTCACTGACTGACACCGTTCTATGGAACGAGACGACGCTCTTCTCTTGTCACTTATCGCGTGACAAGGCCGACCATGATACTGATGATACGGGGTCTGGTCGCCTTTCTCAACCGATTCTCGTGAAATTTTGCGAGCAGGTTCGATAATTATATAGTTTCTTTTTGTGAATTAAATTCGTGATAATCTTTCAAAAAACATGTTTTTTTAAACATACTCAAAATTTCTACAGTTCACAGCCTATGTGGTAGGCGTATACCCGAACAATGCGTTTGCGCATTCGGTGTCACTCACCTTTTCCAACGACCTTGCAATGCTAACCAGTCACGCGACGCCTGCCGTCCCCCTCTGACTCGCCGTGTCTCCGTAACGCCGTCCCGTTTCAACGCACCGGTGTGTACCACCCCACCGGTCTAGTTGAATGTCGTTCGTTTCAGTCACACCTTTTGTGCTATGGAGTAAAAGGGTCTTATAGTTAGTTCACAATGTGAAAGATAGATGGCGCTAGAGAACAATAATAGTGCTGCAAGAGGAACTAGACGATCTAACAAATGAAATGTCCTGAAGGTACTTGGCTTCTGAACCAGGCCGCTAGTTTACGCAATAGGTCTATTTTGCGGGATCCTGTTGTTTTACCAAATTTATTTTGGTCAAATTTCATTTCCCAAACAAAGTTTAGCAACTGTTTTCTTTGCCAATGCAAACTTTGGCACAATTTTAATACGAATATTTTTATTACGTCACATTTCATTCAGCAAAATATTACTATGAAAAATTACATTATGACATTTGGTCTTTTAGCAAATGCTTTAATAAGGCCTTAAATAAAAAATGCACGGTTAGGTAGGTCGGTAGGCAAGGGCGGTAAATTAGGTTAGGGCAGCCAAAGAAGGGGGGAAAGCGCGTTGTCGACCCTTTATTGATTTGAGGATTCGTTGTGTTGACAGCTAGAGACAAATGCAGGATCCTTACACTCAACACAACGCATCTTGGGGAGCTCTTAGACGTTACTCACCACCAGAACACAAAACGGTGGTGTTGTGTTACCACTACGTGCCATGTAGTGGTGTTATAATGGCCGCGATCTTCTGAAAGGTTAGGTACCCTGTGGGGCTGCTCCAAATATGAGCTATGACATTCCGCTGGGCTCAACCACTCTTGCGTGTTGCTGTATTTCTTTCGTCTCCCGTAATCCACGTCAGCATAGCGGTGGCTGTTGGGAACGTCCGATATTTTATTTTAAACTAGCTGATGCCCGCGGCTTCGCCCGCGTGGTTATAGGAAAATGTAACATATTTAAATTTTCCCGTGGGCATTAGATGTTTTCCGCTGGAAAAAGTAGCTTATGTCACTCTCCAGCCTCTAAACTATCTCTATACAAAAAATCACATTAATACATCGGTCCCTTGCGACGTAAAAGAAGGACAAACAAACACATAACACAAACTTTCGCATTTATAATATTAGTAAGGATTTTATTGCACAAAATGCACAAATGTACAAATGGCGAGGTTAATGCCAAACGGCATTCTCTACCAGCTAGCTCTCTACAGCACCGATAATCTGTTTCTAGTTTAAGTGTCCGTTTTGCTCTTGTGCTGGCGCCGGCGCGGGCGCAGGTCGTGAGAACCTGCGCGGCCGTTTGTGGCGGATATCGGATCAGCTCGGGCTGATTACGGATTAAGGGGCTTGTTGGTAGCCCGGACATGACGTTTTGGCCACTTGCGCGGTGCTCAGTTAGCCTGTGGCCTGACACTGTTACTGGGGCAGTAAATACATATTATAAAGTAGGTATTTTATACATCTGTCTACACTACCATATCTGTGCTTATAACTCTAGTTGATTTGGTCAGTGGACGTGGTGCAACATCTCCTGATCATGACTCGTAGAGAGGCGAAACTCGTGTCGAGGTTTTGTCATTATTGGTGGTGGTTTGCTGTCATTATTTGCATGTTTGCATGTGCGGAGGGAGGGTGAGCGCATTAACCGCATGCAAAAATACGCAAATAGTTGCATCTTATCTTCGCTGATAGACCAGAGGCTCTAGTATAAGTTTTAACGAAACAAAACGTTACGACCGCGTTTGCGTGTAGCTGTTAAATCCCATCCCATACAAATTGAGGGTAAAACGCAAAAATAGTTATTCATGGACACCTATTTTAATAAGTTGTTTGTTTAATTACTAGCTGTTCAACAAGCAGTTCTTCACACGGATATTAATATTAAAACCAAAATAGTCATAGTAAAAGGTGAACCCGATCTCGACAATAAAACTAGTCACTATTGTCCCACTGCCCGAGCTGGTTGATGGGTAAAGACGCCTTTTGTGGTCCTGTCTGTCGACGGACTGTGAAGGGTTAAAGGGAATATTTTAATGTTTTTGAACCAGTGAAAGGGTTGTTTTTTGGGGGAATCTGATATTTTTGATAATCAATTTTGTGAATTGTCTCGCTGGAATCAAATAGGTAGATGAACATAATGGAATGGAATAAAGGGATGAAATGAAGATTATGATGCAGGGTACTTAAGATATCGAATAATTTGAATTTGAAAAGAATCTGCCCCGGAACCCAATTGGAGACGACAACATGTGACATGACAGGCATGTCAGATGTATATGCTCGCTTTCATGTCTCTGTCAGAATGACAGGGTCAGGAACCATATGGGATATAGAGTCAGAAGTAGATATTTCTGACCCCGTATCATGGTCGGCCTTATCACGTGATAAGTGACAAGATGGGAGCGTCGTCTCGTTCTATCGAACGGTGTCAGCCAGTGACGGACGCTCTATCCCATCACTTATTGTGTGATCGACCATGATACGGGGTCAGTAGAGGTGAACAGCCGGACAGCCGGATACGAAAGAATTTTGGCTCAAGCTGAAGCAGAGAACTTCATTCGCTTAGTAGCACAGTACCTCTATTATCATTTAGTCACATATGAATCTTATGATCAAATCAATAAGATACAGAACGGCAAAGGAAACTACTTAAGTACAAAAAGTTGAAAAACCCCCGACATTTTCATTTCAAAGTTCAATATCTCAAAAACAGCTAAACAGACTTTCATGAAACATGGCTAAGAACACGCGATAAAATTATCTATAACACACAAAAACCGCATTCAAATCGGTTCATCCGTTTGGGAGCTACGATACCACAGACAGATACAGATACACAAACTTATAAAATCTGTCTAAAATGCTAGGTAGCACCCCCACGCCACGCAAGTCTTAAGTCTTTTGTTTTAGGACTTCGCGTGAAGTCGGTGGCAGGTGGGTGGCAACGGTGACCAACTTGAGTTCAAGTCAGTGGCGGCGAATGGGTTAAGGCATATTGAGCCGTGGTCCCGTTCATTAGTACTGAGTTCTCTATCAAAATGTGCCAGTAATAATATATAACTTCTTTAGATCGTCAGCTCTAGCATAATTTAAGAACAATGTAAACGGATAGTTGCATGTAGTTTAGGTATTCCATTCGAATGGTAGGTACCCGTCTTTGCTCATGTGTGTAGTTTACCTTTAAGGGTGAGTATGGGAATAGCATTACCAGCCTCGCTAACGCTCTTACTATTGGTGGATCTTTTTCTCGCGCACCGCTCCACTTCCTCGCGCAGCTCTGCACGTCTATCATGGGACGGCCGCGACATACTCTCGATTTTTCTCGCACTTCACCTCTTGTTCTAAGTGTTCTAATAAGAGATAGACGGATATTGCGAGAAAAATCGAGAGAGCTCGCGCGCGGTCGCGTGATAGCCGTGCTGAGATACATAGATATAGCTAGAAACTTTACCACAATATTTATACATGGCAACTAGCATACTAAAATTGAAACTGCAAGTATGTACCTACATCATGAGAGCCATCTGTCGTGGCATAGAATGGGCGCTGAACACAGAACACCCTAAGAGAGATACGCACACTCCGCACAGGCAGTTAACTTGACGCAACTTAATGGCAAGGCTTTTTTTTAAATTGGCTTTCTTCAAGCTGGGCCCAGGACACAGGGACACGATCCTTTTGCTTGGCGAGGACAGAGCGTGGATTGGCCAGAGGGCCAACCACAAAAGAATGGCAAGGCGGGCGACCTCGGATTTTATAGGTATAAGCGCTACAACTCCAACGCTTGGTGACTCGCGTCGCGAACAAAATGAGAAACATTTAGGCTTCTAGTGGGGGTGTTCTGTGGCGCTGACTCAGCATAATGATGCGGCTGGAGCCACATCGCTGATATTCTGCCAGGAACCTGGTACTTACACAAATGAGTAAAGAAAGTCCTATATCGTGTCTCATTCTTGTGCAATCTGGAATTTGGCATCAAACAAACTATTACAACATCCTACTCGCACGTCTCAACTCTGAAGCTTGTAAAAATCTTGTACAAACACGTATTAAGTTCTCAAAATGTTTATAAAACGGTCTAAAACCAGCGAAATCAAAGGGCTCACATATCCACGATCAAATCAAATAGAACAGGCTTACATTACATGGCTGGTATTCTTTGCGCGCTCATGTGCTTCACTCCACCCGTCACGTCTAGCGAAACTATGCCTCCGATTACGCTTAGCTACTACGAATCGCGGCGTCAAGATATATTTGTGGGTGACAGGTGAGGAGAGGTTAAAACAAGTAACAGAATAGTGGGGCTGATCATTGTAGGAGCTCGTAAACGGAATCATTGTTTACTAATCGGAAATTAATAGCTCCGTCAGATGTTGAGCAAGCAATCGGATTGTATTGAGGATTGTATGCTGGTGATACCATTGTGTAGGTATATAATACCAAGGCTGAATTTTAATATTCATTGTCAGTGATCGACAAAAGTCCAATCAGCTGTCTAATAATTATCCAATTTGCCTAATAATTTCCAGGTACAATAATAATGAGTGCGCCTAAAAGTGGGTCCACAATGTTTCAGTATGTGTCTGCGCAGTGCCAGTTAATATATCCTCTAAGCGGCATAAAAATTCTACACAGGGGCGTAAAAAAATGTGAAAACTGACAAGGCTGTGCGACAGCAAGAACACAGTATAAAAGCGTAGTTGAGGAGGGAGGTACTATTAGGTCCATCAATTCTGAACCGGGGGGTAATGGCTCCCGTGGGAGTTAACCAGCTGTTCTTTGGAGACTAGGAAGGTCATCATTTACGAAAGCGACTGCCATCTTACCTTACAACCCCGAGGGAAAACTAGACCTTATTGGGGTTAGACCGGTTTCCTCGCGATGTTTTCCTTCACCGAAAAGCTAACGGTAAATATTCCGCACATAACGTTCCGAAAAACTGATTGGTACGAGCCGGGATTCGAACCCACGACCGCCGCTTGACAGCCGCATGCCTGAACCACTAGGCTACTGTAGTTCTCTAGGAGACTAGGGGGTATTAACAGTTATTTAGATTTCATTTAATTTACTTAAAATGGGGGTAAAATCAGATTTCCATACAGATCACGTGGAGAAACGACGTTAAAAAGGTTAGGAATCACCGAATGCTAGGCTTTATGGCGAATTGAGTTTCACGAGTTAATATATGTGTACCATATCCATATTGACAGAAAGAAAGAAAAACATTTATTCATGACAAGTATGATTAAAATTAAAAATAAAACTAAATCTAAAACATTGTGTGGAATCAATCAATTCGTGTCACGAAAAGGTCCCGCCTCAGCATAATGCCGACTCAAGAGCCGGCGCTGATCTTCCGGCGGGACCTGAAGTGTGTCACGGTGTCTGCAGTACGCACGGCTTAAGCTGAACGCGACCAGTTTGACAGCGCTGTCTAGCGACGGCGACCCGAACTACCGTAGTGTCAAAGTCACGTGCAAAACCTCTGCCGTGAGTACTACAGACAGACAGAGTACAATAGGCCGACAACAAACTATAAAATAACTAAATAATAAAAACAACCAAGTACAGATAAGTATATGGTAAAAATTTGGAAAGTTACAAGACACCAAAGAGGAAGACAATCGTTGATGAACATAACATAATAAATACAAGATGGGACATCATACGTAGGTAAGTACAAAGAATTAAAGATATATCAAATCAGAAATCTATGAACGCTAAACACACATAAGTATTTCATATACGTTATTTTACCTATTTCACAGATTTCTTACAAGAGAGATACAAAAGGAAGAAAAGTGTACGCTATAATAAACTACAATTATTACTACTGTTAACAAGGCGACGAATTAAATAAAGAAACTAGAAACTATGTACATGCACGATTGGTCCTGAAACCTTATACACAAGTATAATAATCAACCCTTATTACAATGTCAATGCTATCAGCCTATCGGGTCCCATCTCCGGACGCGGATCGGACGTCTATTCACGTCACATTCCTGCTCCTTTGTCAGTTCAAATTATAGATTAATCTGTGCTAGTGATGCGCGGGCGTATGTGTCATGCATCCGCATACTCATCCTCATTCTCATACTCATTTATTAACATCATCTGAATGATGCTCGCATGTTTTGCTTACTATCATGCACATTCTCATCTTTATATTCACACTAGGTTTTGATTATTTTGTTCCGGGATATTCTTCTTGGTAAATTACCTACATATGTGTATTGCATATGTAGTTTACCAAGAAGAATAAGCATAAGCGATTATAATTTTCGTACTCTTCTTTTTCAATTTATTGTCTTTTATTGAAAATGAAAGTCATGAGACATTCATCTATCCATTAGAAATGTAGAGCTCGTATAGACATGAAGATTGTCCTTCGAAATAAATACATACCCCAAAAGTTGTGTTTTTACCAACTGGAATAGGCAATCAGAGACATAGGTTTCTTTACACAAAAGTAAGAAGCATTCTTGCATTAACAGTTGACTTTTGGGTTGAAAACTAGACCTTATTGGGATTGAAACCACCGACCATTGGATGAGATTTTCCTTCACCATATGGTGCTCATGTATTCAGGGAGAACAATCCTCGTCCCACCCCTATTAAGAACAGATCAGTGACCTCCTAAACCCCAAATTGACTATATTCAAGAAGGCCTTATTGAATGCATGTCAAGAAATAGGGCCTTTTACATGCAAATATCCGTAAACAATGACACGCGTGAAGGCACGCAGGCCGATGAATAACCGAGTGACATCTGGGCTTTTAATTAAATATAATGAGTTTTTTACCACTGGGATGGATTGGGTGAGTTTTTAAAGGTCTGTTGACCTCTTAGATAAAAGGCTAGACTACAACGAATCGTGCTTTATTGGTATATTATCTTTATCATCAATGGTATTTAAGTTTATTACAGACGATACAGTCAAGAAGTCCGACAACAAGATCATAATAGAACTTTCTGGAAAAGCTGTTGAAAATGCAATGCAACTGTTCGTATTTCTTTGTAAAACATGAGTTATTCAATCTATTTTGATTGGGTTCCATGGCGTAGTTAGATTCTGTGAAAGTACTCAGAATGATGTACAAGTTACCTGAAATAAAATTGATCCTTAGACACTGGTCCCACCGCCGGCTAGTAAGCTAGAAAAGTTGGGCGAGTAACGTTTCATTGCGTGCTGACCAGGCACAGTGTGATCAATCGACCTTTACAGATCCGCAATGTAATACTACTCGCCCAACTTTTCTAGCTTACTAGCCGGCGGTGGGACCAGTGCCTTAGACTTGAAGCCCAGTATAACAAGTGAAATCAAAGATCATTCAAAAAACCCAACTGCTTATTTCAAATATTAGACCTGCATTTGTCACTCCCTCGATTATCCTTACTAGTATTATAAATGCGAAAGTGTGTGTGTGTGTTTGTTTGTCCTTCTTTCACGTCGCAACGGAGCGTCGTATTGATGTGTTTTTTTGTATGGAGATAGTTTAGAAGCTGGAGAGTGACATAGGCTACTTTTTCCAGCGGGAAAACATCTAATTCCCACGGGAAAATTCAGTATGTTACATTTTCCTATAACCACGCGGGCGAAGCCGCGGGCATATCAGCTAGTAAGGAATAATCAAACGAATGAATATGAGGTTTCAAAATCCATCAAGCAGTTTGGACTGTTGGCCGTGAAATATTTTTTTTTGTCCACATACATACATACGCTCGAAAAACATAACCCTCTTTCAGAGGAAGTCGGGTAAAAAAGTTCCTTCCTTGGACTTTATTCACCTTAATGTTCAGTATAAAAATATGAGTGCTTTTGTATCTACTACTTATTAAGAGTCCGCAGTAAGCTCGGCTGAATTTCACCTTCCCATACAAACGTAGTTCGCTCTCATTTTAAAACTACGTGTTTAGTTGTGACGAAACTTTGCATATACAATGACATGAGGTATATCTATGTCTGTAATTAATTTATATGGTTCCAGTTTATAAAACAACCGAAATACAGCAAAAACAAGTTTTGTATGAAAAACTTAAAATCACTGTATTTTTTTTATTATGATATCTGAAGCTACATAAACTAATTACAGACATAGATATACCTCATGTTATTGTATATGCAAAGTTTTGTTACAATCCAACACGTAGTTTTAAAATGAGAGCGTAACTACGTTTGTATGGAGAATCGAGCTTACTGCGGACTTAAGAATGCTAGCATAAATACGAGTATCTGCATTCGCTGTCCTCTTCTTATTTAGTTGCATTCGACGCCACATGTCGTTCTCTTTTTCAAGTCTTGGAGAGTCAGCGAACGAAAAAACCATAGAAAGACTACTATGGTTTTTTATGGTAATTAGACAATTAGCGCCGCATAATGGCCATTGGCTCCACAGAGTGGATGCCGTTGCCAATATCCGGAGATGGGGGCGGGTGTCAAAATGCGCATACCTAGCGGGTTAGGCACGCGTTTGGGTAGAAGTAAGGAGCTCGCATTCTACGCAAACGAGGGATTTTTATCTAGGTTTCGGTGTCTGTCTGTCGTCCATTTGAGTGTTTTTTTTAATCATTAGTCTTTTCTGTCGAGATGGTTCTTAGCTAGGTTTCTTGTGCCGGGGGTGTCTTAATAGGGGTGTAGAAACAAAATTTATTACTACTTCAAAAGAAAGAAGGCAAAAAATATGTCTAATGACGAAAATCCCATTCAAATGTCATAATGAAATACGAAGCTACAACCATTTAATGTTGCTTGTTTGAGAGAGAAAACGCTAGCAGATCGTGTCCTTACGATCTGCGAGCGCGGAAGCTTGTACTTTGGGTAATTATTTAAGGCGCTATATTGAAAATAAATCTAACCCTGAGGGGCGTGGCTTTTGCGCAAACGCGGGGCGCCTTCCCCGTCGATATATAGGTAGGTAGGCACTTGCCTCGCAGGTGCAAGCGCGCGCGTTCCTATTTTGTGAATGAGAATACAGGATGCATGGAGTTGCTACGGCCGAATTTATATACTAAAATCAAGTAATTTTGTTTATTATAATATATAGACACTTTAAATTCCTTAGTTTATTGCGTAAAATATATATTCACATGACTTTGTACTAAAAGCGCACTGCTAATAAAATGTGTATAAGTACCTTTTCTTTTGTGTGTATTTTTACTAAATGTTTGATTTTAAGTTCCTTAGTATTTTTATGACCAGCTTTTGAGAGATCCCTAAAATGGTCAATGTAAACTTCTATTGTTCTGTTCCTAAGTAAAGTACTTATGCAATTTGTAAACATTATAATCTATTTTTAATGTTAAATCTGTTAAATCTGTACCACTGGTGCCCAAGATACAGGCTGTGCCTAGTTTGGGACCAACGGATACCGTGAGTGCTGTTGTTTTCCGATATGACTAATTTATAACCCATTTGAAATGGCATGTACTTATTATTATTTATTTATTTATATTTTTCCACATTCTTTCTACGAAGGAGTCGAGAAGAAACTGTCTTTAAAGTATAAATATTACACATCACACTATATAGCCAACAATTGCAGACTTGTATAGTCTGTTCTTTCAAGCAAAAACTCGAGGCATAAGTGAATGGTCATAATAAGGTTAATTGTTATACCACATATTTAAAGAGTTTACCTTTCTTTGAAGTTTGAGAATTAAGAGTAAAAAATTGCCTTTTACTTAGCTGGCATGTGTATGGAATTATTCTTTGATTTGCATTTTATTATTAATGTATAACTAAGTGCATTGTGCAATGGTATTTTCTGTCACTAGTTGCCATGGTTCCATCTCCTGAGTTACTTTGTAAAACTGAGGTGTATTGTTGGTGTGGTTTTCTTGTAAAGTTCGAGATATTTTTGTATGGATTTCTAGGCACGTTAAAAGTGCGAATTGCAACATTTTTTTAAAGATCTGTAATTTTGTCTCCTGGCTAACGGGACAGAATAACAACAAGAAATAGTTGCCTAGGTCATTTCATACATAATTATGAACGATTAGCGTTGAAATAAAACGGTGTTATTTTAATATAAAAATTATTTGCCTGCCAAAACAAAGTTAACAACAAGAAACTGAAAAGTAAAAAACTAGTTGTTTTATATTTGGCGAGTGGGCGATAGAAGTGAGTCGACGGAGGGTGTTACCATGTCGCTACAATGCTTGATTATACTGTACAGGGTGTACCAAAAATGAGGTGTGAACCGATCAAGGGCTCAACAAGTATCGTGTTCTGATAAGAAAAAACAGAAAAAAAAATTTTTTTGACGCGATTTTTTTTTACCTTGGAGCGTTGGCCGACTGGGGCGACAAGCTCCATAGAAATGTAAAAAAAAATCGCATCAAAAATTTTTTTTCGGTTTTTTCTTATCTGAACACGATATCTGTTAAGCCCTTGATCGGTTCATACCCCATTTTTGTTACACCTTGAATAATAATTTAAGTTTTATTAGTGAAGAATCCGTTTGACTTTTTTATATGCCGGTAAAATGGGGCTATTCGGTACAATTTTTGGGGTAAAACATCAATAACTCCATATTTAATATCATTAACAAACGTTTTATATTTTTAATTGATAAAACGCATATTGCTCCATCGTTTTATGTTACATGTATATATGTGTCTGGATTGTTAACACAGACCGAGTATTTTTTTTTAAATGTTTCCCAAATTGCCTCGTACTTGGGGTTTTATAGAAATCAAGGGGTAACGCTCTGGTTTTTCTTGAATCTTTAAGCTTGTGTTGCTTAAAATCTAACTGGGGCTATTTAAAACGCTTAAGGGACAACCGCATTAGGTATTAAAAGCAGAGTAACCATATTTTTATAAGAATTTTTGGGACAAAAAAAATCACAAAGTTTTACATGAAGAACCATGATTTATTGAAATCTTTTTCTAGCTACAACTCACTTGTAATAAAAGATAGTCACGTATAAATGAAATCAAGATATTAACATAAAATTAAAGCCCTTGGCAGCAGTAAAATTTAAAAAAAGTAACAAAAAAAAATTATAACATGCATGTCAAATTTACTGAGAATATGTTTCGGTTTTATTTTCTTATCTTTATAATCTTTATATAAAAATCACTCACCGTATTTGGCAAATACACAGGTTATTTAAATTACAACAAACATAAATTGCAGTATCAATAAACAGTCTTTCTTTCACCAAAAAATGAGATTATTTTTCCTAGCACTAAATTATTAAGAAGAATAGACGCTATAAGGTAGGTAGCTTACTCTAGATATATTTATCAGTCTGAATTAACAGTCGAAATGTGTCAACCTACAAATATAAAAAAAATGTCTGGGGATATTTGGTACTAGTAACCAAATAGCCCCAAAAAACGTCCCAGAAAGCCCCATTTAAGAAAACTGTAAAAATCTAATTCAAAATAAACGGTTAAAATACGTGTCATAGCTTAAAAAAATCACGAGAATGTGTACTTGTAGGTATGTACAGTAAAAAAAAGTTTACTCTACAAACAACAAACATCTGGACAGAAGTAGGACGGTGTTCAGTTACAGTGATTTTCCACGGTCACACTCCCGATTTATTTAAAGGACGCGTACGAACTAGTCGGCGTCGCTGCGACCACTAACCAACTTCTCGTTAGACTTGGGGTGGCCAGATAAAAATCTAAGTTTCTACCTTTGCCAGAACAAAAAATATGTGGACTCAAAACTTATATTTTTTTTATTCCAAATAGCCTCGTGGTTCTTAAATAGCCCCATTTTACTGCTAATAATGTATATACCTACCTAATAAGGGCTTGTCCATATATTACGTCATCGTTTTTCGAAGATTTTTGACCCCCCCCCCTTCATCATCATACCGTTAATTCCTTAAATGGACCCTCCCTGTGGTTAGATCCCCCCCCCCCATGTTTTAGTATTGACGGCCCCTAAGTATCGTACGAAAAGAACTAACTTATGAATAGCTTAGTGGCATTCTTTATTTCGTTCATTTTAGTTATACACTTTATATTTTTATTTGCTAATAATGTACGTAGTAGTAATACCTAGTTACCTCTTTTGAATACCCAATGATTTCGCATGACAATCTAAATCGAGTATCGACTCCACTACTTGGCTTTGTTCGGTCGGTGTTATTTTCGTGGTTTTGTTTGTGCTAAAAAGTAATAAAACATTATGAAGATACAGTTCTTGCATTTCACTAATGCGAGTAGATTAGGCGAAACTAGACTTAAAGTACATAATAATAGGAATCACACTACTCGCCTTTGTGAAATGCAAGAATAGTTGATTTGATTTGATACCAACATTTTAAAATAAAACTTACGAACTATTTTTATTTATTAACATTCTAATACAAACTTACCTTTTCCTTGCCTCAGACATTTTACGAAGTAATTCTTTATACCGTTGTTTTCTTATCATTTTAGATTCCAAGACTTTCTTTCTTCCCATGATTGATGTTTCCAAAACAATTTAAATATTAGAATTGGATTGTTTTACTTTATTGACCATTGTGTTCAAAATTTACACGTAGATATATGCGTAGAGGTAATATTATTGGCGACTTGCGATGTAGGTAGCGGTTAGAACAAACTGACACAGGTCCTACGTCGAAGAGATTCGTCACCCCACTGGCGCTGCGAGCCCACGGCTGTACGGTTATACTTAATTACTACGGCCATACGGTCGGAAATGTACTGCGCTCACGCGTACTCCGTGCGTTAAAAATATCGACGTAAGCGACAAAACAGATTTAATTCATTAAAAAAATAACCGTTACGATTAGGAAAAAAAAGCTTCTCTACGATCGTTAATATTGTTGATACTTATATACTAAAACAATTTTGACGTGCATACCTTATGTATTTTAATAATAATCTGAACATTTAGGACTTTTTAGAGGTCTCTTCGAAATTAAAATCTATCGGGCCAAAATCATCCAATTGCTTTTCCGCTTCATGCTAAGTCAAGATAAAGATATGAACTAATATATACCTTTCTTTGAGATTTTTAGGATCTTTGAGCTACATATGGCAATACACCAAAAAGAGCATTTTTTTTCAGAATATCATCTTAACCTCGCGTCTTTTTTCTCCAGTGTAGTCAACTTTTTCTTAATCCTTTTTCAAGAAAATACATTTTTATGTTTATTATATTTAGTATCTACACCCCACCCCTACTTATTTTAATATAGGCAGTAAACGAAAAAAAAAACGTAAACCTACCTTTTTATTCATTAATTAGCCTTTATTATTCAAAGTGCACAAGTAAATATACCGAAGTTCACCTTATCCAAGCTGCTAATCAAATGTCTTCGAAGTTCTGACCCATTCACATGACTTAATTGTTACTTTTGTTCAACGTTACACATTCAAGACATTTGATAGTAATGCACAGTAAACTGAATGCGACGCCAACTCATCATGATTTCACATAACGTATAAAAGCATAATCCTACTTCAAGATGCATGAAGATAACCTAATAATACCCAAGTTCATAGAACTCGAGCAGTAACGGCTATCTCGAGCTTTCTCACGTGAGCTTTAACTGCGTTTGCGCAGGGAGAAAGCCCCTATTGAGCTTTCTTGACTGTCAACTAAACAAAATCGTGTGTAATTTTGAGTCTTATTGCCCTGATATAAAGAATAACATTGTGTTATGTTATGAATTTAGGCTGTTTTAAATAAGCATTGTATTAAGTGACCGAATGATTAAATGTTTTATTATGTCCAAGTGATAATTGATAACAATTAAAGTATAAAAGGGTGCATGTCAAGTAAATGAATTATGGGAAGCAACTTAGATTTTTCTCGAGTATGGGAAACAGGGGTCGTTGATTACAGCACTGATGCTGAACTGCAAAACTCACTATAGTAAATATACAACCCCGCAGCTGATTGCGGGGTTGTATATTTACTATAGTGGTTGAGTTTTGGCTTGTAAGTAAAAAATTTGGAATCTCACATGAACAAATTAAAATAAAACGGGTCCGAAACGCATTTTGTTTGAGGTGTACGAACCATTTTGTCATGTTATCTCCCTGATCGCAACTCTGGAGAATTTTAAAAAGCAAGTTTTAATTTAATATAGAAATAATTCCGTGTTAAAAATTTTTAAAAATTAAAAATTCTCACATGTTAGCTCGATCAAGGAATTTGCTAAAGTTATTGTCTGTCGAAGTAGTTCAAGAAAGATACATGTTCGGTATTATTGAGAAAACTTCTCCTTCAACTGTTAAATCGTTTTTGAAGGAATTGGCTACTTTCCTAAAAAAGTATATTTAGTGGTCAGTTAGTTTTTTTTTTTTTCAATTAAATAAAATACATATTATGAAGATATAGCCAGTTAAAATTCCGTGTGACGTCACATTATGGTACACTTTTTAGCATAATGTGACGCCACGTGGAACTTTTACGGGCTATATCTTCATAATATGTATTTTATTATAATAATCTGACTGACGAACTAACTATATTTTGAACAATATTTTGAAATGGTACAGAAGTCCAGGCCACAAGATTCCGACTCACGCTTACCCAACTTTATTTCCCATCGAGGCGAGCCCTAAAGAATCTGTAACATTGTTTGACAGCACACATTCCTGTCGGCTTAATGCTATCTACACATCGACTGTAAATCACGTGTGTGACGTCATAGGTCACCTCTCTCTTGTGACGGAGAACATACAATAAACTAACGAAGGTATTCTATTTAATGTGGAGTTTATGATGGATAAAATAAATGGGTTTAAATATTTGACTTTCAAATTTGAAACTACAGTGTGTATCATAAGTGCGTATACATGTAGGGTGGTGGGGACGAAAGGTCAAATTAAAGAAAGTAAGAGAGCGAATAACCTTTATGAACACATAGGTGTCTACTAAGTAGCAATATAGCAATCATTTCTTATCAAAATCGGAGAGTTATTAGAGTTTAAAGAAATAAGCAACACGGGCGCAGTGGAAATAATGTAAACATTGAAATATATTATGTTAAAAACATTGTATGACATCTGTTCAGTACAAAAGCTGATTGACACAGACAGCGCTGACAGACTACTTAATTCAAAAATACACAGAGTCTAGTCTTCATAACGATGGCCAGCGTTATACTCCAACAAGAGTCCCTTACTGTACCGACAAACGTTTCATCGAATGTATTGTTTCGCCGAATTTTAATTTCATCAAACTTTTTTTTTTCAGCAACCGGTAATTTCATGGGTAATTAAAAGGTATTTGAGCAGAACCCGTTAGGTTAGGTTAGGTTCGTTTTATAAAAAACCAGAAAAGTACATTTACACTTTTGCTTCAACCATTATTGAAAGAGCGAGCAAAGCGAAAGAAGTTCTCCGGTTCAGCTTAGGGCAAAATTCTTTCGTATGTCCGGATATCCGGTTGACCGGCTGTTCTCCTCTACATGTTGCATTTCTGAACCGATGCTCCTGAAATTTTGCGAGCAGGTTCAATAATTATGTAGACTTTTTTGTCAATTCAGAGCCAGTACTAGATACATTTGATCAAATAAATTGACAGGCTACGCAACTCTACAGTCAAACGTAAAATCGTGTAGATCTATAAGTTGCCTATGCCTCCGACGAATACAGATCCAAATGGATCTAAAAGTGGTGCGCGGGAACATAAGGAATTACGAGGAACCTTTGACACGAGTCTCATTTTGAAGCATAGATAAAGCACATCAGTAAGCAGCTGTGATGGATTATGATTACTACGATACGCTAGGGTTGGCACGTCTGCAGGGTGCCTAATAATTAAAATATGATGCTTTATGGAAATAGAAGTTGATGAGTTTCTTTGGGGCGTTTTTTCTTAGCTGGTTTGCCTTGTGATGTGTTTAAAATATATTCGAGATACAAAACATACACTCACGGTCAAAAATTTCTGGAAAACCGCAATAGGTTTTTCTAAATATTTAACACTAGTACTATTTACATAATAATATACTATTATTGATAATACCCGACTGTATTAGCAATTTCCGGGATCCTAACGTAAAAATTGTCAATATCCAAGAAGGACGATTTTTGCAATATTTTTATTTATACGTTAACGTTGTTTTTTTCATGGGTTTTACGAGTTCGATTTAAACCTGATAACGTTGTTTTTAACTGTTATTTTTGCATTTTAGGTGTAAAGTTAAATAAAGAACATGACAGGATTAAAAAAACTGTACAACGACGTTTTTCGTTAATAAATATAATAATTTTTACATCAATATTAAGGACTTATTATTTCACCTTTAAAACTTAACGACAATTCTCGCTTTGTGGCATCCCTGAGACCGGCGCGAGCGCATCTTTAAGCATTATGTGACAATTTGATATATTCTCCTTAATATATTACCACCATTGTTATACTTGATATTATACAATTTATCGCCCATACGCCTTGAAATATTGCCATAATTACTTCGATAGACTGTTTTAATCATACCTGTGTCAATCGCAGTTCTATTGAAATTATTATCTGTATCTTTTGGAACATAGTTGAGACCATTCTTCATAGCTAAAGATCAAGCGTCTTTGACAATTCGTTTCATTTGTTGAATCTTTATCCATCAATTATTAGTAGTTAAATAGTAGACGGTTAAAGTTATTAATAGAATGGGACTTGAAAAGGTCATAGAAATAATAGTGAAAAGCATTTTACAATTACCTATATTGTATGGGCTGCTTTCTTTGGTCCAACAATGGTTACTATATATACTTAGTAGTTGGGTACCGGGTTTAAATGCGTTCTGGACGAGCTGGCAAGCTATGTATCACTCCAATTCACACCATCTTTAAACCTAAAAATTCTACAAGTCGCTATGAAATCCTATTTTATGTTTTCTGCCTACCGCTTTTGGGAATACAGACGTGACTTTATATATGCACGCAGTGTGGGGCAAAAAGTAATTGCATTACAATGTACAATTACAAAATGTAATTTGTAATCTCATTACAGATTACAAAATGTAATTTTTAATACAATTATTGCATTAAATATTACAAAATGTAATTTGTAATTGATCTGAGAGAAAAAGTTTATAGAATAAAACATGCTTACTTTTACGCATTTTTTACGATAGAAAAAGAAAATTAAAAAAAACATATTATATCAAAATGTTTTCTAAGTCCAAAAACCGGCCCCCCTTACCTATACCCTAACCAAGGGGTCATAATGAAATATGTTTTATTAAATAAAAGTAATTTGTAATTTCACGAAGTAATGCATTACATGTAATTTAATAATGCATTACGCCTAACACTGTATGCACGTTTAGTACTTTAGTACTTCGTGGCTCTGGAAGTTGTAGAACACGCGAGTCTTATTTTTTAACCCCCGACGCAAAGAGAGGGCTGTTAGTTTAACGTGTCTGTGTGTCTGTGTATCTGTATCTGTCTGTAGTATCATAGCTCCCAAAAGGATGGATCGATTTGAATGCGGTTTTTTTATTTGAAAGCTGATGTGATCCCGAGTGTTCTTAGCTATGTTTCATGAAAATCTGTTTAGCCGTTTTTGAGATATTGGACTTTGAAATGAAAATGTCGGGGGTTTTTCAACTTTTCTACGTTGTAGTTATTTATTTTTGCATAAACTGTTTTGACATAACTACAGAAACATGGCTTCTTAGCCTACACTCGGCTTACACTCGGGATAAAATTATCTATAACCCAAAAAAACTAAACCAAAATCGGTTCATCCGTTTGGGAGCTACGAATACCACAGACAGATACACAGACAGATACGTTAAACTTACAAAACCCCTCTCTTTGCGTCGGGGGTTAAAAATGAATCTCCGGACGGGACGGTCCATTATGTATGTATGTATGAAATAAACATGGATTCGAATCACAATTCTTATCAATTCCTATATCTCCGTGTCAGTGTTAATACATAATTCAGGTGCATTTTGAGTCGGTTCGGGTCTCGACCTGCGTTGCTATGGGTTTATTCATGGAGCCATATTTAAAGTGGGCATATTGTGTTAGGTAAAGCAATTTGGAACGTCATCTATTTATTAACCGACTTCAAAACAGGAGAAGGTTTTCAACTTCTGTATGTTCCCGTTATTTTTTACTTGAAGTATTCCCAGGTGGTCCCGTGGTCATCAGGTCAGGATTTGATGATAGGAACCTGCACGGCTATCACGCGACGGCGCGCGAGCTCTCTCGATTTTTCTCGCACTATCCGTCTCTCCCTTAGTCGAACACTTAGAACAAGAGGTATAGTGCGAGAAAAATCGAGAGTATGTCGCGGCCGTCCCATGATAGATAGCCGTGCTGGAGAAATCGAGGACTCTTCAAATTGTATGGGCACACTTGAAGCGATTTTTGTGCTGATCGAAGTCGGTTAAAACTTTGTTTTTAAAGTACATTATTTATTTGTGGCTTATTCATGAAACGAAAATACTTTTGCTAAACAAAATATGCTTGTCCCTCTCTCTCTTACGAGCACAAATGTCAAAGTGACAGATAAAGACAAACGTATTTTAACAGCATTTTAGTTAAAATAGCGCTTTACGCTATTACACGTTTTGCATTTCATTACAAAAGGACTTTACACAATATCCATATTTTGTAAAGATCTGATCCGTGAAAACATCAAGCTGCATGCAGTCAACATAGCCAGCTGACCGCTTCAGAACTATAGTTTTCTATCTCAGTCTATCACACGCCAACTGAGAGAAACGGCTAGACGATTACCATAGAGATGTAACGATAAAAGAAGCATAAATACAGAACTAATGTTAATTTGATTACGTTAACACGCTTCGGTACGCGTCAGTTATTTTCGAGAACTCCGTTGAACTTGTGATAGAATAGGTACCTACATAAAATAACTTAAGTATACGTATGATGTGTGTATTAAATATACTCATTTTAGAGTAAAAATAAATGGAGGGATGGTTTCTTGATGTACTGTTAATCTTGCATCGTTGTACGTTTCTGTTTGAACCGTTGATTTGTGGAGAGTACCTTGACACATTAAGTCCGCCCTTTGTACGTATTTGTTTTCTGCAATTAAGTTTCAATAAATCCATGTTTACTATTTTGCAATACCCCACAGAACGACGCCATATTCCAACTAAGCGTTATCATCCACGTAGTACCTAAGCAGATTTTGCGTGCGATTTTAAATTATTTTAGAACCGCTTTAGTATTATTTATAAGGTATTTATTGTACAGACTGAAATATCTGAATTATCACCAAATATAGTTACATAAAAGTTGGACAGGATACTAACAAAATGGTCATTGAACTCATCTCCATACCAAAACCTCCAACGTTTCAAGTAAGATTGTGAGATCATTAAAGAAAAGGTGCATAAAGACAGTGCGAGATTTTAACTCATTTCACATTCGGCAGCTGCGCATAGCATCTGCGCAAGGTGCACGCGCACGTGTGTAAGTACCTTTACAACCAACTTAATTCGTGCAGCTTGTTTGTATACGGCCTAAGGAGATTAAGCGCAATGTTAAGTTGGTATGTGTAGTGGTTTGAGGACTTGTTATAGTTTTTATTTTGTTGTTTCAAAGCTTTCTTTGAAGCTAGGCGGTTGTGATGGAATTTATATGTATCGATGGTGTTCGATAACTATATGTGTAATGTAAATATATGTATGAAGTTTTACGATCTGAAATAATGATGTAGGCAATAAACAGCGTTTTTTGATATATATATCTAGTTACTAATTAGATTGAACATCCATATTGCATATCCATACTATCCCTACTAATATTGTAAATGCGAAGTGTGTCTGTCTGTCTGTCTGTCTGTTACCTCTTCATGCTTAAACCGCTGAAACTAAACCTATTGAGATGAAATTTGGTATGGAGATAGTTTGAATCCCGGAGAAGGACATAGAAAAGTTTTTATCCCGGAAATCATAAACTTTATTACGTTAAATAATACATCATATATAAAATAATATCATAAAAAGGAGGAATTTAATGTTCTATGATGGGTAATCCACAGCCATCTTCACATCCAAATCTTTCATCATCATCATCATCATATCAGCCGAAAGACGTCCACTGCTGGACATAGGCCTCCCCCAAAGAGTGCCAAAGTGACCGGTCCTGCGCCACCCGCAAATCCAAATCTTTCATTATTCATTATTTATATTCCTACTAGCTTCCGCCCGCGACTTCGTCCGCGTGGACCCGGGATAAAAACTATCCTATATTTTAATCCAGGCTATAAACTATCTTCGTGCAAAATTTCATCCAAATCGGTTCAGCCATTTAAGCGTGATTGAGTAACAAACATCCAAACATCTAAACTTTCGCATTTATAATATTAGTAGGATCTCAATTTTAACACATCATCAAATACATATAAACTACATATACTTATTATAGTTTAAAAATCTCTTTAAAAAAGTACAAGTCACAATTGAAATGTTTTTTTCAAAATAATATTTTAGTTTTAATTTTTTAGTTTTATTATTTTTTATTTAGTATCAAAAAGAAATGTATTACCACTTAATTAAATCCCTTGCCTATGTAATATACACTACATATTGTATTAATATAATAACTTAAGATTATAAAAAATAAACTTTTACTGCTTTTAGGTACTCCGTATGAGTGCATGTTTCGATTTTCAAACTTGTTAAAACACAGGGAATCCTAGCTCAGGACCCAAAGACTCGTATCTGTTTAGGTGTATAACATGTTTTTGTCAATAAATTTCATTTAATTTCATTTCAATCGTAGCTTGGTGCACCCCGGCCTAAGAGATCGCAAAGCATGGCAAAGCGACGACCTCGTCTAGACGACATACTAGTGTCGACCCTTTGTCATGAGGATGTGACGAAACATAACATATACTTAAGTAGTACGTGGTATCTTATATAGTATACAACATTTTATGGAAATGGAGTTTGCGGTAACAAACAACAATGACGGTAGCAATTATGACAACTATATAAATATTTACGTATGAATCCATATAAATTGTTTGCACAATACTAAAAAACCGACCAAGTGCGAGTCAAGAAAAAAAACTTATTTTATTCTGTCGTTTAGTATGAAAATTTCAACTGCCTAACTATCACGGTTCATGAGATACAGACGGACAGACAGCGGAGTCTTAGTAATAGAGTCCCGTTTTACCCGGGTACGGAACCATAAAAAACCTACATTTTATGAACCAATCTATCGGATAACCTATACTTTTGAAGAATAAGATTACTCTTATTAGATGCATAGGTACTAAAAAATATCACCAATTTATCACTCTGCCAGTCAGTCAAGAGTATAAGACAACTGTAACTAAACGGAACATTATTGCTCAATACTCATCCTTTTATCTCGTAAATATTACCACCCACTACCGTAAACCGTCAATACTGAATTGAAACCAAAAGTATCCACCAAAGAGTCCACCAGCGAAACGAATAACATTACGAAGGAGCTCAACAGACAGGCCTCCTCTTAAACTTTAAGTTCTCTTGGTACTGCAGAGAATTTAGTTTCACTATTTTTGTATTCGGCCAGTTACCTACAGATGCATTTAAAAACAAACGCGACGATTCTATTTACCGTTCGGTTTATGAGCACACTCTTATTTCCTAGCAATAAGATTCAGAATTGCCAAAACGTTTGTTATACGTTATTAGGAATATTTGCAATTGGACGGTTCATCGTAAATAAGCCTACTGAGGTAAACCTTCTATTGTGTAATAGTTTTACTACCGTGACATCAATTCCTGCTAAAGTCAATGTTTAGAACTCCTTTAGAACGGTGATGTGCTTTACAGGAGTTGTCTTTTGTTTTTCTAACGGCCCAATTCGTTCACCTTTATGATTGTGCCGAATTACAAAGTAATCTTTGCGTTTGGTAAACACGCGTCGTCTAACATTGGATGTGGAAATATTAATGTTTAAACGCAAAAATAAGTTTGTTAGAAGATTTTGACACAATACGCTCGCCATTTTGTTTTTGCTTTTGCACATTATGCGTGATAACGGATTGCATTTGTTTTGCCATAGGTACGAGTATTGTGGGCGCCTTTATTGAGGGAAACGTCGGTTTTTTTTGGGAATCTGGGTAAGTCTGTGTGTGGTTTCAATTTTCGCGCCTTCGTCGACGTGAACTGCCGTATCAAATTCCACCCCCAATTTCATTCCTTTGGGTGTTTAGGGCATTTATAAAAAGTATATCCCATGTAGATCCAGTTTTTTAAACTAACGCTATTGCGTGATTATGTCACCTTTTCGGCCTTTCCAAAATTTTGTAGATATTATATTATACCAATATACCTACTTAAGGTGGTTCGACGACCCGACCGTACAAAACGTTTTTGACCTTCGCAGGCTAATGGCCTGATATTTTAAGAAACTTATGGAACACACTTTAATTACCCATTTCCTAGAATAAACTTGTATAAACTAGAATATTTTGAGAAATTCGTTTGTCACGTGATACTTTGGGAAAACGATTATTCTATAGCTACATTCTGAAATAAGTACCTACACTACACTGGTATAGGTAACCATTCAGGACTTAAAATCTAGAATAAAATGGTCAAATGTCATTTCATTTAAACACGAGGTGATATCACTATAGTCACAGAATAGATAATAATACAAGTTACAGGCAAGGCCGTACGTTTGCCTTTACCTACCAACCAATCAATCAAGACCTACAGCAACAACCAAGCATTTTCATAAAACAGTAGGTACAAAATCATTAAGAAAATCTGCCCATCCTTATCCTAAAGCAAAGATCAGAAAAGGATGGTAAATAAGAAACGTTTAATTACTTTGGTTATGCTAATGCATAGATAACATTGTTTTTGAAGAGGGTTTGTGTAGATGTGTTTTATATGGAGGGTCAAGTTAAAATGGTTTGAGTAGAGCAAAAAATGTTCGCTTGCAATGGGCATTGACATTTGCGGGAACTTGTTTTGTATATAATTTATACATAGTTTAGTGATATATCTTTTGACGGATGTATGTCTTGGTGGGTACTTTCATTCACATACTTAAGTTATTGAGCGGAAAATAAACGGTCGCCGTTCATACGAATAAACTTTGAATTAACTACTATACTATTTCTTCCAAACGTCCCGGTTGAATCTTAGAGAAGGAAATCGTTAGTTAGTTATTTAGGTATTGAGGGCCGGATCTTACATTGGCAATTTTTGTATGGACTACCCGCTGTAGTCCATGACCGAACCGGTCACCCGACCCGTTTACTCATTTTCGTCAGACTTCCATAAAAACGAGGTGTGATGACTTTTTTGTTTTGTTCCGTCAGAACACTGTAAACGATGACCGATTCTGACTTTTAATCTGGGGGATTCTTTAAACTTCTATCTTTATTGTAAGTTTATTTTAAAGTAAAGTAATGGACCTGGGGCCGTAGACAAGGTTACAATCGACAAGCGTTAACGCCAATCGAAAACCAATAAAATGTAGGGGAATGACAGATGCCGACGAAACACTTTTCGTTAACATCTGTCATTCCCATACATTTTATTAGTTTTCTATTGGCGTTAGCGCTTGTCGATTGTAACCTCGTCTAGGCCCCCTGGAGACCATCTATAGGTACATACTTATCAGTGTTTAGATATTTATTTATTGCATTATACCTAGTTGATATGTGTCTCTTGATGTTACTGAATGATGCCATTGTAAACATATCTGTAAAGCCGTCATGTATGTTTGGAATTGTAGATCCAGTAGGAATCGACGTAACGCATAACTACTTAAATGTTATTGGCACACAAATACCTATAACAATTGGGATCCGCGTAAGCTCGATTCTCCATACAAATGTAGTTACGCTCTCATTATAAAACTACGTGTTGGATTGTAACGAAACTTTGCATATACAATGACATGAGGTATATCTATGTCTGTAATTAGTTTATGTAGCTTCAGATACCATAGTAAAAAAAATACAGCCATTTTAAGTTTTTCATACAAAACTTGTGCTGTATTTCGTTTGTTTTATAAACTGGAACCATATAAACGTTTGGAAAGTTTCGTCACAATCCAACACGTAGTTTTAAAATGAGAGCGTAACTACGTTTGTATGGGAAGGTGAAATTCGGCCGAGCTTACTGCGAGCTGCGCTCTTAATAAGTAACTCATGCATTTGCATTTGAAAAGCTGATGCTTTTCCAAAGGTTATCCTCTGTATTCGTGCGGTCCGACATACACATTAAGTCACATTACCAAGATCTGATGATGAGGACTCGATGGAATCCTGCAATTTTACGTGGGAATGTAATATTTATGCTAGTGCATAAATAAAACTCATCAATTTGCTCTCCACGAAAGCGCCACATTGGTGAAGTTGAACAGAGTCATAGATACGAGTAATATCTGTTCTCGAAAGGGGACCTAACTACGCAAGGATGGCAAATTGCCAATCTATAATAAAGTGAATTGCGAAAGCCGAAGCGTAACATTCCTATACTTAAGACTTGATACCAGCACGGCACGGTTAGCACTTAGAACAAGACGGCGCGCGACCTCTCTCGCACTGTCCGTCTTTCTCTTATTAGAAAACTTAGAAGGAGACGCATAGTGCGAGAGAACACGCGCGCCTTCTTGTGCTAACCGTGCTGTTAAGGTGGTTTTCCACCGGCGAGGCGAGGCGGTGGAAAACCACCTTTAATGCTCACATCACAACACACGGTTATTAGCAAAGATCTCAGGCACCCGTTATATCTCGTAACGGCGTTGTCTGGTCTGGGCGAGGTCGGACAAGGTCGCGCAGGTAAACAACACGTCTCGACTTGTCGCAACCGGACTAATTGGACCTTTATATCGGTCGTAGGGGTTTTCGATTGAGGCTTGTGGCTTTTGTCTTTTGTTTTTTGTTTTTACGGCTGGTACTCGGTGGTGCGGTGTGGCGTCCTTTTTTTTTTCGTGGGGAAATGCTTTTACGCATTCCGCCTGGCTGGGGATCCAGGACGGGTATGACGGAATCCCGGGAACCGCCCGGACTACCGTCTAAAACCCCACGGTGTTCTACGCGCTGCCCTTTGGCGGAGCCAAGGGAACGCTTGCGCACAATTCCGCGACTCTGCCAAGTCAACGCATTTTTTTTCAAGAATTTGAAGAGAAGGTGCTCAATGCATAGATTCGAATAGGAAAATTGGTGGAAATCATTTGGCTTTTGTTTTTTTTAAGGCTTGTGCTCATCGTTGCGGTTTCTTTGGGAGACTGGATTTTCGTTAAGAGCTGTAGAATATGTAAGTTGCTCAATAGTATTCGAATCTGAAAGTACGTGGGAATCGAAGTATAAAATTTAGGCATCCATAGACGTATGGATGCCTAAATTTTATACTACATATATATTCAAAAGCAATGTAAGGGGGTACTGTCCCCTGGGTGGTTCTAAAGAGTGACAAACTTTAAAGGCGAAATAATGTATACCATACGATTAATCCCTACTATCCTACTAATAGGTATTATAAATGTGAAAGTTTGGATATTTGGATTCTTCAAGGAAAAGGGGAATTTCGCGCTAATGGAAAGCCAATTTATGAAAGTTAGATACATTACATTAGTTTCTTAAAAAATCACGCCGTTAGCCTGTGAAATCGAACCACCTTAAGCATTCACGATACACAATTTCCCAACTTTGTACCAACTTTTCCCAGTTTATATCAATAATAGAAAATACCAAAATTAGAAATAATATATTTGAGGAGTTCCCTCAATCCCTTATGCATCCCATCATCCAACTGGATTTTTGAAAAAAATGCTACCAATTTATAGAAGAGAAACTCCTCCTTTTTTTGAAGTCGGTTAAAGGACAGGGCATTACGGTCACCACAACAAAGGAAAATAAAATGTTTGTCTTGTTCCTGAAAATGTCTTACACTGCAGATCTCTCTTTACCCACCAATAGTTGTCTTGTCCTGATCGACGTCGCCATATTTATGGCAAATGGCAATCCAAGACCCCGTAGCATGCACGGCCTTATCACACGATAAGTGGCAAGATAGAGCGTCCGTCACTAGCTGACAACGTTCAATAGAACGAGACGGACGCTCTATCTTGTCACTTATCGCGTGATAAGGCCGACCATGATACGGGGTCTGGGCTGTTATTCGCTACGCGCTAATGCGGCTCACCGCTCACCCCGCCGGTCACCCGTCACGAAACTAGACCTCTACCTACGCTTAGTTACTACGCAAATACTACGAATCGCGGCGTCAAGATATATTTGTGGGAGAGCGTTGGGGTGAGCTTATAACAAGTTACAGAATACGGGCTGGAGCCGGATTTTGATGACGTATTGACGTAAATATATGCTGCAACCCATTACCATTAGTAACGCTTAGCTAAATCCTACAAAGTTACATTTTCACGCTCAATACCTGCCTAACAACAACCGACGCCAAACTTCTAAATAAATGATTTCCTTTTGATCGGCCGCTCAAAGTCAAAGTAAAAACACCGACAAAGCCTGTAAAATAGATCTCCGAAGATGACAGTTTCATTACCGAGAATTGTCCGACCTCCCGACCGGCACAACAAACAAACATACAATCAGTTTAACTAGAACCCTGAGACTCAATCGGACCGCCTACTATAGTATTTGACAACAAACACTCCGAAAAACAGAGGAAAAGCAACCGTAACTCTAATTCTCCAAGCTTCAATTTCATTCTCAGCTACAGAGGTCATCCCGTGGGTACGAAATACATGCAAATCTGTAATCTATTGATAGAATATTAGGGTTTAAATTGGATTGAATCATTTAAGAACAGTAACATAGCAAGGTGTCAAGCTGAGATAAACAGGTGCGCTGCACCACCGGAGTCGATGCATACGTAACTTTGCGGTCCTCTGCCTCTTATGCGATAGTGATAAGGGTTATTTCAGACTCGCAGTTTGAGTGTAGGTTGGTGGCGGTAGGGTATAAAATCACTCGCGTTGACAGCTATTGGGTAATTTATTATCGCAATTCGCGATAAGTGATCTTCTTCGGACGCTGAAGATATTCGGGGGTCTTTTTTTAAACTGTTTTGTATCGCGGGCTATATGAGATATGAGTAACACTGTTATTGTTGAAACCACCCGTGCAAAGATATCAGAAATCAAATACCTACCATACTGTATTGAGGATCGAACAGATACGCTAATAGACTACGGCGGTGGCAAACAAGCATACGGCTATGATGTCTGATTATACACCTGCGACTATAGAAGAATCACAAATGCGTTGCCGACCCTTTACTTATTTGAGGATTCGTAGGGGATTACGGTGCCACACTTATCTAATCTATACATATGCCCTTGTGTAGGTATGCTTGGGGATATGTCAGCAATGCACTTTCTCTTTTGTTGCCCTGCCTGAAATCTGTTTCTTTGATATGCATATTTGTCTGACTGTTCCCATCACAAAATAAAACTGAATCCATATTTGACAATCTATTAAAAAAATAAACTCAATAAAACACATTTTATTACAGTCAACTTATGTTTGCGCATCCATCTATCTGCATCAATGCTATATACAGCTAAAACGTTACGCGATATTCAATTAAAAATGTACTTTATATTATTAGTAATAAGGATGATATTCCTAATCGCAATGCACTAAGTTAGAACATTTTGATTCTCCATTTTACATATCGTAATGACAATGACTCATAAAAGGCACCGAGTTCTCGAAATGTAGGGTCCATTTATTCTGGTGTTTATCCTATGGATTCCTTTCTAACCGACAATGCATAAGAGAATACATTTAAAACGCTATCCAACGGTCGTTTTTCCAACTTACACGGAACCGTTGATGCATAAAAAGAGCAATGTATATTGTGCCCTCAAAATACTCGTTGCTAAAAGGTTGAAGAATATTTTCGAACGCATTCCATTGCTGCTTTTGTTTTTTGCTTTGGTAAAATTAATGCTAGTGGGGAAGCATTGGAAAGTGTTCATCGTAAAGTTGTAGTTTATTTGTGGTTTGATGTATTTCGCTGTGTGGTCTTGAGATAAATCTGTGTTGACAATACTTGACATGCTTTTTATTGTCTAATTTACTGCTTCGGAGAAGCAATAATTAGGAATTGCGTTTGTCAATAATCTTGGAGGATGTATTTAAATCAGGGATAAAATAAGCAAGTATTGTCTGCTCTTTGAAGTTACCGCAGGCAGATATGTAAGTGAAATCAAACTGAACAGGGCCTTATGACTTTTATAATTCAAACTAAAACTAAGCATTATTCTAATTTTTTAAATTATTTGACGTGTAACGGCCGTTGCACGAAAACAGATAATGAGGTTAATATGGCGGACGGAGGGCAGTCCCTTCTATTGGCTGAGGGGATCGGTAGTCAAAATAGATACTTTCGATATTTTATTTTGCAGATTAGCATTTATTCTTTAAATAATCCGTGATAATGGCCGCGAAATGGAAAACAGTACTACATGTAAACATTAATCGCTTCGAATTGAGCAGCTCGCATAATTAATGTGAAACGTATTATGGTCTGATTCGGTGAAGGAAAACATCGTGAGGAAACCAGCATACTTTTTGCTAAGAAATTCAAAGGTGTCATGTGAAATTCCCTCTCAGCCCGGAGCTGTGAGGCCCGTGCCCAGCAGCGGGATAAATGCTGATGAAGATGACGTAGGTTCAGTCAAGAATGCCCTTCTTCTTCTCTTACTCTCAGTCGATCCCTCATAGTAATGTCAGTCGAGGATCGTCACCGCATGCCAGCCCTCCATGCAGATCGGTTCCTCGTTAAGTGGACCGCATGCGAAAGACTGCATTTTGCAACCCTCTTCATTCCATCAAACCATCATCATCAATATTAAGAGGGCCTGGCCCTCTGTCGTTGCAGCATTCTCCATTCCAGCCTATCTTGGGCTCTCGTCTTTACTTCTTGGTATGTGTGGCTACAGCACCATTCCTTAATCTGTGTCATGTATGGTATTCTGGGCCTTCCTCTCCCTCTTGTTCCTTCTATTTTGCCTTCCAGGATAATGACGTTCAACCCTTCATGTCTCAGTACGTGGCCGATGCATTTAGCTCTGCGTTTTTCTATAGCGGATATTATCAAGCCAGCACACTGGAATCCTTCGTCTAGCTAGCGCGTTTGCCTTCCACAGCACCAAGATTTTGTTGTTTCTCCAGATCATGCCTTTTGAACGCATGATGTGAAACAAAGAATCCTCTCCTGGCAATGTCCGAGTCGTCACATGTCAAGTTTATTTATTTAATCGTATGGCGATCTGTAGAATAGGCGAATATCTATGGGATATTTTTATAGGTGCCCCTATTTCGCCGAAAGTGTTGTCGCTCATTTAGCACCACCGAGGGGACACGTGCAGGGTTGTGTTAGGTAAATCCTGTGGATGGGAGCAACAGATTGTCCCCCTAGGTGTCAAGTCAAGAATTTAGAGCTGTCTAAATGTGCGACAGGCAAGGGTGCTGACTCTACCCTTTTTAGGGTTCCGTAGCCAAATGGCAAAAAACGGAACCCTTATGGATTCGTCATGTCTGTCTGTCTGTCCATCCTTATGTCACAGCCACTTTTTTCCGAAACTATAAGAACTATTGGTAAGTAGATGTATTCTGTGAACACTGAACCGCATTAAGATTTTCACACAGAATAGAAAAAAAAACAATACATTTTGGGCGCCCATACTTTGAAATGAGACGCAAAAAATTCTTTTTTCATCAAACCCATACGTGTGGGGTATCTATGGATAGGTCTTCAAAAATGATATTGAGGTTTCTAAAATCATTTTTTTCTAAACTAAATAGTTTGCGCGAGACACACTTCCAAAGTGGTAAAATGTGTGTCCCCTCCCCCTGTAACTTATAAAATAAGAGAATGATAAAACTAAAAAAAATATATGATGTACATTACCATGCAAACTTCCAGCGAAAATTCGTTTGAACGAGATCTAAAAAGTAGTTTTTCTTTAATACGTCATAAATCGTAAACCGTAATTTATTCAACGGATAATGGTACGGAACCCTTTGTGCGCGAGTCCGACTCGCACATGGCCGGTTTTTTGTATCTCCTCCATTGACAGGTTCGCAATAAGTGAGAATACACTGAGGATCTCTGGTTTAGAACCAGAATTCCTCAGGCTACTCTCCCGCCACGCATTCTGATGTCTTTACCGGGCTCGGCCTACAACGGAGCCGGTAAAAAAAGGTTCCAATCGAATAATGCCCGGGTAATCCTTTTTCTTAACCCTATTGATACTCCGAGAAGAAAGACTTAAACGAGCTCCTGAGTGAGACACTTAGATTTTTTTTTACTCTTTTTGTGTTTTTTGTCTTTTACAAGAAACTATTGTCGACAACAATCGATCCTATTTTTGAAAGTGAGTGATTGAAGTTTTTCTAGCATTGTTTTAGTTTTATCACGCATTTTTTTACAAACAAAGCGGCTCATACGAAAATAAAATTAGAAAAAAATGGTTGATGCGAGGTTTTCATTTCGCAGCGGTCATCTCGGGTACAGTCGAGTTCTCCAATATCTATACAGACACTCTTTCAAAAATATCTACACTGCATGTGTCTTATGTCAGTAACAGTAAAGTCTCTGTATAGATATTTTTGAAAGGTTGTCTGTGTAGGTATTGGAGAACTCGACTGTACCAAACGTTGTTTTTTTTTTATTAAGATGAGGATAGTAGAATTTTATCACAACTTATTGCATGATTTGGAACTGGGGGGCTAGTACGCTAAGTTTTATGTCGGACATAAAGCATTCGTCCCGTTCTGGCAAATATGCGAGTGCAAGAAGGACGAATGCTTTACGTCGGACATAAAGCCTAGTGTGCTAGGGGGGCTGAGGCGTTACTATATGTATATTTTATACAACACTCCATAATCAAAGTTCGTGTAGCTCCATTTTTACCCGACTGCCGAAGGAGAGGAGGGTTATGTTTTTCGAGCGTATGTATGTATGTATGTGACCTTATTCTTTGGCACGCCCTGCAGCCTAAACCGTTTGACGGATTTCGACATATGAGGTGTCGTTGGATTCCTCTTAATCGTAGGAGTGACATAGGCTATAAAATTTTAAAAAAGCAGTTGGGTTTTTTGAAAAATCTTTTAATTTTTATCACTACAATATGCAAGTGCGATAGAAATGGAAACATTGATTTTCGATTTTGGTATTAATGCCTTCCTATATGTCTATTCTACATTTACGAATACATATATCTATATCTACCTAGAAATGTGTCTAATACTCCATTAACTTAACTTACTTATTAGCTATATACTACTATATATATTTGACGCTTCAAATACTACAAATAACTCTTGCATCCCTGCAATAGTTATACATACCTTTACCATATCTTTACCTACTGAAGAATGCCAGTATTTCACAGTGATCTCTTAAAGCTCACTAAGCAAACACTTTCCTTTATTGCAATGCGATAAGGAGCAAAATCGCATACCTATACTTCTCCACTGTACAAGAATAAATTTGAAAACACCATTAAATAAGGCCTATTCACACAAACGCCATGTGTGTCACGACCGGCATTTAGCGAGCGCCCCACATCGCAACATAAATCAGGCCGGGCTGAACAAACGGACAAACGGAAAAAATAACGTATTGTTTTAACAGCAGTTAGGTGATGCAGACAAATTGCCCTTTTTAGGAGCCGAAAAAATCTCTAAGTCCCAGCTTTAGGAGCGAAGACGCTCTAATGTTATTATTGTTAAATCTATCTACTAGTGTCGGCTGGAGGTCCTAGTGAATCAACTTTTTTCGGTCTCTTGGTTGCTGCCATAGTTACGTGTCCATGGTCACGTTTTGCAGGCTCACGTTGACATTTTCGCCGGAGGCGTCTTTTACCTATGGTGCAGGGTGTGCGTTGCGCACGCGCAGCGGTCCTAGGGGGCGCCGAGCCGTAGTTTGTAACCATTCCATTTTGACCGCGCGCTTACTATATAGGGGGCGCCGAGCCGTAGTTTGTAACCATTCCATTTTGACCGCGCGCTTACTATATAGGGGGCGCCGAGCCGTAGTTTGTAACCATTCCATTTTGACCGCGCGCTTACTATATAGGGGGCGCCGAGCCGTAGTTTGTAACCATTCCATTTTGACCGCGCGCTTACTATATAGGGGGCGCCGAGCCGTAGTTTGTAACCATTCCATTTTGACCGCGCGCTTACTATATAGGGGGCGCTAGAGTTCGCACACGGGCGCTACATGGACTAGAGACACCTCTAATTGACAACATTTCATATTTTCAAGTGGGTCATTTTATGTTCTAGATCGATAGAAAACGAGATTTTATCGTATACGTGTTTTTTCAAGTCTCTTAAATCCTTATTTTCATTCAAAAATATTAAATCTAAGAGTAGCTAATTTCTAAAGGTAAGTAAATTATGACGTCATCATTATGGCTGTTAGACGGTATTACTTTTGCCAATTTCTTTAAAAAAAATGTTTTGACAGTTGACAAACGCAGAAATGGCACAATCACACTGACAGTTGACACCTCAATTAGAAATTTGTGACAGCCGGAAGTGATTCGAATTTTCTTAAGGCTACTGATTTTAGTGGACTAAAGTACTGTCCGTTTACAGCCATAAGATTGACGTCACACTTCCGGTTTATATATTTTAGCGATTTTCTTCAAAACGAGTGGGAAAAAAAATCGGAAAACTAGTTTATTACATTCAGATAACATATTTATTCAAATGGTTTTCGATTTATGTATCATAAAATATTTTGAAATGTTGTCAATTTCGGCCCCTTTTTTGTGGGCAAATTTCTTCTTGTGTTAGAAGTTAATGTTGTAAAAATATTTCGAAGAACCACTGCTATTTTGCCTCCTGGCTAACAAAACGGAAAAAAATCAAGAAATAGCTGATTGGCAATGCTCACCTCCTTCAGACGCATAGTGCCAGAAACGCAAATTACCTGATACTCAGATGACCTGATTTTCAATCACAAATTATCAGACATTCAGACGACCAAAGTCCAATTACGAAAATGATTGAGATTAAGTACATCATCGTCCTAGCGTTGTTCCCGGCTGTGCCCTAAAAGAGCCCGGGGTTCGCTTTGACACCTAATCCCAAGATTTGACATAGGTACTAGTTTTACGAAACCGCCATCTGACCTTCCAACCCAGAGGGAAAACTAGACCTCATTGGGATTAGACCGGTTTCCTCGCGATGTTTCCCTTCACCGAAAAGCGAACGGTAAATATTCCGTACATAAGTTCCGAAAAACTCATTGGGACGAGCCGGGATTCGAACCCACGACCGCCGCTTGACAGCCGCATGCCTGACCCACTAGGCCACCGTAGCTTGAGATTAAGTACATGGGATAATAAACAGCCCAACCCAAGGGCCAATGGATAAGTCACCCAAAGGGCAATGGAGAGGGCTATGTTGGGAGTTTCTCTGCGCGATCGCATCAGAAATGAGGCTATCCGCAGCAGAACCAAGGTAACCGGTATAGCCCTCCGAATCGCTAAACTTAAGTGGCAGTGGGCGGGGCACATTGCACGTAGAACCGATGGCCGTTGGGGCGGAAGGGTTCTCGAGTGGCGACCACGTACCGGAAGGCGCAGCGTGGGTAGGCCCCCCACAAGGTGGACTGATGACCTGGTAAAGGTCGCGGGAGTCCGCTGGATGCGGGTGGCGCAGGACCGGTCATTGTGGCACTCTTTGGGGGAGGCCTATGTCCAGCAGTGGACGTCTTTCGGCTGATATGATGATGATGATGATGATAATAATTTGGTCGGTGAGCTCGTACTAGTTTTATGCTAATGCGTGGTCGTATGAGAGCGAAAGCGCATGACGGTGTTGCTTACCTCAACTACTTTTCTCAGTTGTAAATGACTCTATATTTAATAACAAAATAGTGTTTCAAAGGATATGATATAGAGAACGAATATAATGGAAAAATAAAACATCATCGTCTGTAGCCGTAGACAGGATTCGAACTCAGGTGAGCAGCTGCTTCAGCTGTGCGTCTACGCATTTTCATTCGTAGTAGAAATTGAACTTATTTTTATTCGTGCGAAAAAATATTCCCTGCTTCTATGCTTTTGTTTGTTCATTGTTATTTACAAAAAATATTCTATTTGTTTATTCATTTTTATTTATGCAAAAAAATTAATTCAATTTAGTTTATTTTGTTTTTATGAAAAAAAAAATTCATTTTTATTTCTTTTTTTCTCGGTATTATTTATGCGAACATCCAACGATTTCAACAATTTTTTTCGATACCTTTCCACCGATATTTTTGCATGGCTATTTTTTGGGGCTTACATATTAATTAATCTCGCGTCAGAAAAAAAGCCAATACAGCTGAGCCCACATGAAAATTATTATTTTTGGTATTTTGAATTAACGCCGGCAACCCCTTCCCACCACCCGATCGATTTAAAAAATTTTTGGGTTCACAGGGAGTACAAAGCAACTGTTTGAAAAAAAATCAAAGCCCACATTTTTTTTTCTTTTTTTCTCCACCCCACTACTCCCGCACCCACCGCCCGCGGCATGCCAGCACGAAGATTATCGGAAAAGGTTGTTCAGGGAAGTAGCTAACGGAGTTTCAATACAGCTGAAGCCACATGACCGATTTGGTCGCTAGCTCTCCATCTATAAGATTTTTAGTTCCTACTAAGTAGTAGAATATCCTACTTGACACAATTATTTTCATTCCTAATTATATGTCCTTTTCAAGTTACTATTTTAGAATGTACCGCGAAACATAATGAATTGAGTGCCCCTTAAAAGTAACTTAATACACCGGTAACGGGGCCTGATTTTAAATGAGCCATCAATGGTTTGATTATAGAACATTGACGCAAGTTCCCGGTATGCCCCGACAGGAACCGATAGTACTACTCCTGCATTATTAATTAATAAACAATTGACAATTATACAATCGGAAAAATCGTGAGCACGACACGCGTCCATACATAAAATCGTTTTTTCAATTGCACCATATGACTTCAGTGGCGCCGTTTTGTTTTGATCCACGACCACGCAGCGGCCAGTACGGCTACCATGAGTTTGATATTGTCATTTTTCGTCAACGAGAATCGAGTTTTCTATCCATGCATCTCTATTGCACTTTGACAGTACGAGCGGGATGCACAGATAGAAAACTCGATACTCGTTAGCGTAAACCGTCATTGTCAATCTCATGGTAAGCGTACAGTACGTGAAGCAGCGAACGAAAAACCATAAAATGCGAGCTCCTTACAAATTTCTACCCAAACACGTGCCTAAAACCCGGTATGCACATGTTCGAACTAAACGGCTGCCTGGCATCGTTTTGACACCCCGCCCCCATCCCCGCACAATGGCAATGGCACCCATCTTCTGTGGGGACATTTTGTGACGCTCGCGCTACTATGGTTTTGTCGTTCGCTGCGTGACAGTGGTATAAAGAACTTACGCTTATTTTGAATTTGGAATACCTTTAGAAATTATTTATGAAATTTGAAATTCGAACGATTTTCTTAGAATGGTGATGACTGATGAGGCTTAAACGAAGTTAGTCGATTACGATGCAGGTGGTGTCATCAACATATAATATGTGTATACTTCTGTAAAATAAGTTACCTGACATTTTAAATTAGAAAACATGACTTCTTTCAAACCTAAGTTGACCAAATGGCTGCATGAAAAATGATTTTATAGTATAAGGAGTATTTGACAAGTAAATAATAGAAATGTAACAAATAGCTGTAAGTATTACTATTTAAGTCTTGACATCATGGAAGTAAATAAATTAGAATATTATGTTTAATTCATAAACATTTGCACACCTGTACAGTCAGCATCAAAAGTAACTGCGCAATCGAAGACGTCAAAAGCTCTTATTCCCTTTTAATAAGGACTTTTGACGTCTTCGTTTGCGCAGTTACTTTTGATGCTGACTGTACAGTACGATTACTGTTAGTTAAGACCTGACAGATGGATTGCCTTCATTTAATTTTCAACTTTAATTTCATATAGATAAAGCATTTTTCAGAATACTGTTACCCACATCTACCGATTTAGTAATAACTATTTTATTTGTATAAGATTAAAGTTGAAAATTAAATGAAGGCAATCCATCTGTCAGGTCTTAACTAACAGTAATCGTACTGTACGTTGGTTTATTTATTATTTTTAAGATCCTGTAACCGTAATCTTGCAAATTAAACTATTTCATTCATTCATTCGTTCATTAGGAGATAACATTTCCCTTCATGCTTAAAATATATATTTTTGGATATTTCTACTAATAGATACCTATTCTATTACTAGAAATATCCAAATAGATATATATCTTATATAAGTATTTTGGTAGTAGTAGGTACAACTAACGTATAATAATTTACAAAAGGTTAAATATTTTCGTTTAACCGATAATAAGTCTAAAATAAATACACCTATTGTATTATCGTATAAGTATATATGTATGTTGCACGGTTTACGTGAACAAAATGTAAAAAATATACCTAAGCTAATTTCGGAAATATTTCTAAGATGGCTATTCGGATGCATTTAAGTACCTATCTATGAGTATATTTTGTTGGTAATTGTAAAAACTATATTTTGGCAGACTGTATGACGTAAATAACACTAAGATTATTTGAGTTGGCCGAACTGTATTAAAGTACTCCTTTACTTTAAAAACAAAGTTTTAACCGACTTCAATTTAGTACTCCGCCAAGCCACAAGAACATTTCCACATTTCTTTTCCAATTTACCACATGAACTGATTTCCGAGAGCAAATGCGTTGATTATTAGAGAAAAAAACCCAATCGCCGTATGCGACCCGATAATATTTGAGGACTGCCGTCGATTCCACAAGGATCACCTTTGGCACTTCATTAGCTGCTATTTCAACGGAATCTTATCAGAATCTGTGATATACTTTTGTACTTTTAAGTACATAATTGAGGAATTCCATAAGTCATCTGTGGTCTTCATCATCAATTCCACTCCACCAAATTTATGATTTCCGGGTGTAAATACACGAGTTATATTATAATAGAAAATACCAAAATCACTACACGCGTGCCTAATATAATTGAGGAGTTCCCTCAATTTCTTATGGATCCCATCATCCAATTGAATTTTTGAAAAAATGGGACCCGTAGCATATACATACAAACAAAAAAAAATTTCACGAATCGGCTCTTCAATGACGGAGTTCTGAGGAATCAAACATTGAAAAAAAAAATGATTAAAAAAATGCAACCGAATTGAGAACCTCCTCCTTATTTTTGAAGTCGGTTAAAAAGCATCTCTACCGTCCGATGCGATGATAGGATTCCAATTCCAATGTCAGTTTTATAAAAAGTCAGCCAAATTAAATCATCTCATCTTAACCATAACAGTAGTAATTTCGTAAACATCCGTGACTGACTTGTGAAATAATTAGTAGCACAAAATTAACGATTAAACTGGAATTTATCCTTTTAAGGCCAAATAACGATAAATGTGATGAAAAATAATTATATGACACCATTAGGCATGTTATATACAGTGCCATTTGGCATGTAAACAAGTTACTAAGAAACCCGGAGCGGGTTATGCCCAAAACATTTGGCATTCAATTGCAGGCTACTCCTACGCAACAGACAGACGGACTCCTTATTCGGAAACTAACTAATGAATGATATTTAAAATGTCTACGGTCTATCTATACCTGGCTTAATACAATAAAACCTTTTACGGTTAGAATAGGTAAAGAATCGTCGTGATGAATCTTGTATGGAAACATTTCTTATAAGTACGTGTGTTTTTCTAATATAATTCCAATTCCTGTAATTAAAGTAGTTGAATTTTGTTTCAAATAAAAGAATATTCTATTCATGCAGCTAAAACAATTAAGCTATAAACCGTAACACTTATCGTTGGCTCCTAAGATTACTTAGCTATAAAAATGAGAAACTGGACCCGATTCTACAGTGGCCTCTAAACTTCCTAATTTTATTTAGGTGTCGCTAAAACACTTTGCTATTCTATGAAAAGCTGTCATAATCCAATGACAGCGCTAATTTGAATCTGACGTTTCTTATTTTAGGCAATCTATACAACTTACTTAGCGGCCTAAATGCTATTCTAAATATGTCGTTTTTCATCTGCCGCCTAAATTATGTCTAAAAATTAGATAATTTAGTTTTAGGCTAGTTAAGCATGTGCACGTAGAATCGGGTCCACTATCCGTTTGACTTACTCACTTAAGTAGCTTAGTAATATATTAGACAAAGAGGCATATCAGGTAATGGGCTTTATACTTTTCGATCCACATAAAGGTCAGTGAAAGCAATAATCCAGTAGCGCCGGCCATACAACTTAAACCACATATTTAGCTTATCACAAATTAAAGTTGAGAACTTATGAGCTGTCAAACTAAGCACCAACTGACAGTCCTAATAAATGTGTCACCGGCTTTATATTTTTTCACGCGCCATCAGTGTCGCATCACTATTCAATGATTTAAAAGTTCTCTGCCCTTTCTTTGTTTCGGATTTTCACATTGAGAATGTGACGCAACGGTTTTGAGATTTGAAAATAGAATGTTTACGCGACAGACAAAGGGGAGTATTACAAATCGTCATAACGGTCGATAATGCGTTTCGAGAGTGACAGTTAATTTATGAAATGGCAGGCATTCTGATTGTTTTCACTCGGTGAAGGCGGGAATTCGGTTTGTAAATTGATGGTTGAATTGAAATAACTGGTTCCAAACAAGGGTAGTTACTTATAATGAAAGTCAAAACTTGGATGATAATGTTCATTGCGCACCAATGTCAAAGTGATAGGCAATCCTATAAGTTGTTGACGGAATTTAGCACAAATCCATCGAACGACTTGTGTAGCAAATCGATACAAATTGTAGGTATGTGCATGTGTATATACGAAATGTCGTTGGCTACGGAGCCTTGGGGTTTTCGAAAAGGCAGCACAAGCACAGAGGAAATTATGACGTACCTATGCTTATTCATCAGAAATAAAACACTCCTAATTTAAAGAGGAGCATAAAACTACTTATAGCTTTATAGTTGAGCAATTACGAATCCTCACACACAAGGTTAACCCATCGGTGGACATAAAACTACAATTTACTGGTCACTCCATCACTAAATCAATCAAACAATGTCCTTCTACAATAATCCCCTTAATACAAATTATCGACGACAGTTGACATTCGATAAAACTTCTTAAAAAAAAAGGTAATGGACCGCGATTACATTCTATTTTTAAACTTCTTGACCGTTTTTTAAAAAACGTTAACCAGACTAATTACGCTGACAACGTATTTTGTGGCTTAAACTCCTTAAACCAGCTCGATTACCACGATAAAGAACCTTAACTCATTTCAATAAGAGCTATACTCGAACAGTTGTTGAATTGAGTAAATGTTCAACAATCTCCAGTCGACTAATTCGTTTGACAGTCGACATTCGAGTAAATCCCTGTAATCATAATCGAGCTAACACACGTCCCTAGCGGCGGTTGGCGCCGTAACTTTTTAATTTCTGGGTTACTGTCACATCGTCATATTTTCTTTCTTCCTCAATTTTGATATGATACTTTAACTGTACGTGGCAAGATTGCTTTTTCAATGAAACGATGCTGAGTATAGAGACAGAATTTACGCAACATACTTTTATTTCAGATGACACAGGCTGACAATCATAATGCTGGCTATTAATTTTTTTTTAAAAGGCTTTGACAAAAAGGTGTTGGTAATTGGTGAGATTAGGGGTGCGCTCAAATTGGGTTGTTTCACTTTTAATGTTAACAGTAATTTTACTGGCAAGAGGGCAGATTAAGCGACTAATACGGGTAAGTGGGTAAAGTTCAACAAGTTAATAATTTTATCATACCAAAAATAAGAGTAAAGGCAGGTACTAAACGTATAGTAGCTAATCCTGAAGTTAGAAAGTATAAACGATTTATTTATTTTGATTTATCCTCAGTGCTTATTCAAGCTGGCCAAATCCATGCTAACAGAATAGCAAAATAAGTACTTTTTTTTCAATATTTCATTTTTCAAGCATTTATTTAATTTCACCGGTCCCGTTGTCTGTTTGTAATCAAATCTTGCAAGTTAAATTTGATCCACTTCCCGGTTTCCGATTGAGTTGAAATTTTGCACAAATATGCAAATCGCGTGACAATGCACTATTATGATGACGTGCAGCTGATCTGATGATGGAGCTGGAAGGTGGCCATAGGAACTCCATAATAAAACCACATAACCCCATCGAGTTTGGGCTCGTTAGAATCGTCTCAATGAGTAGTTGATGATGGTATACAGAAAAGTACAGTCGGCAATAAAAGTACTTGTACCAAAAATGAAATTTTTGACAGAAACTTGTTAAAGAAAGTTTTTGCTGCTCGCATCGAGACGATTTGTTTTGTCTTCAGTCTCCACCTTCATGGTGCTGATGACGTCAGAGATTATTTTGTGGCCGACTCTTGTATAAAACTGTCATTGGAATTGGATCCTTCTCCCTCGGCCGGTAGAGTTGCTTTTTGAATGGACCACTTTGAGCCAATTCGGCCAACACAAATAATGTCAATAATAGATTTTGTTACACTTTTACTTATAAGGTTGGACAATTAACAAGTTTTTAAAATAAATATAAATATTTTCCGGACAATCTTACACAAATCGATCTAGTCCCAAACTAAGCAAAGCGTGTACTATGGGAGCTAGACGACGATATACATACTTATATAGATGGATAGATACTTAAATAGATAGGAAACATCCATGACTCAGGACTTGTTCCGTTGTCGTGCTCATCACACGAATAAATGCCCTTACCGGGATTCGAACCCGGGACCTCCGGCTTTTTAGGCAGGGTTCACTACCAACTAGGCCACAGAGGTCGTCAAAACTTTCTGAACAGAAAAAATACATCAGATATGTTGAATACTATTCTACAGCGTGTTCGGAATAACGGTGTAGGAACTTAAGAAGGTGATAGACAGCACTATTGGGAAGAGAGAGAAAACTATCTCAGACTGGACTAAGTCATGTAAGGGTCAAACATGACTTAGTCCAGTCTGAGATAGGTTTTCTTTAAAATCGAGTTTTTCAACATTTTTAAATCGCTCACGGTGGTCACACCATAAAAAGTAGAACGAAGAGAAGAACACGATAAAAAAACTAGTGGGGAGGTCTTATTTTTTTATTGGTTAATGAATTAATTGCGATGTTAAATAAACATAATAAAATTAGATTTATTTCATAGTTTGCTTTTAAGTTTAATATTTCATGTTTTTGGTACAAAAAAAGAACTATTTAAAAAAACTGTCACAGATTGGACAGACATGTTAGGCTCAAACTCTTCCTAATAACCCCGTCTATCACCTCAAGTTCCTACATCTTTATCCCGAACAACCTGTATATTTAGATGAAACTGGTCCCAGCCTACTTAACAAAGAAATATTATTATATAATTGGATAAATTGACGGCGTTTAATTTTAATGAAAACATAACGAGCTTATTTCGTATAATATTAATTAGCTGTTTCCTGATTAGCGTACCAGATTGAACGATCAGATCGACCGGAAGAAACGATTAGACCAATATCCGGTAAATGGAGCGATTGGGTAAGCCATAGATTGTATAATTAAGACAAACATGGCCTGCATGATGGTAAGTAGACGGCGTAGCCTTTTGAGGCTCCAAGCAATTATCCATAGAGCTCTGGATAGGCGAGCGCGCTTGCGTCCCCAGGACTATGGCTTTGTAAACTGAAACGATACTTTGTCGTTTTTAGGGTTCCGTAGTCAACAAGGAACCCTAAAAACGTTTCGCCATGTCCGTCCGTCTGTCTGTCTGTCCGTCTTCGTTAAATTATACTACTCGTAGTAACTCTGTCTTTTTTTTTTTAACAAAGTATGTATAAATTATCGAACCTGCTCACAATATTTCACAAGGACTTACAATTTAAGCTGACATTCGCTTCGTTCGCTTCGCTCGCTCGTCCAATAACTGTTAAAATGCATAAAAATATTTGTTTAGGGTCTGTCGAAATGTTATTATTGATAATTTCAATTGATTCCTGTCCTTTGCAGGTGATGTATTGTATAAATAAATCAGGTGTCAATATCACAGTGATTCTCAACCTTTTTTAATGCGCGACCCTATTTCTATTTCAAATTTTACAAGAATTGAATGCTTATGTCAGATAAGATAGCATAAATATTTATTAACGCCACAATACATACACTATTACACAATATAATATATCAAAATAACTATAAAGGACACTACTACGTGTTTTTGTCAATTTCCGTTAATTGCAAGGGGCATAGGTTAGATCAAATAAAGTTAATTTCTCCAAGACAGTAGTATCTTAACTCTTACTGTTATCAAGATATTCAATATTTTAATTTAATCAGATTTGCAGCTTTAACCACTGTTAATGCTACATTCAATTATTTTGTAAAAAAAATTTTTTCAAGTTATAATTATGCTTATTTGTTTCTGTGAATGTACTCTGCAATATGACGAAGTTGACGGAAATTCCCGGGAACACCGTGTATAAGAGGAACGTACTCAGCATATTTCACGATGATTTTCTGTTATTTACATATTTTTTAGGCGCGACCCCCTTTAAGATGGGATAGCGATCCGCAGGACAAATAACACTGCCATATCACTATCAGGATTTTACGGTGACATGAATGAGAGATCAGCCCCGCTATTCTGTATTGTTTTAAACTCACCTCACCGTTTACCCACAAATATATCTTGACGCTGCGATTCGTTGTAAATAAGCGTAGGTAGAGGTCGTGATATTTTGTAACATACACATTATGTAAATGCTGTCCGCGTATTACGATGAATGCAAGCGAAACTGCGGGATAAAAACCTATGTAGATCCGGAAGGTCCATTCTAATACGTCTATAGTTAGGTAGGGCCGCGGAGCGTTTTAACCGCCACACTTTTATGTAACGATGTATTGCCGAATAAAACCTCATGGTGGCATTTAGTTTTAATATACATTGCAAGTAGAAATGCAAGCTTATTTGTTTTCATTCAATGTTGGTGATTTTGTCACGCTAGGCCCTCCACAAATCGTTACATAAAAGTGCGGCGGTTGAAACGCTCCGCGGCCTTACCCAGTTAGAGATGTAAGAATTTCTACAATTGGATGAGTAGTCTCGGAGATTACTCTCTACATACAAACGTACAAAGCTATAAACTGACAGAATTTTTCTCCTTTTTTTGTAATGTTCGTTATTTTTTACATTTAATTAATTTTTATTTTTAATTTTTTTCCAGGTATGTTTAAGGACAACCCAACTTGTCGCCACACAGGGTATACTATCTAAACTTCTAAACTAATGCAGTTGTGTTCGCAGTCGCGTGTCATAACTTATAACCGCGTAATCACCAGCGTAATTACAATAATTACTTGCCAAGATCGTGCAGAGGTAAAAAACTGATATGAAACACTAATAGATTTTATGCTAATATTCGCTTTGACATGGTAGTGGGTGGTCAATGAGGGTGTAATTGTTGTTTTACATGTTTATAAAATGCGTGCACGCGTCATACTGACAAGTAAATGGGCCTTTTTACACTTGACAGTTCGGAACTCCTCATAGGTGGCGCTGAACCGTTGTTGATCTTTTCAGGGTTCCGTACCCAAAGGGTAAAAACGGGATCCTATTACTAAGACTTCGCTGTCTGTCTGTCCGTCCGTCTGTCTGTCACCAGGCTGTATCTCAAGAACCGCGATAGCTAGACAGTTGAAATTTTCACAGATGATGTATTTGTTGCCGCTATAACAACAAATACTAAAAACAAAATAAAATAAATATTTAAGGGGGGCTCCCATACAACATGCGTTTTTTTTGCTGTTTTTAAAGATAATGGTACGGAGCCCTGCGTGCGCGAGTCCGACTCGCACTTGGCCGGTTTTTGTATGCGTAAACTCACAAAGAAAATACTTAGCTGTATGGGTGAAATCATTTAAGTCGTTACTCCTACAGACGAGCGTATTTTGCAAAATGCTTCCGTTTTTTAACCGACGAAAAAACGGAGGAGGTTCTCAAGTCAACGCGTATACAGCGTGGAACGGAACGATGGACTTTCCCGCAAGAGGGGGATTATTGAGCGCTAGTACGTCACATTTTCCAGATTAACTATTTTTTTTGACGCGTTTTTTTTTTACATTTGTATGGAGCTCGTCGCTCCAGTCGGCCAACGCTCCATACAAAGGTAACAAAAAAATCGCGTCAAAAAAAATAGTTTATCTGGAAAATGTGACGTACTAGCGCTCAATAATCCCCCTCTTGCGGGAAAGTCCATCGTTCCGTTCCACGCAGTAAATATTTTTTTTATGTATGACCACGCATAACTTTTTCATTCATGATTACGACGTAACTATTAGTGTTTATTCAAAATCATTTCTTAACTCTCATCATTTCTTAAATAAAATGTTCACCCAAAGGGTAATGGAGAGGCATTGCCCTTTGGGTGACTTTGAGCCTTCTTATGAGGCCCATAGTAAACGACCACCTTATAGTGTCATGTTATCACTAGCATCACACTGCGGGCGTAGCACGGTTGCCATTTTATCACTTATCGCTGTGGATAAGGCATTCGTCACTCTCGCACTCGCATACTTGTCAGAGCGTGATGGGGCGTCTTTACCACAACGATGCTACGCCCACAGGTCATAGACTCGCGTCTTATTCATAAAGGTACACCTACATATGACATAATTCATTTCATGATATCGCAATTCACTATCAATCGCTTACCTATGTAAATGAGCAAGTATCTTTTTATATTACACTGGCGTGCAACACTGGGTTTTCTCTTTTAAGTGTTATAAGGAAATATGCCATTAACCCTCCCCGCGTCCATATTGACTGTGTTTGAATTGAATACAACTTTCTAGCAATTCATTCCACAACTAGCTTCGCCCGCATATTGCAAAGAACGCAGGCAAACCCGCGGCATAAAATATAGCCTATTACTAGGCAGAAAGTCCATGCAAGTGGAATATTTTTTTAAATCGGATAAGTGGTTCCGGAGACCCATTACATACACACTTACAAAGCTACAATCTCACAGACTATTCATCTTTTTAATATTAGTCGGTATACATAGATGTATATAAAAGTGGTCACAATGGCACACCATTCCAGCAGCAGCAGCAGTGTCCATGGGCGTCGATTATCGCTTACCATCAGGTGATTCGACTGCTCGTTTGCCTCCTATCATTAAAAAAAAAAAAAAAAAAAATTGACAAAAATATTTTCTTAGCGTACAGTACAGTCTTAAACAATCTAACGCCACCGCTTCTCAGGACTCTGAAAGGCATACATACTTTTAAGGCCCAGGTTAGGAAACACTTGCAGCACTACCAAAAAAGTCAGGAAAACATGACAAGCTGTTTTTAACCTGCGTCAAAATACATACCTGAGGCTCTAGTATAAGTTTTACCGAAACAAAACTTTACGATCGCGTTTGCGTTTTACCCCCAATTTGTATGGGATTTGACAGCTAAACGCAAACGCGGTCGTAACGTTTTGTTTCGGTAAAACTTATACTAGAGCCTCTGCTTTGTTTGTCCCACAAGCATTCCGTGGCCTGGATGTTTTGTAGTTAGCTGTTATTGTTCTTTGTTTAAATTTTTCGAATATTACTCCATGTGGTAGTATCTGGTTTAGCAGTAAGTCTCATAGTATAGTTTTAGTTTTAATGGTCAACGTTTACTTGTTTTCACAGAATGTTTTGCATTAACCCGCGTTAGTTGTTACCTGTAGTTATGTCAATCATTGTCAACTCAAATTTACCATAGATAAGCCATAGTTTTAGGACCTTTTTTCTTTTTCTTTTTAAAATATTAAGTGGCAGGTGTCTTTTTTTTGTTGTTATTTATTGATTTTTGTTTTTAATGAGTTTGTGTTCATCGTTATTTGTATTGTTTTTGTAATTTGCAATTTGTCCTTGTGTGTGATCGTGGCGTCATTGTTCCGTCCTCACCTCACCAAATGGCCACAACGGAAGACCAGCGCTGGCGTTGCCAGCATTACGCTGAGTTGTGACCATTTCGTGGCAAATGTGTATGTGCGTACGTGTCCACAGTTTGTCTTTTTGCCATGAATAAATGTTTTCTTTCTTTCTTTCTTTCTTTCTTTCTTTCTAAACAAGTAACATTTGTGTACAATAATTACAATATTTGTTTGTATACGGGTTCCCAAAAACGGCTCAAACGAGTTTGATTAGATTAAACATGCAGGGATTCACGAGGGCAGGTTATTGATTTATCTAGTTTTTTCCGGAAATAATATCTTGGGAAAATTTTACACAAATCGACCTTGTGCCAAACTAAGCAATATGCTATGTTGATAAAAGTTCGAATATATGTATACTTATATTGACACTGACTATAGTCTGTATCAATTTTCTTATTCTAAATTCACCCTTAGGTTTACAAAAGAAGACTTACCTGTTTACGCCTTAAAGCACTTTTATCATGCAAATAGCACAAACACCCATTTAGAAAACAAACAATATGGTTACCGTCGGAATGCCATAATAAAGTTCAAACTTCCAACAATCCAAACGATTCTATCCTCATATTCAAAAGATGTTCCATTGTTGACAATCATTGGAATTTTATCTGCGGCTAATCTTTGTCCCAATCAAGGCCTATTATGCCTTGTTATTTAAAAAAAACATCTGTTAAAGGTACGGATCTAAATGCGCTTTGGGTACATGCCATTATGCTCCCAATTGTTAGCGCGTTATGTTCTAGAATGGCGTAAATCAGAGGCAACGATGTGTATGTGAAATATTAATTTGTATGGTTGGTAGCGTAGCGGTGGTCTTCGAGGCCGGCAATGGATCCTTTTGAAGGCTTTGTGGCCTGTCACATGGAAATGTCAGTAGTGTTCGTGTAGAAGAAGCCTCATGCATGCTTACGACTGTGACCCCCAAAATTTGGTCTCGCTCGCTAGCTAATGGCCGCTCCACACAATGGGCCATCCTGACCCATCATACAGGACGCAACTATGCGTTAAAGGGAGTAAGACATATTTATGTCTCGTTCTACCGCATAGCCGCGTCCTGTATGATGGGTAGAAACTTGACAGACTTTCAATACATTCAGATTTTAACGAACACCGCTTACGATTACAAATGGTTTGGTGCAACCCAACCTTAGACTTATAAAATTATAACTTGCAGATTAGTCAAACGGGCCACAGGTATGGGTCAGGATGGCCCATTGTGTGGAGCGGCCATAATGTTAGCTCGACATGCGGTGCTCTGCGCCCGCACATAGAGCATGATTATTTGTTTCTGAGTCTTGGATGTTTTCTATGTATAAAAGTATTTCTCTCTATTAAATATATCGTCGTCTAGTACCCATAACACAAGCCTTATTGAGCTTACAATGGGACTAGGTCGATTGTTGTAATCCCTTAAAATTTATTATTATTATTTATTTATTTATTATTGTTATTATTATTTATTATTTAGTTCGCCTTTGTACTTTGATCTATTGTGTGACATGTATATTCTTTAACCTGTTATTGTGTACAATAAAGTGCTTACATACATACATACATATTTATTATTGACCAACTGGCGAAATTTGAACATCAATGTTTCAGGTTTTAGATAAATTAATTACTTAACACAATCTTCCTTTATAACCGTTAAAGTACATCTGGTGGTTTAGAAACATTAGCATTTAAGTTGAAGATTTAGTTGACATAGTTCTACAAAAAATTCAAACATTTGCTCTGATTAATAATGAAGTAAGTACCTACGTACCTTTAAAAGGATAGCTTTTTTTTATTTATCGTTCATCCTAAAACGATCAAAAACCTTTTAAATTGTGTTCAACTAACTATGCCGTGGTAATATATTTGAATAATGAGAGTAATTCAAAAAATCAATGAAAACGGGTCAATTTGTAAGGGAATGGATGCAATGAGATCCATTTCCATACTTAAACTGACCCAATTTAATTGCTATTAAGAATATGACAAGAATTTCCGCAATTTACCACCGGTCACATTCCAACCTAACGCCTCCCCCCAAAATAGATATGACTAAAATAACGACCAAAAGGTCAACTAACCGGACCATTATACATAATAACCGACATATGTAACTGGTTGATCAGCTGTTACACTCCTAAAAACCAGAAACTCCGGACGGCGAAAAAAAACGATGATCGATTGTCTCTTTCGCTCCCAGTAACGGCTGATATTGAGGCCTGCTGGGAAAGTGGTTTCGAATTATAAATATACATACATACATACGTTCACGCCTTTATTTCCAAAAGGGGAAGGAAGAGCACACGAAACTTATGTTCCAGCGCCGATTTTGGCATAAATGTGGGTATAAAGATCGACTAAATACCTAGGTATGTTCGGACAGTTTCAACAGAAATCGCCCAAGTCACAAACTAAGCAATGCTTGAGTACAGTCAGCATCAAAAGTAGCTGCGCAATCGAAGACGTCAAAAGCTCTTATTCCCTTGTAATAAAGACTTTTGACGTCTTCGTTTGCGCAGTTACTTTTGATGCTGACTGTACAAGCTTTGCTTAGTTTGTGACTTGGGCGATTTCTGCACCCATAGTAATGGGTGCTAGATATTTATCTACTGCAACTTACGATCACAGACCGATCAACGTTAAATATGGCGTCGGCAGCTGTCATCCCTTAGATGTGCTGGTCAAACTTTCCATACATTCAGGTTTTAGGGCATATTCATTAATCTATGTCCCTTAAACGGATAGTTACGGATAGTACAGGTTAGACGTGACTTATAAACATCGCTTTAGCTAACCTTAACCTGTCATTTTTTTGAAACTCCCCTTTAACGAACACCGCTTATGTTTTTTTTTTTTTTTTATGATATAGGAGGCAAACGAGCAGTCGAATCACCTGATGGTAAGCGATAATCGACGCCCATGGACACTTACAACACCAGAAGAGTTGTAGGTGCGTTGCCGGCCTTTAAGATGGGAGTACGCTCTTTTCTTGAAGGCTTGAAGGTTATAACGGTCCGGAAATACCGCAGGCGACAGTTCATTCCAGAGTTTGGCTGTGCGAGGCAGAAAGTTTCGGGGGATTACAAACGATTTGACTGAATTACATAAATAAATAAATAAACATTAGGGGACAATCTTACACAAATCGACCTAGTCCCAAACTAAGCAAAGCTTGTACTATGGGTACTAGACGACGATAAACATACTTATATAGATAAATAAATACTTAAATACATAGAAAACATCCATGACTCAGAAACAAATATTCGTGCTAGTCACACAAATAAATGCCCTTACCAGGATTCGAACCCGGGACCTCTTGCTTCGTAGGCAGGGTCACTACCAACTAGGCTAAAGCGGTCGTCTAATAAATGTTAACATTTAATATATGCAACTTATCGAATATGTTTATTACTTAATCTCCCCTAATTCTACCCCTGCCACAAAGCTACATGTATAATCAACTGGACCTATACACCAAAGACCTACACCAAAGATACTGGGAGGAGATACACATGCAGACAGACTAAAGAGATTTTGTCGAAACGCGACAACAAACCAACAACCGCACTACTGAGGACACATAGAAACCAACTACCCAAGACAGTTGGAATAAAAACAGGACACAACACAACACTTTGAATAGAGGCCTATACAACTCGGGTATCACAGACAGCCCCATGTGCAGAGCGTGCATGGAAGCAGAAGAAACAACCAAACACATTCTACTGGACTGCAAGCAGGTAGAAGTATACAGAAAAAAGCACCTAGGGTCTCCGGACACACTACGGGACGCAATCGGCAACACCAAGGCACTCACAAACTTTCTGGAGGAGCTGGGGTGGTTAGAGTGGCGCTCCGATTTCACGCAAAATAGGCACACTGGATGTCGACTTGCGGAAAACGCCCAGTATAACTAAATAACTAATCTCCCCTAACAATATTTGGTTTTCCCACAATATTAATTTTATCGTTTTCCAAAATTTATCGGCTGTCACATTAAGGGCATAATTAAAAAAAAACACGTGTGCTGTGTCCCATGTTCCCCTTATAGACAATCCATCTCCATAACAAATGAAGTAAAAGTCTTATTCAGTGCATTATCAGCCTTATTATCTTGAGAGATTGATTCAATATTGAATAAGCAGTCGAGGTTTTTGCGGCTTTTGAAACCAGGAGTTTCAATTGTTGTATTGTTTCGTTACTAATTGTTTTAAGGTTAAATTGGTTACTTTTCTGCCTTGGCCGGAAATTATTTTTAACCCTCGTTAAGTGCATTAAAGTGTTGATGACGTCGTTATCAGAGGCAAAACCCATTGGTAGATCATTTGTTTGCTTTTGTTACATTAGATAATTGCTTGAAAGTAGTATTTGTTTAGTTCCATTTTGCTTTAAGATTCTGTAAATGACTACTGGGAATCTTTGGAGCAAAATTAAAATCTGGAAAAAAACGCGTCAAAAAAATTTTTTTTTTCTGTTTTTTCTTATCAGAACACGATACCTGTTAAGCCCTTGATCGGTTCATACCCCATTTTTGTTAAACCTTGTATAGTTAGTAGCAGCCAAAGCAGCCAAATATATCGTATGCCTTACTCACATCACATGTAATAAATACGCGTTGCGATATATATAGTTGGCTACTTTGGCGGCAACTAACTATATGATGCTGATTGTATTATGTTGTGTTTAATGTTCACATAAATTAAAAAAAAAATACAATATAGGCCCGCTAAAAATGCCTACTGCCTACCTACTGCCTAGTTACTGAAGACTACTAGTGTTATGTTGGCAAAGTAGTTGATTAGCGAAATGTAGTAGTTGATATCCTAGAACTAGATAAACGAAGAAACAAACGTTATTATGTATAATAATTAGTTAAAGCACGAGTAGTTTCAGTGTCCGGGCAACCGGATGGCTCGCGGTATTTTAGCTCCCGAAGCGTTGTGGAAGCCCCAGTCGAAGTCGGCTCAGTTCGGGTTGCACAGGGCGGTTCCATCCACAACGCACGCGGTCGAATGCGGAAAGCGATCCCGCGGCGCCCCTGCCATAAAGGCCTCCACACACTGAACGCGGGTCTCTATCACACAGTGGCGCGGGCCCGCGGCGGGCCGCGCTACTGTGCGAAAGAGATAGAGGTACCGCCCGACCCGCCGCGCCGCGCACGACCGCCGCGTTCGATGTGTGGAGGCGTGAAGACGGAGCTGGCACTCGTTGGGTTCTTAGACGGTAGTCCAAGGCTTCTGCCGCGGTTAGTCCGTCATACCCGCCCTCCCCGTGGCGGGCGGGATGCGTAAAAGGCATTTCCCCAACGTAAAAAAAGGCGATTTACTCAACACTTTGGGAGCTCAAATACCGCGATAGTATCCGGTTACCTCTTGAACATTGCAAATACGCGTCATCACTCTGAATATATGTATTGGCATGGCAACAGCGGGACGCTGGGCAGTTGTCCCCAGCGATAACGGTTGCCTCTTTTTTTGGCCACCGGCTCCCATACAAAATTAACCCATGACCAAATCAATCAGGAAACTTCAATAATTACCCCATAGACAACAGACGGGCGGCATTTTACGCTTTGACTTCATAATTTATGGCCACAGAAATAGGCAACTCATTTTGGGCTGACGTGAGACTAATTTTGTAGTTGACGTCAAAAGCAGATGACTCTAGTCCCTTGCCGCACTAACGTTATAATCTATGACCGTTTTACTATGCAGAAGCGGTTAATGTGACATGGTACAAGTAGCTGTTTTGGACGACTAGGGACTGCAATGGGAGGGTGAGTACTTAGGGAATATGTTTACATATTGTTGATGTAGCATTTTAAACAATGGGATATGAAATGTTTAGGGCAAATTAATGATGGGGGCCATTCCGTGCAGAGGTAATAAAATAAAATAATAATATGTATGTGGTATTTGTGTTAGAGGGTCCCGTGAAATGATGAGCTCCAATATTGTACGCCTATGTATATCTATCTATAGGTAATTTTGTTATGATGTGACTGAATGGAAAAAAATATTGAGTCATCTTAATAATGGCTGTCATAGAAGTTCATATAACGCACGAATATTTACTTCAATGTTTACTTGTGGTGATACCTTAAAGAATTAAATTACCCGTTGCACAGTCAACTTCAAAGAGATGTGTAATAGCTATTCACCTTGTGAGATTAGGTAATAAGTCGTAAACATATTTTTGACGTTAATCTTTTAGTAACAACTTTAATCGTAAAACTTTTCCCTATCTCGGCAACAAAAAAGACAATGTGACACCATGACAACAATTTTCACATTTTAGCTAACATATGTGTACTTGATGAAGTGTCGATAAGGGGCTTAAGAGTGCAGACTAATATTTTGTATTTCAGAACATTACTACGTATATTGGAACCCATATTTATGAACATCCTCGCGTCTCTAACATGTAAACTATCACAAGACGGTTCAAGTGCATCTTCAAACTAAGAAGGGTTTACCCTGTGTGCATCCCCTGCGTTGGGGCTCTTTGTTCCTCAAGGGGAGGGTTGGCACAATTGTGTAACACAGGGGAGAGTAATTAGAATTGTTAGGCTGCTTTTGAATGATATCTGAGCTGCCGTTGGGACATATACCAGTTAAAAATAAAATAAATAAAGCAACTGCTTTCAGGGTTCCGTTGTCAACAAGGAACCCTTATAGTTTCACCATGTCCGTCTGTCCATCCGTCTGTATTCGCCCCCCCCCCCCCCCTCCTGCCGGCTAAATGGCTGCTACGGCTATGTGGCACTAGTACATATAATGAATTTAAAACCTCCGACATTTTCATTTCAAAGTCCAATATCTCAAAAACGACTAAACTGATTTTCATAAAACATAGCTAAGAACATTCGGGATCACATCAGCTTTCGAATAAAAAAAACCGCATTCAAATCGGTCCATCCGTTTGGGAGCTACGATACCACAGACAGATACACAGATACACAGACACGTTAAACTTATAACACCCCTCTTTTTGCGTCGGGGGTTAAAAAGGAAAACTATCACGGCTAAGTAGGCATAACTAGTTACCGAGTAATAGTAGACCAACTTAAAATGTACTTAGAAAGGCCAACTGTCCTATCAATTCGGCTGACGCAACCATTTATTTGGCGCGCGCGTGTCCATGTAACTAAGAAAGACAGGCAACTACGGAACCCTACACTGCGCGTGGCCCGGCACGCACTTGGCCGATTTTTTTAATATTATAGCCTATGTCACTCCAACGATTGTGAGGAATCCAACGACCTCATATGTCAAAATCTATCAAGCCGTTTGGACTGCAGCCCGTGACATAGAATCATACATGCGCTCGAAAAACATAACCCCTCCTTCTGGAGCAGTCGGGTAAAAATATGGAATTGAACGTGCAATAGCTCAGGTTTTTAGAACATTGGCCAGAGATGGAAAATGTTGGGTAACCAGCTCTTTTGGCGAAGGTACTTTTCTGTTTACATATTTTATTTTAGTGTATGACATACAAAAACCAAATGAGTCGCTATTACAAATTAATATTAAGATTCTTCACCCATTGACAGACACACGACACGGACAGTGTTGACTGTCCCTACATGTCGCCCTGCGAGGGATTGCACCCTGTCTGTGTTTTTTTTTGTTTTTTTTTTTAATCTACGTTTATGTGTACCAACTAATTCCTTAGTTTTGTAAGTTCTACTTAAAAAATGTGTGTCCATGGTTACACGAAATGAAAATATCATTCGTTACTTGTAATAGTTGTAATGATTACAAGCTCTTATTACAAGCTTTTATTACAAGTTTTTATTTGCTTTCACCTGTCCCGTTGTCTGTCTGTCTGTCTGTCTGTAATAAAATCTTGCAAGTTAAATTTGATCCAGTTCCAGGTTTCCGATTGAGCTGAAATTTTTGCATGCATGTATAAATCGCGTGACAATGCAATATTATGATGACGTGGAGCTGATCTGATGATGGAGCTGGAAGGTGGCCATAGGAACTCCGCAGTAAAACCACATAACCCCATCGAGTTTGGGCTCGTTAGAATCGTCTCAATGAGTAGTTGATGACGGTATACAGAAAAGTACAGTCGGCAATAAAAGCTTGTACCAAAAATGAAATTTTTGACAGAAACTTATTTATTCATTGAGCTGCGTCTTCACTATGAGCAAAGAGGTCCAGGAGTACACCACAGTGCTCCTGTTTTGGACAGTATTTGATGATGTGGTGTCCAGGCGGATAGAACGCACGGGCGCGCCACAACCGCACGCTGTAGAAAGAAATCCACTTTTCTGTGTTTGTTAGGTACTGAACCATGACCTAACCTAAGTATCGGCACCTAATGAACGACCGTAATATTTTAAAGACTAGGTACTGTGTAGGGTAGGCGAGAAGTACGGGGATCGTTACCCCGCGCCTCCACCAAATGTAGGGGGGGTTAACTCAGAGGTATTTCTTAATTAGGATATATTGATATTTTATTTATTGCATAACTTGATAGATGAAAGCCTCGGGGGTCAATCCTTGACAACTTCGGGTCCTCTTCAATTTATAGACTATGACAGCTTGATTTGGACTCCGAACGTCTGTCCAGCCAGGTTGCGTAGACGACTTCTACAGTACCTACATCCAGTGGCGCTCCACATATGACTTGCTCGTGGTTTCCACCCCTGAAGGAGGCCTGATGGAAGTAAGCTTTGTCTTAGGAAGCATAGAGGGCACTGACGACCCCCATAAAATCTACTAATGGAATAGTAGTAGTGGCCTGTTCACAGTGTTCACGAAGCTGCAGGTTACAAATGTATACCAGCCTAAAAGGTAAAGTCAGTCCGACCCAAGTCGGGCCTAACTGATTCTCTTGCTGGACTCTTCTCAGCTAGGCTAGGTTTTAGCGAACCAGCGATAAAACTCCCAGTAGTTCGACACCACTCACACCCCAGATTCGGTTGATACCGTTCAACCGATCTCACTGGAGCGCAAACTCGTAGAGTATTCCAGTGTTTAAACTGCCCCCGCGTGGTCGTGCCGGAGGCTTCCCCTGGATTTTCCCCAGGCTACTCTCCAACCACGCAATTCGACCGCTGTATTTGGGTTCGTCCTATAATAGCAACAGTCAGGGATCAAAACAAAAGCCAAAAAAAGAATGGCCAGTTTCTGTTAGTCAAGCGCCTCAGTGTTGTCTGTTCGGTCTTGTAAAATTGTACTTGTAACTTGGTGATACTGGCCACAGGGGTTGCTAACCTATTATTAAAAAAAATACTTGCATAATGAAACTATGAATAAGGGCACTCATCTCAAAAGCGTGGCTAACTCTTATTTTTTAGTTGTTTCCGTCACACTGCGGGCGGCAGCTGCGCGCGCACGTGGCTTGCGCCCGCGCAGGCTCCCGGGGGGTGCCTATGGCATAAACAATATTAAAAATAAAGCGGGAATATACAAGCTGAGTACATCTTGGTTTTAAGATGGGTGGGGTTTTTTATTCGGATAGGACTTTGTCACAAACTCGATGTCCCTTCAATTGCAGTCTTTGTCATTTGCCAATGACTGTTTGTACGCCTCTTGGCCAGAACATAGTGATTGTAGACTGATTCGTGTAACACCAATGTCTTGTACTTATGTTTTACAGACAAATAAGTTAAAGATGCATTCAAGTTAGGTTTTTAAGTTTTAAGTTAGAGTTAGACGAATATTAATAGACAGATATTTAACGCAATATTCAGGTAAATGTCATGTTAACTATTGAATGTAAAATAAAAGTAGACGATGTGAGCGTCACTTCAATACAGCTATTAGATGCTGTAAGACCCTCAGGCCTACGAAAATTGACCAAAGTATAAATAGGTCTGCCAAAGATGTCGCAGTATATAGCTGAACTACTATTACGGATAACAAAAATCACACATAAAACATAAAAAAACACTGACACGAACAAAAATATACACTCACTAGCTTCCGCCCGCGACTTCGTCTGAGTGGATCCGGGATAAAAACTATCCCATATTTTAATCCAGGCTATAAACTATCTACGTGCAAACTTTCATCCAAATCGGTTCAGCTGTTTAAGCGTGATTGAGTATACTCCTGGCAAAATACGGTTTTGAAAAACATTAATTTATAATAGCGTTTTTTTGTTGATTTCATTTTAAAATGTTATTCTAAGATGATTTATTAAAGAATCCGACAAACTTTCCACCCGGAAGTAATTATGTAGATTTCAATGAATCATGCATTGTCTTTTTTTGTACGATTTATCTTGAATATTATAGAGAAGATGTAAATGAACCAAAGTAAAGCCAAAAATATTTATTAATATTTTTTTCTGACTTTCCAGAAGCTAGTTGATTTATCATTTTATTGATGTCTGAAATTTTGTCGGATCTTGTCGCTGGGTAACTATTTAATTGATAATATATCCGTTACACATAAAAAATAAGCTATTATAAATTATTTCCAAAATTGTCATTTTTTCCATACAAGCTGTCAGTTCATTGACTGGACTAGTATCAAACATCCAAACTTTCGCATTTATAATATTACTAGCTTCTGCCCGCGACTCCGTCCGCGTGGAACTCGTTTACACAGTATAGGAACAGTAGATAAACTTCGAACAAAGGTACATCGCACGGCTGCACACATGCGCGCGTGTTCGGTACGCACTCACACATAGCCTTCGGGAATTATGGAGAATGCTTCAATCGGGGCCGCGCCGTTGCGGTGTTCGCTCGTTCTCACTCGCTACGTCAAAGAAAACCGCCTCGTAGGTATGAAGACAGCGAGCCGCCAGTGACACGATATCACAAGGAGCCGAATAGGCTTGTAACTAAGCACCTACCAACCTAGTGCAGTTTAGCAACTATTATACTTACTAGGAAATATTTTAGGCATAGTATAGTGGTATTAAAATATTCGATGAATTGGGAAACTAAAAACACATACCTAACTATCTATAATATTATTACTTTGTGTATACAATATTGTCTATTAAACTGTAACAGAAATACTTTGCATACTTAAAAGCCAAATTAGTATTATAGGTATGCCAAGCCACAAACTTGACACAGCCCTGCGCATCGAGCGAAAGTAGGTAACGAACGCTCCTAAACGGCCTCAGATTACCTACTGTATTATTCTTTTATACTGTGTCGTTTATATCGTAGCTCCATACAGACTTTCACCCCCCCACTTAATCCCCTAGGGGGGTGATTTCCGGGATAAAAACTATCCTAAGTATGTCCTTTAGCGGTTTAAGCGTGAAGAGGTGACAGACAGACAGACACACTTTCGCATTTATAATATTAAGTATAGAGTATGGATAGTAGGATAACATAACTATCCGAAAGTCAAACAAGCCCCCACGAGTTGTAACCTGCAAAGGTGCCCATCAGACTTGCCGCGTCACCACGCTGGATGGCGATTAATGATGGTTTCTTAAATAGTTTCCCAACTGGCTCGATGACGCCTTTTTTCTCCAACTTCCCATAAGAAAACACTGTCCGTCCTGGCATGTGGCTAGCCCACACTAACGTTTACCCGCGTGCGGTCCTCCATTCGAAAACCAATTAGAACACATGGTGTACGAGTTCCGATCAGATCAGAATTCAGATACAACATAATGGTCTATACTACATCGCTATAGCGAGTGAGCGATAATGTATACATTAGACCTAATGCGACTTTAGAAGCTCATTCGATTAATATAGGTACTAGCTTCTGCCCGCGACTCCGTCCGCGTGGAACTCGTTTTTATCGTAGTTCCATACAAACTTTCACCCCCATTTCACTCCCTTTGGGACTGATTTCCGGGATAAAAACTATTCTATGGCCTTCCCCGGTACTCAAACTATCTCTATACCAAATTTCACCCGTACCAACTTTGCACCCCTATTTAACCCGCTTAGGGGTCGGTTTTTCCAAAACCAGTAAATTGCTTTTCTTGTATTGTTGTAATAAGGAGTCCATACACAGTTTCAAATTTTACTCCATCCCCATACGAACTTTCAACCCCCTTTTTACCCCTGTAAGGGTGGAATTTTCTAAAATCCCTTAGTGGATACTTACGTTATATATAAACTACCTATTGTGCAAAAAAACAGCTCTCTAGGTTCAACGGTTTGGGCTGGGCGTTGATTTAAGTCAGTCAGTCAGTCAGTCAGGACTTTTACGTTAATATATGTACCTAGTTATATAGATAAACCGATAATATTGTTATTTAATACAAGCTTCTGCCCGCGACTCCGTCCGCGTGGAACTCGTTTATATCGTAGCACCATACAGACTTTCATCCCCAATTTCACCCCCTCCGGGGATGGTTACCGGGATAAAAACTCCTGTGTCCTTCCCCGGGATCCAAACTATCTTCAAACCAAATTTCATCTCAATCGGTTCAGCGGTTTAAGCGTGAAGTGGTGTGGTAACAGATAACAGGTGTGGTGACGACCGCTTTAGCCTAGTTGGTAGTGACCCTGCCTACGAAGCAAGAGGTCCCGGGTTCGAATCCCGGTAAGGGCATATATTTGTGTGATGAGCACGAATATTTTGTTCCTGAGTCATGGATGTTTTCTATGTATTTAAGTATTTATTTATCTATTTAAGTATGTTTATCGTCGTCTAGTACCCATAGTACAAGCTTTGCTTAGTTTGGGACTAGGTCGAGTTGTGTAAGATTGTCCCGTAACATTTATTTTATTTATTTTTACAAACAGACGGACAGACAGACAGACAGACACACTTTCGCATTTATAATATTAGTATGGAACTATGGATGGCTGTTGCTTTTATACGAACTCAATAAAGCAATAGGAATACGTGGGGGAAAAAGGGATAGCCTCAGGCACGACAACCCGGGCTAATGTGGTACTATCGACAACACAGCTAACTGACCATCAGTGCACCTTAAGTGCATTGTAATAAGGTTCTATATAAACACAGGATTGTCAGTTAACAGTGATGTCGTTTGTACCTATATCATCATTAGCTAATAGCTACCTATAGTGAAGTAAAGTGCCTGCATGTGCATCCAATCCCATGATAATAATTGTACCCACAGCATTCAGGACGTCCATGAATCTGTATAGTTTATTCGTTTTTGAAACTTACGTCTTAGATTCAAAATTTTATATACATACTAGCTTCTGCCCGCTACTCCGTCCGCGTGGAACTCGATACCGTAGCTCCATACAAATTTTCACTCCCTATTTCACCCCCTTAGGGGATGATTTCTGGAATCCCGGATCTCAAACTATCTCTATGCTAAATTTCATCTAAATCGGCTTGGCGGTTTAAGCGTGAAGAAGTAACAGACACACACTTTCGCATTTATAATATTAGTATGGATAGTAATAGGTATGCAATGGATTTTCAGTTGACCATACATTGTGGCACTGAGTCGAGTTATCAATACAATGGCCGTTTAAACTCAAAATGTCCAAGTTTAAATGAGACCAAGGGTGCCACCCTAACCATAATAAGTGTTATTTCGGTCTTTTACGACCCGTCGCTAATTTCCAAGATGTGGGTCGCATGGCAAATGGTAAGACCGAAGTGTGTAAGCGACATGTAATTATAAACCATAAAATACTAATAGCAAACCGATACGTATGCATATTTGAGGTTGATTAGACCCGATGGAATTTAAAAATACCTAATACAACAGTGGTTTAGTAGACCCTAGCTGGCAGCTGCCCGTGCGCAGGACTAAGGGGGAAGTATAGCTAGCAGCTCGCGACTGACAACTTAGGTACCTACTGTACTTTTTGGGTCATTGTCAGATTTAGGTTCGCGTCTTTTCGGTGGACATTGCCAAAGTTAAAACTAATTTTGGTTGAACTCTGAATCCGCATTAACGGCGTCGCCTCTTCTATAATTCTATGCGATATTTTTTTTATATATAAACATAAGCCCTTAACTATTGCCAACTGAAAAGACGATTTTTGTTTTACTGACTGACAATGTCCCTTTTAAATGAAATTTCCATTTCGGGAGAAAACGTTTTCCACTAACTAAATCTTAACAAATCACTTTGATTTATGATAATAAATAATATCTAGTTGTATAGGTTTTGCCTTTTCCAAAAAAAAGTAACTTAAGTTAATTTTTTCTGTAATGTTTATTTTTAAGTTCTCTTTATACTCTAAACATACTGTTCTTGTACAACATCTAATTTAATGTGTAATAATCTTTTCATTTCTAATTTGTTTTATTTTTTTGGGTTTTGTCGATGTTACCTACGTATTTTTCAGACTCTGTTGTGTAATTTCAAATGGTGCCCCTAAGCCTAGTGCGGAGACCCCTGTCAAATTTTGTTAAACTAAATGTTTTTCTCAATAAACAATTATTATTGTTATTAACTACTTATAAGGCATTAAGTGAAACACTGGGATGTTTACTTTATTAATAAAAAAAGGAAATTCTTTATTTCTGGAATGTCGTCTTAGGCACCTACTTACCTAATCTTTCGAGAATGTCGTTGTAACCCATTTTGCCACCGTCATGTGGGACTATGTTGACCATTTTATTGGTTATTGTTTCGGAGATCGGCAGCTGCTACCCAGAGGTTTATTTCACCACATGTTGGACATAAAATGAAATAACTATAAAGACATATGTTTCAATGTTAATAGTGATGTTTCCCGCACTGTTATAAAGCGGTGTGCAATTCGGTGTTTGACAAATGTAAAAATAAGTTAATCAACAATCCAAACTTAAGAAAATTAGTTATGCTTGTCTAATGATTTTTATTTAGGCACATAATTGTAATATAATTATTGTAATTCACCTGACCAAAGAAAACGGGGACGTCATTAGTCTGAATTTCCTTACAAAAATCGTATTGACAGAGCGTTTATGACGTTTCATAAAAAGTTGGTGGTTGGACTGAGGTCAAATACCGTATTCATATGTAGGTAACAATAAGATGCACAAATCTATAGTCCTACAACGAGTGTGACCTAAGTACCAACGCGAAGGTACGTAAATTACCAGCTACCTATCTACAATGTAATAAAAAAAGCAAAAACGCTAGAAATGCGAAAGCGAATTCCTTATTAGCTCTGAACTTTACCGTAGCAATTAAACTGAAGCTAAACGCGAACGCATATCAATAAACAAAAGACTGCACAGCTTGCATCGACGCACACACGCGTAGCCACAGAGACCGCAAAGTTCTAAGCGCCACTCCCAACCATAGACATACGACTTTAAGACCCGGGAGCTCCGCCCTACCAAGTCGGGTCGCAACTTGCAGGCTGTTGTCAAGTATCCGGCATTCGGCCGCCGACCTCCGCCGGGAGCGCTCGCGTTGTGAAGTGTTGTGAATGGACTGTCAAGATGGTGCGTTCCTTGTCACAGTGGACGAAGACCCTCAGCTTCCCAGCGAGGCTGTCACCTAATCGTACATCGAAGGAGAGTGTAGTTAACGTCCAGCCTGGGTCGCCTGGCGTGTCGCCTACTCCTAGCGCCGCCTCACTGCCCCAGGGATCGGATAAAACGGTTTCCCCCATACCGATAACGGAGATCAGCCAAATCGTAAGTGACCCTATACCTAAAGTTCACCCTCGCCTCGATGGCATTTTCATCAAGATGTGATGCGTTTTGCATCTAAAGCGGCGCATAGCGTTGCATTCGAATTTGCTGACTTAAAACTTTATCTTTATAGTTTTTGTGGCTTAAATCTCAATGAAATAATAGCAAAAACAGCATTGCTTATAAATAAACGTGTCTAAAATACGTATTAAAAACACTGAAAACCTGTATTGCGTAATATAAAACAAAGTTTGTTAAGCTATTACACGGACAATTTTTTTTATTAATTGCCGTCTCATTTGCGAAAAATTGCAAATGGGACCCACTCGCGTATTGCCAAAAAAGTCCTTTACGTCATCCATGGTTTTAATATTAACTTTATTAGTCTAAACGTGCCAAAATCACATTAACGGGCCTAAACCTTAACCTTAATTGTTAACGATGATGACTGCCTCATTAACTAACATGGCGACACCATCATTGTGCACTACTGAAGTAAGAAAGAGCAATTGTTTACTTCAAGGTAGTTTGCAGTTGCAAAATGAAGATGGCACTGATCATTAAGGTGTCAATTGAATAGGTCTCATTATCTGACTTCAATTGAATTGGACTGAGGCTTAGTTTTGACGCATTCAATTGTAGTTTCTTTAAGAGTAAGTTGAAATCAATTAATTGGATTAAATATCTAGCTTGTGCCAAACTTGCCAAAGGTTTGACACAAATTTGTATTTCATCAACATCATTTGACTAAAAAAAAACGTGAACGTTTGAAGTTGAAGGCCATAGCAACGTCAAATATACAAGTTATTTACACACCCTTTACGGCTGCGACACGACACAGTTAGATCCAAATCCCGAAAAGGATCGCTACGTGTCTCCAATCCGAATATCCACTCCATATTAGCGAAGCAATAATCTTCGCTCAAAGGAAGTGAATCGGGAACAGGTCCGAATACATCAACAATACTTTATAGAACGCTCTTTCTGTTCAATGACACGCTTGAGTTTCCTGTAGCGAGCGAGCATTGGATAACGAGTGTTGTTAAGTAACGATGGTGTTAGAGCGCCGTGGTGCGTCGGAGCCGGTGTAACCGTTATGTCCCCCTTGCACTCACCTTGGCAAGGCCGCGTTGAGATGCGAGTTTTTGCAAGCACATGACTTTCACCGATGGAGACACCTTTCTAAATGTTTCAGGCCTTTAGCACTGGGATATGAAATTCTATACATACCTAACTGCCACCTACTTTTGACTGGCAGGAAAGCTTTTAGTCTGACAAGAGTAGGCAGTAAACTTGCCAGTAGGAAGTGGTGTTTGTCCATAGAATTCGAATCCAGCTTGCCTATCCTAAGACAGTTTAACACTTTTACCTACAGCTGTAGAAGAACATATAACCAAAATTGTTGTATTTGCTGCAACTGGAGTGTAGGATAAGAACCTTTGACTGATGAAAAGGAACAAGTAAATGTAAACGAAAGGTGAACTTATAGCTAAGCGGCGATCTCATTAAAGAAAACGGAAAACTGCAAATAAAAACAACTTTAAAAGCAGGTGAAGCAAAAGTTGCACAACAGTTGTTTATGAAACCTAGTTAACACAGCATTAACATGATGTTTATAAAATTAATAGAATATTGGACATTTCATGTATTTCTTATGAAAGTAAATATGTTGCGAACTGACACATTCGAACATTGTCACCGTGTATGCTTTATCTTTATACTGCGCCAAGTTCTAATCTATATTGTTCAGCGAGTTCCGAGGATCAACGTACTTCACTATTAGATAATCTGTGGTAATGGTGGTGTATACGACACATGTCCAACGCCCATTTGTAGTCTATGGTTTTACGCAATTTCAAATGTAGATAGATAAAACAATGAATGGAACTTTCATTGTACATTGGATAACACCTTTGTTACCAATTAACCATTGAGTCACTAATTAGTAATTACAGAGATTTTAGATAATACAACATAATTCGCTTTCCCCTGTTCAAATAATGTGTTTAGTTTCCACAATAAAACACTACTGGCCGTTCAGAAAGGTGTTGCCATTTAAACATTTGCATAAATGTTGCCTATTTATTTCTCTACTCCTCAATTCTGATAGGTATTTCCTAAATATAAAAGTTCCCTAACCTATTCTCAAGTAACTGCATCAACTTAAAACTTAAAGAAACGAATATAAAACACATGAAACCGATAAAGTCCTTTTAAGAGACGTAAAAGTTATTTTGTACCCGCCTCTTTTCGTGCGAAGCTGTTTAAGGAGTTTTAATAGTTGTCACTCTCGCTTTTAAGCTGATGTATTGAGATTGGTTTCAACGGAAGAGCAGTTATTTGTACAAAAATACTTAGTAACAATCGGCCAAGCACTACAATAACTTGTCAAGTCTTGTGACGTTGTAAACGACACCGTAAATAAGAACTATAAAACGCGGGCAGTAAAAGAAAGCCATCAATAATCCGCCATTTTGGATTTATAGCACGGCGGTGCTTAACAAATTAAAAAAGTTATAAGTTTTTAAAAAGTTTTTAGTAACGATAAAGTTAAGGCTAGTGCACACTTTCCTCTAGTATATAACATCAAGATATATATTTTTTGAGTTTTTATGCTGCGAACTAATGAATAGTAGGTACCTACGTTTGTTTGTTTGATCGGTAAATCCCCGGTTTACAAGGGTCCGTTAGATCGGTTCGGTAAGTCTGTCAAAAATTGTACGAAGTTATTAAATGATCCCATATTTGGTCTAATTCATCATCGTCACGCATCATTATAAAACTCGGGCTATCTTCATAAAACTATAAAAATAATTCATCACACTCCTTTTAACTTCATTGACGTAATATAAAGTGACAAAAGAAAATATATGTAGAAGTTAAGTCCTTGTCTCTTAGTTTTAAGTTACATAATTGCAAATAAATATTATTATTATATTTAGTAAAGTTTTAAAAGGACCTCGCAGTCTAGAGTTAGGTCATTTCTCATAAGCAGATGCGGTGTAGCCTCGCGAATTCCTAACAGAAGGTGGAATGCGCTTGATTACCGGCACAATGTCGGCCCGTTAAACCCTGGGTGGGAAAGTCGTATGCATTCGCATTCTTCGATAACTTGTAGAAATCGTCATCTATATATTATATGATAATAAAATAACGTCTAACCTTTAATGTTTTTAACAACTGGCAACACTCTAATCGTCATTTCAAAACCTCAATACGTTATGGGTAAATCACGCGTCGTTAATGGAACTCGCAGGCGCTTTCTTACTTTTTAATCGGTCAAATGACTATGCCGTGATTCACATTATGCCAACTAGATTTGACTTTCACGAAGTTGATAAAATGTGTTTAATTTTTTAATGGACCTTAGCCTCTTTGCTAAGAGTTGGTGATGCGGTCTTCTAAAAGCTTTTTCCAATATTCCTTTATGCCTGATAACAGTTAAATCATATCCCTTTCAGTGAACTATAATTTAAATAACTGTTTTAACATGATGGTAAACGGGTACTCAGTTAAATAGTGCCTAAGCTTCTTATTACAAAGCTACTTCTTACACAAACTACGTATTCAACTAAAAGTGCATCTGTTTTACGTTCGCTGAGAAATAAGATCAAGAGCAAAACCATACATTAATCTAGGGATCTACATTTTTTACGATTCAATGTAAAACATTTTCTATTTCCGACATAGCAACACGTTTTAATATCGTTAAGACGGAAAGTGCATGGCGGCCATATTTATTAGGTATTTTATTCTGTCTGCGGCGGAACATCTGCGTGTCAAATTCCATAGTGCCATGTGCAAGCTACTGGCTGGGAGCGCACACACATGACTTGGAAAATAAAGTTATGTAGCTATTCGAAATTGGAACGGTCGTGCTTTGTTGGTTTTGGGTTGGCATATGCTTGTCTATGCTTTTAACCGTCTTTTGTTAAGGTTGTAGCGTTTCATAAATGTTTTTTTTTGGCCGGACAATCGTAGACTATACTCAAATGAGATATAGTATATTTATAAAAGATTCCATTGAATTTTTTGTCTGGTTAGTCTGATTTTGGTATCAATACTGACTATCGCTTAAATGAATGAATTAATGAATGAATGAAAACGTTTAATTCAGAACCAGGTGCATATTGGTTAGTAAATATTATCTTATAAAATAATGTTAATTATTTAACAAAGACAAGTTAACATCATTAGTATTTTAAAATTAAAGCTCTAGTTAATTTAACAGCCGAAGTGCATTGTCTGCTAATTATATCTAAGGTTTTCTAATCAACTGCCCATAACGTGCAACCTACTGTACGCATTCGTAAATGAGGTATCTCGCATATCTTTATGCTCCTTTTATCATACATTGCGCCATTTTAGTCCAATTATTCTTACACATTGCACTGAAGTCATAGCACCCATATTGCATTTCTCTTTTCGCATTAAGGACATAACAAAAACTTGAAGTCTAATCTTCCACATATGTAATTACCCCAGTCACCGGGTGGGTAGGTAAGTACACTATGACGCAGTGAACCATAGATAAAGGAAGAGGGTGTTTTTTTTGTGCCGTCAGCTGTTCGTCAGCGTTGCGGAACATGACACCCCGCTCTTACAAAGGGCATAAATAATAGAGATTTTAAACGGAAACTTTTTTTGCGGATGGCAGTGGGTATGGGTAGTGGGCTAGTGGGCGTAGGTAGTTAGTATAACGTAGGAATAGGTCTCCTAAAATAAAATAAAATACTATGTTTCTTCAAAGGCAAACCCGACCGACAGTCAGAGAACTATATCTTACTAGCATGCCCGCGGCTTCGCCCGCGTGGTTATAGGAAAATGTAACATATTGAATTTTCCCATGGGAATTAGATGTTTTCCCGCTGGAAAAAGTAGCCTATGTCACCCTCCAGCTTGTAAACTATCTGCATACAAAAAATCACATCAATACCACTCTCCGTTGCGACGTGAAAGAAGGACAAACAAACAACACACACACTTTCGCATTTATAATATTAGTAAGGATATTGCATAGAGTTATCATCGAACAAATATTGCAAAAAATCCTCGTCCACATTACGAAATGCTTCATGATATCAAATATCATGATTGGCGAGTAACGGATGCGACATACGATATTCCTTGTCAAGATATCAGAATACCCTCTCATCCATACCGGATATTAAAAAAAAGCGATAAAAAGGTTCCGGAATGTATTCCTAAAGAAAGGATGCCAAACGGTTAGAACTGCCGGGGTTGTGTGTGATAAGATTTAACAATTGAGTCTTTTGGGATGAATCCTGAAATAACCATTCCAAATTGATGTTATTTGAATATTACCAGAAGCACTTGGATGAGAATACATTTTATTCAGAAGTAGCTAATGCACGCTTTTACCAGTGGGGTAACTTAAAATACGGTGAAGAATTACACCCCTCCGACACAAAACAGAAGACAAAAGGACAAGTACTTGAAATAATTTTAAGTGCTTTGTGTATTAAATAATTGTTATTGGTTGGCAACACTGAATGTAAATACGAACGTTCCAGTTGGAAATTCGAAATTCCAAAATGGCACCTGCCGAGAGCAGATGTTGTGACCATAATGAAAGGAAGGCCAAGCGTAAATGTATAAAATTTGGGAGCACGCGAGCACCAAAGAGAAACAGCTGACGCTGTAAAAAAGGAATTTAGTACCTGGTTCGAGAGGATTCGGACACAATGCTTGTCGATCAGCTCAGCTGAGCAGATGGTTTCCAAATTAATAACCTTTCAGATTTGGTTGGTATGGTGCAAAAAATTATGGGTCGCGAATGAATGAAACGAAATGTGTGATATAAGCCGGGTTGGATGCAGGAATGTTTCTATTTGTATCAAGACGGTGTAAGTCTGCATATTCGCGGATTTAATTTATGTTATGGTATACTATTATTGAAGTTTGCAAAATATGTGGAAGACTGGAATGTTTCTTTATACTTAGGCTAAAAATGCATGCTTTAAATGTATCCGAGATATATAAAAATGTTTTAACAAAATCGAGTACAACATCTTTGTTTAGATTATGATTTTTATGGAGCCATATTAAGCGTCTGAGGTACTTGAGGTTTATTTATAAAAGAACAAAAGCCCTTTCTAGTCGAGGAAGTCTGCTTCGTATCCGAAATGTTTATTGGTCCAAGTCTGGGGGAGCTTCACATCCCCTTTTGTAACCTTTTAAATTGTAAACAGACCAATGTCAATCTTGTTTTTTTTACAGTAAAGTGGGTGATGCTTTCGACTTGTCGGTATCTGGTTAATTTTGTTTTTATTGATCAAAAACCCTCTTCCTAAAAGGAGGGTCATAAATAGTCATAATCACACACATCTGGGTAAAGAATCATTTCTTATAAGAACCTAATATTACTTTTCAAATCCGAAAACAATTACGAACAAAGATTTTATAGCCGTTTTTGTTGTTTTGTTTCAGAAAACTAAAGCCCATCTACATTGTGCTACATTGATTTAATTTTAACCATTAAGGTTGATCCTTTCTGATGCCACTGCTATTTGATAGGTTTTATGTTTAAAATCCTCACACTAATGATGGGGTTTCAAAACCGAAGCTGCATTTGAAGCAAAAAGTGAAACGAAATTCAAATCACCTGTAAGTGGTCAAAACGTTACCCTTTTTTTCTCAAATTAATGGTCCCAATGCAAGTTTTTGAATTTATAACTTTTTAATCACTCAAAAACATTGTAACGTTCACATAATGCTTGACAAGGTATCATTTGATTTCGGATCAGTAACCGATGATAATGACGTAATTGATTTAATTATTGTATCGTTAGTAGTAATTGCTAGGCTTGTTAATGATTATAATAATCATAAGCCTTTATTGTTAATGGACGATGATTGGTGCATGAAAGGGTAACGTACTTGCACAGAGCTGCTTATTCTGTAAGACGTGTAGCTTTTTAAAATGGTCTATTATTATATTGTTGAAGCAGGCAACATTATTAGGGCATTGATGGTTTTCCTAATAGCCTGTCAATAACGAATGCTTGAAGACTTATATCCTATTAGTCAGCGACTACTTAAGCCGATGGTTAATTGGACATGACAATGCTTCAGCTGTCTTTTGTGTTGGTTTTTAGATCCCATGGGAACTTTGAAACGCATAATGGTAATCGACAACTGATATTTTAGTATTTTAGGTCAATTAGGAAGTCAAGAAGTAGTTTTAAACATCTGATTGAATTACTACCTAGTCAACGTATAACTGTTAAGTACTTTTTTACTTAGTCGTCTCTCGTCTCCTTCAATATGTGACTTAAATTAAGTCTATCATGAATCATATTCATATGTAATTCTGAATCATTCTGTTCCTTCAAGTTCGATGAAGATGTTACATAAATGTTATCAAGTAAAGTACTAATCCAATTTAGGGTCATTAAATACTATCGTTTCATTAGATCTCTATTGTGGCTGAGCACGGAAGCCTCACTTAATACAGTTAATTTATCTGATGGACAGACCCACATTTGGTTGCATGACCAGAATACTTATTCTACGATTATATCTCTTAGGGATGAAGGGTCGTTTGTTTAATTAAAAATTTGATAGTGCTTCAGCGGGGGCGTTTGCCATCTAAATTGTACATAAGGCATTGCGTTGAATACTTGAATATACCATGTAAAATAAATAAGACATCATCTTCAAATAACATGTAAAACGCAAACCTTGAAAACGATAAACCTAGCGACCGACCGTGATGATTTCTTATTTGAATAAACTCACAATAAGAACAACCAAATTCGTGTGTATTTTGAAAGCAACAAAGTTATTTCAAAAGTCCAATATAAGAGCGATAAAGAATTAGTAAAACCCTTTATTAGTTGCCCGATTAGATAAACAGAAATGAATATGGTCAAAAATTCATTAAGACCTCACGAAAATGGCGACGCTCGAATATTTGAGATGCAAACACAAATAACACAAATAAAAATTGCTTTTTATCGATCACATCTAAGGACTCCCTTAACCGGGTCTTTTAATTAACCATATGGCCACGACATTCATTTGACCGGATGTCGGATAAAAATTAAAAGTCGTACCGCATTACGCACTTGATTTCCGCCGTCCTTCGCCGCTCCTTCGAAGACGTCGCAATCCAAATTGAACTTTTTAATAACATCAACTAGATACAAATTACCATGTTTACATTCCAGAATGTTGCCAGTACTTATCCATTAGTGGATTCTAGAGTTTTTATTTAATCCGTGGGAGAATGCCTGATGCGTAACGACAACGACCGTTTCAAATTGTCGAATTTTATCAATTCGAACGCAAATGAAATTGTTGTTTCATTATTCGTCTTTAACTATGTCGAAACGTTTGAGATATGTATCATTGTCAAGGTAATTTGGGCTACGATTTAACGGTCAAGTAATCAAGTAATAAATATCTTCATTGTTTAGTTTTTTAGTTCCCAATGTCATGAGTCTTCTGTTTGTCAACACGCTTGAGTTAACAGGTATTCTCAACACACGCGGCTAGATTTAAACGTGATTTTTGTCTTTCTTACATACAGCAAATTCTTCGCAACAAGTTAGTGAAAACGTAACTTTGTTTTTGTTTTCTTAATTGAAAACTTTTCAATCTCACTCAATCGTCAGCGTCAGTCAAATTTACCCTGATTACATAACAGAATTTAGAGCAAAATCAAAGAAATCATTCTTTTGTAAAAATACTAAGGTTCTTAATATATGTAACGTCACTCATGTCATGACCGTGAAGTCCCGGTTCACATGTGGGCAATCCCACTTCCTGTCCCGGGAAAGACGTAAACATATGTATAGCTAGGTACACACCACGGACTGCAGAAAAGAAACGTAAGATGCACAAATATCTGATATAGTAGTGCAAACAGAAAAAAATATCTTTTATCGCCGTATTTCCTGCATTATTATAATTGATCATAATCCCGTGATCTAGAGACAAAAATCCTCGATCGGTATTAGTCATTACTTGCGTGTTGCGTTTAGTCATCGTGTTGTTATGCGCGGACGCACCTCGATCCTTAATTTATTGACCCTACACGGGGCTCATTCGGATTCGGCCGACACACAGGATTATGCAAACTGCTCGATTTTGTTGTAATCTTTATAATATTTGTTATTCAAAAGTTTTGCTTTTTAATTGTACTCCATGAAGTTATGATGAAAATGCTTTTCATTTATATTTGTAAATTATTTATTTAGAGAACAAACTTTTATTAATCCTTTTAATCTTTAATTGTGTTTACCTATTAGAATTATGCACTAATTAGATTTTAAGTAACATAAAATATTTTTTCTTAGGTGCTTACATACCTATTGGTAATTAAACTTACTTTAATATAACTATCAACGTACCAAAGTGATTACAAGCAAGCTATCCTTACGCGAGGCAACGGAATTTGTTAAAGACAGAAAAACGGACCAAACAACCCGGCTCTCGCATTTATTTGATTACATCCGCCATTTTTTGTATCAAAAAGCTGTCGCATTCGCACCGCCATTGTGTTCAACGACCGTAGACAACGCCCTTGACTACGAACATTAAAAAATAAACATTAAGCCACCAACAAACCATCGAACTTTTCGCGAAATTGGCAACCCAGATTTTCCCACGAACGATGCACGCCGTGTTTTGTTTTAAACATATCCGTGCCTCGGGCAGTTTAAAAAGTAAAATTTCGTTTGATAGTCGTTTGATTGCTGGTTGGTCCGTGGCACTCTATCATTAGTGTTATTAACCGTGTTCTTCGGATGCGTAAGCACTTTTTGACGTGTGTAAGTACCGTGATTTATTATCACGCTCTAGACAAATTGCTTACCGTCCATATGGCGTACTTCTGTTCAAATTAGACCCTTTTATTCGAGGTTTGATGCGACCATTTTTTCTCCCGCTTCTGATAAGTACACTAAAGATGTCTAGTAATCCGTTCATTATGTACTTAGTTGTTTATTTAAGTGCTTGTAAACATGTGATACAGGTGTTTATACTCATCCATATACGGAGCCACAAACAGATCGTCTCACATTTTTAAACTGTTCAAGTGTTCACTATACATTAATCTTTTATCACTTACTTACTATAATTTATAATCACCCTTGCAAATAAATACATCATCTGAAACGTCAGCTATTCTATAAAAAACTATAAATTTATAACTCAATACAATAGCTTACATGGAATATTAAGTTGAGAAATCCGTTACAAGGCGTAGGCAGCATTTAAGCACCAGTGTGCGTTTCTTACGAATCCTTGTGTCATATTTGCGTTGAATCAAAGACAAGTAATTTGCAGGCCCATTTATACATTGATGGACTTTAAACGTGGCATGAAGCCGGCAAGAAAGGGTAAGCTGAGGCGTATATGCAGGTATTTAATGCTCTTTTTGCCCCCGCTTGTTTACCAACACGGCAAGATTTTGCAAGCCTACTTTAAAAACCGGTTAGACGCTCTGCGGACTCTTAGGAGTATTCCTTAAGTCTTTCACTTTAAGAGCCATTTAGGCTAGGTAACTAGATTCTCAAGTTACGAATCACTGGATTATGTTTACGAAGCGCTAGTCCTTACAAAACATTAGTTTAATGGTTTACTGCTGTGCGTGGTGTTCCGAGTTCTAACATGTTTGGAGACGTGTCGTAACGTGCCAACAGGTTGTGTTCCGATGTTTCTTTCGACTAGTTTATAACAGACGGAATAAGTGCGATACATGACTTGACAATTTCCAATGGTCCTTGGTGGGAAATGATTCAAATTAGGAGATCCTTATGCAATCTAATAGGTTTAGGTACTCAAGTTTGTAGCCTAGTAGGTAGGTATAGGTCACCATTCCGAATCAATGAGATCTCAATCCTGAGATAAAGATAGACTATTTGGATCAACTGCATTAAATGCAAATTCCTTAAAAAAACCCAACTACTAAAACCATGCCTAAGGCGTTTGGCAATCTGTCAAATCTGTAAATATTTGTTCAAAGGTGTCCGTTAAAACCTACTCAGCAACTGTTGATTAGCGGCCTTATATGGCCGTCGGCGTAGGCGCACAGGCTTGGCATAACCTCCCGTAAACTCAGGTGGGTAATTTGCCACTCTTCCATCGGGCTGTGTGACGTTGATACGTGTTGTGGATCGAACCTTGAAGCTTATAAAGGATTTTAAAACTGCTTCTAATCAGCAATGTGCAGAACCAGCTACGTGGAATTCCTTTACGAACTTTTGGAGGTATGTATACCTTTTATTTGAATGTGTAAAATGCAGAAGCAAGCAGTCATATGTCTTGCGATTGCGATTGCATTTGCTAAGCTCTTATGTACATATGACATTAAAATGTTGTACACCTATCAAACCTAACAACATTCCAAAGTGTTAACTTATCTGAAACGTGGGCCATTTTAGTAGGCTTCACAACTAAGACGGCTAACCATGAAACAGCTGTTTATTATCATTTTATTCTATCGCATAGCTTTGTCACTCGTTTAGCCAGCTTTTAGTATTATTTGATTAGACATTTACTTTTTCAAATATTTGTCACACGATCATATGACAAGCTTAAGTAGAAGTGGGTCAGCGTCTCGCCAATTTGTTTGTTAATTTGACTTACATCAGGACAGAAACTGATTCAGAACCAGTTAAACGAGTTATTCCTTTGTTTTATTTTTGTGCCAATGCTATAAAAGTACTTCAATTTTCTTTTAACTCCCAATATTTTGACGTTTAAGAATTGTTTAAGACTTGGAGCTAAAATCCATACTAATATTAAAAATGCGAAAGTGTGTCTGTCTGTCTGTCTATCTGTTACCTCTTCACGCTTAAACCGCGGTACCGTTTTGGATGAAATTTGGTATAGAGATAGTTTGAGTCCTGGGGAAGGACATAGGATAGTTTTTATCCCGGAAATAGGGCCCCAAGGGGATGAAGTGGGGGTGAAAGTTTATATGGAGCTACGATATAAACGAGTTCCACGCGGACGGAGTCGCGGGCAGAAGCTAGTTAATTATAAAAATATGTTTTTCTAATGCGTGTTAAATATATTAGTAACAAACACGTCAAAAATAATCACTGAACTTCCTTATAAGTGTACCTACGTGTATCACCATAACTATACTACATTATCCTGCAGATGGTATGACATTAGAAGAGGCAAATTGCCAGGTGTAATATAGCGAACAGCCTATCCTAACTAAACCATGCGATAACTCTTCAACCTAACAACAATGGATCTTAATCCATTACAATAAAGTTAATATTTAGCTGTCGCAAAAACGTGTTCAGATTATTTTAGAGATACTTTGTGTAATTAGTTTAAAAGACTTCAGAGATATAGTTAGCTAAGCGTGAGAACATTCCGTCTCTTTAAAAACAAAACGTCTCAAGTCTCGTCGATTTTCTAGTAAAATCGTGCGATTTGTATACGCGCCACAGTGTTGCCAATTTAATGATAACTATTAGCACTTTATTAATGCCAATAAAATGCGTTTTCCCTTTTTTCGGTTTCGTAAATTAGTCGCTTGATGCATTTTTATTTGCCACTAAATTATGTTGGCACTTAAAATAACTTTAGTCGATATTTTATAAGACAGGGTCCAGTGGTCTTTAATTAATGGGATTCTACTTTATTTTAGATAGGTTTAACTAGATAACTTCAAACTTAGAACTTTAAAAGAGAGAGAGAGAGAGAGAGACTTTAAAATATTATAAATTATAAGTGGTTATAACTTAACAATATAAGTGTCATTACATTGTTTTTCACCCATATTTCAAGGGGTAAAAGGCCTTTCATTGTGTTGCAATACTTTATAGGCTAATCAGATATAATGAGATAGCGAACGTAATATTGCATAAATTAATTTCACCTCCACCATTTCTACGATTCCGTGATGTCCCACATAAAGAAACGTGAATGCCGCGAGTTTGAGCCTTATTATGGATTCCGGTCACTACGTTATCTCGTCGGCAGGTCGCAACATGCTGAGTCGAGCTATGTGGATGTGGCCAAGTTTTTAAACGGTTTTTTACACGATTGTTAAATGATGAAGCTAACATCCTTCTGAGGCGTAGTCAAGATGAATACACAGTAGGGAAAAACTGTAGTCTTTGGGAAAAACGGTAACTTGTCGAAGGATGAGACCGATTATTATTATTACTATTTAGGTACTTACCCTATTAGATCAAACAAACAAATAATCAAGTTTTATGACCATACCTACCTATCTAAATTAGTTTGTACCGATATCAATAAGTGTGTCAGAGAATATGTTTTCTATCACAACCCCATTTTCCACAAATGTCAACCAAAACGTATGCCGGCCCCTATTGACACAAACTACACAACATAGACACACAACTTTACGATCAGCAATGCCATAATTACTTAATTAACCTGTAGCCATTTAATCATCCAATGCAATCCGTGGTGTAGATCTTGATTTGATGGTTGCGTAAAGGATCAGATAGATTCAGATTCAGATATTTATTAATAAAATGCAATGTTTTTCATGTCAGGATAGTAAATACATACCGTTGAATTAAAAGTGTTACCTACATGTATACTTATTTTATTTAACATTAAACATGATTTTATGATTATCGTAGCAATCATTTTAATTTGCAAAATTTGGGTCACCACACACTTCGACAAATTCGTCAACGCCATAGCACGCTAGGCTGGCTAATAGCGTTTTTAAATGTTTGGCATAAGCTGTGTTGTTTTGCACCAGTTTTAACACTGCTGGTAATGAGTTATATAATTTTGCGCCCATGACACCGAGTGATTTCCGAGTCTTTGCAAGTCTACAACTCGGAACGACCAGCAGTTTGCACCGACGAACCCTGGAATGAGTAGTGTACGTAGTGTTAGCCCTCACGTACTTGCAGGCAGTTATTTAATATGTATATGCTAGGTAGTGTTAGTATCTTGGACTCCTTAAAGAGATACACCGCCATGTTGGCAGTACTGCCGGCAGCGCGGATGTTATCTGTAGCGTTTAGGCTGGTAACATTTTATTTTAATTATGTTCCGTGTTTGTCATGAAATTATGGAGAATAGGTTTCTTCATAATTTCATGAATAGGCTTGAGTCTAGGAGTCTATGTATGTTTATATATTCGAGAAATTTTCTACCTTATTGCCAACGCCTTATTGTTAAAGTAGGTACTTAGACGTAGGCTCATGCAATATCTTGTTATCTAACCCCACATCTAAGCTAGCAATTAAACTGTACAACTTAATTATTAAATTAGTTAAGTGTAGATAGTAAGTAGCTATAAGAATGTACCTATAAGGCCGGCATCATCGCTCAGCGACGAAGGCCTTTTTATTAAATAAAGATTTTTTTTAAAAAGTTGCTGAACCAATTTTGATGAATGAGCTATCAATGGATTCGTTTTTTAAGGGGATCATGGAATTTGGGAATATTTTGTCGGGTGTTAAGAATAATTTCAATTTTTTTTAATACTAATTAATACCAATAACTTCAGAGGAGTTTACGTATCAACAGTTTTTTAAGCCCTGGAATCCACCCAATCAGCCGAACCCAGGTAATTTTACCATTAGGAATTCCAATCTCGACCCACGGTGATTAGCCAACGCTTCCGTTCTAGATAAAACGTTTGCGCAAAGAAATTAAAACGACAACGTAAAGAGGCGGTGGCCAAAAGGGGAACTAAGTGAGACCACATAGGATATTAACTTGGGAAGTGCGATAGTGGCGCCACAATTGTCGGTAAAGTTAAAATGGGCGTCGTTAAAATAAGAGGTTATGGGTAAAAGATGTTCTTAAGCAGGTTATAAGTATACTGGGTAGTGCACTCCAAATATAGCCGATTTCACCTTGCGCTCATCGGGTTTTTTTTAGAGATTTTCATAACTACCTACGGAGACTTTAACTGAACGGAACGAATTGTCAACCTAGCACGATATTTGTAGATACTAATTAAAACGTATGCAAAATGTGTTTAAGATGTATAAAAATGATAATAAATCAACCTATAAACGTCCCACGGCTGGGCACAGGCCTAGGGTTGCCAACTATTTTTGGGGGAGATATAGTATTTTCCATAAAAAAACGACAAAAATATAGTACACTGTAAAAAAATATAGTACTTGGCTGGGCATTGTTGCTATTTAGTAAAAAATCTCGGCAATTTGAAGCACTTCGTAAGGTCCCTCAAAATATAATATTTTCGCGTACTATATATTTCTTCAACAGTATATAGTACAAAGAGTCAAAATATAGTACAATACTATATAATATAGTAGGGTTGGCAACCCTACACAGGCCTCCTCTCACCGATGAGAGGGAACGGGCAGTAGTCTCAGTACTGTCAAATGCTGCAACTTTGCCAACTAGGTGCAACATTGCCTTTTCTTTAAACTTCATTTATCTCCCAAACTATTTATTCCTTACTAGCTTCCGCCCGCGACTTTGTCCGCGTGGACCCGAGATAAAAAAATCTTATATTTTAATCCAGACTATAAACTATCTTCGTGCAAAATTTCATTCAAATCGGTTCAGCCGTTTAAGCGTGATTATGGCAGCAAAAGCTCCATTTTACTAGCAACCCGTTTTTGCGGCAACATCTAAACATTTTCCAACCAAATCGAACCTTGCCGCAAAAACGGCAAATTGCAATAAATGTTAGTTTGAGAGATATTAATTGAAATTAAAAAAGGCAATGTTGCACCTAGTTGGCAAAATTGCAGCATTTGACGGTAGTTAAGTGGTATATTCAATTAGTAGCTAGTAACCCGTTTCAAGAAGCTACAAGTTTAAACAGGCAACGAATGTCAAATGGACAGTCTCCTCTATGTGCAGTCTGCGTAGCCATTTCGGACTTGTTAAATTGTAGCTTCGTAGAGAAACAGGCCTCAGGTCATTTTTGAAACAAAGATCTTCATCATATCAGCCGAAAGACGTCCACTGCTGGACAGGCCTCCCCCAAAAAATACCTAAGATCAACACAATGAAAAACGTAATCCACTAAGAAGCACAAACTAAGGAGTTATTGACGACCCCGTAGCCTAGCTGGTAGTGATCCTGTCTCCGAAGCCGGAGGCCCCGGGTTCGAATCCCGTTAGGGCATTTTGTGTGACGAGCACGAATATTGGTTCCTGATTCATGGATGTTTTCTATGTATTTAAGTATTTATTTATCTTTTTAAGTATCATCGTCTAATACCCATAGTTAAAGCTTTGCTTAGTTTGGGATTAGGTCGATTTGTGTAAGATTGTCCCCAAATATTATTATATTACTATTATTATTATTATTCCTACCTGATACCACCAATTTATTACCGGCGGTAATAGCTGGGATTTTTTCCCCGATCTTTTACCACTAAAGTACTTACTGGTAACTACTTGGAATATTTTTCCCATCTTTTAGCAACGCTGAAAGGTGTACTGAAAAAACCCAGTAGTTAGGAAAAAATCCCACCTTTTACTAGTGTTAACCCAAACGTTAGTTCGCGTAGCGCATTCCTTGTGGAATAAGCCACCATCAACGTAAGCCATTTTGAAGGAATGAATGAATGTGCTTGCCTTGCCTAAAACTAGAGAAAAAAAGATAAAATAAGTGATACATTGTTCAGGTTAGCCTTAAAAAGGAGTCCACTTAGCGTGTGTCGAGGCATGAAGTGCCACGACGCTATTTTCATCTATTACTAACAGTAAGTGTGAGAGGGACGGCTTTACGTCGGTAAACGGTACTGCTCTGGATATCATCTCACGTCGGTAGCAACACGCACACAACAAAGTTATGTAACAACAGATCAATGCGATAAGACTGTGAGAACTAGACGAAGCGGCAACTTGCACTGATAAGTTTTACCTTCGTATTACTTAATAGTCTTAATACAAGCCTGTCTGTCGGTGGCTTTCGTTGAGAGACATAAACGAATTTTAACGGCACGTTAGGTTAAAATAGGTTTGTTGAACGTTTTTGAATACGGCCATTACTAATTAATTAACCAACTACCTATAATATTTATTTAGTTAAAATAGAACCCCTGATAATATTTATATAATTCGTTAAATAGTGAATACAGCGGCAGTTAAACCTTTACGGCTTTGTCCGCTGTATTGTTTTTTATAGTAAATATATGATAAAAAAATAAGGATTTGAAGCGACAAGTTACAATTTTACAATTCTTAACTGGTAACAAACACTGAAGCTCTTGACCAATAACGACTGGCTATTAAATTTGATCAGTGTTGCCAGTAGACTTGATAAATTGCGAGGCGCCATGAAGATGGCAGGTATCGGGTAGAACGAAGTGGAAACAGAAGACAGGAAATTGAACCCCACCTTTATACGGGACGGGACTAAAACTTTTGCACGAAAAGAAGTATGATCATTGAATTTAACGCACAGATTCAAAACGACCGATTGTGCAGGTAAAAGCAACTGATACTAGCTCTGTATACAGTATACAGAATAAAGGTGGGTTAGACAAATGAAATTACAAAAACCTTTCTATGAAATGTAAAAAAATATGATTTTTAATGAAAACGCTGCGCTTACGCAACTAGATAAGATGGCGCCGTTTCCGGTGAGGCTGCGATATCCGGTCAGTCAGACTTCTTGGTTTGCATAAATATTTGCGATTGCAATTATGACTTAAAAATAGTATCAAACTGTTTACGAATTATTTCAAAAAAGTTAATAAAAGCAAGGAAACCTTTAATTATATAATTGTCCGACTGCTGGGTGCAGGATACAGGCCTTCTCTAATGAATGAGAGGAAAGCACCCCCCTTTCTGTATATACCTATAATACTTACTTGCAAAAAAATAAAGATGAATGTACAAGTGTTGATCCAAAAATATTGAGTCAAATGGCTGGCTCAACAACAATATGACAATTGTTCAAAGGTTGACTGGAGGATATCCCTCAAAGGAATAAGTTCGCCTTTGTAGTTAAATCATTTATATGCCATTGTTTTGATATGTTATAAACGGTTACTAACGTTATTTTGTACAAATCAAGTGCTTACGTAGATATGACATTTTGCACGTTTAAACGTACATAAACAAAATTATATGGAGGGGAAAAGTAGGCAGGTAGGTAATACCATTGTCCTAGTAAACTAAACTGACCCTCAACCCGCAATTCATAGTCTATTACAATAAAAACAAAGTATTTTTTGACCTAAAAAGAATCTACAACAATGTAGTTGAAGTTGCGCAGACGGCGGGCTATAAACAAATGAATGTCTACGCGTGATTCATGCCCGTGATTCATTGTCAACTTCATTGATAAAAGCTTGTAGGGCAATGGAAATGATGCATAATAAATCGAGTTAATAGGGTATAATACCTATCTGGTATACTTTATTCATTCAGTATTAAATTGAATTGTAAAGGAAACTGACATTTTCTAGTCTTGAGTCAAGAATGGTAGGTAACCAATTTTGACAGTATCTCGTTTTAATAAGGTTTATTTTTAACTATCTTAGTTTGATGCCAAGTTTGACTAGTAACCTCAATTTCACCGACAGGTGTTAAAATTTGCGAGCAAATACTATTTTCACGCAAAATTGACTGTAAATCAATTAGGCTCTATGCCTATGATCAAAATTATACTGCTTTTGTGATATGATAACTAGGTAATACGGAGATTATCCTCAACATACAAACTAAAGATAAGGAACGGACGTATCTAAAGTTAAATAATAAATAAGTACTAAAAATCGATAGTACCTACATAAGTATGTTTGAAGGAATCCTATGCCCAGCAATGTTATAGGCTACTGATGTTAATGATGAAATGTTTGAACATATAGTTGAGTACCTACTTACTGAGGTTAGGCACGGTCATTATTAAACGCATCAAAAACCAGTCAAGTTAACTCAATAAACTAGGAAGCAAATACACCCATAAAACTATACCCAACCACTAAAAGCTAAATTAACGTTCACCCATGTTACATTCTTAACGACTTGTACAAGCAATTCCATCTTAAGTTGGCATTTATGTCTCGCCAAAGTATAACCAGTGGCAATAACTATCGTTTTACGTCCAAGTAATATTTAATACATGCACTAACAAGTCACGGTCGGTGTTAAACTGACTTACTAATTAACTAGCTTCCGTAAGAATTCGTAGAAATAGCCGTTAGTAATCAAGATAACAAGTACCAATGACCACTGATCTAATTCACAGCAAACTTGTTCAATCTTTACTGCACAAAAGCTATAAAGCATTCTATACCAGTCAACCCTAAGGCAAAGCAGATACATCGTGCAAATTCACTCTATTCGGTTAAGAAGAATTCAAAATCGATCTACGAATGCCGAGATTTTGCGTTACATTGTCAAAAACCAAGATTGTTCTGTGAAACGATGTTCTGCTTTCATATCTACGAAGACATGAAATAATATCTACCAGATCTGCTCAAGGGTCAAGTGGCGACAACTCGCGTCGGAGGCCAAGACCCACTTTGGTAGGTGAGCAATTGAAGATAGATTTGCTCAAAAGTGATGAAAATGTTGATAAATACTCAGTTCGTTCTCGTTTAAGAAACACATTACGTGCTACTTCATCATCTTCATTATCATCATATCAGCCGGATGACGTCCACTGCTGGACATAGGCCTCCCCCAAAGAGTGCCAAAGAGACCGGTCCCGCGCCTCGCGCATCCAGCGGACTCCCGCGACCTTTACCTTTATCATCAGTACATTTTAATGGTGAAAGTAGGCATAATCAATTTGACGAACAAGGTGTCAATCTTAATGGTAAAGGGATGAAAGTTATAACAGCATCAAATAGTTTAAAAACACCTCTGAAATAAATCCACTCTTTAACACCTCTCCATTAATTTCTCGCTTAATTCAAAACTTTAGATCACTGCAGACCGCCGTCAGTATACTCCCTCTCTTTTTAATGCCCCCGAGAAAGAAGGACGACGATAGTTGAGAGTTCAAAACTGTAATAAAGATGTCTATTTACGTTTCGTCTACTTATAGTTGCATCGTTCAACATGGCAAGTTCGTAAGTATTAAAAATAGGTGTATGCTGCGAGTTGTTTGGAAAATTAGTTGAAATTTTAAAACATGGAAAACACCTTGCACGGCCTAATCTAACGCATTTACTATTGTCGTGTCAAGTTTTCATAAGTATTCGACGATGACACTGACATTACGAGAGGCTGTGAAGATAAAAAATACCAAATCCATGAGACTGTACAGATCTGATAATCTTTAACTCAGTAACGTCTATGTATGCCAAGCGGCGTCGAATAGAACTGTTTAATTTCACAGCCATACACTTCAGCCTCCAGGCATTTCAAGGATAAAAACTATCCTATGCCATTATCTGAATCTCGACAAATAGATGGTTTACACGGATTTAGGTTGCCGTCTTTACTCTGGACACAGCCAAAGTTAAGGGCTAAGATACAATACAACCTAATTTGGGGTGGCCTCACAATCCACATAAACGGCGTCTCCTTATATGCGTAAATGTGATTAAAACATAACTCGCATATGCTTAAATGCACATAAGAAATCAACTATTGATTACAGGAAAGACGACTTTTGTTTTAATTAACTCTGTTTGGCCCAGATATGGATTAAAACGAGAATATCATCTCCTCCTCTTGATCCACTTTTTAGTCAATCATTGCCTCGTGACAAGGGACAAATTGTATCAAATCAAAACGCGAACCTCCTGACCTTTTGAAGCAGCCACTAACCACTTAAGCTGAATTGGATGATACAGCTAAAGGGTAATTGACACCGCGGTTCGAAAGGGCCCATGCGCATATGTGCGAGCCCAAAGGGCGTAAACACAGATTCATTCTGACGTGACGTGACGCTCTCTGATCCGCTCTGACGTGTGACACAACAGGAGCCTTGCCGTCAAAGCGCAAGACGAATGTGTATGTGAAGACGTTTTTCGTGGCCTAGCCTAGTAAGATTGGCAAGATATGTATTTGAGAAGTTACTTGGAAATGGGTTATTTGAGTTTTAATAGTATCACTGGTTAACCGTGTTTAATATAAGATTTGGAAATTTTGTTTACAAGCGGTTTCCTTCTGGGTTTTTAAACTTTGTGGTGGAATAAAATACACATTTGATTAATTTTGCAATGCTGCGCTCTCCATGTAGGCTCCAAGCATCCTCTGCATACGTAGGTAATGTTCAAAACAAAGACAGTTATTAATCAAATATACAGAAATAGATGTTATGGTACTTGTGGTGATTCTTAAAGATCTAACATGTTTTTCTAAAAATTGTTGTTGGCCGCTACTGATGGATAACTTGGTAATGTTACAAAATCGCGAAAACTGGCGCAGCGGACCTGGGTCTGTATAATCTGCATAAGTTTATTTACGTGGTTTCCACAGATTTTATTAAATCGTCTATTCGACGGAACGTTAGGTACGTAACGTGACCCAATATGGGTTTCTTTCTGGAAAATTATTTTTATTTTGTATACCTACAATACACGTGGTCGTATTCGCACAGGAACCATGAATACGATACACCCTTTTCGCGTTCAAACAATTGAGCGTCGCTTGCGCAGATTGATCGATTGCCGGAAACCGCCGCTTGTGTCCGGAATAACGACCCATTTTAAATATTTAGCGAGTTACCGATGCAATTGAAACTTCTATTACGTGTGGGGCCTACAAATTACCCTTTCTATCACTTTATATGTTAGATACCTTATACATCTCCGTGGGTACCTATGAGATTAAAATATAACTATTTTAATTTTCACACTTGGAGACCCTAAACATCTCTAAGAAATAAGATTGTATTTTTTTTCTCTTATTGTATTTAACATGTAAACTCTGAAGCAGTTAATTATATTATGAATAATGTACTCATACTATTTTGAGTCTATAGATAGACATTTTGACTTGTAAAAGTGCCCTCGTGGCCTATTTGCTGAATAAATATATGAATTTTAATAAGTTTTTTGACACGAATAACTCTCAGAAACTACTCTAAAATCTTATGGCCGTATTCATAAACGTCCTACAAGCCTGTTTTAACTAAAATGGCGTTAAAATTAGTTTGTCCTTATCTGTCACTTTGACATTTGTGTTCGTAAGAAAGGGAAAAAGGACATTTTATTTAGCAGAGGCATTCTAAGTTTTATAAATAAGGGGGTTAATCTCTTATGCAATGTGATAAAAGTAACAAAGACACATCCGACATTTTATCTTATAAGACCTTATTGTAGCTAAAAGTTGTAATATGATTTTTCTATAGTCTAAACAGAATATCGATTATTTATTACAAATGTTTGAATCACCCTTGGGTGTGCCGCTTTGTTCTTGTGGGAATAAGTGAGGGTGAAAAAATTGCGCCCCATTCAATTTGTACGTTTTGAGGGTTACAATCACCCCTAAAAGTTTTTTAAGTGCTCGGGAAGTGCAAACTGCGATTTGATGTGATGGAAGTATTTGTTAATGGAAGTTTCTTTCGTCGTAATAATGCCATAATAATAGTCGATGCTGATGAAAATGATTTTAGAGTTCACCATAACGAAAATACCGATCTAACAAAATCAGTAAACAATACTTTTAATATGATAAAACAGGTGATAAAATGAACAGGTACTAAAAATGAATTATTTTATACAAATACCTACATGGAGTACTTTAGACTAGTCTACCTAGACCTCACAGTAAGAAATAATATTTCAGAAATTACCTTAATCATGATGAAAGCGTGTCTAAACGGCGACTCCCATGTCGGATATTGCGAAAATATTGACGTGTGCATTGCAACATGCGTTAATAAAACTAAACAGAAGCATCTCCGCTTGCAGCTCAAATAATTAAGAGAATAAAGACGCATATATTTTTTTGTTTTATTTTGTGATTAAAACAAAGGCCAAGGCCCCGTGACATAAGTCATAAGTAATTTATTCATAATATTCAAAATATTACATGTCATCATTCTTAAATTAAGTTGTACACGTTTATGGATATTCATATACGGCTATATTATTTATTATTTAATATCCGATGTATTTCACATTACTAGCTTCTGCCCGCGACTCCGTCCGCATACAACTCGTTTATATCGTACTTCCGTACAAACTTTAGACCCCCGCTTCAGTCCCTTGGGGTATGATTTTTATAATAATAAACTGCCCTATGTGATTCATTCTGAATTCATTCTGAATTTCATTCTGTGAAGGCTCCGGGATTCAAACTATCTCTGTACGAAATTTCATCTCAATCGGTTCAGCGGTTTAAAAACTTGGATCTCAGTTATCTGAATAAAGAATTTATATTATTATTATTATTATTAAGCGGGATGAGGAACAGAGGCTACGGTCACCGTGTACCACTAGGAAAACATCTACTGACAGTCAGTCTGTCACGCATTCAATCATGTAACTAATATCAAAAATGGCGGTTCGCGGTCGGCGCGAGCGCATGACAGCTATGATCACAGTTCTAACACCATCGTCTACGATAACTGTAACGTAATCTTTTATTACGGCGTTCTGACGGCTACTAAAGTTGACGCCGTATATAGATTCCAAAGAATAACCTTAAAATTGCCATTAAAATGAATAAAAAACCTACACTGGCAAACTTACACTCTTCCAAATAATGGACGTAGCCAAAAACTAGCTACGTCTATCATTTGGAAGAGTGTAAGTTTGCCAGTGTCGGTTTTTTATTCATTTTAGTGGCAATTTTAAGGTTATTTTTTGGAATCTATATACGCCGTCAAGTATAGGTAACATGTCATTTGTAAGTTTAACTACAAAAGATATCATGACCAAATACCCGTGAAAAGAATCTCTGCAATGTTATGGTTTGGAAACAAACATTACGTTTGTTTGTTCTTGGGAAACATCTGCAAGAAGTAAGTAGATGAAGATAAATATTTCAGTAACTATTAACTAAATGATAAATAAATGTAAAAAATATGAAAAATCTGAACTTTCAAAGCACTCGGCGGCCGTTATCAATACCAGGGAAAATAGTACAACAATATCAATACGCACCGCCTAGTTCCACGCTTCGATAGATGACATATAATATTACAAAGTGGCAGACAGGCCCTTATTGGCCAGACGGTAGTTAGATAAGGCATTCAATCAATAAATCATACATTACGCAATACCCTACTTTATTTTCAAAGTATCCGATTCCAATAATACGCGATAAGTGCGGAAGAAAGGTCGTGACAGGCCGACAAAAGAAAATTTCGAAACGCACTTTGGGTTTAATTTGTTTGCCGGTCAGTTCCGACTTTGTTCTCCGAATTGTATCTAGAGATCAAATGTCACTCAGATATGTATTTGTAACATTATTATCAAATTAATTTTATCTTTAAATAGAATTTGTTCTAGCTTCTTAACATTTATATTAAACCCTAAATGAGATATTTATTTTAAGCCTCTAGTATCTCACTGCTAAGCAAAGGCCTCCCCGGACTTTTTCCAATGCTCCCGAAAATGGCCAGGTTCCGGCCGTTCTTAAAAAAAAAACATAATCTCCTTTGAAAAACAACAAATCCCCAACGAATTAGACTGAGTGGGAATCAGATAGGTAGGTTCATTTAATCCATCCATCCATACTACTATAATGCGAAAGTGTGTCTGTCTATCTGTCTGTCTGTTACCTCTTCACGCTTAAACCGCTGAGCCGATTGAGATGAAATTTGGTATGGAGATAGTTTGAATCCCGGGGAAGGACATAGGATAGTTTTTATCCCGGAGATCATCCCCCGAGGGGTTGAAATGGGGGATGAAAGTTTGTATCGAGCTACGATATATAAACGAGTTCCACGCGGACGGAGTCGCGGGCAGAAGCTAGTAAATAATATTTACCTTAACAAACATAAGAAAAATACTTTAATCTTCGATAATCTTGATCGAGTAATGCGAATTGGTTAAACATTATCGTGTCTACATGAACATCTACCTAATTACGTGCTTATGTGCGTGCGTTCGCGCATATTTGTGGTTACGAACGATACTGACCGTGCAAAACGTCATATACATCTTTTAACAGAATTTATTATAGGCAGAATTTATTGAGTGGCTAGAAGGATAAGTCTGTCAAAAGTATTCCAATGACCTTGTTACTTTAGAATGAATCATTTGTTGAAAAATATTTCACAGACAGTATCTACAAGAATGTTAACTATTGAGTTGTATATTTAAATCATTTTGGTAATGATGACATATGCGTAGTTAGCAAAAAGATAATGTTAAAGTAATTACTTCTTTTTTTTTCGTAGAGTCGTTTACATAATACCGACTTGTACTTCATACCTACGTTATTTTAGTTGTTATTTATTTCCTAAACATAAAATACAGTAATAAGTCGAAAAAATAAGAAATCCACAATTTTTAGTTGTCACATTTATGTCCATCTACGATACAATACACAACACGACACATTTAGTATTAGGTACCTGTCTTTTAATAAATGCGAGTATAATAGAAGCATTAGGTAGCATCCGCATATGTCTACACTCTAATTAGAGATAAACAAATAGGCACTTGTTCTTGAAATTAAAACTGGTAACTTAACACCTGACGTTCCGACGACAACCAACTTAATTGATATCATGTTCCACATTCAAATGAAGTGTTCTATTTTCAAACGCCTTTTATTCGTTATAAAAACAAATCTGATTTTCTTTTTTTCAATTAACATGGTTAGGTTGCCAGCTTGCCAGTGTGAAAATAAATTTTGACGTTTGAAATGACGTTCGTAAACAATCGATGCATTAGCGTTGCGCTGAGTAATTGGTAATGTCAGTACATTTCAAGGCTTTAGTGAAAGAAAGGCGTATCTGACTGCGGCATACAGACACATGAGTCTTTATTGCACTGAAGAATACGTTTTTTATTGGCTAGTTGCATGAAACAATTGAATTCGGATGCGCCTACACAACGGTTATCAATATATTCTTAAATAGAAATGATTAAGGGCCGGGTGGTTCTAATCCGTTTGTAATCGTAAGAGACGTCCGTTAAAATCTGATTGTATGGGAGATGACAGCTGTCAGCACCATGTTGAACGTTTTCCAGCCCGTGAAGTACTGGCTGAGGTAAATTGTAACCCGTCCTAATTAATTTTGGATGAGTTTCGCCCATGCATTGCAAAGAACGCAGGTAAACCCGGGGATTACCCGTAACATACACACTTACATACTTACAAAGCTACGATCTCACAGACCTCTTTATAATATTAGTATACCTAGATTACTTACAGTCAACTGCAACAACATATACCTACACTACGTAGAAGACTTCGATTCTATTTCTATAAATATTGAGGCCCAAACACTAAATACGATAAAAAAACCATGAAGGCCCAAATAATAAAGCAAAAAAAAAAACATTCGTGTAAGTTCTATTGAGAAACACTAAGACGCATCATTCTTTTGTTTCATTACATAACGTGTGCTTGTAAAGTAACAATGTTGGTTCCATTGTTTCTTTAATTGTTACTTGACTGCCTGCTTCTAAACAAAATGCTTATTAAATGTCATTGATACAAATCGCTTTAATGACTCTATTTTACGCCTACGACTCCTATTATCCAATTGTTTCTCATTCATTATAATATGGCAGATACTGAAGTGAATGCATAGCTGTATTGGAAATATAAAATACAAGCTTCTGCCCGCGACTCCGTCCGCGTGGAACTCGTTTACCGTAGCTCGATACAAACTTTCATCCCCCATCTCTCCCCCTTAGGGTATGATTTCCGGGATAAAAACTATCCTATGTCCTTCCCCGGGATTCAAACTATCTCCATACCAAATTTCATCTCAATCGGTTCAGCGGTTTATGCGTGAAGAGGTAACAGACAGACAGACAGACACACTTTCGCATTTATAATAGTATGGATTATTAATTATTACGTAATCTGTAGTAAAAACGGTGGTCTTAAAATGTTGCACAAGGAACAAAACAAGTGATACACTGTTAGTAACAATACTTGCTATTAGCATAGTTGTTACGATGTCCGCTTAAGAACAGGCGGCTTTTTGTATAATTTTGGTGGGAAACTAGCGTACAGTTTTTACCACCAGAATTCTACAAAAAATTCGCTACAAAAATACTGTCTCTCGCTCTTTAATTTAGTGCGAGCTAGAGACAGAGAGCGAACAAGAAGTCCGACTTAAATGATTTAAGGTCCCATCCGCTCTATAATTATTTTGGTATTTTTTTATGTAAACATAAAAAAAGGTTGTTAAACCCATCGTCACCCCCAAAACTGCCCCTTAATTAGGGCTTTTCTCCTTTACGACTTTATGTATTCGATAAGGCCATCAATTGCCAAATTTGAACTTACTATGTCGAACGGTTTTTGAGAAAACTGCGTGAGACAGAGGAATACACTCCGACTGATCGCATAACTACTTTGGTACGGAACTCATTTTATAAAAAATTGCAATAAGCTACTAGTTAAGTTAAGAAGTAAACAAAACACTAACATCTGACAATTAGGCACGATTACGCCGGTAATCGCATGCGCACACGGGCCGACGTACTTCCGTTGTGGCCATTGACAATCACTTTTTTATCCACTATTGTCTCTGACAGAGTTTTTATTAATTTTGTTGACTGTTTTACTGTCCGTTCGTGTGTTAAATAGTTACTCGTGTGGTATTTTTGTTATTTAGTAATTAGAATAGAATGAATATAATTTATTTCAGTATAAGGAAAGGAACACAGTAATACAATTACAAAAAGTAATAAAAACAAAGGAAAAACTTACCTACTTCAAAACTGTTCACAACACTTCATGGTGGCTAACTTTGAAGTTAGATCAAGTTAACCATCTCACCACTGATACCAAAATAAATTTAAATTAAGTATAATCAACTAGAATTAAATTTTCACGTTATGAACGGCCTTTCCCATAGAAAACATTGTATACCAACCTAATGAGTCTAATGACAAAACACTGTCGTGTTTTGTCTTATTGTTCTTGCATAGTTATCTCAACTTTGTCTTTTATGAACTAATTGTCATTTAGGCATTCGGATGTGGAGGTTTTTCACCTTCTAAACATAAATATTAAAAAAAATATTCTTCGGCAAATACCAGATCCGTTAAAAACCGAAAATGGCACTAATTCTTCAACGTTACTTAACTACAAAATAATCATCTAATCGCAATTTAGGCTTACGAACCGAGTTCAACTTCACAATTTACTACGAAAATACTTGAAGACCACCAGTTTAACAAGGCCTGTGAGTCCTTAACACGTGTATGGAACAAGGGGTCACTTCGTAATGGTTTTTGTGAGCGTAGATATTTTGGGAACTCTGTTTACATTCCCATGTCACCATCGACACTGATATGCCATCGATTGTTCTGTTGCCATTCGAAATTGAACCGTGTTCACTAAGTATTAAGGTTGATAGGAAAATTGTTATGTTGGGTGCAGGCACCGTCACTTGTCAATCATTTTAAAGTTTCGAAAACAGTTTGTTTATGAGATCCAAAGTAATAAGTTAATTTGTTGTTTACATTGGATTTTATTTAGGGTTCAAAGCGGCTTTCTTTCTTGTAGATTTTTAACCCCCGACGCTAAGAGAGGGGTGTAATAAGTTCAACGTGTCTGTTGTCTGTCTGTGGCATCCATCTCCTAAAGGAATGGACCTTTTTTAATGCAGCTTTTTGTCCGATATAGCTGACGTGATTGAACACTGTGCTACTACGTTTCAACAAAATCGGTTTAGCCGGTTTTGAGATATAGAACTTTGAAATGAAAATGTCGCGAGTTTTTCAACTTTTCTAATTTGTTAATTATAATGCTAGTAGTCAACATTAAAATTATTATTTAATAAATCAAAATCTATGCCCCTAAAATAACGAGTCTATGATGAAAATACATTTTTCATAATCGTCGACTATAATCTTTAAATTAGAACCTCGCAAACCATAACGCAATTGAATAATTTTATTCTGACGCAAAAGTTTATGTTCTAAGGAGAATCAAAATAATAATAATTCAATTGCACACAGAACTAAAATGAAATTTGACAATCACGAGGCTCGATTTGCAGAAAGACATCAACGCGTTTAAAAAAAAAGCGGTTGGCTGCACTTCGTTTCAGCAGGGCGATTTTCAATAGATACCAAGTTTGTTTTATAAATTTTTATTTCCGTTGACTCGTAGAAAAAGTATTGTATACAATCGTTATATAATTAGCTTTTTAAGTCTCGTACCTTAATTAGGCCACTCAGAAAGCTCCGTGGCCTAAACGTGATACTTGACTGAAAAAGCATACATTATATAACGATTTCATAAAATACTATTGTGTATAACGGAACGCGTGAAATTAAAAAATGCCGACGAAATTCGGAAATTGAAATTTATACGTTCAAAATAATGTCAAGTCGTTTGTAATGTTGGCTAAATTAAAGCCAGCGCGGCGACCCACCGGTGACCGGACGCCAGTGTTGCAATATGAATAAATTGAAAGGACTAAAATAACTTTTTTATTGAGTCGAACATTGCAAACAATGTACATGACATGTGTTATGTAAACCCTTTAAAGCAATGTGGTATCAAAATTAATGTTACTAAAATAAGTGTTAAATGAAATGAAAAAAAAACACGACAGGAAACTACAAGTTTCTAACAGAATGCCTGTTGCTAATTTTTGTTTCCTTATAAGTATGTTAATTAGTTCTTTTACTTGGAAACAGTTCATTCCAATCAGTCTCATCAATGTTAATTTAGGTCTCGCAACTCACTTTTCATTCCTCTCTTTTTAATTCTCCAACTTTTATCATGTAAATTCGCGTAACGTTCGGAATTAAAATTCTGCAAAATTTATGCGTTCTTGTTATTCGTTGTTCACTTCGAAAGAACTACAGACCGCAAATTTTGTAACATCATTGCATCACGCATCATTAGGTCACATTTGCAAAAGTTGTCTCAATAAACTTAGCGTAGCTAAACCGTTATCGAATAAAAGGTTCCTATTAAATATCTAATTACCTACATAGTTAGGACACCCACGTGGTTAGATCGGGCACCCCCGCAAATCCTTCGATGATGAACCTTGACAAACAAATAATTGCCACTTGTTAAACATATAAACGTTCTGTTAAGGTATGGTATAAAATAATCCGGGTGTCTCAAACTAAAAGTATAAGCAACGGAGAGCAAATGAAATACATACTAAGATTATAAAGGCGAAAGTGTGTGTCTGTTTGTCTGTTACCTCTTCACGCTTAAACCGCTGAACAGATTTTAAAAAAATGAAAAGAATGTGGCATAGGAGATAGTTTGAGTCCCGGGGCCTTCCCCGGGACTCAAACTATCTCCTATGTCCTTACATAGGATAGTTTTTATCCCGGAAATCATGCCCTAAGGGGTTAAACGGGGGGGGGGGGGGGGGGGTGAAAGTTTGTATGGAGTTACGATATAAACGACTTCGTCGCCGCGGGCAGAAGCTGGTCTTCAATAAATTGTTAAGACAAACATCGCAGATCAGAACTTTTGATTGTATTATAGATCAAAGAAACAGTTACTTAGACAGTGAATATGCTCATAAACAATCATTGATTAGGACTCGTTAAGACCCCTCCTACGCTCTGAACCTGTCTTCAGGCCTCGTGGGCGGGAGGTTCTTTCTATGATTGCGTTTCGTAAACCACGTAGTAATAATTTGCATTCACTGCGTCGATATTTGATTGATTACTGACTACCCACGCAGTTTTAATGCATGTCCGTTAACTTGGTCCTTCGAGCCGGACTTAGAAAACAGTATTTGTAATTTAAAATTACGTGTTCTGCTACTTCTGCTGTTTTTGGAAGTTCAATTCGAGAAAGTTGACAATACAAAATAAGCGATGCCGAAGTTTTTGATCAAAATAAACCAGTAGCAACCGAAGCAGTTCCAACTGAATAATGTTTTACAAATGTCATCGTAACATCCTCGTTTTCATTCTCTATCCTCTACCAAGACTAATGGATTGAAAGAGACATAAGTTACTGGTATTATGTTGGATCTTGTGATCTTCCCGTCTTGTCATGTTTACGATACAGCGAGTTCTATAATTGAGCGATGCGGGAGAGTTCAACACATCGCACTCTATCTTTTTAGAATACGACACAAATAACATTCTATATTTGAAAATGTATACACCAACATTGTGAGCACCATCTCCGCAAGTCTCTGACGGAATTCTCACCTTTAAACCGTAGTTATAAGAGCGAGAATAGTTTTCAGTCGCAACAGGATCAGGTGCGTCCAGAACTTTGTAGAATACGCATCTTAAGGTGGTATGGTTATGCGGCAGTCCTGCCGATGACCACATGCATCAATGTTTGTAAATAGCACCCGCGTATTACGAAACAGTTTTGATCGTTTCTCGCGCCTGCTGCTATAACGTCCATCGCCTGCTCGTCTTGGTGGCAATATCGAGGGGCAGAAGCAAGCCGTTCAATGTAACAAGGAACGCAGGTGTGCTCATCTGTTGACAGATTTAGCGCGAGGAAGGCAAGTTGGCCGGTGACACCGAACGCCTAGCGGAGATGCTTTGAATGCTAGCAGATCTTTAGTTAGACTTGTTTACAAACAACTTTTTGTTTATTATTTACTGCTGACGACAGTTGTATTGTATATATCCTAGTAGGCACATACTAGACCTTTTTGAATGTCAGATCGGTGAAATAAAAGATGCATATTTTGTATAAGTACAACATATCCTACCTATGTTAAGTATTAAATATCCATATGAATGCATATTAAAACGTTGCGCTTTGGCGCTTCAAAGAATTAGCTAAGTTATGTGAAGAAACTCTGTTCAAAGGCTCGAACGAGTTTATTTGCCCATTCCATTACCCAGCTGGTTTGGGAAGTGAAAAATCACGCTTATCTCTACGCAAACAAGGAACGGTGGTCTACAGCGAGCCATCTGTTCGTTGCACCCATAAAGATAACTAAAATGTACCGCGGTGCATTCATTTTGTAGCAGCGGCTCTAAGCGAGCGCGCGTTGAAAATATTACGCGCGAAAAACAAATTGAAAAAGCCGCCATCTTGTGTTTTCGAACGATGTGTTCCATATTCGAACGCATGGTGCGTACGCTGCTCGTCGTTTTATATTCTCTTTTTGAGATGAGGTTTATTTATAATCGGGTTGTCCTATTTAATCCATTATGCCTGCGCGCGGGCAGTCTTAGCGGGATCGCTGTTAACCGTGGTTCTCGTTGAGTTAAACTCTCATTCAAAATGTTAAAATTATTAATTTTAAAAATTAAAAAAGTGACACATTTGTCAAAAGTGAGTTTGTTATTTACAGTGAAAAGTTTCTGAGAATAACAGAGGTGTTTATTGTTTGTTTGTTTGTTCCAGATATACCCTGATCCGGAATCGGAGAAGGCGATTATGGGATCGGTGGTGTACTGCATCCATCATAAGGAAGGATGCCAGTGGTCCGACGAGCTGCGGAAACTCAAGGTAAGGATAGTGTGTAGTATATTCAATATTTAGTGCAACTATAGTGATAGTGTAAGTAGATCACGAGTAATCGATCATTGTATAGGTATCGATACGTCATTCTTGGCACACTTATCTCCCTTTATTGTTATAATTACGTTTTCACTTTTTATCGTGTTTACTTAACATGTTTATGTTAATTTGGATAATGGACAGCGTGTTAATGACTGTTAGCTTTAAACAAAAGTTACGACATAATTGTTTGTTAATTTCGGTTGCTTAGGTATTTCGTGGGGAATGCATGGGAAAGCATTTCTCACCCGATTTTTTTAGCTTTTTTATTTTATAACCATTTAGATCTGGATCACTTTCCTACCGTCCATTAAATATAAAATCGGTTTTCTCTGTAGGTACTTCAATTATAAATCCGGACACGCCCACTGCTGAATAGGGACGTCTCCCAAGGAGCGACTTTGGGATTCTTTTTATTTCAGCTACTTACCTATTTATTCGGTCGAGCACAGACAGCTCTCGAAGGCAATTTATAAGACACGGTATCGCAACGCAGCATTCCAATACAAATCAGTTTGACGCTCAATTAAGTTAACTCGCCGTAGAAGTATTTGTGGAAGAACATGTCCAATATTTACGGACACAAATTCCTATCCGACCTTTTATTATCCGTATCTCGGTAACCGTGTAATGTTTTCAAATTAAAATATTATTATGAACACTTCGATATATCCTCAAAAATCTGGAACTAACAACAGAACCGGTTTTGTATCACAAAGTAATACTTAGGTAGGTACTTCATTTCTATGAAGCGGAGTAGAAAATATATATTTTATTTCAACTACTTGAGTTTTTTCTAGGTTATTGACATGACTATTTTAGTAGACGTTTTAGTAAAGACATAAGAAAGTTATTGCCAAACTATGTTCTAGACAAACTAGATTAGTTTCAGATAGTAACAGGCTGTGGAGAATCTATTCCAAATGGGCCCTACGCACGAATGTGTGAAGTTTCACCAAACTTTTACGCAAATTAATACGCTTTCTTTCCAACCAAACGCACATGATTAATATCTGTAGGTATATTAGCTGACTTAAAAGAGAAGAATTTCGCTTAATACCTTCCATACAGTGGCGGCGCGGCGCGTGAAGATTTCAATGGGCAAAAAAAAATGTTATGAAATCGGCTGGTATGGGCGCTCCGTAGCAGTGCTATTTTATTACGCAGGGAAACAATGCCAATAGATCGTTGAACATGGAATCAGTTGATTAAATTTCCCAACTTGTCGCCAAAACTTCGGTCCGCGCCTTAAATCCTGATCGAGATTGGATAGTCAAATTAAAGGTATAGGTCGCACGACCATCCATCTTAAGGCAGACCCGTCTAGTTAAAAGAATACAAGAGATTCGGTTCTCGTCGACAAAAATCGAGATAGTTAGATTGTCCGATGTGAACAGAGATCGCAGTACTGACGACTAAAGTGACCATGTATATCTTCCAGGCGCACTTGAACACCTGCAAGCACGACGCTGTCCTCTGCGCAGCGCAGTGCGGCGCCATGATACCCCGTGTGCTCATGCAAGATCATCTGCGGTACACGTGCTCCCGCCGGCGGGCCAACTGTGAGCACTGCGGGAAAGAGTTCTCTGGGAGCGCGCTCGAGGTAAGAACACGTGTGTAATAAAACCCTCCGTGTATTATCAAACGGCGACTGCGATGGGTTTGGAGGTGCCTCCGCCAGACAGCTAATCTTCGCTGCGGAGTGTGGGTCCTTTAGAATATCCTGTAAACCTAAAGCACAATAGCCAAAGCTGCACTTAGGAGATTCCCGTTTACTGGCAACAGTGCATCCAATTCGAAATCTAGAAATTCCATGTAAGTATCCAGGTCTTCATAGGAACTAAATATATGTATCCATTTCTAGTCAAACTACACCTCGCCTGGCTACTGGATGCCATCAAAGATGTGCTGTGGCAAATCAGTGAATTTTCCAATATTTTGTACATGTGTGTACTTACTACTTTACGATGAATTCATTGATTGAGTATGATTATTGCGTTTTTCCTAAAACATGACCCTCACTATTACTATTACTCCGATCCGTATTGAACAATTCACCCGTCCAACCTTTCGCTTTCGTGCAATGCCGCCGAACTGTCCGAAATGACGTCACCATTCTGATTCCAGGAGCACCAAGGCAACTGCGGCCACGAGCCGGTGTACTGCGAGAACAAGTGCGGCGCCAAAGTACAGCGGCGGCACACGCAGCAGCATATCCAGCAGCACTGCAGCAAGAGGCTCGTGCCGTGTCGGCATTGTGCGCAGCGGTACACGCAGGTGAGGGAAACTTTGTGAATCCCTCAACTGAGGGTAGCACTTATGGAGACGGAAATCTTTTGAATCTCACTGAGGATAGTGACTTACTCCATGTTTGTTTATTGTATCCGACCGTGTTTCGATCTGCCGATGTAACGGATAAATCCAGTTCAATGTCTGGTCTGAATGTCTTTTGTACTTCGGTGGGAGAGAAAAATTTAAATCCCGGTCGCATTCGATTAAAAGCCTTGGCTGTATGGCATATTTTATTGAGACTTATCCTGATTTTCGTTCCACAGGACACAGTGGCGGCGCACGGAGCAACTTGCGCGCGCGCGCCGGTCCCGTGCCCGCAGTGCTCGGCCGCGTCTGCGCGCGACGAGCTGGAGACACATCTCAGAGACCATTGCTCGGCCGCCGGCGCTTGCGCGTTCCGGGATGCTGGCTGTCGGTTCAAGGTAATTCGAAATTTATTCTGAAAGGTGTAAGGGTTTTTTTACATGTTACGCAAATACAATTACGATGGTATCATTAAATGACGTGAATAGGGCAATAATGAAACAATGATTAAGACTAAACACACGACTCGACAACACGAGTGTGAACAAAGATCTGACTCATAGTTAATGATTACATAAAGAGACGTTCTTCTCCATGGGAGACATCCTCAACAAAATGTATCTGCTGAGTGTTGGTTCAAGGCATACAACGGGAGACACAGCGACTGAATCTACGGTTGTTACGGAAATATGAGTACCAAAGCGAGAGAGCGGAGCGGATGGGGACCTTTTCACGAAATAATTAATCCGTAGGAAAAATCGAAATAGTAGAAAACTCATTAGGGACGACGAGCCCCATGGCCTCGAGTCCAATGCCAAACCTAACTAGATTATAACGAGATTTCATGAACCATTCATAAAATGGCAGTTGGGCCTTGAATTAGTAGCTCATTATTTTCTGGTTCTTAATCGTATTCCAACCCATATTAATCCATCACCTTTCCAGGGCACACGTCAAGCCCTCGACCGTCACACCGAGGAGTCCTGCCAGCAGCACCTAGCCCTGGTCTCCGCGCTGGCCTCCCGCCAGGCGCGCCAACTGGAGTCCCTCCGGGCAGCCGTGACGCGTCTCTCCGTCAACTGTTCCGGAGCCCTGGTGTGGCGCATCACGGACTGGGCGGCCAAGATGGCGGACGCGAAGTGCAAGGATGGCGTCGAGTTGGTGTCACCCGCGTTCTATACCAGCCAGTACGGGTATAAGTTGCAGGTTAGTTTCCATTATTAAGTATCTGGAATTTATGTCTTCTTGCGTTAAGTTTGACGACCGGTTTTACCTAGTGGGTAGTGACCCTGCCTACGAAGCTGACGGCCTTGGGTTCGAATCCCGGTTAGAGCAAATATTTGTATGATGAGCACGAGTATTTGTTTTCGAGTCTTGGATGTATTTATACTTTATGTATTAAATACATCGTCGATTGGTACCCATAACACAAACCTTGCTGATCTTACTATGCATGGACCTAGTACGATTTGTCTAAGGTCTCCTAATATTTATTTTGTAAGTAGTAACCATTAGTACGAACATAAAACAATTTAGGTTAACGGTAAAGTTCAGCAATAGAAACTTAGCACCGTCCATGTTATACAATGCATTTTAAACCTACTCCCATATGATAGTTGTTCTTTACACAGCCCGTGAAAGGTTATCGAAAAGTTTATTATATTCATCAAAGTGCTTCTGAAGGGGTAGTTTGATTAATATCACTCTCAGTATTAAGAGCTTAACACTCAAACAGGCATGTCGTTAATCAAACTGATTTTATTTTTAGTCTGATTGATGTATTACAATGTTCATAATATGATTCTTAACCCTTTGTTTACCAACACTTGTTTCCCCCAGTGACTAACCGCTGTTGCCAAGCCCGAATTAGCCCACTTACTCACTGATCCTTATTTAAATCGACTATCAGAGTACGATGACACATATCGAGAGCGTAACACAATAACATCGTTTGCTCGTTAATCTTTTGTGTTTCAAGTTTTATCGGGCATTCCATGTTTTATTGATCATTTCGATTCTCCTTTCTTTTGGTGTTGCTGCGTTTCACAGTTTTTGACAACAGTAAAAATAAATAAAACATTACCAACAAATAAAACTTAGGAGAAACCTGGATAATGTCAAGCTGCAGCTTACTTTTAAATAAGTACCCAGAACCAAAAAAGGGACGCTAATTGACTAATAGGAAAATTGTGACGTCACTGTAGGTATGTCCTCACCTACTAACTCCAAAGTCTTACTAATAAGTATATCCTCTAATTATCTTGCTCCCATCCAGAACAATGCTGAAAGCTTAAAAATGGTGCAATCCTTCATTTCCCTTTCTCAAAGTAACTTTTTTTTTCAGGCATCACTATTCCTGAACGGCAACGGAGCTGGAGAAGCCAGTCACATGTCAGTCTACATCAAGATCCTTCCAGGAGAATACGACGCTCTCCTTCGCTGGCCTTTCGCTCACACCGTCTCTTTCACACTCTTCGACCAAAGTGCCTCTCCAGACAGAGCCTGCAACATCGTGGAGTCCTTCGTTCCTGATCCAACTTGGAAGAACTTCCAAAGACCCTCGAAAGAACCTGACGCGCTAGGGTTTGGGTTCCCAAGGTTTGTCTCACATGAGATGCTGAAGAAGAGGAACTTTGTCAAGGATGACGTCATGTTTTTGAGGGTTAAGGTGGATCCTAGTAAAATAGTTGCGGTTTAGGTTAAGATACTTTAGGAAATTAAATAACAGACCTGGAAGCTTACAGTTTTTTTGCTATAGAATCAATGGCTGGATACATTTTTTTTTATTCTGCGTGCAGTAACATCGGGACTTAGACACGCCAGCAGATAGAGCACAAAATTAAATTAGTCATCGTTATTTAGTATTAAAATATTTAAAAGTCATAGGTTTAATGTAAATATTAATTAAGTTTATATTGTAATTTAATGAGTATTTCTGTGAATATTTGTAAATATTTATAGGTTAGTAGCACATTTGATGCATTGTTATCCTTTCACTGAAGATCTCTTGAATTTTATTGCCGGCAGACGGACGTAAGGAACTGAGCTGTTTCAAAGGAAAATCAACCTTATTTTTAAATAAAAGAGTGGGTTCACATTGAAAAATTCATGCAATTAGGGTGTTAGTGCCATAAGAAAGGACACACGTTTTTATAGGCTACTGCAAAAATAGTGTGTTGTCAAATAAGATACGTTACGCGGTTTTGTCAGCCTTGAAAAAAACATTAAAGGCTTTTTAAAAATCGCCAACGAACCATAACCTACAAAAAAAATCTTCTTTGAAATGAGTCAAGTTCCGTTACTTCGGCAGATCTTTGTAAATAGAACTCTGTTTTAACAAAAAATAATTTATCCATAAAAGTTGAGAAATTTATTGTAAATACAACTCTGTCAAAAAAACAAATATTTGTAAATAAGTTTTTTCTACTTTTTAAAAAAGTTTCATTATCTGTGTGTATAAGCTGGAGATAGACCAAAGTGATAGCTTTGTCAGGAGCGAAAATTAGGGCGCTGTTAACTTATGATTGTCGATAGAGAAGACGGATAACCGACTGCAAAAACCATATTTTTTAAATTTTCACACATCAGGCCATGATATACCTAGTATATATCTTTTATATGAGGTAGTTGGATAAACTTAAGCCTCTCACACACTGGCGCGACCTCGCTGCAGCGGTCAATAGTAAACATCACATTAGCTGTCAAATTTACTGTTAACCGCCACCGCAGGCCGCGTCAGCGTGATTCAGGCCTAATTCGCCTTTTGTGTAATTATTTGAAAAATTGACGGTAGTTTTACTTTTTTGCAAACATAAGTTTCAGACGCTTCGTAATTTCTTTGCAGCAAAGTCTATCAACATTTAGGTAACAGCTTTAGCTGTCATTATCTGTATAGGTATATTTAGGCATTTAGCATTGATTTAAACGTTAAATCATTTAAACTACACAGAATTGCTTGAAGTTCTGAAATAACTATTGTACATAATTCTTGTCATAATTAGTTTTTTTTTGTGTGCGTCGTTTTGACTGATTTCTTAAATTGTTAAATTGTCAGATCTCTCATAAGTTTGCTTTAAATTAATCTCAACTGTAATTATACATTCCAATTAAACACTAAAATAAGCTGTGTTAAAATTCCGTATTTTTTCATTTACTTATTCTGCGTGTCACTTCAACTTTAGCGAGATAACTGGTACATTGCAGGACAATTTTGAGAGTCTAAACTTAGATAACTTTTGATAAGCATACAAAATTATCAGATATGGATTTGGCTTACGTTAAAATAAAACCCCACTATTACAACTTAAACTTTCAATTTTCCTACAATTATCAATATTTCTCATTCAAGTCTCATTCAGAGCGGCTACCGCGAAAAGTCAACTACATGCATTCAAATATTTCTATCACTATCGCACATGCTTATTCGAGCGACAGAGACGGAGGAATAACGTTTGTTACGCGGCCGCTCAGGTTTACTTTTGAACCAAGCCTTTTATGCATATTTTCAAATGTCATCTCATAGTTTGTTTTTGCCTAAGTTTAGTGAATAGCTAACGAAAATAAGACTAACAAAATAGTTAAGTTAGAATAAAGCGTCTACGCTTAGCAGTAAGAACTGTACATGACCTTGAATTAAGATGAAAATATATTTTTTTCTTAAAATACATTTGCCTTTTTATTGTGCCGTACATGGTAATTATTAGGGCCGGGTTTCATAGGGGCCAGGCTGTTATCTGGCATGCCAAAAGACGCCTAGGCATGTCTCTGAGCGCCTCGGCATGTCTAAGACGCCTTGGCATGCCTGAGAAGGCCCGAGGGATGTCTCGGAATTCCCAAGCACACCTCGGCGTACCTGAGGACGCCTCGGCAATAATTCCCGTTAGTGTGGGCCTGCGCGTAGGTATACCGAAGGATCCCTTGCCGTGCCTTGCCAATAGTGGGCGCCCTTAAAGACCTAATTGACGACAAGAGATCGTTGTAATAATATCGTTCGTCGTCGTTGTATTGTTGTATAAAGCCGCCAGTTGCTACAGAGTTGCATGATATAAACCAGTCTAAGTAGTCGCACAAACATACTGGCCAGAGACGAATGCATGTCCGACATTACCGCGATTATGCTAGCTAGGCAGATGGTCCTTCGAACCGGATGTTATCACTACGAAGATACTTTGCTGCTGCTCGCGCGGCTGTGTCCGCTTATTGCAAAGAACGCAGGCAAACCCGCGGGGTAAAATATAGCCTATGTACATCTAGAAAGTCCGTTCTATTCACAGATGAATAGGTTTCGGAGTTAGCCTTAATATACAAATACAAACTAGGGAATGCAATCTCGATGAGACTGAGTCTCGTACAGTTTTCATACGATATCTCGCGAGATTGAACTTTCCATATAAAACACTATGCGAAAAGTTTCATCTTACCATGATTACCGAAATAAAAACTATCCTACGTCCTTTCCCGGGATTTAATATCCATACCAAATTTCAAATCGGTTCAGCGGTTAAGCGTGAAGAAGTAACAGACAGACGGACACACTTTCGCATTTATAATATTAGTATGGATGTAGCACTAAAACTGGGTCGGTTATCATAACTCGTAGATTGCTTCCAAGATTTAAGTGTTGGTATTATAGCGATATTGTCACAATACGATACACAAACAATTGATTAGACATTAGTTATAATTAATAATAGTCGTAATAGTATTAAGGTTATCTAGGAGCAGAAAGTCGTCATACTCGAATGTCTAGCCAAATTGGAACAACCTATGACTTGTTCCAATTTGGTTAGATATCAATAAGAAGTCTGGGCCACTTCACAATCGTACGAAGTAATAAACTTCTACCAATGAAATCTCAACTGTATTAACTTTACGCAAACGTACAATTTACAATGCGTTCTGCCGCGCGATTAACACGAGAATCTGTCAAATAATTGACTGAAGAAAATCGAACAATTTGAGTATTCTATTAACGAAGTTCTACACAATTGGAGATATGTCGAGACCCTAATTGATATGACGTTTCATGAGAACGTGTGGACTTATACTAGCGACCAGCGATGTTGCAAAAATCTTCATTTCGTTTCGGAGATTGTAATTTAGTCTTGACGTGTTTGATGACTGCCTGATATCATACCTCGACATTTTTTATTTAAGTTTTTTAGTGTTTGACCGCAAAGCCCGCAGTCACATCTGCGGATGTGGATGCGTCCGCACATGTGAGCCTCGAAATATCCGCATCCGCGATGTCAATAAAATCGCATCCGCATCCCTTGCCAGCTACTAATGGCGTGGCATCGACACATATTCTTGGTCAAGTTGAAATGGGTTACTTTTCCTTCAAGATCTGTAGATTAAGGTGCCTAATTGTTTCCAAGAAGACAAAGCCCGCGAGCTACGTGCAATTTTTTGGCAGTCACTTCCCCCGGACAACTTGTGAGAAGCTTAAGACAGTTGTATCATGAAGCCCCGTGGACGGCAGCTGCGGCTCCGTCGGTGGGTTGCCCAGCAGCAGCCTCCCATACACAAAAAAAAAGCCCCCGAAATTTACCCCCGATTCATTTTATCATCCAATGATAGTTAATACAGTATGTTGACTAAAAAATCGTCAGCTGACTGTGTACAGCGGCGGAAAACCCGTCAGCGGGTCACTTGAAGATTTAAAAATATATTCCTACTATAAACGCGCGGTTAAAAGTCCGCAGTAAGCTCGGCCGAATATCACCTTCCCATACAAACGTAGTTACGCTCTCATTTTAAAACTACGTGTTGGATTGTGACGAAACTGCATATACAATGACATGAGGTATATCTATGTCTGTAATTAGTTTATATGGTTCCAGTTTATAAAACAAACGAAATACAGCAAAAACAAGTTTTGTATGAAAAACTTAAATTCGCTGTATTTTTTTTACTATGACATCTGAAGCTACATAGACCAATTACAGACATAGATACACCTCATGTCATTGTACATGCAAAGTTTCGTTAGACTCCAACGCCTAGTTTTAAAATAGACCGTAACTACGTTTGTATGGAGAATCGAGCTTACTGCGGAGCTTTTAAAGCGACGGCGCGACACTTTGCCATGCACTTCATAGCAGGCGTTAAACTGCAATTTTTTTTTGAAAGAAAAACAGATTATTTTTTGCGACTGTTGGCAACAGTAATTTTAATTATTCTTAGTCTGGCCAGGAATTTTCTAGCCAACTCATTGGCGAATATTTTTGAACGTACTAAGTTCGGTATAAAATACTGTTCATCCATTAAGAGTCCGCAGTAAGCTCGATTCTCCATACAAACGTAGTTACGCTCTCATTTTAAAACGACTAGCTAGTTTGCTCTGAAACTTTGTACTTAGAATAAGTCAAGGTATATCCAGCTCTGTAATTAGTTTATGTACCTTCAGATACCATAGTAAAAAATACAGCGAATTTACGTTTTTCATACAAAACTGGTTTTTGCTGTATTTCGTTTGTTTAATAAACTAGATCCATATAAACTAATTACAGACCTAGATATACCTTCATTCCTGTCATTGTATATGGAAAGTTTCGTTACAATCCAACACGTAGTTTTAAAATGAGAACGTAACTCCGTTTGTATGGGAAGGTGAAATTCGGCCGAGCTTACTGCGGACTCTTAAGCCTCTATTAGCCCAAACCCTATCTCTGTCTTGCACTGTAGGCATGTTCCTGGTGACGAGTAAGGGCCCTTGAGGTCCCGAAGATGTCCTTTGTTGATGGGACCTGCGTTTGTCTCTAGCTGTCAACACAGCAAGTCTTCAAATCAATAAAGGGTTGGCAACGCGCTTGCGATTCTTCTGGAGTTGAAAGAGTTTACGGTGACTGCTGCTGCTAGCATGCCACATGGTAGAATAAAAACATACCTTCAATAAATCTTATCTCACTATATTCCTTAGACAATTAACAGAGGGAAAACTTATTTCTATAAGTTCTGGGAGCTGCCGGACTGGCTAAATGTGCTGGTGTTTAGACTGGAGTTTGGAATGTTCTTGGCCGCCATCTGAAACAAGGTGTTATTTATTGTTTAAAGAGTTTTGCACAAGTTTACTCAAATTGACACCAGTTTTGGCAAAAGGGGTAGGCAGAGGTGAAAATATTCTAGCCAATCACCCACCACATACTATCATACTTTTCAGTCGAACTGTATAAAGGTGTCAAGCTCGCTTTCATCATGAGATTGACTGTTTCAAACTTGTAAAAAGACAAATATCTTTTGTTTTTGTTTAGAAATTAGTAAACACTTTCACTGCCAGGAGCCCTCCTAGCGGGCGCCAACGCCGTAGTCGCTTCGACATACGAGAGAAACCACGGGATCGGCTGTGAGCGTAGCGCGTAGCGATTCTTGCCAGTGAATGTGTTAATATTAAGCTACATTAGTTGTAATACACAAAAAAAATATATAAAGAAGAGCTTTCTTTATTGGAAGTTGTCAGGACTTGCTGTGATGAGTCAGGGAGCTGTTTTTGTCTTATACTGTCAATACAGCAAATCCTCAAAACAACAAAGAGACATGCAGACATGATTTTTCTTTGCAAGTGTCAGTATCAGTACCCCTGTTTGCCACTCTTCTGAAATTTTTATTTCAGAAGAGTGGCAAACATGGGTACTGACTACTCACCATTTGTATCCTATGCAATTCATCCATGGCTTCAGGCAATAAAGGCTTTACAGAGTTAATCTCCATCATCGTCAAATGGTCCAATCTACCGTAGCTGCCTCCAGACTTCATCAGGGCATCCATAGATGTCCGTAGCTTCGACATCCGGATGTCCCATATGTCTTTGATTATAGTCTTTATCTCTGCCGCTCTGGGGACGTCTTCGGGGGCTGTTCCGAGAATGAGTTTGGCTTCCACCATGTAGTGTTCGTTCGGCATTTTTGTGAAGAACCTGGAAAAGTTATGTGTAGGTTACAACAACAGTGTAATTAATCCCTATCACAGTACACACAACAACCCTGCATCTATCCAGCGAATGAAAAAAACTATACAATGCAAGCTCCTTATCTACCCAAACACGTGCCCAAAACCCGGTATGCGCATGTTCGAACTAAATGGCTGCCGGTTTTGACACCCCGCCCCCATCCCCGCATAATGGCAATGGCACCCATTCTGTGGGGCCGTTTTGCCGCGCTACTTGGACTCCCATGCTTTTTACGTTCGCTGCATGTTAGGGGGAATGGTTGTTGTCATTTAACATTTACCATCCTTGGCAGGTAGGCTTGGTATGTTGGCCTTAATGAAAACTTCACTATAAAAATCGAAGTAAGTCCTGTCGGGGGCTACAGACGAAGATGGTTTATTTTTCCATTATATTCTTTCTCTCTGTATCATATCGCCAAAGTAAGTTACCTTTATAATGCAATAAATTATTGATTTTACAGAGTAATAGCTTCTGCCCGCAATTTCTTCAGCATGGAATTTGTTTAGGTACTCTGTGTACCTCCATAACAACATTTCATTATATGTCTCAAACTGGACATTGTAACACAATTTGTATAAATAAATGAGATTTGATTTGATTTGATTTGAAACTCTCCCATACCAGATTTCATCTTGATTGGTTCATTGGTTTAAACGTGAATTTGTAACAGGTAGAAGTTACGTTAGTATGCATACTAATAAAATAAATAAAAAGCCTTTAGTTACAGTTATTGATTTTGTTTCACATTATTCTACCTTTCCACTACTTAACAATTTTTAACTTCTGTGTCCGTCTGCCCTTCAGCAGACTTCCTGCAGCCTTTTTCGCTCGCTCCGGTCTTGCCAACCCTGCTCCATGTGCATCCTGCAACTTGCCTTATACCGTTTTCCGATCTCTTCTGGGGCCTCCCGGTTTTGTTCTTCCCTCTTTAGGGTACCATTGGGTGACCTGTTTGCTCCACTTGTCTGCGCCTTGGATAATGTGTCCGGACCACTTCCATTTGATATGCATACTAAGGTCTTAAAAATAATTGCTTACAAAATGACAATACTTTGTACAAACAATTGCAGATTTGGATGCCATTTTTGGGTAATTAAGTGGCCCCAGACTTTAAAAAAATACTCAATTAAAAATATCAACCAAGCCAGCAAGAACATAGTCATTGATACAAAGACTACTTAAGCGCATACCTGGGAAAACAAAACTTATACTTTCAAGTCAACTAACCTAGACTGTTTCTCTTGCTCCTTAATATTTTCCAAAACTTCGATATCCATCCAGTCAGGGGGCACCATTCGACACTTTTGCTTCTGTTTCAGCATCACAGCTAACCATAAAGGCACATTCATGGGCAGACCGGCACGAAACGGACCGAATTCGCCGCATATTAAGTAGATTTTGTCGTAAGTAAAGTTCGGTATGATACTGACTATTCTGTTCTCGCCGATGAATTCTATTTCGTAAGGATCCATTTTTTATGGATTTTAACTATATTAATCTAAGAAAACACGGTTGGCAATGAGTAAATAAACAATTAAATAACGGGTGTTGAGGTTAGTACTTATTCACTACTTAGTTTCGTTTAGTTGTCATTGACAAAATAGCAAGCGCGGGAAAAAACAGATGCGTTCAGTAGCACGGAGTAAATTAAGTTTTATTTGATCGGGAAAAATTTTATTTTATTTTGGACGTGTTTACTGAAAATCATTTTTATATTTGTTTTTTTTACATGTATAAATAATCATTGGTTTTGCCTGAATATTATTTAAGTTGTAGCAAAATAACACACCGTGAAATTAACAAAAGCGCCACCTCTTACATTAAGCGTGTACTTTTTAACCAACTAAAAGAAGTTTCTGAGTCGGAATCTTCTCATTGCTATCTCTGGAAGGTTTCCATAATACTCTACAAGATGCCGCTAAGAACCCTATTTCACAGAATCTCCACCACCGGTTTCTTCACGGTCAAACTTTTTCAATTCGAAACAGAGGAAACATTTAAAAAACTAAACAGACGATCATTATTTCGAGTACGTGAGAAATTAAAGTCGATTTATGACGCGATCGAAGCAAATGGCTTCGAGCAAAGTGCAAACTCCTAATTACTAGCAGTAAATTAGGGTGGTCGGTTGACAATGTCTCAGACGGTTAATATTTATGGGATGACGGGGCCCGGACTTTTGCCTCCCCAACGTCTGTCATAGCATAGACTATAGAGTTAAGGTTTGTTTGAAGGACTTCGTACCTTACTGGGGTATTTTATGTGTAGTCGGTGGAACCGGGTGTTGAGTGTCATAGTTAAAGTAGGTAGCTACTTTATGCATGTTAATTTTAGGGTAATATGGCAAATAGGTTAGATAAAGGCAGTGTAGGATAATAATAGGTATGGTACAAAAAGTACCTAAGCTAGCCATAATAAATATGATTATGTTAACTTGTGATTACTGATTACACCCAGTAAAATCAATATGATAATTACGTCGTGCAATAACTTCTAAGGGCAAGGGAAATAAATATTTGTACATTGGTAGGCAAATGAATGAAATGAAATGAAAATAATTTTATTCAGAACAAGTCCATATAGCAAGCAAAATAAATTAAATACAAATTAAGTAAGTATACGAAATTAAATAAAATTAAATAAGCATGAGTTAATTTTGCCTAACGCTTTTTTATGGAGTAGACAAAACATTTTATCGTAAATAAACACCACCGTTAATCTCTCCCCGAAACGTGTAATAAGTGTGAGTGCGGAAAATTTATAAAATAAAAGCAAGCTCGCACGGCAAATAAATAACAAATCTGTCTGCACGAGCGAAAAAACACATTGTCTCCTCAGACATCTTTCTCCTTAAATCTGCATACAAATTCGTGAGATCGCGCGCAAATTCACCCAGTCATTTAAAACCCATTCCGTTTCTGGAAAACGCCGTTTTTTGCCCATAAATATGTCTCGGTGACAGTCAGCATAGCGCAGCGACATCTGGCGGCCTGATGCGGCGATGTGTACCCTAGTCACGCCGCTCGATAATAGATGGCGCTGTACGTCACTCAAAGGGAATTCTTCGTTTCCACTGCATTAGCCGTGTGTAAATAACAGAACGTTGCTTTTGGGATAAAAATATAGTGTGTACAGTTCTGATTAAATGTTGCTGGTGTTTACGACGATGTGTTCGTACTTCTTTATTTCTAGTCTGACTTCCGTTTTGCGCCTAAACTAAGTATTTAACTAGGGTATTGAAAACTTTCTAAACAAATAGTGTAAAAAATAACTTTCAACTACACCAGGGGACCGATTTTTGACTTTCGAGCGCTCGACTCTTTCACTCGAAAACTGTCCAAAATTCTGAAATGCTATTTTGAAATGACAATAGAAAATTTAAAAACGTGCGGTATTGACCACTCGTATTCAATTCTATCGGTAGAAAGTAAGTGCCTGTGATTATGATACTACAATAGCATTTACTTTTATTTAATTTTCGAGCGCTTGAAAGTCAAAAATCGGCCCCCAGGTACGATTTTGACTTTCGAGCGCTCGAAAATTAAATAAAAGTAAATGCTATGTAGTGTCAAAATTACAGGCACTTACTTTCTATCGATAGAATTGAATAAGAGTGGTCATTACCGCTCTTTTTTAAATTTTCTATAGTCATTTCAAAATAGTATTTCATCATTTTCGACAGTTTTCGAGTGAAAGAATCGAGCGCTCGAAAGTCAAAAATCGGTCCCCTATGTGTCGCTTTGTAAACGAAAATGATTTTGAAAGCATTGTTTAATTAGAAACCATACTAATATTATTTAGTAATATTTAGTAATATGTATCATGCATGAACTTCTTTTTTAAATATTTAGTTTTTGTTATTTTAATTGAATTTTAGCTAGTTTTAGTTCTATTTAAACGTTTATTTTATGTCTTTCACTGTACTTTTGTTTTAGGATTATTGTGTATATTATATTATTATTTCGTAATATTGTAGTAGTCAATCTGGTCAATCACGTGGTTTGGTTCTTAAGAAAAATGAATAAATGCATTTTAGGTAAAATTAGTAACAGACTTTATTTTCGCTTAAAGTGAAATATATTATGTCATTTTATACATGGCTAACTTTGTAACGTTAGTATTTAAAGTGCATTCAAAACAGTCAATCAATCTTTGGTGTTAACCACAAATATTATCAACTTTAACAACCGTAAAATCTGAACGCGGCCGAATCTCAATGCAATGAAAGTTGTAACTTAACCAAACCAAGTTATGTTAAAGATCCAAGTTGCGTTAACTTATTATCTCAGCTAATTGCCCCCGGTAGGCGCTAAATGTGATTTAAATTGCCAAGGTTTGGCTCAGTGATAACTTAAGGCGCGGTTAAGCACATTTGGAGTGCAGTTGCACGGAACCTTTTTGATATAAACTTTTAAAACAATATTTTGCAACTACACGTTTCATCCGATTTGATAGAATCCCAGCTCAATGCGTCGCGCTTGCATATACGAGTGCCTTGCTAAGTGTTTTATTAATATACTTTACTTATTTTAATATACTTTATTTGAATGTAAATTACATGAAAATACCAGACATAGTTCTGTAGTCCTGTATTTCCTGTAAGTACTTTTCGACATTGTATTTGTTAATTTTCACATTAGTTACCAATAAGTAAGATTTATTTATCTCTTTCACACTTTTAGATTTGACAGCTGGTACTTACCTAAGTATTCACCAAGTCGCTAATTTATTTCAGAACCGAGGTTTCAAGTTCAAAGGGTAAGGATGTACAGATGTTGTGCATAATTGTTTTGTTCGTATTTTTTCGGAAACGTTCGTACCTATTTGTCATTCTACTTCAGTCAACCTCAATACTTTTGTACTGTGACCGACTGAAATAGCAAGACACGTTCGTACGTTTCCGTGAAAATACGGTGGGAAACAATTTTGGACTACATCTGTAAATGTTTTATCTATAAATAGTTATAGGTACTTTACACGCAATCGGTTTATAAATCGTTTAAATTTCAACAAAGACAATTAAATTAATTTAACATTTTAAAAGGTTGCCCGCTGCTCAAGTTTAAGTAAGTAAGTTTTGAAACTTTTGTGCAACCGGCCAGCGGTGATAAAAATAATTCACTTCATTACAAACTTAGCCATATTCACGACAATCTGTATTTTGCGGCCTGGACAAAGTTTTCATATTAATATAATTTTAAGTCTAATGATTAACTTAAAGACTTTGTGATTTTTTTGACTACGTATCGTGAAATAAAGGCTCGAGCAATTACACATCGGAAATGATTTTAGTACAAGGTATATTGCATTGGATTTCGCCTGATAGTAAGTTAATGTTGTAATGCTTGCTGTTGCAAGCCTTCACATATGAGCTGCCGACTCTTGAGAGGTATATGAGGGTTCACTATGAGGACGCTACGATTTGCAAAAGTAAAATTATTCAAGTTTTCACTTCTGCCGGCATTTTTTACTCTTGAATTAGCCCCTACGGCCACGTGGTTTGACAATGCTGTCCGACATGTCAGATGATAAGGAATATTCATCTTTGTTGTCCGAAATTTCGGATTATCAGGAATTTTACATCCCACTTATTTCGACCATAGGACCAAGGGATTTTTAAAATTCCACTTGTTTCGACCCTTGAACCACGCGGACTTTTAAAAATCAGTGGCCGTAGCGGAATTAGCAGTCGTAGTGTATGTAGAATAGAATAGAATAGAATATCATTTATTAATTACAACAACACATACACATACGTGACTTTCATTAATATTTCAAAAGCAAAAAAACCAAAAACTAGGCCTAATGATGAAAAACCCATTAACCCTTCAGCTGTGGCGAAAAAACATGGCCGCTTATCCACGTCTGTGGCACCCTCTGAGGGACGCTCCACCGACAAGTTTTGTGAGGTGAAGTGATTTGATGAAATTAAATTTTCTTTAGTTTTTTACATAATCACAGCCAGAATGTTGGATGAAACTCAATCCATATTAAATTATCTAACTGTAACGATATAATTATATCATCGTTACATTAAAGTCGTATTAAGGTTATCGAGCTGACCTCGTCACCAGGTCATCGAAGTTTACGACATATTTTCGTTATTTTAAATATAATAAATTGGTTTTTTGGGGTGTTTAATGGGCTTAACTTGAAGAAATGAGTGTTATACTTATTCAAAAAACATAAAATGGCAGGCGCATGAGTATTTTTTTACACTAGACCATTTGAAATATTCTACCAAAATAATGCCTACACTCAGAAGTTGCTCGTGTGGGCTTCGATTTACATGTTTATATCTGAAGTGTTTTATACTGTATGTAATCAAATTCAAGCCTAAAGAATTGGGTCATCAACTAGGTGTAACCGAAGCTTTTTTTATTGTAGGTGCAGCAGGTTTTATATGAGAGTAAAATAAAAAAAGGATGTCTACTTTCATATAAAATAACCTATTCCAAACGACTGCAATTATCACAACAACCATATGTTTAGAACAAGATAAATTAGGTTTATTAATATTCCCATTAAGTATACTTTTAGTTTAAATTATAATATAATCATCAGTTAAACAAAAATCACATCAAAACATGATCTAAAAACAATATAAATCAAGGTCATGATTAGTATAGAGTGCGGATCATAGTGACGTCACGGGGTATTATGTGGGCACCCCTCTGAGGGGTTTACCTGGTCTGTTAACCACCCCTTTGAGGGGTTTGTTATGACCGTCACCAATTTTAATCGATTTATTTACTTTCGAGCCATTGTTAATCCATTTAGGTTCATTTTAAACAAATGTATAATAAATAATGGTAATGTTAATAGCTGATAGTAATATTAGATTATTAGAAAAGCGCTAAAAAACGTGTTGCCAAATTTTGAGCATGAATAGGTATGTTGTGTTAGTCACGGGTTTATTACAGTTAACCTGTTAAAATAACACTTGTTTTTATGTTATTGTATAGATTACTTACATGTCTACAAGAACTGTCCTCCTGACACTAAAATTCAGCACTAAACCCACTAATTTTCACTCGCGAACACCGACCGTGTCAAACGCGCCACTGAGTGACTACCGATCAAATTCATAATTTTCCCCCAATGGCCATTGACATTGTCGCTTGTTAGCTGTCTCGCTTGATTGGCTATACGTTTCAATGGATTAAAACGAGATCAATACACGAATGGCGGTTTTATTTCTAAGAAAGTAAGCACAGCTATTGCGCCCTCCGAGGGGGCCTCCACCGACCTGCCGGAAAAAATGTGAAGCCCACAGAGGGATGACCGCAGCTGAAGGGTTAAGAACTCTTAAAAAAATACGGAGCAATAATCCTTGTGTTGTTGCTAGTTCAAGAGAGAAAGCGCTACATGTTCGTGACGTCACAAACTTAGGCTTCATACTTTGCCTTGCTGCTAGAGCTGACCGTTGCAGTCTTACTGTTCTGAAATATATGACTCGAGGTTTTACATTTCGATATCTCCCACCCCAATAACCAGTTAAGACGTTTAATTACTCCATGGATGGACGAGTCTGATATACCGTTATGATCCCGACGATTTATCGTCCAACAAGTCGGCCAAATTCGCCGATTCCGATGAGTAACGTGCTGAATGTTGCCCAACTCTGCTCGTTTGATTTGCTTGGTTACGTTTTAATGGTTTTAAAATATTACTTGAGTTTAATGAACCGTAGGCTTTGATTGGTGCGCTTGAGGGTAAATTTGGATGACTTTTGGCTGAGATTGTAGGGAAACCGAAGTTATGTATACCTTACCTACTCGAGATCCAGAATCGAAATTTATAAACCCTGTGAAATACCGTACGGGTTGAGGCATTGCACCGTAAACGTTACATGCGACGCCATCTAGGTACCATATCTAAAAACTAAAACGCCTTTGAAAGACTGTCGGATAACGTTTATTTTTCCGTTCAGGGGGCACCCGCTGACCGGCCTAGGTGCTTCAGTCACTACGGTCACTAAACCCTCAGGCAACAAGGGGCTGTAGCTTTTACGCAATACAATAAAAGAACCATTTATTTATTATATAAGTGTTCCCGAGGTTGTACTGTGTTGACGATGCGGATAATGCATTTGCATGCAACCCTATATACTGAATAAGGAATCGCAAGTAACGTGAGACATCTTGAGTTGGAAGCACTTATAGGCTACGCATGTTGCTTATGCCGTCAGGTGGGCTACGCGTTCAGAAATCAGTCAATCAGTGCCATCAGTCAATTCATACACGTGTCGAGAAATACTAAATGACAACTACCTATATGTTTCTTTTCGGCTGTGATTTTCTTAGTGTGTATTTTTTAGTGTTTAACACCGTGGAATCACCTGACGGCCCCATGCGGCTTCCTTTCTTTCCGCCCTAACGGCCATCGGTTCCACGTGCAATGTTGTGCCATCACTTTAAATTGAACTTAAATGCCTTGGAAACCCTTGGTAGCTATTCATACAGCATTGCCACCACATCCCGCGATAAATCTCATGACACGTAAATCAGACTTATTCAGATTAAAAAAGAAAATGTTTCATACGTCCTCAGTCCAAATCCGTGCAGATTTACCGGAGACTTTAATTAGCCCGTTTTGTTACCTCGGGAGAAAAATTATACGGTTTAGGAGTGTGGATATAGATTTAAAGGACTTGAGGGAGGGTGTCAACATTATTCGTGGGGCGTCTTGGTTACGAATTGCGGGGTCTTGAAAAACTTTTTTTTTATAATGTGTGAATATGGAAAAGCAAATTGAAATGTACTATAAAAACATATTTACTGTTGTTGAACACAGTTTAATTATTTTACGCCATATCTTGACCGTTTGCGAACCGATTTTCACTAGATTTAAAATACTCATAGGTACATTCAAGCTGGGCATTCATCTAGGCGCCGCCGCAGCCGTTTGTTTCAGCACTAAATTGATGTATCCAAATGGATCGACGTAATATTATGATTCCAGTCACGGGCGCGCAACGTACCTGAAAATATGAATTGAATTAAAATCAGAGAATTTCAATTATTTTTTCACCTGTGCGCAAATTACCCCTCTGAACAAAAATCCAAAAAAAGTCGCTATTCACACATGCTACACAAACGCTACGCCCTACGCCGTAGACCGTCTACAAAACAAAGCATTTTAATATCTCCACAATATCATGAGATCCTTATTTATAATAGCAATAACATCGTTCAATAATGACGGAACCATATTTCGCGACCAGAATCACTTGAACCGCCTTGCCCCGCAATTTTGTAAGAAAGTTAGGTTTTCCGCGGGGCACAAGTGTACATCGAGGGGCAAACTTGTACTGGTTGTTTTGGGCGATGTTAGCGATTTATCGTATGTTCTATGTTCGGAAGCCAGTCACGTAGGTAGGGACGGGTGTCCGTCAGGGCTGCATGATAGGATGATTTGAACGTGACGCGATAGGACCATACGGATGAGGCCATTGATATTCGGGGCCACGAGGCGATAACACATCTAATCTAGGTTTACACGGTTGTGATAGTTAAGGGCACGCGTCCAGTGAAGCTAAGACTTGTTGGCTGTTGCGAGGAAAAACCGGGGAATGTCTGCTATTCCAGACCAACCTTTTCATTTTTATATAGAAATGATCAAAATCAAATCGGAGTTTGCGTGTTTTAATTTAATCGGGATAAGAATTTAACGTCATTTCGTAAAAAAATAATACTCGATGTACAATGAAACAACTTATTTAAGCTCGTTTCAAAAGTGTCCCAACATTGCTTAGCAAACAAGTAGTATTGAGAATAGTTTCAGCTTATCAATACTCATGAAAAAAATCCTTCGAAATCCAGTTTAAAGTACTTCAATTCCTAAAAAAATTGACTTTTCACCATCTTTATTTAGCTAGCCACTATTATCAGTGGATACACATCTTAAACAGACTTTAAATATACAATTATAAATTAACTAATTAAGTCATGTTTATGTAAAATGTGTGTTACGTTTGTATATTATACTGCCAACTTAAATACTGTTTTTCTATGTTTACCCAACCAGCTGAAAAATAATCATATCATTCACAGCTATGCTCCATGCATTCTCGTCTCAACTGTCGTACCGTCGAAGTTTCCGAAAACAAAGTGTCGAAAGACACAAATCACGAATGTCTCATACATCACGTCCGTACTCAAATTTCACGAGCTAGATACGTGAATATTCATAATTGTAAACTGGATAAACACGTACAACATAATTGATTACAGTCACAGTATTTATAATCAATAAATAGGGTATGATTAGAAGTCCTATCATATATATACCATGTAAAATGTTGGTTTTTAACGTAAACGTCATACAATAAAATGTAATTGAATTTGAGAAACATAAGACGAGACTCGTGCTTTGGAATCCGCAATTCCAATATTGCCACAACCATAATTTAGGTACATTAATTTTATATCTATCTACAATACGCAGAAAACTGAAATATGACCGAAACTTCCTTGAAAATATGCGACTAATGACCGAGAGCTAAACAAAAAACTGTCGAAACAGTCGCCGGGTGCCGACCAAAGGGGAGACCGGGCAAAACTATAAATTGTCCTCTAATTACCCCGGGGCAGCGTCACATCATGGATCCAGACAGTTTTATGACGATTTACGGCACATTTCGACGCGGGGACCGGCCCGCTTAGGGAATCCAACCCACCAGCCAAGGCTGAGCTCCCTGGCCCCTTCCTCCCACTTGAAGAAAGAGGAAGCTGGGACAGAGCGGTGCGGCGTTGAAGTTTTTGTAAAAATGGTCGGTATACGTCACCTTTTACACTGTAGGGGGTTTTAAGGCCTCCAGTTCTTTATGATAATGAAATCTGAACAGGGTGACGCGGAGGTGATGCTTCGTAGAGTTTTTGTTGTGCCCCCCTTATTTATTGGACGTATGAGAGGGGAGGTACTAGAAAGTTCTCTGAATGGAATGTGTTTCGTGTTCCGCGTAATGGTCGGAATGTTTTGTTTGATTTTGAATTTTTCCGGGGGTTACATTATGTTGATAAGGATTCCGTTTTTCACCATACCATTTGGTGTTGTGTAAAATTCTCATTAAAAAGTTTTCTTTGTCCTCCGTACATATACTTATAAAAATATTTAAGCAAAAAAATGTTCTTTCTCTTTGACTTACATCTTAATATCTCTTGGTATTAGACAAACGTGACAAACATAAAATACGAACAATACATTATTACATATCTTATGTAACGATACATTCTTATTACTTAAAATGAGGTAAGAGAAGGTTAAATAGTTTAATTGTCTCTTAATATAATTTTAATGAAAAACAACTTTTTACATCTTATGAACATGTAGAAAAAACCGATACTAAATATGAATAACGCTCTCAAACCGATTAGGATTTTTATTTATTATGCAGTTGTTCCTGCAGCCTAGTAATAATATTGCAATTCTTCTTGACATTTCGATTCTCGATTGACAGTAATAATAAAGTGTAAGCAATTTTCGAAACATGTCAGAGGTACTTAAAGTTCAGTCTCAGCGGCCTATTATAGGATATAAAACTCCGTTCCGATAACCGTTTACTAAGCAGAAACAAAATGCCCAAATAAAAACCAAACACCTAAATAATTGACAGTCGATAACCAAAATCCACACCCGATCATAACCGTTTAACCGCCAATTTTATACTCGCAGTTCGATTCCAACGGGAATTTACAAGCAATAAACGTACAAACAGACGCTTGGTTGTTACATAAAATCAAATCAACAGTTATCCTGTGAGCCTATATCACAATCAGGTTTAATCGCGTATGTGACAAGTTGGCTCGTTCGATTTTGCATCCAATTTTCTTTGAACCCCGTCGGTGTACGAGTTTGCCCCTCGTGCCCCGTTTCTGGCAGGTGATAAAAGAGGCGGGGAGGTTTAAAGATGGCTGGTCTATTGCAAACACGCGCCTTGCTCGCTCCCGCCTGATACCGCCGTGACTGACGGACAAGCATGCATTCAAATGGCGTATTTTCCTTCTCACCCCTTAGAATAAACATCTAGAGCGTTCCGGATCCAACGCCAATTTGGTAGAGAATTTGTTGTGGAATGCCGAAATGCTTTTTGAGGGTTAAATTGCACTTAATTTGCACTAAACAAAGTTGGTTTTGATGGAATTGGCTCGCGGAATTAAATGTTTCTCTGTATGCGGATGTCTTGTTTGTTTTAACTGCTCCGTTTGAAAATGCTTGAATTTATCAAATGCTGTTTTGTTTTACGGATTATTATTCTAGTTTGGGGAATACTGAGTTGTTTACTTTTATACTTGTACGTAACTACTACTATTAACTAACTAATATTTGAAGCTAACGACTATTGATAGGTATTTAATGTGAGTGTTTGTATATTCAATAAATTCCCTTATTGGTACAGTGGGCTGCAATAGTTTATAAGTGTTCAAAAATATGTAAAGCTTAATAAGCGACTAAAATATCTGACATTTAGATATATCTATATGTATACAGGGTGTATTATTCAAACGGGGTAGTGAGGGAAAACCTGAAACTAGAAGAGGAACAGAAATTTGTTCTTAGGACTCACGACACCGATTATAGAAACCTTAGCACTGCAGTCATAGATTTTCAAAACCTCATACACGGGCGGGAATCCAACCCTATTTGTTCTGTAATCGTAGATACAGGTTCCACAGAAACAATACGGGTGTTGACTCGAAAATTATTATTACTTCAAAAGAAAGAAGGCAAAAAAATATGCCTAGTGACGAAAATCCCATTCAGATCTCAAAGAATTACGAAGCACAACTGTTGTAGTTGTGATATTGCTTGTTAGGGAGAGAAAACGCAAATAGTTTGTGACGTCACAAACTGCGAGGTTGCCGCAGAGCGAGCGGTGCGCGCGGCGGGCCGCGTCGATGGCGGCGCCGAACACGATGGGGCACGGCACGTTGTCGTCTAGTAGTGACTTTACTAACTACGAGCGTCATCGTTTCATACGCATTTGCGTTTTGCGAAAAAGGGACAGAACAACTTACAACTCCGACACTTATAACTTCGTGGTTATTTAACCTCTTGCGTTGCTTGTTTCTCCATTTGACTACATTGTTAATTACAACCAGCACTTAATTTCCGCAATTAAGTGAACTCCGGTTTTTAGACAGATTTTTATTTTATTTTTTATTTTTATTTATTTTCCCATACACTTCACAGCATGACAGTCACACCAAAGCACTGTGAAACAAAAGAAATATACATATATACACAAAAGAAACAAATTATTATTATTATAACACAGAAGACGGTCGTGCATCCATCTTCTCGCAGAACGTCAAACATTCATCACACACATCTATCCATCGGCTAGCAAACTTATAACAGTTTGGTGCTGATTCAAGCAACGAGTTTATGAAGTGCAAAGCTCGAATAAGTGGGGACTTTCTGCGAGACAACGTTCGCGCTGTCGGCGCCGCTAGTAAATGTTGACAACGAGGACGAAAATTATATCTAGAGGGCGAGGGAACATACAGGCGCACCAACTGAGCTACTAATTCGGGACAGTCTGAATCACCACGCAAAATGCTACCAGCTAAGGAAAGAAGACCGAAGTTTCGCCTCACCTCTAGTGAATTAAAAACTAAAACGCCCAGCAAACATTTTGTAGGGTATAGAAATGGGTAGTAACCGTAATTTTTTTAATACAGAAAACGCAAGAATACTTTTTGTACCTTTTCCATTTGACCGAGTTCGATTCCCTGCCGTGTGAATAAGGCTTTTTAATGTGTGTGTGAGTGCGTCAAATCCGAGGTTGGCACTGCTTAAAGCCATATATCTGCTGTGTCAGTAGACAGGCTGCAATCACATATACACATACATCTTATCACAGGCACTCGTACCCTAAAAAAGCATAAAATATAAATCCCCCTCCCCCGTTGACGCGATTCATCACGTTAATCGAATAGAGAACACATGCCTCCTGCAATTGAAGCCACGAATATGCATTGAAACATTAGAAGTACTCGCTTGGTTATGATCGGGTATGTGTACTTTTCTGTGATAGTGACTACTTGTACAGGTAGTATTAATATAGTTAGTCAGCCAAAGTAGCCAAATATATCGTAACACATTCTTACTGTTATACAGTAATAAATTAAATTAAATTAAAATTAAATATTCATTTATTTCGAACCCTTCAGTCCATATCATATTACATTACAATTATTACAAATATTACAAACATTAGATACATTATAAATAAGAATACAATTACAATTACAAATAAAATCTTAAAATGCTATTGGATTTTTAGTCATATGCATGGCGTTCCAAAGTCCCACCATCGGACAATCCAGTCTGTCAATAATGGTGTTCAGGAGGCTGCTGGTGCTGTCCCGCACGCGACGCATCAGGGAGGCAACTCGTTTCCGCATTATTGCTTGAAAGCTATCCACACGAGCCTCCGCAAACATACCAGACGCGCTGCAAAATCGAGGCAATCCCAACAACACCCTGAAACCATTATTGTTTTGGACACGTAAGGCATTGATAGATCTCTGCGTGCACTGGACCCACAGGCTGCAGGTGTAAAAAGTCTGGCAATAAAGACGTGTACCGAAATATTTAGCTACTGTGGCTGCTGACTATATGATGCTGACTGTACCAAGGCGTCAATTTCTTTAGCATATTTAAATGTTGCAAGTTGATTTTCACCCATTTTCGTTCGCGTTCGTTTAAAGGCTCGAACAAAGAAATCGCAACAGAAATATTTTGATTTAAAAAAAATCAATTCTTTTACAGTGTGTGTACATACTCGTACTGCAAGGAGTGAAACACGCTTTTCTAACATTGTCAAGGTCTTACTCATCTAGGGAGGCAAAACAAAAAAGTCTCTGATCGTAGGTATTTTACTTTCTTTATAGCCGCCTTCCTCCGCTTCCGCCCGCGACTTCGTCCGCGTGGACCCGGTATAAAAACTATCCTATATTTTAATCCAGGCTATAAACTATCTTCGTGCAAAATTTCATTCAAATCGGTTCAGCCGTTTAAGCGTGATTGAGTAACAAATATCCAAACATCCAAACATTCGCATTTATAATATTACTAGCTTCCGCCCACGACTTCGTCTGCGTGGACCCGGGATAAAAACAGTCCTATACTTGAATCCAGCGGGCGTAGCACGGTTGCCATTTTATCACTTATCGTTGTGGATAAGGCATCCGTCACTCTCGCACTCGCATAAGTAGGTACTTGTCAGAGAGTGATGGGCGTCTTTACCACAACGATAAGTGATAAAATGGCAACCGTGCTACGCCCGCAGGTTATAAACTATCTTCGTGCAAAATTTCATCTAAATCGGTTGAGCCGTTTAAGCGTGATTGAGTAACAAACATCCAAACATCTAACCATCCAAACTTTCGCATTTATAATATAAGTAGGATAGTAAGATAGCCCATAGTGTCTTTCCCTGGCCCGGAGGAGGAAATCGCGTGCGGTAATTATCTCTTCCTGGCCAGGTGTGAAGTAAAAAACCTAAGAGCTTGCTTAAATTGCCGAGTCAGGCGAATTTGCCCATAGAAGCATGGGTCGCTGTTAATCGTTGATTGTCAGCTTCAAAAGTCACGTACTTGGTTCTAGCTGGGCACAGCCCTAGCTCTAACAGCCATAACCCAGCGGCATAGCGGCAACTGACAAGTTTCACTTTTATAGCAACCGTTATGGGGTCGTCCATCACGTATATGACTGTTTATTAGTGCCCGCCGCCATATTGGCTTATTAGATTTATGTATGTATGGTAATAATAATAATATTGGATATTTAAGCATAATGGGTGAAGACTGATGTCCTTATTTGTAAATGTTCATACTTATGTATTTTGGTAATAATTGCCATATATTTTAGTTTGAGTCTATCTGTCACCTTGACAGCTATGTGGCAACGTTGGTGAGAATGGGACAACACATATTGTAGTTAAGGTGGTTCGCCGACCATACAAAACATTTTTTGACATTCACAGATTAACGGCGTGATGTAATTTGAGAATAATCGTTTTCCAAAGTATCACGTCACAAACTAATTTCTCAAATTATTCTAGTTTATACAAGTTTATTCGAAAAATAAACAACATTTGACCGATGCTCTACAACAAGCATTTAAATTGAAATGGCGATGGGTCGGCCACGTAGCCAGGTACACTGACCAGCGCTGGACCCTCATACTCGTATGTACCAAATTCTTATGGAAAACGAAACGTGGGACGACCTCAGCAGCGCTGAAACGGACTAAATACATTCTAACAGATATTTGATATATTCATGAATAAGGCAAATGGCATCCTTATAATAGGCAACCATAAATACCCAATATCATAACGTAATCTCCCCCCCATTTTTCCACATAAAGATAACCGTTAAAACAAACAAATAAAGCACCCAATTTTAATAACACTTCCGAAAGACAGATGGCACCACCGTTCCCTCCAACACTAAAACTTGACGACACTGGAACAACCCTTGTTTTAAGCAGAATCGCGCTTTTAGCGTTATATTAACGGAATTAAGTGCATACGGGCTGCCATTTTCGAGCGCACAATTAGATGTATAAATAAATTCGCTTTACACGCAACAGATGGCGTTAACGGTCGCCATCTTGCTCATAGGTGACGTTGGTAAGTACACGTTGGGCTTGTTTATGGTTTGTGCTAGTTTGCATTTGTTTTTTGTTTCAATTTTTGAATTAGGAACGGACAGTGTCTGTAAGAATACTAATGAAGCGAAAATGTATGGAAGCCTACTGGATGAATGCGCTCGCTTTCAGTAGCGGGTAATTAAATATGTGATAAGCGAAACGCACGGATTATCAGATTGAATATAGTTTGATGATATTAGTTAGAATGTTTTAGCAGCATTGTTAGAGGTGTTATGTAAAAGAACGTACCTAGTTTTTTTGAGGTTCTTAATTTACTCGTATGTTGTATTAATGAGGATAAAACTATGAGTATTTTGATTGTAAGTCGTAGATCTAAGACAATCATATTCAGCACACTTACTTATAATTGAACAGCTATACGACAATACAGTTATACATCATACTACCTATCAAAAAGGCTGCTATTTACGTGATTTTTATGAATTACGTAATTAAATATATTCATTACTGTACTATATTAATAAGGTACTAAGTTCTTACGATTATGATTCTTAAACGGCACATAAAACCATTCGAACAAAAACGCTTAAAATCCTCATGTTCAAAATGAATCCAACGGTTAACCGTATTGTCTCAAATCAACACAATAATTGTTACCCAAACTCAAAACATTCTCGCAGAAAACCAAAGCAAAAGGCGGAATTACCGAAATTAATTCAATAAACAACATCACATATGCAGTCATAGACAATAATTTGCACGCGTATCCGAACGCGCCGAAGATGGCCGACCGTTTGGCGGGAAACGGGACAAAATGGCGGGTTTTTACGCTACCTGCTTGCTAATTGGAAATTAGGATCCGCCTAATGTGGGTAGGTTTAGGTTAATGTCGATGGTTGTATTGTTATTGCTTTTTTTACGGAATTTACACTTGTTTTCTCGTTTTCAATTAGGCGGAATGAAAGTTAACTAATTATCAGGAAAATGTGAGCTTATATTATTAACATGGCACAAAAGGACAAATAAAGCTGATGACGTTGATAGTTGAGTTAATACCAGTGACATTGTTAAACTCTTTCTTTGCTTTTAGGAATTTGTACCTACGCAGAGTAAGGTCAGAATGACTTAAGTGATATTTGACTTAGTCAAATATGACTTAAACGATAAATACCGTCTCTTTCTTCTCCTCTTCTTGAAGACTTATAAGAGTATGGCATCCATCTGTATGACATACTTTTGAAGTGCGCCATATATAGAGTTCCGTACCTTAAAAGGAAAAAAGAATCCTAGGATCACTTCGTTGTTTGTCTCTTAATACAGTTTTTTCCAGGAATGCGTGTAGGTATCAATATTAAAATAATATCGCTCAAACTCAGGTCTGCAGTTCCTTAGAAGTAGTCAACCGGCAGACGACTTTTAGGGTCAGTATCCCCAGAGGTGTGCGAGGTAGCGAGCGGTGAGCGAGGAAAAAACCCACCAATAGCATTCCTTGCCTCGCTCTCGCATCGCTTACCGCCATTTTTTCCTCGTTTACCGCCTCTCACGGCTCTGGTGAATACTCGCCCTATAGAGCTAATGGTTTTCAATAGGTTCCCCAGTCAAAACTAGTCAAGGAACGTGATATTTGCTGTCATGAAATCGGAACTCAACCTTACCTTTTTAATACGGCGAAACACGTATTCATTTCTTTGACATCGACTGTATAGTCGAAGTCAAAGATATGTATACATTTTTCGCCTTATTACAATGGAATAAGGTGCAAAAGTGTATACATATCTTTGAACTCGATTGTACAGTAACAGGTTACAAATACAAAACCTAATGCCTTAAGACAGTGGTTCTTAAACTTTTGTTTCTGTCTGTTGAAGAAAATGTTGAAAAAAATCTCATGTTTCAAGTGTCTTTACCTACGTACAACTACCCACGTTAACCCTAAACTTTGCAAAGTAAGACAAAAATCGTGCGTTCAAGCCTCATTTGCGCTGTATAAAACGCAAAAAAGCGTTTTCAAAAAAATGCACTTATTTATGCTAACCAAATAATGTGTGCATTTTTAAATATTCTGTCAATTTTAGGGTAAGAGTAAACGTACTGGCCGTGGACTCCTAGCAATCATGTCACGGACCCCTAAGGGGTTCATGGACCACACTTTAAGAAACCCTGCCCTAAGGCTTTCTCTACCTGTTCACCTTTTAGCGAAATAGAATAATCATGGTGTCAGAAATTATGGTGATGAGATATTTATTGAGTGTATTGATCATGCTATTCATGCTCCAAGATATAAGCGAAAAGATTTTCTTACACTATTAGTACGATTCATAATAAGCCAATTTTTGGCCGGAACTGAGACAAGGAAACAATGAAGACCTAAATTAAACTAGATTATGACACTTGCTTGCTACTCAAAGGCTACTAACAATATAATAAAAAAAAGTACGATTCATAATAAGCCAATTTTTGGCCGGAACTGAGACAAGGAAACAATGAAGACCTAAATTAAACTATAGATTATGACACTTGCTTGCTACTCAAAGGCTACTAACAATATAATAAAATAAATCATGTTAAACTGACGACAGTATTAAATAAAAGTAATTGCAATGTTTTAGGCGAAGCTAGTTAGTACTTAAGGCCTTTTTTATTGCCATCAAGACCCGAATGCGACGTTTACAACAGTCGTCCCGGCGCCACGTAATGCCTTCAACGAAACATCAAACTTTAATAATTACCGCGAATGCTATGTCGTGATAACTTGATAGCCTTGTCTATGTTTAGAGTAATTATAAAGAGGCAATGTGAAATGCAAGTTTGTGTGTGTGTGTATGTAAGAGGTATCTGAAACTGCACACCGTTTTGAAAAAAAAAACACTAGCTTCCGCCCGCGACTTTGTCTGCGTGGACCCGGGATAAAAACTATCCTTTATTTAAATTCAGGCTAAACATGCAAAATTTCATCATGCAAAATTTCATCCAAATCGGTTGAGTTTAGTTTAGCGTGATTGAAAAATAAACATCCAAAAACCTATCTATAATTTCGCATGTATAATATTATAAAAATAAAATATTAGTAAGAAATAGAATGAGGCACAGCGTGGGTAGGCCCCCCACAAGGTGGACTGATGACCTGGTAAACGTCGCGGGAGTCCGCTGGATGCGGGTGGCGCGGGACCGGGCATTGTGGCACTCTTTGGGGGAGGTCTATGTCTAGCAGTGGACATCTTTCGGCTGATATGATGATGAAGAACGTTCGGAATCGGACAGTTTTGATGATATCCCAGTTTCTATTAACAAGGACACAGCACCGTTCTGAAAATTATGTGAAATAAATGTATTTATGTATTTTTTTGTACTGTTGTATATACTTTTGTACTCAAATATTGTGCCTCCACTGTTTCGTCTATATGTGTATGTAATTTGTTACAAACTGACTTTCCTTTTGTGGCATCACGGCCATAGCCGTAATGTCTACAGACGTATTGTGTCACAGCACGCGTCATTTCCCTCATGTAAAATGGAGGCGTCCCCTTAAGCTTTTGTCGCGGCACTAGGATTTGTAACGTGCGTGAAACGGCACGACATGCCCCCTTTCATTATAATCCTATAAAAAAAATTCGTCCGTGGACGGTTTGACAGTTTAGTCGCGGTAAAAATCACCGGCCACAGCCGTATCGCCGTATCACGAGGGTCTCAATTTACGCCTGGGGCCGTACTGTCCGTGAACGTTTCAATATACCTGCGACATAATAATAATACTAAGTAAGTAGGTGAGTATATTGTGGCTCCATATTATTTCCGGGGACTGTGGTTAAACAGGAAAAAAATGCTATGTTACATTTTCCATGTACGGTCGAGGAAAGTGAAGGTTTGCCACATGTCAACTCTATTTGAATGACTAAGGTCCAAAAGTGCTAAACAATCAATTTCCTCGTCTGTACACGCCTGTAGTGGAATCGTGTTAATCACAAGCCAGGAAATTGAATCTTATGCCAAGGTCATAAAAGTGATATATTTATCACTTTATCAGTGAGCGATTAAATTTCAAATAATATCGCTGCTCCGGACTTCCGCACACATTACCACACATAACACGTAATTTGTCTTTATCAACTTCGAAATTGAAGCAAAAATCAAAACTACTTAACTACATTTACCAACTTTGTGCGTGAAAACCAAGTAACTCGTACAAGTGGACAAATATGGAACTATTTCATTTCCTACCGTTTTGCAAATTTTCGAAGACAGTGGCGCCACTTTAAACTGCTGTAAATGAAAGTAAGTTACCTTCGCGATCCTAGAACGCACTCGGTTACTTCTTGATAAATTTCATTTGTGATCTACTGGGTTATGTAATAGAGTTTAAAATTGCTCAATCGTGACTACAGAGTTGTCAGCTCTTGTATCATTCTGATTTCAGTGCGTGTGTTTTTGGAATTTAAGTCATAAAGGTATGTAGTTAAGGTGTAGTTTGGATATTTACGGTTATTATAGTGGAGGTGTCCTGCAAATCTGACCACTCGGACGGTTTTATTCTTTATGGGTCAACTTAATTGCGCACCCTTGTCTAGCCCCTTTTTAACGACAGTTTATATTTATACAGGATGTTTAGTTTAATTAATGGTATGTTATTAAATTACAAAATTGCTGTACCTAATCACTTGCAGTTTTGAGACGACAACGCTCTAGTATTAGAATTGTTTCAGTTTTTGAGCACTGTTTTCGGTTATATTATTGCAGAACTAAACACAAACCAAACAACTAATGATGATGAGTTCCCGGCCGATTTCGGCCACAGCGACTGCGTTCAAATATGCTGTCGACGGTCGTATGCTCGCATGTGACTTATGTAGCCAATCTTCTTCGTGAAGGTCCTCGCGCACTGCGGGCATGTGAGCACACCGTCGACATAATTATAATTGATTGCCGCAGGTGGTCTGGCTTTCAGTGTATCGCGCTTCGAGTCTAGATCAGAGCGCCGCTCAGTCTCAAAATCAAATACTTTTGATTTCACAAGCTGTCGCCACTCCAGTCTTGTGGCAGCTTCCTTCTCCCACAGCGAGGGCTCAATCCGGCACTTTTTCATGTGCCGCTTCAGCACATCTTTATACCTAAGGAGTTGTCCGCCATGCTTTCGCTTGCCCTCCTCAAGTTCCGAATAAAAGATGCGCTTCGCCACTCGCTGTTCCGCCATACGTGACACGTGTCCACACCACCGAAGCCGTCGCCGCATAAGGTAAGCCTCAATGCCACTGGCATTGGCTCTCCGCAGCACATCGGTGTTCCGCACGCGGTCGGACCACCGGATGTTAAGTATTTTCCGCAGACATCGGAGATGGAATCGGTCCAGCATGCGGATGTGCCGGCGGTACACGGTCCACGTCTCAGCGGAGTATAAAATGTTAGGTGGTACGACAGCCATGTACACTGAGATCTTAGTAGCTAACTTCACAAAACAACTAATAAGACCTATACGGAACATTCCTAACAAGCCAACCCAAAGCATTCAAAGCTGACCCAAAGCTGACTTTCAAAGACAAAGTATTTATTTTTCTTTGTCCCACACAAATTAAGATTACACGCTATTTCATTAAATTCAAAAATAATAGTAGCATTTTACCTACTAATAAAACGCTTATACTTACCTTATTCGAAGCTAACAATTAAATTAAGCTTCGAATAACGATCAACTCGCATCCAGCGGACTCCCGCAATCTTTACCAGGTCATCAGTCCACCTTGTGGGGTCTACCCACGCTGCGCCTGCCGGTACGTGGTCGCCACTCGAGAACCTTTCCGCCACAACGGCCATCGGTACGTGCAATGTGCCCACAGCAAAAAAAAACAAAAACAATGCAAAATCAAATCTAATAAACAAAAATGATCCCTGACAATTCCTTTGTTATAGAACCCACTATAGGAACGCCCTGTATAACCGAAACATTGGCACATTAAATTAAATTTATATGACAAACTATTGCTTAAAATTCAAATTGTACGTGTGAAATCTTGTTGGACCTTAATTGTATTGACCGATCCCGCGCGGCTGGGGTCCGCAGGGTAGGGCTGATATTCATACGCATTCGCATACTCATATTCATGGGTAAATTAAATTATTCAGATATTTTTTGTAAAAATGAATAGGTTAATTCTTTCACCGCGTACCTATGACGCATGACGTACATTATTGCTAGGAGAGATTGACTGCTACATATACATACATACATTCAAGCCTTTATTCCCAAAAGGGGTAGGCAGAGCACGTGAAACGTATGTTCCAGCGCCACTTTTAGCATAAATGTGGGTATAATGGAGTAAGCAATTAAAATTGTTTGAAAGAAAGAAATAATAGACATTACCTACTACAGAGGCCGGGAAGTAAGGTGTTGCCGGCCGTGTACATATAGACGGCCGAGCTTAGCGAGGTCGGATAGTTATGAGGCTGGCAACCCTTTTCACGCCGAGGTATGTATAGTGCTTTTCTCAAACATGCAATTAAATAAATAAATAAAACTCCAGAAATCGAACTTTAATTTTCATGGCTGAACGCCGTGTTGCTGTGCCACGAATTGTGGAATGGAAATTAAAAAAGACCATCTTGCCGGCCTAGGCCGCCAATTTTGTATGAAATGCCATTACGGATCTCTCGTCTCGCTGCGCCCGAAACGTGACACTTCGAAGCTCATTACGAAGAACACAACGTCAATATATCATGTTTGGGAAAACTAACTTATTGCAATCCGAAATAAGACCACATCTCAATTCCGTTCTTAGTAAAAAAAATAACTTGACCTACTTAAATAATGAATACAACATAGACAAAAAAAAGACCGGGTTGCACTCCGAGAGTGCCGGCAGAAGTGAAAACTTGAATATTTTGACATTTCGAATCGACGAATACCGTAGCGACAGAAGTAAACTATTTCACTTGCAAATTAGCGCGTGAGAACTTATTGTGTGTCGGCCGAACGGGTAAGCGCCGCGGATTGCATGCCGTTTGCGCCCTTTTTCTCGCTATGAACTCGAATGGCGCAGCCAGTCTCGTACTAGGGCATCGGTCCCCCCCCCGCCCCAAGCCTCGTCCCGAATCTCTCGTCATCTTACAGTCACGTGACCTCCTACGCTCCTACACCTGTGGCGAGTTTAACAATTTTTCCCCATCCCAAAAAGTGCACAGCGCCGCTAAAGAAGTTTTCACTTCAAAAAAAACTACTAGTGATGTTGCTATGGTCGCCGCAAGTGTACTCCACTCTGACGGGCTACCGCGAAACGAAAACGAACTTCGTTCGTGTATCTCCGTCTCTGTCGCACTTGCTAGTTCGAGCGACAGGGATACACAAACGAAGTTCATTTTCGTTTCGCGGTAGCACCTATATATTATATTATGCCTTTCGGATTTCAGTGTCAGTAGTACCTAGTGGGTGCTTATCTCGTAGGCGCCTTCCCCTACTTTCCAGGAAAGTAGGGGAAGGCGCGTAGTGCTACGAATTTGTTGGTAGTGAATGTGTTAACCCATTCTGCGAACACAAACACAAATATGCGTCAGACCGCCGTAGTCGCTTTCCGCTACATACGAGGAAAACCACGGGATCGGCTACGAGCGTAGCGCATAGCGATTCTTGGTAGTGAATGTGTTAAACAGCTACGGACTAGGGCGTAGCGCTACGAGAGTATTGGGCGCTGAATGGGTTAATAATGCTACGCGCTACGGCCTTCTACGATGTGTTACGGTACATAAGTTGGATGAGTTATTTACTAAGAACCCCTACGCGCTACGCTCGTAGCCGATCCCGTGGTTTTCGTCATATGTAGCGGAAAGCGACTACGGCGTCGGCGCCCGCTAGGCGGGTTCCTGGTAGTGGAAGTGTTAAGGTATATTTTGTCTGTTACTTCCGAGTTTCACATTTCATTCTCGCTGGCACTAGCGCCGCGCACACTCGTATCCGCATAGCACCGGGTGTCTTTAGTTCAAGGTGTGAGTAGGTATCGGTGTACCTGTGTGTCTGTCTTTGGCATCATAGCTTCTAAATGGATGGACCGATTTGAGTGCGTTTATAAATCGAAGATCTTGTCCGTTGCAATGGTTATCTTTGTCGGTAGTTTTCTTGGGTATGAGGTATTTTCTTTTTAGGATTCCGTACCCAAAGGGTAAAAACGGGATTAAGACTTCGCTGTTTCTCCGTCCGTCTGTCTGTCACCAGGCTGTATCTCAAGAACCGCGATAGTTAGACAGTTGAAATTTTCACAGATGATGCATTTCTGTTGCCGCTATAAAAACAAATACTAAAAACAAAATAAAATCAATATTTAAGGAGGGCTCCCATACAACAAACGTGTTTTTTCCCCGCCGTTTTCATAGATAATGGTACGGAATCCTCCGTGCGCGAGTTTGACTCGCATTTGGCCGGTTTTTTTAAGTATAGAGTACAGCGGTTCAAAGAATTGACAATTATTTCATATTTGGCATAGGCAATTTATGATTAAGTCAAAATTGATACAGACAGTCTGATTGACATTTCTAATTCGCCCATTTGGTACCTAAATAGAGGTTTTTATAAATGGTTTAATTCGTTATTTCGTAGTCAATTCAAACGCTTACTGACTCTGGCAAATGCCCTCGAGACAGCCATTTCTCTTTTATAATTATCATCATCATCATCATCATCATATCAGCCGAAAGACGTCCACTGCTGGACATAGGCCTCCCCAAAGAGTGCCACAACCACATTCATACGCTCCGCCAGGTTATACAGAAGACTGAGGAGTATAACCTGCCTCTCTGCTTAGAGGCGAGAAAGCCTTCGATTCGATCGAAACCTGGGCTGTACTGCAGTCTCTCCAACGGTGCCAAGTAGACTGCCGCTACATCGAAGTGCTGAAGTGTTTATAATTATAATAATACCTAAATAGATTTCCATCTTCATCTTCACCTCAACTATCTAGCACATCACTAGGCAGTAATCGTGTGAGGAAACAATAATTGTGATATAAGGGTTTGTTCCCTCCTAATGGGTTTAATAAAGGTACAGATTTACGTCGGAGCCTATTTATGATTCGTTTCCACGTAGCCCTGGGTTGTCTGGTCTAATATTGTTTGCGATAAGGTTATGTACATTTTGTTGTACATGAAACGTATAAATGCTGGAACCAATCGTGTCGTCGTGTTATTATTTTTTTGTTTCTGTGCCGTAACTGTTTATTCTCTAAAACATATTTTACAGCGACAAGGCATTGAGCTTTTTGTAATAAAATTTTAGATAACATCTTTAACTACTTACTATCCATACCCTCTCACCCATTTAAGGAGCCCTGTGCCTAAAACATTTGAAATGAAAAAAGGTAAGTTCATCAGCTCACTTAACCTTTCGTATGCCTTATTCCGGATCCGTCTATAACGGTTTGAACTTACGTCTTAAATTTCAAGGTCATATTTTAATTGTTTTTTTTTTGACATCGGCATACGAGTTTATTCAGGTATGCGTAAGGTACTTGAAGAATGCACTTGAAATTAAATAAAAATATTTCTTAACACGCATTATCCTACTAATATTATAAATGCGAAAGTTTGGATGTTTAGATGTTTGTATGTTTGTTACTCAATCACGCTGAAACGGCTCAACCGATTTGGATGAAATTTTGAACCAAGATAGTTTATAGCCTGGATTAAAATATAGAATAGTTTTTATCCCGGGACCACGCAGACGAAGTCGCGGGCGGAAGCTAGTTATAAAATAAGCCGCGTTGTCCTGTGCAGAAAACTAGGTAATTCTGTCATATAGGGAACAGGAGAGTGCATTATTAATTCACAGATCGCTTACTTACTCGTACATTAATACATTCAGGGCCCATGACGACAAATGTGTCAGACCGCTGTAGTCGCTTTTCGCTGCATACGAGGAAAACCACGGGATCGGCTACGAGCGTAGCGCGTAGCGATGCTTGGCCCTGAATGGGTTAATTAACACACTTAGTGCTAAGAATCGCTACGCGCTACGCTCGAAGCCGATCCCGTGGTTTTCCTCGTATGTAGCGGAAAGTGGTTGCGGTGTAGGCAACCGATAGTCGGGTTCCCGGCACTGAACGTGTTAAGCATATATGGATATACTTATCCGAACATGGTCTCGCCATCAAACTGTTCTGTCAGTTTGACGAGTTTTGAAATTGAATATGTTATGTTCTTGAGAAAAATACTTACAATATACAGCTTTTTTGGAGTTTTTTTTGTGTTAATAACAACGGGTTACTAATGCTTTAGTTAACTAAAAGATACACTTATCTTTTAGGCTGTTGATGATGATCAAATAAGGGCAGAGTGCCATAACAGGTAACCAATAAACCTTCAATACATTTATTCATCCGCGAAAACATAACCAACGAACTGCCCCCTAGTTAAGACATTTAATTAAAATTTTAGTGCTACCGTTAAGGGTTAACCCTCCAAATGCGTAAAGGTCCGTTTATTATTGTTTTTATCGCGTTATTGTCATGTGGATTGGTTCGGGATGGGTTCGGTGTTATGTTAAATTGTCTTTTGTTTTCGGTATAGTTTTAATGAACTGTGTCATTGTTATAAATATAATCAAATGTAATTTTGCAGGACAAAGATATTTTTTATTGATTAAAGTTTTCGTCTAAATGCCCGTTAAAATTGCAACATTGTCATTCAATATCTTCAGAAAATACACATACATATTTTATCTGGATACAATTTCTCTTATTATAAAAGACTTCCAAGCTATGATGACCGACCCAAAATTATAATTGTAAATTAAATTTTCTTGTCTTAAAATGTTTAGCATGGTAGTATATGAAAATTATCTAACCAGACATACAAAAATACTAAACTATAAAAAGATACCAGTTTTCCAAAGATTCAATTAGTATATATATATGTTTTATTAATCGACCAAGTTAAGCTCGGCCGAATTTCACCTTCCCATACAAACGTAGTTACGCTCTCATTTTCAAACTACGTGTTGGATTGTAACGAAACTTTGCATATACAATGACATGAGATATATCTATATCTGTAATCAGTTTGTACTGTTCCAGTTTATAAAACAAACGAAATACAGCAAAAACAAGTTTTGTAAGTATTAAAAACTTAAATTCGCTGTTTTTTTTTTATTATGGTATCTGAAGCTACGTAAACTAATTACCGACACAGATATACCTCATGTCATTGTACATGCAAAGTTTCGTTACAATCCGACACGTAGTTTTAAAATGACTGCGTAACTACGTTTGTATGGAGTATCGAGCTTACTGCGGACTCTTAAGTAAAATTTACAAATAAGATACTTATGCTTACTAAAGCAACGACATTTGCCGTGTCACTTAAAGAAAATGTAGGATGTCCATGTATTTAGACCAGCGTTAACCTTATAATTTATTTAATATTTTAATGAATAAATAGTAATCTAATTGCATAAGAGCCCATTGTGTTCCAATTTGCTTGTCGATTTCGTAACCTTTTGTACGTCAGGTAGATTTATATCTTTATTACGATGGTGGCAAACAACCATACCAACGGCTTGCTTGATAGTAAGGTTAGCCCATGGACGCGTGCCATTCTAGAAGAATCACAAGCGCGTTGCCAACTCATTATTGATTTCAGGCTTCGTTGTGTAGATATCTAGAGACGAACGTGGATCCCGCTCTCAACACCATCGGGAGCTCTGGCTACCTCACACTTTTCGTCTTTCTTTGGTACAAATTCTTCTTCTCCTTCTTCTTATTTAAGAGCTAAGCTCTTGTCAGTGTAGCTCAAAGTAGGCCCTCCGTCTACTCCGATCCCAGGCCACCTCTTTGACATCTCGATACGACCTAATATCAACTCTGTTTGGAGTTGCTCTATGTAGTTTATTCTAGGCCTTCCTCTTCCTCGCTTCCCCTCTATATTTCCTTCAATTAACCAGACACCACACAAAATGGTACAAATTAGATATCGTTTTGTTTCCTCTTCTTTTTTCAAATTTCCATGTCCAACATTGTGAAACTGAATGACCAGAAGATGGAGCACAAATGAGAAGGGCCAGAAAAGTACTTTGTGAAAAGTGCGCTCTAAATGAGCGTTCGCCGTGTAGTAATGTAACTGTAATAACAGGATTGCTGCGAACGATACATATTTGAAGACTCAAAGTTTGTGAAGTGTGATATTAATTGATTTAAAGCAGCACATGACGTATTTTCTATAAATACTAAGCTAACAAGTTTGTTGTAGATAAACAGTTACGAACTGCTACTTTTAAGAAAAACTGTTACTCAATGTGTGTCACTATCTACAATAAGCTACGAAGGCACATAATTTATTTCGTTGGTTGTTGTCACTTACATTTTATTCTGCAAATGAATTCTTAGGTACTAATTCGTGTTCGACATTGTATGAATATTGTAAAAGTAGGTAGGTTAGGTAGCTGACTAAATTGTAATTTGCATGTTGTGCGTGAACAGCTACAAAAGATGGGACCTGCGGTGTTTAAATAGAACAACTTTTATAATGAACCCTTTTTTATTCAAATAAATGATTATGAATTACATTACGTCTATCGGTATGTCACATTTGTCTGAGGTACTGCGAGACGATGGATGTTTAGATATTATGCTTTTTTCTTTTTCGGTTTTTACATGTTAAGAATTATAAATTGAACAGTGCTTTGGTTTCTTACTGTCAAACTGTATAACGCTAAACTTAAGTGGCAGTGGGCGGGGCACATTGCACGTAGAACTGATAGCCGTTGGGGCGGAAAGGTTCTCGAGTGGCGACCACGTACCGGAAGGCGCAGCGTGGGTAGGCCTCCCACAAGGTGGACTGATGACCTGGTAAAGGTCGCGGGAGTCCGCTGGATGCGGGTGGCGCAGGACCGGTCATTGTGGCACTCTTTGGGGGAGGCCTATGTCCAGCAGTGGACGTCTTTCGGCTTTTATGATGATGATGAAACTGTATAAATTTTTGTATAATTAAATAAATAAATAAATAAACTACAAGCAAAGGTGACGAATTTACACTCGTTCGGAAAGTAACGCTATTATACCCCTTTGATCGATTAAAAGTACACGAGTGCCCTGGGAGGCGTACAGGCGTTAAGTTGTATGAATAAGGTTGTAACAATTGCACCATAACGCCGCGCTGAGTTACGGCCGGACGCACGGACGGCCCAGTAAATATGGCCGCCGCCGTTGGGTCCACCTGTTACGTTATCGATGGCCGTATTATCTGCAGCCCCTAAAAACAAACACCCTGTATGTCAAAGCTGTAGTACAGCAAGTGGTTAAGTAAAATACCTTGACAGAAAATTGCGCATGGCTGCAGTTAATGCCTTGGTGACGCTAAATAGTCCGAATGATTTTGGACAGGAAAAAAAGACGGTCGAAGAGTTTGTCCAGCCGGCTGGACGTTGTCAAATGAAGGGTTAAGAATCACATAGTCAGATATGTTAAGGGATTCAACGACAAATTATACCAATAGCTTTAAGAAATCGGAGTTTTCCATCCTTCAAGAAACTTTTGTAAATAATAATATGCTTGTTTTCGTGCCAAATAATAATGTTTTTGTTACTTATGTGTCATCAAGGCAAGAATAAGCGGTTATGAACTTTCGAAAATGGTCCGATAATGTTCAAAATCGATGTTTGAGTGCAGTACGATTACTGTTAGTTAATACCTGACAGATGGATTGCCTTCATCTAATTTTCAACTTTAATCTTATACAAATAAAATAGTTATTACTAAATCGGTAGATGTGGGTAACAGTATTCTGAAAAATGCTTTATCTATATGAAATTAAAGTTGAAAATTAAATGAAGGCAATCCATCTGTCAGGTCTTAACTAACAGTAATCGTACTGTAACAGTAAGGCGTCTAAACGCGAATCAGAGTTGAAATAACTAACGATTACCAACTTTGTTGAAACAACCGGCTCAAGAGAGAGAGAGAGATAGAGAGATCCCGATAACGGCATATCACTAAGAATAAATAAATAATGAATAAACCAGATCGATCTCTGTAGCCAAGTTGGTGGTGACCCTGCCTACGAAGCTGGAGGTCCCGGGTTCGAATCCCGGTAAGGGCATTTATTTGTGTGATGAGCATGAATATTTGTTCCTGAGTCATGGATGTTTTCTATGTATTTAAGTATTTAATTATCTATATAAGTATGGATATCGTCGTCTAGTACCCAAAATACAAGCTTTGCTTAGTTTGGGACTAGGTCGATTTGTGTAAGATAATGTCCCCAAATATGTATAAATAATTATTTATTTATTTTATTTAGAAAATCAATTACCACCAGATGTGACTGAACACCTATCATAGAAATGCGTCCTTAAAATCACGCATCAACATACAAAAAAGGCCAAATTAACCTCCTAAAAATCATAACACCTAAGCGTTGGAAATAAACAATCAGAAGCGTCCCCCAGATCAAACACATTCTCAATTTTCATCAAAAAAGCAAAACGCTATGACGTAGGCTAATAAAAACCGGCGATATTGTCTGTACTCGCAATATCGTAATGAACAGGCTGTATGGAAGCCATTTAATCTCGCACCTGTATCAGGGTTCTAGCCTGGCGGAAGGCATAAGCGGTAGGTCAACGGGAAAAGCATACATAACAAGATTCTGTCAAAAAAGTCATTTTTGGATCAAGCTTTTATTGCCGACTGTACTTTTCTGTATACCACCATCAACTACTCATTGAGACGATTCTAACGAGCCCAAACTCAACGGGGCTACGTCGGTTAAGTACTGAATTCCCATGGCCACCTTCTGTCTCCATCATCAGATCAGCTCAATGGTACCATAATATTGAATTGTCATCCAAACTATGCTTATGCCCAAATTTTCAGCTCAATCGGTCATCGGGAAGTGGGTCAAATTTAACTTGCAAGATTTGATTATAGACAGACAGACAGACAACGGGACAGGTGAAACTAAATAAAAGCTTGTAAAAAAGCCCGCCTGGGCCCATAACCTGTTGTAATTTAAACAAGTTGCACGATACTAAGAACACTTCATTATCGACGAAATAATATATATTAAAATACGGAGCGTTGTTCCCGGTGTGAACGTTATACAGTAGTGACATTTCCCTGCAATTTTTGGCCGGCAACTATTGCTGTCTTACGCTGGCTTTGTACGCTAGAGCAAGATGCAAGTATTTGCCGGCCACACATTGCCGTAAAAATGTTGCCCGTTTAGAAGCCCCATGAAGTTCTATATTCAAAAATACTTCAACAGCATCAAACATACCTGAGGACCATGAGAGACAAGACTCGATAAAACAGACCGCGTTCAAATCAGTTGATCCGTTGGGGGGCTTTTTAGCCCCCCAACTACTAACTGATTTGCCACAGAAAGACGGATACCGCCCGCGTGGTCGTGAGGAGTTTTCTCCAGGATTCTTTCCAGGGTACTCTCCCACCCCGTATTTCAATCGCTTTATTGGGTTCATCCTATCCCATAACCAGGTTCAAAATAAAAAATGCGACACAGATACATAGGGCGTGTGTTATATACATCTTGGCTCCCTGAACAGTCTCTCAGTCAGAATACATATCCACTACCAAAATGTCATCTGACTTTCCAACACAGGAGAAATGTCCCTTTTCAGCTCAAAGCGTATTTTGACTGATAGTTGAATCAGCAACTTTTTATGAAACCTCAAAAACGCTCTGTTAGTACGACTATGAAGTTACTTGCATCAGACATGACGTCACGATTTCCTACGGCCAAGCAAAGGCCGTTTTCAGGGTTCCGTACCCAAAGGGTAAAACGGGACCCTATTACTAAGACTCTGCTGTCCGTCCGTCTGTCTGTCCGTCTGTCACCAGGCTAATGAACCGTGATAGTTAGACAACAAATACTAAAAAACAGAATAAAATAAATATTTAAGGGGGCTCCTATACAACAAACGTGATTTATTTGCCGTTTTTATAGATATGGAACCCTCGTGCGCGCGTCCGACTCGCACCTGGCCGGTTTTCAAATTTTGATGTATTTAAAACTGTTTACTTTTACTGTTGCCGAATACCGTATACGCTACGACTCCTTGGCCGCTCGACTGCAAATCTCTGTACAAAGAATCTGCCGCTGACCACTTGACTGCAAATCCCTGAGCAGAGAATCGCCTGTCCCTCAAACCCCGTACACATGCGCGGGTCACTCGCTAAACGGTCGGCTGTTAGTCCTAAATAAATACGGCCGGCAGCTGTGGAAGGAACATTAAAACATTGTTTAGGCCTGCGCGATTAGGGCCTAATGCTGTGCCACGGGGTTTTTCGCGATCCCAATCTGGGTAATGGTGATATGTGATCATGTTTGTGATTGAACGTTTGTGATCATTTTATTTTAGATTTTATTATGAAAATTTGGTTTGATTAGTTAAGGGAAGTGATCTAGTTTTTTTCTTAATGTGTATTCTCTTTTTTCCTTACATGCTTAAAGCTAGACAGAAATCTGCCAAACCACAGTGCGGTTTGTTGGCAGACAATGCTCCTAATTAATATTACAGGCATTAGCTAAAAGCTGTATGAATGGTAATATATATATGTAGGCACGGTATTTACTTATGCTAGAACCAAATCTAAATCTAATTTGAATCGGTTGGTTAACACTTTCACTGCCAGGAACCCGCCTGGCGGTTGCTTTACGCAATAGTCGCTTTCCGCTAGATGGGCATTTTTAAAAATTCGTGTGCCGAATGATCGTGATTTGTTTCAGAAAAATTAACTCAATGTCAGTTTTGTGACGAAAATGAAGCATACGAAATATGTGAAAATGAACTTGTTTCACATTTAAATAACGTGTACGCGCGGTTCTAAAAGTGCAACCACCTGGCAACCGTACTATCTCTTCCAAGATCTCACGGTTCTTAATACTGATTTGCCATACGATAAATAAATAAATATTTACACATTTAAAAGAAAAAGTGAACTTTTATACAAAGTGAATAACCTTAACTGTCGTCACAAAACTGACACTGGGTTAATTTTTGTTCGATGACTCACGCTAATTGGGTACAGATTTTTTTGAAAATGCCCAAATACGGGGAAGTCTTCGGGATCGGTTACGAGCGTAACGTGAACCGATTCGTAGCGGTGAATGTGTTAAGATGGTTTACCGATATACATTCAGCTAATTTGCTGTAATTTTGCTTTTTTTTTATTATATGGGCTATTTTAATTTAACATGGGCTAATTTATTTTAGTATCGTATACTGCCTACTGATTATGTTTATTTATTTAACACGTTACGACACAAGGTAATCAATAAGGTTAATTTCAGTTAAAAATATTTTCCCTCAAGGTATGCACACATCTGCACGCTGTAACTGAAATGTGTATAGAACATGGGTTTTACGGAATCAATAAAAAAAACACATTTCTCGGAGCATAAAAATAAAATAAAAATTAGAATTAAGTAGTAATGGGGAGCGGATGGCCTTTGTCCAGCAGTGGACGTCTTTCGGCTGATATAATGATACCAAAATTATTTTTCATTAATAAATAAAAACTTAAATTAAAAAAAATACAAAATCACATCCACTGATCAATCCTCCAACTTGGCCATTCGAAACTTCCCGTTATCTGCGCCATGTAACTTCGCCAATCGCGTCAATGGCAATGGCTGGCGAAGAAAATTAAAAGTTAGTTTGCCGCGGGCCGTCGCCGGCGCTAGTTTGATTGCTATGATGTGGGAACTTTGAATATTCCACTCTTATAATGATGAGATTTTTTCTTGAAGGTTTTTCGCCTTTTTCAGTTTTTTTTGTGAAATTCGGGTATAAGGGCCTATGCAGACTGCGTAATTTGTTCACCCGCTTCTCCTACTACCTCGCGGATAGTAGTAGTGGAACGCAAGTCGAACGGCGCGTGAAATAAACGCCTATAATTGCGTTTATTTCACGTCCTAAAAGTCATTGAACCCACGAAGATGCAACGCACTTCTCATTGCGTAGAGTTTGTGGTACAAGTATTTTTGTAATTATTTCATATATGGATACAATATTACCCAAATAAAGAACGAAAATAAATTATTAGTACAATTTTAGGAACTTGCACATGATATACATACAGTTACTGCCACTTGAAGTATTTTTATTCAGCTACTCAAAGTTTAGCTGAAAGAAATTAATTAAAGGGATAAGTTCGCCTTTGTGCAAAAGAAAGTGTAAAGTTTTTGTAAAGTGGTAACTAATCAATGCGTCACGGGTCAGATAATTGGGGAAAAACAATATACTTACATATAAGATAAACGTCCTAGTGCTTGACACTTTGCATCTTAATTCATAACAATAGGCATCAACTATTGATTAATACATATCACGTCAAACATTGAAACGATTACCTAATTAAGGAACGTTAAAAAAAATTTAGGGACAATTAAATCGATACATAAATACATAGGAAACATCCATGACTCAGAAACAAGTATTCGTGCTCATCACACAAATAAATGCCCTTACCGGGAATCGAACCCGGGACCTCCAGCTTCGTAGGCAGGGTCACTACCAATTAGGCTACAGAGGTCATCGAAATAAAAGTCGATAAAGTTTTCAGTTTCACCTACCTCGGTATTCAAAGCTAGATTACCCAAAGACAATGCCCTGAACTGAAACTTCGTGGCACTATCAAGATTGTTTGAACACATTCAGTCTGATTATTTAAGAAAAGAATTTTCATCACATTTGAAGTGTGGTTAATATAGGTACGTATGAAAGAGTTTTGTGAGAGCAGTATTAGGCTATAGTCAAACATGAGCAACTACGCTTCCAAAAACATGGTGCAAGTTGGTACCGTAAAAGAACCTAAAGGAGCTCAGGATCCGCTTTGGCACCTAATCCCAAGATTTGGCGTAGGCATTAGTTTTACGAAAGTGGCTGCCATCTGACCTTCCAATCCAGAGGGAAAACTAGACTTTGTTTATTTACGATGTTAGCCTTCTAAATAAAATGATATTTCGTACTATCAACAACACAGCTAACTGACCATCGGTGCACCTTAAGTGCATTGTAATAAGGTTCAATATAAACACTGTTAACTGACCATCCTGGTCAGTTAACAGTGTTGTCGTTTGTACATAAATTTTTTAAACCTAGTGGTACAGTCAGCCGCGAATGTAGCTAAGCGGGTCAAGTGCTCAAAATGACCTACACACGACTCTAATGTCAGGAGGATAAGGACTGTCTAGATCAGGGGTCGGCAACCTTTTAGCAACCAAGGGCCACATAGGGCCCAACGAAAATGACGCGGGCCGCACTGCTTAATTATTTGTGACTTTATCAGGAAAACCCAAAATTTTGAATTCCAACCGACCTTCACATACAAAACAGCCAGGGAGGCTCGCGGGCCGCAAGCAAGGGTCTCGCGGGCCGCCTGTTGCCGACCCCTAGTATAGATCATTTTGATTTTCGTAGCTACTTCTGCTGCTGACCTGAACTCATGACCTCTAGATTAAAAGTCGTGTGCTTTACCACTCGGCTAAAGTGACTCAACCTTGACAGTCTGGCCAGACTGTCATTGAAAAAATCTTCTCCGTCTCGTGACGCATGTGGCCAGAACTTTAGTTTCCATGCATTCCGCCATCTTCATTGTCAACTTATCTCTAAAAAGCGTTACTGGTAATTTGATGAGCGCATCTTGCGAAGTTTTTTACGAAATATGAATATTTAATACCGTATTTTGGCGCCCAAAGCGGGGCCAATATTTTGCTTGTTTCGGAGTTTCGTAACAGTGATTTGGGGGAATTAAGTTTGTAATTTAATCAACTTATGCATGTAGAAGTTTTCGTTTCGTTTTTGCTTTGGATTTAGCTCATTTGCTTTGTAGGTACTTTAAGTTAAGACTCGCATTAAGGTGGTTCGATTTCCATACAAAACGTTATTTGACATTCACAGGCTAGCGGCGTGATTTTTTAAGAAACCTATGTGTATGTACATAGGTTTCTTAATTGCAGCAGCCTGAGGGGCTTTCGCTGTTGTTCATGGCTGCAGAGGCGTATTTAAAGATTTGGCGCCCCGGGCCAGTTAGCTTTGCCGCCCCATTAAGCGACGATAAAGATGTGGTATGAAATAATAAATTTAAAAAAGTCTTAAAAATTAACTAACTATATATTCACTTGATAAATATTTTAATTTTTTTCTATGTACAAAATGGTTGACAAAATCGTCAATGACGCTGTCATAATTTATGGCGTTTGTCAACTCGGATTCTATATTCAGAACCTAGCTGCGCGTTCTCCAGGAAAAATACGGTTTTGAAAAGCGGCGATCTGTAAACGCACCATTTTATGTGCGCAATGTCAGGCTTCATGCGGATCTGTATAAGCCCTCTGTAATTTATCATTTGAAGCGGATTTCCACTAAGTTCTTTGAAAAAGCGGCACTTAGTGGGAATTCGCTTATTTTATTTATTTTCTTTTATTTATTTCAAAAGGTACATCAAACAGACAGTAATCCGATTAGACAAAGAAATACATACCAGTAGACACTTATGACTAGATTACAGTGCAAAAGTATATGTACACATCATGGCTATGAGTTATAATTTAGAAAAAGTTTTTTTACACAGGAATTTAATTTTGAATACATTTTAATGATGTAGGTACAATTAAACGAAAGTGATAACAAAAGGTAAAACAAACACTCGTACACTTAACAGTTATTGAAAAAAGTTAAAACTAATTATTTGTGGCTAAAAACAGATTTTTTAAATTGAGCATTTTTTGAAACATAATTGTCAAGATCCTTACAGATGCGTACCAAATCATTGAACTCCCGACACATGCGAAAAATTGGATTATAAATATTATAATATGAAGTATTATTTCGATATACAGCCAAAGTAAAAGTATTTGGAGAACGAATCCTGTAATTTACCTATATTAATATTCAGAAGCGACAATAGATAAGGATATTAATACTTTACTTTCAAAACAAAGTTTAAACCGACTTCAATTTAATACTCCGCCAAGCCACGAGAACATTTCCACATTTCTTTACCAATTTACCACATGAACTGATTTCCGAGCGCAAATGCGTTGATCATTAGAGAAAAAAACCCAATCGCTGTATGTGACCCGATAATATTTGAGGACTTCCGTCGATTCCACAAGGATCACCTTTGGCACTTCATTAGATGCTATTTCAACGGAATCTTATCAGAATCTGTGATATACTTTTTAAATTTTATGTACATAATTGAGGAATTCCATAAGTCATCTGTGGTCTTCATCATCAATTCCACTCCACCAAATTTATGATTTCCGGGTGTAAATACACGAGTTATAATAGAAAATACCAAAATCACTACACACGTGCCTAATATAATTGAGGAGTTTCCTCAATTCTTCATAGATTCCATCATCCAATTGAATTTTTGAAAAAAATGAGACCCACCTGGTAGGTACTTACAAACAAAAAAAAATTACGAATCGGCTCATCAATGACGGAGTTCTGAGGTAACAAAAAAAAAAAACTGACAAATTAATTTATAATAACAAAAATTATAAAAAGGCTATTGATTACGTGGCGCCGTCAAGAAATCTTGCAGTAGTTTTGCGCGCTCCGTTGACGCTGTAAAAAAACGTACAGATTCTGCAGCAACCCGCAAAACTTTGTAGTTTCTAGGCAACGTTCAGCTGCCGACGATGTTTAACGAATGTGCCGCGCAAGGCACGTATGTAGCTTATTGGCCTTGAGACCATTATACTGATTCATTTTTAATTTAAATGTTAATTAAAATAAAAAATATTGTAGATAAACTTGACAATAAAAGGCGCCCTGGGAAAGCCGAGAGCGGCAAAACCGCCGCCCCTCGCAGCCTGCCGCCCCGGGCCATGGCCCCCTTGGCCCTATGGTAAATACGCCCCTGCATGGCTGGCTCGTGTAGGCGCCACTTCTGGGCTACCCGACGGCCAGCAGCGCGCTGGTATCTCAATGCTCGTGGGTGGCACAAGAGGACCAACCAGTTTTCATACTAGTTACATACATAAATAGCGCCTTGGCATATGTTAAACAAAATAATAGATGGGTATTTGATGAGCTAATCCACAGTTCGTGTCAGTGTTTTAGGCTGAAATAAACTTGGTAGTAAATCCTTTGGAGCCTAGATAGGCTTTGGTGTCTGTTTACCAGGCAGCTATGTTGAGTTGCCAACATCTCAAACTATAAAAATGTAGGTATTAATCTTAGAGTACATTTCTACAGAGAAGCTATGGTAACAATAATACCACGACCTAGCGAGATGGTAGTTTACAAATCTCAATAAGTGTGACAGAAAGGTAAGTATATATATCATTCGTCGTCCTTTTCATAAATCCACTTTTTATTTGCCGCAACTGACTTAGTATGAGGTGGCAGCCATTACCCGCCCAAATTAAGTAGGTTGTTTATGGTAAGCCGTCTGACATTGGACGACCAGTTTTTTTAGCGCGTATTATATAGAACTCTGTAGGTATGTATACTCTAAGGTATTAATCCAAATAAACTACATAAAACCCGGGCACATCCTAAGTCTATATTTAGTTATCATAACCGCAAAACCCAAACGCAATTATGTGTTCACACCAGAAATATGACATCACAAGGAGCAGTAACGAAACGCAATCACCGTGCACAGAGGTTTAATATCGTCTAATCTGTGCACTGTCTATGGTTTGTAATAAAAGTGGCCCGCGGCCAGGGCTGCCAACATAACTAAGTATCAGTTCTAATATCAGTTACATCTAAGTTACAAAGGAATACCTTGCGATGAGCTATTAGAGTATAAAAAAAAATAGAATAGTATGACATGGTTATAGACTCAAGTAGGAGATTTCTATAGAAGAGCTATATGTGTTGCCACAATAAGGGTTGGAAAGGCTCCTATGCAGCTAAATTAAGAACTAGGATTATAATGGCTGATGGCTTAACATAAACAATTTTCTTAATTTGGGCGGGTAAGGCTTGAATCACACTGGCGCGGCATGCGGTGGCGGTCTATAGTAAATTTGACAGTTAATGACAAGTTTGCTATTGACCGCCGCAGCCAGGCCGCGACAGCCCGTGAGAAGCTAAGCATATATATTATTAGTTATTATTAAGCAGGTTTATTTGTCGCAACCTCATACTAACTTACAAAAAAGTATAATTTATTTTCTAAAGTATATACAAGATGATAACTAGGTAAAATTTAGTAAATTAAATTAAAACTAAGTTAGGTCTAAAAAAAGCCCTCGAGGCATACTTACTAAAATTGGTACTCTTGTCCTGAGTATTTTAGTGACCTAAAATACTCAGGACATATTGTAGACTATTATGATATTATAATAAGTTTCTGTCAAAAGAATCATTTTTGATACAAGCTTTTATTGCCGACTGTACTTTTCTGCATACCTCATCATCAATATTCATTGAGACGAGTCTAACGAGCCCTAAGTCAACGGGGTTACGTCGGTTAAGTACTGAATTCTAATGGCCACCTTCTGTCTCCATCATCAGATCAGGTCGATGGTGATAATATTGAATTGTCATCCAAACTATACCTTTACCCAAAATTTCAGCTCACTCGGTTCAAGATATCTGCTTCGAAATTCAGTTGCAAGATTCCACCCGGACAAACATAAATTGCAATTAAAATAAAAGCTTGTTATCACTATTATCGAAGCATCGATGAGTGTATAGACGAGAGATTCAAGAGTAGCTGTCAAGTTGGCTCAGTTCGGGTTGTATAGAACGGTTCCACAACACTTCGGGAGTTCAAATACCGCGACCTGCTACTGCTACGCGTCATTGCTTTAACTAGTTAAGAGTTGAAGCCGATTCGGAGTCGTAGCCGGGCTTTGACACAAAAATTTCGGAGTGCGTAAAATCAATCGGAAATTTGGATACTTAATTCGAAGTCCGAATCGAAGCTTCGCAAGATCCCTAGTTCACACAGAAGACGCGGGCAAAAGCTAATAATCAATATCGGTGGTAACCCTACGGGCTATCACGCGAGGTGGCGCCCCAGAGAAATCAGCCGATATGTGCCGGCTTAATTAGACAGAGCGGTGCGGTAAATATGGCATCTTTTATTACCAGCCAGATTCGTTTTGGTCAAATTGATTTTTGTGTGTTGGCAACGCTGGGATTAAGGCGGTTTCGCTTCGTTTGGGAGTTAATTAAATTTAAAGCGCTTTTAATAACCTAAAATCTTTCTCTAGTATCAATCATTCAGCATTCCCTATGGAGATAGTAATGAAAGTTATAATAAGGCTTATAAAATAAAAACCAACAATACCAGTGACGTCACTAGTCTGTATTTCACTCAGTTCCATAAAAAGTTGCTGCTTTGACTAGTGGTTATATTTTCTTTCGCTTTGACTATCTCATTGATATAGTCAGTAAATAGTTAACTACTCTCAATAAAAGAATATATATATATAACACTGTTCATTCTTATCATCATAATCATAGAGAAAGAAAAGAACAGAGCGGCTCACACACACATACACGTGTGTGACAAATATATGTAAGCATAGACATTACCACAATGTGACCGAGATACAATGTCGTATCTCCTGTCCCTCAGCGCGTATAAGTTTTTTTTGTTTGTAAATAACTACAACTTAGGAAAGTTGAAAAACCCCCGACATTTTCATTTTAAAGTCCAATATCTCTCAAACCGCTGAACAGATTTTCATGAAACATAGCTAAGAACACTCAGGATCACATCAGCTTTTGGATTAAAAAAAAACATATTCAAATTGGTCCATCCGTTTGGGAGCTACGATACCACAGACAGATACACAGATACAACTCTCTTTGCGTCGGGGATTAAAACGTACTGAAACTGACGTCACGTCAATAATACGACTAAAGAAGGTTCACAGGACATGAAATATCGATGAGGTAATGAGTCTTCTGATCCTTCTATATTTAGTCAAGTTAATTTAGCTCCATCCCTTTTGGGCATTCGCTACTACTCCATCTATTAAACCATCTTTTTTTTTACATTTTTAACGTCACAGCTGTGTCAAAAAATAAAGATTACCTATTAAGTGTCACTTTAATGATGAATGCAAAAAAAGCTGTGGCAATTGTTTTTTGAACTCACTACTTAACACGTACGTCTAGTATAAACGTCGAACACAAGGCTTTAACTGGCTTTGACATACCTCGCGTGAAATACCCAATTCAAAAACAATCAAAATCAATAACAATTGTTTATTCTGCAAATAGGCCACAAGGGCACTTTTACATGTCAAACGGTAATTTACAATAAAATAATAATAATCTTACACAATAATAATTTAAAATTTGCAGATTAAGGACCGATATAAACGGTTAACAAACTAAATGTCACTGTTAATGAAAACCAAACAAAATTGCAAAATATGACCGTTACATTCGATATAAGGTCTTATCAGCATTAACAAGAAGTTAATGATATTAATTCAGTATTCCAGAGATGTATAATACAATTCCCCCCCGCAAGGTGGACTGATGACCTGGTAAAGGTTGCTGGAGTCCCCTGGATGCGGGTGGCGCAGGACCGGTCACTTTGGCACTCTTTGGGGGAGGCCTATGTCCAGCAGTGGACGTCTTTCGGCTGATATGATGATGATGATGATAATACAATTAATAATTATTCTAATGACAATTAAAAAAATTCTAGTGTCTAATTAAATAAAGGAGCATTAATGTAATATTGTCAGAGATGTACAGGGTCAATAACAATAAAACGTGTCAAGGTGAGAATGATGTCTCTCGTCAATACGATAATAATAATAACAACACTAGTATTTAAATACTATGCCCTTGCAAGCATGAACAGTTCGGACTCCACAAACAGCACCCGATCACGAGTACGACGCATATCTCAGCCATCGGCTTCTATTCGGCTCTAAATAAAAGACCCTCTTTTAAAAGGAACAGGTAACCATAGAATCCAGAATTCGAAATTTGAAAAAACTATCAACCCGTAACCGTTAAGAATAACGGCTCCTGATTGGCTACGAGAGGAGACGAGGGTGCATTTGCAAAGGTACAGAAATATGTAGCCGGTGCTAAACATTAACGATTATGGCCAAGTCACGTCTAATTGCAAGTGTGGACCGCTTTATGCAAACGTGCGACACTTTGTAGAAGCTTTTATTAACTTGCACTGTATGTTGCGTTCTTTAATTTAGGGCCCTTTTCGCAAAAATATTATTTGTATTCCTATACTATTTGACAGGATTGTCAACCTGGTGGGTCGCAAATTGAAGTTCGTGACTGTGTGACGTATGTTGTTATCAAAAATTTAACAAACCATTTTTTCTAATAGGAATGAACCAATTAATATAAATAAAAGATAGTTTAATACCCTGGTTTGACTGACTGCTCTTAGGAACCAAGTAACCGTCAAATACTAAAATCGTTACTGATTTCATTCAGTCTTCATAGACTCCAAATTAACTACACTCCCTTTACTGATTTGCGGATTTGTTGTGTCGACTGCTAGAGACAAATGCAGACCCCTCACTCTCCACACAGGACATCCTCAGCAGTGGCGTGGCGACCTAACTCATGCACCACCAGGTCCAGAACACCACATACCTAGAGGACACACAGCCAGACAGTAGCGCTGTGATAACCCATAGCTGCGGTCTTCTGTAAGATGCTTCTCTAGTTAACCTGTTTCAAATACAGGGTGTATCAAAAATAGGGTGTGAACCGATCAAGGGCATGTTCGGTAACTTATGGTAATTCCAAAAATGCCTTTTTTGTTTGTTTGCATTGAAATGTTTGTTTTTATTTACATTACAGTCTTTGTTTTTGTTGACATTGCTTGTGTATGACATCAATAACGTGAGCGCTGTCACCTGCGTGTCAAAAACATCACTAAACATTTGTTTTCATAACACAGCTGTGCGAGTAGCGGTTGAAAATGAAATAAACCCTCCCACCCTCTACCCTCGCGGGGAATGTTGTCATACACAAGCAATGCCAACAAAAAAAGACAATAAGCAAGATGTACCCAAAAATAAAAATAACAATGTAAACAAAAATAATACAAAAATAAAAAACATTAACAAATTCATATTTGGAAACGTAATGCGCTACCGAATATGCCCTTGTTCGGTTCACATCCCATTTTTGACACATCCTGTATGGGCGAGGTGACACTCCGCTGTGACCTACTGTGCGCTAAACTTGAAAAAAGATTTCTTGGCTCATTCCCGCATAGCACCGTCCTTGCTAATTGTAAGCGCGCGTTATCGTGAGACAAACGCGTGGTGCTGCAACGCATAACCATTACCAGTTTTTGGTTTGGCCAAATTAGCGCCTTTTTGTCGCCAGTTAGTGCTGTTTCTTTCTGTTTGTTTGCGAAGTTATGGGCAATGTTGGCAGTACTTACGGGGGCTAGTTTATTTTTTAGTTACTTAGCTACTAAAATTATGGGTATTATCCATTTTTGTGTATTTCTAGTAGTCATTAAAATTCTAAGCAAAGCAGTTCTAGTGCTCAAAATGATCTACACACGAACTCCAAGGAGGAGGTTATTGTGTGTTTTAACACACGTGAGGTAAAATACATTTGCACCCGTTTGTAACGCAAACCAGCTCATAAAAAATACGTCTTTATTTGCATTTGTACACATTATAATCATCATTAGGTTATTTATAATTATAATCATCATCAATATAGTATAACATTATTTAAAATTGTAATTAACTAATTAAGATAACAAATCAGTCTTCATTTGTACTCGGCAATGGACATATCACGTCGACGTGCAGTTTCCGCTTTCACATTATTCACAACAAACATAGGAGCTGTTTAGAGCCGTATAATTTAATTAAAGTACGACACTTTTCGTTATCCATGTCTACGGCCGTGTGAGCCGACTAAAATCAAAACACATATGTCCCAACTGCGCGCGAACAAAACACTGACGCGCTCCTTTGCCGCGCCGCCAAAAATCGACAACAAATGGTCACGCTCCAAGGTAAATTACTTTCCCCACTAGTGGATAAAATGCGTTTTACCGGCTTGTTTTAAAGGATATAGGACGGCTTTACGGGGCAGTGAGGGGAAAATATTTTTTTTGTTTGTAAGGGGGTCCTTTCCAGATGGTCGCGTAGTCATCAGGTCAGGCTCCGATGATGGGATTATGGAGAAATCGAGGGAAATCTTCAAATAAGGCGAAGTACTAAATAGAAGTCGGTCAAACTTTGTTTATAAAGTAAATTATTTATTTAATCAGCACCATTAAACAATACTTTTTTGTATTTATATATCATTTTATCAAACAAATACCGTAAAATGGGGTGAGTAGGGTGAAAACTCACATTCAAACCTTGATAACATTTTATTTTTACTTATACAAACTGAATGGTGTATATAATAAGTGTTCCGGACGTTTGTATTTTAGTTTTAATTTTATTTTGGGTAGATCCATTTCATAACTTTGACGATAAACAGGAAAACCCACCTTACCCCGTAGTCCCTCGTAATTGGGGTGAGATGGGTTTTCATATAAAGGTGATTTTGGAAGATTGTTGGATCGTTTTTTTTATTATGAGTATTACTATAGCTCCATTTTAAATTGGAATACATATTTTTTGTAGCATTAGCCTTAAAAAACCATCTCACCCCCCTTTCATACCTTCTCTCCCCATTCAAAACCCAACTCTCCCCGCGAACCCTACTCACCCCATTTTACGGTATATTCTTTATCTGCTATGAGTGTTATGAAAACATCCACATTGTTCTATAACAATATGACCGCCTAATCAATATTGAAGCGCTTTTTGCGGCATAGGCAGATCAAACCCTGAGCCCCAACTTATCGGGCCTCACTTTATCACCGAACGTCACATTTAATAATAATTAATGATAATTGCCTTCCAGCTTAACAAAGGCGATCGGCCGATTCTCGTAAGTTATTTCAGTTTAACTTACACTTGGAATCTGAGAACTGTATCTTATGTAGTTTCGTGTTGGAGTTGGGATACGAGAGAAGAGGAGTCGCGCAGTGATTCGTGGCAAAAAAAAACATAGATTCTTTGTTCTTAATTTATTAACGGACTTAAAAAAAAGAAGGTTCTCAACTTCTCAATTCGTCGGAATCTTTTATTTTTTAACAGGGAACACGACTACGTATATGTTCCCCGATTACTCAGTCCCCTAGACCGATTTGGTTTTTTTTGATAGAGTATCCTGTCCAGGTGGTCCCATGGCCATCAGGACCGATTCTGATGATAGGATCCTGGATAAATCGAGGGAACACTTAAAAATTTGAAGGCTCACATACTGCGATTTGCATTTTCTCTGTGATAATCAACGCATTTGCTCTATGTTTACTTTATCAAAATGAATAGTACTTGAGTTGTGAAGAAAAAAGGGAATGATACATTTAACACATATTTTTAAAAAAACAGGCGACGTAGCACTCGTTCCAGTAACGTAGTTTGGTTTTCATTTTAAAACGACATGCTAAGAATAACATTAAACTTTGTATACACAATGCGATCCGCCATATCCAGATCGGAAGCCAGTTTGTGTTGCTAGAAAAAAAAAAACGTTTGTATAGAGTCGACTCAAGTCGACCCTTAAGATTTAAAATCGCGAAATCCTGGGAGCCTTACAACTATCCCCAGCACGTCTATCATGGGACGGCCGCGACATACTAAGCTCGCGCGCCGTCGCGTGATAGACGTGCAGTCTTCCGTGAAGTCGCTCGAGGCATCTCCACACCTCCCCTGTCCCGGCCCGTATTCTTAATCACTTAGCATTGGTAAACGGCACAGGACAAGGTAAACAATATGAAGACGGCAACTTGTACCATAATTCACGGTTACTTTGCCCGGGCATTGTTTGACTCTGGAGCAATTTTAAACTATGACACAGTGCTGTATTATTGAAACCGTTGTGTGAGATTGTGATCTGGTGTGATTTACTTATTTGCATTGTAACAAGTTTAGGGTTGGTTTCAGTACGGTGTAGCAGAACTTGGCTCTATGTTAAACATGTGAAAATAGTAAAGCCCGTATTGCCCTTATTCATAGACGTCCATTAAAATTATTTTGACTAAAACGCCGTTAGAATTTATTTAAATTAATATAATCTGTCACTGACATTTGTGTTTGTGCGAAAGAGACAAAACAGTTTCTGACTTTTTTCGCCCAGGTGCTGTAAACGGACTTATAAAAGAGGATATGCTTAATAATATTATAAATGCGAAAGTGTGTGTGTGTGTTTGTTTGTCCTTCTTTCACGTCGCAACGGAGCGTGTGATTTTTTGTATGGAGATAGTTTAGAAGCTGGAGAGTGATATAGGTTACTTTTTCCAGCGGGAAAACATCTAATTCCCACGGGAAAATTCAATATGTTATATTTTCCTATAACCACGCGGGCGAAGCCTCTGGCATCAGCTAGTATTATATAAGCGCACCTGCAGTAACAGTTTAGGCACTTGGTATTTTATTAAGATCCTAATACTTCTTCCAAAACTAAGTAGGTATTAGTGTTCAGTGGTTATATTTATACAACTAGCTTCTGCCCGCGACTCCGTCCGCGTGGAACTCGTTTATATCGCAGGTCCATACAAACTCCCCCCCCCATTTCACCCCCTTAGGGAATGATTTCCAGGATAAAACTATCCTATTCCTTCCCCGGGACTCAAACTATCTCTATACCATAATTCATCTAAATCGGTTCAGCGGTTTAAGCTTGCAGATGTAACAGACAGACCGACAGACAGATACACTTTCGCATTTATAATTTTAGTATGGATAGAAATCTTTAAAAAAAACGTGTTTATGTTCTTCAGTTCACCGACTCGTCCAAATGATCGCAAACCAGCACAATAAATTATAGTGAAAATGACCTTATATCCAATATTTGACAGCTGTACAACTAATTATAGGTGCTCGCTAAACGGCTCAATACTTACCTTACTACATACTATTTTGGGACTCGGGACTTATTTGCCAAAAAATTGTTAATTCAATTGTCAATTAAATTGTCAATTCATCATCAATTCATCATCCTAGCGTTATTCATTCCCGGTTGTGCCCTCAAGGAGCTCGGAGTCGCCTTTGACAGCGAATCCCAAGATTTGGCACATTCACGATAGTTTTACGAAAGCGACTGCCATCTGACCTTCCAACCCAGACGGGAACCTAGACCTTATTCTGATTAGACCGGTTTCCTCACGATGTTTTCATATGGATACTAGATTCTAACACTTGTTGCAAAACGTATATATAATGTAAACTCCATTCAAAATAAACCTCTCCGGCACAGCTCGATAAAGAACAACCCTTTTCAAAAATGGAATCGCATCAACACCCCAAGGCGTCATCTCCGCTAATGACATATTGTATTGTTATCCGCGCCATCTATCGGCACAAACAAGGTATTGTTTGAGAACTTTCCGAAGATTTGTTCCTAAAACTGCTCAGAGTTAATGGGAAGTAAGGTCGATAAGGATCTCAGTGGAATTAACTGCGTTGTGTAGGTAATCCGTACTTGTTTAGTAATAATACGATTGGAAAGTCGGTTTGTTGTGACGTTTCACGTTGGAAATGAGCTACTGTCAACGTGTTTTTGTGAGTTGATAGTTTACATGACAAAGAGTGACGCAGGCTACTTTTTTCCCGACTACGGCACAGCCGAAAGGAATGGATATGATAAACAGTCTATGTTCCGTAGAAAACGAATTAACGGTTAAACACGTAACAAAATATTTAATAAAATAAGTTGTATTGGTAAGAAATGTATAGTTCTTTACTTTTGATTTCTTTATAAGGGGCCCCTAGCTCCCAATGACCTTCGATCTGTAACTGTCGGTATTTTCGTGTTTTTTATGGCTTATCGTATTAACAACAACAAGGTTTACCGAAATAGTATCCCATGTTTACTTCAAAACTCACAATTTTCGGGATATATGGCACCAAACTTTGGCCATTTCAGGCCAATAAGCCAGAGCTTTTTGGACCATGTTTGATACTACGATATTTCGGCAAAAAACCCGCCCAAAATGGTTGTTTCTTACCACGGCTTACCAGCCGTCAGCCATTTTAAAACCTGTTCTAAATTTAGCTGCATAAGAGCCTTTCAGGGCTATAGCTCCACTCCTTGCAGATATCTACATTATATAATTTAAGTTGCAGATACATCCACCGTCAGTGTATTGCCGATCTCTTTGTTGGCGACTCATAACGGCGGATTAACTGCTCTATACCTGGTGAAATAGGACTTTTTGATACAGGCGCGCTAGAAGAGCCACTAAATAGCAAAAATATTAGCGACACTTTAAGACCACTTCGAAAACTCATCGTTGTGGGACACGTGGAAGGAAGATCACCAACCCGTTGGACCGACGCAGTAAAGGAAACTAGCAGACGTCCCGGATGGCCGAAAACCGATTGGCCTGGAGACAACGTCGTGTAGTCATGACCCTCAGTCATGAGGATGCGACGAAGAAGACCATCTCCGCATCAGGCGGGGCGGAATCGGTATGTTTGTACGTTACCGAGAGCTTGACGTCGCTCAGATTTCCTTATACCCCTGCCACACACTCGTCGAGTGACGTGGGAAATTGCGAGGAAAAGACACAGAGACATGGTGTGGCAACGTTACTCGTCAGGCCGCTCAGCTTGCTCTTCGTCATGTGCACCGACCGCTCCATGTCTTTTTTGTTTCCAATAGGAGGTTATCTTTAAGCATATTTGTACCTGGCTGCGCTGCAGGCTAGACAAAGCAAAAAAAAACACTCTTGCAAAGCCAGCATCACGCTGAGTTAGGCCCATTTCTTGAAACAGCAGATTTACTTTTTTTTTTGTTCTTGTCTTGTATAAATGTGCCACGAATAAATGTTTGATTCTGATTCCTTCCAGCGAAGCTACATCCCTGTTATCGGCATTTTGGGCCTTTTAATACAAGATCACTGATGGCGTTTAGATCCGACCGATTGTATTGAGGTGGATTAATGCGCTCGCGACCGTTCCGTTTCCAAGTTTTCGAATCAGCCTTTGTATTGGCACTTCGATGGTTGTTTTAGATATTTAGTACAGTCGATTAGCTCGGGCTTGGATTAACTTATTTGAATTTTACTGATCAAATTTCAACGATTGTTCTATATCGAAACCCGAAATGAGCCAATCGGGCATTTTCAAAAAAATTTGTATCCAATTAGCATGAGTCGTCTAGTAAAAATTAACTCGGAGTTAGTTTTGTGATGAACTTTTTTCAATTTATAAACGAAACAAGTTCATTTTCACATAATTTGTATGCTTTAAACGGACAAGGAATATTTTTTTGTTTAACAACTCACGCTAAATGGGGACACAGATAAAGAAAACCCAGGTACCTCTTAACATACTTTTCTATAAGCTAAATTATGATCACTTATGGGATAAATTTTCTTAATATTGTATATATTTTTGAGTCAATAGTAATACATTAATCACCTAGGGCGGTAAAACAAAAGCTGCATAAAATCGCAGGTATTTTCCGAACTGATGGGGAGGGTGAAAAGTAGGCGCTCTGCGGGCTTTCTTTTATTACCGCCTGGAAGAACACACAATGTTACGTGTCCACCTGGCTGGGAAGTGCAGGGAATTTCCACACTCGTTGCGGGCGTTAATGACCGCTTTATGGCCAGATGAGACGTAAAATATTTTTTCAACCTAGATCACAATCAGAACGCGCTTCGAACATATTGAGATTACACAATCTAACTGGTCGGTGTTATCTTACTCGTGATAACTATCTAAATGTGAGACAGCGTGGTACTAATAGAATTTTAATTAAATTAGCTATCGCTATATGCACCAGCAATTATTTAGTAGTCACCTATTAGCCTCGCAATTGTTAATTTGTTTCCACTTTTCATTTTCCCATCAGCGATCAACGAGGTTTTTAATTAAACTATAATTAGTTTGGTCCATTAGCAGCTTCACCATTCACAACATGTCCCAACGCACCTCTCAACCACCCAGTATATTTGACCTCTGGGTCCTTGGCAACTACGTGTAATCAGGGGTCAGAGTTTAGCTGGTCGTTGAATAAACCGGCCTAGCTCTGGAGATCCGCGCGAGCGTCGACAAATGAGGTGATCGCGCCCTCTTACAAATTGGCCACATTAATATAGGAAGGGCTGATGGCTGCTCGACTAAAGCTGGTGCGTCTTTTTTTTTAAAACACTGTAAATAATCTTAAATATTATTTATTCATTATTTGTTTTCTGTATCATATCGTTTAAAATCTGATCATGGTAACGTCCGCGTTAAAAAGCGTTGCTTGTCGTCAAACAAAGAGTCTGTCGCACCGTATTTCAGAGGGGTAGTCACGTAACTTTACGAACGTGTGTGGAAACAATCCAACTGTCATTTTTCGATATAAAAATTGTCAGTTCGATTTACCAAAGTACGTACAATGCGTGTGATCGACCCCAGGCCTATTAAATTACTTAACATGTTTCGCAAAAATACTAAAAATAAATAAACGCATTTTAAATTTTTAAATCGTCCCTTTCGTTTGAAATTCTCACGAAAAAGTTTTCAACCGGATTTTATCCGTTTTTACCCGACTGTCTCAGAAGGAGGGTTATGTTGTCCGAGAGCAAGTATTTATTTATTTAGTGAGTATGTATGTGGACAAGTAAATTCTATTTCACGGGTTACAGACCAAATGGCTTGATGGATTTGGACATATGATTTGAGGTGTCGTTCGTGAGAAAGGCTACTTAATATGTGTAAAAAAACAGTCGAGCTTATCGAGAAATCTTTTGATTTAATTTTTTTCTGAGTTTTTACCGGGTTTCTGTGTAATCTCCCTGTAATGTAGCGAGCGAGCATTATTGTAGGGGATGCCTGTGTCGATCCGGTAACGGGGCTGTCGAACGCTCGTCTCGCGAACTCGCTCGGGACGGCTCGCTGTGCGGTAGAGGTGCTGGCCAAAGTTAGAGCTGCAGGTCGATCACGTAACGCATTGTACGCCCGTCAGGTAGCTAAATGTCACTTTTGTATATGGAAAAATGACAGTTAGATTATCCTTACGCGCGTTCGGAACGTTACGTGATTACCCCTCTGGTGTCTAAAGGTGAATACGCAAAGTGCCTAAGCAGCAAAAGGCCACTAAACAAAAAGGCAACTAAAAAAGGAAATACCCCTTAGAGACGTGTAAAGATGTGTTTTCATATATTTGACATGTATGACTACAACACTTCAAGCTTAACCGTGTCGTCGTAAATAATACACAGATATTAAATATGTAGGTAGCTACTACTACCTAGTGATACTGCGTTAAACTAGTGGCCAAGTATGAGCTGACAAATATACGAAATTACTCCATATCTCCAGTGAATATTCATCATAATACAGCCTTCTGTATTATGATGAATATCCACTGGAGATATGGATGGATGGATGTTATGGGTACTATTGATATTTTGTACAAAAATCGCTTTATTACCTTCTATTTTTTAAGCAATAGGCTCCTGTTTTACTGTAGATCTTAAAAGGTTACTAGCGAAATATGCGACAATAATGGAGTACATAGCAAATCGAATTCTAGTCTTCATCTTATGTACTTACCTACCACATTTTAAGCAAAATAAATTACTTACTTACGAACCTCACAATACTGAAATAAGCGACCCTCACCGTACCGCGAGCCTGTCAATGAGGGGCTGATACCGGTTTAATTCGCCGTCTTGACACAAGGTGTGGCGGAATGTTCATTACGACAGCCGTTAACTTTGCTAATCAGCCGACAGTGTGTCTAACCCGAATAGACGATTTACCTTCTGTTTTTGGGAGCTTAACTTTAAAGAATGCGGAATGCTTTTGTATACTACCTAGGTACCATTTAAAACTTGAAATGGGGCATCTACATCACTAACAAAAAAAAGTGATCCACCGTACCTCACTCTCCCCTAGTAGGAAAGTGGCAAACAAGCATATAGTAAACAGACACCATCACGACATTGTGGCAGGATGTTCATTACGCCGTTAAGAGGCTGCCAAGACCTAATTTTGTTGTAATTGATGTTATTTAAGCAGTTTTTAAGAAAATGTTTAAAAACATAAAGTTAACATATTCATACCTAAACCGCTAACGAGTCATATTTCACAAAAAATCCACACTTTTTTATAACAATATGTATTTATTATTATCTTCAAAAACCGGGCCGCCCAGTAACACTCGCTCTCGTTTACTCCGATACAAATAGACATTATGCGCGCCGTATCCCGAAACCTCAAGGGCATTTTGGTGTTGACAGCGTCTTAACTTTGCTAATCAGCCGATAATCTGTCTAACCTACTCTCCTCTGTCTCTGCCCTTAAAAAAAAAGACAAGCACTTGACTTTGCGCCAGTGCGCAGTGCCATTGGAAGTGAAGATTAGATGAGGTCGAAAACGTTGCATGATTACTTTTTTAGGGTTCTGTAGTCAAATGGCAAAAAAAGGGAACCCTTATGGATTCGTCATGTCTGTCTGTCTGTCCGTCCGTATGTCACAGGCATTTTACTCGAAAACTATAGGGCGTATTTGAATACAATTTTGAGGATAGGTGTATTTTGTTAGCCGCTACAAAGTTTTGTAATTGAATTTTTAATAAATTCAATTAATAATTAAAAAAAAAAATTTTTTTTTTCATTGCAAGCCCACGTGTGGCACCTCAATCGATAGGCCTTTCAAAATAAATATAAGGTTTCTCAGCATTTTTGATTAAGTGAATAGAGTCGGAGATAATCGCCCCGAAAGTCACTAAAATTGTGTCCCCCCTCTAAATTTTAAACCGTGTATTTTAAAAATATGAAAAAAATCGACATAGGGCTTATTAAATTCTTTCAGCGAAAATTGTTTTGAACAAGATTGGTTCAAAGGTTTTTGAGTTATTTCTAAAAAACTGCCTTACTTAAAGAAAAGGACTTAAGTGCCATAAGATTTCAGTAACGATACGACCTTTTTAATAGGCACGGAACCCTTCGTTGTGTGTGGTCCGACACGCACTTGGCCGCTTTTTTAATATTGCGACGGTGGCACTCAGGCATACAGCCGGCATGATGGTAAACAGACACCGTCACCTATGACCGCTTGCGACAGCAGAAGAACCACAAGCACGCTGCCAGCTCTATTGATTTGAAAATTCTTCGTGTAGACAACTTTAGGCAAATGCAGTTTACTGTTGTCAACACAGCGCATCTGACAGAGTGGCTGACCGCGTTTGGTCGCAGGTTCAAATTCTGCTGGGACCAATTGGTCCATTAATAATTATTAATAATTTTAATTTATATCATGAGATTCATGAGAGCTGACATCATTATGCTTACACAAGCATGTTATTCTCGTTTCTTCTTTATGTCAACAATAATAGAAAATATTGTACACCGGGGTGGTATTGGTAGTGGTAGTAAGCATTGGTAAACTTATAAATTGTAACACCTTATTTTTGTACCTATAGCCACAATAAACGCATTTCATTTCATTTCATTATCCTATAAACTCGTTATTTAATTAGTCACCGTTTATAACAATCCTGTAAAATCCCCCAATAATCTCATAGGATGCCAAATACGTTTTTACTTTCCTTGACCGGTCTCTCACTGTCGCAGTATTGACAGTTCTCGTTCCCGCCAACGGGATGTGTCCTTTTTTCTTAGGCATCAGTGCTGCCAACGTGCCAACCAGATGCGCGTTTGTTTGAGCTTAACAGATAATATGATAATATTGAGCTAATGAGTGCTGCCAATAATACAAAACATTTCTAATAAATAATTAGTGTAACAATACTAAGACAGCAGATGTTATATAAATATATATATATATATATTGTTTGTTTACTTTTGTGAGTTCGGGCCGCACGCAGCGCTCTATCAATAAGTTCATGGAACAGAGAAAGTGTTTAAATGAATATCCCGGCTACTCCAACAGCAATAACTTAAAAAAAATCCCTTCAATTTGAATTTTTCTTTGCTAGCCCACATTTCCTACTGCTTAATTCAAAATTAATTCAGTATAAAATCTTGCGAATACGTTTATTCCAAATGCATCGTTTATGAAATAAACTTAGGGCTTAAAATCAAATATAAGCTAAGTAAATGATGACAATAATCACAAATCAACTTACGATTAATTTTAAAATAGGTACAGTCAGCATCAAAAGTAACTACGCAAACGAAGACGTCAAGAGTTCTTATTCCCTTTTAATAAAGACGTTTGACGTCTTCGTTTGCGTAGCTACTTTTGATGCGGACTGTACACAAAAGAACCCTCAAAGGGTTGTCGCAAAAACAAAAGGTCACTGGGAACAACTTTTCCCAATTTGTAGACAATCGGAATCCACTAGCGATTGCAATTAGAGGGTTGAGATAAGAATACCCTCTGGAGTAAATAATTCGAGGTGCATTGAATTCTTTTCCGATATTTAAGGGTTGAATTTGTCACCCTAAGACTTTCACTTGGTACTGACCCAATTAAACTTATGGGCTCTATTCGATAGGTATTAAGTTGGAATCAGTGTTGTGTTTATAGCACTCGCTCGCTTCAAAACCCAGGGGCCGTAGACAAGGTTACAATCGACAAGCGCTAACGCCAATAGAAAATAATAACATGTAGGGGAATGACAGATGCCGACGAAACACTTTTCGTTAACATCTGTAATTCCCATACATTTTATTAGTTTTCTATTGACGTTAGCGCTTGTCGATTGTAACCTTGTCTAGGTCCCCAGTTATACACACATTCCATTAACATGTTGAGGAAAAATCCTTTAATTAATATAATTTTATTTTTAATAAATCAGCCTGTATGAATGAAGAGGGAACGGGCAGTAGTCCCCACGCTAGCTCAGTGCGGGTTAGGGACTTTACGGCATATACCTCTGAATTTCTTCGCAGATGCATGTATCCGGTTTCCTCGCGATGTATTTTCTTCACCAAAGAGCTAAAGGTAAACATCAAATGTTATTCCGTCCATAAGTTCCGAAAAACCCATTGGTGGGTACGAGCCGGGATTCGAACCCACGACCGCCATTTGGCAGCCGCATGCCAGAAACGACTAGGCTTCTGTATAGTGATGTGCCGGGGAATATTCCCGGGAACGGGAATATTCCCGTGTGGGAATTTCCCGGGAATATTCCCTTGCTCCCGGGAATATTTCCCAAACAGGGGAATATTGAAATACAAATTAGGAAAATTAAAGTTGTAATAAAAGTAAATAAAATGAATAGTGCCCCGACAAATAAAGTGCCATTCGCCAAAAACTGCATTATTGCACTAATTCTGACTTTTTATCTCAGTTACCGTTTAATATGAAAATATTATCCGCAGCAGAACCAAGGTAACCGATATAGCCCTCCGAATCGCTAAACTTAAGTGGCAGTGGGCGGGGCACATTGCACGTAGAACCGATGGCCGTTGGGGCGGAAAGGTTCTCGAGTGGCGACCACGTACCGGAAGGCGCAGCGTGGGTAGGCCCCCCACAAGGTGGACTGATGACCTGGTAAAGGTCGCGGGAGTCCGCTGGATGCGGGTGGCGCAGGACCGGTCATTGTGGCACTCTTTGGGGGAGGCCTATGTCCAGCAGTGGACGTCTTTCGGCTGATATGATGATGATGACGATGAAAATATTTTCATATTTTGTATTCGTATAATATTTTATCGTGGTTTTTTTATTAACTTTGTATCGTTTTTGTTACTCTCAGAAGTACTTTTGTAAAATTTGTTTTTTTCTGCTGGGGGAATATTCCCAATAACTGGGAATATTCCCATTGTTCCCGGGAATATTCCCATTGTTCCGGGGAATAAGAGCAAGGGAATATTCCCGGGAAATTCCAAATCACTACTTCTGTAGCTAATTTATTTAAAAACCCGCCCAAACGCTAGTCGGACTCGCGCACGAAGGTTTCCGTACCGTTATCTATAAAAACGGCAAAAAATCACGTTAGTTGTATGCGAGCTTATTTTATTTTCACAGATGATGAAATACATCATCTATGACAATTTCAACTATCTAACTATCACGGTTCATATGATACAGCCTGGTGACAGACGGACGGACAGCGGAGCCTTAGTAATAGGGTCCCGTTTTTACGAAAACTGTTGAGAAAATCAGACCTATGGACTGTCAAAGAGGTGGCCTGGGATCGGAGTAGACGGAGGGCCTACTTTTAGCTACACCGACAAGAGCTTAGCTCTTAAATAAGCGCAAGAAGATATGTTTATGCTGACGAAACTCTATATATAATTTACTTTAAAAACCGCCAAGCCACAAGAACACGACCACATGTTTTGTTCCAATTTACCACGCGAACTGATTTCCGATAGCAAATGCGTTGATTATATTAGAGAAAACAACCGAATCGCTGTATGTGGGCCGATAATATTTGAGTACTTCCGTCGATTCCCCAAGATCATCACCAATGGCACTTCATTAGTTCCTATTTCAACTGAATCTTATCAGAACGTACTTATGCACTTTTAAGTACATGCTTGAGGAATTCCGTAAGTCATCTGTGGTCTTCATTATCAATTCCACTCCACCAAATTTACGATTTCCGGGTGTAAATACACGAGTATTTACACCCGGAAAATATCACCCGGAATATATAGAAAATATCAAAATCACTACACGCGTGCCTAATATAATTGAAGAGTTCCTCATGAATCCCATCATCCAACTGGATTTTTGAAAAAAATGGGACCAACCGTGAAGTATATACTTACAAACAAAAAAAATTGAACGAAACGGCTCATAAATGAGGGATTTCTGAGGTAACAAACATTGAAAAAAAAAAAAAAAAATTCAACCGAATCGAGAACCTCTTCCTTTTTTTTTGAAGTCGGTTAATAAACCTCCGCCATTGCAAACACTACTAGTCAAAAATAAACAAGTACTGAATGAAATCACAACGAGTAACGTATAGCCCCTAACTTACGCCGGGTAAATTTATTTTCTCATATATCGCCATTATTAATATCGCCATGGCCACTATTTTATTTTTATTGTGCGCTAGTATTTATGCCTTGTTTTGCTTGATTCGCTCTAGTTTATCGACTATTGAAACGTTGTTAAATTTCGCGTATTTCGAGTTACATTTTGCAGTATTGTGATGATTGAATATTCTACAGTACATTGTTGTAGAGGTTAGAAAGTAGGCCTCGAAGGAAACGAGTCCATCTATTTTACTTTTGGTCGAGACATTACATAGTGCTTTTCACGCCTACTGCGTATTATCGTTATTAGTAATATTAGTAGTAGTATTAGAATGCCATTTGGCATTAAGTCCGCCTTTTGTACGATAAGTTTTCTTTTGTGCAATAAAGTTTAAATAAATAAGTCAAAATTAAGTACCCAATTAAAGATCATAATATTAAACACTTTAGCGCGGGCTATTATGATTGGCCCTATGATTGATCGAATGGCTGTTAAAACTGTCCAACAATAACATTGTTGGACACTTTGAACTCTTAGTTGACCTGCTCGTGCGATGCCCAACCCCAGCTTTGAAGCCTGAATTCTGATCATCTTTTGCCACATTTCCGAGCAGTGGCGGGAATAGGTAATAAGTTATACGTCTCCATGTTTTCCAAATTCAGATTCATTTATTACATAATACAAGTCTTCATTATAAATTAGGTAGGAACACATAGTTATCACCTTGATGTCTGATAGTTGACCCGTCTTTGTTACCCTTCGTTATGAATTAAGATTGAAAGTGTTAAGTATTGAGTCAGACTGTCAAAGATTGGGACATTTACCTTACATATGTTTTTTTTGCACAGTACTAAACTTATCGTGCTTAACTGAACGCTTGTAAATTTTCTGCCAGTCAACCTTGGGACAAAATTAATTAGGTATGCGAAAATGCGATAATACCTAATAAGGAAAAGATTTGTAATCAAGCATCTGCAAATAATTGATATATATATGGAAAGTTACACGAAACGTTCCCTCTTAAAGGAACACACCATGCAATTTTTCACAGTGCAACTTGCAACTTACTATGAATTCAACGATTGTATCATTCCAACTAGTTTATTAATAGTTTAATTTTTTGTTATTATTTAGATATATTGTTATATATTTTCCAGTGTAATAGCATATGCAAAAATCTTAATGAGTTCTCTTGCTGAAGACTATTTTCACCACAGTAGACAGTATCCGATATGGTCTAGTGGCTAGGATACCTGGCTCTCACCCAGGAGGCTCGGGTTCGATTCCCGGTATCGGAAATCTTTTAGTATTTTTTTATGCAGTGACAAGCAGAGGTCGGAGGGGTGAGCAATTTTTACGTCATTAATGTCATGTAGTTGTGTCTTGTAGATATTAATATGCATAAGGTGTATACATAAAGAAATATTAAAAGAAGACAACATTTCAATGATTAAACTTAAAATGAAAATGCATTACTGTTATCTAAGGAAGTTTGTTTTAATACTAGTTGAAACTGTTTTCCCACTTAAGCGGAAAGCTGTGCAAAATAGATTAATCACATTTCGTGGATTCTTATAAAATTCATTTGTTTTGATGGCGACATAAAAGCTCGTAGCAGAAAGGCAGCCTAAATAAAATCATTTCAATTTTACCATTGAATGACAAGGTATGTCCATGTTATGCAAAAAATGATAACAGCTCACCCCCGCCGACCTCTGGGCTGTTATTCGCTAAGCGTTAAAGCGGCTCACCCCGCCGGTCGCCCGTCATGAAACTAGACCTCTACCTATACGCTTGGTTACTACGCATCGCGGTGTCAAGATATATTTGTGGCGAACGATGAGGTGAGCTTAAAACAAGTTACAGAATAGGGGGGCTGGTGACAAGTATAGTGACAACAGGCAACACGTTGTTGAGGCTTTTGGTCGATTGAGGATTTTTTTAGCCAACTCATTGGCGAATTAATTTTGAATGTACAAAATTCGATATAAAATACTTTACATCCATTAAATAGGGGCAGATCGTCCCTCTATTCGTATCTTAGGTTAACAATATAGTCCCTTGGCGAACGAGCTCCGCTCGGGTGAAAATACGGAGAAAACTGTTTTTCCCAGACATAAGACCCAGCTAGATCATTTTTTCGCCACCGTAAACCCCTACGCTCCGCTCTAAATTTTATTGAAATCGTTTAAGCCGTTATGGAGAACGTGATTGCCAATACATATACAAATTAAAAATTTGTATATGTATTCAATCTTCCATTTTGTTATTGTCATGTCATGTCTTCCATATTATATACATGAAGTGAGGCAAAGACCATTCAGCATGCAGCCATCATGTATCCGAAAGATGTCCATTGCTGGACCCCCTCCCCCAAAAAGTGCCACAATGACCGATCCTGCGCCACCCGCATCCAGCGGACTCCCGCGAGCTTTACCTGGCCCCGTATCATGGTCGGCCTTATCACGCGAAAAGTGACAAGATAAGAGCGTCATCTCGTTCTATCGAACGGTGTCAGCCAGTGACGGACGCTCTATCTTGTCACTTATCGTGTGATAAAGCCGACCATAATGCGCGGCAGGGAGCGGGGCACATTGCACATAGAACCGATGGCCGCTGGGGTGGAAAGGTTCTCGAGTGGCGACCACGTACCAAGGTGGACTGATCATTGACGTTAGCTTTCACGAATTCGCCTATCACTCTCTATTATATCTCTAGCCTATAAAGTTCGTTGATCCCAATCCCGTCGCGAATGACTTCTTGTCACAACATCTTAATCGATCTATAAATAAACGATAGCGACCCAAAACTGGCACGAATAACGTCAAGCTATTATTTTACTATATCCAGTAAAAGTTGACCTAAGGCTTCGATTACAAACAATGTGTTTGTAGGCCAAAGTTAGACTGGTTGATGTAGGTAAGCATTTCGAATAGCGCGAGGTCTATTATTGTCTGTGGCTTCCAATCCCAATAACATTTCAATCTGTTTGCGTGCTCACTTCCACCCGCGACGACACTTAAATTACCAAACGATTACGCTATTCAATATACTGCCTATCGACATGAAGTCACTCACAAACAGTTTTATATTTAAAAAAAAATTAAATGCTTTCTTGTTGGAAAAATGTTATTATTCTGTGGAAGAATATTGTAACTAGTCAAAAAGAAATTTATGTACCTGCTTAGTCTCTATTCGTATGAAATTTAGTTCCGTTAGTAATTTTTGATTGATTGATTGATTTATTTATATTGTATATTTTCTTCACCGATGCAATTTTAATTTAATTTAATTTAATATTTAGTTTATAAAATTTAAAAACTTTTAATCATAAATGTTTGTTTGAATTACTTAATACTTAATGAATAATGATTGATTTGACATGTTATTATTGTTTCTTTACTCGTTGGAATTCGTTATGGTTATGGCTCTATCATAATAATAGTTTTGTAAGTTATCAAAATTATACCTATATTATATAAGGAATGTTCAAACACAATGTATATTGTTCATGAATAAACTACTATGACTATGACTATGACTATGACTACGTATCAGAATGAGCGCCAAACATATTGAAATGCGATTGGTATAGGAAAGAAATGGGTCCATCTATTTGTTGAATAGAGTGACGGACAAGTCGCTCGGAAGAATCGCGTTCACGTCGTCAAGGATGAGGAATAACCACCATGGGAATAATGAATGAGAATGTGATTATATCATTATTGCTATTAATATAGTAGTTAATGCAATCGTTATTTGATGTATGCTTTTCAAGTCGAGTACCACGTTTAGGCCACGAAGCTTGCTGAGTACGAGAGTTAAAATAGTACATTGTGATACAAGTGAGGTATGTTGATAATTACATCCGAGGCGGAATTATCACGCGAGCCGCAGGTGAGCATGATAAGAGAGCCGAGGATGTTATTATCAAAGCTCACGCGTTTCATACGACGTTTTTCAACACATTTTGCGAGGAAAAAATCCTTTTCATAAGATGAAAATTTTATAGGCCTGCCAAGTTATTTTCTTTAGTTATTGATGTCAACAGGTTTTTACTCACATGTTGTATACATCGTCAAGAATTTCTAGTGGCGTCCATTCTTTTTACCACTTTTCTAGTCACCACGAATCAACATTTTTGATAACCCAACACGCATTAACAATGTTTACAAATATCTGTGAAATAACCTATAATGGCGCACATAAATTTTTTCTTGTGAAGTTTGCGCAGTGCGCGCGCATTAGATGAAATCTCTAAACAGCCAATACATAAATAAAATAAATAATTTCGTTTTAAAATGTTATCTTTATTAATTCATGTAAAATGTTATCAAAAGTAAATAGTTTTACTAAATTAACCGTTTCTATATCATATCCAAAAAGAAATAGTCAATTAATTAACAAAAAGGATTTAATTTGTTTAGTCGAGTAAGAATCCATTTGCCGAGAATTAAAAAAAAAGCTGTACATTCTGTACAACCCGGTTAGTTTAAGAATGCACCGTGTGCATGCATACATCTTGCTGCATGGTGCCAACGTTACTTCATCGGGATATAACCATAACACACAAGTATCGTAATGTTATTAAACACGCGTGTTTAATATCCAGGATTATGAGCCTAAAAGCGACACAATAAGAGGTACGTTACGAGCAATTGTGTTGAAAAGCGAATTATATAACTATTGCATCCAATACTTTTTCTACGAGTTAACGGAAATAATAAATTATTAAACAAACTTGGTATCTATTGCAAATCAACCTGCTGAAACGAAGTGCAGCCAGCCGCTTTTTTTATTTTTGCGCGTTGTTGATGTCTTCTGGAAATCGAGCCTCGTGATTGGTCAAAATTCATCTTAGTTCTTTATACAGTTATCTTATATTAGCTTTCTTATAGCCCAAATCAAATGAAGTTGATTTAGATATCGCTGTCAGTCATTTAATTAACGGATCTGTGTTCGAGTAGAAAAAATACATTAATTATATTACTTGGGTAAATCAACTTTTTGTCTGTCGCTAATTACCACCTACCATGGTTACGTTCCCTGGGACACTTTTTAAAACTATGGTTCTACGGTAGGGAATAGGATTTGGTCGATTCTTGTGGGCTATATTGTAAGCATGCTAGAAAGAAGCAGATAATATTTATTTGTGTATGCATATATTTATTTTATTTATGTCTATGAATTAAATTCAAATAGGTATTAAATTCGCGCCTTAATTCCCAAAAAGGGTATAGGAAGAGCACATGCAACTTATTTTCCAGTGCCACTTGTAGCATAAATGTGGATATAAAAGATCGACAAAATGTGGTATTGCAGTGATAGGTTGCTAGCCCTTCGCCCACAACCCACTTCAAACCTGCTCCCATAGTCGTTTTTACGACACCCACGGGAAGAAAGGGGGTGGTGAAATTCTAAACTGACACCACACGGGCAGTTTGTTTTATAATTTGATATTTGAACTGCCCACAATCTTTTCCTCTTTGCCTTAAGGTTTGACTGGTAGAGAATGTCACATGGCATCAACTCCGCCTTTTGTACGATATTTTTTCTTTTGTGCAACAAAGTTTAAATAAGTAAAAAAAATACAACATGGGTTATAAGATCTTTCTAACTAGGTAATTCAGTAAAATTATAATCATTAATCAAACCTATTTGAGTTCAAAAACCCACTCTATTCGTTTGTCTTTATTAGTCACCATACAGGAACAAAACATATCTTAGCTAACTGAAGTTTGTTAAGTTTTATGAAACGGTAACCCCGTAACTAGTTGGTTCAAAGACATCTCAACCAATCATGTCCCAAAGTTTATATTGCATCTATTCAAAGTTCAGTGTTTGATTTCGCGATCAAGCAAATTACAGGTTAACGCACACCTATCTTTCGTACATATCGAATTTGTTTTTTAGGGTTCCGTACCTCAAAAGGAAAAAACGGAACCCTTATAGAATCACAATACAATACAATACAAATTCTCTTTATTGCACACCTCACACAAACAAAGCAGTTAAAAAGAAAAACAATACAATAACATGTAGGTAGAGGCAGACAACAGGCGGTCTTATCGCTGAAGAGCGATCTCTTCCAGACAACCTTTGGGTATCGGAGAAAGAGATAAAACTGTTAGGTAGATCTAAAAATGCGTATATTTCGACACACTTCAATATTTAAAGTACGTAATCAATCATTGAGGTAGGAGGGAATTTGTACGGAACGCTCAGTGGGTGAGTCTGACTCGCACTTGTCTGGTTTTTTCTCTTACTTACTTACTCCGTTGGCTCAGCGACCCAAAATACTATCAACCCCAAATGAATAAAAATAAATAAATAGGTAAATTAAAGAGAACCACCATAAATTATAAGTTTGTAACTGGGCCATTTTACGGAAAGTTGTACACTCGACTTTTTTTAAATTTTGATATAATCGGGTTTTTTCTGCTCAGAATCGAGAGCACTTTCGAACATAATTGGAGAAAAAAACTGTCCATAATGTTACATATAATGTTCGGTTTTCCGTTCCGTTACCACCATACAAGCTTAGTATGGAAACGGTAACGGAATGGAATAAAAATCTTGGGACACTTTTTTTCTCCTATTAGGTTCGTTAGTGCTCTCGATTCTGAGTAGAAAAAACCCAAAAATATCAGAATTTAAAAAAAAAGTCTATTGTACAACTTTTCGTAAAATGGCCCCACCCATCTATTATTTTGTAAGGGAGTCCTTCTGCCAACAAACTGTCCTGACCCCGTATCATGGTCGGCCTTATCACGCGATAAGTGACAAGATAGAGCGTCCGTCTGGTTCTATCGAACGGTGTCAGCCAGTGACGGACGCGCTATCTTCTCACTTATCGTGTGATAAGGCCGACCATGATACGGGGTCTGCAGGTTGGCAGAAGAAAATAACGTAAAGCCAAGGGTTTTTCTTGGCCTCCGACACGAGAGTGCGCCATTTTTCTCGGTTCTGCGCCAACTCTTGCCAATTGGAGATTTGGAGCTCGCGCAGAACCTGTCCTGTGTCGCTGGACCATGTCGCTCCAGCGATATCTTGGATGTCCGTCCGTTTTCTTTTGGTGCTAACTAAATATATATATCAGTATTTGGGGACAAAATTATACAGATCGACCAAGTCCCTGACTAAGCAAATCTTTTGCGAACGAGCGAGCGAAGCGAACGAAGTTCTTTGCTTCAGCATGGGCTGAAAATCATTCGTATGTGGTGTCTTACACAAATCGACCAAGTCCCAAACTAAGCAAAGCTTTTGCGAACGAGCGAGCGAAGCGAACGAAGTTCTATGCTTCGGCTTGGGCTGAAAATCGTTCGTTTGTGATGTCTGTCCCGCTGTCCGGCTGTTTTCCTCTACATGTCGCGTTCCTCAACCGATTTTCGTGAAATCTTGTAAGCAGGTTGGTTTGCTAATTATACAGTTTTTTATCTCAAGCCACTTTTTCGAAAAAAAAAGTAAAAAAAAAAACTGGCAAGTGAGTTCTACAGCTCACGGAGCCACTAGTTCTATGGGTACTAGACGATGATATACAGATAAACAAATACTTATGTTCATATAGAAAACATCCATGACGCAGAAACAAATATTCGCACTGACACACAAATAAATGCCCTTACCGGGATTCGAACACAGGACCTCCAGCTTCGTAGGCAAGGTAAAAGGTAGCCTATGTTGCGCGGAGCATAATTTCGAATCGATTTATACCTCATTCATCAAAATCGGTTCAGTATCTCGAACACTACCATGGAACACACTTAAATACAAACACAGACTGCCAAAAAAACATTTTACCTCTCGTGTGATGAAACACTGGCGACGCTCAGAATTCTATTTTCGAACCACTCACTTCGCTCGTGGTTCAACTATAGCACCCTTTCGCTTGCTCGTGTTTCAATCCCACACTCGCGGGTAAAATACAACTTTGCACCCTTGTATAACCAATAACTATTACCTACCTCTCTGCTTCTCCGTATTAGTCGGGCAAGAAAATCAGGCATTTTCGATACTTTCATCCAAACCCAATTGTATGTATCAACTCATCAGTTCCTTTGTTCCTATATAACAGCATTGCAACCTGAATGCTCCATAACAAGACATCGTAAAAACCGTTACCAAACTTCAATCAAACTCCACCTGATCTGCTGGACCCGCGGGACGGTTCATGGCTACGAATCCGGCTTGTACATAAACATGGCAACACTATTAAAACTTAGACTCGTTCTGTAAGCCAAAATATTATTCGGACTACCTTCCTTCTATCTCGACGGAGTGTAGGGTTGCCGCGTCGTGTTGCTTTAATTTCACACTGATTTTCTGCTAAGATTGTTCTCGATCAATGACCTCGTTGTGCGCGTCTATTCTAGATAATAACATTAAACTGTATGGCAGTTACGTAAAAACGGTAATATGTTTTTAAAGCGGTACGAAATCTGTAAAACGTAATCGAAAAAAATATAAAATCGAATGCGGCTGTGTGGGGACAGCTACTTTAATCATCATCATAATATCAGCCGAAAAACGTCCACTGCTGGACATAGGCCTCCCCAAAGAGTGCCACAATGACCGATCCGGCGCCACCCGCATCCAGCGGACTCCCGCGACCTTTACCAGGTCATCAGTCCACCTTGTGGGGGGGGGGCTACCCACGCTGCGCCTTTCGGTACGTGGTCGCCACTCGAGAACCTTTCCACCCGTTGGGACGGAAAGGATTGCACGTAGAACTGATGGCCGTAGGGCCATCGGTTCTACGTGCAATGTGCCCCGCCCAGCTCCTTTAATGCAGTGAATATATCAAAACGATATCATATAAGATAAACGTCCTAAGTCCTCGAAATTGCACTAGTATATGACATGAGTACTTTATGTCAAACTGACATGGCTTAAATTCGAATGAAGGAGAATCCTCTTACCTTAACCCTAAATAATAAATATGGTTTTTTGTTTTGAGAAAATGACATAACATAATGACATATGAGTGCTCATGTCATGAACTAGTGCAATCTCGAGGTAGGTCGTTTATGTATGGTATTAAATGCATGTTCCTATATAGATCGTCTTTGGTGCTTTAGTGAGTATATAGGCTACGCACGCTCATATGAAGGCACGCCTTCTAAGCGAAATATTTCCAATGTAATTGAATTAAAAAAGAAGATATTCGTACAATAACAAAAGTCACGCAACAGACCCAACTGAACTTCAGAACTTTTTATTTAGTTCCAACTATAGAGTGGCAACCCTGGGCGGTCAGGTCGTCCGGCGGAGCCGCTTGTCTCATAAACATGTACCTGTATCAGCGCGTAATCTGCCGGATTTGTCGATCAGACCCGCTATCCACTGGCCAGATTTGTTCGGGGCTTTGCCGCCGATACGGCACATACGTTTTGCTTTTCTTGCCGGCTGTTTATGGCTGCGGCCAGGTGGAACGAATGGTGCTGATTGAACGGGTTTTTGGTGGCGAATGGGTGTGGATGATAAATAATGATAACAGCGAAGAGCGAATAGCTTTATATGGCAGGTATTAGTATATACGCATTACGTTGGTAGAAGAATAAGTAAGCTGCAAATAAGGTGCTTATATATTTCACTTAAATATTAACTACATAACTTAGGTAGGTACGTTATCATCCTCCTAGCGTTATTCCCGGTTGTGCCCTAAAGGAGCCCGGGGTCCGCTTTGACTCCTAATCCCAAGATATGGCATAGGCACTAGTTTTACAAAAACGACTGCCACCTGATCATCAAACCCAGTGGGAAACCTGGCTTATTGGGATTAGACCGGTTTCCTTCACCGAAAAGCGAACGGTAAATATTCCGTTCCGAAAAACACATTGTTACGTAAAAACGTCGAATTTCAAACCGATACTTATTTCCAGGAGAACCAAGCGCTATAAACCTTATTAATGACATAAATATTATAACAAAAGAGTTAATTTCATTCGAACATATATATGTATTTTAGTCATTATTTTATTTCAAAACAGTCACATATAACCGGAAATTAACTAGAGCTAGCAACGTGCATATCCTACAAACACTAACTACGTATCAAACGGGCGGGTTGGGCATTTTACGCACGTGGCTCAATTTGTGCGCCCTACCGGACATATTTAAGCTATTTTATTTATTTTGAGATACAAAAGGCCTTATCGGCGGATATATAGCCGTGGTTCGCGTTCGCAGTTGGCTACTGTACGGTTTTTATTTCAGACTTTTTATTTACTGTGCTTTGCTAGGATTTACTAGAAAATCTAGATGGTTGCTTGCATCGTTCACAGAATTGCGCGCTTACTCGGAAAGGGATGGAAACGTAGTCCTGCCTTTTTAAGGATTACGAAGAATTGTTTTCCCGACATCCCGAATCAAAGACGTAAAATAATTCTAATACCTGTCTTTTCTCAGTCCCTCACGATTTTTGAGAAAACTGACGCTGGCAGACGGTCACCCAGGAAATTCTACTAATATTATAAATGCGAAAGTTTGGATGTTTGGATGTTTAGATGTTTGGATGTTTGTTACTCAATCACGCTTAATCGGCTCAACCGATTTGGGTGAAATTTTGCACGAAAATAGTTTATAGCCTGGATTAAAATATAGGATAGTTTTTATCCCGGGTCCACGCAGACGAAGTCACGGCCGGCAGCTAGTTTTTTATTTTTATTTTAGTTTATATATTAGGCTCACACAACAAATTACAGTCATACATTGAGTACATTAAAAGCTTAGTGTCTAGATCTGGACTACAATTCTAAACAGTGTGTGCACAGAAAGATTAATAACTTAGACAAACTATTCACTAGATGGAATTACATATGAGTATTGCCCAACTTACAGGGATAGGCAATGTGCATAACATTTTATTTACATTTAAAATTAACCAGAAGAACAGAATATTGAGTTAATAACTAACTTAAATCTTAAATGCCTAATTTGAATGCATCTTTAACTTTATTTTTAAACGAGGGTAGGGTGTGTATAAAGATGTCGAAAGAAGGATGTTCAGCCACCATATCATTATACAAACGGCACATTCGGACAACGGGATTATAAAATGATGCGTTATTTTTGTAAATTTCGAGTTGGAATAATCTGTGTGATGGATTACGAGCTTTGCACCTGGTGATAAAGTTCAAGAGAGAAAGAAGGGAAGGACAACCAATGTGTGAGTGTACAATTTTGTATAACGTAATCAATTCACTACATTTTCTACGAGATGAAAGAGATGGTATGTTGAATTGTTTCAGCCTGCTGAGGTATGACCTTAGATTGCGCCCTAGCTGAAGCCTGAAGCAAAAGGATGTTAAGAAACTGCTTTTGGACTTTTTCTATCCTATCGATATGAACTTTGTAATATGGTGACCAAATAACGCAACCATACTCTAAAGAGCTTCTAATCAAGGCGTAATATAAATATTTGAAAGTGTTTGTATTCCTGAAGTCTCTTGTGGAGCGAGAAATGAAACCGACCAATTTAGTGCACTTGGATATTAATACGTCATAGTGATTATGAAAGGTTAATTCTTCATCAAAGTTAATACCAAGATCGCGAACAATAGACGTACGATTTAAGCTAAAACCGCTAAGAGAATAATAAAAAACTATTTTTTGCTTGGATGTTGTAAAAGAAATAATGTAGCATTTATCAGAATTTAAAAACATGCGGTTTGCAACACACCAATCAACAATAGCATTAAGGTTATCCTGCAAGATTACACAGTCCTCGGATTTAGTTATACTAGAATATATCTTAAGATCGTCTGCGTATAATAGACAAGGGCATGACAATTGCTGAACCAGGTCATTGATAAAAACGATAAAGAGGAGAGGCCCTAAATGCGATCCTTGCGGCACACCAGATGAAATAGTGACTGGCACAGAAAGATGTCCTTTTATGTTTATAAGTTGACTTCTGTTATCAAGATAAGAACGAATCCATCTTAGCAAGTTCCCGTGAATACCATAACCTTCTAGTTTCTGTATTAGGATTGAATGGTTGACTTTGTCGAAGGCCTTTGAAAAATCGGTATATATAGAATCTACTTGTCCTTTTAGCAAATGCATTACATAGATATTTTTTGTATACCAGTAGATTACTGATAGTGGACCTATTAGGAACGAAACCGTGTTGACTGGGTGATACAAACATTTTAAAATGGGAATAAAAGTAATTGTACATAACTGATTCAAATAATTTTGGAAAAACGGATAAAATACTAATCGGCCTGTAATTTTGGCAATAGTTATTGTCTCCTGACTTATGTATTGGTATGATATGAGCCGTTTTCCAGAGTGCAGGGAAATTACCAGTGTTGAGAGATTTATTAAAAATGATACAAAGCGGTAGGCAAAGTTCATCACAGCACTTTTTAATAAACAGTGGAGGAATACCATCAGGGCCCGGGCCTTTCTTACAGTTCAGACCTTTGATCTTAGCTCGTATAAGGTCAATGCTAATATTGATGTCGCTTAAGGTTGTATTCTGCGACGGGGCCACTGGAAATAAATATGTGTCAGAGCCAGTTGATTTTTCAAAAACTGAACCAAAGTAGCTCGAGAACATTTCACAAACCTCCGTGGGATTTGATGACACCAAATTATTGTATTTCATTGTGACAGGAATAGAAGTGGCGCCTTTTTTGTCTTTGACATATCTCCAGAAATGCTTTATGTTGTGTTTAATAGATACTTGTACGGAACTGATATAGATTTTGTAACAACGATCAATAAGTTTCTTGCAACGTGCGCGTAAAAGATCAAATGTGTCGTAGTCGAGAGGGTTGCCAAACTTTTTATAGCGTTTGTGATACTTAACTTTTCTTTTAAGGCGCGAACTAAAGCAGGGCTAAACCAGTTTGGGTATAACTGGTTTCGTACTTTTTTATACATGGTGCATGTTTCTTTATAAGTTCATTTAACTTCTTATGAAATATTTGGACATCAACATCCACGGAGGCGCATGACAAAGTCTGTTCCCAGTCAACTGCGGCTAAGTCCTTCTGAAGCTCGTCGTAGTTACACTTATAAAAATTTGGTCTATCTGTATTTCTAGAATTAATCGTCTTGGGTGGTGAAGCATCGATGTGGATGTCTGCTAGCAAAGCCGGATGATGTGCATCATCATCATCTCTAGTAAATCCATAAACGTTCCATTTGTCATACAAATGATTTTGCTCCAAATCATGATGATAATTATGATCATTAAGCCTATGTAATACTTTCCACTGCTGGGCACAGTCTTTTTCTCATAAAGGACTTCTCTCATTAATGGGCCTTTGCTTGGGATCTCATTTTGCGCTCCACCAAGTGCAACTATATTCTTTTATTGATTTACGCTCTGGCGTGAACAATGACCACATTTAAATTCCCAGTAATGAACTGCTTGCTACTCCATTGCTGGACGGAATACTCAATGACTTCATCTATCATTAAGAATATTTACATGTACCTTCTTATTTTATTATAAACTAGCGACCAGCCCCGGCTTCGCATGGGTGCTATATTGTACATATGAGCCTTCCTCTTAAATCACTCAATCTATTTAAAAAAAACGCATCAAAATCCGTTGCGTAGTTTTAAAGATCTAAGCATACATAGAGACAGACAGCGGGAAGCGACTTTGTTTTATACTATGTAGTGATTTAGATTAGTTTAGTCATTTAAGTTTATTAAGAGTAATGCGAATGTTCCCCTTGCAACAAGCTAGCTATCTTTTTTGTATCCCGTGAGGTAGGTGCGGGCTGGAAAACAGCGCTGTACAGTCGACAGGCTGGCAGCAAACGCTGAGCCCCGAACCTATTGTCGCAACTAACCTAATATTTTTACCTGTATACTTTTTTTTAAATGTGTTTTTGAGATTGTGCTTTTGTGTTTTTTTGCGACAATAAATCTTCTTTATCTTATCTTTATCTTAAAAAAAACAGCTTATGTACGTACGCCCTACTACTACCCACCCCAAATGTATCTCATGGAGGAGAGGAAAAACTATGGCCTCACTATATTCCATTACCATATAGGTCGAAAAATTCGCTATGTGAGTCTCTCAATACGGTCACCGTGGCCCCCTGACGTCGTGCTATAAACAAGCCTTCTCATAGTTGGACCGCTATCGGACTTTGACGGTCGGGGGTAGTTTTAAAATCGCCCCCCACCGGCAGTTGTTAATAATTATGACCCCTGTTTTTGGGTTTAATGTTTTACCCTGGCAATAAAACGTAAGTTGGGCAGTTTCAGATTGTGTCATGTCGGAGACTCGGTTTTAATAAAGGTTGATTAGATTTTGGACTAATGTAGGTCCTTTAGAAATGGACGTAGTTTTGAAATGAAATGAGTGGAGTTGTGAAATTTGTCATAAAATGCGGTCAACGTTTATTGTGGTGTGTTAAGGTTATTTGTATTGTTTTCGTTTTAATTGAATTGGGAGCTATATACGTTATTTCATTATTATAGGTATATAGTGAAAGAACAAGCCAACTATAATCGAGTTATTACATTTTGAAGTTAAGCATCATAAAAGTTGTGTAGCAATTCGTATATTTTTTACTAGCTTCCGCCCGCGACTTCGTCCGCGTGGACCCGGGATAAAAACTATCCTATATTTTAATCCAGGCTGTAAACTATCTTCGTGCAAATTTTCATTCAAATCGGTTCAGCCGTTTAAGCGTGATTGAGTAACAAACATCCAAACATCTAAACTTTCGCATTTATAATATTAGTAGGATTATAAGATAAGACGTGTTATTAAATGTGTGTTTTATGACACAAAATCATCCAATTTCATTCATTACATTGTTATTTTTATGTACGATAAGTACCTATGTAACACGATATGATATTATTCTTATATTTAGCTCTTATGTACCAAACTGCTTCTTGAGAAGCTAACATTTCTAAGAATACCCCTCGGTCTATCGTATCCAAATTCTTATTAATAATCGTATTTTTGATTGTAGTATCTTGAGATCGGGACTTTCGTATTTTTTTCAGTGTTGTAAGAAGTTGTTAGGCTAAAAATAATACTTAAACCCGATGCAGAAGAGACCATCCAGAACGAATCGACTATCACATTTATTTCGATATTTATTACATGCTTACATAAAGTATTTAATACGACCATGAATAGTAATGTTTAAGGTAGTTTATATTCATTGTTTACTAGAAAGTCTTTAGAGGTAGAAAAAAAGGCTCTGAAAAACGACTGTCTAAGTCAAAACATGGTCTCCAACTGCACTCCTTGATTCATGGACTCGAAGCAGAACTGTCAGCATATAGCTATGCCGTGTCGCCTTCCCTAGTTTTGGTCCATTTACGCCTGTTGAATACCGAAATAATTAATAACCGAAATAGTTAATAGTAACAGAAAAAATCGAATACTTTCTTCTGCTCACAAAAGTGGTATCCCTATATTTTAACATTGTTGGTGTGGAATATTTTCGTGCAAAATGGAACTATTATAAAATTACTATTAAACTGTATTGATTTTTTATGTACTTAAAACATTATTTAATTATTTGCCTACCCCTTTTAGGGATAAAGGCGTGAATGTATGTATGTGTGTATGTTATTTCATTACCCACTCACTTGCTTTCGGATTTTAAATAAGGTAGCCTAAATTACTTTAAATTTTTCTTTATCAAAGAAGTCAATACTTAACTTGGCAACCACAGTTTCCACTATCAGTTTAGGGGTGCGCGAAATTGGCAACTGTGGTTGCCACAAGCAAGTGAGTGGTTACAAATGGGAGAACCTGAAAAACTGCTTAGACTAGGTAGTAATCGGTAATACAATATCTGTAGCATGGTAGACATTTGATAAGTGATAAAATGACAATCATCTTAGGCCCTCTGATAGTTTCCGTTATATAACTAGTTAATAGCAGCGCCGTCTATCGCCGCGTAATCACTATAAACAACGGTAAGTAGTCGCATTAAGCCACAAACGTCACGGCTGAGTTATGTCGGCAACCCGACACTTAGCAGAGGGCATTAGCATTAATTTAAAATATTATTTATTGTGTTAAGCCGTTATGTTGGAGCTAGGAAACTTGGACGTGGTACACGCAGTCGACTCTTAGTGCACACTTAGGGTGGGTTGCACCAAATTACGAATACAGACCGATCAACGTTAAATATGGCGACGGAAGCTGTCATACCATAGACACCTGTCAAACTCTCCATACATTCTGATTTTAACGAACATCGCTTAGGATTACGGACGGTTTGGATCAACCCAGCCTTAGACCATGGCATTTTAATTAAAAATAACATATTTGTCAACTCCTACAGACCCACTAGATGTTATTCCGATCTTGCAACCATCTCAGTCCAACTTTAATCCCAGTGTTGTTCAATTCCAAGCTCCTACGGCGGCCATTTTGATGATCTCGTTAAGGGTAAGATGACACCAAATGACCGTAATTACAGCCAGTTAAGGGGGAGTAATCGTGTCGAGGCTGTTTTTGGCGAATTTACAAGCGGCTCTCGTTCCATTGTTTATTAAAGTTTTTTTTATTGTTATCGCCCTGGTCCTAATTGGAGTATTGGAGGGTTTTCTAATTTGGGTGTCTTGGCTGGGTAGAATTGTGTTTTGGTTGGAGGTGTTTTTATTGGTTGATAGCAAGTGTGGGTTGGACTCGCGCGCTGATAGTTCCGTAAAGGGCCAAACTTGCAGTATCGCTGTGACGAATGGACAGATAGACATAAAATTCAATCACTCTGGCTCTGCTCTTAATTTTATTTTTTTAACTTAGTTTCATGGCAGTTAAAATGTTTCTAATTATGAAGTCATGCTACCTATTGAAAAAATACCCATCTCGAATATCCGCAACTCAACGGTACTTACCTAAATATGGGCATAACGTAGTCGACGAAAAAGTGTACAAAGTAAAATGTGGGTATTTATTTCTTGTACAAAGTTTAAGTATTAGTGTTGAACAATTTCGAATAGAACTATAAAAATGGAATTACAAAAAGGTACTTACAGATTTTCTGGAAAACGCTCGCATTAAATCACAAGATATACAAAAGCGTAAACCCAGAGTTGTCTTTTTGCTTCCCCCGCCTGATGTACGGTGATATAAATCCTTATTCTAACTAACGCCGGTTAGCATCCGTTATCAACTTTGTTTATTGTTTTAGGAAATGGCACTACATAATATTGTTGACTGGACGACGGCCAACGACACAAATAATGTGAGGAAACCTCTATGTTTAAGGATGCGCCTGACCTTTTTAACCTACTTCAATAGGTTTTTATAAAAAAACTAAGTGACTCCGCAAACTTTGAAGCGCCATACAAAATATATGTAGAAAAATAACCACACTATTTTCCATGCATTATTAGTCGTTCTGCTATTCAGAGTCAGAGCAAAGACAAGTCCAAGAAAACAAACATCATAAAAATCGGTCTAGCCGTTCTTGAGCTATAAATGGTGTAGGTAACTAACACGACTTTTTTATATAACCACTCACTTGCTTGTGGCAACCACAGTTGCCAATTTCGCGCACCCCTAAACTGATGGTGGCAACTGTGGTTGCCAAGTGAAGTATGGACTTTGATAAAGAAAAATTGAAAGCAATTTAGACTACCTTTTTTAAAATCCGAAAGCAAGTGAGTGGTTATGAGAAGAAGATACTTTTTCTCAAACATGCAATGAAATATTGACGTTACGTTTCTTATAAGCTGCGAATCACGCGTGTCAGATGTGTCGAGACAAGAGGCTCATAATGTTTTTTATATAAGATTGAAGGCTGGCGGTCATTTGATTTATTTTATTTATTTATTATAATATTTAAATAAATCTGAGTAAATACTCAGCATTACAGTTGTAACTTAACCAATGCACTGGTAAACATAGGTACATAAAATAAATTATAAATTATATTGGAACACTGGATTGCCTGCTATCCATCATCTCGCAAAACTTTAAACATGCACAACAGACCGGTGCCCATCGCCATGCAAAAAAGTCGCATTCAGGTACTGACATCAGAAGCGCATTGAGAAGCTTCATCGCCCGAACAAATGGCGAGTTTCTGTGCGACAATGTCCGGGCCACTGGCACTGCCAATAAAGGACGCGCACGAGGTCTTAAGGGTTATTCGAGGGACGTCTGGTTGATAGGCGTTCTTGATAGGCGTGCATGGGGAAGTACAGATCCAACACTTGGAGGCCTTTCGGACAAGTTTGATGTTATATGACATGCTAGGACCAATCACGGGTACATGGGGATACTCGTGAATCGGTCCCAGCAGGCGTTGGGGCTGTTGTTGGTTTAATGGAAAGATAACTAGGCTATGGATGAAATTTGGATGAACAAATGAATTGGCTATTGCAAGAGTTCCGGACACCTGCCATAACATTGTACAGATGCTATCGAGGCAGGCGGTGGACTAGCCACTAGCAAGATGGGCCCTTGAAAACACCGTCGTAGTGCAAGCGACAGCTGAGAGACCTGCGGACCCCCTTGTGGGGTCCACTCCTACCGACGAAGACACGCCGGCAACAGCTCGTTACAAGCTTGATTATTGGTTGCGAGCTGCGGTCACCTATAAGTGGCTAAGCATCTTACTTAGTTTTTTTTTGTATTTAAGCCAAATGTATTGTTCAGATGTGTTATCCGTTGGTGGTCCTTAAATAAATAAATAAATAAATAATAATAATTATTATTTCAGTTAAATGCAGGGGTGAATCGTTTATTGAAACGAAACAAGAAAATAACAGCAATTTAACAAGAAGAACAATATTTAAAATAGGTAACTATAATAGAAAGCATAAAAAAGAACACCGCCTCTAGCAGGTCGGAATGCCGCATAGTACCTATTACGCTGGCAGCATTACCTCTGAATCGAAATTCGTTGCGTTGCGAGAAGTAGGCGCCAGCTCTGGGTTTTCCATTGGCATGGACCGGCCGCAAAGACAGGCCTTGAAGAAGTTTCTCATGTCTATTATTTTATCGTATTTACTTTTCAATTCCTGAGGCTCTAGTATAAGTTTTACCGAAACAAAATTTTACGATCGCGTTTGCGTTTAACGCGGTCGTTACGTTTGTTCGGTAAAACTTATACTAGAGCCTCTGATTTCCTGTTAATTTTAACGAAGAAGTTAGCGTAATGTAATCAAACAATCATTTGACACAAATAAGCAAATACAAAGTAAATATTAATTGTGATTATTAGGTAACTGTTTTATTTCTCTAATTCAAGAAGATATTAGGGGCAACCTTACACAAATCGAACTAGCCCTATAATAGTAAGCGCAATAGGACTTGTGTTATATATAGGTGCTAGATAGAAATACGTAATACTTGCACTTACCGGGATTCGAACCCAGGACCTCCAGCTTCGCAGGCAGCGTCACTACCCACTAAGCTAAGCTAAGTCGGAATATATAGTCGGTTATATAACTAGCTTATATTATTATTTTGAATTGTTAGCTGTTGGTTCTCCGAATAATAAATAAATAAATACTACACAATACTAGTAACATAAATAGTATTTGTTCTCGTGTCAAACGTTTTGTTATGCCTACAGCTTCCAATCGTCTAACATACGGTCCATCTATTACTCCGCAACAAGATACCAACTATATCCAAGCTACATAACCCGAACACAGTCAATAAGGGCGAGAATGGATCAAGCACATTGCAACACTACGACGTCGTAAATTGCTCGTCTCAATTTAGCCGGTACGGCGGCCATATTGATAGGCCGTTGTCGCCTTGAGATACGGCGCGCCAATTTGTACAATTACGGGTTATCAATTAAGGAGGAAAAATGGCGCAGTTTAAAACTGGCGGCGGAATTGAAGTTGAGGTTGTTTGGTTGTTTGGGGGAAAATTTTGTAGATAGTAGGTATAAAAAGGGTGTAAGAATTGCCGTTCAAAGCATACATTTAAGGAAAGGAATTCCGCAGTAGAACGCGGGTATTAAGAATGGATGGGACGCTAATTGGTTCCACACGCTCGCTTGCACTAGCGCGTTTTGAATTAAATTGATTTTTTTTATTTTTATTTGGATTGAAGGTTACTAAGGGCAGGCAGGCTGAAATTAAATAATCAGAACACTCAAGATTATGTAAATCGTCATAGGCCTGTCTAAAGCCGCATTCATACTTGCTTTACCTGATGCTCTGTGATGCAATCTGACACCTGACTTTACAGCAGAAGTATTCTTGAAAGCCAGGTTTAGACGAAGCCAGTGCTAGTGCTGGTCGCCAGTGAATCGAAATTGTATGTAAATCACTGGCTGCCAGCACTGGCGGGAATAGAGCGCCGGCCTATTTTTCAAGCCAGTGTACCAGCACTGGCTTCGTCTAAACCTGGCTTTACTTAAACTGACGCGGTACAGCGTACTAATCTACTGATACAACACCGACTCCGCACAGCTAAGTGAGGAAGTGGCTTTAGAATCGCTAAGTACTTCAATATTTTTATCGTTACGATATAGTAATAAACAAACACTACAAAGCACTAGAACAAATTAATGTATGTAACAGGTATACAGCCCGAACAACCAAATATAATATCACCTTAACGAATTCCGTTTGCACCAAAACCTCTCATATGTCCTCTCTGGAAACGACAGAGTTGCATCGCATTTATAAGACCAGCTACCATCTCACTCTGTCTAAGTCTCACGACGTTGCAAGAGCAGGACAAATTTAGTAATACAGTCAAATAACTCTGCAATCTTCCGTTCTGCTCCGGTATTAGAATCCTGCGGGTGAAGTGACAAAACTAACTTAGAGCCGGCACGAAGCGGATCAAACCGCCTTTAACCGCTTAGAGACGGTTTTCGCAGGTGACAGGTACACGGAACGGGAAATTAATTAATTGATTGTTAAACTGATTTCATATTCACATGCTGTGCGGAAAAGTATACCTACCCGTACAGTGCTGTTTTTTCTTCATTATTAATTAAGTAATTAATGACTTCACTATTAATTAATAACGCAATTTTAATTATATTGCAAGGGGTCGTGTTAAATTACCGTTTCAGAAATTAAGAACGCGTATTCTGAAAATGCTGTGAAATATGAAACTTTAGAAAGTCTGGAAACCAGTTCGTTAGAAATCCTTACTAATATTATAAATTCGAAGGTGTGTGTGTTTGTTTGTCCTTTTTCACGTCGCAACGGAGTGTCGTATTGATGTCATTTTTTGTATGGAGATAGTTTAGAAGCTGGAGAGTGACATAGGCTACTTTTTCCAGGGGGGAAAAAACATCTAATTCCCTCGGGAAAATTCAATATGTTACATTTTCCTATAACCACGCGGGCGAAGCCGCGGGCATCAGCTAGTTTGGTATAAGTGACTAAATGTGTGCAGCGTGGTTAACTCTAGCCACCCCTCTTCTGTTATCATAATATACAAGTTGCCCGCGCGGCTCCGCCCCGTACCTGTATACAACACAACTATACTTTTGTGCTGTTCTGTATACACAGAACGTTTAAGCTGCGGGTTAAAGTATAGCCTAAATCCATCCCGAACCACTGTTTCGGAGATTACCCCCTACATACAAAGTTATAACTCGCTAACCCAATTACACACTCACAAAATGTATAATTTTATTAAATTTTAAAAGTACACATCAGATTACAGATGTAATGTGATGTCAGAAACTTCGGGGACCAAATACACCCTAAAAGTGCTGGTGTAGAAAGCAACGGGAAACCACTGCACTATTTTCCCACGAGAGTCATGAAAAGGTCTTTTGCAAAAATCTACCGTGACATGACCACGACCACTCTGTCAACTAAGAAGAGAGAAAGACATTTTACAGTTTTGCGAGTTAATCATCCTTCTAGCGCTATTCCCGGTCGTGTCCTAAAGGAGCCCGTAGTCCGCTTTGGCACTCAATCCCGAGATTGGGCATTGGCAATGGTTTTTTATATTTTAGGTGTCATTTATAATTTTCACAACATGGCCCGACGACATTGGTGACGTCATTACTGGTGATCCAGGAACCTTAGTGATTGTCTCCCGGCAGTTTTGGGACCCTGCACCGTTATTTTGGTAGTGGCTTATGGGCTGTGAGAGCCCTTATATCTGCGGCCATTGCTGATCTATTGTGATCGTTTCCCATCCTTAACAACATGCTAAATCGTTTTGAAACATATGTATCTTTCATCTTTAATGTGGACCTACATCCATATTTTATTGTACCATTGATCGAAGCAAAAGTAGTGCGTAGGAATCTCGAGAGATTTGAAAAATATGATCCCAATAGCCGAAGAAAAAATAATCTCCTTCCGAATGGGCACAGGTTGAAGAAATCTGAGCGGTGTGTATGGTACATTGGTCCTAAAATCTACAACCGGTTGCCAAATGCCCTAAAGGAATTGGCAATACCGGAAAACATATTTATAAGTAAACTTAAGGAATACTTGACTGATAAGGCTTTCTATTCTTTAGAAGAATACTTAATTACTTAAATAAATAAAAATGTATGGACCATGTATAATTATGATGAACTATTAAAATACATTTTTTTACTATTATTATTGGATGGCATATTGTAATAACTATAAGACAAAAATAATTTTTAATTGTAATTTCTTTATGTACCTATGAATATTAATTGTAGTTTCTTTTGTTTGAATGAATGTATTTTAATCGTAATTTCCACTGTAAACTCTGAATTGTTAAATGAATGACGTGTAACTAATGTTATAAATAAATAATTGAATTGAAGCACAAAGATAAAATATGCAAAAAGCTGGAATTGGTTTCCGCGGATATGAACTGTTTCCTTCGAGGCACTATTGTCTGTATTATCTTTGTTTTAGTCTGTTTTAAACAGGTTCGCGTTTTACGATTAGACGTTGATAAGTATTAATATAAAAATTATAATAATTACATATATTATAATTTCCATACCAAAATTTACCACCTGAATGGATGATATCCTGGATGGGCAGTGCCATAACGATATTCATATCAACTGGTTCATTGGCATGAAAAACTGACAAACAAACAGAGTCATGTAAAATGTGTCTTGAAGGCTGTTGTAGTGACACATGTCATCTTCTCTGTATGTACTGTACTGTACAACTAAAGCAATCTGAAAACACTGCAACATTTTTTTTAAAGTGGTGACCCTAATGAAACAGGAGGCGCATGACTTGTATCATTTTGTTTCTGAGTGATCTTTCTAAACACTAGCAGTCTAGCACCTATACTACCAGTGACAAGTGCCAAACACTCCTTACACCTGCAAAGTGCCCGCGCAATGGCCCGGCGCGGCGTGCCACGCTGCATTACACGCGCGCTTTACGATTAGGCGATGATATTTAGCTAAAAGGGTACAATTGTCGTGTTACTTTATTTTTATACGGTTTACGTTGGAGTTGGTGAGCAGCTACATTCTGTTTCGACTAAAATTGTATCAGTGGCTGCTGAAAGCAATTGTATCAGCGCTGTAGATGTCTGACACCTCAGCACAATGCTGGGCCAGTATCCGGTTCACTGCCTCAGACACACTTGATGTTTTATCTGTTTTTTGTTTATTTTATTTAGTAATATGTGTGTCCAGCATGGCTATCACAAGACGGTGCGCGAGCTCTCTCTATTTACACTATCCGTTTCTCTCTTATTAGAACAAGGGGTATAGTGCGAGAAAAATCGAGAGTATGTCGCGGCCGTCTCATGATAGACGTGCTGTGTGTTTGTGAATAATTATATCTTTCCTTCTTCCTTTCTTTCTGAAAGAATGTTGTACAGCTACTAAAAGTATATATTACGCAGAATACGATTTTTGACACCTTGTATATACATATAAATCTAGTCGGATCCATACTTGTCTGACGTAATGTGTCATCACGCGACATAACGATATCTATGGCGTTCTGATCTGACGGCTCTTGTTGTGTCAGGCGTCAGAGCGCATCAGAGGGCACCACGTTAGATATATTTGAACCTGGATTCATTCATTCACTGGCTAGAGCAGTACTGCACAGCCCTTGTGTGTGAGCAAGAAACACTGATAGTAGTAATTAAATGGAAATTTAATTAAAATATTAGGTAGCTGTAAAATGGAGACCTAATCTTTTCAATAGGCGGCGTTACATTACACAAACGTGATTACCGTGAATATTGAGTAACAAGGAATGTAAAATTAACAGACCCCGTAGCAAGGACGGCCTTATCACTCGATAAGTGGCAAGATAGAGCGTCCGTCACTGGCTGACACCGTTCAATAGAACGAGACGGCCGCTCTATCTTGTCTCTTATCGCGTGTTAAGACCGACAATGATACGGGGTAATTTACAATTCCTGAACTGAACAGCCTCTAAGTACTAAAACAATTATTAGACGTAGGCACGCCATTTCTACGATGAGGGCGCGTATCAACGGCGGCCGCTTAGATTGCTGAACGCTTAAAATATAGCTTACTAGCTTCCGCCCGCGACTTCGTCCGCATGGACCCGGGATAAAAACTATCCTATATTTTAATCCAGGCTATAAACTATCTTCGTGCAAAATTTCATTCAAATCGGTTCAGCCGTTTAAGCGTGATTGAGTTACAAACATCCAAACATCTAAACTTTCGCATTTATAATATTAGTAGGATAATATATACTTACTGTATCCATACTAATGATTGGAAACACTTTACCTTCCCATACGCAGTCGGTTAAAAACCAAACAGATTTAGCAAGTGTGAACGTTCCGTACAATCTAATAACCATCAAAACCCATTACCACGCACAAGCGTAACTTCCCCGAACCGGGTTTATCCAGTGAAGAGCGGTTAGTGCCGCTTCAAACTAGTATTCACCATACTTACTAATACCGCCTCAGGAACCAGTGTAAGTCTGACCCCTAATACGCTAGTATACTCAAATGACGGTAGTGCGCGAATTTTTGACCAATGGCAGTTGATTTCTCCAGCGCAAACGCACCTTATAATGAGCCAATAATACAGTTAAAGAGGGTAAAGGCTAAGGTGTACTAGAAGATTGAAGGGATTGAAAGTTTTGTCGCTACGAGTCAAGCCCGCGGTAGCTCAGTTGGTCAAGAGCAATGAACGGATTACAGAGGTCGCAGTTTAGAATTTCGTTATTTCTGCTCAGTAAATATTTACTACAGGTACTTAAAGTTTGTGAAGTGTAACTTCGTGCTTGGAGTTTAGTGTGTAAAAAAAAAGGGGGCATGTCCAGTAGTGGACTTTTGGCTGATGTGTGTGTGTGTGTGTGTGTGTGTGTGTGTGTGTGTGTGTGTGTGTGTGTGTGTGTGTGTGCGTGTGTGTGTGTGTGTGTGTGTATGTGCGTGTGTGTGTGCGTGTGTGTGTGTGTGTGTGTGTGTGTGTGTGTGTGTGTGTGTGTGTGTGTGTGTGTGGTATATCTGGCTGGACACTATTTCAAGTACATTGGTGCGAGTTGAACTGGCGAGCTGAGTAGAAACTGTTCGTGAATCACAAAGCTTACTCTAGTCAGGTGAGGTTTACTATTGTCGCCTTTGTGGGGCTTATGAGGCTCGGCTGTTGCTAGTTCTGTGATTTTCATTTCTAGACTAGTTACTTTGTACTAAGTTTCTGCCTAGTACAATACTAATCTAATGTATACACGATGACTTTTAATTCGTGATCAGGAGTAAATTTTTCTAATTCTGTGATTGATACCAAACACGATTAACTCGAAGTAACTTGAAACAAACGTTCTTTTTTTTTCTGAATAAAACTGAATAAGGAAATACTTTATAAATCAAAATCGTTGTCACCCTAACGGTAGTTTGTGAAAATTTTACGTATGTGTGTGACGTATCTATTTAACTTCAAGAAATGTAGGGTGACGAAAACATTCAGTGGACATTAGTGTTAGCATTATAATTAAATTTAATTAACTAAACAGTGGTTTCATTGCATGAGACCTCGTCCATTGAAATCCGTTTTGGATTAACTTTTGATCTTTCGACTCCTGATCACGGATAAAAATCATCGTGTATAGGCAAATGCAGCAGGTCGATTACGTAACGCATTGTAAGTACGTTAGGTAGATAGTTTTTGCCTAGTACAATACTAATCTAATGTATAGTCAAATGCAGCAGGTCGATTACGTAACGCATTGTAAGTACGTTAGGTAGATCTAAATGTCAATTTTTGTATGGAAAAATTACAGTTAGGACAATCTAACGCAATTACCCCTCGGAAGTATGTTAACACTTTTCCACCTTCTTATAATGAAAAACTGACCTTACTTACTTTTACTGTTGACAAGATTTCCATATAAGGAGTACCCGTTTTTTGCTTTTGTGGGTAATACACGTATTGAATTAAACATTGTGTATATATACCTATAGGGTGCTTAGTTTTTTAACTTAACCATGACCTTAATTCAATCCAATTCGTTAACTAACATTCCGACTTCTTAGACTTAAGAGGACTAGGAGATAGGTTTCAGCGAGAGGAACAGAGAGAATAAATTCATTATGGCCGATCCGTTGTTTCCTTTACTTACAATGTTACATGCAAACAATTGCTAAATGTGACGTCCCATCTTTGGATCTCTCAGTACCCTGAGTACTCGTATTAAATAAAACAACCATTGAATGCTATTAGCTCAGGCGCACAGACGTGACCTCGCTCACCGACAGCTAGCCGGCGACTGCCCACGTGCTGTCGGTTCGCCTCAACACAGCTGCTACGCTCGCGTATATATTTATGGTGGCAATACACCACACTAATGGAACATATTATGGTCAGTTTAAATAAATGCCCACGTGTCGGCAACACCATGTATCTAACAATATTTTTTAAGGGGCCATTCCTAAGATATCACTTTTATTTCATATTCGTCCCCATTGCATTGCATTGCAATACTACTAGTATTGTCCACAGCACACACCACAGTGGAACGCTCCGTAAACCAAGGGATCTTTATCGGGTGTAAAACTGAAACCATAGTTTAAGACCATTATCGTGAATTAAAATCTAACGGTATTTTTTCCGGAAACTCCAGAAAAAAAGGTTAGAATGAGACCTTTCTCCTGGAGTTTCCGTCAGGCATTTATTTAAAAAATATTCTATACTAATTACCTATGGGTATCTCGTTTTTTTATAACACTCATAATACGTAGCTGTCCATGCTGAAATAACATATTGTTGATTACTTGACAATTGACAGTTGTATGTTTACACTTTCTGCATCATGGTCAGTGACGGATTGGGAGTGTTATAAAAATAAATAAATAAATATTCGGGGACAATCTTACACAAATCGATGTAGTCCTAAACTAAGCAAAGCTTGTACTATAGGTACCTACTCGACGACGATATACATACTTATATAGATAAATAGATACTTAAATACAAATATGTGTGGAAACATCCTTGATTCAGGAACAAATGTTCATACTCATCACACAAATAAATGCCCTTACCGGGATTCGAACCCGGAACCTCCGGCTTCGCAGGCAGGGTCACTACCAACTAGGTCTAACTACAGAGGTCGTCAAATGTGTTATAAAAAACATGGATTATCGTTTATAGTTCGCAAACTATTGTTGCTTACATGCACGCTAAAAATTTAAAAAATAAAAATATTTTCGTTTATATGTTTTCCTAATCAAGTGGTCTGAATCCAGGGTTTCAGTCTTGCGTGCATTGTCGCTTACACCCTGTATATGCAGATTGTATTGATGTTTCGTGAATTTGTACGGCTGACCGCCCGTTTGTCTCCCCGTTATCTGAAGACGCCATCTATCTACCTCGCGCGTCACTCCACTAAATCAAGGCATTGTCCGCAGGCAGTATGCTCTCGGCAGTAATTTTAGGTGGACAGTAGGCTCTGGCAGTAAAGTGAGGTGTTCTAGGTGCGAGGCGAGCTGAAGTAAAGATGCTCACTTTGAAGGCGGACGCCTCGCAACGCGCATCTAAACTCAAATAGACATTTGTCGCATCTGGCTAAGGAACTGAATCAATGTTAAAGCGGACACAGAAAAAAAAAACTTGAATCAAGATATTTATTAGGGAGACCGCAATTATGTTGAAAGAAATAATTTTGAATTAATGAGAGAACACACTATGAAAGAAAAATCTTGGCACGAGATAATTTAACATCTTCCTTATTTATTTCTTGGTTCAAGAATATTAACCTCGAATCAAGTATTTATTTCTGTGAACCCTTTATTATGTCTAGTTATGACTAAAATGTATGAAATGCGACGGGTATTTTTTTGTGTTTTAAAACCGTCTCTTATTTTGTTCTAGTTTGAATTTTCCCCCGTGTGGCAACGGGTTAGAATTTCTCCACCTTCTTTCTTCCCGTGGGTGTCGTAAAGTCGACCAAGGGAGCAGGTTTGAAGTGTGTTGTGGGCGATGGGCTAGCAACCTATCACTGCGATATCACATTTCTTGCTCACTCTTCATCTATACCCACATTTATGCTAAAAATGGCACTGGAACATAAGTTTCATGTGCTCTGGGTACCTTTTGCGAATGAAGGCGTGAATTTATTTATAATAATATAATATTTTTGGACAATCTTACACAAATCGACCTAGTAACAAACTAAGCAAAGCTTGTACTATGGGTACTAGAAGACGATAAACATACTTATTTAGATAAATAAATACTTTAATACATATAAATATACTCGGGAACAAGTATTCGTGCTCATTACACAAATAAATGCCGTTCGAACCCAGGACCTCTTGCTTCGTAGGCAGGGTAATGATGATCGACTGGATCAACTGGGCTAGTCGTCAATGTATGTATGTACTAGCTGATGCCCGCGGCTTCGCCCGCGTAGTTATAGGAAAAAGTAACATATTGAATTTTCCCGTGGGAATTACATGTTTTCCCGCCGGAAAAAGTAGCCTATGTCACTCTCCAGCCTCTAAGCTATCTCCGTACAAAAACTCACATTAATACGACGCTCCGTTGCGACGTGAAAGAAGGACATACTCCACACACACACACTTTCGGATTTATAATATTAGTAAGGATGTAACTTTTCAAAAACTTGACACCTTTCTCAGTCAATCAACCAAGACCTCTTTCTCACTAAATCAACGGGCTTTGCAGGTACGCCTGATTTAATATAATGGTCATATGGTCATTAGACGATCAATTGACCATCAATTGTGGGGTTAATTCGCAGTAACCGTAAGCTATGGATTTGTCGGCAGTCTGCGCCCAGCTGGCTTGCCGGATTGATGTGACCATTACTGAGATGGGAGACAGGTCATACAAGTTGTTGAATGTAAATTTTGCGATTGACATTTACAGCCTTACATTCCCATTTTGGCACGAAATGACACTTACGTATGTGCTCATTTGATTGAAAACCGTAGCCTTAATTGCTTCTTCATCATCATCGAGAGACGTCCACTGCTGGGCATAGGCCTCCCCCACAGAGTGCCAAAGTGACCGGTCCTCCGCCGCCCGCATCCAGCGGACTCCCGTGACCTCTGCCAGGTCATCAGTCTACCTTGTGGGGTCTACCCACGCCGCGCCTTCCGGAACGTGGTCGCCACTCGAGAACCTTCTCGAAAAACCTCTTCGAAAACTACTTCGAGAAATTGCTTCTTAATTAAAGGCTATTGCTTCTTTTATGAAAGGTGTGGAAGGACATAGGACAGTTTTTATTACGGAAACCATCCCTTAAGAGGGTTAAATGGGACGAGAAAAGTTTTTTTTATACAACGACGGTGGCAAACAAGCGTACGGCCCGCCTGATGGTAAGCGGACACCATGCAACTCCAAAGGAGTAACATGGGCGTTACCGACTCTTGATATGTTTGAGGATTCGCCGTGTTGACAGCTGAAGGAGCAAATTCCCTCGCTCTCAACACAACGCATCCTCGGGAGCTCTGGCGACCTTGCTCACCTCCAGGAACACAACACTACTACAGAGCAAGTAGTAGTATTATTATGGCTGTGGTCTTCTGCAAGGCGGAGGTACTTCCCCAGTTGGGCTGCTCCAAATTCGACGTTGTTTGTATACCGAGGAAGGACATATAGGATAGTTTTTATTTACGGAAACCATCCCCGAAAGAGGGTTACATGGGACAAGAAAAGTTGTATGGAGGTGCGATATAAATGAGTTGCACGCGGACGAAGTCACGGACAGGCAGCAGCTACTTAATCTATATATATAAACGTAATGACCGTTTACATCTCTTAGAATATTAGAATAATTATTAATTGTATTTGGACGCGCAAAGATCTTATACATCTGTGGAATACTGAATTAATATCATTAACTTCTTGTTAATGCTGATACAGATCTTATATCCAATGTAATGGTCATATTTTGCAATTTTGTTTTGTTTACATTAACTTAGTGACATTTAGTTTGTTAACCTTTTATATATAATTTTAAATTATTATTGTGTAAGATTATTATTATTATTTTATTGTAAATTACCGTTTGACATGTAAAAGTGACCTTGTGGCCTATTTGCAGAATTATTTATTTATTTATTTATTGAAAAAACAGGTTACATAACATTACAGTGTAAGCACCAATGCGTCATGAACCGAACAATGTTTATTTAGACGGCGAAACGGCGTGGCCCCGTTGCGTCGACATCTCGGGTGTTGGATTTGGTAGGTTGCCCCGGAACCGACGAAACACGACACCTTTCGGCCAGAAATCAGCACACGCGATGGTCTCCTGGAGCGGCCGCGGCACGCGCACTACAAAAGAGCTGAAGTGCACGTAGTGCCGGGACCGCAGCTGGTGCACCCTCAGCGAGTAGCGAGTAGAATAAATAATTGATTTAGATTTAGATTTTTTGATTTTGTAAAAGTCCTGACTGACTCACGTATATCAACGCCTAGCCCAAACCGTTGAACCTAGGAAGCAGATTTTTCCACAATAACTAGGTAGTTTATATAACGTAAGTACACTAAGAAGGAGTTTTTGAAAATTTCACCCTCATGGAGGAAAAAAGGGGGTTGAAAGTTTTTGGGGATGGAGTAAAATTGTAAGTGAGAGACTTGAGACTTTGTGTATGGACTCCTTATTGCCATACAAGAAAAGTAATTTCAGTGTTTTGGTAAAACCCACCCTTAATAGGGTTGCAAAGGTATGTATGGGGGAAACTCTTTTTTTGAGCTACAAAATTAAACTTTATGAAACGATTCCTTTCATTTATTTCTTTCATTCATTCATTTATTTCATTTAATAATATTGTATTTATATCTATAAGAAAGACGCCTAGCTTTAGGCCCAGAATTTTAACCCGCTTACGCAGTACAATCTCCACCTATTTTTTGCTTACGTGCGTCGAGCTAAAGTGTTGAATCGAGCCTCTTAAACGTAGACTGAACGTAAACGTTAAAATGTAAACTGAATGTCTCAAAGTGACCACCGAGTCAACATCTTTGGACGTTTGGCGCTACGCTACGGCGACTTCACGTAGCAAGTGCTACAGCGTTGATTCGTAGCACTTGTTACGTAACTAACGCTTGCGATTCGTTACGAGTCAATAAGGGGCTAAATCTCCTGCGATTTCACACATCGATTTGATTTCTACATCATTCGCGTTCACACTGACACACACACAAAATCTAGAATGAAGAAATTAACGAAAAATACCACCATTATCTTAATTGGAACAGAAATCATCATGAATTAAGGTGATTTTTCTCGAACCAAGAGAAAATAATCCTGGCTCGAGATAATTTCGCTTCATTCGAGGTAATTCTTGGAGCAAGGGTTTTTTTCCTAAGCAGCACGGCTATCACGCGACGACGCGCGAGCTCTTTTGATTTTTATCGCACTATCAGTCACTTTCTTATTAGAACACTTTGAACAAGAGGTATAGTGCGAGAAAAATCGAGGGTATGTCGCGGCCGTCGCATGATAGACTCGCAGGCCGTGAAAGTGTTAAGTAATCCTACATAAACACTCTTAACGCTGTCACTGCCAGTAAGATGCCTAGCGGGCACTCGCTCGCTTTCCACTGCTTAAGGCTGTGCATTGGAAATTATCGCGTGCTTTGAAACGCCGTTCTGACTACATTAAGAAACAATAAGGTCCGATTTTCAGATATATGATTCTTGACTATATGATTGTTTATCTCATTTTATCGATACTTGATTGCTTAAAATTTCCTCGATAGAAAAAAAATCCAAAGTTGGGTCTGTATTTTCCTTTTTTTACCCAGCCTACTCAAACGATACATTATTTTAAGACACAATCAAGTTAATATTATAGTATTTTATCTCACCTAAAATCTCACTTTATGAAATTTGAATAAAACGTCTCTAAGTTAGGTATTTATCGAAAGTCTCAAAAAGCCATTCCCGAAGAGTGTTACATCTCTTTTCCTCGTGCGCGGAAGGCATCAGCGTGTCTCTGCCTAGGGGGCGTGTTTGACTCAAATCAAGGCATCGCCTTAACGGGAAAACCACGCTTTCGTCTCCGAGCGAAGCGGTACGTAATGTTTTCCAGTGAATGTGCTAAGCAAAGCCACGTGTTTCAGTTAGTCAACTTCACGGGGCCGGCAAAACAACGGCCAGGCACTCATCACTTACTGAACTGTAAATCTCCAAACAGTTATCAATACACACTAAAAAAGAGGACTCCAACAATTTATCACGCCATTGTAGGGTGACGTAGTATTGTGAGCCGACAGGGATCACGGCTACTCAGTCAGCACTACAATCGGGACAAAAGGTCCCTTTGTGTTAATGAAGAATGGTCACCCTGTTGTTTGTTAGATTAATTCGAGGGTTAATGGTGGGCAGTCGTCATTTGTTATATTAGTGGCTGCTTAAGTAGACTTTCTTTGTTGGGTTGATGTATGCAAAATAATTGAATTTCGTAATTAGGGTCAGCTTTTGCTTCTGACTTGTTGCCATGGTGACGCGTCCGACACTCATTACGATGACCAATTTTTGGGGTGCAGTTATATTAAATAGGTACTAGCTAACCCGGCGAGGTTCGCATCGTACAAAATGTAAGAAAAAAGTAATTTGTAGTGACATCATTCTTTTTTCGATAATTTTTCCATGTTTTCATAGTTATTTTACTATTTGAAACGGAGACCGAACATCATAGAAATCGGCTCAGCTGCACAGTCGCCATCACATATACACCTGAGCGGTCAAGGTGATCAAAAAAATCTGAACCCGACTTTATTGTCAAAGCCATAAAGTGCATGTTCAGATATTTTTGAACACTGAAGAGTACAGATATATATTTGTTTTATATAGGATGTTCTAAAAATACCCCTAAACCCGAGAGGAGGTTAAAAGGTCCCTTGTAAAGAGTCTATTGGCAATATTTGAAATTCCTAGTCCACAAAAAAAACAGATCCCCAAAAAAAATTATAAAACACAAAATAATCATCATTGAAACGCAACCCTGAAAACGTAAAACCAACGAGTAGACTACACAGAAAGTTATATACATTTTTACCTAATTTCCTCTGACAGGTAAATGACAACAGCCATAACCAATTAGATTACCTACATTCTCATGTTTCTCAATGTATGACTAATTGCAACAAGAACACGAAATAGCCTTTTGGTTGATGAACATTTATTGAGATGACTTGTATTATTTATTGAGATGATTCACCATCAGAAATAAAAGTTGCGTTTCGGTCTGTCAAGTTGACAGTGACAGTGACACTGACACAGTTTGGCGACGCGTTCACACGCTGCAATCTGCCGTGCCACTCTGAGCTATAACCACGAACTTCGAATGTCGAAGTTCGGATATCTCTATCTCTATCGCACTTACATGCTGCTTATTTTTACTTAAGATACCTATGTATTCTTTAAAATATGTTTTAGCGTAGGTATTTGTTTTGTGTTGCCTTCCAGGAGGTAACTCATGTAAAGGTTCCGACGGAAGACCAGCGCTGGCCTCCTAGGTTAGCACCATGCTGAGTCGGGGCCTTTTCGTGGACCCTGCTACTTTTTCTTTACTGTGTTTTGTTTTGTATACCCATTGTTTTGTCCACGAATAAATGTTTTATTTCTTTCTTTCTTTCTAATCATGGTGTCAACCATGTTTTTTCTTCTGTTTCTTTAAGTAAGTACTTGAAGTAGTTTGATTTCCTTTTATTAAGATTGCAAACCTTTAAAGAATAAAATAGTTTAATTATTTTTAAACTAGGTACACATGATAAACAGTTAGTGTTCTGTTAAAATAATCTATGAAAATTCGGTTTGATTGACGTGACAGGTTATTAGGGTTGGCACTTTTTTTCGATATTTTCTTTTTCATGGGACATTGTGAAACATGTATCAATATAGATCATTTGTAAACTTAACTAACCTTTCGCTTTCTTAACTAAAATAAGAAAGTAAATAACACTTACTTTCTTACTTACAAACACAAACGAAATTCACGGAATTTCTCTCTTCATTTACTTTCTATCAATGTCTGTTTATAGTGTCAATATTATATTTTCTAAGCAGTATTATAGTTTTATTTTTGGAGGATTAAATAGATGACGCCTGGATTTCGAACCATTTTTGACCTTAATACTTTTTGACAAGGATAGGTAACTATTATACTTTGTCCTATTTTTTAAAAAAAATTATATTAATAATAAATCAGTATAAGTATCCCTTTAATTTCCTAAACGACCGGCCCTTTTGAAGTGACTTTAACACCTCTAAGACTCGACATCCTAGTCAGATAAAACAGTGTCCGGCTGACACGGGACACGTCACATTAATCCTGCGTCACGTCCAGACGTAAGTCGACGTGATAAGCCGTCAGGCCGTTTGATCTTTTGGAAAAGTAAAGTGACGCGAACAAGGAGGTGTGTGTACCTGGAATGTTCAATCGCAAATATTGTGTCCTAGTGAGAGCTGGGTCAATTTTTGAAGAGGCCGGTTTTCGACATTTGTATGGTTTTTTTTATTTTTTTGGAATATCAAATTCGTACCGACAACGTGAGGTAGGGCTTTTAAAAAGAAAAAATATGGTGCACGAGGCACCTCTCTGCTTCTAATGGTTACCTAGATATTGACGCTTTAAAAACACCGTGCCATACAAATGTCGATTCTGCCATACAAATGTCGATAGCGGCATACAAATGTCGGTGAGTGCCATCAAAATGTCGATTTTGCCATACAATTGTTGAAAAACTTTAAATATTTGTACCATACTAAAAAACTCACTATTTCGATATAGTATCTCCGGTTTATGGTTTATGATGATCGTTATATTTGTACTATTACTTATTCTGTGGTTATATTCCAAAATATTAAAAATCACTTAGAAAACAGATTATTTCATTCTGCCTAAGAGAAGGTAGCAAAATGACAGCAAAGAACCGGCCAAGTGCGAGTCGGACTCGCGCACGAAGGGTTTCGTACCATTATCTACAAAAACGACAAAAAATCACGTTTGTTGTATGAGAGCCCTTAAATATTTATTTTATTCTGTTTTTTTAGTATTTGTTGTTATGGCGGTAACAGAAATACATCATCTGTGACAATGTCAACAGTCTAACTATCACGATTCATGAGATACAGCCTGGTGACAGACGGACAGACAGACAAACACACGAACAGACGGACGGATAGCGGAATCTTAGTAATAGGGTCCCGTAGTTTTTACCCTTTGGGTACGGAACCCTAAAAAGTAGTAAGTAGGTAAGGTAGCAAACAACAAATGTGTCACGGAACCAGTGCCTAAATCGAGGCCAGTTTAATCCTTTCCAATTTCCATTAATTTCGTGCTTTACTTACATTTTGTTTTAAATCGACATTTGTATGCCACGTTCGACATTTGTACGGCCAAAAAAGCCGTACAAATGTCGCCATACAAATGTCAACATGGATGTTTTTTGGCTGTCCTTCGTACACTATTAATTGAATTCACTAATTAGTTAAACACGAAACTCTTACCCCATATTGCTAACCTTTGTTATGAAATACACATTTTTTTTTCAATCGTATATTAATAAATAAACGCCCATACAAATGTCGTCATAGCCGTACCAAAATACTTCGTATAAAGAAAACCTGTTTCCTCCGTCAAAATACTGGCGCTCCCTCCCCTCCCGTTGGTGGTTGAAGCCCAACTAACCTATCTATCGTATCGTAAAGTAAATGTAGGGGTGGGACAATAGAAAACCAGATTTTAATGGTTTTGAGCTTGAGTCCTAATAAATGGGTCGCGCGTGGGACAACTACTAAAACACTTCACTGGTTTTAATTATTCGCGCATTAATTTTGCAAGATACTTTAATGAATACGCTAATAAATCTTCTTTATAACAGTACAAGTTGTTTATTTACACGTTGCCGAAATCTATAGTTATGAATTTTTGTATGAGCAAAACCGCAAGTGGGACACGCGAAAAAGCGGTAGATTTCGCCGTTTTACGATATCAACAATTTTTTTTTTCAGAATCTATTAATATTTAAAGTATTGTTATATATATTTTAAGTACAATATAATACACGGAATACAAATATATATGTATCAATACTCCATGTTAAACTGACTTGAAATTATAGCCGTGGGACAGCAAAAACAGCTCGTTTGAAAATTGACCCAGCTATTAAGTCCACAGTAAGCTCGATTCTCCATACAAACGTAGTTACGCTCTCATTTTAAAACTACGTGTTGGATTGTAACGAAACTTTGCATATACAATGACATTAGGTATATCTATGTCTGTAATTAGTTTATGTAGCTTCAGATACCATAGTAAAAAAAATACAGCGAATTTAAGTTTTTCATACAAAACTTGTTTTTTCTGTATTTCGTTTGTTTTATAAACTGCAACCATATAAACTAATTACAGACATAGATATACCTCATGTCATTGTTTTTGCAAAGTTTCGTTACAATCCAACACATAGTTTTAAAATGAGAGCATAATTATACGTTTGTATGGGAAGGTGAAATTCGGCCGAGCTTACCTAACCTAACCTAACCTAACCTAACCTTACCTCCTTCTCACTTATTTGTGTTAAAAAAAGGCGGAATATCTAAAACGAAACGCGGGTTTCTACTTTTTAGCAAGAGCTAAAAGTTGCACAATTTATGAAGGCTGATAGAACCTCGTCGTCGTCTGTTTATCGACTGCTTTATTAACTAGTTACCTAACCCAAACTAACCTAATAGGTTCTCTTTGTTACTATTTTCAAAAACCTGAAATAGTGTTGCGTCAGGTTAAAATTGATAACGTGTGGCTACATGGGTAGTAAACCATCAAATTATTGTAATAGAGTATAAATTACAAAATATAAAAGATATGGACCTTGAAAGTTTAGGTAAATATGCATGTTGTTATTGTCCAAGAGTAAATTTAAAGCTACTAATAGAATCATTACGCTTTTATACAAACAAATTTGTATGAGAACTATGCACCTAAATGCAGTACCTATTTCGCGACCGAAACATAATTTTGCTTGATTTTCCTTACAACGAGTAGAACAAATTGCAAAGTGTGACGTCATACTTTTATGTCAATTAGTGTGAAGCGTTTCGGCTGCCGCTAGCGCAGTGTTTTTAACTGTTTTTTTGGGTATTTATGTTCTTTAATTGTAGTTGCTCCCATACAAACATTTGTTGCTCTACAAAAACTGATTCGAATGGCATCGTAAAGAAATCTTAGGTCACAAGTCTATTGTCAATGGTTCCTGAAAAAATAGATTTCGGACAAATCTAATTTTGGCAGTTGACTCACTCAGAGAAACAAGTTTTCGAGGCTATAATAGGTTCCCATCTTTTTCAAACACACCATCAACTCACCATACATTTTGCAAGCTATAAAAGCCTATCTTAATGAGGACTTGACTTCGCTGTCTTGTCGTTCTGTCACTACGATAATTAGGGGAATAAATGGAACACTTAGTTAATATGCATAAACATATTAATAAAATTGTTACTATTTCACTTTTTATTTCAAAGATTGCACACATTAAGGGGTTTGCTTCGTTTAAAAAACTGCAGTTAAAGCTAGTAAGTATATTTTTTTTGTAACTCTCTCATCGTGATTAGCTCAAAAACAACCATATGGGTTATGATATTCAGTTCATATCTAAATAACATTTCCAGTAATAAGCATTTACTAATTCCATGGATGTGCTTGGAAAAAGTGAACCATTTCCCGGTTTGAGGAACCTGGGTGCAGGCGAATTTAGGATGTAAACGATTGTGAATTAGAGTTATAATTGGGTGGCAAATATAATAAAGTAAAGACAGTACAGCCCTGATGTATTCGGTTGCTAGGCTGTCAACAAGGGATGAGCGGAGGATGAATTTTACTGTGACGTATTATTTTAACTTCTATGTCAAACGTAAGGATGAATGTCCAGCAGAGATGCACGAAGCTGTTTACGTATATACCTACAGGGTAGTTATATCAAAAATGGGGTGTGAATCGAGCAAGGCCATATTCGGTAGCGCATTGCGATTCCAAATAATGTATTTGTTTATGATTTTATTTTTGTGTTTAGTTTTGTTTACATTGATATTTTTGTTTTTTACATTGCAGTTTGTTTTTGTTGACATTGCTTGTGTATGATAACGTTCCCCCACAAGGGTGAAGGGTGTAAGGGTTTATTTCATTTTCAACCGCTGCGCGCACAACTGTGTTATGTAAACAAATGTTTTGTGTATGTTTTTTTGACAGCTTTTACGTTTTTGATGTCATACACAAGAAATATCAACAAAAACAAGGAATGTAATGTAAACAAAAACAAAAATTTCAATGTAAACAAATAAAAAAAAATGGATTTTTGAAATCATAATCATAATCATAACTTCTCTTTCTTCTCTCTTTCTTATTAGAACACTTAGAACAAGAGATATAGTGCGAGAAAAATCGAAGAGGAGAACAGCCGGATATTTATTCTAAAGCTTATCAGGCTGGATAGGCATCCGACCGGCCCTAGCACTGTAGTTCAGGTAGATAGTTAAGCAGTACAGAATCTTAGTCAACATTATAAAATTTTACAGCGTGTTCGTCTTAAAATTAGATTAAATATTCTAATTATGAAATACAAGCAATCAGAAATTACATTGTATCTCATCCCTCCCTCACGATCATCCTACTAATATTACGTATATAAATGCGAAAGTTTGGATTTTTGTTTGAACGAAGATAGTTTATAGTCTGTATTAAAATGTAGGATAGTTTTTATTTTTATCTCGGGTCCACGCTGACCGAGTCGCGTGCGGATGCTAGTCAGAATAGACTTTAAAAGCCACTACTTTTACCTCTGTGAGGTGTAGACATGTTGAGTCTGTCATTTTTCACAAAAAAAAATATTCCAAAATCTGAATCGACAAGAAAAAATCCATATAATTACCAGATTGGTTAAAAAAAATCACGACAATCGGTTAAGAGATGCGACTTGTGGAGGAAAATCTCCAGACATCCGCCGGACAGCCGGACATACGAATGAATTCTTGCCAAAACTGAAACAGAGAACTTGGCTCGCTCGTTCATTGATATACAATTATATCAATCTGTATCCGTAAGTATATATTTATGTAGATGCGCGATGTAGCCAGATTCAACCGAGTCCTTCCACCTTTAAGAAACGTTTCCACGCAGCCGGAGTATTCGTAGTCATTAATTCTCGCAGCTTATCAGGCTCAATACTGACCGCCCCATCTAGCACTGTAGTCGTGTAGGCAGTTACCAGGCACCGGTCTATCGTAACACATGGCCGGCGTCTTGTCTAATTCGGCCGTGTTCTTGCGCTGCGGCCTCAGCGTTTATTGATGGGTACTTAAAGATGTGTCCGTGGCTGGAAGCGATAGAGCAGATTCACGCAGTGATAAATTACAGATTTAAGACACCCCTGACGCAACAAACAAACTTAAAAATCATCTTAACAAACAAGATTTTAGATTAATCTAACTCCACTTAAATCAGTTCATACTATGCCATAGTCAGATAGATACACAGTAAAAGACTGGCGGTTATATAGATCTGGGGACGAGCTACAGCAAATTGAGCTGAATGGAAGAAGACTCGAAAGGCGGATGCTTGATCCAACTGGAGAAGAAAGGGAGAAAAATAGGTCCTAAGCTAGTAGAGGTAGTCGTGGAGACAGTTACCGAGGCACCGATCTATAGTAACACACGGCCGTGTTCTCGCGCTGCGGCGTCAGCATGTATTGATGGGTATTTAAAGATGTGCTTGTTGCTGGAAGCGACAAAGCAGATTCATGCAGTGATAAATTATACATTTAAAACACCCCTGATAAGCCAGTAACCTTGTCGCCTGAAAGTACGGGGTTTGCGTCAAATCCGGTAGTTCTGATTTTTCAAGATAGATTAGAAAAGAATAATAAAACTAACGCGATATTTTCGATTTTTGACAAAGTTGACGCAACAAAAATGATCAGCTAAGTTTGTGATTAAACCTATCAATTTTTTTTATTGAAATAAACAGTAATTTTTATTTAAGTGTAGTTAAAAACCATCTTCACAAACAAGACTTTCGATTTTAAACCAACTGCACTCAAATCAGTTCATACTATGCTATAGGTCGACAGATACACAGTTAGTAAAAGACTGGCGGTTATATAGGTCTGGGGACGAGCTACAGCAAATTGAGCTGAATAGAAGAAGACTCGAAAGGCGGATGCTTGATCCAACTGGAGAAGAAAGAGAGAAAAATAGGTCCTTAGCTAGTAGAGGTAGTCGTGGAGACACTTACCGAGGCACCGGTCTACCGTAACACATAACTCAGCTAACGATGTATCTGTGGCTGGACGCGACAAAGTCCTCAAGGAGAAATGCAATGATATAACTTACCGTTAAAAATTACATTACCGACTATACCGTTTTTGCAGTCAGTGCTCAAAGATGAAGGATTCTACTACTATAGTTTAAGTGTTGCTAATTGCTATGGCCACCTTCTAGATCCATCAAACAGGCTAAATGATGCCATCATATTTCATTCTAACTGAACTTATATAATACATAACTATGTATGTCAAACGTTAGCTCAATCATATACCGGCCGAAAAATAGCTTGAAGGACGACTTACGTTTAGTAAATCTCTTGGCCAGATACCGAAACACTGGCGGTGGTGTCTTTATTAGTTGCACTAACCAGCCCGACTTTTCAACAATCTTGCTTTGATCTGCCCATTCCTTGACTCTATATCTCGAGCCGTGAGAAATAGGGGGCGGAGGGGGCCAGGTGACGTCCACTAACCGGTGGTAACTCGATTAATTTGTGGGCGTGTCGACAGCGCTGATTGAGTACTACCTGATTATAATTCGGGCATTGACGCGGGTCCGAGGTGAGGGTAAACAATTTGAGTGTTATTGGGGGGTCTTTGGGATGGAGTGTCGAGATTTGGTACTAGTAGTAATCATAATTGATAATCTCTTGCTCTCTTAGCGTAAGAGATTCCCAATATCAACCGAATCGGGAACACGTCAAAATCAAGAACAAGGAAGGGAGGTCTTTTTAACCGACTTAAAAAAAAGGAGGAGGTTCTCAATTCGGTTGTATTTTTTTTTTTTTTAATGTTTGTTACCTCAGAACTCCGTCATTGATGAGCCGATTCATAAAAATTTTTTTGTTTGTAAGTATATGCTTCCAGGTGGGTCCCATTTTTTTGAAAATTCAATTGGATGATGGGACCCATGAGGAATTGAGGGAACTCCTCAATTATATTAGGCACGCGTGTAGTGATTTTGGTATATTCTATTCATCCGGAAATCATAAATTGGTGGAGTGGAATTGATGATGAAGACCACAGATGACTTATGGAATTCCTCAATTATGTACTTAAAAGTACAAAAGTAAATCACAGATTCTGATAAGATTCCGTTGAAATAGCAACTAATGAAGTGCCAAGGGTGATCCTTGTGAAATTGACGGAAGTCCTCAAATATTATCGGGTCACATACAGCGATTGGGTTTTTTTCTATAATAATAATCGCATTTGCTCTCGGAAATCAGTTCATGAGGTAAATTGGAAAATAAATGTTCTCGTGGCTTGGCGGAGTACTAAATTGAAGTCGGTTAAAACTTTGTTTTTAATGTAAATTACCTTATTAATACAATTGCTTACGGTTTAGGTATATATCAATTATGTAGGTATTTACCGATCAATCACGTTACAAAATGCAAAGTAAGGTATAACGGTATGTGTCCAGCGCCAAAATTAATCCTTCAAAATGGATTGCAAAGCTCCATAGGAAATACACTCACAAACAAACATTGACATAATGAAGGGTATTGACATTTATTAGGCCAGTGTCGGGCACTGGGTCGTCTATCTTAATCTACACAAAAAAGATTTGGCACGTAAAGATTGGAATTAAAATAGTGAACAATAATTGATGATTCTCCTTAAGTGTCAACTTTTAAATAGATTTTAAGCTTCACGGTTGTTTCGATTCCCGCGTAAGGCAACGATACATTTTTTTAAAAGTAGTATTTTTCTTTTTAAATAAAATAACGTCTTCACGGGGCATAATATACTATCATCAATATTAAAGGTACTTTCCTTTCATGTCACACAACCGTGAGACATCCTGTGTAGTAATTTTCAAATGTAGTAAAAATAAATAAGTACCTAGACGAGTTGGTCAACGGCGCGTCATCAGGATTATAATTAACGATAAATTAACTTATGAAATTTAATTTTGAAATATGATACCAGCTCATTTTCCAATGTTATCTCGTGCATCGGAGATGAACAGCGCGCGTGGGACCGCGCGTGGCATGTTTATGCGACGCTCATTATACCATTCTAACGACATTATTAGAGCTTTGCTTTTTACCTGGCGGATATTGGGAAGCATATTATGTAACTAACACAATAATCCTAAAACAAAAGTACTACTCAAATAAATTGGAACTTAAACTAGCTAAAATGAAATTAAAATAATCAAAACTAAACATTAACAAAACACAGACAGCGTTCCATCTGAATTGCAATAGCATCCTTTGCCCGAGAAAGCTGCCTGCGCGAGGGTCACCCGTTGCCTCCCTCAACCGTTATGTAATTAATGTAATTTGGTCTCCTGCGCAAGGCAAAGCCTACAGGGACTGGTAGGTACCTATACTCTAAATGATTTGATAAATGTCTCATGTGATTACTTATAGTGTCCACTACTGTTGTGCGGACGGGAAGATTCATAAACTGCGAAACTTTCCGAATGGAAAGATCTCGAGTCGCCAGCTACCGTATCTATAGGTTAACTAACTCACTTTGCATCGCTTCGCTCCCACACTTTGTGTATCGGATACGTCGCCAGGGACGTCGCCATGGCGTATGATGGATATTTTCTTAAATTGTCGCGAAATCTTAAATTCTCGTGAAAGTTTCCTAAGCTCACCGAGAACTTTCTCATATTTTTGGAGACTTTCCGCAACTTATATCTGTGAGTTCCTTTAATTGGCTTTATTTTATTAAAAACTATGTAAGACTGTTATCATTTTTTTGCAGCTGTTGATACTCCTTAAGTATAAATAAATATACTTGCACTTCTAATAGTGTCCACAAATCAAAATGAAGATCGGAGACGTAAAGTAACTTCAGTCGTGTTAGCGATGCGCTCATTATATGTGTATTTGCATTTATTATTTTAATTAAGGTGTTATGCTAAAACAGTCCTTGTAATGTATAGTCTTAAGGTTCATAATCAACAACGGGCATATGTAATGCAACCCGTTACTAGGCAAGGGAAGGCAGTCCGCTGCTAACCGCGAGCCTAATCACACTACCCGCTGTGACATTTCTTTAATAGATATTTTACCGTGCTTTTCCAAAATATACCAAGTCTTCATGAAACTACATGGTTTTCTTCCTGACTGAACCCCGTATAGTCTACAAGTCTTTTATTAGATTCTATTTTGAAGCTTAGTTGTCGTGAAGAGATTTAAAATAAAATAAATAAATAAATCTTTATTTCAGACTTTACATCCATATTATTGTTAGTACAGCTTTCAAACCAGGTTTTAGTAAAACACTTGAGCACCTAAAACTTAATTAATTAAAATTATATAGATTTTGTTTATGGATTAAACTGCAAGAATGGCCCGAAGGACATGTTTACGCACGAAGATTTTTCTGTATATTATTATTGTTAGTTTGATACCCGATATCGCTTACTTAATATAGTTAGTGGTGTGTAAAACACCACGGGGGGTAATTAAGAAAATCGTCTTTGCCTTAGGTGTGTCAAGTACGAGCAATCTGAATTATTATTTACTTGACCGCCCTATATCTGTAATATACTATTCAACGTTTCTCTCTCACTGAATCAAAATGCACTTAACCTCGCAAAAACTCCCTTCAACTTGATTAATAGACCTCATGAAGGATGACCAACTATTGTATCATCACAATTAGCGTCACCTGGGTCGTTAGGCGAACCCTGCGTCACTGATTCTTTGTTTGACATTGGAGTTGAACTGGCGACTTGAGGTCGACTAATTAGGCTCGTAATAGTTTATTTGGGTAATTTACAAATTGATAAAAATACTTAGTTCGGATGTAAATAAACTACACAGGCAAACCTGCGAGATAAGCTTAAGGCGATGCCTTCATTTGAGTCGAACACGCCCCCTAGACAGAGACACGCTGATGCCTTCCGAGCACGAGGAAAAGAGATGTAACACTCTTCGGGAATGGCTTTTTTGGACAAATTTCCATAAATACCTAACTTAGAGACGTTTTATTTAAATATCATAAAGTGAGATTTTAGATGAGATAATTAATATACAGGACTGTATTAACTTGATTGTGTCGTAAAATAATGTATAACGATAATGTATACGATGAGTAGGCTGAGTAAAAATACAGACCCAACTTTGGATTTTTTTTCTATCGATAAGTAATCATGTATCGATAAAATTAGATAAACAATCATATAGTCAAGAATCATATATCTGAAAATCAGACCTTATTGTTTCTTAATCTAGTCAGAACGGCGTTTCAAAGCACGCGATAATTTCCAATGCACAGCCTTAAGTGGTTCCGGAGATAACACCCTACATACAATCATACAAAGCTAGAATCACAGTCTAACTACATAGTATTTGTTTATTGGACGACCGCTTTAGCCTAGTTGGTAGTGACCCTGCCTACGAAGCAAGAGGTCCTGGGTTCGAATCCCGGTAAGGGCATTTATTTGTGTGATGAGCATGAATATTTGTTCCTGAGTCATGGATGTTTTCTATGTATTTAAGTATTTATTTATCTATATAAGTATGTATATCGTCGTCTAGTACCCATAGTACAAGCTTTGCTTAGTTTGGGACTAGGTCGATTTGTGTAAGATTGTCCCCTAATATTTATTTATTTATTTATTTATTTATTTATTATTTATTAACGTAATAAAATTAATATCTCACCAATCATATTTTAATAACCCGGACTATTGAGCGTTTACGCTTGAGCGGCTGCGTAAATTCTAATGATGAATGAAGCTTGACTGGTGGCTGTTGTTCTTTATGTACTACTACCATCCGCCCGCGACATCGTCTGAGTGGACCCGGGATAAAAAACGATCCTATATTTTAATCCAGACTATAAACTGTCTTCGTACATAATTTCATCCAAAGATTTTGAGCCGTTTAAGCATGATTGAGTAACAAACATCTAAACATCCAAACTTTCGCATTTATAATATTAGTAGCATGCTGTGGTACAATCTCGCAGTCTTTTTAATTATAATTATTAGGAGACAATCTTACTCAAATCGATCACATTAAGCTCAATAAGGCTTTCAAAAGGGTACTATTTAGACCATATTCATTCATACTAAGTATATATATATACATAGAGAACAACCAAGACGCAGAAACAAATACTCGTTCTTATTTCACAAATAATTATATGATTTTTTTGGGTGTGAAAATGACAATTGATTTGTTTAAACGCTCGATCGAAAATTTAATTAAGTACCTCTTAGCGCAAAATTAGATGCGCTTACCAGCGTTCGAATCCGGGAACGCCGGCTTCAGAGGCAGGGTCACTTTCGAACAAGGCTAAAGGGGTAGTCAAAGTAAACAAATAATATTTTCTAAACCAGGTTCTTCACAACAAAACAATATGTTATCAGTGTTCGCGACACAAAACAAAGTGATTAGCAAATCGGGTGTAATGACCGGTGAGATTAAATATGGGTAATCCCTATGGAAATTGCTAATCCTTTACTTTGGCAACGAATGCCTTAATCATGTTCTGCTGATATAATGACTGACCACCAAATACGAATAGCCCAATCTTATATCGGTGTGATAATACATGTAAATGTGAAAGTTTCGTTGGTAAATCCACCCACGGATTAGATGACTGACTTAATTGTCAGAAAGTAGCATTTATGGTAACATAGCGTTCGTAAATTGAGACACATGAGAGCCACTCTATAGCCGAGCTCGTGTGTTCGAAACCTGGGTTGTACCACTGGGTTTTTTTAAAAAGCGAATGTTCGAAATATCGTTTGATATTTAACGGTGGTTTTTCGGTGAACATCGTGAGGAAATCGGTCTAATTCCAATAAGGTTTAGTTTTCCCTCTAAGTTGGAAGGTCACTCGCTACTCACTAGTGCCTTCGCCGGAATTTGGTGCCAAAGCGGACGCTAGGTTTGTTTTGGGCAGTACTGGGATCTTTCCCAGCTACAGCTACGCTAGCAGGATGACAGCGTACGTCAACATTGGAATAACAGGCCCATAACTCACGAACTTTTCAATTGCCACCAGACAACGACAATTTGTCTTACATTTCTGGCTCGATTAGAAAAAGAGCGACCAACTTTGTAGCCCTAGAAATGTACAGCGGATTGTCATTATTGGATGACAATTGTCAATTGGTAACATTCGCAACGTAACAAAGTCAAAGTAAATACTGTTTTTCGTCAATTTAGGCATCTTATATGTAGTTGTTTGTCACAATGTATGTCGTGCTACGGAATTAAGGTGGGTTCCACCAAACCCTCTATAATGGTAAGGGGTGTTCTTTAAAATGAGCATGTACGTTGCACGGCTGTAGGTAATCGTTAGTTATTTGTATGCTAATGCGAAGAATAATTCCTTGGAATCATTATCATTACTCGTAGAGTACATCAAAATGTCTGGCAGCATAGACTAGCGTGACAGGACTGGCCTGTCACGAGCCAGCTTGACCCGAATCGTGAGTTGCTGCAACCCAGGGCGGTACACACGATTGCCAATACACAATCCACCATTGTTTACACATAAGCCCCATAACTTTATATTGAATCGCCACATTTGTTAGTAACATCTAGTCCGGCTATACGTTTTAATTTATGCCCGAACTTCGCCTCAGCAGGCCAAGTTTCGATACGGCGGGGCCATAAATTGATAAGCTGGTGCACCGAATGATATAGCGTATCGTATCGACGGTAATTGCCAGTTGTGCAGTTATTGTGATTAGTGGACGTATTAGGGAGATATCCTGCATCATAGGGGATTTTCTTTGACTGTTATTTACATACAGCGCGAAGATAGAAAGCGATAGAAGCGTATAACTGACCCATGGACCCTTTTGTCTCGCTGTAACGCACACAGCAATTGTATGTTGAAGTTTTTTTGGTTATGTTACTATTATGTCTGTTCTCTTCCATATTGTCTTGACTATTTTTGTATGGTTTTGTTTCTGTGCTATTGTAGCAAACAAATAAACGTTTTATCTATATACTAGCTCGGCCCGCGGCTCTAAGGGTGAATAAGGTATCAAGGCATCTTCGCACGCAAGCGCGGCGAACGAAACTGTCGTTATTTACGAGATTATGCCACGGGCCTCGGTATCATGCTATGCCTAGTTTTGCCAGTTAAATTAGCAAATTGCATTTTGCATAGGGATAACGCATATTTAATTACAATAGTAATAAAAACGGTCGATTTGCTAATCACTTTGTTTTTGTTGCGCACACTGATAACGATATTGTTCTGAGCCCGTATCATGGTCGGCCTTATCACGCGATAATTGACAAGATAGAGCGTCCGTCTCTCTATTGAACGGAACACCGTAATTAAAAATTAAGGTCTTGGCGTTTTAAATGACCACCTCCCGTTCGCAAGTTCATACTTAGGTATGTACTATTTGTAAAACAACGATAATTTTTCGGTGACTGGCATACTATTTAAACAGCAGATTCTGGCTATAGCGAATTCTTAAAGCGGCAGATATGTTATACATTCGTTATACATTACTGGCTAACAAGCCAGTAACGGACGCTGAGCGGGGTCTGATACGAGAAAGTCTAGGTTTGCGTTTGCGAGTGATTTTGTAATAGTTAGTGCAACGAAAATTGTATGCTTCTTGGGCCACTGCACATATTTGTTAATGCGTAGGCGTTATTCTATTATTATTTATATTGTGTCTGGAATAGTGTCCATCAAAGTGTTAATGAGATAGTTGCCAGATACTGGTTATTTCTTTAGTTAGAATTACTAAAATTAGTAATTCTGTAATAAATTGCATAAATCATTAATTCTATAGTAGGTATATGTGATACAACGAAAAAGCCTCTCTTTTCAGGGAAATTAAGCCTTCTTATGAAATCCTTGAAATGTGAAAATTTGTTCCCTTGTACTTTTGTATCAGACTGATAATTAGAGCTGTGTAGTCGATTTATATTTTAAAAGGATTTTGGAAATTTTCATAACACTTTAGTGATGGATAACTGGCTTGTTTTGGGGTAAGCCTAAATATTTTATCTAAATAATGGGATAACGCGAGGGTTTATACTTTTGTTATTTATTTCAAGATGTTGTCAGTTTTAGGAAAACACCTCGCGATAACTCTATTGTGACATATTTAGTAATAATAATAACTAGGTACATTATATCGTTTATCTTGTAAACTTCACTGCTGATAGGGATACGATATTGCTTACGACACTTATACATTTATAGGTTGTTTTACAGGGATTTTGTTACATTATGTGTGTAGTATCATGTTCGTGAATCAATATTAGGATAATTATTAGTTAGTACGTTTGCGTTGCAATAAAAGTGGTGGTTTCAGACTAATCTGACTCGCTACCTCAATTATAATACCACAGCCGAACTATTTGATATGAATTTGCGGCAGACAAACGATTACCTGCCCAAATGAAGCAGGTTGTTTAATGCCAAGCCTTCAGCCATTTTAAAATAAGTTGTCAGTTTAGCTGCATAGGAAATTCAGACCTTACAGTGGCAGGCGAATGAATGCCCTCTGCATGGGATTCTTCCTCTGAGTGTTTTATGGTTATGATCATTAACTGTTTGCATAAGAGGCGCCAAGGCATTTCGAGTGACCACACCACACCACAGCTATAACTAACGAATCCACAGGAAACGCCAAACTCCATCCAAACTAAACAAAACCATTTAGCGTAAACCAAAAACGCGGCCAACAACGCGTGACGCTATAAACCAATAAAACATGAGAATAAATAAAAATAACTGCCGAGTTATAAATAATGTTGAAGCACTAGTACTCTGTATATCACTAGGCTCAGGGAGGCTTGTCACAGTTGAGTTATGGCGTCACAGAACATAAAATATACAGCAAAAACTGTTGTTCTTCCAACAGTTTTGCCCCATATTAAGAACGAGCACAAACAGAATGTGGATTTGGAACGGCGAAGCTGTGGAGCAGCGGTTCGTATTTGAATTAATTAAATAGAAAATTGCTACACGTGCTTATTTTACCTGGCTTTTGCTTTATATTTATAACCCAATAAAGCGATAGAAATGCATGGCAACAGATTAGCATAGGGAAAACCAATTGGAAACCTCCGCCACGACCACGGCGCGTGGTAATTTTTTATTTACTTAAGTGTCAGTGCCTGATTTTGCTTTTAATTATTGAAAGTATGATGATAATGATAACTAGACGTGCCTCAGAATAGGTGCAACTATTCGCATATAAATTAATTGTAAATATTTGCATTGTCTTGCATTAAGAAAGATATTAAAAAAATACCATTACAGCTTGCTTCGGTACCATGATGTATTATGTTTAAACGAATAGTTTTTATTTTTTATAAGTGTAATTGGTGTACACCGTTCTTTTTTTAATAATAAAAAATTATGAATAAATATTGTAATTTTTTGTCTTATTCATGTTTTAAACAAGTAATTTTCAAAGTACAGCTTCATAATCTCATCGATCTAAGTATTACAGATTGGAACAGCGGTCAAACCATCTGTCACACATATCTTTTCTAATCCTACCAACTCCACAGCCGCCCCTGTTCCGCGAGCTCCACTCCGATCCGAGCAGAGTCCGCGGGGTAATTCGTTATTTTTATTGTTTTTTGTTATTATGATTCTGTCCCTCGGATTACTGCTATGATACACGGCGGCACTGGATGCGTTTAATTGCTTCGTACTCTTGCGAATGCAATAAATAAGATTAAGTATATCGTTCCGGCGTGAATATAAATTTGAAGGTGGTCTAGGGATAAAAGGATTCCGCTCTGGAACTATTCGCGGTAAAATTGTTCTGTCCAGCTCACACCCATAATTACAGAAAAACAGCCAACTTACGGATTAGACACCGAGTTATACTGACCAATTTTAAACGGCTAAAAACTTAAGTACTTTAGTTATATTGAAAAAAAAAACCAACACACTAAATAACTCCCTTGTTCATAAAACTTAACAAACATCTGTTAACTTAAATGATAGACGGATAAACGAATTTCAACGGGGTTTTAGAATAAGTTTAAAATAATTTTAGACAATAGAAATTTACGGGAATAAAATTGCATGTTAAATATTTTAATCCCCCTTTCTACCTGTGAACGCTAATCGTTTGTGCAATCATATCCAAACAAAACGGAAAAACCCGTTAATCCTTTATTTGGCTTTCCCTTCTCATTCCCACCCCCAATCTGGCCTATAAATACCATGCCAGAGGTTTTAATTCTCATTCAATCATCAACTTTCTACCGACCAACACCATGGCACTTTTGATTGACGCTGAAACTATCCTCGCCGGCATCGAGCAGTGGCTACAGTTGGAGAAGAAATGGGGAACACCTATCGACCTGGACGACTTGCAAGAAGACCTGGCAGACTATACACCCAAGATGAAGACTGCCATCTCCCTGGACCGGAAGAAATCCTTCAACTTATCAGACAGAAAAGCTGGAAGATATTCATCAAAGACATCCGTGAATTACGCTGATTTCACGCAAGATCTTAAGACGCCGAGGAAAATCAAGCCTTTCTTCTTCATTAGTGGAGAACTACTGTCCGCTGATTCAGTTGAAGAGATCTGCGAAGACATTGACGATGTTTTCAAGTCACTGGAGAAGCTCTGCTCTGCGACCAGCACCGTCCGATTCACGCAGCCCAAGAAGAAACCTAGCATCGACAAGGTTGTGCAGTGCAGTATTTCCACTGCGGATCTTTCTTTCGATGACACCGTGGAACCAAGCGAAGACATGGACAAATATATTGATGAAGTCTTCGATCATTTGCATTCTACTCTGGCAACGCTCAACCGAACTGTGGATGATTCGTCGAAAGACACTGTAACGAACTTGGTCAAGAGGTTCACTACGATATTGAAGAGCCCGGAATTGGGTACTGAGTTGCGGAGGCAGTGTGGCAATAAATTTAGAGACTTGGTTTCCTTTTGGCAGGGCCCAGCGAACATGAAATGAAAAATAAAGATTCCTTTTATTTAAATACCGTCTATTACTCTTTTTCGGTAAAAGAAATGATCCCAGTAGTTTCGTTTCTCATTGCTAAGTATTTTTTTTTAATATTATCAATGAAAAACTTAATGATTGTTTCCATTGAAAGTAAGTTTAAAATATAAATACTTTCTTATTTTGATATTAGGTAGGTACGTAAAAACGAAAATAATTTCATTAGGTGTTGATTTAATCCATCGACGACCCTCTCTTACGTCACCTCATCTGTCTCTTGTGCTGTTTATGTGCTTTGACATCTAAACGTCATCACCGCACAGTGATTCGTCTAGAACAAGCTAGCTGGACAAAAATATTTTATTGTTTTTTTCAAATCAAGTGCTTATAATTTACTCACTTTATGATTATATCTTGAAGGAAAAATATAATTGAAGCCTGTTATTTTATCATATAATGGTATATTTGAAATAAAATGGTTTCAGTTGATAAAACAATATTTATTTTCTTAAATTAATACAAAAAATATGTAAATAGCAAATATCAAAATACAAAAATCAAATATAAACAGTTTTTTTTTACATATCATTTATAATTAAATCGCCTATACAGTAAACCTTAACTATTTCATCTAACAAGTAATTAAATATACCACGTTCATTTAAAATAATCCACTAGCCTAATTGGAATTGTGTAAAGGTCTTAAAACAACTTAATACCTAAATTATCTAATCACCTAGTCATTATCGCTAAATTCGTCATTTGATGAATCATCTACAACATAGTCATTGCTGTCTATAGTCTCTAAAGACCCAGTATTTTCACAGGTATTTGCGTAAGATGGCAATAATACATCTAGTACTTCGGAAGGGAGATTCCCCGTCATTTTTCTAGGAATATCCCTGAAGCTGTTAATTACAGGATCGGATGTGATCAGCAACATATTAAGCAAGTCTCTATTCGTGGCAGTACGTGATCGCTTTCGAGTGTTATTCTCTCGAAATCTCCTGCAGTCTTTGTTACGAGCTTCCTGGGCTTCCTCAGAGAGCTGTCCGATTGGCAGGAGAGCCGATTGTATAACCTCGGCACCATGCACTAGAATTTTGTGCACAGTTGCAGGCATGTAATACCACGAATACAGACTCAAATAAAGTTGCCTTGTATACTTTGCTAAATCACTGAACTTTTGTATGTTAATATCATACCCAGATGACAAAACCCTGAGTATGATATCAAACTTTTTTATAAGGTTCACGTCCAATCCTGTAATCTCCGCACTTTGTTCGGGATTCCTGAAAAATCGACGAGCTGTATTTCCATCATTGGAGTTTCCATATCGTGGCTTTGGTTTGTCTACAATCAAACCCAGTTCTTGCTTAAATCGGTTTTGAATGTTTGCAGACACGTTGTTTAACACTAGCTTTGTCAGCCACATCTCGCACTTGCCATTTTTTAATTTGTAGGCGATAACTTATATGAAGTAAGCATTCAAAACAGCGTATCCAGGCGTGAAGTGGAGACAAACCAAAACCAAGATTATTCGGATCAGCTATAAATTCCCTAGACTCATCATTCATCGTTTTGGGGTTGCTCCGCAAATATAGCACCTTTGTGCCGAAGAAGTGTCGGTCAAAGCGTTACATACTTTACCATCAGTCGTCGTAAGGAGTAATTTATGGTTGACAGAAACTTCGGTACCAGTAACACTATATTTTGTCGGCTGCAACCCATTTATTTCCTCTAGAACGGAATTGGTTTCAGAAACCGTCAAATCCGTAGTTTCTTTAGCGAAAATAAACTTGATTGGCCGGCAATACATAGTGGAAGATGCACGAGGGTTCTGCCAAACAATGTTACCTCTTTCGTCACGCAACTGAAGTGGTACGAATGAATACACAAACAAATATTCATCAGTGTCGTCGCTATTGGTGAATTTCTGTTTGTATGTGCTATGACCGGAACTCCCGTCACAGCCCCACTTACTGATAAGGGTTAATGATGAGGTTGAAGACAAATTTTTCAAGACGTCACACTGAGCAGTGATTAAACGTACAACAGTTTTATCTAAAACCGCCTGAAGTTTAATTTCCGCACGCGTCTCGGTCAGAATAATTTGATCCTCACTAGGAAAACATTCTAATTTAGCTTTACTAACTATATGTAGAAGGATGCGCTTGTTGAAGACAGACATTGAAGACTAAATCTCCCCTCATCCAATCACTGTGGTCTTTGAGAATACGCTCCTTGCATTTTCCACTTTTAGTCCACCTTTCCATTAAATTTGAAGAAAATCTGCTAATAGTATTCTTCGTTTCTCTCATTAATGCCTCAGTTATCCCAGAAATATCGTATCTTGAGCACAAAAATCGATAAAGCATAGTGAGTTGGTCACTTTTACTATGTTTCCGCCATTCTTCGAAGAGCTCTATCTTTGCAATAGAGTAGGACTAGTCTGAAAAAAAAAAAATAGTTGTACAAAAGTGTGCAGTCTAAAAGTGGTATTTATAGAAACTACATAGTCACAGCTACGATATATATAAATTTCAGACCCGGGGCAGACCGGGGCAAGTTACTTTTTCTTTAATAAATGTAAAAGTTTTTAAGAAAAATTATAAGTTTACGATTCCGGATAGTTGGTACAACCATATACAGAGTTAGGTATTAAGAATTACATAAAAAATATAGTACTGACCTTTATCTTGGCAATCCATCACTAATTTATGATAGGCACCATAGTAGAAAATAAAATTATATGGTGTCGCGACAAGAGCAAAATATGCAATGATTTACTGTACTTACCCCTTTCTCCTTTAATAGGAACTTATTTACGGGTTATTAGTTAACGATGGCGAAACAAATTTGGTTAATTTATAATGACTGGGATGTTGTTAATCACTTCCCATTATCACTTATCTGTATTTCCGTAATGACTTTTGTCCAGCTAGCTTGTTCTAGGCGAATCACTGTGACCGGGGGAGAGGAGCTTCTACACCAGATAATACTTTATACGTTACTAGCGACCCGCCCCGGCTTCGCACGGGTACTATATTATACATATAAACCTTCTTCTTGAATCACTATCTATTAAAAGAACCGCGTTGCGTAGTTTTAAAGATCTAAGCATACATAGGGACAGACAGCGGGAAGCGATTTGTTTTATACTATGTAGTTGATAGTGAAGTAGCACTATTAAGTATTCTCTGGTACAACATTAGTAGGTATATACCCTTATATATGTATTCCCTACTTTACACGTCGTCACAGACTTAAATAAATAAATAAATAAATAAATAAATATTAGGGGACAATCTTACACAAATCGACCTAGTCCCAAACTAAGCAAAGCTTGTACTATGGGTACTAAACGACGATAAACATACTTATATAGATAAATAAATACTTAAATACATAGAAAACATCCATGACTCAGAACCAAATATTCGTGCTCATCACACAAATAAATGCCCTTACCGGGATTCGAACCCAGGACCTCTTGCTTCGTAGGCAGGGTCACTACCAACTAGGCTAAAGCGGTCGTCAAATACAACTTAAGTTAGCCGTACAGATAATATTAAATGCCCGTACCTTTTTCTCTCATCGTATACAAAATATTATCCACCCATGCATTTCCCCTGATACCTGAGTCTAATAATCAGGGCAGTCAATTATCCGCTAGGGCGGTATTGTGCTCGTAAATTGACAAAGTGTCCAACTCTCATGAGCAAGGAATAAGTTGCAGCTTCCGGTCAGCGGAGCGGGACACACTGGCGGGAATTAGACATAGCACCATCGCGTGTTATTGGACCTGTTTGGTCATCATAATCATTATCATATCTGTCGGAAGACGTCCACTGCTGGACATAGGCCTTCCCCCAAAGAGTGCCAAAGTCACCGGGCCTGCGCCAGCCGCATCCAGCAGACTTTACGAGGTCATCAGTTCACCATGTCGGGGTCTACCCACGTTACGCGCTGTTGTTGGGAACACTGAAAAATCAACCGGCCTTGCATGGCTATCCAAGACGGCCAGTGAGCTGTCCTGGGCTGTTATTCGTTACGCGCTAATGGTGCTCACCCCGCCGATCACCCGTCACGAAACTAGATCTCTACCTACGCTTAGTTACTACGCATCGCGGTGTCAAGATATGTTTGTCGGTGAGTGTTGAGGTGAGCTTAAAACAAGTTACAGAATAGAGGGGCTGGGCTGTTATTCGCTACGCGTTAAAGCCGCTCACCCCGCCGGTCACCCGTCTCGGAATTAGACCTCTACCTACGCTTAGTTACTACGCATTGCGGTGTCAAGATATATTTGTGGGTGAGCGGTTGAGGTGAGCTTAAAACAAGTTACAGTTACAGAATACCGGCTGGTCTTCTGGCTGGAGGGTGTCGTCTTTCGGCGGGTCCGGGGCAACCTACCGAATTCTATAATATACACCGGACTTCACGATGCAACGGAGCCACGCTGTTTCGTCGCCTACATCATTGGTTTTTTAATTTTATAATTGTATTGTATGTATGTTAGTCTTTAAGGTATTTTACCAGGGGCCTTAGATGCCTGAAATAAATGGTATATTATTATTATTATTACAATCGCCACGTATAAGTCCGAACTGCAGCCCCGTATGTTTCCAAGGCGTGATTTAGCGCTCAACTTGCGTTCACCGTAATGAACCGGACACCACTCCAACTTCCACAGAACGACGTATCTCCATACAACTCTCTTGGCACTTACGCCCTTCTTCGGTGTAGTGTCAGGTGGCGCTGCGCGGACGCCGTTGTGACGTGTCTATTCAAACTTGGAACTTGAGACGTATATCACCAAAAACTACGACACTAGTGTTGGTGTCAAGCAAATCTGTCAACAACACTGTAGAATCAAATTCTATTTATACGAATTATAATTAGAGAAGCGAGCGAAATGAACGACGTTTCTTTCGTATATCCGGCGTCTGTCTGGCGGTTCTCCTTTACTGGTCGCATTTCCCAGCCGATTCTCGTGAAATTTTGTTAACAGGTTCAATTATACTTATAGTTTTTCACAGCTCACAAATCAAAGATCCACTAGAAGGTGCTAAAATGTACTATTAACACTTTCACTGCCGGGAACCCTCCTAGCGGGCGCCTACGCCGTATAGTCGCTTTCCGACGTACTATCGACAACACAGCTAACTGACCATCGGTGCACCTTAAGTGCATTGTAATAAGGTTCTATATAAACACAGGATGGTCAGTTAACAGTGTTGTCGTTTGTACGAGAAAAGCCACAGGATCGGCTACGAGCGTAGCGCGTAGCGATTCTTGGCAGTGAATGTGTTAAGCTGCGCGGTCTGTCTGCATTCGGGTATCGGCCATTATATTATTAAATAATAAAATTCGGATAGTCAAAATTAATGTCTATATTTAGGGCCCACAGATTAAGTACATTCACCGCCGGAGATATTCATTTTTCGTCTTATTAAAAAGGGATAAGGTGCAACGGCGTAAATATATCAGTGACACAGTTTGGGGATTTATTACTGCAGCAAAAATAGGTACTACTCTCATAATTTTCATAAATAAACGGACATCCCCATAGCTGGCTTTAGAATTATTATTCAGCGGTAATTAGTGGCGTTATCGCTAAATATCATTATTCTACAAAAATCATCTAATTATTTATTCTGAATAATACCTGGGCCCTATTTCACCATCTTGACAATTGCCATCTGACAATGACAATTCTACGTACATTGCTGGTTTAACCTGTCGACGCAGCCATGTAAGTCGGATTGAAATTATCAGGCGACAATTGTCGATTTGGTGTAATAGGGGCCAGTTCGGCATTGGCTAGCGTTTCTGGTTTGCAAAAATTGTACGTTATAGTTAATTTCGAATAAATACCTACTATGAATATAGTATATACTATGCTTATTTATAAACTAGTGGCTCCATGAGTGAAGAACCCGCGAGCAGGACTTAAAAAAAAGAAAAATTTAATCAAAGGAACCAGCAAGTCGACCACGTAACGCATTGTACGTAGGTACGTTAGGTAGATCCAAATGTCAATTTCATATGGAAAAATGACAGTTGGATATACCTAACGCGCGTTCAAAACGTTACGTGATTACCACTGCTCACAAAATTTTACGATTTCTTTATTATATAATGTTACGAGAATTACCACACGCTCGAACAATTATGAAGTAAAAGTCTGCGTCTCGTGTGGGGTCGCGTTCCGGGATGAAACCTCGCCTGTGTCCACTGCATAACGCCCCAACTTTATGCATCCCTGGTTGAACATAATCGCAGCATAGAACAGCGAAGTCGCTCGCTTGATTTAGGATCTAAAAAATCGTCATCATCATCATATCAGCCGAAAGACGTCCACTGCTGGCCAGAGGCCTCCCTCAAAGAGTGCCACAGTGACCGGTCCTGCGCCACCCGTATCCAGCGGACTCCCGCGACCATTACCAGGTCCTGCCCAGCCAGGTTTAGGACTCCGAATCGCTAAACTTAAGTGGAATTGGGTGGGGCACATTGCACGTGAAACCTAAGGCCGTTGGGGTTCTCGGCGTAAGTGGGAGACCCCACACAACACAAGGTGGACTGATTTATAAAATGTTATTTCAAAATTTAACTTTTAAATCCATATAAACTTTCAGTCAGCGTAACGCGGGACTACTACCTGGTACCTCTGGACTTCTGGAGGCCTGTGCCTCGCATTGGGAAGTATACATGTTGATGACGATGATCCTAAATTGCTTAGTAAAATTCAAGGCCGCCACACGAACATTTTGTTTTCTTTGTTTTTTTTTTTATATTTTCCTCGTGATTGGGCTAAATGCGGCGAAATAGAGATTCGAAAATCGACTTAGTTTACACGCTTCATGCGTTTGCGCATAGCCAAGACGTGGCAGCGTAACGTGACGAGCGTAACCTGTGTAGGAGCACAGGTGAAATGGCCAGTCGTTACAAACGCCTCAGTCGTTACAGACTTTTAAGACCGAAACGCACTGACAGCGGTGGCGGAGCGGCGTGGGAGGCGGTATTCTGTGCGGACCCTTTCGATTAGTTCGAACATTACAACCGGTACCGCCTCCGCACCGCGTCGCGCCGCTCCGCCATCGCCACCGCTGTCAGTGCGTTTCGGCCTTTAAAATTGGAACTTGCCGCTACATGAAACGGGCCCTAAGTAGTGAGTTTCCATAGCAAGGGTTCCTCTGTAAAACTAAGCTGTGCAATAGTCGTAGCTGACCAAAACTGTATATGTATCGAGAAACCTAATTAAACGCTAACTAGTTGATGATATGACTTGGTTGCGAAGTTAGCTGGGTAATATGTGTCGCTCTACATATTACGTGCATATGTGGGCAGGTATATATTTAGATACAGTCGCCATTAGATATATCGGGGCGGCCAAGGTGCTTACAAATATCTGAACACGTCTCTATTGTCAAGGCATTAGAGACGTGATCAGATGAAGACGATATCTGATGGCGACTGTCGGGTACAACAAATTGTAGCGGGGGCGTAGCATGGCTGCCATTCTGTCACTTATCGCTGTGGATAAGACATCCGTCAAGTTCTGAGGAGTATGCGAGTGCGAGAGTGACGGACGTCTTATCCATAACGAGAAGTGATATAATGACAACTATCGTAGGGCTGCTGCAGCATTATCAGTGAATTAGTAGTGTATATGGAAGAACTATTTTAAATTCGTCTCAAATGCTACACAAAGCATTTTTTTTCAAAGTTGAATTATTTATTTACAGAATTATGATACATTACATAGTTGATGGATTTAGAAATAACATGTTCAGCGTCAGTCACCATTTTAGTGGCATGCAAATAACAAATTATAATCAAAAAGAAGAAATTAATAATATTTATAAATGAAAAGTGAAAACCTGCTTTCGTTCGTACGTTGGTCGAAAATTGCTCTTCGTGGTCAACTACGTTATATTTTTTAACAGAATCCCGAAATAAATATTATGCTATTTTATTAATTATACATACAGTCAAGTTTAAAAATATGGGTGCATACAACTTACTCGTAAATATGTCCCATAGCTCTTATGTCAGCGGATTAATTTGGTACATATTTATGAGACATTGAAATCGATACGTTTTTGCACTTGACTGTACAAAGTTTAATGATGTTCTAGGATGTTGTTTTAATGGGAACGGAGAGTTAGAGTGGAGCGGTTGGCGACTTTTGAAGTGTCAACACTTTAAATCTTAATGTGTAACAACAGAGGCAAGCCGTGGGAGGCAATATTAGAAATTAAGATGCCAAACATTGTGACGTTTACCTTATAGATTATAGCTTTTATTAAACAACTTACCTGGCCCCAAACCCCCCCTTTCAAGCACTGTTGATTGTCAACCAGCACTGACACCTATTTAATGCAGTTAGTGAAAAATAGCGAAAAAAATCGGGCAAAAGCAACAGCCTTCCATTAGTGCGTCAGTTCCCGATCATGCCCGTGAAGAGATTATTAATTAATTTTATGAAGTCGGAGGAACAGGGGCGATAGAGTCGCGAGTTTTTTTTAACGTCCGAAAACTGTTCCTAGTGACCTTAATCATCAACGTCGAATAAACCTATTTTAGCCAAAATGCCGTTCAAAATCGTGTTTTATGTGTCACTTTGACATTTGCGTTCGTAAGGGACAAACCTTTTTTATTTTTTATTTATAAGTTTAATTAACAAAATCTTTGGGTTTCAAAACGATCGGTTACTTACCCACTAAATTCCTTTGTAGTTATTGACATTAGGCAGATTTTGCTGCTGCTTCTGTCTGAAAAAAGCAACAGCCTTCTCTTTATGTCAATGATCTTCCATCATTCATCTTCCATGGTTAAGATTGATTCAATGAAAATAAAAATAGATACAAAACCAATGCACAAAGCGTAAAGATGTAGCTTAATTAAAAGTGCACTACCTACAATATTTTCTGAATTTGGTTACAGAAACGGGCCTAAGACTTCTATGACTAATCTTTTTTTCCTGTCCTTGAAACAAAGGCTGGTAGTAATGTAGTCCACTATTAAATTTAAAGAAGTTTAATAATTGACTACACTACTCATAAATAAATTAACATATTAAAAATGAAAAAATCAAAACAGATAAGAAAGAACCATCTCGACAACCAAGATTTTTGGTTCAATGAGAGCTACAAAGCCAAAGATGCCAAAGACGATGGCACATTTTAAACTTAACACACTTTAACTATAACTAATAAATTAATTTTGTATGGAGCAGAACGACGAAAATTTATGTTATCTGATCTGTAGTATTTGGACCGTAGTCGCAGTATTTTGTTACCTCCCTAGTCGGGGGTTCAAAATGTATTACAACAGGATGTCTCCACAGCATCCCTGTCCCGGCGGTGTCGTCCACGCACTAATTCAATATGGGCGACGTAAGCCATTTGCGTGCGCGCTTGCCGCTGCGCGAAAAAATCAATTACGCCATTTTTTGATAGCCGATGACCGGCCAAGGAGTATGGAGGCGGACTTTTTAAAATCACAATTATAAACTTGTATGTATTATCATTGGAATCATTACTCATAGAGTACAGTCGAACTTATAAGTAGCTGAAACCTTGGCACTTTGTCAAATCACAAATTTGAAAATGTTGTACGGCAGTTTAAACATGACTTTAAGGATCGCCAGGACGCTCAATTCTCCATACAAACGTATTTTGGTTTGTATAAAAAGTTGTATGTCGTTTTAAAATGAGAACCAAACAGAAGTTGACTCGAATCGAAAAATTGCATTCTTAAATATTTCATTATTAGGTAATTCTTTATTTAAATTTAAATAACCCCTACCCTGCGCGGGCGGAGAGCACCGAATATCGAGTTAGCATTAGCGAGATTAGCGAGCGAGTAAGAGAGCATTTTGGGGGTTCCAGTCGCCTTAAATCAAAGAGATCGCCTTAGTAAGCATCACCAAATAAATTTTGGGGTCCATAACTGTCAAGCTTCCTATTACCAATTACAGTAACATGACGCTATAATCTCTAGAGTATGAGTGTCTACATATCAAGATTTAAAACCGGTTTCATACTTACATATAGGCAGAGATGGGCATTATTCGAGTAAACATTTATTCGTCTCCAATTTATTCGCGAGTAAATTATTCATCGAATAAAAATTGGCAAATAATGCCCATCTCTGCCTAATTCGAAATATTTATTCGTCATTCGCGAATAATCTAAAGCTAGTAGGAAAGCGGACACTGGCAAAGGCCGTGACAACGCTACGTAGAAGAAGGGGAGGGGATTCGCGAATGATTCTACTTATTCTCATTCGTTATTCGTAATCATTTTGCCCATCTCTGCTTATAGGACGTGTCGTGTCGTGACATCTAGTGTGGTTAGAATCACACTAAAGATTAGTATAAACGAATATTAATCATCCCACAAAACGCTATACGATTTCCTCGCTGGTCAAAAAGCAGTCTCCATACAATACTGCCGCGCTACCTGTGAATGTTCCGGCACTTCGTCATCGCTAGCTGACGCCAGTCTAATGGCGTGCTCGCTGTCACGTGACACGTTTGGACACGCCTGACAAAACTGCCCACATGACACTTTTGTCACAGTTTTAAACAACTTCGTATACACTCGCGTTTTGAAGTTAGTTTTGGTGTTATTGGTACTGAAAAAAAAAGGTAATGTAACATGTAATTATTATTCACTCTAAGCGACGGGCCTATGATAGGGTATCTGGGTGCACTGCAGTGCCCACGCCAAGTCGAGCAAAACAGCGGCACGGCCCGTTTTTTTTTTCTTTTCTTTTTTTTAACGTTGGGGAAATGCATTTACGCATCCCGTCCTATCCGGGGAGGCAGGACGGGTATGACAGACTAACCGAAACTGGACTACCGTCTAAAACCACCCACGACATCCGCCTCCGCCTTGTAAAGGGGGGCGTCGCAGGATCGCTCTTGGCATTCAACTGCGTACGTCCCGGCGGGCGGCCCACAGTAGCAGGCCGCAGACATTTCGAGGCGTCAGGTAGGCGAGCGCCTCCAGGCCTGTGGAACCTTTGTTTACAGGGCTTGCCCCGATTCCCTGCATGGTTCCACTACGGCGGAGGCAAGCTGATGCGCATAACGCCTGGCTCTGCCTCCAGTCCGTCGTCGGCGAAGCGGATCCGCGAGAGGATCGTTTTCGCGAGCCCGCTCCGCAGCCTCCTTCTGTGACATTACGTCGTCACAGAAGCAGGCCATCGCTCTCCACGCCTCCTCGCTGTTGAGCATGGCGTTGATGACACTCGACAGTGAGAGGTTTGCCCCTATTGCCGCCTGTAAAGAGGTCCGTTGAGGCCCCCACACGGTACACTCTTCCAGAGTGTGAAGCGCTGTGTCCACAGGCGCGCCACATTGTGACAACAGGGGGTTGCCTCTCTCCCTATGCGGTGCAGATACTTACCAAAGCATCCATGGTTAGTAAGTATCTGCACCTTGTGGAACGTCAACGTTCCGTGTCGCCTGTTGACCCAGCGCTCCAGATGAGGCAGTATCGCTCCCACCGTCGAAAGGCCAAATTCTGCTGTTGCCAGCTCGTCCTTCCACTGACGTAGCGAATCGGCCATCCTACCATCCTTTTCTCGAAGCAGTTCATGCCATTTTCAACCCCCCTATAACATCGTTGTGGATAAAACTAGAAGCCTGAATTTTCAGTAACAGAGCAGGCGTTGTATAAACACGGTATATTTCAAACTAGCTTCCGCCCGCGACTTCGTCCGCGTGGACCCGGGATAAAAACTATCCTATATTTTAATCCAGGCTATAAACTATCTTCGTGCAAAATTTCATTCAAATCAGTTCAGCCGTTTAAGCGTGATTGAGTAACAAACATCCACATCTACACTTTCGCATTTATAATATTAGTAGGATTTCATTCAATTTGAACCAGTAGTTAAATATTTATAACTAGTCAAAGTTTTTTTAATTTTGTCACTCACTGACTGACTGACTGATCATCAAAACTCTAAGGCACTTCTAGCAGGCATATAAGCTTCAAATTTAGAATACAATTAGTGTTTAGTTTATAAATCAAGGGAAAACTAAATTATTTTTCAATTTCGGTCCAGTTTTCTAGATACACCGACTGCATAAATAACGCAAAATAATAAACTTTGTAATATAAATATAGTATAATAAATATAGGATTACAGTTAAATTGGCAAAAATGAAAAAGCAAGCATGGGACTGCATTGATAATTTGAATGTATTGATAACACAATTACCTACAAAAAGTAGTGAGATCCCATAAAAAACATTCATCATTAAAACAGAGGCTAAGTCTCGAAACTCTTCCACCGTAAAAAGTTGTGAGATATTTCGTAGTACGTACGTACGTACGTTTTGTTTTTCGAACGAGCGAGCGAAGCGAAAGAAGTTCTATGCTTCAGCTTGGGCCGAAAATCGTTTGTCCGGTGTCTGTTCCCTGTCCCGCTGTTCTCCTCTACAGGTAGCATTTCTCAACCGATTCCCGTGAAATTTTGTTAATTATATTTTTTTTTGGGTCAGGCTCATAAAACCCACTTTCCCGAAACTTGCAGTTTTTCTAAAAGTGCACTTTCCGCAAAATGTATACTCCCAAAAGATACACTTTCCTAATTGGGCACTTTCTCAAAAGGTGCATTATTTTGAAAAGTGCTCTCTTCTATAAGGCAACATTTCCCAAAAGGTACACTTGCCCAATTGGGATACTTTCTCCAAACGTGCACTATTTAACAGGGTCGGACTGCCTGGCTTGCCTTGCGAGGGATTTCTTTTTGTAAAAATATCAATTATATCTGAGACTGTGGATTATCTGAGAAAGTGTACTTTTTGGGAAAATGTACCTTCTAAAGATTACATACCATCTGAGAATGTGGTTTATCTGAGAAAGTGTACCAATTGGGAAGTGTACTTTTTAAGACAGTGCACATTCCGAGAAAGTGCTCCTTCTAAATAAGTGTACCTTTATTGAAAGTGGATATTTCGGGAATGTAGGTTTTATGTGCCTGACCCAAAAAAAAGTTTTAGGGAAATAAAAAGGCTGGCGAGTTCTATAGCTCACGGAGCCATTAGTAAATATGATTGCTGTGTATTCATGTCACTTAATGATACCATTGTAAGTGTAACTCTAACATGTAAAATAGCCCCTGAGGCCTACGGAGTTTGAAGCCACTATGACCCCTATCGATGAAAATGAAACGATAGAGATAACCGTCAAAGTTAAAATAATTTACTTTAAAAACAAAGTTTTAACCGACTTCAATTTAGTACTCCGCCAAGCCACGAGAACATTTCCACATTTATTTTCCAATTTACCACATGAACTGATTTCCGAGAGCAAATGCGTTGATTATTAGGGAAAATAATAGGGCTTTAAAATTCTTTATATTGAATAATATTAAGGAACACACTAGTAGGAAAGACAATTTTTTCTAAGGGTTTCCCTCAATTTCTTCAGGATTCCACCATCAGATCCTGGTTTCCTTACCATAGGACCACCCTTGGGATACTCCCTTTCCAACAAAAAAAATAATAATCAAAATCGGTTCATAAACGACGAAGTTATCCGCGGACATACATTTAAAAAAAAATATATATATACGGTCGAATTGAGAAACCTCCTCCTTTTTTGAAGTCGGTTAATAATGACAGAATTGAAATTGTGATAATAAATGAAACTCGCGGCAACTGCATTGTAAAAGTTTTAATGTGACATGGATGTTACAAACGGTTAAAACTTTGTCATAATATGTCAAGCGATCTCATTAGCAGACTGATCCAAATGTACAGTCACGTGCATTAATATCTGCCACAACAAAGCAAGAATAAATATCTGACACGCCTCTATTTCTGGGGCCATAAGGATGCGTCAGATATTTATGCCCGTTTTGTTAATGGCAGATATTGTTGCTGGTGACTATGCAGTCAGATTTATTTTGACGACCGCTTTAGCCTAGTTGGTAGTGAGCCTGCCTACGAAGCAAGAGGTCCTGGGTTCGAATCCCGGTAAGGGCATTTATTTGTGTGATAAGCACGAATATTTGTTCCTGAGTCATGGATGTTTTCTATGTATTTAAGTATTTATTTATCTATATAAGTATGTTTATCGTCGTCTAGTACCCATAGTACAAGCTTTGCTTAGTTTGGGACTAGGTCGATTTGTGTAAGATTGTCCCCTACTATTTATTTATTTATTTATTTATTTATTTATTTATTTACGCCCTGCACGGCTCAGTTTGGGTTGCACAGGGCGGTTCCACAACATTTCGGGAGCTCAAATACCGCGAGCCATCTGGTTGCGTCTTGGGCACTGCCACTACCTACGCGAAATTGCTCTGAATAATACTAATATTATAAAAAGCAAGTTTGTGAGGTTGTAGCTAACCTTATACTTAGGAATACTTAATCTCCTGAACAACTAAACTGATTTAAATTATCTTCAACTGTGTATAAAGATGAACCTTCTATAAACTATATTTCATCCTGCGACTTTGCTTGCGTTCTGAGTAAAACACGGGTGGAGTCGCACGGGCAGCTAGTATTCAATAATTTAAGCTGACTGTACTTATTAATAAATCCACAATCTAATTTGAAATGATAACTAACAAACAGAGTACAAAGGTGTTCCGTTGGCGTTCAAAGTAATGATAATTACCAAAAAGTCTTATCCTCCATACATTGCCTAACAAGATAAGCCTTTTTTTAAAAATCCGGGCACAACATTGAAATATAGCTTTAATAACTATTGATAACTTTCGCAACCGCATATACTAATTGGCTGCGTCGCTGAAATTTGATTCTTATAAAGTGTATATTATGGTTTATATTTAAATGTAAAATTAAATAGAGATAAGAGGAGGAACTTCGTTACATGATATCGTGAATATTAATTGTAATGATCTCAATATGGCGTTGTTTATAGTTAGATGTTTAATTCCTTTAATTATACGATATAAGTACTCTATTGCACATTTCGGTAAAATACGAAATGAGATTATATAAGTATAAGTACCTACAGTTGGAGAAATATTAGCGACGCGCCATAATTCTCCGTTCCCAGAATAGGGAATGCATGTGATTCAGAAATGGCCAAAAAAAATCAGGAGTAATCTTTATTGCTTAATAAATATACTCACATGATTATTTTTACAAATGATCATGTTTCTATTAACAAACTTAATTATTTAAAAGTAATATTTTTCAAATTCCCTCGCAAATTTTCAAAACGCAACGCTATTGGCCGAGCGAATCGTGACGTCACCGTGCACTCGGTGTCTACTGTTAACAGGTCGTTTGTATGATTATTGAAAGTTATTCGCATTGTTTTGTTTATGATAAACAATCAGTGTTTTTTGGGAATTATTAACTGAAAGCAGTGACTCCTTGTGAAAATAGACACGCCACAATGACTGGAAGCGGTTTTGTCAAGGCAAAGTCGGATAATCTGCCTGAAATTGATGTGTTCATGATGACTAAGTACGTACCTCGTAGGTGTCTTTCTTAAATAAGTGGAATAAAAAACTAGTACATATGTTCATTATATACCTAATCAAAGATATGTTGGTATTAGGAATGTTACACGGTGAGAACATCTTTATAAACATAACAAATTATGTTGTTTTCGTCAAGGCTTATAAATAAAAAAAAATTGTGTAGGACACTCAGTAGAAAGGATTAAATTCTTTCAACTTCGATCAACAGTGCAAACATAGAAACTTAGCTAAAACGTTTCGTAATCAAATTCAACACTCGTAGTCAGCTGTTGATCAACAAAAATCATAATATTTTCTAACATTTTAATTACTAAAAAAATGGGAATCAGAATAGTTTTATAAATAAGTATATAAATTTAGGGTTAGGTTATTGTTTATATTGTTCGGCAGTCCTAATAAAAAAGATTTTAGGTACAAACATATTTAATAATCACTTCAAAATGATGTTCATAACAATATAAACTACTCAAACACGATACATTATATCTCCTCATCGACTTAAACCCCTTTTTCCTTATATTTTGCTTCTTTGGGCATATGAAAATATATCATGTCATCAACTTATTGTAACGGAAGAGCACACAAAAGCTTATTATAAATATTGTATTGCCCCTATTTATGAAAATAACACTAAAACTGCACCTAGTTTTAGTGTTATTTTCATAAATAGGGGCAATACAATATTTATAATAAGCTTTTGTGTGCTCTTCCGTTACAATAAGTTGATCTTACAAGCTTTAATAACTCACTTTTACTAAAACTGTGAATCAAACACTTCGTTGTTTATTTATTCTAAGTGCACGGTGACGTCACAAAATGAGCGCGCCAAAATGGCGGCGTTTTAATCGTCCGAAAATGATAGTAGTTTTAATTATTATTTTTTAGCTCATTCAATAATATTGTGAGTGTTATATATTTTTTTACTTATTTAATTACTTATAGAATAGTTTAAAAAAATTAAAAAAATGCATGAATATACCCTATTAGCAATTCAACCCCAAGCCACATCATTTCATCATCTTACGAACCCTGTTTAGTTTTTTGTGTGGGTAGGGGAAAGGTGTTAAAGTTAAATTAACTGCCTATAAGCGTAAATATCCACTAGGGTTTGCTCCCGGGACTGGATTTGTATTCGCCAGTCCCGAAAATCCCGGGTTTCCACCAGAGAAGTGCGAAGCTGTATTTTAATCGAGTTGAATCTATAAACGCTCGCTCGTCGTGCCGCCGCCCGCTGACGTCCAGACCGCGGCCTTAGATTAACTACCAGAGATGTGCTAACTTGTCATCAGCATCCACCTAGTGTTTTTCCCGGTAGTGCTCTAATCCCAAGATTTGTAGTAGGCGCTAGTTTTAAGAAAGCGACTGCCATCTGACCTTCAAACCCCTTCTTAGATGTGCTAATCTGTGTTTTCATATATTTGACACCTTGCGTGATTGACAGCTATGGTTCCATTCCAACGGAAGGCCAGCGCTGGTAATATGGTTCCAACGGAAGACTACCGCTGGTAATATGGTTCCAATGGAAGACCAGCGCTGGTAATATGGTTCCAACGGAAGACCAGCGCTGGTAATATGGTTCCAACGGAAGACTAGCGCTGGTAATATGGTTCCAACGGAAGACCAGCGCTGGTAATATGGTTCCAACGGAAGACCAGCGCTGGTAATATGGTTCCAACGGAAGGCTAGCGCTGGTAATATGGTTCCAACGGAAGGCCAGCGCTGGTAATATGGTTCTAACGGAAGGCCAGCGCTGGTAATATGGTTCCAACGGAAGGCCAGCGCTGGTAATATGGTTCCAACGGAAGGCCAGCGCTGGTAATATGGTTCCAACGGAAGGCCAGCGCTGGTAATATGGTTCCAACGGAAGGCCAGCGCTGGTAATATGGTTCCAACGGAAGGCCAGCGCTGCTAATATGGTTCCAACGGAAAACCAGCGCTGGTAATATGGTTCCAACGGAAGGCCAGCGATGGTAATATGGTTCCAACGGAAGACCAGCGCTGGTAATATGGTTCCAACGGAAGGCCAGCGCTGGTAATATGGTTCCAACGGAAGGCCAGCGCTGGTAATATGGTTCCAACGGAAGGCCAGCGCTGGTAATATGGTTCCAACGGAAGACCAGCGCTGGTAATATGGTTCCAACGGAAGGCCAGCGCTGGTAATATGGTTCCAACGGAAGGCCAGCGCTGGTAATATGGTTCCAACGGAAGGCCAGCGCTGGTAATATGGTTTCAACGGAAGACCAGCGCTGGTAATATGGTTCCAACGGAAGACCAGCGCTGCTGCACGGCTATCACGCGACGGCGCGCGAGCTCTCTCGATTTTTCTCGCACTATCCGTCTTCTTATTAGAACACTTAGAACAAGAGGTATAGTGCGAGTATGTCGCGGCCGTCTCATGATAGACGTGCTGGTAATCGCCAGCACCAAACTGAGTTGGGTGGTCCTGAAATGGTTTTCGTGACGTATTTTATCTATATTCAATGTTTGTCGTATTGTGCGTAAATGATTTTCTATTCAATTCTATGTGTGTTCGAGGTACAAAAATAATAACATCACTTGCTATTGCTACCACTTTAATTTCACTTTTATACTTTCTTTTTGTACTGGTTTGGAACTAATTGTGCCAGGCAGCCAGGCATTTAGCCACCCTATGAATTTGAGAAAAATATTAACACCGCGTTTTATCAGACGGTTCGGCGCCATCTATTGTTCAATATGGTAACTATTGAGACCCGACGAGTTATGGATAATGGTCATGCTGCGTGGCACTTCGATACATAGTTTCTAATATTTTTTATAAGTCTACTAGCGTTGAATCCATATGAAAACAATAATACTAAATTACCAAAATTAGGACAGCCAACGCCATCTGTTAACAAACATCCTGCAACTTTAAATAATTAAACTAAACTATCATCATCATATCAGCCGAAAGACGTCCACTGCTGGACATAGGCCTCCCCCAAAGAGTGCCAAAGTGACCGGTCCTGCGCCAACCGCATCCAGCGGACTCCAGCAACCTTTACCAGGTCATCAGTCCACCTTGCGGGGGGCCTACCCACGCCGCGCCTTCCGGTTCGTGGTCGCCACTCGAGAACCTTTCCACCCCAACGGCCATCGGTTCTACGTGCTATGTGCCCCGCCCACTGCCACTTAAGTTTAGCGATTCGGAGGGCTATATCGGTTACCTTGGTTCTGCTGCGAACTAAACTATACAATCAGTTAAAGTGATGGGAGATGGACAAAACGGGTTACTAAATGGTGGCGAAGGTCATCGAAGCGGTCAGCGTGCGCATCACCAGCTGATAGAACGATGATATCTGCCGAACAGACCCCGTATCATGGTCGGCCTTATCACAGGATAAATGACAGGATAGGGCGTCCGTCACTGGCTGACACCGTTCGTTAGAACGAGACGACGCTCGTATCTTGTCATAAGTGACAGACGCGTGATAAGGCCGACCACGATACGGGGTCAGGACGCAACAGGACCGAGTAGAGTGGTGTAATAAAGAACAGGCCTATAGTCAACAATGGGTGGATACGGGCTGAATAGATAGATGGAAACTATACAAATAATTAACCGAGGTTGGACAATGTGTCTCTTTTATGGAAACACAGCTTAGCTTCTCTGGAGGACGGTGACCCTAAGAGGCACTTTCAAACCACTCGCATCTCGATTCAAACCTACTTGAAAATGTAATCGGGTGCTTATCGGACTATTGATGTACTTTTAATGTAATTTGTAATTTATAATGTAATGAATATTGTAATAATAAGCCTTATATAATTTCCGACACAGTTTATTTTGTTATGGAATAAATGGATTGATTGACTATACATTTTAAAACAATTTTTAAAACAAATACCATTTAAACTACTAGTTAATTTGGCAATTGGCAGCAGCAGCTTTCAGATAGGGCTTAGCCTTAAAACTAGAGCGATAGCTTCAAAAATTACCGCTGGGCCGAATAAATCAACGGGCTGGTACTGATTAAATTCATAGAATTTGGTCTGCTCCTGATTGTTACACCATATTTACTAGTGGTTCTGTGATCTACAGAAGTCGCGAAAGTTTCTTTTTTCGAAAAGACAAGACAAAAAAATAACTATATAATTTACGAACCTGCTAACAAAAATTGACGAGAATCGGTTGTGAAATGCGACCTGTAGAGGAGAACCGCCCGGCAGACATACGAAAGGATTCTAGCCCAAGCTGAAATAGAGAACTTCTTTCGCTTCGCTCGCTCGTTCAATTAATTTTGATGGTATCATTGCGTTTCTAACAAAACGTGCTATCGTTAAGTTGTCGTGGTTTAGCTTAGGTATTGCATCAGTTTCGAATCCTCATTTTAGTAACGACCATTACCCATGTAAAATGTATGGGTAATTGTCGTTACTAAAATGCATTTTTTTTCACATATTCCATATTCCACGCATATTCCACAATTATACAGAATTTATTTGTCGTAATAGATTCCCAATGTCTTCTTGAAACAGAGGGGCTACCACGAAACGAAAACGAACTTCGTTCGTGTATCTCCCTCTCGGTCACTCGAACTGGCAAGTGCGACAGAGACGGAAACACATGAACGAAGTTCGTTTTCGTTTCGCGGTAGGCCCTCAGGATTACGAGGGCTACACACAGTTCTAGCAGAACTACTAGAAGTTATAAAGAGGTGATGTGTGAAAGGCATAGGTTCATTAGAATTACAACCAGTAAATGTAATTTTTGACTATTTGGTGTCCCACACTGGAACACGCTTATATTTCTACTGCAATGGCCATAATGAGCGGGATTCGCGTTGCTTTGATTTAATGACTCGCCGTGGCAACCATCACTGCGAGCGCCCGAGGGACATATTTTTGTGCAACGAGTTTGATATTATACGCACTAGTTTAAAATGTCTATTGGATAGATCGATAATGAGTGTGGGCCGAATTCAATGATAATGATGCTGGATGCGGGTGGCGCCGGACCGGTCACTTTGGCACTCTTTGGGGGAGGCCTATGTCCAGCAGTGGACGTCTTTCGGCTGATATGATGATGATGATATGATAAGTCATTTTATTGGTACTTTGAATGGTTCGATTAATTAAGAATTGTTATTCGTAAATCATCGTAAAATTAATTAGTTTAGTGTAATCATTATTGAATAAATTACCATTTTATTCAATAATGATTACAATTTGAACATCAGAATAAATATATCATAATCGGCAAGATATACAAAGCGTAGCAATAAAGGGTAGCGTAGTGTTCCTTAAACTCCATATAAAAAAGGAAAAGTAAAAAAAAGTCAAGTCACCCCTATTTTTCTAGTTCTAACCATTTTACTAATCCACCGCTTTCCTCGGCTATGTTTGGTCATACAGAGTGTACCAAAAATGGGGTGTGAACCGATCAAGGGCATAACAATTATCGTGTTCTGATAAGAAAAGATTTAAATATTTTTTTTGACGCGATTTTTTTTACCTACTTACCTATGTATGCAGCAGGTCGCGCAGTCGGCCAACGCTCCATACAAATGTAAAAAAATATCTTTTACACGATACCTTTTATGCCCTTGATCGGTTCACAGCCCATTTTTGGTACACTCTGTATTTCGGCCAGATTCTTCTTTTACTCATCGTCGGGGATAGCGCAATACCGCGTAATTAGCACTAGTAAAAACTGCGTATCTGCACAACCCCCCTAGGGCAAATCCGCGTAACAGAGATTGGTTAATACCGCGTATCTAACAAATGTAGCCAAATTGAGATTTCCCGCCAACGAAAGTAAAACCCGATTAGAATATACTAGTTCAAACACCCGTTGCATTTGACCAATATCGAAATGCCATTAAGTACATTGCAAATACCATGGCTTTGTCAAACATGCCACTCCCTGGTGACCGAAGTCACCAAAAAGGTTTAAGACACGACCTCCGGCAATGAAATAACAAGCTAGTTATGGCTTAATAACAATACCGCGATTCAATCACTCTCAAGTGACGATTCCGCGTATCTGCAATCAAATGACTACGGTAGGCTGTTGCGATTGTGTTATTGTGGTGAAAACAAGTGTCAGGTACTAAAAACAACACAAAAACTTTGGGTAAGTGTTTCTTTTGAATTAATTACATAATTTAAATATAAATTAGTTAGTAACGATTTCAGTTCAGGCAATATTTCGTATAATTGCATTTTTTTCCAGTACCTACCTACCCATTTTGTAAAAAAAAGATAAATAACAAACTATTGCTTAATTAGGGCTGTAGATATCTTAACGTGACTACAGTCAAAAAGTAGATCTTATTTTCATTTTGAAGGTTTATGATTGTAAGTACTATTTAGTTTATAATAAGTGGTGGCTGCCTAGTGAGTGTTAGGTACAATGTTATTCTTGTGTGTGTGATTCTTTATACAAGGTGGAACGGAACGATGGACTTTCCCGCAAGAGGGGGATTATTGGGCGCTAGTACGTCACATTTTCCAGATAAACTATTTTTTTTGACGCGATTTTTTTTTTACCTTTGTATGGAGCGTTGGCCGACTGGAGCGACGAGCTCCATACAAAAGTAATAAAAAAATCGCGTCAAAAAAAATAGTTTATCTGGAAAATGTGACGTACTAGCGCCCAATAATCCCCCTCTTGCGGGAAAGTCCATCGTTCCGTTACACCCTGTATAACTAAGTAGGTAATCTGGTAAAATCGTAATAATTCAAGATTATTTAAAACCAAAGAGTAAGTATAAGAATACTTAATTTCCTAATAGTTATTTAAGTTGATTACATTTTTTGAAATATTTTTTTGTAAAGAGTTGATAAAAAGGTTATTTTTTATTAATTTCTATCAGCCATATTACTCATTACAAAAACATACTACATTTTGAGACATACTATGCTTTGTTGATTAAAAATTTTCTATAAACTTGATGTGTTTTCTTGCAATACCGCGGAACATACTGAATTTGTTTCCACTTCATGGCTTAAGTGGCTAAATCAAAACCGCGTAAATAACGTAAATACATCATCATCATCATATCAGCCGAAAGACGTCCACTGCTGGACATAGGCCTCCCCCAAAATAAAATAAATACCTAATTCGTTATGATTTCATAAAATTAGATTCACTATCTTGTAAAACTCGTTATTCAATATGTTCTGTGTAGAAACATAATTAATATCTTCCAAAATAATAAAGATAAAACGTTTTAAGCTCTTCCTGTAAAGTTGGGTGATGAGTAGATACGCAGTATTTACTAGTGCTAGTTACGCGGATTTGGAATTTGTATGTCGAGTAGATACGCAGTATTTACTAGTGCTAGTTACGCGGATTTGGAATTTGTATGTCGAGTAGATACGCAGTATTTACTAGTGCTAGTTACGCGGATTTGGAATTTGTATGTCGAGTAGATACGCAGTATTTACTAGTGCTAGTTACGCTGTATTGCACTATCCCCGACGTTATGTCATCTTTCCTACCTACCTTCGACGCGACGTGTCGTGATGGTGGCGCTCCCCGAGCAGATACTAGATCTTTTAGATTTGTAAATACTGGTTGCTTCGGGCTTTTTTAAATAGTTTTAATAAATAAATAGATTGTAATGCGAACATTCCTATATTTTAGAGTATATTAATATGTCCTGGTCTTTACTTTGAAACGATGGAAGTGCAGTCCTGTGACGGGCATACCTCAAGGATCCACATAAAATCAGTGTCAAGTCATCCCCTGTGGCTCGACATTGTGCTGAGTGGACTACTAATTCTCATTTCACGAAATGTCAAAATGTACGTCATTCTGCATTTGCCAAATAAACTTATTTTCTTTCTTTCTTTCTTCTCCGTACACCTCCTGTCGGTGCAGCGCGTCAGATGACCAGTAACTTGATTTAAGCTCACTTCAACGCTCACCCATACGAGTAAATATGTCTTGACGCAGCGATTCAGTATAGTAACTTAGGTAGTAGTCTAGTATCGTTAGACGCGGCGGGTGGGGTAAGACACAATCATAGTAAGAAGAGTGCAAAATACGTTATCTTCTACAAACGCACCGCGCGCGGCTTGTATGTGTGCGCCATAGTATCTAGATGCGTCGCCGCACGCACACTCAAACAAAATCTCGACTGGCGCACTGAGAAACGGGTCGAGATTTTGTTTGAGTGTGCGTGCGGCGACCCATAGATACTATGGCGCACACATACATGCCGCGCGCGGTGCGTTTGTAGAAGATAACGTATTTTGCACTCTTTCTACTATGGCACAATGAGCGCGAAATGAATAAAGCCCTGATGGACGATCACGTAACTATTCTAGCGTACGTTAGGACCATTCAACTGTCATTTTCCCATACAAAAAGTGAGATTAAGATCTATCTGACGCTCGTACAATGCGTTATGTGATCGACCCGCAATTGAGGTGAGTTTAAAACAAGTTACAGAATAGCGGGCTGCCCTTCTTCCCACATTATATCCTAATCAGAAAGTTTCTGATCACCCGAATATGGATTTATTGTACTGCGTGGCACAACGCATAGCCCATAAATTAATTATCTTCTCGCATAATGCCTCCATTACGGTCATTGGGTGCTTGTAAATTATCATTTTGCTTTTAAAAATGATTCATTTCGTCAATTTATTGTTGTTTTTTATAATTGTATTACATTACAGCGATTCACAGTCAATATTGAGAGGTGAATAGGGTCGATTTTGTTTGCTGTCAAACTTTGTGTTAGCTTAATAGATTTAACGTCAGTTTACGCGGACTAAATACAAAATGACTAAGTAGACGTCTTACTAGCATCAATTGAAAAGCTTTTACGGCACATTAGACGTATAGACACTAAATAAAATAATGATTAATGATGTATTTTCTTGGAAAACGATTAAGAATGTAGTCAAATGGAGAAAAAAACAACGCAAGAGGTTAAATAATCACAAAGTTATAAGTGTCCAAAGTTTTTGTTCTGTCCCTTTTCCGCTAAACGCACCTTCATATGAAAGAAAGAAGAAAGAAAGAAAGAAAAAATATTTATTCAAGACGCTACTTAGACTAAGACATGGAAAATAGACATTTTAGCTTAAAACTATCGCGAAATTAATCTAACAAAAGCGTCATAGAAAAGGACTCCACTCAGCTTAATGACAAGGTACCATATAAATACTTTGACGCTGATCTTCCGTGGATACCCTTACAAGAGAGCGCTCCTATCTGCGGTAAAATTGATAAAGGATACATTATCCCGAGGGTCATGAGGTTGGAGTCTCGCCATAACGTGATTTTTTTGTGGTCAGAGTTCCAACAGACCATCCACCTTCGCTAAGGAAGAATTTTGGCCGAAGGGAGTCAAATTCCGCCCTTTCTGCGGTTGGTTACCTGACACCACGAAATAGCGCGACACATCGCAGTAGTAGTGTGTATTTTTGTAGTTTTTAGGGTTCCGCAGTCGACAAGGAACCCTTATAGTTTCGCCATGTCCGTCTGGCCGTCCGTCCGTCCGTCTGTCCGTCCGCCCGTCTTCGGTTTAGCTCAGGGGCCGTAGACAAGGTTACAATCGACAAGCGCTAACGCCAATAGAAAATAATAAAATGCAGGGGAATGACAAATGCCGACGAAACACTTTTCGTTAACATCTGTCATTCCCATACATTATGTAAATCAATCACGCCGACAAAACAGAAGAATACCTACAAGCTTGTAAAAAAAAAATTTTTGGCTACCCTACTTTTGGGCTACTAATAAAATATGTGTCCATGGTTAGGTACACTAAATAAAGATCATTCATTCATTCATTCATAATTGTGATTGCGTATTGAAATATGTCCCTAAATTCGTACAATAGGCTTGTGACCTAAAATTTATTTACAATGTCATTCGGACCAGTTTTTGGCGAGAAACAAATGTTTGTTTAAGGGAGCAACTAAAATTAAAGAACACGAATACCCAAAAGTTTGCGTTAAAGACGGACCTCGCTGGCGGCAGCCGAAACGCTTCATACTAATTGACGTAAAAGTATGACGTCACACTTTGCAATTTGTACTAATCGTTGTATATAATATGAAGTAAATTGCTGCTTCGGTCGCGAAAACCTAGTGTCGTGGCGCGGCGTGCAAAAGGCAGGTGCTTAATCGCGGCCCAGTTATTCACTTCACCTTTAAAATCTACCCACTAAACAGCTAATTGTCGTCCGCGCCTGCGCACGCGCGATAATTCTCGTACCTATTTCACTTTTATCACGGCATATCACTATTTATCGCCGCGCGACTATTTATCACATTTACCGGCGATATCATTGAGTACAGAGTCTATAAATCGTGACTAATTTTATGGGGGTTATTGGGGGGAAAATGGAGGTTTAGTTATAGGGCACATTATGCACGATGGTTAAGAATGTTTGTGTTCAACACGAATGCCTAATTTGGTCTTTGAAAAGTTTGAAATATTGTATACTAGCTTTTGCCCGCGTAGAACTTAATTGCCTAGAATAGAATTGATGATTGATGAATTTAAAAAAAATTTACTCACGTTGGGTGTATTCGATGATCGTATCAATCGTATGGAATCTAAATGTCTCTAATCTAAATGTTCTAGGCTATTGGGTGAAAGTGATGAAATGAACAATTAGACGAGTTGCAAAACACCGAAGAAGTAGTTTTATGAGTGCACGTGACCCTATTAAACCAGGAAAATTCTTAACAGCGCGAAGTAGTACTGTGAAAAGCGCCATCTATTGTGACAATATGTAACTAAATAATTGTCTTTTTTCGTCCCTAAAAGGGATTTGACATAAATTATAGCATATGTCCTATTCTGATATAAGTATAAGGTATAGTTGAGATTTTCTGAACTGGATTGATCTCCTTATATTCAGAACAACAGCATTCAAGTCTAACGACTGTGTGGTCGGACGCGTGCCATTTTTTGCAAGAAAAAGGTTAGCGCCACATAAAATGTTCATTGTATAGTGAATTCTATCGTCTTATTCAATAGATTCAAAATGATATAAAAGATCAAACAACCCGCTCCCAGCGAGCCAGGTACAAGGCGCTGTGTGTGGTATTTTATCTCGTAGCTAATTTGGAATCTATTGCACTTATAGGAAGATAGAGTTCATTATTCAATGAACATTTTACGTGGCGGTAACATTTTTTTACAAAGGAAAAAGGGCGAACAAAGGCTATTCATGAGCGCAGTACAATGGCCATTCATGAGCTCAGTTCAAATAATTTAAACTATTCATAACTGGAAAGTTTCATAAAAATTCGTCCAGTAGTTGTTAAGATTAATTGGAACGTACATCCATACTACATACATCCAAACTTTCGCATTTATAATATTAGTAGGATTAGTAGGATAGTAGGAGAGCAGTCCTAACCCACCATAGTATTGGCGTGTATGTAGTTAGCCCTTCAGATGTACAATGCCTTGAATGCCCGACAATTACATATAATCAACTAGTTTTAAATCTAAATCGACCCCAACGGCCATCGGTTCTACGTGCAATGTGCCCCGCCCACTGCCAATTAAGTTTAGCGATTCGGAGGGCTATATCGGGTAATATTGGATATATATTGTGTAATAGTGGCGCGTAATCAAACGATGGGCTACTATGCAACTTTGCAGCTTTTGCAAAATCCCGTTAAATATTATTGTGTAAGATTTTTGTGAAGAAGATTTTCTCGCAGTTTTACTCTGTTTTTAACAAAAAAAAACTCCGTGATATAGAGGTTTCGGCAAATATCACCAAGTAGGATTAGATGAGATGTGTCTCGACCTGCCCCCCCTTGAATGTCTCACGTAATTAATGGATGCCCCTCCTCACCTCTGTGGATGCACACTAGTCGTGGCCAGCCCAGTCCCGTTTCAGCCTGGCGGTCTTAACTCCAACATCAGCAATACGGGATTCTTATTAGCGCAGCTCGGACCCGTACCCGTTCGACCCGTTCCGATTATGAAACAAATAACTACAAGTTGAAAAACTCCGACATTTTCATTTCAAAGTCCAATATCTCAATAACGGCTGAACAGATTTTCATAAAACATGGCTAAGAACACTCGGGATAAAATTATCTATCACACAAAAAAACTAAACGAAAATCGGTTCATCCGTTTGGGAGCTACAATACCACAGACAGATACACAGATACACAGACAGACACGTTAAACTTATAATACTTCTCTCTTTGCGTCGGGGGTTACAAAAAAATACAGAATAATGATAAGGCTGTCTGTCTGTGAAAGTTCCTAACAGTTTGGCCGCTAATCCTAAACCGCGGTCATACCAATAAAGTACCAATCATAAAATCTAACGCGCTGCCGCAGTAAATCCGCCGCAGGCGCTGCGCTGACGGCTTTACGGCCTCATTACAGCCATGATGATCTTTTGTCATTTTAATGTGTCGCACTACATCGTTATGCGACGATAAAGCGGCGGACGCTTCGACTGTCGGATAGGATACTTGGAAAACGCGTATAAAACACTATTCTGCCCGCGACTCCGTCCGAACTTTTTAATATCGTAGCTCAATATAAACTTTCACCCCTTAGAGGATGATTTCCGGGATAAAAACTACCCTATCTCCTTCCTCGGGATTCAACCTCCATACCAAATTTCATCTCAATCGGTTCACTGGTTTAAGCGTGAAGAGGAGACGGACAGACACACACACTTTCGCATTTATAATATAAGTATGGATTGACTTATTATTACTACGTAGGTATAGACTGGCTTAAGCAAAACTTTATAACTCACGTATGAGTATGAGTAACAGTATATATACTTATATGTAAGAGGTAGGTTGAGATAGGAGCGGGTAATCGGGCTTCTTCTGGGATATCGGACATGGCGACGGGCTTAAAGTCTCTTGGCGTGAACGTCTGTACAGTTCGAAAGCAAAACCCAATCTGAATCCTACTCTAGTCGCTTCTCCGCCATTTTCTAGACCCGTCCCCGCCAAGAGCCATGTCCAAGTGATGGTGGGGAACTTACCCAACCAATCAGAGATTCAGAGCAAAGCGTTCACCACCTCGCCTGAGTTTCCAGTGTACCGACATAGAAGTAATAATCGACAACCAATCAGAATAAATAATCTAACGGAAACAGTGTACAAGTTAGCCAACCTAAATCTTAATAGAAGTTGCCACACTAATGAATCGATAAAAGAAGTAAAAATACAGTGTTGCTAGTTATTATAATTGAACGATTTCCGGTAACAGTCAAGTGGTGCCGCCACCTGTTGACTACTATTGAAATTAAACTTGATTCTTAACTTACGGATACCCGCTTATCAAATTGAAATAAAAAAAAACTGGTGGCGCCGCCATTACAATTCGACATATACATTATTTATACTAAACGGGACTTAATCGCGTATAATTAAATTATTTATTTACCTCACTGAGGTCTCCCGACGTTTCGGATGTGTTGCAACATCCATGGTCACGGGACAACTGGCTGGCTGGATGTTGCAACACATCCGAAACGTCGGGAGACCTCAGTGTCCTCAGTTTAGTAAAAATAATGTGTGAGAATCGTGAAAGTTTAAATCGGTATATATACATAATTTAAAAAAAACATTAATGGGTGCAACACAGGCTATTGAGGTTCTGTTCTAATATAACATTGTGTGCCTGCGTCTTGGGAAATTCTTTACGGGCTAGTCGGGCTAGTGTAATGTGACAAGGTCGATACCTCCTACATACAACGCATATTAATGTTGTTCATTCGTCGAATTTAGTTTGTACAACATTCTCACTGGAATTAGTGAGAAAGTTTCAAAAAGCAATAAAAGCACCATATAATCCCTTTGTGGATCTTATGTTGCAATGTCACCTAAATATGTAAACTACAATGAACAAACGATAGCGTGATCTAAACTACACGCAGAGCCATCTAGCGGCATATGTTGGCACTAACTTCACTACTAGACTTCTACCAGCTGCAAATCATTTTTAAGAATTGGTAGAAAAGACTACTAATTAAGTAAGTACGTCAAACAAGTAAATCTTTTCATTTCCCAATTATGTAACAATCTTTTATTTAACTAGTGTTCAGTGTTCGTTTGTTTGTTAGTATGGGAAAAAACTTTTGGATCTGAATTCTGGACCTGTTAATCTCACAGTTGAAATGTTGGATATAGGTATAGTTGGCATTACAAATCGATATGATGGTGTATACAGGGTGCTCATTTAGATCTTATCAATATAGTTTTATATTTAATGAGTTCCGTTTTGGCTTCGGAACACTACAAATGAACATGGTATTAGACCTATTCGTTAAAAACAGTTTCATAGTACTCCACATTTGCTCGTGGCATCCACCTTGGTTTGATAGTGTCTATTTTTGACTTTCCTACGTGTTTTTTCAAAATCTTTGGAGTATAACATATATTTCCGTTATTCTGTCTTCGGGGTTTTCAATTCGAGCTGATCTGACCCCGTAGCATGAACTGCCTTATCACGCGATAAGTGACAGGATAAGAACGTCGTCTTGTTCTATCGAACGGTGTCAGTCGGTGACGGACGCTCTATCTTATCACTTATCGTGTGATAAGGCCGTCCATGCTACGGGGTCAGATGATGGCGATTAGAAGGTGGCAATGGGAATTCAGTAGTTAACCGACGTAACCTGGTTTAGTTTGGGCTCGTTAGAATCGTCTCAATGAGTAGTTGATGACGGGATGCAGAAAATTACAGCCGGTAATAAAATCTTGCACCAAAAGTGTTCCTTTGACAGATTATCCTTAAGAACGTTACATCCGAGTGATCTAAACATGCTACTTTAATCTAAGTTTTAATAATGTCCTCGGTTTGGTCAAAAATAAGAGAACAAAGCCACATCTTTACTTTGGATTTGAGGATATATCTGGACGATGGAGCGCGCTTGGGACACCCTGTTGTACACAGAGGGGTGCAGATAGAAGTCGCCTAGCAAAAGCAGATTTTACACGAGGGGGGCGAATGACCATGTGGTTTATGCGTTTCCGTCGGCGCTTTGAATGATCAGTTGCCGTCAATGCAATTTGATGAGATTCTGCAACAGATTTACAACAAAAAGTTGGCGAACTATAAGAACTGACGCTTCTTTATATATATATATATCGGTACAGGAGGTCGAGCTTTATCTTGGTCACCCATAATTGTGATTATTTAATAAAACCACACAATCACTTTACATTATTTTAATACATCAATACTATTCAAGATAAAATGTCTAGTTTAAATGTCTTGATTAATGGTCACTAAATCACTAATTAGTCCGCATAACAATTATTACTTGATTTAAATATTCTAACACAAGGACATAACCGAACGTGAGACAGTCCCAAATTGTACGACCCGCATCCTTGCACTTGTTCATGTGCGTCCGTCCTTGCCTCGATGCAACCGGGAACTAACGTCACTCAGCAGGGACAATCTGATTCTGTCAAGCACCACGCCCATACGGTCGTGATGCCCATCACGTTAAGTTGACCCTTGAATACTGCTACAGCCGACATATACATATCGTTGGTACGGAATCGGCATCGTGCAGTTATTATCATTATGCTCTTTTAGAAGTGGAAGACCACGACACTAAACCTAGTTCGATAAGACCAGATTATTATGCAATACAGTATTGCAGAGTAGCCCGGCAGAAGCCTAAATATACCAAAAGAAGAACTTCTCTAGATGCGCCGCTCAGAAGCACGGTCAGATAATGATACGATGTGTTGTCAGATAATGATACAATGTGTTGTCAGAAGGACAATTCGGATCAATTATGTCTCCAAGGTACTTTATTGTTTCAGCACGCTCAATCGTCTCATCTATGTCTTAAGCAGAGGACCATTTCAGCTGATTACACGCAGGAGGCGCCGAAGAAAGAGTTTTAAAATAGTATTTTATGCAATCGTTATATAATGTATGCTTTTTTAGTCGAGTACCGTGTTTAGGCCATGAAGCTTGCTGAGTGGCCTAATTAAGGTACGAGACTTAAAAAGCTAATTATATAACTATTGTATACAATACTTTTTCTACGAGTCAACTGAACGAATTATACAAACTTGGTATCTATTGAAAACGAAGTGCAACCAACGGCTTTTTCTCTTTTGTGCGTTGATGTCTATTTATCTTTTGACTTTCTCATGACGGCGTCCTATTGGTCTAATACATTATAGTTCAGTAAAGGCGCCACGTGATTGGTCCATTTCATTTTAGTTGTCTAAACAGTTATGAAATGTTGAGTTGGGTGCTCCATAGTAAAAAGTATGTGATTTAAGTTGTGTGTACGAAGTCTTAGTTAAAACATTAAGGTCGACGAGTATAAAAATAGTTATAAAAGTTTATTTGTGTTTAGTGTAAGTAAGTTATTATCTTACCAATCTGCCATACACGACATTCCCTTTTCAGACATATGGCCAGACCATTGAACGCCGTTTTGACTTCATCGGTCAAACGCGTTGGAGTGCCACTTTTCCATATAAAAATTGACATTTAGATCTACCTAAGGCCCGGGCGCATTACGGGCATATGCACGCACTGACATATAAACACATACGTTGCATTTTTGCGACGCGATTATCGCACGACAAAAAATCGTAGTCTGCGCCGGGTTTAACGTACCTACGTACAATGCGTTACGTGATCGACCCGCGGGGCATCAACTAGGCTAAAGCGGTCGTTATTATTGTCATTAAAAATGACACTACACGGGCGACACGTTTCAAACTCTTCAGGATGAATATCCGCGGTCGCTTTTAGCACTAAAGAATTTGCCTTTCACGACGGTTAGTGAATGTTTGCTTTGATAAAATTCGCTACCAATTTTGCATAAAATCGCATCCTCCAAGGATCTTCCCTGACGGGAGCGTCTTGTCTAAATCAAGCAGCGAATGATGGCAATAACAGTTAGGGCGAGTTACGGCCCCGCAGATAATGGTGTTGGAGGGATTCCGGCTAAGTAATTGCTAATTTGGGGGGGTAGATAATTGTTTCTGTTTTTATAGGGTTTTGGTGACAATAAGATTTCGGCGCATATTTTAGTTTGAATGTTGAGAAAGTCACTGACTGTATTCAGTACAGTGGCAAGTCGCGCGCCTTTCATTGCGGAGGTTGTGGGTTCGATCTCCAGCTCTTACCAATGGGTTTTTCGGAAACACTTTTGTACAGTCAAGTGCAAAAATATGTTTAGATTTAATTCTCAAATAAATATGTATCCGCTAACATAAGCGATATTTATGCGTAAGTGCCACTATAATTTTACCAGAATACGAACATAAGTGGCAATGTGTTGAAACTGTTTCGTTTGTTTCAGTTATTCTGTGGTGAGGTGTGCATTAAACAGTATTTAGATGAGGTAGGGCACAGCGAGATGTCATCCCGCTCGAATTTGGAGTAGCCCAACTGGGGAAGTACCTCCGCCTTGCAGGAGACCACAGCCATAATAACACTAGTACTTGCTCTGTAGTAGTGTTGTGTTCCTGGAGGTGAGCAAGGTCGCCAGAGCTCCCGAGGATGCGTTGTGTTAAGAGCGAGGAAATTTGTGCCTTCGGCTGTCAACACGGCGGATCCTCAAACATATCAAGGGTCGGCAACAACCATGTAACTCCTTTGGAGTTGCATGCGTCTATAGGCTGCGGTGTCCGCTTACCATCAGGCGGGCCGTACGCTTGTTTGCCACCGCCGTTGTATAAAAAAAAGTATTTGTATTGTATTACGAAATATTATTTGATGTAAAACTAGTGCCTACGCATCTTAGGATTAGCTGCCAAAGGTACAATCGGGAAAACGCATGGAGGACGATGAAACTTAATTCTTCAGGTTAGCGTAGTAGTTGGTGGCGAGGGTAGCGGTCCTGGGTTCGAATCCCGGGTTGGAATCGTAGGATGTAGAACAAGATTTGGGTACGAATGCTCCACATATAATGGTGTGTGTGATGCAGTGAAGGTTAATGTGTAGCCTTCGAAGAACAAAGACGTAACGAGCTCGACGCCAAGCACGAGCAGTTCAAGGCTCGAGCACCTGCGGGCATTCACTGTGATTCTGTTGGAAGGGTGCTGACCTGCAAGGAATGTGGCACATTCTCTGCCAAGATAGGCTACGTTTTTCACCTAAAAGCTCACGAACGACGCTCCAGTCAGCCTTTTTAGGGTTCCGTACCGAAAGGGTAAAAACGGGACCCGATTAAAGAAGAATTAAGACCTCGCTGTCCGTCCGTCTGTCTGTCACCAGGCTGTATCTCAAGAACCGCGATAGCTAGACAATTGAATTTTTCACAAATTATCTGTTTCTGTTGCCGCTATAACAACAAATACTAAAAATAAAATAAAATCAATATTTAATAGGGGCTCCCATACAACCATTTATTTTTAACGGTTTTTATAGATATTGGTACGGAACCCTTCGGGCGCGAGTCCTACTCGCACTTGGCCGGTTTTTTCCAGTCGCCGTGATGGTGATATGAAGGTGTTTACTTTTATTTACTTCATTATATTTTACTTAAGTTTTTACGAGTGTACTTCAAGTTGATCATAATAATCATTTTTTTATTTTTTGTCACATACGAGTATTTACTACACAAAGAAGAGAGGCCTAAGCTTATTAAATTATCGGTTTTCCAAAAAAAATGTGTATTTGTATGTTACTCAATAATATATAAATAAATAAATAAATATTAGGGGACATTATAAGGAACCGAAAAAAAAGTCTTAATATCCTAAGGCTCTACACAACGTCGTGCTGCGGCCATGATGGCCAATTGTTTAAGAATTGTTACAATTGTTTAAGTAGAAGTTCATATTTTTTAAGTGAAAACTTCTTTAGTGGCGCTTTGCACTTTTTGTGATGGGGAAAAATTGTTAAACTCACTACAGGTCACGTGACCGTGACATTCGAGAGATAGAAAATTCGTATGACGGACACGTGATCGAAAAACTGTTACAATGTCATTGAGTTTTCACTTCTGCCGGCACTCCCAGAGTGCAACCCGGTCATTTTTATTACAAGCTTTATATTAACTTGACTTGTTCGTATCTAAGTATGTAAGTTGTCCGTCAAATCTTGCAAGTTAAATTTGACCCACTTCCCGGTGACCGATTGAGCTGAATTTTGGGTATAAGTATAGTTTGGATGACAATTCAATATTATGGTACCATCGAGCTGATCTGATGATGGAGACAGAAGGTGGCCATAGGAACTCCGTAATAAAACCACATAAACCCATCGAGTTTGGGCTCGTTAGAATCGTCTTAGTGAGCAGTTGATGATGGTATACAGAAAAGTACAGTCGGCAATAAAAGCTTGTACCAAAAATGGAAATTTTGACAGAAACTTATTGTACTGTAAATGCGTAGCATTTATGCTTATGATTTACGCCAGCCGTTTTGGATCCTAAGATGCGGTGAAACCGTCGAATCCCTCAGTCTTTACCCAAATCAGGATGTCAGTCGGGCTAAGGTGAACTGAGTTTAATCTATGGGTGGCCAATGATGGCGTAATCATAGGCTTGTCGGCTCGCCGCACCCTGGATATAGCTCACTGGAATGAATTCACTATGTATGTACAATAGATAACTACAACTTACAAGGAAACATACCCAACTGTCCGGCGCCGATTTCAATGATTTTTACATATGTTATAGAGTAGTCTAAAATAACCGACGGTTCGGTTTGAACAAAATTCTCTTCCGAAGTTAGAGGGTTTCGCCATTTTTCAGTACTTTGGAGGACAATATCCTCCGATAGGTTGAGTTTGGGCAGCTAAAAAAAATACGTGTCGGTTATTTTAGACTACTCTATAACATATATAAAAATCATTGAAATCGGCGCCGGACAGTTGGGTATGTTTCCTTGTTAGAAAAGTTGAAAAACCCCCGACATTTTCATTTCAAAGTCCGATATCGAAAAAAGTCTGAACAAATTTTCATAAAACAGCTAATAACACTCGGGATCACATCAGCTTTCGAATAAAAAAAACCGCATCCAAATCGGTCCATCCGTTTGGGAGCTACGATACCATAGACAGATACACAGATACACAGACACTGATACACAGACACGTAACACCCCTCTCTTTGCGTCGGGGGTTAAAAACAAGCAAAAAAGTGCAAAGTACTGTAACTCGACTACGGAAAACGAACTGAAAGAAAATCTTTTGTTTTTCATAGTCACCCGGAGCATTATTTCGAATCGATTGATACCACATTCACCAATATCGGTTCAGTATCGTGAACGCTACGGTGCATCATACATCAACAGAAACTAAACTTGTTCCTTCCATTCGGCTCTGCTGCAGTCGGGAAAAAAGTTTACTTGACTCTAAGTAAGTATTCTTGAGTCAGGAAATTAATTGGGAAGATGTTACTTATTTATTTCAAAATTAACTACTTCACGGTAAGTAAAAATTTCGTGTTTTGCCAAACTGAAGGCAGTTTGTCATTTATACTAAGTACAAAAAAGCTGCTTAGCTGGATTCCAGGGCACAAAGTCCACTTTCAGTCAACCCAATTCACCTGACAGGGGAATAAAGTCGACAAAATGTGTATACCTAATGCACCCTTAGCTGGATTCGAGGGCACAATGTCCAGTTTCAGTCAACCCAATTCACCTGACAGGGGAATAAAGTCGACAAAATGTGTACCTAATGCACCCTTAGCTGGATTCGAGGGCACAAAGTCCACTTTCAGTCAACCCAATTCACCTGACAGGGGAATAAAGTTCTTATCTAGCTCAAAAATAAAGCACCAATCAGGGAAATAAAAAGTATAACCAATGGACCTGCGGCTGCGTCGGAGGGCACAAAATCCACTCACAGATAAGATAACCTAATTTACCGACCAGGGGAATAAAGTTGTCAAAAAAGTATACCTAATACAATGTTAGCAGGTCACGGGTGAATAAGGTACATGTTCAGTTAACTTAATTTAATTCACCAGAGGTTGGACACGAGTGCATAAGGTGTACTATCCGTGTACTTAATTCACCCTTGGTTGAGCGCGAGTGCATTAAGTACACTCTCAGTGAACCTAATTCACCTCAGGGGCATTAAGTTGACTTAAAACATCTTGCGGATTTGACAGGTGAATTAATTATACTTTTAGTGTTCTTAATTTCTACAGGTGAATTAACTAGGGTGCATTAAGTATAGTCCAGGGTATTTCATATATATTTTAAAGAGGAAAAGTCTGTGAGATTGTAGCTTGTAACCTTTATTGTATTTGCGTTATTTGTAATACGCAGGCGACGCCGCGCGGTTATTTAGTCTCGAATAAAGCGAAATCTTGAGCCTAGTTTTTTTCTCTTGGGTTGACCCTCAATAATCATTGTAATTCAAGACGTTTCCGGTTTCGTTTAAGATGGCGGTCTTTCTATATTTTTTCCGTTAAAGGTTTTTTTTTGTTTAACAGGATTTTACTTCCAATAAAATGGGCTTGTAGGACGGATATAGAATTTTACATCCCGCGCCCCATACAAAAAAAATATGCAACGATAAAAACATATGATAACTACATACGCCTCAACCATGTAAAACAATGTGACCTGCATATAAATTATTTATAAAATATTTATTGCATTATTTATAGCTGCCCCCGCGGCTTCAATCGCATATTGCAAAGAACGCGGGCAAACCCGAGGAATAAAATAAAGCCTAACCACCCAAAAACTTCATTCTTTACCCATTACATACAAAATGACAAACTTATAGTTCCGCCATGTCCGTTTGTCCGTCTGTCCGTTTGCGGCTTAGCTCACCTTACCACTAGAAAACTGTAATTCGGTATGGGTATATAAATTATAAATCAATCACGCCGACAAAACAGTACAATAAAATGTAGAGATAGCTTGTTCAAAAATATTATGGGTTTCTTAAAACGTAATTTTTGTTTGAGTGACGTGTCCCCCCCCCCCCCTGCCGGCTAAATGGCTACTACTGGGGATGTGAAAAAAATCGTGGCAGTAGTAGGAACTTACATATAATGAATTTAAAAGAAAAACTATTACGGCTAAGTACGAGTAGGCATAGCTAGTTACCGAGTAATAGTGGACCAACTTAAAATGTACTAAGATAGGCCAACTTTAGTACAAATTCGGCCGACGCAACCATTTAGTGGGCGCGCGCGTGTCGATGTAACTAACATAGACAGGTAACTACGGAACCCTACACTACACTACGTGCGTGGCGGATTTTTATAATATTAGTATAGATTACTATTCTATTAACCAAGGTAGCAGATCCAGTGAAGTAGCATCGTTGTAGCGTTACGCACAGTATCGGGCCGGGCTCCAGTTTTGCGCAGATTCAGGCTTAATGCCTTAATCTTGAGGCGGTGGACGCGGGGCCTACTGTGGATACGCCTAAAATTTACTGAATAAGATGAGGCGTTTAAAACAAATTTTCATATAAACTTTATCAAACGCCAAAAATTTACTGAGGCGTTTAAAACAAATTTTCATGTAAACTTTATCAATCAATAAATAAATAAAATAAATAAATAAATATAGAGGATAATCTTACACAAATCGAGCTAGCCCCATAGTAAGCTCAATAAGGCTTGTGTTACGGGTACTAGACGACGATATATTTAATAGATATAAATACTTAAATACATAGAAAACATCCAAGACTCAGAAACAAATAATCATGCTCATCACACAAATATTTGCCCTCAATCAATCAATCAATTTATTTATATATTGCATATCACATTACAAAAAATATATGGTAGGTAAATTAACAAGGTATTCACTACAATAGATAGAGCTGAGCTAAATCGGGTTATTGTTGTTTTTAACAATTTATTGTAGTTTTGTTTTTAACTGGATATTTAGTAGTAGTAATACCCGGTGGCGACTTCTTTGTTAGATAACGTGGGGTTTTCTTGTTATCTTCGACCTCTTTTCTTGTGGATCATCTTCTAAGTATGCATTTTTTCTAAGAAAGTTTGTGATATTGTCTCTTGGCTAACAGCACACAATAATAACTGGAAATAGTTGAAAGAAAGAAAGAAAATAATTTTATTGCCACAAAAAACACAATAAGTACACAAAATTACAATAGTTACTTACATAAAACAAAAAGAGATAAACTAAATAGAAAAAAAAACAGTCAAATTTAAAAAAAAGGTGGCAAAGGGACAGTCTCAGCAGTGTGCTACAACCTCGCCATCGCGGCGGGGCTTCAGCGCTGATCTGCCCCAAGATAAGGTGGTAACGCAGAGCGACTGCTACAAACAGCGCAAAGCAACAACACAAAAAAAATACTAAAACACACAGCCAAAAACATAGTAATAATAATTAAACAAACAAAGAACTAATCAAAGTTTTAAACTGAATAAGGACGAATTTTTAAAGTCAGTGTGCTGTTTAAACAACAAGATTTTTAATTTGATTTTGATTTGGATTTTTGGTTGATTGACCCACGTACTCGTACAAGTCGGAAACCTAATAAAAAAACATAAATTAAATAAAGTTAATCAAACGTTACACACTTGAGATTGTATCGTTAATTATAAAACAATTGACGACCAAAGCACGAGACACTCGGTCCTTCGTTTTTGTAAAACACTGAATACTGGTGTAGACTCAAAATTTATTAGTACTCCAAAAGAAAGAAGGCAAAAAAATATGCCTAGTGACTTCAGATTGCTCAAAGAATTGCGAAGTTACAACATTTTTAATATTGCTTGTTAGAGAGAGAAAACGCTATACTATAGTAAAAGACAATCGTTTCATATGAAGGCGCGTTTAGCAGAAAAGAGACAGAAAAAACCCCATCTTAAAACGTTAAACACTTATTTTTTATTATTTTTTATTATTGTGTTATTGTGGGCCTTTATATGCCGCTTCGACCAGCATGTGATCTATTGTGGCAGCCCTTTGTTTATATTTCACCGTTTAGACCCGTTGCCTCTAAGAAGTTCCAGATTCTTTGGGCGGTGATATGTTGTACCTCTTCTGGGTGCACTACGTGCCGCCCTAGGTAGATACTTCTTTTGTGCATGAGTGGTCCGCAGGAGCAGAGAATATGCATTGCTGTTTCCTCCGTCTCCTGGCAGAACCTGCAAGTTGCGTTCTGTTTCATACCCATTTGAAACAGGTGCTTGTTTAATTTGCAATGTCCTGTCAGAATTCTCGTTACTGCGCAGGTTTTGTGCCTTCTGAGTTGCAGTAGCTCTTTAGACAGTTTGTTATTGTATCCTTTAATCAAGGCTTTAGCATGTTTTTGTCCTTTGGCGAACTTCCACAGCTTTATTGCCTCTGATTTTTCTGTGTTGTGTAGCAGAGAATATGCTTTCCGTTTTGTGATACCACAGAACGGTTCTGGGCCGACCAGGGTTGTGTCCGCGCCCTTCGTTGCAAGTTCATCTGCTTTTTCATTCCCAACTATGTCGGAATGTCCTGGTACCCATCTAAGTATGACTTTTTTGGTATTGGCCAGGGTGTTTAAATTGTTTTTACAGTTCTGGACTAGTTTAGAGTAGGACTCTAGGGATTCCAGTGCCAGCAGAGCAGCTTGGCTGTCTGAGTTGATGTAGATGTATTGGTTTCTTAGGTTTCTCTCAAGATTGATCTCCACGCATTTATTTATTGCGAAGAGTTCAGCCTGATAGATTGAGGCCTCTTTCCCCATGCTGACGCTAGCTTTGAGCTTCGGCCTCTCACCGTAGATACCGCATCCAACATCATCACCCTTTTTTTATCCATCCGTGTACCACACGTGGCTTCCCTCCTTAAAGTCCATTTGGTCGTTTAGCCATTTGTCTCTCGGAGGTATTTCCACTGTGAACAGTTTGGTGAATTTGCATTCCACGTAAGTGTCGTCACTGGGCATGCTTAGTTTTTTGTTATCAAAGACAAGGGCCTCTAGTTTGGTAAGCACTTGAGAGCGCCATTTTGGCCTTGTTAGTGTGCATATCCTATAGATGCACTGCTTCGCCTCCTTTTGCACATGCAGGTGGAGTGGCGTTAGATCGAGCAGTGCATCCAAGGCTGCCCCCGGTGTTGAGCATAAAGCTCCTGTTGCTGTTAAGCAAGCTGTACGCTGTAGATTGCTTAACTTTGTGATGGCTGTCTTTTGGTTGGCTTTGTTACACCATACTGCTGAGGCGTATGTGATTATAGGCCTCACTACCGCTGTGTAAAGCCACAAAGCAATTTTGGGTCTTATGCCCCATCTTGCTCCTGCCATTCGACAGCAAGTCCACATGGCCATTTTTGCTTTGTGTATTATGCTATTCAAATGAGCGTTCCAAGTTAGCCTTTGGTCAAAGGTAACCCCTAGGTACTTGACCTCATTTGAGTATGTTATTTCCTGTCCATTCAGTTTTAGCTTGGCGAGCTTGTCTAGTTTCCTTTTTTTTGTAAAGGGCACTAGTACTGTTTTGCTCGCATTGATGGACAGGTCATTCTCTTTGCACCATTTATTTATGGTGTTAAGCGCTCCTTGCATTAAGTTCGAGATTGTGTGGAGGCACGGACCTTTGATTATGACTACAAGGTCGTTGGCATATCCTTGTGTGTCATAGTCTAGGTCCTTCATAGTTGCTAGGAGTTGGTCCACTGCTAGGGTCCATAGTAGTGGGGATAGTACGCCTCCTTGTGGACATCCTCTTGTGGTGTAGAATGTATGCTCAATTGCATTGAGGGTCAGAGTGACTATTCTATTTGAAAGCATGCTCTGGATCCATCTGATGGTGCTTTCGTCCACGCCCTTTGATGCCAATCCCTTGAGGATAGTTTCTGTGGGTGTGTTGTCGAAGGCACCCTCGATGTCAAGGAAAGCACATAGAGCTGTTTGCTTGTCCTCTAGGGTTTTTGTACTTTGTCGACCAGATCAAGTAGTGCAGTTTCCGTAGATTTCCCCTTTTGGTAAGCATGTTGGCTCAGACTCAGTGGTCTGGCTACCAGATATTTCGCTCTAATGTGCTGATCAATGACTCTTTCCATCGTTTTAAGTAAGAACGATGATAGACTAATTGGTCTGAAGGATTTAGGCTGTGAGTAGTCCTTTTTCCCTGCTTTTGGTATGAAGCGTACCTTGACTCTAGTCCATTGTTCTGGTATGGTCCTCCAAGCAAAGCTAGCTCGGAATATTCTTACCAGGTGCGGAGTGATTAGGTTTTGTCCTTGCTGTAGTAATGCAGGAAAGATACCATCTTCTCCCGCCGGTTTAAATGGTTTCAATTTTTTCAGTGCCCATGTAACTTGGTTTGGTCTGAAGATATTTGCAGCCAAATTCCAGTCGTTGTTGTGTGCCCTCCGGGCTTGTGTGCTCCTTTGGGTGCATAACTGAATATCACTGGTGGGGTACGAACACTTATAACTTTGTGATTATTTAACCTATTGCGTAGCTTTATTCTTCATTTGACTACACTTTTAAACCTTTTTCGAGAAAATATAGTATTATCGATTATTTTATTTAGTGTCTACACCCCAATTATTGCCGTTTCCTACGAAGCGTGAGTTTATATAAGGAAAATATACGTTTATTTTAAACAAGCATAAAGAGTTCATACAACTGTATCGCGACTATGGAATTGAAACTGAAAAAAAACTTACGTTTGCAGCATATCACCCGGAGTATGATTTTGAATCGAAATAGACTGTTAAAGTCATATCCCTTCCTTTCGGCTTTTCCGTAGTCGGGTAAAAAGAAGATGTCTTATCCCCTCAAAACTAACGCATTACCTTCAAGGTGTCCCCCCAGAATTCCCTCGCCCGCCGAGGAATTATTATTATGCGAATAAATACTCCAAATGTCACGCGTAAATGTGTCCCCGCCTTAAGGTGACAAATGCCCTTCGATTCCGTCGGATAGTCGGGGAAAGGTTATGCGTTTAACTTAAGGGGGAGTTTTGCTTAAGTGTTTATAGAATGAGGTGGGGGTTTCTTGGTGCTGTTTATGCGATGGTTGTTTTTTTAATTATTATTATAAGAATAAGAATAAGAATAACTTTATTTTACAAACGACACTGTTACATAATAGAAAAGCGATATCCGCTGAGTCCGAAACTAGGCTGAGCCTGTATCTTGGAACTCATGGAGTTATCAGTTACACCTGTTATCTATAATTAGTTATAATTAGCTACGTGACAGAAGTTGTGTTAAAAATCAAGACAGTCATTAATTTATTACTTTAAAACATTAAAACGCTAAACTTATATAATATATATATCTTAATTTATTAATAAACAAGCAGGCAGGTAAGCGAATGTGTGTGTGTGTGTGTGTGTGTGTGTGTGTGTGTGTGTGTGTGTGTGTGTGTGTGTGTGTGTGTGTGTGTGTGTGTGTGTGTGTGTGTGTGTGTGTGTGTGTGTGTGTGTGTGTGTGTGTGTGTGTGCATGTGTGTGTATGTGTGTTTGTCCTATAAGTATTTATGTGAGTGCGAGTAACATACCTACTAAATAAGTGTGAGACTCCTAAATACACGGTCGTAGGAGACCTTCAGTATCATTATTATAAGATCCGACTCCGTCCGCGTGGAACTCGTTTATATCGTAGCACCATACAAATTTTCATCCCCATTTTCACCCCCTCTGAGGATGGTTTCCAGGATAAAAACTATCCTATGTCCTTCGCCGGGATTCAAACTATCTTCCATACCAAATTTCATCTCAATCGGTTCAGCGGTTTAAGCATGAAGATGTAACAGACTGACAGACAGACACACTTTCGCATTTATAATATTAGTATGGATATGGATTAAGTGATATACACCAACCGTTACAGTAACATGCTGTGGCACGCGACTCGCTCACTTAAAAAACTCGTCTGTTAAAATCCGTCTTATAGTTTTGATGTTGCTATTGAAAACGTCAATATCCTGCTCCTTTGTTAGTTCATTAGTGTTTATTTGAGTGTACAGTCAACATTATTTAGAGTCCCCAGCACGGTCGACTCAAGTCAACTCTCAATACAAACGGAGTGTGTTGCTGAAAACATGAAACTTTTTATAAATCATCCACCACATAGAAAGAAAGAAGACAATTATTCACTACACAAAAGACACACAGAGACAAAGGGAATAGAAATAGAAATACAATACAATTGACACAAAATGTGTGTGTCTTCACAGCAGTGAATCGGTCGCTCAGCATTATGCCGAGGTGTCAGACAGACACCTACAGCGCTGATTTTCAGACAGACATAGAGGTCGGAAACTACTTTTAAGTCGTATCTGTTGCTATAAACTACATATAATACAAAAAAGATAAAACAATTAGAGACTTTGTACGGAAAACGTTCTACTCGCTCTATTTTTTTCTATTTTAATTTCTAGTAACAGAAATGATTTTTTCAACCTATATATGGAGGATCCCATTGTATAAACAAGGTTTCATTTTATTCCAGCTTGTCGTTGAATGAAAACCGTTTGTATGGAGAGCCGAGCGTGCAGCCGACCCTTAAGAGGAAATACACCGGCCGTTTTTCCATAGAAACGTAGTCCCCTGTTTTCTCCCTGGATAATGGCAGTAGAGCAATCATTTTTTTTCCATAAATCTATGGCTACTATTGACATGTTCCTATGTTTTCCTTTTTGATATCAACCTCCAAAAACCTAAAAAAAATGCCAGATTTTCCGCTATGTTCAAACCTCCAGAAAACAATTTTGACTAGATTATTAAACATAGAAACACGGCCAAAGCCTTTCTTTGATTTTTAATAAAAAAATAGTTAAATAGGTGAAATAGTTAAGTAGGAGTTTTGGAGAAGAAATCAAGGGACTACGAAACGTTGATTTTATGTAATTTTAATTGGTATTTTCAGTCCAAGCTGCAGTTGTCTCTATCGCGCTCTGCGGCGGGAGGCTTGTGGTTGGCGCGACAGCAATATATTTTACAAATAACTATTTCTCAATTATCTTCACCTTACATAGTGTTTCCTCTTAAGTATTCTTATTTTTATTATATTTACTAGCTTTCGCCCGCGACTTCGTCTGCTTCGACCCGGGATAAAAAAACTATCCCACATTTTAATCCCGGCTATAAACTATCTTCGTGCAAAATTTTATTCGAATCGGTTGAGCCACTTAAGCGTGATTGAGTAACAAATGTCCAAACATCTAATTCTAGTAGGAAATAGTAGGATGTTCAATGTGTTTTGCGTTTTCTTCCGAAATGTAAGCCAGCACATCTATCATGCGACGGCCGCGACATACCCTCGATTTTTCTCGCACTATATCTCTTGTTCTAAGTGTTCTAATAAGAAAGAGACGGATAGTGCGAGAAAAATCGAGAGAGAGCTCGCGCGCCGTCGCATGATAGCCGTGCAGATTCATACTTATCTGACGTGACAGTGTTTGACTCGCTCTGACGTCAGACACAAAAGAAGCCGTAACGACAGAGCGCATTAGATGAATGTGAACTTACTGTTCTATAGGTATTTAGTACAGGTACAAACCTATATCGTTCTGTCACGTCACGACACGATTTATATGATATAGTTTGTTTCAGTTAAAATGCCGAAAATGCACTAAGCCTTGGATTTTTACAACTTCTTTTGTTGCTAATAAAAGGGAAAGATAACAAAGAGACGTAATAAAACTAACCAGTGTGGCACGTGTACTGGTGGAGTAGCCACTGATTGTCCTATTGTTTATTCTCAGTATGCTTGGGGCCTACCAACCCTTCTTGAAGATATGTACTATGAAACAATAGATGTCGGTACTGGTTGGTTTTAAGTATTTTTTGCCATCTAAATTACAACAACCTACACCTAACTATGATTATTGCATAATTTAAAATGTATTATTTCAAGTAAAGATTGTTTTAATACAAATTTTATTTCTATCACAAAAATATTTATTCCTCTTTCCAGAATATTTTAGGTTTGCTCTTTTGTGGCCCTTGCCCAAGTCAAGAGCTATAAAACCGTTGAACTCTTATCCGCATACATGGCGTCTCTTCTTATATGATTTCATGCAATCAAAACATTTTATAATATGGAAGCCCCTAATTATTTGCCCACAGGACAGACTTTTGTTTTACTCAATCTGTCAGACCTATTATTTGAATATCTCTACTACAACTTGAAAACCGCATTCAAATCGGTCCATCCGTTTGGGAGCTACCATACTACAGACAGATACACAGATACACAGACACGTTAAACTTATAACACCCCTCTCTTTGCGTCGGGGGTTAAAAATTAACCGTCGGGAGCCCACCAACAACAAACTTAAGAAATAGCAAAATTTCCAAGAGGTAAATATATAAATCCAACTCTAAGCCTAATTCACTGCCAGTCGAAATCCTGACTGAGTGCAACAAAAAACTCAACATATATCCTAAGATATTGGCGCTGTTGACATATTTACGGCCTCCTCGACTATTAAGTAGTGATTTAGTGTCTCGTATCGGGATGGATACGTTTTTATCGCGCCCATATATCGAGTGGGACTCTACTCCATTATACGCTATTGTGAGGGTTGTGGTTTCATTTTTGAGTTCTGACATCTACGGAAAGTTAAATATGTTGGCGGTTTGTTAAGCAGGCTTTAAATAACCAATAATCTAACAAAAGACAATCAAGTCTAAAGCTAAGCTCTAAAATTGCAGTAATAAGTATATAACGTCCGAAAATATAAAAGTAAATCCTGTCACATGCAACCAAAAATCTACCTCATAGTGACAGCATTAAGTCGGTTTTGATTGCGTTTATTTGACAGAATCTACTCTTACAGTTTCGGATATCTAGAGTATAATAAAATACCGATGTACCAGTAAGCCCAAGAAATCGGTTTGCCTCTTTATTTCTTTATTATTTGTAGATATATTTAAGTTCCAAAGTGGTAGACCACTTAACTGTCTTACTGGAGATACATCATCATCATCATCATATCAGCCGAAAGACGTCCACTGCTGGACATATACCTCCCCCAAAGAGTGCCAGAGACCGGTCCTGCGCCACCCGCATCCAGCGGACTCCAGCAACCTTTACCAGCCCATCAGTCCACCTTGCGGGTGGCCTACCCACGCCGCGCCTTCCGGTACGTGAAGATCATATTCTGGAGATACATGGTGTTATAATTTACACAAAATACTTTTTTTCATGTTCGTGTGCTTCATCACAACCCGTAGATAAGGGCATAGGAGAATTAGAGACCAATATTTTTCACATGCAGAACTTAAAATAAATACACGTAACACTAATTAAAGTCTCGTTCTCAGTACACACAGAAATACTCCAGTGACCTAAACTTACAGTAACAGGAGGACACACAACTTTTAATATTCTTTGTCTGCATGACCCTTGATGCTTCCAAGAGCAGAGAAAATTTTGGCTACAGCGACTGATTTAATATACGGAAAGTAAGGGTAAGTTGCATCAAACCGTCTACAATCGTAAGCGGTGTTCGTGAAAATCTGGAACGTTTGACAAGTTCCTATGGGATGACAGCGGCCAGCGCCATATTTAACGTTGATCGTCCCGAATAATCCGTCTCTCTTTTAGTAGAAAACTTAGACTTGTGATAGCCGTGCTGTCGGCATCAAGTTTGTAGGGAAACAGAAACAAGCGACGTCACAATTTTCTATCAAACAGTCGCGTGGCCTGACTGCGGCGGTCAATAGTAAACTTCTCATTGCCAAAATTACTGACCGCCAATGCACGCTGCGCCAGTGATTTAGGCCCTAATTGGTCTTTGTGACATTGAGAAGACATGTGACATGAAGAAAGCAAAACTAAGATAGTGTTATGTTTTCCTAGAAACTTATTTTTGTCAACTACCGTTTACCGTCCCAACCATGCCATGTACATACCCATAGACCTCCTTGTATATTATCTGCTTTTGACTGCATCTTATACCTTTCTTCAAACTTCTTAACTCCCTCAAAATTAATAAGTCCGCCATGATAGCTAACAATGCACAAAACTAATTAAATTCAAGTTAACAAAAAAGCGAATCGCGTCAAATTGACCGTAAAATTGGAAAGAAAAACAATGGGGGTCTGCCGATAGCGCTGGACTTAAATTAAAATTAAGTCGAGTCGTTTCGACGAACCCTTTACGGGGTGCACACGGGTGCATACTTTATTTTTAAACGCAGCCGTTAAACTAAAGAGGGGTGACGATCAATTGTAATTGTCAATGTATTTACGCTAGGCCCGAATCAAGCCTGAAACACACTGGCGCGGCCTGAGCTTGATAGCATAATAGATGACCAAATTACTATTGACCGCCACTGCAGGCCGCGCCAGTCTGTGAAAGATTTAAGACTCTCATAGACTGGCGCGGCCTGGCGGTCAATAGTAAACTTGTCATTAGCTGTCAAATGTACTATTGGCCGCCACTGCAGGCCGCGTTGATGTGATTCAGGCCTTAAGATATTGTGACAGACAATTCAATTGCTTCTCGAGATCAAAACTCGAGAGAGAAAGATAATGCCTGCGTCTGTCATGCCCAACAATGATCCAAATATTTTTTAAATTTTCCACTTTGATCGATGTCTAAAATAGATCATACGGTCTGTTTGTTGGTAAACATATTATTATAGGGTATCCTATGCATGCTGACGATTCTAGAAGCTTCTAGAAGCTCATGAGTGCGTTGCGATTTTTTTGAGGATTCGTTGCGTTGATAGCTACAGATGAACACGGGTCCCTTAATCTCAACACCACAGACCCTCGGGAGCTCTGGTTCCACCAGGAACTCGTGGGTGGTGATGTGTTTTTAACACATACCTACAGAGGAAGTACTTAGTGGTATCATTATGGTGGCGCTCTTCTCTCAAGTGGAGGTGGAGCAGAACAAAATTATAGACGCGTGTGTTTCCACGGGACGGTTAACTCTTAAACTTTCGCTAAGGTATGAATATTTACGAAAGCATTAATGATTTTTTAACTTCCCTCAGCTTAAGAGGCTTTCTTCGCAGTACGAATGACTCGAGTTTAAGTTTTGCAGACGTTTGAGTGGTTCCCGATAAAACGGGCCTTTAATTATCTTGAGATACGCTTTTTTACGGAAAAAGTTTTCTAATTATGTGTAGTTTTACATAGGAATACTCGTCCATAAATGTTTCAGTACGTGTGTTTTGGATACGTATTCCAGAAAATGACTATTTCAATATTTCTATTTCATGAAATTTTCATTTTCGATGTGCTTCTATTGTTTTTATTTGCTAAAATCAAGCCAAGGTCCCAATCATCGAAACTGACCCAGTAGGTACTTGACACCTTCAAGCAAACTTTCACTCTCAACGGGCGCCTACACCTTACGCACATTCCGCTACATACGGGGAAAACGCTACAAGCGCAACCTGTTTCGATTCTTGGCAGTGAATGTGTTAATAGGTACAGGTGTTAATAGTGAAAGTGTTTATCGCTCATCGTGCGCATGCTTCGTTCCGTTTTCAATTGAGGGCCATGCCGGTCAGCTCGGCAGTGAAAATGGCCCTCAAATGGTCTCGCTAAAAGACCAGCGCTGGCTCGGGAGCCAGCATTATACCGAGGCGACCATTTCGTGACAAACTGCTTAGCTTTGTTAGTTTTAGGTATATGTTTTTTGCTTTTGTTTTTCGTTTAATACTTTGTGTTTGTCACGAATAAATAGTCATTTGTTTTTTTTTAATTTTTATTAATAGGTGATAAAACAGTGTGACTATATTGGAATTAATGTATAAAATATTGAGATGGAACGTTTACCTTAAGAGGCTCCCATACGGCAATGACCTTCGATCTGAATCCCTTAGTTTTCAAATGTTTTCTGTAGCTTATTATATTAACATCAACGGCTTTAAGCAATATAGTATCCCATATTTACTTCAAAGTTCATTGTTTTCGAGATATTTGGCCTGTTGAACAATTTTAGACCAAGAAACTGGTTTTCTGGCCATAACTTTTGTGTTTAATTGGTTTAAAATGAAAACCCTAGACCAGTTTTTAGAGACGTCACAGACGAACCCAAATATGTAGATTTCGTTTATGTTAGATCCTTCCCGTCAATAGAGATACGAATTAAGTGTTTTTTTGACAATCTAAAAAAAACATACAAAATTAAATAATCATTTGTTTCAAAATCCGGTAGACGAAAATGGAGATAAAAGATTGAAGAACCATAGCTGTTTAATTTATAATTCTATCTGTAGTGCAAAAGTGATTAAAAACTGGTCAAAAATCGATGTAAACCACGGGTAACCCCTTAAATAACCATTTTGTGTATGTTTGCTGCGGCTAATAAGTTTAAGTTTGTTATTTCCATTTATTTTACTGACATTCAAACTTTCGATCAAAAGCAATTTAATTAGTCCACATGGATAGATACCTAGGAATCTATTCGACTGCGACACAAACGAGTCCGTAACAAATGCAAAACAGATTCCAATCGCATACTTTGCCCCAATAGACCCCTTATTCAAATTTTTTATCGCACAAACGTGTACTAAAATATAGCCGGACAATCACATGTCCGAATAGCAGCGCAGGGCCTATCTAAGACATACAAATTTCATTCCAATTTTATATCAAACTAACTGACGCAGGCAACCCGCGTGTTAAAACATTTATACAAGGCAACAACAGGCGGTATTATCGGTAAAGAGCGATCTCTTACAGACAAACTTTGGGTAGCAGAAAGAGTGGTACATATACATGTTTTAATTAATACGATATATATTATAAATATACATACAATTACACACCTATATATAAAAGGTAATCAAAGGAGCGTCAAGAAATGTACATAGTTTTAAAGCGTTTTTAAAAACTGGAAGTGAATAAGCACATCTTAAATCCAACGGCAGTAAACATAAAACACCCAGCGTCTGTCAGTGTCACAAAAATAAATAAATAATAATAAATAATTATTAACAATTTTGACATGTAATACTGAAGTATTATGAATAAAATATGATTATGATAATTGTTTGGTAGCAGAGCCGTAGATTCTTACGGCCGTATTCATAAACGTACTACAAGCCAGTTTTAACTAAAATGGCGTTAAAATTCGTTTGTCCTTATCTGTCACTTTGACATTTGTGTTCGTAAGAAAGGGACAGAGCACATTTTATTTAGCAGAGGCATTTTAAGTTTTATGAATAGGGGGGTTAGTGTTTCTGTTCTCTATTTTCGTCTGTATATATATATGTAGGTATTTATCTTTGTATGTATTTTTATTTATTTGTCTAATGTTTAATGTGTGTTTATGTCTGTAGTTGCACCCACCGCCCACAATTTGTCTGCTTTGCCCAAAGGTTGACTGGTAGAGAATGCTTACGGCATTAAGTCCGCCTTTTGTACGATAAGTTGATATTTTGTGCAATAAAGATTAAATAAATAAATAAGTATTTGGGGACAATCTTTCATAAATCGATCTAGTCCCAATACTGACTGGGATTCGAACCTGGGACCTCCGGCTTCGTAGGCAGGGTGACTAGCAACTAGGCTTTACAGGTCGTAACAAATAAATTAGTACCTATGTTTGTGTTGTCTAACTCGTTTTGCACAAAGAAAAAATTTAAATGCAAAATGTAAGTGTTTGATTGATCCCTAGGTTAAAAGTACTTTATGACGGACTGACGGCTGATATCGGCAGCCGCAGTCGCATTCGCCCCGTTATGCGACTTTATGTGGCGTTTCTACTGGCCCCGGATTTGTCTGCGAGCTAAATGGGGTAATGTAGACAGATTAATCTTTAGTGTGGAATTTAAGCGGTATTTGAACGTGATTGGTCAAGCGGTAAAATTTTCTGACAGTAAACTTAGTAGTGTAATCAAAAAACATGTTAATCGATTTTTGTAAACATTTTTTTACACTTTCAGTGTCAGGTGCCAGCCAGGTGGGCGCTCTACTCGCAGGCGCTTTCTTCTACAAACGGTTTTTAGCATTTTATCGGCTACCAGCTCATCGCTACGAAATTGTTGGCACTGAATGTGACTAAAAAGTACTACGTTATACTTAACCCATTGGTGACGAAAGATTCACATCTGAGTGTTACCTCTACGTGCGACTTCGCTACAGAGCGTAAAAACGCTGCTACGCGCTACAGCTACGGCTAAACAAATGCGTACTATATTTCACCATACTATTATCTACAAGCAGCATTTAATATAATAAAATAGAGTTACCTTGGTAGCGGCTCTCAAGTCTTATTTTAAAAACTTTGACAAAGCACTTTATTAAGTTACTTCACTATCCAATTTAACACAATACATACTCCCATTCCATACCGTAGCTTATCCCGAACTCATTCTAATTTCGTAGTACTGCTACGCCGTAGCAAACAACAATTATATTTAATTTGCTTTATTGCAAAAGAGGAAATACGACAAATTAGTAATAAGTACCTACAGACAAAGAATGCGCCGAGTTTGATACTACGTTCAAATCAAGCGCATACACATTAAATATAACGGTCGAGGTCTGCGCCTTGAGATGGACTCGGCAGAATAACGTGGATACGACTTTATTCGTTTAAATATGGATTTTATTTCAATTCAACACTAAGTGCTTAGTACAATGCTTAACGAGATACCTACTTGCAAATCAGACTCGCCTCACGTGCAGCAACAGTTGTTGGATGTCCTTTTTGTTGTGGTTTCTGTCGATCATTTCGTACAATAATGTAATAATAATAATAATCATCATTTTATTTCGGATTAAATCCAAATTTGGTTAATTACAATAATAATAATATCGTGCTGACAGATCGATCGAAACGCCAGGCAGTGCTCGTCGTTGGCGACGAGCACTGCCAAGAGGTTCAAGAGGTTCTCGTCATGGGGGATGGTGATGTCACCATCCCCCATGACGAGAACCTCTTGAAGGCCGAGAAGGACAAAGCCAGCAAGTACCTAGACCTGGCTCACGAGGTAACCGCCATGTGGGATGTTGATTCGACGATCATCGTCCCGATAGTCGTTTTGGCGAACGGTTTAATAGCGAAGAGTCTCGACCATCATCTCAAGAGACTATCTATATATCACTAGATGGTTGAATCAAGGGTCAGATACAGAAGGCGGTACTCCTGGATACTGCGCGGATAGTCAGGAGGTTCCTGTCTCTGGCGCCCTGACCACCGGCAGCTTAGGCCCCGCCTCGCTGCCGGCGGTACCCTAGGTTAGGTTTTTATAATGATTTTATGTTTTGTATGTATAGTTTTATATTTTACTTGTTATATAGTTATTGTAAAAATCTAGCCTAAGATGAAAAATTAATAAAGAGAATAATAATGTAATATAGTTATAATATAATATAGTATTCATCATCATGATTAGCCTATATACGCCCCACAGCTCGGCGCAGGGCTCCTCTAATGGATGAGAGGGAATAGGCCTGAATTCCAACGTATTAATAAAGTCCTTGAATGTAGCCAATCTTTTTTTAAAGCTCTCTGGAAGCATGGCGAAAACATGGAGGATTAACTCTCTCTAAGACCTCCAAGATTAGTTATAGAGTATTAAGGTTGCAGTAGCAGAATTATATGCTCTATATATCTTGTGGAACGAGCGAGCGAAGCGAACGAAGTTGTCTGCTTCAGCTTGGGCCAAAACTCTTTTGTATGTCCGGCTCCTGTCCTGTCCGGCTGTTCTCCTCTACAGGTCGCATTTTTCAACGACAGTCGGTTGAGAAATGCGTCCTATGAAATATTGTGAGCAGATTAGCTAGGTATAAAGTACAAGGTGGTAGTGGCAGAATAACATACGAGTATGATCTTGTCGGTCGAAAAAGGATAACTTGCCGGAGAATTAAAAAAAAGTCAGGAACACAATTTTTTATACGTTTTTTCGGTCATATCCAAGTTCTGCCTCACCCACGGCGCGGCCGCGCCAACAAATTCCGCGCTCATTTGTTTTTTATTCATCTCCGCAGCGTAATCGAAAGTATAAATTCCGCCTCACGGCGCGATAACGCGCCTTGTTAACCGGTAATAACCGGAATAAACTTGAATTAACTGCACTGCAAGTTTTTATTTAATTAGCCACTCGGCTTAGAAATGTGCTGAGCTGGTGTGCATAGGGTACGAGGGAATATTCATCTTGAATTTTTAAACAGTTGTATCATAAACGTACCTGAATCAAACCTATTTAAGCTAAAATGCCTCTAAAATTGTTTCGCTTTGACGGTGAGAAAGGAACTAAACACGTTTCAGCTAACAAAGGTTTGTTAGGTTTTATGAATGTGTGTTATGCTCCTTTTTTCTTCATCACCAAGAGGTGAACCCAGAGTTTACGCGAATAAGGTAAATGTTATTACAATAGTTGACACTTTAAATCTCAATTCATAGCTAAAACAAAAATACTAAAAATTAAGACGTCAATAATTGGGACGTTTACATTATATAGGTCAGGTAGAGAAAGCAGAACTTATTTTACAAAAAGCGGACTGTTAAGTGCCTTAACACATTCAGCACTAAGAATCGCCACGTGCTACGCTGAAAGTCAATCCCGTGGTTTTCCCATTTAGTAGCGGAAAGCACCTACGGCATGGGCTCCCGCCAGGCGGGTTCCTGGCAGTGAATGTGGTAAGAATTCCTTGCGAGTAACCTTTGGGCAAAGCAGATTGTGGACGGTGCAACTCAAATAAAAACACACTGTACGTATAATTCTTCTCTGTATAATATTTTATTTAAATTACCTATGCGTCCAATACATAATGTAAATTAACCTCGTATGGCATTATTAGCACAACCGGCACTAATGAGCGTTATTCTAATTGCCATCATTATCGCGGGATGCAGTTTTAATTCCGCCATTTTCGCGCGAGCCTAATGACTGTAACTGATGGTTTTTTGATAATCACCATACGATTATTTGGTTCGCACATACGTACTGCAAACAGGTCACTAGAAGGGCGTTAAGTATGAATGTGGAGGGTTGTAAGAGAAGAGGTAGACCAAGAAAAAGGTGGATTGGACAGCGTGAGAGACGGTATGAAAAAAAAGGACAAGCAAATGATGATAGGTACTTGTGTAACCCTTTACGGAAATAGATACTGGCAGTTAATAAGTTTGAATTTGGAATAGTAACCGTCTCTGTTTGATCGAGAAATAAATGACGGCTTAAAATTTACTTCAGAATTGTAGACTGTAGAAGACGCAAGCTGTTGTATAGTTAATACTACGGCACTACACTAATGTGTAGTGCCGTAATACAAACAAATGTGAAAACCTCGGAACCCCGTTCCGTTGTTTAGATTTTCGTGACTTGTTTCGATTTAATTATTAAAAGATGAATTCTCGCATCTCGTTTTCACGAAAAATAACCGAGTTGCTTACGCGGGGCGTGTTTTACAACAGTCGAGTCTCCTCAAAGTGCATTCCTAAGCACGGAAGCGCTGTTTTGGTAACGTCTTAAAGGGTTCACCCGTCAAAAAACTGACCGCGGTTAACGAAGGTACTCCATTGCCATCACAGCTTCGCAAGTGCTGCTAAGTGATCGAACGTTCTAGTAACGTATGTAATGAAATGTAATGTAATCAACAGTCTGTGCAACAAAAAGTGCACATAACAGAATGCGTCGGCGCTGTCACAGCAGTAAACGACGCGGCCACTCGGGGCCGCACGCCCTAACTCGTCCCCGTGCGGTTTGCTGTGGATGAGAAGGGATTATATAGAGTGGTTAAAACGACGTTTCGTTTCTATTTTAAAGCTGTTAAAGATATTTCGAGTCATTTTCACGTGGCAATCATCGTTACAGGCGCACAGCGCAGCAGTAAGTGTAAGGCCTGAGTGGACGCCCCGCCCAGAGCGGGGCGTCGAGCGTCCATATAAATTGGATTCGTTTTATATGGACGCTGCACGCCCCGCTCTGAGCAGGGCGTCCACTCAGGCCTTGTACTTACAAACGCACCTTTGCGCGCGGCAATGCCTGCGTGTAAGTCGCGTGCAAAAGATAAGATGAGCAGGACGGGGTGCACTCCCCATTTTGAAGTGAAACAACGACAAATTTAGCGGCATTTTAACCCATTCAGCGCCAATCACGACTCACAAACGTCAGAGCGCTACAGACTCCTTGTTTTCGTTACATATGGCTGTTAAGCGCTTTTCGCTACATACATGTAGATATTAACACATTCAGTGCCAAAGATTATGTAGTACCTAAAGAGCACGTAAGCAATAACATGGGGAACAAAAGTATCTAGAGGAAAGCGCCGTCCAACAGAGCGCCCACCTAACGGGTTCCTTACACTGAAAGTTTTAAGATGCTGCTAGTGAGCCACACAAGATGCGTATGCGCATCTGGTGTGCCCCGGCCTATAGGCGTAGCGAGCGTATTCTGGCGGTGAAAGAGTTAATAAGTTTATAGTCAACACATTTGCAGTTGAACTTGAAACATAAATGCGTTTTACAGAATTTAAAGTTTATTTTGCATACTCAAGAGAGATTTAGTTCAGTCGACGTCAAAGTAGAGAACATGTATATTTTCTCTGTTCTAAGTGAAATGTTAATTTCTTCAGAGATAAATGAAGTTATTTAACCACAAAGGCTGCGCAAGTGGTATCAACCTCTCCACGATTTCCCGATAGCCTGACCAATTAAAACAAGCCAAGTCGACGTCGGCCATCTTAAATCTGCGCGGGCATATTGGCAATATGTGCCGACTGCCGATTTAGGGTTACTGCTACTGTGCGTGTTTGTGTGATTGCAGTGTGCAATATACTCTAGCAGACGAGGCGTCCATAGAACTTGATTTCCACTGGCCAACATGTATTAACCTACCTGTGTTGTTGGTTCCGGGGCTACTACCGAATCCTACACCAGAGTTGACGCAACGGAGCCACGCTGTGTCGTCGCCTAAATAATGCATACATACATACATACATACATTCACGCCTTTATTCCCAAAAGGGGTAGGAGCACATGAAACTTATGTTCCAGCGCCACTTTTAGCATAACTGTGGGTATAAAAGATCGACAAATTGTGATATTGCAGTGATAGGTTGCTAGCCCACAGCCCACAACACACTTCAACCCTGCTCCCAGCTCCTGCTAAATAATGTTTTTTAATTATAAGAATATTTAATAATAATAATATTTAATCATATTTTAACGGACAATCTTACACAAACCAATCTAGTCCGAAACTAAGCAAAGCATGTAATATGGGTAATATATATATGGGTAATAATATAATAGAAGCAAAGCTTGTAAGATGTTGTTTTCTCTTTTTTATGTGGATTTATGGGCATGTATGTGTTGTTGTCATTAATAAATGTTATTCTATTCTATTCTATTCTATTCTATTCTATTCATAGTGCCCATTCCATATACTAGTACAGCGTGGAGCACTTATACGTTTACCTTACATACCAATCACTTAAACAAGTTGAAATTATGATATACGTTTTTAAGCGAAAACGAAATTATAACAATTGCTTTTATACCAATAAACACAGCACAAGCAGTTTAACATCACCGTGAAAGAAAATAATGCTTTGTTGATTTTGACTGGTGAAATCTTATTTTATTTACTTAATTTTATTATTTACTTTATTTAATTTTCATTTAAAGTTTAATTTATTTAATTTAAAATCGATTTCTACTGTATTTGATGTGACATTTAATTCTCAATTCATTCAATTCTCTAAGGACTAATTAATTTCATTTATGTTGTTTTAATTTTTAATTTTTAATTCTGAGAACTTGGATTCGTTGACATTTAGCAATTAATAATATTTCACCTGTTGACATTAACGATTTTATAATTTATTTCCAATATCTAATTTTAATTTTAATTGTATGATTCTATTTTATGTTTAATGATGCGCCGGTCCTGTTCTTTCTCTTCATAAATAATTTGAATTTACCCACTACTAACATTAATTAATTTAAGTCTGTACCTACTAACAACTATATGGGCCACGGCCTGAAATAAACGTTTATTTAATTTAATTTAATTTAATTTAATGCTAAGTAGGGAACGGGAAAAACGCTTTTGAATAAAAAATTTATACAAAAAAAAATCTTTCTATTTGAAATTCTTCGAAGGTATTTTACACTTCAGCATTTCATCACATAAATTAAACCCATCGAATACCTTTACGAGGACGAATTCCAGCATTTTTTTTTAAGTGCCCTATATTTTTGACCTAAGCATTAACAAGCTATCTAAAGGCGATGAAGCTCAACCTCTCTCAAGCCCTTTAACCAAGTATAAGTTGTCTATGGTGAAGGTACGATGACATGCATGATACAGCGAAGGTGCGCCGCGTAAATTTGCCTCTGCCTAATTAACGTCAATAATTTGATCGTTCAGGCTCGACGCCGCGTAAACTAACGGCGATGCGGTACTATGCGCTCTCGAACGAACTTTATAAATCATCATCCCATTAGTATTATTCCCGGTTGTGGCCTAAAGGAGCCCGGGGTCCGCTCTGACACCTAATCCCAAAATTTGGCATAGGCACTAGTTTTACGAAAGCGAATGCCATCTGACCTTCCAACCCAGACGCAAAACTAGACCTTACTGGGATAAGATCGGTTTCCTTACGATGTTTTCCTTAACCGAAAAGCTAACGGTAGATATTCCGTACGTTCCCAAAAACTTCAGTAAGTCTACGATTTTTAATATCGGATAAATGGTTCCGAAGATTACCAAGGATACAAACTTACAAAACTACAATTTCACAGACTTTTCTCTTTTCATAATAGTATAGATAAAAGAATCGTAAGAAATTAAGAGATAAAGCTCTAGATAAACTGCAAATCCTTCTGATAAAATGTTATACGTTGCCCTGCCTCCAAATACACTTTTCCATACTAAGAATGGGAAGAAAGTCAGTCACGACATAACTGGAGACAGAGGAGGTGGTATTTGTGAGCTGGGTTTCCGCAACTCGACGCCATTAGTGCGCCTATTTTGCGTATATAAGTTGTTGGCCCTACTATCTCTATCTATCTATCATTCATGCCAAACCAGCTCCAGCAGGAAGCCTAGCAAACCCTTTATGTTGCCGACGACCTCTGGTAAACCCCGGCGATCCGAGGATCATTGCGAAGTATTCTACCACTGGTGGCTGAGAAAGTCGTAAGGCCAAAACAGAACAAGACATAAGCAACGACGAGGTCGATAAAACTCATTATCACACATTTTCACTTCACAAACATGTAATTTGCGTGTAACAAAAAACCGTCCAAGTGCGAGTCGGACTCGCGCACGAAGGGTCCCGTAACTTCCGTGCCATTATCTATAAAAACAGTAAAAAAAAAGTTTGTTGTATGGAAGACCCCCTTAAATATTTATTTTATTTTGATTTTAGTATTTGTTGTTATAGCCGCAACCGAAATACATAATCTGTAAAAATTTCAACTGTCTAGCTATCGCGGTTCTTGAGATACAGCCTGGTGACAGACAGACGGACGGACAGCGAAGTCTTAGTAATAGGGTCCCGTTTTAACCCTTTGGGTACGGAACCCTAAAAAAGAAAAAGTTACAGTTAAACTAAAACTTCTTACTTAATTGACGTCTCCCAGATCAGGCCCCTGTGACAGGGTCGTCATTAGGCTGGCTGCGTTCCGTTTGCGTGTTGGTGTGTGCTGTGATCCTGGTAGTCCGAAACGTCGCCGGAGTCTCTGAGGGTGCTGTGTTGAGAGTGAGGGTTCAGCATCAACGTCACGACAATCTACTCAAGTCAATAAAGGGTCAGCAATGCGCTTGTGTTTCCTCTGGAGTCTTTAAGCCATCTCATCTCATCAACATCATCATCATTTACCTTAGTCGTTATATTAACATTTTCGGTGCCAGGAGTCCGCTAGGTAAGCGATGTGCTCGTAGACGATTACCGTCACATGGGTTTTCGCACTACGTGCTTCGGCTTCGAAATCGTTCGCGGTGAATGTGTTAAAAAACACTCGATTCTCACCCGAACCAACATGGTTGCCCGACACCAGTGGTGACCCACCAATATCTGTTCCGGGACGAGACATTAACACAACTTTATTGTGCAACGATTTCGGAATCGGCACCATACTGCAGCGGCCATTTTATCGCCATCGACGATATACTGCCGAATTAAAAATACATAAACATGTTGCATTTTACGATAATTACGCTGGACACTATTCACTGGCCGCATTATAACGGAATGTTTGCGTAAATCGTTTTAAATGTCCGCTGTTTGGCTTTAAATGTATAGCAAGTAGGATATCCCTGTAAGTGGTGATTGGATTTTATTTTTATTGGGGGCTTTGTTTTGATAGTTGGTTTGGGTTTGCGGTGTAACTTTGACAAAATATATCCAAATGAGTTTTTTTTTTACTGGTAGTACACCTGTAGGTACCGCCTGAGTTGCAGGTGTCCGTCCTTATTCAGGCAGGTCGTACGCTTGTTCGCCACTGACGTGGTATAAAAAATGTAATGCATTTTACGTCACACCTGGCCATAATGCGAGTTTTACTGCACGCTGCGCGTACGGTAAAACTCGCATTGTGACCAGGTGAAGACGTAAAATTGTGTACTCCCCACGGGCGGTAATTCGTAAAGCCCCAGATCGCATATTGATGGCCCTCACCTTTGGTTCGGGCCACAAATACCTGCGATCTGGGCCTTTCACGAATTCACCGCCCTTGGTACGTAATGTACTATCGTCTGTAGGTGTGGGTATTGTTTTTTGTTTCACTATAAACACATTTTCTTTAAAGTATGATTCGACTAGTTTTTTCCAAGCTTTAACGTCCAATAGTTAGCACATTCCATATTAATTCATAGCAATATAGTTGTAAATTTTAAAGATAACTACATTAGAAGGGTTACCTAAGGTTTATTAAACAGACCCCAACAAAACTATGAATGTAAAAAATAGGCCACGTTCTTACTGCCCTCAAAAGCAGCTGAGTCTGAAATGGTGCCAAGATATTTGAATATAGACATTAAAACTAATTTATAGATGCCAAATCCATCTCATTTTCCAAATTAGCAGTTTTAAATGCACGCAGATTATGTATTCATCATCCTCCTAACGTTATTCCCGGTTGTGCCCCAAAGGAGCCCAGGGGTCCGCTTTCACGCAGATTATATTACAAGCTTTTATTTAGTTTCACCTGGCCCGATGTCTGTGTTTGTAATCAAATCTTGCAAGTTAAATTAGACCCGCTTCCCGGTGACCGATTGAGCTGGAATTTTGGGTATAAGTATAGTTTGGATGAAAATTCAATATTATGGTACCATCGAGCCTCTGATTATGGTGACAGAAGGTGGCCATGGGAATTCAGTACTTAATCGACGTAGCCCCGTGAGTTTGGGCTCGTTAGAAACGTCTCAATGAGTAGTTGATGATGGTATACAAAAAAGTACAGTCGGCAATAAAAGCTTGTACCAAAAATAATTTTTTGACAGAAACTTTTTAAGTACGAGAATTTGTACATGTATAGTCAGCTGCAGAGAAACATGACCCCCTGCATACCAAATTTCTATACACTGACTCCTGAATGTATCGTCCACTTCCTAGCGTTTTAAAAAAAGGCCCATAGGAGCCCTGGATCCGTTTTGGCATCTAATTCCAAGAGTTGGCGTATTCACTATAGTTTTACGAAAGCGACTGTCATTTGTTTCTCCAACACAGATGAAAAACTAGAGCCTCAGGTCTCAAGTATAAGTTTTACCGAAACAAAACGTTACGACCGCGTTTGCGTTTAGCTGTCAAATCCCATACAAATTGAGGGTAATACGCAAACGCGATCGTAACGTTTTGTTTCGGTAAAACTTATACTAGAGCCTCTGAGATATTACGCTGGTGCTTTCTCACGTTGTTTTCCTTCAGCGAAAAGCTTTTTTTAAATGGGTGAGTACCAAATTCTTGACCAGTAGTTAGCCTGGTTAATCGGTAGTAGTTAAAACATCCGTTGTGACACAAAAATTAACCATAGAATTGTATGGCAAATTTTTGTGGCACAACGGAACTTCGGAATGGCCACGAATTTGGTCCTCACCCAAATATCAAATGATAAATCATTAACTTGAACCTTTCAGCGTAGTTTGGAAGGTAGTTAATTGTTAATTTCTATTCGGACATCTTACAAACTTCTCGCTATACATTCGTTTTTTTTTAACCCAGTGATACGAGACAAGGACATATAACCAAACTAAATAAAGTGTTCGTAATATGCACATATTTCGCCTATTAATTATTGTCATTCAGTTACCTACGCAACTTTGACGGGTGTTGCCTTTTGCCAGCAGCGGTCGGGCACAGAACATTATAGGTACTGTTAAATTCTCTGCATTAAAACGTAGGAACACAATATTATTGTACAACACGTTTTTCACAAAATAACTCTAGTAAAAATGACATTTACATAACAACAGTATCATAATGGTATAACCATGATCGTTAGCTGCTAATTGCCGGCCAAGGCCATTAATGCCCTAACAATTATTATTTACAGCTTTATGAATTTTATGAATAATAGCGTTTTTGCTGACATTATACAGGGGGAAAAGTAATGAGTTTTAAGTGTCAGTGTCATATGTTTCGGGAATAATCTGGAGCCCGACTCCATATGTCATAGGGATATCCTCACTTTTATGACTTGTTTAGTTTTTTTCTTATTATACTCTTATCCCTTTTGATTCAGTACATTTAACTCATATTATTTATCTTAATAGAAGCTACGGCAGCCTAATAATTTAGGCATTGACAGCCAAGCCGCGGTCGTGGGTTCGAATCCCGGCTCGTACCAATGAGTTTTTCAGAACTTACGTACAGAATATTAGCCGTTAGCTTTTCGGTGAAGGAAAACATCGCGAGAAAGACGGTCTAATCCCAATAAGGGCTAGTTTTACCTCTGGGTTGGAAGGTCAGATGGCAGTCGCTTTCGTGAAACTAGTTTCTATGCCTTAATCTTGGGCTCGTTTAGGGCACAACCGGGAATAACTCTAGTATGTTGATGACTTATATTATATAAATATGAATTTAATTAAAATACTTACACCTAGCCAGAAATAAGTAACAAAACAGCTAGACCAAAATTGCATAATTAAAAATAACAATTAACACTACAGCAGCGTGACCGCAGTCAAACGCACGCGCATTTAATGCGATTCATTACAACAAAAATGAGCTTATATTTATTTGTGAGCGGACTGCACAGTGACGTCCAGCGGGTTCACTTTTACAAAAGTCGGTTATACAGGACTGTCTGCGAGCTGTGTCGCGGCGTTACAGACTTTCCGTCTCTTTCTTATTAGAACGCTTAAAAAGAAACGGGTAGTCTATGTCGCCGTGCTGTGATAGTCGTGCTGCTGTGGTGCGACCCGAAGTCAGAGACTAATGCCAGTAAGTATAAAAAAAAAAGTCATTTAGCGATATTTTTTCGGTATTCCCAAATTGCAGTTAGGCAATGACGATGAATATAAGATGATGACGAGAATATATTATATTTATAGTCATTACCCAGCTGCAATTTGGGAATACCGAAAAAAAACGAAAATAGAAAATAAATCGGCCAAGTGCGTGTCGGGCCACGCGCAGTGTAGGGTTCCGTAGTTTATCTATCTTAGTCTATCTTAGTTACATCGACGTATGGTGCGGTTGCGTCAGCCGAATTTGTACGAAAATTCGCCTTTCCAAGTACACATTAAGTTGGTCGACTATTACTCGGTAACTACTTATGCCTACTTGTCCGTGGTAGTTTTCCTTTTAAATTCATTATATGTACTACTACCACGATTTTTGAGAAAAAAATATTACATCACCGCTTTTGGGTGTAGGGGAGGGGAGGTACCAAGATTTTATTGTACTGTTTTGTCGGCGTGATTGATTTATATACCCATGCCGAATTACAGTTTTTAAGTAGTAATAGTTACTGAGCTAAGCCGAGGACGGACGGACGGACGAACAGACAGAAATGGCGAAACTGTAAGGGTTCCTTGTTGACTACGGAACCCTAAAAAAACGAGATACTGAAATTTAATATTTTCGTATGAATATAACACCGGTATATGGTTCTGGCCCGAAAAGAATATTAGTCTGAAATGCTTAAGAATGCCAAGCTTTTCTGTTTAATGCTGTTTCGTCCAGTCGTCGGTAAAGACTTCCTTCAGGGGTTTTAGTTTACATAAATAGTTTTAAGCGATATGCAATTGCTACAGTCTAGTTTTAAAGCTGACCCTGAATTCTATCTATCTCCATTGACAGTCCCTGCCATTCCATTTCTAAAACTGAAAGTCCTTAAACATGCCGGAGACATGCTGATCCAGCTTAATACATATACCTTAACGTATATCTGCTTTGCGTGTTGGTAGTTGAGTGCACTTTCTGCCTTAACGTTATCTGCCGTAATGCACCGCAACCCGTCAAAACAATTCGGCCCTCGCCGCAAAAACTAGATAAAATGGATTACAATCGTTTTGGTGATGCGTCCACAGGCAGGTGCAAATGAGGTTTCAGGACGTACGCAACCTTTAGGGTGACGCTGACATTGTTAGATTTTTGAAACCCTGGTATAATATTCTTAAAGCGACGGAAAAAAGGTGTCTTAGACGGCACACAATCTAGAGAAGTTGTTCGGTTCGGAAAGTCGACGATAGTTGATCGCGTAGTCGAACTCTAAGCCGATGCGTCTTAAGGCCTGGGCACATCAGATGCGTAAGCGTAGACGTGCCCGTGCATCTGGTATGGCTCAGCCTTAATCCAAATTCTCTTTTTCTCAATTTATTAATTGATTTAATTTTGTATGTAATGTAATGTTCCGAGCCGGATTCAAACCGGCGACCGCAGGCATACATGGCCTGTAGCTACTAACCAACTGAGCTATCGGTACAATATGTCTCAGACACTAAATCTTTCAATCAGTTCCTTCTTACAGCGCCTTAGGGAGGCGTGTGGCGACATCTACCTAAAAGACTTAGGCTTCTTAACGGCACTAACACTTTGTATAAAGCAGTAACACTTGTAGGGCACATGTGTATATCACGTTTTGCCGATGTTGCATTAAACGTACAAGCCGCGAGGCGCGGAGTGCGCGGCCCGCGCCAGTGGTTCCCCGTCTCTCGACTTGTCCAGTTTTTAAGAATAAGAATAAGAATAAGAATAAGAATTTATTTATTTAGCACAAAAAACACGGAAAAAAGAAATGCAATCAAAAAGTTAACCTTATATTACGGTGCTAAACGGGAGCCTCACTCAGCATGTTGTCACGGGGCCGTGACGCTGGTTTTCAGTGAGAGCCCCAAACATAAATAAAACTAGGACTAAACTAAACAAACAATTTTATAATTTTTGGGCACTGTATGCCTAAAAATTACAAAAGTGAACTTAAAACTAGCGGGTAACATTAGAATTTATTTGCATGCAACACTGAAATATGTAATTTACTATGTACGTAATAAAAAACATCAAATAAAAAAGTGGTAATAACTAAGCGTAAAACTACTATTACAATGAACATAATCTTATACAAATAAAATAATAATAATAGCTATGTGTTATGCAGCAATAAGATAAGTAAGCAGCATACTGCAACAGTCGGACTGTACTTGTGTAAGCAGTAAAAGTAAGTACCTATCTACCCACAGATTTTAGTCCCCTATTATATAGTAAATAGAAAAAAATACTTTTTGATTAACTTAGCATGACCTCCAGTTATAAAGTGAAATTCATAGAACTGTGTTGGTACCTTTAATAAACATTATTTTCATTACATCAGTGACTTTCCATTAACACCAAAAACTATAGAACCTTCTGATACATAAATCCACAAATCCTACCCGAAGACTTGTACACACTCAATATAATTTGAGACATTGCTACAACATATATTTTTTTTAATTTGAAATGCAAAATCTCGCACACCATTTGCTATATATTTTTGCGAGCTGGCCTAACCAAGCCCGCTCATTTGCACCGATTGCGAAGCACAAGCAACAACGTCTTCAGTTAGTTTCTGGATAGGTGACCGTTTTAATTGGCTACTAACTGAGCATTTAAACGTGTTTCGGAAGCCTTGTTAAGCTGTTCTTGTCAGCGACAGCTGACGTTGGGCCGAGTTAGAGACCTTTAGGAGACTCTAGAACTTCCAAGAGTCAAGTTGCCCAATCAGTTAACAAATCCCACCGAGATCTATAATTTTGCCTCTAAATTATCGTCTTAGTATGGCAGTTATAAAAAGTTGTGGCTACGTCAAAATGGGAATTATGTAGCAAAGCAAGCTCCGCCTTTTTAATTTTCAACCGGGATCTGAGCTAAGTAGACGAGTAGAACGTATGCCCTAGTCGTGTAACTAGCCCCTCCCTAGTCCGTCCAAGTCTGAAGACTTTGACCTCGAACATCTTCATACTTGAAGCCCTGTGTCTGTGTCCTAAACATACCATTTAATTTATCGCAAAGTTAATCAAAACATTAGAGCATCGCACAAAGGCTCCAAAATGGCGTACGCAAAGCGTTCATTACGGCAATAAAATCGTTGGTGTTCTAAATTTCCCAAAATTTATTTATTTATTGCTTTTATAATACGTCCGAGTATATATCATGGGGCTGTCATACTGGCGGGCGATAATGCAAAATTTGCGGGCTAGGAGAGGTGTGGAGAGGAGTTGGGCGTAAAATAAGTTTTTCTATTAAACATGACCCTGTATAGTGCATACCGTACAATGGAAAGAGATAAAGAAAGATAGGCAGATTTATTCACCAACCCACAGGATATACTAAACAATAAAATAAACATAAAACACATAAAACAAATGGGGTGGGTAGATACGATTTCCAATTATAAGGATAATTTTAGGAATAACTGCAAATAGCTAAAGATGATCATCTGTGTGTCTGCACAGTTGTCATATGCATCGAGCCTGAGGAAAACTGAGTAAGTACAAACTAAGTAAGTTACTCATCATCTAATTCATGTTGAAAATTGAATTTGACAAATCTATTTCTTTAGCGTGATCCTAGAGGTTGCTAATGGGATGCATTAACTTACCCGAGAGGTGTAGTATCAAGACAGTACTGAGAGCCACCGAAAAACGCAAACTTCGTTCGTTTGTATACCCCCGTTTGTATACTTTTGGTATTCTTACTTTTTAAAGTGTTGCATACAGGCTGATAGAAAATCTCTAACAAAACACGATGTCTGCGACTCCACAGCACGCCCTCATCCGCTATCGGCCGCGAACGCCGAAGTGCTAGTAAAGAGAGGCGTCACAATAATTCTACTCGCATGACAATGCTTTAATGTGCGTTTGATTCATTCGCAGTTTCACAACACAAATGAGGTTATCATTTGCAGAGCCCAAATGAATATCGCTATTGTTGTCCCTGGCATTGTCGATTTTATTTATGTTTTATAGATTGCGTTAATTATTTATGTGGGCTGTGGTTACTGTTTACTCTTTGACACGTTGGTTTATCGTTAATGTAATACAATTTATTATACGTTTTGTATAGTGGTTAGTCCCCACTCTTATGGATGGTAGTGAAAGTTGGGTGTGGCAGAAGAAGCAGAGTGTAGTGAATGCAGTGGAAATGAGAGCGTTGCGAACACAGATATTAGGAAATAAGGAGATCGCACATGCCGGGCGATTTGTATTGAATATGCCTGTCGCATGTTCTTGAATTCGTGGTTTTATTTGAAATAAATTGTATTTATAGTATTTACCTGTGAAAAGTGATCCCACTGGTGTGGAAATTAATCTAATCACTGCGATGCTTGCAAGTAATTATTGCACAACTTGGCATTTTTGAAAAAAAAACGGAACTTTCTCGGTGGACAGCGGACAGTGAACTGGCGGCGGAGTATGCCCAATGAGCTAACATGTGCGACACAGCCGCCGGCTTGTCCGCTCTGTAGTATTATATGCTCTGAGGTTGCGGTATGTGTGGGGTGAGTTTGAGGGATAGAATAAGAAATAGTGTGATAAGATAGAGGTGTGGAGTGACTGAAGATGTAGTGACAAAAATTGAGAAGGGCATGTAGAGAGAGGATGGATGAAAGTAGATTAACGAAGAGAGTGTATGAGGAAAAAGTGGATAGTACAGTTGGAAGGGGATGAACTCATCGAACTTTCTACGACTAAATCGGAGAAATACTGAAGAAAGGTCAGGTCAAGAGTACCCTCAACCGACGAGCATGTATGCAAGAAAGGTTTGTCAAGATCGTAAAAAGTCGAAATCCGTGATATCTGCCTACCCCGCCGGGAAATAGGCGTAATTATATGTATGTATGTATACATTTTGTAAAGTAAGAAGATAGTTTGTTTTAAACGCACACCTAGTAAAGCGGTATATTTTGTAGTGTAATATTGGTTGTTGTTAATTTAAAAGATAAACTGGAGGGATATAATATATGTACGCATTTATTATTAACTTGATTTGATATTATACTAAAATTTCATGCGGTGTCAGCATAGGAAAGAGAGCGAGTCGCCATCTTGAATTTCCTTATACAGTCGCACCACGTTCGAAAACGCGCACGTAATTGTAATGTGACATACAGATACCCATATTACAATATAATGCAGTTAGTTTAAGAGAACATTTGTTTACTTATTTACTTACGTGTAAAAGAAAATACGTAGTTTTATAAAACTTCTCGAATGTTCCAAGTGATGGAATGAAACAATGTGTCTAAATCATGGGTAAAATTCGGAAGACACTGAATACTTTTTCCCCTCACTGCCTCGGAAAGCCGTTTTTTATCCTTTAAAACAAGTGAGCAAAAACGCATTTTATCCACTAGTGGGGAAAGTAATTTGACCTTGGAGCGTGTTCAAGTAGCATTTGACAGTATAACAAAACGTAAACCGCACATAGGTAATACAAAAAAATCACAGATCGTTGCCGCTATAACAACAAATATTTAAAAACCGAATAAAATAAACATTTAAGAACTTTTAAATAATTCGAAAACCTCTGTAGCCTAGTTGGTAGTGACCCTGCCTACGAAGCTGGAGGTCCCGGGTTCGAATCCCGGTAAGGGCATTTATTTGTGTGATGAGCACAAATACTTGTTCCTGAGTCATGGATGTTTTCTATGTATTTAAGTATCTATTTATCTATATAAGTATGTATATCGTCGTCTAGTAGCCATAGTACAAGCTTTGCTTAGTTTGGGACTAGGTCGATTCGTGTAAGATTGTCCCCAAAATATTTATTTATTTATTGCTTGTTGCCTTCATCAAATCATCAGGCGCTGGGTCTCAAAATGTATGGGAAAACTAAAATCCGACTCGCACTTGACCAAAATTCTACTTGATATTACTTAACGTTATTATTACTGTTCATATATATATATATATATACATCCTTTCGCTTGCTCGTGTTTCAATTCCACACTCGCGGGTAAAATACAACTTTGCACCCTTGTATAACAAATAACTATTTAAATATATTGTGCTGTGTAAGAACGCAATGCATTTTCAAACGTTAATATAAAAGTATCCACTTTGCAAAAACCCACAATGACCTTAATCTACTTACACAAAATCCAAATGCACCCAAATCTCAAAAACCCGCATACATCATCAGACTCGCCCGCCAAAGTTTTACCCGGACACCTTAAGGCCATTAAGGGCCTTAATGACTGCCTGTAAATTGGCCATAACTCAGGGCTCGCAGTAAATAACGCGAGTGATAAGGGCTCGCTGAGTCGTCTCGTGCGTCCGACGCGTCTGTCTTAGGTTAGCATGTGCAATTTATGGGACACCCCGTATATATTGTCAGGGTTAATTCCGGTGAGTATTGGATAAAATGTGTCGAGAAGTAATGTATGTTGCGCTGACGTGTTTGTTTGTTTTAGTGCGGAAATTGTTTTTGATTTATCTAAAGGATTTTTTTTGATGAGCAACTTGCGTAAATCTTAATGAGGTTTTAGGCGTGTTAAAAAAATATACTTACCTTGTTTTTCCTGATGGATCGAAAGATCAAATATAATTAACTAGCTGATGCCCGCGGCTTCGCCCGCCTGGTTATAGGAAAATGTAACATTGAATTTTCCCATGGGAATTAGATGTTTACCCGCTGGAAAAGGTAGCCTATGTCAATGTCACTCTTCAGCTTCTAAACTATTTCCATACAAAAAATCACATCAATACGACGCTCCGTTGCGACCTGAAAGAAGGACAAACAAAAACACACTTCACTTCACACTTTCGCATTTATAATATTAGTAAGGATTTTCGTTGTATTCAGAGTAGAGATGGGCCGACTACGGGTTTGGCCGACTAGTCGGCTAGGCTGATCGTGGACTTCGGCTAAGTTCGGGTACAATCGGGGAACTTCGACTCGCTTTGCCGTCGCCCTGTCCGAATGCGTTCGCATGTCGGTTTTGTTACTAAACGTATGCCATTGACATTGTGACTATCAGTTTTGTTACTACTTGTAACTGTTCGTTTGAGGGACATAAATTAATGAATATGCCTGGTTAACACATTCACTGCGAAGAATCGCTACGTGCTACGCTCTTAGCCTATCCCGTGGTTTTCCCGATAAAGCGGCTAGGGCGTAAGCGGCTACTAGTCGGGTTCCTGGCAGTGAAAGTGGTAAATAAAATTCGATTGTTCTTACATTTTCAGCACATTCTCCCCACAACGTCTGATTGAAATTGGACAGGGTATCATGTGAGAAGTTTTGTTTACATTTTACCGGCACGTTTCATATCGTGAGCATAATAAAACAAAAAGTGATTTAATTATCGACTAGATAAATTGATTTGTATAATGTCGAAAAGGAAAGCGTCTCGTTTTCCTGTGATCTATAAAGTGCCGACTAAACGGCACATTTTGCCGACTAGTCGCCGACTACAAATGAGGCCTGATAGCCGGCTGGTCGGTGTCTAGTTGGTACATCTCTAGTTCAGAGTTATCAAGTGTCCAAGAGGCAAACGGATGGCTCGCGGTATTTGAGCTCCCGAAGTGTAGTGGAACCGCCCTGTGCAACACAAATTGAGCCAACTAGGACGGGGGTGGAAATAGAAAGTAGCGGTTGCCTGAAAGTGTATTGTTGAAACGCTGTTTATAATATAATAAAATCGAATACCTGGTGACATTCTTTTTTCATATTTTCATTCTTCTTAGTAATAGGGTCCTGGTTTTACCCTTTGGGTACGGAACCCTAAAAAGCAGCAGCAGTTTATAGGTATACTTCTAAATAGCTAGCTTAAAACAGTAATGTACAGAAAGGGAGTTTATTTCTGCCAAAAAATTGCTCTACAGTTTGGCGGAAGTTGAGAATTTAAAAAAAGTATTTCGTGAATAAATGCTAAATAAAAATAAAATTGAAATCAAATACTACTGACAATTTACTATGTGTGTAACTGCAAAATCAAGGTAAGATTCGCTGCGATATGTAGCGCTCCGACTGACCTAGTCTATCAAATACTAATGTCAATTTACTATGTGTCTAACTGCAAAATCAAGGTAAGATTCGCTGCGATATGTAGCGCTCCGACTGACCTAGTCTATCAAATACTAATGTCAATTTACTATGTGTGTAACTGCAAAATCAAGGTAAGATTCGCTGCGATGTGTAGCGCTCCGACTGACCTAGTCTATCAAATACTAATGTCAATTTACTATGTGTGTAACTGCAAAATCAAGGTAAGATTCGCTGCGATATGTAGCGCTCCGACTGACCTAGTCTATCAAATACTAATGTCAATTTACTATGTGTGTAACTGCAAAATCAAGGTAAGATTCGCTGCGATATGTAGCGCTCCGACTGACCTAGTCTATCAAATACTAATGTCAATTTACTATGTGTGTAACTGCAAAATCAAGGTAAGATTCGCTGCGATATGTAGCGCTCCGACTGACCTAGTCTATAGGTACAGACGTTACCCCAGATAAACGAAGGGCCAGGTTCATGTCCTACCTCAGCTTCATACAATCTTGGTTGGGGAGTTTCAAAAAAATGGCAGATTAAGGTTAGGTAAAGTGATGTTAAAGTCGCGTCTGTCGATTTTGTTACTAAACGTATGCCATTGACATTGTGACTATCAGTTTTGTTACTACTTGTAACTATCCGTTTGAGGGACATAAATTAATGAATATGCCTGGTTAACACATTCACTGCGAAGAATCGCTACGTGCTACGCTCGTAGCCTATCCCGTGGTAAAGCGGCTAGGTCGAAAGCGGCTACTAGTCGGGTTCCTGGCAGTGAAAGTGTTAAATAAAATTCGATTGTTCTTACATTTTCAGCACATTCTTCCCACAACGTCTGATTGAAATTGGTTAGTGTATCGTACTTTACTGTTAATTTACATATTTACATTACAGGCTTCACCCGCAAATCCAAAATGGCGGCTTTTAACAATAAATGACTTCAGTTAAGCTCTTTCCGTATTAGAGTGAAGAGTTCTCGATGGATTTATAGAGCACCTGATTCACCGCCGTATCGCTTTTTTCGAGACAAATATTTACGTTACCGTCGATGCGATATTGCTATATGGCTATTATTGTTAGGCCTGCGCGGTGTTGAAGCGAGGCTGAAGATATTGGGATTGGAAACTAGCTTTATCTCTTTCAGAGTCCAACCACCTTAATGATGACCGATTTAGCCTAGTTGGTAGACCCGGCTTACGAAGCACGAGTGTCCTGGGTTCGAATCCCGGTCCTTACCGGGATTCGAACCCAGGACACTTGCATTTATTTGTGTGATGAGCACGAATATTTGTTCCTGACTCATGGATGTTTTTTATGTAATTAAGTACTTATTAATTATCTATATAAGTATGTTATGTATGTGTGTGTATATGTAGTATATTTTTATTTGTGATATTTGTATATATGTATGATTGTGTCTGTATGTTTATACATAGAGCTATTTATGTACGTGTGTTAATATAACTATTTTGATTTTGGTTGATTATAATCTCTGCACCACCTACTACATAATCTAGTTTTATCTCTTTCTCCGATACCCAAAGGTTGTCTGGAAGAGATCGCTCTTCAGCGATAAGACCGCCTGTTGCCTACCTCTACCTACATGTTATTGTATTGTTTTCTATTTCTAACTGCTTTGTTCGTGTGAGGTGTGCAATAAAGAGTATTTGTATTGTATTGTGTTTATCGTCGTCTAGTACCCATAGTACAAGCTTTGCTTAGTTTGGGACTGTGTCGATTTGTGTAAGATTACTACACACATACATACATTCACGCCTTTATCCCTAAAAGGGGTAGGCAGTGCACATGAACCTTGTGTTCCATTACCATTGTGCTTGTGTAAGTTTGTCCCCTAATATTTATATTTATTTATCTAAATATATAAAAGAAGAAGTCCTGATCTACCATCAACGCACAGCCGAAACTACTGGAACTAGAGACTTGAAATTTACACCAGAACTTCCGTTTATGACGTAGGCAAGGGATAAGATGGAATTTTTGGAAATTTCATCCCTAAGGGGGTTAAATAGGGGTGCAATGTTTGTATGGGGAAAAAAATATTTTTAGAACTAGAGACTTGAAACTTTCTAGAAAAATTACTTATTAGAATACAAATAAAGTACTTTCAGCGTTTTAGAAAATTCCACCCCTAAGGGGGTTAAAAAGGAGTGCTATGTTTGTATGGGGAAAGCTTTATTTCCTTAGCTAGACTTGAAACTTTTGCGTCCACAAATCTGTCTAGATTACATATTAAAAAAGACAAAAAGTACTTTCAGAGTTTTAGAAAATTCCACCCCTAAGGGGGTTAAATAGGGATGGAAAGTTTGTATGGAGGGAACTTTATTTTTTCGGCTAGAAACTTGAAACTTTAGAATACAAAAAAGTATTTTCTGCGTTTTAGAAAATTCCACCCCTAAGGGGGTTAAATAGGGATGCAAAGTTTGTATGGAGGGAACTTTATTTTTTCAGCTAGAAACTTGAAACTTTGTAGAAATATTACTTATATGAATACAAACAAATATATATTAGCTTTTAGAAAATTCCACCCCTAAGGGGGTTAAAATAGGGGTGCAAAAGTTGTATGAGGGAAACTTTTCCGTTTGAGCTAGAAACTTGAAACTTTGTGGCCAGATTACGTATTTGAATACAAAAAAGAACTTTTATCGTTTTGGAAACATCCACTCCCAAGGGGGTTAAAAAGGGTTGCAAGGTTTGTGTGGGAAACACTTTTCTTTTAACTAGAGATTTGAATCTTTGTAGAAAGATTACTTATATGAATACAAACAAATAAATATTAGCGTTTTAAAAAATTCCACCCCTAACGGGGTTAAAATAGAGGTGCAAAAGTTGTATGAGGGAAACTTTTCCGTTTGAGCTAGAAACTTGAAACTTTGTAGCCAGATTACGTATTTGAATACAAAAAAGAACTTTTATCGTTTTGGAAACATCCATCATTATAATTTAAACAATTAATTCCAGCGTTTTAGAAAATTCCCTAAGAGGGTTAAAAAGCGGTGCAAGCTTGGATGAGAAACACTCATTTTTAAGCTGGAGACTTAAAGCGTTGTATAAAGATTTCTTATCAGAATAAATAAAAGTTCTTTCAGCGTTTTGGAAAAATTCCACCCCTAAGGGGTTAAAACGGGATGCAAGGTCTATTACATGGAAACCAAGAAAATGTTATAGTAAGAGATTTTTAACTTCGGTCTTAGCCTGTATGTTAAAGGACTCCAAAAATGATTTCAGAGTTTTTGAAATTCATTACCTATAGGGGTTAAAGGGGGTTCAAAGTTTGTATGGAGAGCAAAACATTTTTAAAGTAAGGAATTTGTAACTTCTGTTTTAGACTGTTTTAAATTGATTCCATAAGGGAAACACATTCATCCCCTAAATGGGCTAAAAGGAGTTGGACGTTTGTACGGGGTACAAGACAATTATAAAGTAACGGTACAGATCACTTCGGTTAAAAACTAGGAAACTAATTACAGCGTTTCTTAAAATTCATCCTCTATGGACGTTAAAAAGGGTAGGAAGTATGTATAGGTCATACATAATCCGTCTGCTAGCAGAAAAGTAGGTTAGGTTAAGTTAGAACCACGACCCTTACAGAACCGAACAGCTACCAGAAATGTGTTAGGTTAGAACTGGGATGCTCCCAGAACCGAAAGGTAGGTAAGTAGTAGTAGTAAGTAGGTGCGAATATATATATTTTTTGTCGTTAATCGGAATAATATTATTCTCCAACACCGTTAAATGGGGACGGCGGATGGAGATGGAAAGTTCTACGTCTTTTAGCATTAGATACGTTTGCTTTCAAAATTATTTTCAGTAATGTAGCTTTCTTTAATTAATTATGAAAAATATACAATTTAAGCTGAAACGTCTGTTGATGATTTTTAAGATATTTATATGAGTAAAAACAGAGTTTTCAATTTAAACTAATGAACTCATCGCACTGTTATCTTTTACGCTTAATCCCTGAACGAATTTAGATGATATTTTCCGTACAGATAATTTGAGACCCTGATTTGAGGATATATGATAGTTTTTATCTCGCAGCGATAATTAAGGTTTCACCTACAATCATTTAATAGCAATCATTTTTCTAAGACGGTAACAAGTTCTACGCGGACGAAGTCGCGGGCAACAGCTAGTTTATTTATAATTTCACGTGGTCTAAAAACTAACATGATTTGAAATCTGATAAAAATAATGAGCCCCAGTGCTCCTATGAGTGTACACTTGAAAAACATGACCCACTCTTCTTAGCAGTCAGGTAAACTACGTTACAGCTTCTGGTGCACTACAAGCATTGCATTATTTAGATAGCCATGATTAGTTGCGTTGCGCGGTCGTCAATTTCACCCGTTAGCTCGAGTGATCGCGTATATCGCGTGGAGAAGTTAGACGATTTATGATGAGACACACGTGTATGCAGCGAATGTGTTGATTGTTTTCGTCATACAACGTGCGATGTGTCTATCTCAACTAGAGATGAGCAGTTTGTTTCCAAAGTAAGTTTCAAGTGAAATTAAAAAGAACTTCACTTCTTTTAAGTGAAAAACTGGAAACATACTTATCTGATGCGCTCGGGCGTGACGGGTGCTGTGTCGTTCTGTCGCTTGCTAATATGAATCCACTGTCATACCGATTGAGTTTGTCAATAAACAAAACGATTGAAAATTCCACATGGTAGTCTCAGTTTTTCTTGAAAATTAGACGCACTTTCTGTCGTGTGTAGTGAACAGTTTTAGTCGGTTTTATAACACGTTGAGACCATTGCAATACATTTCTAAAACAGCTTTGCGCCGGGAAAGCTGACACTAAATACTGGACCTAAGCACATATAATACGGCCGTAAAGAGTCCAGCAGTTTTTGCTGGCTGGTCACCGCAGACTTAAGGGGGCATGTGATGATTTCCTCTTGAGTCCCAGTTATAAAAACAACTTTTTGAAGTGAAAACTTCTTTAGCGGCGCTGCGTACTTTTTGTGATGGGGAGAAATTGTTAAACTCGTCACAGGTCACGTGACCGTAAGATGTCACGTGACCGTGAGATTCGAGAGATTGAAAATTCGTAAGACGGACACGTGACCTGATCGAAAAACTGTTACAATGTCATTGGGTTTTCACTTCTGCCGGCACTCCCGGAGTGCAACCCGGTCTTTTTTTTCTGTTTAATGTGCATGTTATGTGCTCACTGTGTGGACCCATCCATAGACCAGCGCTCGAGTCACGAATAAATGTTTGATTCTGATTCTGAAAATTGGACAATGGACTTAAAGTAAAATATAAAAATAAGACCGTTTTATTTGTTTTATTCTAGGGATGCCGGTGGCGCAGGACCGATCACTATGGCACTCTTTGGGGGAGGCCTCTGTCCAGCAGTGGACGTCTTTCAGCTGATATGATGATGATGATTTGTTATGTTTCAAAGTAACGATGATTTTACCCCTAAAGGCGGATAGCATCAAACACCTTTAACAGAAAAATTGGCGCCGGTAGCTGTCATCTCATAGAAAACTGTCGAACTCCCCACACAAACAGATTCAAACGAACGTAAATTACGATTACCGACAGCTTGAAACAATCGAGTCAAAAAAGAACTTTTTAAACCACGTCCTTAGCAAACAATTGTACGGCCCGCGTGATGATCAGCGTGGTCTGTCCATACTCCGGGTATCACATTTTCAACCTAGATGGCAGGACTAACACGATCAGTTCCAGCCTGTCGAAATGGATGTTCCTGAAAATCCTAATGAAATCGAGAATTCGTCCCCTTAACTCAGGTACTTAGCAGTATTTAGAGTGCAGGTAAGAACAAACCAGTATCTCACCGGGCACCGGCTCCATTGTTACGAATTCAAATACATATTCACACGCTTACCACAGCTGTGTAGCATCTATGTTAGCCTTAGCGGAATAGTATTTGGGGAAATAAGACTTTATAATTTGTAACACACATGGCTGTAAAGTGGCAATTATTTACGAGTGGGTCCCACTTCCTGGCTAGAGGGAGACGCAAAAGGTTGTTCTCGCTACAGGCGGTAATAAAGAAAGCCTCAGATGATTTTTGAACATATGCAAACGTTGACATTCTTTGTTTAACCGCCCCAAGTGAGTAAGGTAAACGACCTAGTCTTCGACGTTGCACTAGCGTATGACATGATTCCAATTTTTTTTTTACAGATCTGTAATTTTCGCATACAATAAATTACATTTACATCTACCTAACGTACGTACGAAACGTTACGCAATTCACCTTTAGCAGCAGGTCAATCATGTAACGCATTGTACACACTTTAGGTAGATCTAGATGTAATTTTTTATATGAAAAAATGACAATTGTATTGTCCTAACGCACGTTCGTAATGTTGCGTGATTACCCCTCCGGTCTCAGAGAAGGCAGAATGTTTTAGACTTGGAACTGGGTTTTGAATGATATAACACTTCAGATACAATCTCAATCTTTGATTAGCTGAATAAATATAAATTCGACCACCAAAAAATCTCGTTTATTCCCAGTCAAGTTTAGACCTCAGATCTCACCGCATCAGGCCTAAACGTGTCTATAGGTATTGTCTGATCTAACTACCTCCACCGTAATCTCTGGAAGTCTAGCCTTTTTGTAGGCGTTATGCAGATGCATTCAGGTGCAGTTCCCGCTGATGCACGCGACCGCTGCGCCGTAAAGATCGCGCTAAACACCGCACCCCCCACCGACAGCAGAAAAAATACTACACAGAAAAATATATTAACGAATGCACGGCCAACGATTGCGTAGCGTTACGGTCATAGCCACATGCTCGTAGCGTATATGCAAAAACCATATGTAGAGTTTTACGTCTAATAGCAAAGCGACCATCTAGCAGGTTCCTGAAAGTGTTAGAAATATCATCAATTGAATCACGAAATAAATTAGGAAGATCGCCATTATTTTAAGGCGAGTTGTACCAATTTACGATTACAGACCGATCAATGTTAATGACATTCCAGTGTCAAACTTTCCATACATTCGGATTTGAACGAACACTGTTTTTTTTAAGTAAGCGTTAAAATCAAACATTTAAAGAAGCGAAATAGGGGTAAATACCCTCTTTTTTGTCACTACTTACTTGCAATTTTATGGATTTTTAATGCACCAAATGTGGCCTTTTGTTGCACACCATTTTTTGCATGAACCAACTTCTGAGCATGTTACAAGTCTATATTGTAAAAAAAACCGGGTTGCACTCCGGGAGTGCAGGCAGAAGTGAAAACTCAACAACAGTTTGTCTCGAATCTCACGTCTTACGAAACTTACGGCCACGTGACATGTAGGGAGTTTAACAATTTTTCCCCATCACAAAAAGTGCACAGCGCCGCTAAAGAAGTTTTCACTTCAAAACTAAGAATCTCTGTTATATAATCTCATAGCTAACGAAACAGAATACCAGAAATATTTGATTGACCCAAGTACAACTAAAGTCAACCTCCATTACAGTAGAGGATTATCTACTGAAGAGAACAATAATATAAGGGAAAGTAACACATTTAGAATGTTTAAAGTTAAAGTGAAGGAGTTTTACTTAGAAAAGATAACATTTAAACTGGAAATGTAGTCTAAGTAAAGTTATCACATCAAACAAAATTATGTAACTAAAGTAACTGGCTAATCGCTACTCATCTATTTTTTGTATGGGAGTCCCTCTGCCAACAAACTGTCCTGCAGTTTGGCAGAAGAAAATACTTTAAAACAAGGGTTGTTTAAGTGAATAATTTTTTTCTTATTCTTCTTATTATTCTTATTATCTTATCGTTAAGCGTGCGAAGTCAATAAACAGACACTAGCAGTGGGACAATTTTTGTTCCACATCAATAAAAGCCGTGCGTCATATTTTTTAGTTCAAATATGTATATTGTAGCTTGTTTTGCGAACGCTACCCAAGCTGCACTAGTATCGGAGATATCAAAAAGCTTACGCCGAGTTAGGGCGCTCTATTAAGCCGGGTTGTTTGCGTCGCCAGAATTTGCTGACCCTACGCCGGTTAAGCCTTCTTTATGGTAATTAAAAATTTTCGTCACTTGTTTTCGGAGTTAGAGTTTTAGAACGCTTTGTAGGGGTGGGTGTGATGTCGAGTAGTTATGTAATGTGTTTTATAAGAGTAGTTGTGTTTTGTGTTGTGTAAGGTGTTACGGGTTGTTATATGTTGAGAAATCCCGGTTTGCTCAGTGCACAAGGCGCTACATCTCCTGTCAGCATCTCCTAATGATGCCTCGTAGAGAGGCGAAAGACGTGTAGAGGTTTTGTCATTATTGGCGGTGATTTGCTGTAATTTTTTGCATGTTTATACGCAAATATTTACAACTTGTCGACACCAAAAGACCAGCACGTTTTTTAGCGGAATTGCAAAGGAATATTGTTCTCGAAACATATCATGAACTTCCGCAAAGTAACGCCTGATTCAATCAATTATTAGCAGCGTTGTTGAACAAATGGCACTAATTTTCAAAGTATGTGTGTGCGCGTCTATACACATGACTCAGTAGTATTGAATAGAAGAACGTATAAGTGAACATCTATTAGCGCATTCACTGCCAAGAACCCGCCTAACGGTCACCTACGCCGTATTAAGTCACTTTACGCTACATACGGGAAAAACCACGGGATCGGCTTCGAGCGTAGCGCTAGATTTTTGGCAGTGAAAGTGTTAACTCATTCATAATCCGTAGCAGCTTGATCTCCATATGTCACGAAAACCGCCCATAGCACGGCGCGAGTCTGCCGTTAGCACTGACGTCAAAATTAAAATTAAAACGCGCTTTTAATCAAACTAATATGACCATTTCGCTCCAAAATAGCCCGACCTCAAATGAGGTCAACACTAATCAGCACGCGCGTCAACATTGAAATAATAAATCTGACAGGGGGGCCACCCCTCCCAAGGAGGGCCGTGAGTGTCAAGCAATGATAGACGGCCCTCCATAAACCTGACGAGACGCGTACCCCGCTCGGAATGGCCCAACCGAGTCCTGTATATCACTTTTATTACATGCCATCTTCATTTTCATATTTCATATTTGCATTTCCCCCCTCTCCCCTTTTAAGCTTTTTCTATGTAATCGCCCGCTTTGTGTGCATGACGCGGTCAAAGGGTGGCTGGGGGTAAAGTGAATTAGATAGTTTTAATTTTTAAGGTTATATTGTTGTTTACGCAATTGAAAAGTAATGTTTATCGCAATTTTTTTTTAAGGACGTGGTACGTTTTTTAGGACTTTCACGATTCCTAGAAAATAATAAATAAAAATACGTACGAGTATTTGAAGAAGAATGTAGTACTTCTTACAATGATAATTCGATCTTTTTACTTAAAACTTTTTAATGAAATCGTAGAGTAGTAACTAAATTAAACACGTTCAAAACAACACTTTCCGGTTCACTTTTTGTTAAATAAAATTTATTCCCCAACTTTGGAGATAAAATGCTCCAATTTAAATTTAAATCCTTTACCCTAAAACATTCGTATTCCAAATATAAATCATCTTCCCCCATGACATTAAAAAACAGGTGTACGAATCGAACGTCCGAAGGCGTTCGCGATACATCATTAGACAAAGACGCGTACACAATGGCGGAATTAATTACAACACGCCCGGCTGTTATTCTTTACACGCTAATGCGGCTCACCCCTCCCGTGACGCCTAGCGAAACTGGACCTCTACCTACGCATAGTTACTACGAATCGCGGAGTTAAGATATATTTGTGGGTGAGCGTTGAGGTGAGCTTAAAACAAGTTACAGGATAGCGGGGCTGATGTAGGTGCGACACAGGGGGTGAGGAGGCGCTGCCTTTTTAAAATAATTTTGGGGATCTCCATTATATTAGTTCACTTTAACAATGGAATTTGACTAAAAAGTCACACAACTGACTAAGAAGTAACAAGTGACTAAGAAGTCTATGTACGGGTCATACTAAATGATATAAAATAAATAAACGAGCCTATATACGTCCTACTGCTGGCACTTAAACAAAAACACAATATATTGTTATGCTTCGACTCTCTAGTTTCATAAAAACATTGGAGACAAAAGATGGGTTTTGGGTTTTGATATTGACCGGCATCAAACTCATCATTCAATACTTTAATTATCAGATTTGGACCGAAATCTATGTTCCTTTTTTGAACTTCAGCCGCACTGAATTGAGGAGTGTTAACCCATTCGCCGCCACTGACTTGAACTCAAGTTTGTCACCGTTGCTACCCATCTGCCACCGACTTCATACGAAGTCCAAAACAATAGATAAGACTTGCGCGGCGTGGGGGTTGCCACCTCGAGTTTTTTTCTGTAGCAGCAAAAGGGTTAACGGAAAGCCCGGTGTCCGCTTGGTTGCAGGAATAGTTTTGACGGAAGTGACTACCAATTTATGAAACCAACCTAGAAAGAAAACAAGACGTTACCACATCCCGATGCGGTAAATAATCGATGTCTACAGCAAATCCGGACGCCTACCTAGTTGTCGCTCAAACTAGACTTTACCACACTTCAATGTTAAAAACTAGATTTTACCACATTAGAAAGCGGTAACCAATATATAACCTGTATATTCTCAACACAACAGCAAATTCAAATGAAGAATTCGAACGTTTTGAGAGTTGAGATTAGTTAGAGCGAGCGAGTATAGGTCCTCGCTCGCTCTAATCTCAACTCTTACATCCCACCACCTCCACCATGTAGGCAAGCAACAAAATTATAAAAGGGTAAATAAAACAGAAAGCTTACACAAGTCATAAATTTGATTTATAGAGATTAAAAAAGGCGCTTTACTAACGGCTCGAACGGACGGATCGGGTAAGGTGAGCAGAATTATGTGTTTAATGGACTATTGTTTTTTATGAAACTTGGGGTTCGGGAGACTGTTTTATTTATTTTATGTTTTCATTCGGTTTTTAATTGAAGAAGGTGGGGTTTTTGAGAAGTTTATGTTTGATTGCATAGAAGTATAATTAAATTTGAAGTTCAGCTATTTACATTTCGAGGAAATCTAATGTTAGTGCGTCAAATTTTTCGTTAGGACTAAAATTCTTACAGTAAAATCATAATTTTTTTTATACATTGACGGTGGCAAACAAGCTTACGGTCCGCCTGATGGTAAGCGGACACCGCAGCCTATAGACGCATGCAACTCCACAGGAATAACATGGGCGTTGCCGACCCTTGACATGTTTGAGGCGTCATCGTTCATCATCATTTTGTTTTTGATAAAACCACAAGAATGTGGTTATTGTGTTTTTACAACATTGTCACATTCAAATTCAAATAGTTTATTGCGTTCCATGTGCACATGTGGTCTTAAAACTATATACAGTCTCAACATGAACCCTGCTAGAGTCTAGCAACGTTACTAAAACTAGGTACCTATCGACTAAAACTAAATCACTTATTCCTAAAATAAAACTAAAAACACATCAATATGAAAAAGGCACTTTAACTTATTGCCCATTTAAGGGGGTGAATTGGAAATTATCGCGTGCTTTGAAAAACCGTTCTGACTAGATTAACTAACAATAAGGTCTTATTTTCAGATATAAGATGGTTTATCTGCTTTAATCGATACACGATTGCCTAAAATTTTCTCGATAGAGAAAAATTTCAATGTGGGTCTTTATTTTCCTTATTTTACTCAGCCTACTCAAACAATACATTATTTTACGACACAATCAAGTTAATACTATAGTATTTTATCTCATCGAAAATCCACTTTATGAAATTTAAATAAAACTTCACTAAGTTAGGTATTTATCGAAATTAGTCCAAAATAGCCATTCCCGAAGAGTGTTGCATCTCTTTTTCTCGTGCGCGGAAGGCATAAGTGTGTCTCAGCCAAGGGGGCGTGGTCGACTCGAATCAAGGCATCCCCTTAAGAACTCTTGGGAGCTTTGCTAATAAGGTATCGTTTAAATCTGTATATACTTGTTTATTTCTGTATTATCTTTGGGACGTTATTAAATATATTGAGTGACATAAAATCGTCGTCTTAATTTGTATCATGTATTTATTAATAATAAAAAAGTTAACAAAAAACACCCCCATATATTCAAATAAATTTATTTTGCTGTCTATCCCCGTCAGGGCTGTCGATGCTGCCGCGGAGGGCGTAAGAAAATTTACAAGCCCGCCGTATTTCACCGGTTTTTGCTAATCTACCCTCCTAATGCGCGCTTTGTTTACCTGCGTTGATGACCCTAGCTCGTTTAATTGTTGTTATTTTTATGGACATTAACAGTGGTGACAGAATAAAGAGTGAGTCGGAATAGCGCGTTAAGAGTGCTGTATTAGATAAGGAGATTTTTTCTCAGAATTCATGTATTTGAGTTTCTATAGTCAACAGACTACTTACATAGAATAGAGTGAATGCCTTAACACATTCACTGCCAAGAATCGCTAAGCAGCGAAAAGTGCCTACGGCGTAGGCACCCGTGTTATCTGATTTACGTAGGTGTCCCGGAATTCATAGCAGTTAATTTGTAATACATTTTTTAGTTTTTTTTATGTAAGACCTTCGTTATCTCGGACCTACCATTTTGGTTCGACATTGTGAATAGAAATATGATATTGACGTGAAAGAAAATTCACGCAGCAGGATATGCTAAAAATACATCCGGTACGTATGATGATAATGATGATTGATGAAGAACAAAAGAAAGCTATTGTTTACACTGTTTATAAACTCGAATAGTGTACGAATATCACGCAGGATTTTTCAGTTGACTCACATTTTTAACCGACTTAAAAAAAGGAGGAGGTTCTTAATTTGTCGGAAATCTTTTTATGTATGTTCCCGATTACTGGACCGATTTGTAAAATTTTTTTTTTGTTAGAAAGGGTGATGGGAAATCTGAATAAATCTAGGAAACTTCAAATTTTATAGGCAAACTTGAAGCGCTTTGGGTACTGATTTGAAGTCAGTTAAAACTTTGTTTTAAGGTAATTAAAAATAGTACTATTTTGTTCCATCTTTTTGGCCTCTCTTCCTACATCCACAATACAATCTAGATTCCCTATAAAACGTTATCGTGATACAATCTCAAACAAAACATTACTTAAAAAATTCATAACAAGTTCATACAGTCTTCTATAGCGGCAGGGCTTGCCAAATCGAAAACTGAGCGAACAGTATGAACGAAAACGTATATTGGACCGTGTAGGGGTAATTTGCAAACATATAGCCTATTCAGATTGCAAGGGGGTTTCATTTTAGGGTTAATAAATTCGTTGTAACTATTTCTGTGACCTAGTCTTATGCAGTTATGTCAGGGGGCGCGCAGAGTGTTATAACTGTGCTATTAGGGATTGCAATCCGGTGTGATTTTCAATCCGGCCGGATCCGGCCGGATCCGGCCGGATTGGTATTACGCTACTGCGTATATTAAAAATTAAACATTTTGTCAAGTTTGATGGCAAAGAGGGAAAGAGGGCTGGTGTAAATAGTTAATATTGGTTTGCATTAAAAATATTAATAAAACAATCATTCAAAATGTAAAAAAAACGACTTCTTTTGAAAGTTTAGTGAAACAACTCGTTCCTGGCTCAGCAGATTTCTTTGGCCATTCAGCGTGGCAACGCCGCCGGTGTCATGGGAACTTTCGGGCCCTTTTTGTTAGTTTAGGTTACTTATAACGTGTTATAGACGAAGCCTGTTGCGGATTCTATCATTGTTAGTTAAGTACCTACCTAGGGGGATGTTTGTTTGTACGCAATTGACGAAGCCTGCGTTGCGGATATTTTTATGTACCTATCTAATCATTCTTTTTTCGTATATAAAGGATTTAATTCAACTCGTTTGTCTATTTGAGATATGAGATCAAATCATTCTTTGAGATTTGAGATCCTCTATTCAAACTAGATTCAAGTATAGTTCAACTCATCTTGTACGCGGCTGTATATATGTGCTTATTACTGCTTGGGCTTATGAAAACTGCCGTGTCACTGCCGCACAAATCAAAACTGCATAGGTACAAGGTGCAAGCGCTCGGACACATACAGCAGCGCGCAAAGATGACTTGAACTGCCAAAATGTTATTAAAATTATATAATCAATAATAATCAAGATTCGTAAACATATCTAATAAACAAAATAAACTTTTTATTCGAGATAGAAAATATCACATACACACACAATATATAATTCATTTAATTTCATTTATTTATTGTAAAGTCATGTACATTTTATAATTAAGATGTTACATACAATTGTTCAAGGGAACTATCACGATTATCACGAAATTAAGGATAACAGCACATAATATTATTCTTTTTATAATTAATTAAAATAGATTGTTTCCTGAAATAATTAGGAATATCTGGATTTATATGTTACTAAAAATAATATAAGTAATTACCGTAAATATAACTATAAAACTTCTAATTCGAGATTCAAGGAAACTATCATGAAATTGGGGTTGGGAATAGGAGATTTGTAAAGCAAGACTAATTGAAGTGCTGCGTTTTGGCAATCTTTTTGAGTCTACCGGATCCGGTCCGGATCCGGTGGCTATCAAAATATACCGGATCCGGCCGGATTACCGGATCCGCTGGACCGGATTGCTATGTTTTTTTAGCTGCAGTTGCTTTGGTAATTTAGTCAATTGCAGAGATACAACAATTGATCTGTTATTTATGTGGTGTTGTGTTCCAGGTAAGTAAGGGCGCCAGAGCTGCCGAGGATGCTGTGTTACGAGTGACTTGTGTTGCCGTTGTCAATACAACGAATCCTCAAATCAGAAGAAGGTCGGCAACATGCACTCATTTATATAGGGCCAATTTGCGGTGCGGATGCGGTATGAGTAAGTTGTCAGTTTTAAACCCGATGTAAAATGAGGGGTGTTGTAAGTTTGACGTGTCTGTGTATCTGTGAGGCTGTCTGAGGCATCGTAGCTCCTAAACAAATGGACCTATTTCAATGCAGCTTTCTTTGCCGACGTTATCGGTCCTTAGGTACGTTTCAACAAAATCGCTTTAGCCGGCATGTAATGGAGACATTGAACTTTAAAATAAAAATGGTTTCGCAACTATTCTAAGTTCTTTAGTTATCTTACAAGTTAGTACAGATTATTAACTGCGCGCCTACAATTAAGTGAGTGCTTGCTAATTGGCTCGGGATGTGTGGGAGATGGTTGGTTCGAATGCATTACTGCATGAAATACCGCAAATGTAGGTAACACTGACAGTATACTGACAAGTAAGGGAATCTATGTCTAACATCAGTATAGCTCTCGGACAAGTATAGTTGAAATTTTCTAAACTAAGCTCATGAATGGCCTTGTTTGTGGTCCAAACAAAGGCTATTCAAGACGTGCGCGTATCAAATTTGCAAAAAAAATAGCACCACAAAAAATGTTTTTTGAATAATGAACTCTATCTTCTTTTACAATAGATTCCAAATTACCATAGCGCCTTGTACCTGGCTCGCTGGGAGCGGGTTTTTGTTATCTTTTAGCACATTTTGAATCTATTGAATAGGACGATAGAGTTCATTATACAATGAACATTTTATGTGGCGCAATTTTTTTTTGCAAATTTGGTACGCGTGCGTCATGAATAGCTTTTGTTTGGACCGCAAACAAAGGCATTCATGAGCTCAGTACAATGGCCATTCATGAGCTTATTTTGGAAAATTTCAACTATACAAAATACCACATTACATAATCCAACCGGCGCTACAAACACGAGACATCGATACAGGTAATTTTGACAGCTCAGACCAAGAAAAATGGATAGCGCTCACGCACACTAAACAAACTAAATTGCACAATACTCGAAATGGTGATCAGATCATGACAGCATTGCGACACGCGGTGAAGAGTATTGTGCAATTTTGTTTGCGTGTGTGTGAGCGTGTAATAAACTTATTTGGCTTGGTTGAAAACCTGCTTCACTAGTTTGTTCGTAATGCTCTGTATATGTTTTTTCTTGATCCGAGTTTGCTTGGTGTAGGTGCCTGTGAGTTTGACAGGTGACCTATGTGTCGCGAATCAGTCGTGCATTCGTGAAACGCGCGTTTCTGACGCTGCAAAAAGTCGCCAGTGTAAAACTACCGATAAGCACTGACAGCGCAGTATTTTTACCAGCTTCTATTTAGTTTCACCTGTCCCGTTGTCTGTCTGTAATCAAATCTTGCAAGTTAAATTTGACCCACTTCCCAATGACCGATTGAGCTGAAATTTTGGTTATATTATAGTTTGGATAACAATTCAATATTATGGTACCATCGAGCTGATCTGATGATGGAGACAGAAGGTGGCCATGGGAATTCAGTACTTAACCGACGTAACCCCGTTGAGTTTGGACTCGTTAGAATCGTCTCAATGAGTAGTTAATGTATATGTCGGGAGAGGGTCCGGCATTGTTGAAATAAACTAGGAGATACTTTATAGAACTAGATTTTATTTCACAATAATAATTTTATAAGATTAATAAAACTGCGTAGCACCAGCGATTGGCCGACGCCACAGTCAGTAGAAGAATGCCCCACCGAAGCCGGCTACCTGTCTTTTATACCGGAGCGTAAACAAGTCTAGTGGTGGGGCGGAGGGGATGGCGTGGCGTGGCGTGATCGTCGGCCCATCGCAGGTGTTTATAAAATAGTACGATGACGTTGCGCCGTCATATACAGAAAAGTACAGTCGGCAATAAAAGCTTGTACCAAAAATGAAATTTTTGACAGAAACTTGTTAAAACATAAAAACAAATGAAGCTCCACACAAAAGGCTTGTGACCTGAGCTTTTTTTAACGATGCTATTCGAACCAGGTTTTGGAGGGGAACCAATGTTTGTATGGGAGCAACTACAATTAATGAACATAAGTACAATAATACAATAATAGTACAATAATTTATTTCGTGAAAACAACTTAACAATATAGTTACAAATTTAGAGACCTCCTATTAGGTATATAGACACCTGTGGAAGGCGCGGCGTGGGTAAGCCCCCCACAAGGTGGACTGATGACCTGCTGGTAAAGGTCGCGGGAGTCCGCTGGATGCGGGTGGCGCAGGACCGGTCATTGTGGCACTCTTTGGGGGAGGCCTATGTCCAGCAGTGGACGTCTTTCGGCTGATATGATGATGATGATGATGAGACACCTGTCAGGAGGACTCAGTCTTCCTGAGTTGGTAAGTACATCTTGTTTTTTTACCCACTAGTTATTAAACAATTTAGAATAAGTACCCAAAAATTTGAGTAAAAGATGAACCTCGCTGGCGGCAGCCGAAACGCTTCATACTAATTGACATATAAGTATGACGTCACACTTTGCTATTTGTATACGTCGTTGTATGGGAAATCAAGTGAATTTGCTGTTAGGGTCGCGAAATACTGCGTTTAGCTCCATAGTTGTCATACAATTTTGTTTCTATAAAAGCGTAAGGATTCTATTGGTAGCATTAAATTTACTCATGGATAATAAAATAAAACATAATTTTTTCAAAACTTTCTAGGTTCATATCTTTTTATGTTTTTAATTATATTTTGTCATTTATACTTTATTACAATAATTTAGCAACGTTATCAAAAATTTTAATATGGGTAAACTACCCTATTCACCCAACCGACCAAGACCTCGCTATAGCCAGCCTTTGTCAATAGAGCTCAAAACGGCCTAAAGGCGTGTAAACGATATACGGTACGAATAGTCCGTGTAAACACGCCGTTACTCACACCTGCGCGCTATTTATGACCCCAGTGTGTTTGTGTGTGTGTATGTGATAATTTTCCGGTTGATGTGATGTATTTTGAGGGTCTTCTATAACGGGACTGTATCTTATGTTAAAAATTAATGTTGAAGGTTGTCTTACTTTAACCCGTGCAAGGTCAATGCCATTTTAATCACGCCTCTACGAGCGATTTCCGTTACAAAGAGGAAACATTCTGCTACACGCTTCTGGGTAGCATACGTAGCATTCCTTGGGTTAAATGCTGTTGTTTTTTTACTTCAACAACACCTTAGCATATCTTAATATTATAGGTACCTAATATGTATTTTTTATCATGTAGTTTCGTTGATTTTTTTACATGTTCAATAAATCTTGACACGTCACTCTACAACATTAGTTATTAAATGAATCGGTGAACCAATGTAGTCAGACACGGTATGAATTTATGTTAAAGGATTTAAAAACAAAACTATTTATTAATTAATGGAATGCATACAATAGTTAGATTGAAAGTAATTAAGTATTTTTTTCTTTTCATTACATTCCAAAGCGTAAATAGTAAAAAATTACACATTCACATTATTACAAATAAATGTGAATTCATAAAAGCGGGTCCTTTTTTTGATCGTAAATGTAGGATGCGCAAACCACCACGCGCAATGCTCAAGAAGTTTGCCGGCTGTTATATTATAGACGTATAGCAATTGACTGTAAAATAAGTATGTTGGCCGATCCTCAATATCATTGAGATGCATTCAAATTGACATATTTCATGCAATATGATGGAGGTACGCTTGTGAGGGAGCTGAGAATAGGAATCACACAAATAAATGCCCTCGCCGGGATTTGAACCCAGGTCCTCTAGCTCACCAACTGGGATAAACCTCTCATCGTTAGTTGTCGGTCGTTATTTGGCTTAGTAAAGATAATAGTAGTAGCAAACTATATTGACACTGTCGATTAAATAGAAAAAAAAAGCGGCCAAGTGCGTGTCGGGCCACGCGCATGGTAGAGTTCCGTAGGTAGTTGCCCGTCTGTCACAGAATGCGGACTTAAAAGGGGCTTTTGGGGTTTTCATTATAGCTTACCCTCGTAAATAATGGTAAATATGTTTATTTTTATAACACACCAATGTATAACCAGCACTGATGCTGAGGCGCGACGCGAGACGAGAATATATACTATTACTAATTTACTTTAAAACTCGAATTACTTAAGTAACTATTATGAAACAACTTCTCAATTGAAATAACGGGGTCAGTAGGTACATTAAGTTTTTTCAAACGATATGTAAGGTAATTAGGTACACAACTTTAAAAGTAATCGAACCGCAGATCGCAAACTTTTAGCAGCAACAGATTATTTACGTAAAATTATTACGAAAATCTCCGAACAGCATCAAGCCGCACATCACAAGTAGCCGCGCGCGCAAGAAGCACCGTGCCGTAAGTCCGCCTAAGTTTTAGAATTGCCACGGGTGGGGGGGGGCATATCGCAGGGCAGGTCTTTTGCGCACTCGCCACAAAGACTACAATATACATACTGAGATAGACAGGCAACTCGACCAAATTGAGAAGGCATTTTATGCTTCCGCGCAAACGCCATCTGTTCCTTGGCCCCCAAAACTTTTCAACCGATAAAAAAAAGAAGGAACCTCTCAATTCGGTCGTATTTTTTAATCAGTATTTTCAATGTTTGTAATAACTGTTTTGAAATAAAACATAAAAGTGAGGGATACACAGATTTATTTCAGTTATTAACAATACATTAGTAACTTCATGCATAGAAAGGAGCATATTATTAATGTAAAGCAAGAAACATTAAAACGACACGCTCATCCAAAACCAAGGTCACTCGGTACTACATTTTCCTAGATATTTCTCAACAGCCTGCCGCGCTCGGTCGACTAGCGGTGTCTATAGCCCTTCCAGGTCCTCCATTAATAGATAAATGCACAAATCACAAACAAACTTCGTTGAATATTAAAAATTGAATTGGATTTATTGATGCAAACATATTTCACGCAAAACGACATTATACTTATGTCAAGCAGACACAATGTTGTGTTACCATTATACAATACTAGCTTCCGCCCGCGACTTCGTCCGCGTAGAACCGGGATAAAAACTATCCTATATTTTAATCCAGGCTATAAACTATCTTTGTGCAAAATTTCATTCAAATCGGTTAAGCCGTTTAAGCGTGATTGAGTAACAAACTTGCAAACATCTAAGCTTTCGCATTTATAATATTAGTAGGATACTATTCTCCTTGACGTGATATGATCTATTTGCAACCTCCTTCCTTGTCAACCTCTAATTTTAGTCCTGCCTGCCATGTCACTGTCATTCAATATTTTCTCGTGTATTATGTCAAATAATGTACAATTTTATGTTTATTAAAACCAGAATACTACAGGTTTTCTCATTATTTCACTCCTCATATTCATTTACGTAGCACATATCAATCTCCCTACATTCAATAAAATATTTGAATGTAGCAACACTGATATTTTAGTTCGTTAGAGCATCAGCTACCTGAGACATTACCGAGTAGGTGGCAGCACCGTTTTCAAAGATTTGAAATAAGTTCTAAGTTTCCATAGTATGGCTCGCCACGCGCAAGAAGCACCGTGCCGTGAAAAAGCAACTCTACCGTACACGGTAAAAGGTTCAAATTCCAATGACAATGTATATGTATGTACCCGAAATTAAGTGCATATCTTACCAATTAACTGTTTAAGTCTACTACTCGTGAACTAGTTATGTCTACTTAACTGTGATAGTTTTTCTTTTAAATCATTACTATGTACTACTGCCACGAATTTTTTCACGTCCCCAGTAGTAGCCATTTAGCCCGGGGGGGGGGGGGACGACATGACTCGAACAAAAATTAGGGCTTTATATCCCATTATCTGAAAGTTTTAGAAAACCCACAATATTTTTGAACAAGCTATCCAACGATACCCCCCACACTATAGGTTTAACGAGAAATAAAATACAACACCAATTTACACGAGTTAATATTTTTTTCAGGATTTTATTCTACTGTTTTGTCGGCGTGATTGGTTTAACCCACGCCGAATTGCAGTATTCTAGTTGTAAGGGTTACTGAGCTAAGCCGAAGACGGACAGACAGACAGACAGACGGACGAACATGGCGAAACCATAAGGGTTGACTATGGAACCTTATAAATAAAGAAAGTAAAAAACAAAGTAAACAAAGTATTGCCCGCTCAAGATTGTTGGTTTTTGTATAATGCAAGTACGGCAACGAAATTACGTTTCTCTACATTTTAATGTTGTTTTATAAGGCGTTGAAAAAATTGACGCGATTGGCAGTCAATCTCACAAACGATTATATTGTATTCCTAAAGCACTGGAAGTTGGACGTCGGTTGTCAATTGTCGTGCCAAACCGCTGTTGTCACGTGACACAAATGGAAAAATGCCCATGGAACATCGCTGCTAATTTCCGGCTCAGTCGTTGTGACGGCTGTTCCATTAGCTTTGTTTTAACAGGTACCTAGGGCAATAAAGTATGTACGAGTCGAAGATGAGGGCGGTAAAGAAGCGATTGGCGACTTCAAGGTTTGGGCCCGAAACGCTAAGCGTCCTATCGATTTTCCCTGATTTCTAGTAAAGTCAAAGTCAAGTCAAAGTCAATTTAAAGCCGTCAAAGTTAAGTAAAATTCAAGTCAAAGTCAAGTCAAAGTCAAGTAAAAGTCAAGTAAAAGTCAAGTCAAGTCAAAAGTATTTATTTGCCAGAATCAGTACAGGAATATTCTATAATTACACATGATAGTGTATTCAGCCTGCATGCAGGCGTGCAAAAATATTTTACTGAGAGGCGAAGAATTTAGTAAAAATACAAATTATCAATTGTAAAATTAACATTAAACAAATTTAAATTAATAATACCAATTTATGTCACTTATACTCCAAGCGAGTCTTTCTAGTTGAAAATGCTATATTCTCACTTCTGAGTATAATTTATACTCACTTCTTCGGAAGCATAATGAATTATCAGGAATTATTCATGCATAGGGTGTCCAATAACAATGTTTTGTTAAAAAACAATCCTAAACCTGCTCATTATTGCCTGCTATTCAAATTCAAAATATTTTTTAGACCGGGTCTGTCCATATAATTATTATTTTTACAGCACATACGTACTTAAAAACTATTTTGTGTAAACTTGTAGCGATATAATTTGTTTCTGTTTAATATTTCGTCTAGGCAAATCATTTGAAATACGTAAAAAAATGTCCAAAGGATAAAATCTTAGAAACTATATGAAACAAAGTATGAAGCTGTTAAACATGATGGCGTTATGACATTATTTTTGATATTTTAATCGTACTACTTCTAGGCAAAAGGCTTCTCTTATCAATTTTATACGGACGGTGATTATATGGTACTAAAACTTTATAATATTAATTAAAAAACCTCATCAGTGTTATTGTCTTGTGGCGAAACATTCGCCCGCTAGACTTGGAAAAATTAAAATAAACAATGGTCGGCCCACACCCGCGGGGTTGTAATAACGCTTTGTCCTAAGATTAGCTTTTAAGAAAGGCTTTAATTCCGCCTCGTGAGTAGTTCTGTGTGGGAAAAGTAGAGATGGGGACTAAGTTTGTCGGTGCTGATGAAAAATAGTAGTGTTACCTGCTGGGTGCGTTCTGTTTGTTGGTGATTTCCTCAACAATTATCGCTACGAGCGTGGCGCAAAAAAAAAAAGTGAATGTGTTGAAAATTTTGGCATGGAACGCAATATCAGTCAGGATCAGAGACTTAGTTATTCTGAAAACCTTTCAATTATAAGTTCGATTTAGTGTCAAACAGTATGTCAAAAAAAGCTAATACTCCATTATTATCACATTCGGTCGATTGAAAAATCTTAAATTATGTAATTTAGCCAGGATTATGCTGAGGCGCGACTGTTGCGCAACAAACTATTTTTTATTTAGGCAATATATTTTTATTACAGATAATCAATAATGTATGACAAATAATAATAATAAATCACGTCTGCAATTCACAGTCAGGTGAAGTTTAGGTAGTGCCCCCACAGTTTCGCTGCAGGTTTGAATTTGTGGCGTGTGCCTAGTATGCACCTGATGGCTCGAATTGCGCAACAAACAATTAGTCTTTCAATAGTTTTATATATATCTTATACCTACATAAATAAATAAATACTTATAGATATGTTTTGTTACAAACCGAATAATAAATATGAAACTACACAGAATACTAGAACAATATTTGTCACTTGCTCAACCAGTGGGCGTAGCACGGTTGCCATTTTATCACTTATCGTTGTGGTAAAGACGCCCGTCACGCTCTGACAAGTATGCGAGTGCGAGAGTGACGGATGCCTTATCCACAACGATACGTGATAAAATGGCAACCGTGCTACGCCCGCAGAAGGATAGCGTTGTCAGCTACTCCCTAGTCCGTAACAGCTTGTTTCATTTGTAACGAAATTGATTTAGTACAGCCGTGTAACGTGTGTACATCATTCGCGGCTTATAAATCCGTGTGGTCAATCAGATCAGTCGGTTGCCATCGCTGTCGCGTCAGAACAAGCACGATAAACACATTTATGACAAATTGGAATGCGAAATGAAAGTCACAGATTGACTAACTTCGTTCTAAAAATAAAACTTTCCTTTTTCTATAGACTAGCTGCCTGGGTGTCTCTGCCCGCGCATTACAAAGAACGAGGGCGGAGCCGCGGAATTACATAACCACAGCCATATTATTTTTCTTGTTTGTTTTTTAACGTATAATTCATGTAATTATGGATTGCAATTTGTGTTAAGCTCTAGTTTCTAACGGCCGTATTCATGAACGTTCTACAAGCCTATTTTAACTAAAATGGCGTTAAGATTCGTTTGTCTTTATCTGTCACGTTGACATTTATGTTCGTCAGAAAGGGACAAAGCACATTTTATTTATCGGAGGCATTTTAAGTTTTATGAATAAAGGGGTAAGTCTTTTCATCGTAATTAATAACTACGAACAGAGTCTGAATTAAATTATATTCATATTCATATTCATTTATTCAGTATTAGTTATACATTGTAAATGAATAAATGAATATAGCCTTTGTCCATCGTGAAGGTCCATTCTACGAATTGGTGAAAGAACTTTTGTAATCGGATGTGTACTTCTGGAGATTACCTTTTATACGCACATCCGCAAAGCTATAAATAATAATAATAATAATAATAATATATCGTCATCTTGCTAACGACGAGTACTTGCACAGACATAACCTTGTAGCCAGAATTATTCACCAGCAACTTGCTCTGCTATACGGTCTTGTGGCCTCCAAAGTGCCTTACTATAAGTACACACCTGCGCCAGTTCTCGAAAATGGTCGTGCCACGCTCTATTGGGATCGATCTGTCATCACGGACAGGACTAGTCGAGCCAATAGGCCTGATATCGTGCTGACAGATCGATCGCAACGCCAGGCAGTGCTCGTCGACATCACCATCCCCCATGACGAGAACCTCATGAAGGCCGAGAAGGACAAAGCCAGCAAGTACCTAGACCTGGCTCACGAGGTAACCGCCATGTGGGATGTTGATTCGACGATCATCGTCCCGATAGTCGTTTCAGCGAACGGTTTAATAGCGAAGAGTCTCGACCATCACCTCAAGAGACTCTCGCTAGATGGCTGGATCAAGGGTCAGATACAGAAGGCGGTACTCCTGGATACTGCGCGGATAGTCAGGAGGTTCCTGTCTCTGGCGCCCTGACCACCGGCAGTTTATGCCCGCGGCCGGTTTTTATAATGATTTTATGTTTTGTACTAGCTGTTGCCCGCGACTTCGTCCGCGTAGATCTTGTTACCGTCTTAGAAATATGATTGCTATTAAATGATTGTAGGCGGAACCTTAATTATCGCTGCCCTTAACAAAGTTCTACCATCTTAAGGGATGATTTCCGAGATAAAAACTATCCTATATCCTCAAATTAGGGTCTCAAATCTCTAAGGAAAATTTCATCTAAATCCGTTCAGGGATTAAGCGTAAAAGGTTCATAAGTTTAAATTGAAAACTCTGTTTTTACACATATAAATATCTTAAAAATCATCAACAGACGTTTCAGCTTAAATTGTATATTTTTCATAATGTATTAAAGAAAGCTACATTACTCAAAATAGTTTTGAAAGCAAACGTAATCTAATGCTAAAAGACGTAGAACTTTCCATCTCCATCCGCCGTCCCCATTTAACGGTGTTAGAGAACAATATTATTCTGATAAAACCTTTTTTTTTTTTATTAACAAAATAAACCTACCTTTCAGTTCTGGGAGCATCCCAGTTCTAACCTAACCTAACCTACATTTCTGGTAGCTGTTCGGTTCTGTAAGGGTCGTGGTTCTAACTTAACCTAACCTACTTTTCTGCTAGCAGTCTGATTACGTATGACCTATACATACTTCCAACCCTTTTTAACCTCCATAGAGGATGAATTTTAAGAAACGCTGTAATTAGTTTCCTAGTTTTTAACCGAAGTTACAGATCCCTTACTTTAAAATTGTCTTGTTCCCCGTACAAACATCCAACTCTTTTTAGCCCATTTTGGGGATGAATGTGTCCCCCTTATGGATGTTTTTTTTAGTTTATAATATAGGTTTAGTTAAGTTACATTCCATTATAAATATTTTTTATGTTACTTGAATTTACGCCTTAGTTGTTTAATAAATACCGTTCGTATTTAAAACAGTTTAAAACAGAAGTTAGAAATCCCTTACTTCTAAAATGTTTTGCTCTCCATACAAACTTTAAACCCCCTTTAACCCCTATAGGGAATGAATTTCAAAAAACTCTGAAATCAGTTTTGTAGTCTTTTAACATACAGGCTAAGATCGAAGTTAAAAATCTCTTCCTATAACATTTTCTTGGTTTCCATATAATAGACCTTGAATCCCGTTTTAACCCCTTAGTGGTGGAATTTTTCCAAAACGCTGAAAGAACTTTTATTTATTCCGATAAGAAATCTTTATACAACGCTTTAAGTCTCCAGCTCAAAAATGAGTGTTTCTCATCCAAAGCTTGCACCCCTTTTTAACTCTCTTAGGGATATAATTTTCTAAAACGCTAGAATTAACTGTTTATATTATAATAAGTAATCTTTCTATAAAGTTTCAAATCTCTAGCTCAAAAAAAGATCCCGTCTTATCCCTTGCCTACGTCATAAAAGGAAGTCCTGGTGTGAATTTCAAGTTTCTAGTCCCAGTAGTTTTGGCTGTGCAATGATGAATCAGTCAGGAAGTCTTCTTTTATATATATAGATAACTAGCTTCCGCCCGCGACTTCGTCTGCGTGGGCCCGGGATAAAAACTATCCTATATTTTAATCCAGCCTATAAACTATCTTCGTGCTAAATTTCATCCAAATCGGTTAAGCCGTTTAGGGGTGATTGAGTAACAAACATCGAAATATCTAAACATCCAAACATCTAAACATCCAAACATCCAAACTTTCGCATTTATAATATTAGTAGGATGTATAGTTTTATATTTTACTTTTTATATACTTATTGTACAAACCTAACTTAAACTTATATTTTTATAATATTTACATAGTTGGAATAGAAGTATCGATAGACATGTTTTTTAATCAATGCCCAGTACAGGGCACATCCCTAAATATTAGCGAGTGCTGAGATAAAGGCCCGCGCAACAATGAGATACTTTTTCGAGTGTGCCAGCGGAATTGGCTGAATCTTTGATACAGGCATCAACGCTCTGGTCTAGACTTAGTCTTAAAAGATCCTAACTCTGAGGAAAATCTACTTTAGTTACTTCCTTTAACTTTCAAGTAATATAGTCAAAAGTTATGTTTTTATAAATAAAATGTTCATAAATATGACGCTGGGGAGTTAGCTTCAAAATGTATATTTGCGTTCATAAAGACTGCTTTTAACATGTATTTTAAATTCTTCATAAGGAAATCCTCAACTCTACTGTATATTTTTGCGTGTACAAACTACTTAAGACAATACATATACTTTGTTCCTATTTGTGAATAAATTTTCTTAGCTTTTGTAAGATGACCATAAGCATTTGCCAAATCGTTATTTCAATTCAATATTGGTCAAAATAAAATTTATTTTATTTAATAGTCTGACTAATATTGATTTGAAATCAAATTGGCGCGTGAAACCAACCCCAGATTTAATTTGAAGTCAGTTGAATGTAATATTTAGTTACGTTAAGTTAAACTGGTTCAACACTATCACAAAACATATTGTTCATGCTCTCAAAAGTTTCAGCTCATATCAAAATAGTGGACATTGCGGGTCCTGAACCCAACAACCAGGAATATCGAACTTAACCCTGTCCATTGCACATTGTGTTCAAATTAATGCCAGCGCTATCTGCCGACATAAATTATCATCAGCATTTATCAAAAGAGTGGAAATTGATGCTCCTAAATCCAACAACCAGGAATATAAATAAATTAATAAATATTTGCGATTTTTTTTACACCAATCGACAGAGTCTCAAATTATGCAAAGTACTGTGGGAACTAACCGACGATAAATCCTTATTTATATAGATACATAAATACCTAATTAAAAACAAATATTCTTGCACGTCACACAAATAAATGCCCTTACCGGGATTCTTAACCAGGACCTCTAGCCTCGTAGGCAGGGTCACTACTAACTAAAGGCTAAATCGGTCGTCGAACCCTATAAACCCTGTTCACTGCACATTGTTTTCAAATGAAACGCCAGCGCTATCTGTCGACAACAATTATCACCAGCTTATATCAACCTAGTGGTCATTGATGCCCCTGAATCTAACAACCAAGAATCTTAAACCCAATTAACCCTGTCCATTGCGCATTGTGTTTTAATCAAACGCCAGCGCTATCTGTCGACAACAATTATCAACTTTGCTCCCTCGCAAAAACCCCTGAAGACGTCGGATAACAGTAACACATTTTCGTCGGCTAACGATTCCGAAGCTGGCTGTCCCATAAATCGCCAGCTGATTGATACATGGCGGTGGTGTGACGCCCCATCCAGTAATTTAGTGCCGAGACACGCCCATAGCCACCCGATGCCGACTTTTGTTTTGCATTAATTCCTTTTCTTGGATTTAAAATTGATCGAGCCTGATGGGGAAGTTTAGGGGAGTTTTGAGGCGCCAAACGCTGCTGCTAAGAACGCTACCTTTGAATAATTGTATCAAAACGAGCACCATATTATGTTTGAATTAAGTTTCTTTAACATTGATTTATTTTCTTGGATTTTAAAGCGATAACGTAAACTTACAAGCGCCAAAAGCAGCAAGACTACTACCTGGAAATAGTTGTATTAAAATTTAATGCAAACAGTACACAAAGTTGACTTATCTCGTACACTAATGCCTTTTCTCGGGTTTGCAAGTGATCTTGATGGGGAGGTTTAGGGGGGGTTTTGAGGCGGCAAAATGCCGTATCTGATGCCTTGGGATATTTGTGGTATTTGTGACTCTTGTGCTCGATCTGACTCCCACAGTACAGGGGGCCGATTTTTGACTTTCGAGCGCTCGTAAATTAAATAAAAGTAAATGCTATTGTAGTGTCATAATCACAGGCACTTACTTTCTACCGATAGAATTGAATACGAGTGGTTATTACCGCACGTTTTTAAATTTTCTATCGTCATTTCAAAATAGCATTTCATATTATTTGTCAGTTTTCGAGTGAAAGAGTCGAGCGCTCGAAAGTCAAAAATCGGTCCCCAGCTAGCTGTTTCACAAACCAGCGCTGTTTTCGTAATACGGTGGGTTGACGATCAGGCGGATTGAATACCGCTGAATGAAAATTGACGTTTTAATTTGCATCATAACCTCTGAAACTCGTTCTTTTGTCTATGGTTTCTTTACTGTTCCACATTGAGATTCATAGAAATTGTTTGATTGCATGTGAAAACTGACCTTAAAGTCACTGTTTACACACATCTTTATCACGTTTTCTTTGTTTGAATAATTTTAGTGAGGAACTTTCTGTATTCGACGCCATTGTTGTTGTTATGTCATACAGCGCTGCGAGTATTATAAACATGGCAACCCCAATTGCCGCAACTCGTATTGAAGAACGATTAGCGCCGAACACATTCCAGCGGATTTTCATTCAGCGGTATTTATTTCGCCTTATCGTCGACCCGCCGTATTACAAAACAGCGCTGTTTTTAACCCCCGACGCAAAGAGAGGGGTGTTATAAGCTTAACGTGTCTGTGTGTCTGTGTAGCTGTGTATCTGTCTGTGGTATCGTAGCTCCCAAACGGATGGACCGATTTGAATGCAGTTTTTTTATTCGTAAGCCGATGTGATCCCGAGTGTTCTTAGCCATGTTTCATGAAAATCTGTTCAGCCGTTTTTGAGATATTGGACTTTAAAATGAAAATGTCGGGAGTTTTTCAACTTTTCTAAGTTGTAGTGTGAAATAGCTAGCTGTTATGTAAAATAGCGGATTATACTATTCCACTACGACAGATATATGAGATATGATATAAAGAGTAGTGTCGATCAGTATGCGTAGATGCAATCCATAGTGTAAGGTCACTTCTAGTGTTAGGTATGGTCTACTAGGAAACTTAATTGGACAGGGACTGATTAAATCGCATCAGAAATGAGGCTATCCGCAGCAGAACCAAGGTAACCGATGTAGCCCTCCGAATCGCTAAACTTAAGTGGCAGTGGGCGGGGCACATTGCACGTAGAAACGATGGCCGTTGGGGCGGAAAGGTTCTCGAGGGGCGACCACGTACCGGAAGGCGCAGCGTGGGTAGGCCCCCCACAAGGTGGACTGATGACCTGGTAAAGGTCGCGGGAGTACGCTGGATGCGGGTGGCGCAGGGCCGGTCATCGTGGCACTCTTTGGGGGAGGCCTATGTCCAGCAGTGGACGTCTTTCGGCTGATGATGATGATGATTAAATAGATTGGGAGATATTTATATGAATAAAAATTCAAAACTTCATAGCTACGCTACTCGATGCGAAATTTTGTTTTGCATAAATTCTTTTTCTAGGATTTAAAAGTAACCGTCGATTATAGAGAGGATAGGAGGATCTGATACCTTGAAATATTTAAGAATACAAGTTTATTCAAGAGTTTTTTAGTGAAGAACCCGGTCTAATCCCATTAAGGTCTAGTTTTCCGTCTGGGTTGGAAGGTCAGATGGCAGTCGCTATCGTAAAAGAACTAGTGCCTACACCAAATCTTGGGATAAGGTGCCAAAGCGGACCCCGGGCTCCTTTAGGGCACAACCGGGAATAACGCTAAGAGAATGATGACAAGTTTATTCAAGACCAAAATAGCAAGCGTACAAAGCGTCGACATTAATTGAAATCTATAAAACGGACTCTACTAACTAATCGGTTGCCTACTCTTAATAACTATGCGCAATCCAATCAAGTAGTTTCACAATTACCATGAGACAGTCGTTCCCGAATGAAAAGCCACTCACACTGAAATATTTAGCCATTGTCTCACGCAGACTGTATTGTTCAAAATGGCTGATGAGCAATCCGCACATGTCACATTTTTTGTCAAGTTGAGAAATTAAACGGGCGTGTGATTGCACATAAGGCGGAATAAGGCACTGGTCCCACCGCCGGCTAGTAAGCTAGAAAAGTTGGGCGAGTAGCATTACATCGCGGATCTGTAAAGGTCGATTGATCACACTGTGCCTGGTCAGCACGCAATGAACCGTTACTCGCCCAACTTTTCTAGCTTACTAGCCGGCGGTGGGAGCAGTGCCTGACACGGTCCTGTATGCTAGTACTGCATGCAACCTGTGCTATAATAGTTATTTGTTATACAAGGGCGCAAAGTTGTATTTTTCGCCTTAACTTTTCGCCTCACTGTAGCGAGGAAAGTGCAAGATGCAAAACAACTTTATTTAATTTAAATAATAATATGTTTTCCTTTTTTTTACAGTAATAATAACGTTAAGTAATATCAAGTAGAATTCTGGTCAAGTGCGAGTCGGATTTTAGTTTTCCCATACACTTTGAGACCCAGCGCCTGATGAAGGCAACGAGCATTTTGTTTTAAGTTTCAAATGTTTATTTTATTTTGTTTTTTAGTATTTGTTGTTATAGCGGCAACAGAAATACATCATCTGTGTTTTTTTTTGTATTATGAGCGTTTTACGTTTTGTTATCTGTCAAAAGCTACTCAAACACGCTCCAAGGTCAAATTACTTTCCCCACTAGTGGATAAAATGCGTTTTTGCCCTCTGGTTTTAAGGGATAAAAGACGGCTTTCCGAGGCAGTGAGGGGAAAATTAATTTAAAAATAGAAGGTTACATTTTTGACGTGTACCTATGTCAACAGTTATTTAGGGGAAAGAGAACTTCCCAATTGATTGATTGAAATAATTGAACGATTTTTTAATTTCTCCAGAAATAACTGTCAAAATATCACAAATGTCATATAGTTTAGAAGCAGAGCGATTTTAAAGTCAAAAATCCATACAAGTAGTCAAACAATGAAATTGTTAGTGAAATACTTGTTTGCTCTAAGCGCCTATGCAAAATCATGGAATTAGGTGCCAAAGCGGACCCCTCGCTTCTTTATGGTACAACCGAGAATAACGCTAGGGAAATGATACTTAAGTTTGAGATTTATTTTTTCAAAGTTTTGGTCGCTTTGTTTCATACAAGAGGTGGAGAGGTGTGGTGAGGTAGGGCGCAGCGAAATGTCATCCCGCTCGAATGTGGAGCAGCCCAACTGGGGAAGTACCTCCGCCTTGCAGAAGACCACAGCCATAATAACACTACTACTTGCTCTGTAGTAGTGTTGTGATCCTGGAGGTGAGCAAGGTCGCCAGAGCTCCCAAGGATGCGTTGTGTTGAGAGCGAGGGAATTTGTTCCTTCAGCTGTCAACACGGCGAATCCTCAACCATATCAAGGGTCGGCAACGCCCATGTTACTCCTTTGGAGTTGCATGTGTCTATAGGTTGCGGTGTCCGCTTACCATCAGGCGGACCATACGCTTGTTTGCAAATGTCGTTGTATAAAAAAAATACACCTTTAAAAGCACCTTATTATCACCGCACGGGAAAATACGCCTTATTTGGATTCTCCCTGTTATCTCAGCGTTTGATTTAAGCACGTATTGAGTACGTATCTAATGTTCATAGTAAAATCGAGGCCCTGGCGTGAATACGCTGAATATTGTATTAATACATGCACTCAAGCTGCGCCCGAGTGGCATACAGGTGGCGATGTTTAATGGCGGTCACTTTGTGCGCACGCGTTCCCTTGAGCTTTAAAACTGATTCAGTGCGCGGGCCCATTGCACACTGATACTTGATGAAAATTAAATTTATATTAAGGTAAAATTTCCACAAATCTAACTAGTCTCATCATAGTAAGCTCAATAAGGCTTGTATTATGGGTACTAGACGACGATATATTTAATAATATAACTTAAATCCATAGAACACATCCAACACTCAGAAAAAAATACTCCATATATTTTCCCTTACCGGGATTAGAACCCAGGACCTTCAGCTTCATAGACAGCATCACTACCCAAGAGGCTAACCGGTGGTCATATGTTTAAATTACATATATTACATTTAATTTGATCTGTTTACAGCGCGAGGAGTCCCAAATCCACAACAAAATAGCGCACTACAATGATTTGCCTCTCTTTCATGAGAAGTAATAAACTTGTACATGGGCATGCAACTATCAGCAAAAAAGGAACGAATTGCTGGGGTGTGGAGATGATTCCCTCCTCTTTTCCGCAGGAAAGGCTTGTGTCCAGCAGCAATGTCTATCAGCTGATGATGATAGTAAGGTTTATTCCGAAGCGTCAGGCCCGGCCACGATTTCCACCGGCGGCGTCAGCGGCAGCGGTGTGCCAAACGTTTACAAGTTTATCTCATCCTCATCATACTTCTTACTTTTTCAGAGGGATTAGCAAATTGCCTATTCTGTGGGGCCATTTTGCGGCGCTACTTAGACTTCTATGGTTTTTTCGTTCGCTGGTATAGACCAGTCAACAGGGTATAGACCCTGCCCTATAAAATATGTCCCCTACCCTACGCCCTGAAAATTACCTTAATCCCCTATGCCACCTCCTTCTCGATTCCTTCGCTCTCAACACAACGCATCCTCGGAAGCTCTGGCGACCTTGCTCACCTCCAGGAACACAACACTACTACATAGGAAGTGTCATTATGGCTGTCACTTTCAATCGATTTCTCGCTCTTTGATGCATAAGGCCCACGGGCCTACTCATACTTACTTCTTCTGTTGAAGGAATTTAAATGATATTCAACCGGAATAGAGTTGCATTTGTTTTGTTTCGGGCACATTTTAAAACAAACAAAATTCAACTCTATTTCCGCCCCTACTCGATTCCAATTTCAATGCTATTTTGTATTGTAGATCTCGAACCTGATTCCGAGCCGTATTTTACGACTAAAAAGTGTAGTCGGGCGACAAACTGGTATGTCCAAATTGAGACCATTTGCTTATGATGTAAAAGCGTGACAACCTCAGCGATTAAAACACAGGCTGGGGTATACTTTAAGACTAGGTACCCCAAGCCAGAGAATTGCATTTTCCGCGCGCGTAGCGGGTGGTAATGGCCACTGCATGACCAGTTGTTATGTAATAGTAATTTACTTATCTAGGGCGGTAAAACAAAGAATGTCTCAGATCGCAGGTGCTTGACGTCCGAGCCAAAGGTATTATTACTCAAACGCGATGAGTTTGCACCTGAAATAGCTGTCAGCTCATATAAACTTGGACGTATTCATATGACAAAGCTGTCACCTCTAATCCTATTCTAAACGCGGTAATAAGGGCGATACATATACAATCTGAGGCTTTCTTTATTACCGCCCGTGGTGAGTACAAAATATCTCGCCAGGAATTGGGCTTTTCCGCGCCGTAGCGGGCGGTAATTGCTACTTTATGGCCAGGTATGACGTAAAACCATTTACCGCATGTCCCCGGCCGAATTTCGACGTAGTGTGTCCGTGGAAACGCGGTCCCCTTGCACGTTCGTCCACACGGACTGTCTTACGCTTCCTTTGTACCAATACCTGCATATTCGAAACCGCGGCCGCCTCTACATAAACGCTATCTCCTAACCTTTACCCACATAACTTTGCCGTCGCGAACCGAAGAAACATTGAAAAACGAATCTAAGGACGTTGTGATAAGAGAGACGAGTCAGTCTTGGGGTGGTTGGTGTAAGATGGTAAAGATGCAAAGTTGGGCAGTGGTCGCTTGAAATATTAGCGCTTTAGTAAAGATGGGTGCATTTTAGGGACATTGGGACTCGGGTCTTGATAGCTTTGAACGCTTTAAGAGGAATTTTGTATTGAGGGTTTGGTTAAAAGTGGTTCTGGCTCAGTTGGTAATGTGTGAATTACTAGCGTCCACGTTTACCGTTAACACTTAGACTAGATAGACTTTGAGGGGGGAATGAGGCGGCTATACGATCTAAATGGGTCAGTGTGGTGAATATTCATATTTTTGATTGAAAGAGTTTCTTCTTCAGCTTGGCCTTGTGAGTGGGTTCTATAATTATATAGTTGTCTTTTTGTTGATTCAGCTTCATAACATTTTTTTTATAAGCAAAAAAACCGGGGTAGACCAGTTTACAGCTCACACAGTCACGCTACTAGTATAAGTAATAGTTAGTCATGATGATGAATAGATGATATCAAATGTTGATCTAAAGTTATGACCTCCATTTAATGAATGTATCTTGGCACCATGAGATCAAAGCACAGCAGTCAATGCAGATTTTGAGGTAACACCATATAATGAGGACTAACAGTTTTTGCATTTTTTAGTATTTAAAATAAAAAAAACTATAAAATTTGTGTCACCCCAGAAGAGTAAAAAATACACGTAAACTAACTTTCAAGAAAAAAAAACTTTTTTTTTCAATTAATGGAAATAATTGCTCACAAGCTCAATAATCTACCGTTTAATTTTTTTTCTCCTATTCCAGACCACACCCTATATACCAAATTTCGGCTTCCTATGTTATACGGTCTTCGAGAAAACTGGCTATGACTGACGGACATACCCCGAGTGATCGCATGTGTTCCGTTGTACCAATTTTGGTACGGAACACTAATAACACAAAACCGATTCCAATTCAGAACATTAAGTCGAATTGAGTCTCCGATTGATGATTATGAATTGGAAAGACACGATTATCAAGCGCCCTTCCGTGTTTAAATTGTCTACGAATCCTCACGGAAAATGTTTAAAACGTTAACAACACACGGAGTCCACACACAGCCTGAAGCGAGCGAAGTAGGTATAGATATAAAATGGGTGACGCGAGACGGACAAAGGATGGCAGATTGTACTCGCCACCCGCCCGGTTAAGGGGAAGGCTACTTAGCTATATAAGTACTAATAATACAAAGACAATTCTGTGAGGTAAGTGTAGGGTATGTGTAATTATCGAAACTACTAGTCTCTTAGCGGATGCAACGGCGGAAAATGCCGAAAATCTGAAACGCATTAAATATATGTAGAGGCCTCGGCAGAGAGTACAACTTTGTAACATTTCGCGTCGAGACCCTCGGTCCGTGGGGTCCCAGTGCGCAACGCAAAAATGATCGGCAAAGTTGACTTTATTGGTTAAAAAATCAGGACGTGAAGGGCATAATAGTTTATGGTTAGTCAAAAATTAAAAAAACTTGCCGGCTAGATTTTGCTAGACAACAATGTTGCATATAAATTCCATTATTTGTCGTGGTACAAACTTTTTAAAAAGTTAAAACGGCCATATAAAATAAAAAGCATATGTAGGTCCTAATCAGCCAAAACGGAAGATCAGTAGCTGTGACTTATCGCGACTTTTTAGTTGTCTCAAATAACTGAAATAACTTATGGCGTTTTCGGAAGAAAAATACACTTCCAACTTATTATTTAAATAATTTACTTTAAAAACAAAGTTTTAACCGACTTCAATTTAGTACTCCGCCAAGCCACGAGAACATTTATTTTCCAATTTACCTCATGAACTGATTTCCGAGAGCAAATGCGTTGATTATTATAGAAAAAAACCCAATCGCTGTATGTGACCCGATAATATTTGAGGACTTCCGTCAAATCCACAAGGATCACCCTTGGCACTTCATTAGTTGCTAGTTCAACGGAATCTTATCAGAATCTGTGATATACTTTTGTACTTTTAAGTACATAATTGAGGAATTCCATAAGTCATCTGTGGTCTTCATCATCAATTCCACTCCACCAATTTATGATTTCCAGATGTAAATACACGAGTTAAAATAGAAAATACCAAAATCACTACACGCGTGCCTAATATAATTGAGGAGTTCCCTCAATTCCTCATGGATCCCATCATCCAATTGAATTTTCAAAAATGGGACCCACCTGGAAGCATATACTTACAAACAAAAAAAAATGAATCGGCTCATCAATGACGGAGTTCTGAGGTTGAAAAAAAAAAAAAAAAAATACAACCGAATTGAGAACCTCCTCCTTTTTTTTGAAGTCGGTTAAAAAAAGGCCACGATGATATAACTATGGCTAAGTATTTGTTTTTTCGGAAAAATAGAAAATTGACGTGAAAATGATTCCAGATTTAAAAGAAGCTGCAATCTCAGTTATATCTAAAGACATACGACAATTTCATGAAGTGGCGAGAAGAAAAGCATGCCTTATTATTTTCAGAAAGTATATTTTTGTTTTCTTGTACAATTTTCGAGAAAAGCACTACGTATATTTGTCTCAGCCGGAAGGGCAATTACTGGCTTCGTATTAGTGACAATAAATATTATCATCATGATGTTGCTGTCACGTCGACTGTGAGAACAGTCCTACACTCATCAAATTAGATCATTGTCATCATCAGCCAAAAGGCCGCCCCCAAAGAGTGCCACAATAGCCGGTCCTGCGCCACCCGCTTCCAGCGGGCTCCCGCGACCTTTACCAGGTCATCAGTCCACCTTGTGGGGGGTCTACCCACGCTGCGCCTTTGGGTACGGCAATGAGTTAGATGGAGTTAAGTAATGTAACTTCATCCCACACTGCACAGTTAGTATCTTGGGAGCCGAGAATACCGATTTAACAAAGTAGCCTTTCTAGACATCAGCAAATTCGCAATACTTATCTCCTCACTGCCTGCCCCTTAACTGAAGTTGCAGCGGATTTCAAGACGGACGGAAGGGGGGCAGGTAAAGGGGTCAAATGTCATCGATCGAGGGGGTCCACTTTGACGTGGTTGCAATCATTCCACTTGTGTATTTTACTTTCTGGATTGAGATGGGATTTATTGTCGAAGTTGGTCTTTCCGGTATAACGCTTTCGTAATTGTTAGCAAAAACCAGCAGGTCGATCACGTAACGCATTGTGCGCGCTTCGGATAGATCTAAATGTCACCGTTTATATGGAAAAATTACAGTTAAACTGTCCTAACGCGCGGTCAAAACGTTAAGTGACTACCCTTCAGATAGTACATACATATTCACACCTTTCTTCCCAAAAGAGGTAGGCACAGCACATGAAACTTATGTCCAGCGCCAGTTTGAGCATAAATGTGGCTATAAAAGATCGCCAAATGTGATATTGCAAAGTTACGCATTTGCCACTTTCAAGGCCGAAACGCACTGACAGCTGTGGCGGAGCGGCGCGGCGCGGCGCGTGACCGAGATGGTTCTTAGTCTTTACGTTTCAACAAAATCGGTTCAGCCGCTTTTGAGATATTGAACGTTGAAATTAAAATGTCGGGGGACTTCCAACTTTTCTAAGTTGCTAATTATGATATGGAAAAACTGCTTGAGATAGACGGACAGACAATATGTATTACCGTTTCGTTCCGTTAGACCAATTTTGATACGCAACGTCAAAAAAACTGAGGCTTCGAGTGAATGATTTTTGTTGAACATTGGTAATTTACTATTTTCTGCCTAACTAAGTGAGATTTACCGCCCACGGGCGCAGCGGCAAATCTCACTTCACACCCAGAAGACGTAAAATTGTACTGTTTTAGGATGGGTTGCACCAAACAATCTGTAATCGTAAGCTGTGTTCGTTAACATTTGAATGTGTGAGAAGATTGACAAGTTTGTATGGAATGACAGCTGCCGGCGGCATATTTTACGTTGATCGGTCTGTAATCATAAGTTGGTACAGTCAAGGGCACCAAGTATTCACTCAGTTTCATAAACATGCACCGCCGTATTCATATGTTTTAACTAAAATGGCGTTAAAATTCGTTTGTCCTTATCTGTAATTTTGACATTTGTCTTCGTAAGAAAGGGACGAAGCACATTATATTTAGCAGAGCCATTTTAACTTTTATGAATATGGGGGTTATATTACAACCTTATTATTGCAGAAATAAGATCTGCCTACATATTTTTGAGACTGTGGTGTATACATTGGTACAACCCGCTTGGGTGTCTGTCTGGGTTAGTTAGTGGTTAAAGATTAGCCAACATATTTAGCGTAATAATTCTCATACGTACAAGTATTGCGTAGAGTGCCCTCTACTACGAAAAAATTGGCAGATTATTACGATCGCGCGTTCAACCTGCATTGTGTATTGACTAATATGTGTAATAACCTCCAAATAACAACAAGAAATACAACATCAACAGAAACCCAATCAAAGAAAGAAATTCAATGCAAACTGTGCCAAAGTTCGGACGAAATACAACCCTTTTGAACTCATTTTCATATTTCGAGCTATCGGTTGGGCAAAACAAATCCACAACTCACGGTAATACCCGTGCAGCGGGTGCACTTACATATATATATACTGGATATGGCATTGCGCAACATTTTTCCTAAGCTATGTTATGCTAAACATGATGTGTCCCAGAAGAGGAGGGCATAGCCGACGCTCAATCTATCTAGCTCAAAAGTAGAACAGTCGCCTCAGCGAAATTGTATAGTGTCGGGTAAAGGTTTTCGGTAAAGCGTTTAATCGTTAACACTTCTCATGGTCCACTATGTTGATGGCGTGAGACATTTATCGTCCCTTCAACTTTCACCACTGCTAATTCTATTCGATTCTATCGCATAAGGCCTATGAGTGGTTCACTATGACTTTCGTTTTTGACAAGATTGACTCGTACTTTTTCTCGCGAAGTATAACTGCGGCAGTCATCGTTAAAGACGGACGCAAACATAGCGCAAAGATAAGTTGAACTATCTGTACCCATGAAGATACAAGCGTCCATATAGACTATAACTTCTTGTCCTAGGAGAGAAAGGGAAAAGCCGAGACGGGCATTTATATTATCAGACAAGCTTATGGGCGGGCATTATGAGACAAGCCAATGAGGTAATGCCATGTCAGGATCTTACGAGCTCGGCTTTTAAACATATGATGATTATGTTAAATGTCACCAATCGAATTGACAACGATGTCATGTCAAGTTGTATTACTGTTGAATCTCTCTAATGGCCGGTTCCAATAACCCATCCCCCGATAGTTTTCCTTAACCCATTTACATTTTAATCTACCCGTAGAAAATGTGTCAAAATGTAACTGTTGGTAAGGAAAACTATCGGTGGATTGATTATTGGAACCAATCATAAAAGAACCAGAATCCACCAATCGACCGAGGTGTCATTGTAATTGCGGTAAAGCTTACCACTGACATTTTGACGCCCACTACTACTAGGATAAGAAACTAAAAACAAAGAAAGCCACATCTTGCGAATATATTCCATGTGCAACTATTCACTACTCCTTACTGCGACCGGATCATAAAATTCTATCACCCGAGCCCGTCCATCTCCACCCCCCCTAGTCCAAGTTGCATTTAGTGCTTTACATTAAGGTATTTTAACTTCTTTCGCCTTTTTTACGTCGACTGGCTTCCCGTAGTGCCCGTGCCTCAGCCGTTATTGGGAAAACGGATTAAAAAGTCCAAGTCTATATCCATAAAATAATGTTCTTATATGCTTGTGAAAGAGTTCTTGAAATCGGATGAGTAGATTGGGATATTTGTAATGTAACAGTGACGCTGCCTACGAAGTTGACGACACGGGTTCGAATCCCGATAAGACCAAATATTTGTCTGATATTGATTACTGAGTCTTGGGTATTTATTTATTTTACAAGCTTTTATGTATGTAACTATGTTTAATCGGGGTGAATCTTGCAACTTAATTTTGATATCTTCAACCGATTGAGCTGAAATTTTGGGTTTGAGTATAGTTTGGATAACAATTCAATATGATGGTACCATCGTGCTGATCTGATGAAGGAGACAGAATGTGGGCATCTAACCTAACCCCGTTTATGTCTCGACGAGTAGTTGATGACGGTATACAGAAAAGTACAGTTAGCTATAAAAGCTTGTATCAAAATTAAAATTTTTGACAGAATCTTCATCATCATCATCATATCAGCCGAAAGTCGTCCAATGCTGAACATAGGCCTCCCTCAAAGAGTGCCAACGTGACCGGTCCTGCGCCACCCGCATCCAGTACACACAGACAGAACGGGACAGAATCTTATAAATATTTAATTATATCTATTAAATATATCATCGTCTAGTCATAACACAAGCCTTATTGAGCTTACTATGAGGCTAGTTCGATTTATGTAAAATTGCCCCCTAATATTTATTATTAAAAACAAACTCCCTAGGCACTCCATGGCCTCTAAACATTTACCATCATACAGTATCAAATGAATATTACATTCTTATATGCAACACGACCGTTTAGAATACTGCAACTTAAAGCAAGCGTCTGGAGTGAAATATTGTCAGTTTAAACCCCGAACAGAATCTCGAAAAGAGCCCGAATTGACCATAAACCAGTCAGTCACAAATAAGACTGGAGACGCGGCGACGGTGCTTATCGCGACTGTACTTCATGCTTATCTGACTGTACTTAAGGCAGAGATTGTTATTGTAATTAGTCTACTATAGTATATTGTGTAGCGTTAGATAAAGGCATCCGTCTTACTCGCACGTTTTGTTGAGAAACTGTTGACATTATTGCTTACTAGTATCTGCTCGTGACTGCGTCCGTGTGGAATTTGTTTATAGGTTCATACAAAGTTTCACACCTCATTTGATGCCCTTGGGGGATGATTTCCGGGATGAAAACTATCTCCATACCAAATTTAATTCCAATCGGTTAAGCGGTTGAAGCGTGAAGGGTATAACGGACCCTTAGGAAGGGAAGAAGAATAAAATAAAATCAAATTATGGATGTCGCTGGTTTATTGACTCACCAAGTTATTCGTATGAATCTAGTTTCAAAAGTGGATCCGATCCTACGATTACCGGCCATTTTATTAACTACGCTGACTACCCCTTCCATGATATCAATCACATTACTCATTATACATACTATTTATGACAATTTATCTTATATAATATATTAAGACAAGAAAAATTATGAATTAATTAATTACAATCATCAATGCAAGTAATACGAATCGAATGCACATGAATTAGTTCAAAAAAAGTAAATATAAATATACTATTAAGTTTCGCGAGTCATGACGGTAGATGGCGCTGTCATAGCGACAGACTATGGTGGCTTCGGCCCTGGCACGCTAGGGGGCGCTAACAAGAGGTAAAAGACAGACACACTTTCGCATTTATAATATTAGTATTGATACGTGCAGGTTAGTACATACTATCGTGCGCTCGCTGCGCGCGGGGCTGTAAAGTGTGGGAACGGGACACCTCTGTTGCGCTCTCTGTCGCCTCAATCATGGCAGGTAAGTGCAACAGCGATCGAAACGCGGATTTCCCGTTCTCACATTTTATGTCCCCGCACACATGGAGCGTTCGATAATAAAATAAATGGAGACGACATATTAATAAGACACAAGCATAATAATTCGTTTAGTTTGAGTTTGTTATCAAAGCATGCGATGCAAAGGCCTGCGCTATAGCTTCGTTCGCATGTGTGTGATATCATCAAATTTCTTATAATGTAGGGGAAGGTGGGCGTAAAAGAGCCAGTTTTAGACACTAGCTCGTTTTAATATCTAACACACTATAAAACTACATAGATTATATTTTGATTAGAAATTTGTTTATTGTTCTGCAACATACAATGTATGTTTTTATATTAAACTTTACCTTATAAAAAAGGAAAACGGCTCTTTCATAGCGTGTGATCATTAAATGAGATCATTTTATGAAAGAGCAACGCACGATATAACCGACTAGCGATATACATTTCTCCAAAAGTTTTAACAACATTAAAAACAAATTACACTTTATGAGCGTTTCTCAAAAAAAATGCCACTATTATTAATTGTACTTCTAGGAATTTTATGTTAACTATTTCCACTCAGAATCAGGAGCTCTTTCGACCCTAGTAGGACAAAAAACTGTCCCAAAGATATTTTTCCTATTGTGTTACCATTTACCATACACTTTGTATGGGGGTAACACAATAGGAAAGTTCAAAAATGTATGAACATTTTGGGACACTTTTTTTCTCCTATTAGGATGGAAAGACATCGTGATTTTGAGTAGAAATAACATAAAAGTTGCAGAAAATCTCCGAAAAAATGTAGTGGCATTTTTTTTGAGAAATGCTCTTATATCACTGTGACGTCTCACCTTTGGGTCTCTCAGGGTATACTCGTATAAATAAAACAACCATTGAATGCTATTAGCTCAGGCGCACAGACGTGACCTCGCTCACCGACAGCTAGCCGGCGACTGAGCACGTGCTGTCGGTTCGCCTCAACGCAGCTGCTACCCTCGCGTATATATTTGCGGAGGCAATACGCCACAATCACAATACCATACTAGGTGTAACATGATTAGCCTTTCAACTACCTAATAATATGAGATCACTAGTATTCATTTTCGATTAATTCTTGTGTGAAAAACTTATTAAAAAAAAAAAAAAACTTCCAAAAATATATTTATTTTTAATCATTCTTTACCTTGCATGAAATAGGTAAATCTCGAATCATATATCAATTAAATATCACAAATAATAGCTGAAATAACCGTAGTTGCAAAATAATTTTTAGTTAAATCAAAACATTGTATTAAAATCGTTCAGAATAACAGCATAAAACTTACTTTTCAATGCGATTTTTTCGATGATGTCCTGCTCTGCCATTACGCTTCGGTGATCTGTCATGTCAATCTTTGTGGGTCGCAGATTATCAACGTTGCCACACGAAATTAAAATTGAAAAGATGTTAATTTCAAAAGGTTCGGTAAAAATCGAAATGGCTGTTTCAAAACATGTCTCTTTAATGCCCACCTTACCCTATACAACGGCTTTGAGTTGAAGAATATAATGATCATCACTGGCGTCAAATAAGACAGGCCATTCTATTTATCTCTTCCAAATCGAGCTATTTGTCCAAAATTGCACTTCACGAAAACAAATTACACCGTCCATTGTTATCTATGATTAAATTAATAACCAAGTAGTTATTTATTCTATTCAAAGGCATGCTTTCCCATGATTACTGATGTAATCGAATTACATGGATCACAAAACAATGGGAGAGTGCAATTTTGGCGTGTGAGACTTTTCTTTATGCGAACATAACACAGTACCTACTTAATACTTTAAATGCGAAAGTCCCTGTTTTTTTTATTGTTACCTTCGAACCTGATATGGAAATAGTTTAGAGTATCAGAGAAGCATGAGCAGCTCCTGAATGAGCTGTGACACCATTCAAGTTCCTTTTGTAACGTTTTGGTACGCAACCCTAACAATAATAGTGGAATGTGTTCTCAACTCAAGGGAGCAAAGTTACATCTTTACGGCGAGGGCATATTGATCCCGAGTAGAGCGAAAGATTCTATGCGTAGCGAGGGATTTTAAAGTGCAATCTTGAGCGTAACGAGGAATTCAAGTGGTTACGCCCAAGACAGACAGCGTTTTAAACCTTCTATGAGAAAAAATGAAATTTAATTTGAAAGCAACAGTGAGTCTTTTCGGAATAGCAAGGATCAGGGAGGAAACTTACAACTTTGATCCCTCATTCGATGGCAACAATTACTTGAATAGCAGGGGTGAAAAGAGCATTGGCAAACTCAAAGATCAAATAATAGAAATAGCAAACTAACGTCCCCAAGAACATCTTTTAAATCAAAAACGCTCTCTAAAATCAGGAGCGAGTATCTGCCATTTTCTTTATGCAGCATTACGGATTCAGTGCACACGCCGTAATTTAATTTACTCCAGTTAACGTACGAACGGACAGAAGTTGATAATTAGTTGCCAACTTAATTTTTCTTTTGAGATTTTACTTTTATGGACTATTGGATTATGGTTTTTAGCGAAATAACCTTTTGAAGTTAGTATTATCATTATCGTATGCACGCTCGCGGCGCGCGGGGCAATAAAATGTGTGAACGGGATACATCTGTTTTTTTTTCCAAATACAAGTTCTATAAAAAGTACACCTATAAAAAAGTTACATGATAAATTACAAATATACGTATACTCGCCAAACTTTTACTTTTGATGGCGAGACGCGCTCATTTACTATAACTATTGTAAGTTAACCTAATTTGCTACAAAAGTTGCACTCACGGTTGCGATTACGGCACAATAAAAAGTAGGCGCTAAAATTTGAGTGTTGTCAAATCACCAACTTTCATAAAACGTCAAAAAAGATTCAGTAAGTACGAAGTTTGCAGAGAAATGGAAAGTGACGTCACGATTTTCTATGGTCAAACGTTATATACATTTTTGATCTTTTTGTTTTTATGGATCTTTAAAATAGCAAAATAAGTTGAAGTATGATCATTTTCTACGTTTCATTTGTAATTAATTGGTAATTAAGTTTTATTTTGCGTTGTCGACTACTGCATTTAAAAATCGTGGCTTGTATGCTCTTCTACTTACTCTGTTCTATGAGAAATTACCTCAGTTTTGACTATACTACCACCAAGTTCAAAAATTTACTTTGAAATCGCCATTAAACTTAATCAAACCCCAAACCCGCCATCAAAACTTGGTCCAAAAATGTCCAGTCTTCATATAAACTTGCGTCTTGCACAGTGGTGCGGCAAAGTGCAAGTCGGCACAAAACCGGCCCACCTTAATTTAGTGACCGGTAATTAACCCCCGCTGCCCACTGGGGAGCTGCTGACGTGTGTATTTTTGTCTCATAAGGGGTGGTAAGAAGTGGTTTGAGGTTTAGCGTGTTGTATTTTAGGAGGATGTGCGAGTGAGGCTTCTAAAAATAATTAAATATGAGGAACGTATCTATTTGTGAATATATTTTTTTAAAGAGTTGTATTTAAATTAATAAGGTACTTAAGTAAAATAATAAATTTTGTAGGTGTCTTGCCCAAAATAATAGTTAGTGCTTAGCAGTTTTAGTATTTTAATGTAGATACTTGGTTCATGTAAAGTACAAAAACCAAACCAGACGGCAACCTATTTCAATTTAAAAAAAATTGTACTAATCAATAAATGAATATATTTAATGCGAACAAAATGAATTCTAAGAGAATAATGTTTAGGTTTCTATGATTTTCATGCTATAATAAACTTCCAAATAAAACAACAATTTTATCTCTTGACAATATCGATGCCTATTAATTTTTTTCCAAAGATCTCTAAAATAAGCTTCAAACTAACTATTCGCATTTATACCGATTAAAATTCAACGTCCATTCAAATAACGGCTTTGACATATAGAACATATTTATGAATTCATTGCGAGCCCATGAATACAGACTTCCGCTTTTATTTATTTCTAAAAAATCTTACCCCACCAATAAACGCAATTAAAAATAGAGCACGTCATTTTTCCATTTTCCTCTATCGGGACTTAATTGATGTGTTTGTGGTACATTGCGCGTAACTATGAAAGTACTTTGTAGGTTCGTTCGCATAGCCGGCAATGAACAATGTGCGTGTTGTAGAAACTACGTGTATGATGTGATGTGATTTTTTGGAATAAATGGCGGGCTTTCACACCGAAGTCGGCATTCATTTTAGGTATGTATGGCATAATACGGAAAAAAAATCTTACAAATTTGAATACTATTAAGCTTCATTGAATTAATAGGACCCTTGTTTCTATTGTCATAAAGTGTATAAAGATAAAGATAGCCTTTATTCCAACTTTTACACTTTTGGTATAGTACCTATGTATGTTTCTGAATTTATGGTTGTGACTTGGTTTCCGAATCGCTAAACTTAAGTGGCAGTGGGCGGGGCATATAGCACGTAGAACCGATGGCCGTTGGGGCGTAAAGGTTCTCGAGTGGCGACCACGTACCGGAAGGCACGGCGTGGGTAGGCCCCCCACAAGGTGGACTGATGACCTGGTAAAGGTCGCGGGAGTCCGCTGGATGCGGGTGGCGCAGGACTGGTCTCTTCAACTTTGGCGCTCTTTGGGGGAGGCCTGTGTCCAGCAGTGGACGTCTTTCGGCTGATATGATGATGATGATGATGATGATGATGAGTTGGTTTGCCTAACGGCATATGCCTCCCTAGAACTCTCCATTTCTCTCTGTCCCTCGCAGTTCTTCTTCATGTAGGCCCTGCTATGGCCCTTAGGTCATCTTCTCATCTTTTGTGGGGTCTTCCTTTCCTTCTCTTTCCTTCTTTAGGATATCAGACTGTGACCTCTTTCACCCACTTGTCTTTTGGGTCACTTAGGGTGTGACCTGTCCATTTCCACTTTAATTTATTTAGCATGTGGGATATATCAATTACTTTATTTTATCTAGCCTTATCTTGTCTTTTCTTTTGATGTTAAGTATAGTTTAAATTATTTGAACTGAGCTCATGAATGGCCTTTGTTTGCCTTTTTTCCTTTGTAAAACCGCCGCGTAAAATGTTCATTGAATAATGAACTCTATCTTCTTATACAATAGATTCCAAATTAGCTATGAGATAAAATACCACACACAGCGACTTGTACCTGGCTCGGGTGTTTTTACGAGTATCTTTTAGTCCATTTTGAATCTATTGAATAAGACGAAAGAGTTCATTATACAATGAACATTTTATGTGGCGCTAACCTTTTTCTTGCAAAAAATGGCACGTGTCCGACCACACAGTCGTATTGTTAGACTTGAATGCTATTGTTCTGAAGATAAGAAGATTAGTCCAGTTCAGAAAATCTCAACTATATACTCCTCTCCGTGTTGTGTTGACATACTTCCAATATTTTCTGATTTTCTGTGTCAGAAAAACATAAAATGTATAAGGAACTTATAAAATAGCATTATTATTAAAAAAAAAAAAAAATTAACACTTAATTTTTCTACTCGATATATATTTCCTATTCTAGGTTTGAAATGAAATGAAATATTTAATGACGAAACCATATTATATACATATACAAGTCGTTGGGTCCTGAGATAGGATTCTCTGTGTTACATGACCCAGTAAAATAACAAGTTTGCAAAAAAATCGAGATGTATTCGTACAGAGTAAAAAAGTTTTTTTTTATTATCTTAAGTTATTATGTTAATAAAAGTACGTAGCAGTGTTTATTACAGGTTTAAGATCATTTGTGAAATAATTCAATGATAAATAAATGGTAATTTTCAAATAAAAGAACACATCAGGTTCAGACGTTTTTATTGCACTTTGTAACTTAACTTGAAGTAGAAGGTGTTGCCGTTTTAACCCGAAGAAACGATATTTGGTGCGTGGTGGTGTTTTTTTTTAAATGTCGGCATGTCGGTGTGACTAAGGTCATTCCAAACGAATTGGCGTGGATTGTCACTGTATCTGCGAAACTGACGTTTGCTGGCCCTAGAGCCGATAAAAAAGCTTTCCGTCACATGGCTTTTACATTTTTATCGCATCAAGTCTGTCAATGCATTTGATAGTTGGACGGTATTTATAGATATGGTAAAATTTGAATGCTTTTGTTTTGATTTGAATGTACTTGGTTTTGGGGATATTAAAATATTTAAAATGATTTGCCTTATTTAGTCAAGTACCTAAGTTAATTTTGTCAATGAAAATTGGCACCTTCATTCGATAAAATGAAGTAGGTAAACATATTTGATTACAATGTAAATAAACTGCTTATGTACATCTGTATACAATGATTGAATCTTCATATCTCAAATTTTGGAATGTAGTCTAAACCCAAAAACTTAATGTCACTAGTCTGGTTAATTTATTTGCTTTGTGGCACGTCCAGACAATTAAATAATCACATAAGAAAAGGGATGCCTACTTTCATAGAACCCAAAAAATATTCAACGCTTTTGTCAAGTTTAAATCCACATGTTTGAGGCGTCTGTTTCAATTATTAAAACCCCACGCAACGGAGCCAAAACAAACGAACGAGATAAGTAATTAAAATGAAAATATTTTATAAAAGACACTGTCTCTCTACTAAGCTAGAACGACGTAAGTGCAGGAGGTTCTTTTGCACATCAGTCTTTAATAGAATTAAAACATAGGGGAATGTGTATCACAGAATGTACAGGCATGCAGATACCACACGTGACAGTTGTCGCGTGCGGCCCCCCGGCGTATTCTGAAGTTCTGGGGAAAGGGCTTATGCGTGGTTGTATTTCTAAGGGGGTTATGCCCTTTTTGATGGATCCAGATATCACCTCTGGCTACAATCAGGATATCAATGGCGTCTTTGAACTGCGGGTCCAGGCTGACGCGTGAACGAAAACTGTGAACTTGAAGAATATTCAAATGTTTTTTTTATTAAGTAAACTTTGACGTGTCTGATTTAAAATTAATATTTTTTACGTCACACCTGGCCATAATGCGAGTTTTACTGCACGCTGGGCGTACGGTAAAACTCGCATTGTGGCCAGGTGAAGACGTAAAATTGTGTACTCACCCCAGCCCCTGTGTAAAGCCCCAGATCGCATATTTATGGCCCTCACCTTCGGTTCGGGCCACAATCACCTGCGATCTGGGCCTTTTACGAATTCACCGCCCTTGGTACGTAATGGACTATTACAAGCGTGTAATTTGACGTGTTTTTTATAAGTTAGTTTGTAATTGAATAGTTATTAATCGTAGATATTAGTTAAGTAATTATTGTGATCTGTTTATGATTAGCAGTTAATTAACAATTTAAGATGACTATTAATTTGGTTATTTTTGCGTTGGACTTGATTATAAATATGTAAACCTTATATTATTATACTATAATTAATATAAAAATGGATGCACCTTGAATTTTGGTTGCAGACCAGCTTTTTTTAATAAAAACATCTTATCATATTGCATTATTTGTTAAACCAACACTTCCATGAAATAATAGAAACAATGTTTTTAAAAAAAATTGCCTACCAAAGTCGAAATTTTGTATAATTCAATTACTATAAATACTTCCACAGTTTGCCCTCACAGTGGTTTTACCCCGTGGGAAGCGAATGACGATTAGAATATGTTACAGAGACCCCTTAATGGAGGCAACAAAGAAAATTGTGAGTACCCAAACAGAGCACAATACAAAGTAAAACAATAATTACCAGACTAACCCCGAGGCGAGCGGAGATAAACCTCGGATAACCTTTGTATTAAAAGATTTATTTTTTATTCAATTAGTCAGTTAATATGGACGGCGAATGAGAACGAACGTCTTTGCGCCGTGCTTCGGACGTTTCCTTTGAAATGTTAAAATGCTCGTTTCTGAGCATTATTTCACAGAAATAATTGTTTTGATTTTTGTCCGCGCGGCGCACAGAGATACCACTGTGCGTTTTAATTTCGAGGGTAGGTAATTAGTAGTTATAGATTATTAGATTATTTATTTTACAATCAGATAAAAAATATAAGTATTAAATAAAACTTAATAAGTACTTGGGTCCAGGTCAGTAGTAACTAAACATAAATTATATTTTTTACAAAACTTATAATAAAAATATATGTAAGTATAAAGAAATACTTAAAACGTAGTTTACCCTATAACTATTAAGCAGTTATTATAGATATATTTTAATTATTACAATTAAACAGTAAATTAATATAGATTGTACTCTTAATTACTAATTAATAATACTTAGATGTGTAAAATTGCAACTGTGAAAAAGTTATCAAACTTATCTTAATTAATAAAAAACGTAGTAAAATTAGTTTATTTTCTTGACAATTTTTAACATAGCCAATTTTCCATCAGCCAATCAAATGTCAGCAAAATTAGCAGTCATTAAAAAAATCTCCCGAAATTTTGTACTCCAATTAATTAATATCAAAAGGCGAGCGAAATTAAAGGCCAAAAACCTCATTCGTGTAAGGTAAAAGCATAAATGATTGTACTGACATCTCATTAGCTTAGCGGGAAACGATACGCCCCCGGCACTATTGCAGAGCGTGAACGACAAGTGACAGCGGAGGAGGGAGCGGGAGCGTGTAAGTGGAGCGCGGTTGCGTCGACTCGAAGAGAGGGATGAAAAAAGTAAAACCGACAAAACCTGATTTTGACGTTGTTACGAACTCAATACAAATACATGTTTTCTATAGATTGTCTTATTCGATTAACACGTTCACGGACACAGGACCATCTCGATTTTTCTGTGATACGACACAGAAATACCCCATACAAAATGGCATTACATCTGGGGACGGATTGTCGTATTGCTCGGTTTTGAATGTTTGTGTTGCGGCAGTAACGGCCAGAGACGTAACCGCCTGTAGACGGGTATTCATGTCAAACGAATACTAAGACCTTTGTTACGGCACTAACGGCCACAGGCGAAACGAACAGAATATTTGTATGCGAATCGTCCGGCTACAGACGTAGTGCCGCAACACGCGGTCTTTCAATGTGTGCGTGATGGAGGTAACTTGTGTGCACCAGTACGAGTGCTTGCTGTGGCACTGGCGGGTTTGTGTTACAGCCAAAAACGGCACAGAGTCATAAACTCCCTATAAATACTATGACATATTCGGCTGTGGACGGAGCGCCACTTTTAATGAAAATTAAATTCCCGTCTACAGACGTAATGCCATATTACGAGGGTTTTAGTTTACGTCTCTCGACGTACTGTCCGTGAACGTGTTAAGATGAAAGGAGGACTTAAAAACTTACTTTGTGTTAAAAATAGGTGATATTAAAATCCGGTAAGAAGCTATGTGATATATATGTTACCGTCAGATTGTGAACACTGTAATTTTATAAACTTACTGGCGATATTATAAACTGTCGAAAAATTGTGATCTGACAAGACTGTTTACAATTTAACGCATTATTTTGCATTCGTTTATAGTCTATCGTCAAATTGTGAACAGAGATCAAATTGACATGCTAAGGAACGCATTCAGCTCGCTGATCTGTTGAAATGATTATTCAACTTACGTCAGCTTCCTGATGCCTATACCTAATGACACGCAGACACCATAACCTATGAATGCTTGCGACTCGAGACGAGTCGACAGCAAGCCGACCCTTTATTTATATTTTATCTTACTTATTAACCCGCCCTGTACCCGGTTTTTAGGATGTAAGTACTTGAAGGGAGCGACCACAGGTAAGTTACGCTGCGTATACGTGTAGATTTGTCGTACGGTGCGTCAAATGGGGAATAATTTACATTAGCAGATTTTTTTCTGTGCAACGGATATATATTGTCATTTCACTAATTACCTAGAGACAAAATCCTACAAATTATCAGATATCAAAAAAGAACTTGATCAGCTCCTGAAAAGTCGGATTTTATTAAAATATATGTATTAATCTTTATTTTGGTTGAGTAATATTCCTTTCAAAATCATACAAAAAGACAATTAATGACACATTTAAATAGATATAATTCTTCAATTTAAAACCATCTTAAAATAACGTTTTAAAATTCAATAAACAAATAAAACGCTATTATGAATACATAACGCCTTGGCACGACTTTGGTCTTAAGCGACCTGCGGCGGTGCGTCCGGCGCGGCGGTGCGGAATTTAGAGCGGGCGGCGAGCAGGCCACGTACTCCGCAGTAGCGGCGGCAACTTCGAGCGGATGGGACGTACTCGGGTGACTCAAAATGTCTTTGTCGAAAGTGGCCCTTCAGTACCTCGAAAGCAGCTCCTATTTCATGGGAGACAGGAAAAATGTCTTTCATTTCACCCCACAGGCTTTTTACTAACATGCCGCAATTTATGTTGAGGAAGCTTCGGCATCCATATTGCAGGCCTGTTTAATATTTCTGAAATAAACTTTTCTGTGTCTATGGACATCGCGCGCGGATAGGACAATATACTTTGTTCTTAAAATCACCGCCCGATCCGTGCCGCCGCTAAGACCGGTCGCACCGCTCTGAGTCGTGGCAGCGCGTTCGCGCGCCTTGTCTTTGTTCGTTCCGCCCGCCAGCCCGCTACCCGCAGTCGGCGGTCGCTCGAGTAAATCCGCGCGCTTGGTTGCCGATGCGGATGTTCGTGGCATCTCTTCTTTTCCGCGCTGTTTTTGTATTATGCGCGATCCGCTAGTCGCCGCCGCCGAAGCAGGTCGCGCAAAGTCGTGGCCAGGCGGTAAATGTTTCTCAAAACTGTATTTTTCCTGGAGTAAAGAGAGCAATCACACGGGTGAGTAGCGCTGCGTTTACAGGTACACGCGTAGATGTGTCGTATGCGCCTCGTCTTCTCATAGATTTCGCTGCGTTTGCGCGTCAGTATTTTTTGAGCATCGCTAATCGCTCCCTGACGGTGAATCGCTTCCTGTTCGTCCCTCGGCACGGCCGCACGGTAGAGTACACCACATATCTGTATTTTTGCCCGATCAAAGGAACCTTGTGTATGACGTGCTTTTGAACCGGTGATCAAATTAGCGGGGCTTCCTTTTTGAGCGAAAAATGTGTCTATCAGGGATAGAGTTGTAGTGTACGCGTAATTGTGCGCTGTTTCGTTAATTTCTATAAATATATTTCCCGTATATATTACAGTACAAGTCGTAAACAGAACGTTTTGTTTCCTTCTCAGTAAATTTTAAATAACATAAACACCATCCTTATGGTCACCCTATTCAACATGACTTGGTATGTAGCTTAAAGTAACAGTTTAACGTAGCAATTAGGGCGACCATCAGACAGAAAACTTTTATTAAATTAATGAATTAACAAACAACGTTTACACATTTTTCCCTGTCGGCACGTCCACATGTTTAAACTAAAGTTAAACGGTAAGAAACACATATTTCTATTCACGACTTAGGATTCACTTTTTATTTTATAATTTAATTATTTCTGTGTATTAAATATATCGTAGTCACCCACAACACAAGCCTGAGCCTGAGCTTACTATGAGACTAGGTCGATTTGTGTAAGATTGTCGATTGTCCCGTGAACAAATATAAGGCACTCAATTATAATAATAAAAAATATATTATGAGTGGCTCTGTGAACTGTAGAAATCGCGATTAAGTCCTAACGGAAGACTTCGCTTCGCTCGCTCGTTAAATTTGTACATTTCCTGTTATTTCCTAAAACTATTTACATTTCAATACCTACCTAGATCAATTACCATCCCACCACGAAATCGAGCGTTTTACTGATTTAATGACGTCACACGGTGTCGTCTATTGAATGTCAACTCCTATACGTTAAAGGTACTCTTTACATGTCCTAAAGACATTAAATCCCCAAGCAAAACCTAACCTAAATCAATAGCATAAAGTTGATTGTTGATTGAATTGAAATAGCGAGATATGACATAGAGCTGTGAACACCCAAGTTAGATATTTTAGTCACGCAGCCATTTTATGACTAATTCCATAACTTTGTATGTGATATCGGGATCGGCGTGGTGTTTAGACGTATCTCGGGATCTCATTGGAGGGCTGATGTGAAGTTATGATGAAGATTTGGCCCTTTTGAAATGAAAAAACGTACCGGTAATGAGGAGTTAAAGGCGGTAATAACAGGACATATTTTTTCGGGTCCAGCAAGCAAAAGTAATAATAAACTTAACTGAACATGAATCTTAGGGTCGCCAGGCTACTGGACTCTCATACAAACGTAGTTTTGTTCTCATCTAAACGTGTTAGAATTACATGAAACTTTATATACACAGTGTAATCCCCCATATATAGGTCGGAAACTATGTAGAAAAGAAGTGGAGCAAGTAGAACGTTTTCATACAGTGTATATTCCCTCCATTTTTTTTTCTATTATTTTTCTTTTATAAATTATAAATCAAATCAAATAGTTTATTTGCTGGAATATAGTAATGAAAATAGGTCTTATTAATTAAAATACAGTTCCATGTATTCAGCCTGCATGCAGGCATGCAAACATTTCCGTGTGCAGGGTACGTTACGATTACATCATTTATAATTATAACAATATGTCAGCTTTAAGAGTCCGCAGTAAGCTCGGCCGAATTTCACCTTCCCATACAAACGTAGTGACGCTCTCATTTAAAACTACGTGTTGGATTGTGGTGAAACTTTGCATATACATTGATATGAAGAATATCTATGTCTGTAATTAGTTTATATGGTTCCAGTGTATAAAACAAATGAAATACAGCAATAACAAGTTTTGTATGAAAAACTTAAATTCGCTGTATTTTTTTACTATGGTATCTGAAGCTACATAAACTAATTACAGACAAAGATATACCTCACGTCATTGTATACGCAAACTACGATTGTATGGAGAATCGAGTTTACTGGGGACTCTTAATAAATAGGCAAATAATACAATAGCAAAGTAGAATTCACAAAGTTATTAAAAAGTAATTATAAAATAAATGACAAAATAAGCACGGAGTTATAATTACTAAATTACAAATTCTATGTCACCTTTGATTTGATAACAGCGTATAGCGTAAATATAGAAGCACTTACAGCAACAGGAACTAGTGTCCCATAGATATGGCAGATTCCATTGTAGTATAAAAAGTTTCATGTTTTTGCAATTAGTTTTTTCAATGTTTTTTTGTTTTTGTTTAGTGTTTAGTATGTAGTTTTTAGTTTAGTTTTTTAATTAGTTTAGTAGTATCGAAAAAGGGTTCAGTCTGAAAATCAGCGCTGGATGGATTCTGTTCAGCGAACGCTGAGACTGATACCCATTGCCCTGTTATTCAGTTTCTCTGTTTAATAAGTTTATTATTAAGTTCATGTTGAAGGCAATAAAACATTTTTTTTTAATTAGTTTTAGTTTATTTATTATTTATTTATTCATACTTAAGTAGTACCAACAGCTGCAATAACATGATATAAGTCTTACATAGTAATACAAAGCCAATTAAATATGATGATTATTAATTATGATGATGATGATGTGTGATGTTACTTAATCCCAAAAATATTGGTATACTTAATCAATTCACCAATACGTATGCCGTACTTAGTACGTACCCGCAAAAAAAAATACCTATTCCTTCCAATCTGTGCAATTTTTTTTACAATGAGCAGGTAATCCAGTGTCATTTTTTTTGTGAACATTAATTGCAAATCCACCACAGGCAGAGGTGTAAACTTTTAAAAATATAGTTTCAACAAGTTACATAAATCTGACCTCATATTACGTCATCGAATGTGTATTGCATCCATACGTATCGTGTTTATTTGATTTTGGTTTATGCGGAGTTTTATTCTTTTTACTTTCACGGTGCGCTTCAATTGGAACGTCAAAATATTTACATAGAGAGGATACAACATCCTATCATTGTAAGCTAGGGTAGCCTAGTGGTTCAGGCATGCGGCTGTTAAGCGGCGGTCGTGGGCTCGAATCTCGGCACGTAATGACTTTCTCGGAACTTATTACGGAGTATTTAGATTTACCGTTAGCTTTTCGGTGAAGGTAAACATCGTGAGGAAACCAGTCTAATCCCAATAAGATCTAGATTTCCCTCTGGGTTAGCAAGTCATATGGGAGTCGCTTTGGTAAAACTAGTGCCTTTGCCATTTTCATGCTTATGCTGGAGCGAGCACAAAGAGCAGTGCTGAAAGTCGCAATGGTGAAACCATATAGATATCCGACTGCTCAACTGGACGCGGAGTGTAAAGTCCTGACTGTTAGACAACTATATATTATCCGTACTATTCTTCGCAGACATCGTCATCTCCCTCTATGTGCTAAAACGCTTAGTAAACGAAATAAACAGACTGATTGTCCGGTAGTACTCCGGCGGACGGTATTTGCTAGCCGACAGTATGACTCAATGAGCGCTCGCATTTAGAATAAAATTAATAAAAAAATTAACATCTACCCCTTAAACACCTTCAACTGTAAAGCAAAACTTAATGAGTTTCTATCTCTACAAACATATCAGGAAACAGAAAGCCTATTGGCCCACTTAAAATAGCTTACGCTTACTTCACTATTATTATAGTAATCGATTTCGATTAAAATACTCACTGTCTCACACATCACACACACACACACCACACACACATATGATACTGAGCCATATACACACGATATACTTACGAGCACCATAATAAATAAATCTAAATAGAGTCTATACTCTATTTAGATTTTTTTATTATGGTGCACGCTGGCTTATATTTTCAATATTTGTCACTTCTGTTCTGTTAATTTTCCTTATACTTAAGTACTTAATTTACATTGCTCCTATTATTGTGTCCGTCTTGTGAGCTTAGACCTTGGAGGAATCACTGGCTCCCGAGTCACAGGCTCAAACCTAGTTCGGGAGACAGAGGCTCACCCCTGGCAATCTTGTCACAAACCTAAACACATGTTTCTTATTACTAATAATAATATTGAAAATGTAATGGTAGATTTAAACCAATAAAGATTATATTACAGTATATTATATTATATTATATTATATCTTGGGATTAAGTGTTAAAGCGGAGAGGACCGGGCTCCTTTAGGACACAACCGGGAATAACGCTAGTAGGATGTGGAAACAACGTCTTAAAGATTTTCAAGCCTTGAACTGGTTGATAATGGTGCAAGATCAGGACAATTTGGATTTGTAATTGTAGTCAGTTTGGATATAAACTCATTTTATTGGTTTTTTATTCTATTTGCGTAAAAAGTTGCCACTGCAGCCCTAACCTTTATAAAAACAACATATAGAATTTTGACTCTTTCTATTGATATTTGTAAGTAGTTAGTAGGTTAAGGAGAGGCTTTTAAAATGATTGGACAGATTTGAAATATTTACTTGGCATACATGTCGCAACATGAATATTCAAATCACATTTAGTTTTTTACAACTCTTACTAATGCCTAATTATATTTATTCACTAGCAAATTAAGAAAAAATCGAACAAATACTAAAGAAACGTTTTGCAGGTGCTAAGTATTTAAGGAAAAATACAAACAAAAAACAAATATTTTCTATACAAAGGAGACGGTAATAACCACTTCATATTGACCACTCGCTCACAATCACACCGGATTTGGGCCCGGTGTGTTTAACGGCCATCTTTTTTGTCCCTTTCCCTCTTGACCTTTGGCATACAAGTGCCCACTTTCTATCACATTCACCCGTCAAAATAATTGACTGCCACTATGCAGTGCTACAATTGAATCAAGTTTTGCCAATTAAAGTTATTATTATTACTTAAGAAGTAATTTTTCAAATGTTATCTTGAAAATGTACGTATTCTCTCTTCCGAATAGTAACAGGATTTTAAATTGTAACTGTTACATTGCTGTGTTGTGTAATTACAAAAAATTGATTACCTAAAACGGTACCTGTTTAATCATAATTATAGAAAACAAATTATTACAACGATTTAATATGCATTTGTAAGTGGATGTTAATTTAAACAGAATAACTTTATTGGGCACCAGTATAATAGTAAATAATAGATAGGTTTACCATCAAAATAAAAGACACAATTTATTTAGTTAAGTATTGTATTTGTCAATAACAAAAGTATTTTTGACGTTTTCGAGTTAACAAAATAAACGGTTTATTTTGATGTTACCCTCCAAATTTCAAGTAGGTACTACTTCCTCTTTAAGGACAGCAATGATAAAAACTGTTATTATGACCAGGACTCCATAAACTACTGAACGAATCGCCATGTTGTTCCAACATCATCTGAACATTCACGACTTTTACCGACCGCCTCAGGCAACTAGTATAAGTCTGATCTCCGTTTACGCATATTGTTATTAAGCTACGAGTAGGTCTTAGTGCCGTGCCTCGCCGGGACGCCATGGCAACGTCGCTGACGACGTATCCTGTATAAAGAGAGTGCTAGCCGAGCGTCGCCAAGTGAGTTAACCTCCATACATTTCCATACGATTTGTTTGGACAGCTATGGCGACGCCCCGATGGTGGCACGGCACTTATGTCTCGGCCAAGACTTCAAGAGGCAGATACAGCGGCAACGGTGCGCCACACGTAAGAGCGAGAGATTGGAGAGCGGCCTCTCGCTTCCACATATGGCGCAGCGCTGTCACTACCGCCACCGCTGGAAGTTGTGGCCGAGCCATGAGAGAGCACAGTGGAAAGCCATCTCGCAGGAGCGAGATGGCTTTCCACTGTGCTCTCTCATCACGTAGGAACGTGGAGCACCTCATCTGAAGAAGCATCTCAAACTTACAAAAAACCGTAGCGATGATGGCACCATGAGTGTGGTGTTGTTCCCGGAGGTGTCGACTCGTTGGTAGAGCTGCCGAGGATGTGCTGTATAGAGAGAGATTAAGGGGCATTTGTCTCAAGGTGACACAATGAATCCTCAAATCAATAAAGAGTCAGCAGCATTCAGCAACAGCATCCTTGGCTGCGGTGTCTGTGTCTACTTATCAGCCAGTCCTATAATTGGTCTCCTTTGTGGTAAACAAATGAAGCGAGTCAATTTATAGTTGGGGCGAGTGGTCAGTCGATACCGGTTGTGAATCGCATATCAGTAATTACTGTCAGTACTGTAATGAGCAAAAATGGTTATCCTTGTGTTGTTGACCTTTTCTTTGCCTGCCTGAAAGACGGAATATAATTAGGGGAATGAGTATTTTAACTTCACTTTCGTTAAACATGGTGGTATGTGTAAAAATATGGATGGATACATCTATATCATAAATATGTCCCATCGCTCTTATGTCGGTGGATTAAGGTTTCGATACATATTTACGAGAGGATTAAATTGATAGATATTTTTGTACTTGACTGTATAAGTTAAATACTAGCATAAATAAATGACATGACATTGATATCCTAATTCTTATGACAATCCAATTAAATACATGATGTATATGATATATGAATTTATTAAACTTTTTAGCTTAGTAACTAATATGCAAACTTATTTTTGTAAAATTTAATTAGGAATACCTATTTATTTAGAAAATGGAATGTCTGAACGAATTCGATCACTACACCACTCTTCATTATTTGTGGCTCTGTGAGCTATAAAAAAGCGATCACATCGCTAAAAATTTTTTTTTGTTTATAGAAAAAGTAACTAACTCGTCAAAAAACAACTAGATATATAATTAACGAAGGCTCAAAGTCACCCAAAGGGCAATGGAGAGGGCTATGTTGGGAGTTTCTCTGCGCGATCGCATCAGAAATGAGGCTATCCGCAGCAGAACCAAGGTAACCGATATAGCCCTCCGAATCGCTAAACTTAAGTGGCAGTGGGTGGGGCACATTGCACGTAGAACCGATGGCCGTTGGGGCGGAAAGGTTCTCGAGTGGCGACCACGTACCGGAAGGCGCAGCGTGGGTAGGCCCCCCACAAGGTGGACTGATGACCTGGTAAAGGTCGCGGGAGTCCGCTGGATGCGGGTGGCGCAGGACCGGTCATTGTGGCACTCTTTGGGGGAGGCTTATGTCCAGCAGTGGACGTCTTTCGGCTGATATGATGGTGATGATGATGATATAATTAACGAATATGCTCACAAAATTTCACGCAACTCAGTTGAGAAATGCGACCTGTAGAGGAGAACAGCCGGACAGACGGACAGACAGCGTACACCGGACAGACGAACGATTTTCGGCCCAAGCTGAAGCATGGAACTTCGTTCGCTTCGCTCGCTCGTTCGACAAGAGGGGCCTTTCTTTTTGATCTGCGCTAGTAACGTTTGTGTGACGTCAATGTACTGTTTTTAATACTTGCACTGCGACCGACTGCCTGTATCACTTGACCTGGATTACTTCTATCATTAAGTCTGACTTTCGATACCAGTTTTGGGTAGTTTAAGGTTTTTGTATTACGCACAGGTAAATAAAACTTACGTCAACTGATCATCCTCGAGTTTGCAACATTGTTTAGTAAGCTTTGACATACGATAATTAATATAACTACAGTACCTAACTTGAAACAGAAAATGACAATTTAATTTTAGAGAGTCAAGGCAGTCATAATAACACCACTACTTGCTCTGTAGTAGTGTTGTGTTCCTGGAGGTGAGCAAGGTCGCCAGAGCTCCCGAGGATGCGTTGTGTTGAGAGCGAGGGAATTTGTTCATTCAGCTGTCAACACGGCGAATCCTCAAACATATCAAGGGTCGGCAACGCCCATGGAGTAACATGGGCTTTGGAGTAGCATGGGAGTTGCATATATGCATACGCATATATGCAACTCCCATGCTTCATGCGTCTATAGGCTGCGGTGTCCGCTTACCATCAGGCGGGCCGTACGCTTGTTTGCCACCGTCGTTGTATGAAAAAAAAAGACCGGATTGCACTCCGGGAGTGCCGGCAGAAGTGAAAACTTGAATATTATATTTACGTTGTGCATTTTTGATATTTCGGAATGGTTAGGGAAAAAAATTGCACGAATTGCTTTGATTATCAGTACCAAAAAGAAAAACCGTCCCGGTCTTCTCGCTAAAAAGCGATCTCTTCCAGACAACCTTGAATTCTCCCAATTAAATAAAAAAATATTTGTATGATAACTAATGTACTTAAAACGCAGTATTTCACGACCAAAACCACAATGTACGTGATTTGCCACGCAACGGTAAGTACCTACGAAAGTAATGCTGTGACGTCATAATAGTGAGAATGAAGTGAGTTAATTTTTTGACACCCCCAGCATGGGATATGGGTTAGGATAAGGTGCCTAATATGGGATATCCCATGGTGGGAGTATCCCATTTTTTTGGCAAATTTTCTCATTTGCAATATTTTTACCTTCAAGCCTTCAAGAAAAGAGCGTACTCCCATCTTAAAGGCCGGCAACGTACCTACAACTCTTCTGGTGTTGTAAGTGTCCATGGGCGTCGATTATCGCTTACCATCAGGTGATTCGACTGCTCGTTTGCCTCCTATATCATAAAAAAAAAAAAAAAAAATTTTTTGTCGGTAGCTACAAAATAATGAACGGTAGAAGAATACATTTTCATAGCAATGTAAAATATAACATTTTGAATAAATGATTCTTAGTTTAATCAGTATACTGCATTATAAGTTTATAGAAATAGATGTTCATACACAACTATCTCATAATGGGGCCCGCTCCCCTACTATGTCAAATTGTGTGAGCCCTTCGTGCTGTCGCCAGCAAGGTCCACCTTTGACGTTTTTTTTGTCTTTCGACGAGCTCTAATTGGAGTTAGTCCTATACAAACATTTAATCTACTCAGAAAACTGGTTCTGATGGTACCGTGTAAAAAAAGCTAAGTAGGTAGCCAATAGGCTATTCTACGGTTTTAGGGTTCCGTACCCAAAGGGTAAAAACGGGACCCTATTAAATTAAAATTATTTCGAACCCTTCAGTCCATATCATATTACATTACAATACTACTAAGACTATCATATTACTAAGACTTCGCTGTCTGTCCGTCCGTCTGTCTGACACTAGGCTGTATCTCAAGAACCGCGATAGGTAGACAGTTGAAATTTTCGCAAATTATGTATTTCAGTTGCCGCTATAACAACAAACAATAAAAACAAAAAAATTAAGGGGGCCCCATACAACAAACGCGTTTGTGTTTTTTTGCTTTTTTTATAGATAATGGTACGGAAACCTTCGTGCGCGAGTTCGACTCGCACTTGGCCGGTTTTTTTTATAAATATTTTAAAATGTTCGTATAGATTCGATAGTGAGCTTGTATTTTTATTTCTTCAAAATAATATCACTGTAAATATGCAAATAAATAATGGTTGTGAACGTTATATATATTCGCACAAAAAAGGCAGCCGCCATTATCGTGACGTCATAACTGCAACACCAACAGACCACAGACTAAGAAGATACTTCAGATATAGAAACGTCAAATGTGCATGCCTTCCTATCTACGCCTTCTGATATTTGCATGTGCTGTTCTGACGTCACTCACAGAACACAAAATGGCGGTCAGCGTTGTCGGTCACTTGACAGATAATAAAACTACGATTTCAATTTTGTTTTTAATTAAAAATAAATCTTACGTTTCTATAACAAAATAGTGTTATATTCGTATTTGTCACGGTAAGGACTATATAAAAAAAACCCTTAATTATTAAATTTTGATAGATGAAAATTCCCTGTTGGGAAAGCACCTTACAGAAGATCTTGTGTTCCTGGTGGTGCGTAAGATCGCTCGAGCTCCCGAAGATGCGCTGTGCTTATGACGAACTTGCATTTGTCTCCAGCCCCCCTATTCTGTAACTTGTTTTAAGCTCACCCACAAATAAATCTTGACACCTTAATGCGTACTAACTAAGCTTAGGTAGAGCTCTAGTTTCGGTGATCGGCGGGTGAGCCGCTTTAGCGCGTAGCGAATAATAGCCCAGCTGTCAACACAACTAATCCTCAACGCATTATGATTGAATCGTATTTATATAACAATACTTTATTGTATACTAGACAAAGTAAAAAATACAGCGAACGCAAAAACGATAGGAGTCTATGTAGCACCGCAAAATGGCCCCACAGAATGGGTGGCATTTGCCATTATGCGGGGCTGGGGGCGAGTGTCAAGACGATGCCAGGCAGCCGTTTAGTTCGAACATGTGCATGCCCGGTTTTAGGCACGTGTTTGGGTAGACATTTGTTAGGAGCTCGCATTCTATGGCCTTAAGAGTCAATTACAGACATAGATATACCTCATGTCATTATATATGCAAAGTTTCGTCCAAATCCAACACGTAGTTTTAAAATGAGAGCTTAACTACGTTTGTATGGGAAGGTGAAATTCGGCCGAGCTTACTGCGGACTCTTAACGTTGGGTATGGGGCATTTTTCGTTTTCATTTCAGAATATGATAATGACGATAGTTTACTTTTGAAACTAACTTTTTATGTTAGAAATATTGTATTAACGATGTTTGGTTTCCTTTTGGGTTCAGTACTTTGACTTATTTATTAGTAAAAATCTTTAATGTTTAGTAACAAGTAACATTAAAAAGAGGTGATTGTAATGCCAGGCGTTCTCTACCAGTCAACCTTTAGGTCAAACAGAGCAGACTAATCATTGCTGGTGCGAGACAGAACAACAGGTTTCCTTTTGGGTTCGTACGTTAACTTAATTATTTGTAAAAACTTTATTACACAGTAACAAGTAACTTTTAAAAAAAGGCAATCGTAATTTCAGGCGTTCTCTACCAGTCAACCTTTAGGTCAAACAGAGAAGACTAACCAATCATTGCTGGTGCGAGACAGAACAACACAGACATACGTTTTGTATTTTGGTTAAAAAGGATGTTTGGCTTATCAAAACCGTGGTCCTTAAATCAGTCTACCAAGGCTAGCGGAAGAGGGCCAAACACATTAACCTCCTTAACGCGACGGCGTTGGCTGACACAACGCCGCGTGACCTGCAAAGAGATCACTTAGTTATTATATAAGTTCATATCAGGTAAGTGTCGTTAGGTGTGGTCTAAGCGGTTGAGTTTTGCGATTTTTTTCGAAAAAGCTAATGTACTTAAGTTACTTAGATAGATAAAACTTATTTATACGAGCGTTTTAAATTTCACTTAAAAGACCTTATACTTTTGTATAATTTATCGTCATCAATCATATTCTGAAATGAAAACGAAAAATGAAATTAAAATATATTTATTCACGAAAAAAGCAATTCAAACATAGTGGCTACTGTGTGTTAAGTGTGTACTATGGATTCTGTCATGAATAAAATTGTCCAATTTTCCATATTCTTTTAGCAACAGCCCGTACAAAATGTATGTAAAAACATAACAAAGTGGAATAAAACCATAGGAGAGACTATTTTTCTTTATTAGCAAGTGTATTACCATCCGGCCATAGTGCGGCAAGTAAAACTCAAATTATGAGACATAAAATTCATGGAATCGAGTAATCTAACTGGTTTTCTAATTTTAAATATTTATTTTTGCTGAAGATTTTCAGACAAACGTCTAGTCGAGGCCCGTTATGCTTTTATACATAATTACACAATATTATAAAATTTTCCGAACGCTCACTATTAAACATAAAAATAAATCGTGCGTCCGTTTTAAGAAAAACGCAAAAGCTTGCAAAAAATAAGTGCAATTATAGATACACTGCTAAGTTTAAGCTTAAACAACCCCAATCTTTTCCTCGTTGCCTTAAGGGTTGCCAAATGGCATTAAGGCCGCCTTTTGTGCGATAAGTTATTCTTTTGTGCAATAAAGTTTAAATACATAAAAGAGTGACATAAAATCGCTAGCTCCTTTGCCCTACGCCAAACGGCTTATCAAGTTTTCTAACTAGTATGTCTAACACATGTGCTACGGTGTTCCAGATTACTGGGTCAATGATCATTGCATGCGGTCATTTCGATGGTGTCATGTTTTATTGCCACTTATTTTAAGGCTTCTTTATGTTTCACCTACTGGGGTCTACGTTTGTGGGTATTGCTGTCATCGTGGCTATATTCGATTTCATTTTCATTAGAAACTAGTGCTCTCTCGGCTGTAGAACTCGCTAGCCAGTTTTTCAACAAAAAAACGACAATGAAATTTCAAAAGAATCGCTTGAAATGGCATACATTATTTTTGGCCTTTAAAGTTTGTCACTCTTTAGTACCACCCAGGGGACACGTGCAGGGTTGTGGTAGGTAGCTGCTGCGGACGCGAGTAACAGTTGTCTCCCCTTTGTCAAGTGAGTGGGCAACTCGACTGTTAGGAATTCTTAATCCGCCCGAAGTCCTCTAGCTCGGCTTAACGACTACTGTCATAGACAGCAGCCGGGATCAACTGCTTAGCGTGCCTTCCAAAGCACGGAAGCGCTCATTTATATTAACCACTCAATCATCAGGCGGTCACCCATCCAAAGACTGACCGCTGCCATCTTTGCTTAACCTGCGTTATCGTTTCCGACTCGCAGGCGCCGCTAGGACCTTCAATGCGACCTGTAGAGGAGGACAGACGGACGGCCGGACAACTGGACATCCGGACATAACTGAAACTTTGTGCACTTCGTTCGCTCGTTCAAAAAGTTATTAATCATTTATTCAACATACATACATTCACGCCTTTATTCCCAAAAGGGGTAGGAAGAGCACAGGAAACTTATGTTCCAGCGCCACTTTTAGCATAAATGTGGGTATAAAAGATCGACAAAATGTGATAATGCAGTGATAGGTTGCTAGCCCATCGCCCACAACACACTTCAACTTCTAGTCCCTTAGTCGACTTCACGACACCACACGGGTTAGAATACGGGTACGGGTGGTTTTATTCAAACGATTTAAAAATATTCTATTGCGTAGATAATGTTATAAATTATTCTGACGCCTTCATCCCTTTACAACGCTCGTGGTTAAGGACTTGGTACGAGTATTAAAGGAAGGTTTTGAATGTGTGTATTTTTCTTTTTCTTGTTCAAAATCCTGTAACTAAGGTCCGCCACAAAAATGTCTTCACTGCTGATAGTAATAGTAAAAACAATGACGCGTAGTTTCAGTTCAAGAGGCAACCAGATGGCTCGCAGTATTTCAGCTGCCGAAGCGTTGTGGAACCGCCCTGTGCAACCCGAACTGAGCCAATTTGGATTGGGGCGAAAAATGGAGTGAAAAAAAAATCATCATCATCATATCAGCCGAAAGACGTTCACTGCTGGACATAGGCCTCCCCCAAAGAGTGCCACAATGACCGGTCCTGCGCCACCCGCATCCAGCGTACTCCCGCGACCTTTACCAGGTCTTCAGTCCACCTTGGGGGGGGCCTACCCACGCTGCGCCTTCCGGTACGTGGTCGCCACTCGAGAACCTTTCCGCCCCAACGGCCATCGGTTCTACGTGCAATGTGCCCCGCCCACTGCCACTTAAGTGTAGCGATTCGGAGGGCTATATCGGTTACCTTAGTTCTGCTAAAAAAAGAATTGTCGCCAGGTATTATGGTGTATTTGGGCGACTTTTTATAAAACTGTCATTTGAAGTAGAATCTTCTACCTGCGACGATAGAGTTGGTTTTTGAATGGCTCTATTGCCATCAATTCCACACAAGTGTCAGACAAACACACGGACATCCGCTTCAAATGTTACACAATAAGGATGCTAGATGATATTTAAATCAGAAACTTTTTATGAAACATCACAGACGCGCTATTACTTAGCCAAGCGGTAAGGCCAGCGACTTTCAATCTGTAGGTCGCGGGTTCAAACCCCGGCTCGTAACACTATATTCGAAATATCATTTGATAATATCAAATAATTTAAATATTATTTAACAGTGGTGGCGAAGCATAGCATCGTGAGGAAGCCGGTCTAATCCAAATAAGGTTGGTTTACCCTCGGGGTAGGAAGGTCAGATGGCAGTCAGATGGCAGTCCGATGGGTGCTAGCAGATACCGGGCTCGTTTGGGCACTACCGGGAAAATGCTATAGGAGGATGACGATGATCAAAAACGCGCTTTTAGTATGGAGCGTACGTAGAAAAATGCAGCCTAACGTTTCTATGGTAAAAAAAGAGCAGCTTCCTACGGGAGTGCCGGCAGAAGTGAAAACTTGTCTTGACTTTGCAGCCCCCCCCCCCCCCTCTCACGTCACGTCACGTGACCTGTTTCGTGTTTAACAATTTTTCCCCATCCCAAAAAGTGCACAGTAGTTTTCACTTTAAAAAACTACATACTATTGTCTAATTCCGTGTTACAGTGCAGTCTCGAATCGCATATATTTCAAAATGGCCGTCAAATTATGATACAACCATGATGGCATCAGAATGCTATACTAAAGATACCCTAACCACGGACAATTGCGTAAGCCATGTGAGTGCATTTACGAAAGAGTTACTCTAATAATTTATCAATTTATTTACAAGGCAACATCTAGATCAGAGTATTTCGAAAGCAGTTGTTAAAAATGAAATATTTCAGATAGTGTGTCAAGATATCAGATTAAAACAAGACTAGTAAGTAATGAGTAATTTGATGATCTTCATATGGTATGTAACATGTAACTGACTAGCTAACACGATCAATTTATACCCAAGATACAGTATTTCTCTCTTTAGCAATCACTTAATGACATGCTTGCTTGAAGAGGAGGTTTTATGTAACATGGACGCCATCGTTCTAGTGATTGTGGTGACATATTGACTGCATCGATATAAATAAAATCTCTTTGATATTTATCGTACCTAATGCCATCCTCATTTACTTAATTTCGTTTATGGACATTAGTTATAGTGGCTTAGTGAGATTGTGTAGAACACGCCAGTCTTTTTTTTGTCGAAAATCTGAATTGACGAAACTCTATGTATGATTATTGAACCTGCTTACAAAATTTCACGAGAAGCGGTTTAGAAATGCGACCAGACCCCGTAGCATGGACGGCCTTATCACACGATAAGTGATAAGATAGAGCGTCCGTCACTGGCTGACACCTTTCAATATAACGAGACGGACGCTCTATCTTGTCACTTATCGCGTGATAAGGCCGACCATGATGGGGTCTGTAGAGGAGAGCAGTCCGACAGCTGGACATCTGGACACTTCGTTCGCTCGTTTCGTTCGGACTTAATTATCCAATATCAGCTGTTTTGGTTTGGTACCCATGTCCTTAGGAACATTCAGATAGGACCGGTATAGTAAATCCAAAAGTCCATGTGTACAAAGTCAGTTTAGACGATGGGCAATTACTCTGACCGTAACATGACTTGTTTTTCGTTCTATATCTATGAAAAAAAAACAAAACCAGTTGAGACGAATAATGTTAGTTAAAAAGCCGGAATATCTGTTGCAATCTTCGCGTCACGTATTAAACCTGCAACTTTATTACTGCTCTTAAACTGAGTGCATAACGAGACGACAGTGACGCCTAACTTACAACAGCGCAGCCACTGTTAATTAGTAAACGAAAAAGTAAAAGGTCCACAGTTCAAACATCGGTAATGCTAAATAGTCCAAATAATTCTGGTCAGGGAAAAAATACAAAAAGGATCAAAAAAATTGTCGCTGTCAAATTAAAGGTTCAATAAACCCGCGAAGTTGAGTCATGACATGAGGGATTCATCTGGGAGTCCAAGCTGATGTCCGATATAAAGCTAGGAAGAGAGAGAGGTATGAAGCGTTATCGCGTTCTGATTATTCAACTAATCAATTATCGTTATATACAGGCCCCGTTTCATGATCGGCCTTATCACGCGATAAGTGACAAGATAGAGCGCCCGTCTCGTTCCATCGAACGGTGTCAGCCAGTGACGGCCGCTCTATCTTGTCACTCTTTCTTCTTTATCATGACCATGCAAATCAAGGTGTGCTAAACAAGCACGTCACCATTCAACACAAAAAATAGTAACGCATTTCACCATCAGAATCTGAAACGTGTTTTTTATCAAGGAATCAATCCGTTCCAATTACAAAAAGCGTAGCACGTTACTGAGGTACAATACTGAAATAGAGATTTATACATTTATTCATAAACGTCCTAGTTATTTTAGTTAAAATGCCCTTTAAAATTACATTTTAGTATGGAGGCTTGCGCCGGTGGTAGTATGCCGGTGGCGCAGGACCGGTCATTGTGGCACTCTTTGGGGGAGGCCTATGTCCAGCAGTGGACGTCTTTCGGCTGATATGACGATGAATGATGATTATGATGGTTTTATGTATAAGGGGGTTACTTTTACTATAAAGTGAACATTCTGCAATTACGGCCGCAGCGCTGTATCATATGCACTAAAGACATCAGTTTCTTTACCTTACATTCGGTTGCACGCGTTACATTGTTCTTTCATTTCGGTTAGATATGCATCTCGATTGAGACTTCACACTCGCTCTAATAGGCTTTGTTGCATGGAATTAAATACTATTTTAGCTTGACTGGGACAGGAAATGTAAAGGTGTGAGTCAAAATGTGATTGCCAGTTTGATTTGGCAATAAGACGAGATTTTATCTTTCATATTGCATGCCATTGTATCAGTAAACGTTCAGACATTATAACTGAAGGGTACACGGAAAGAACATGTCTTGTCTAGTTACTTTTTATGAGATTGTAATCTCATTATTTAGAGCTCCGTGTGAACTATTAAGACATTAAATTATCATCATCCTCCTAGCGTTGTTCCCGGTTGTGCCCCTAAAGGAGCTCGGGGTCCGCTTTGACACCTAATCCCAAGATTTGGCATAGGCACTAGTTTTACGAAAGCGACTGCCAACTGACCTTCCAACCCGGAGGGAAAACTAGACCTTATTGGGATTAGACCGGTTTCCTCACGATGTTTTCCTTCACCGAAAAGCTAACGGTAAATATTCCGTACATAAGTTCCGAAAAACTCATTGGTACGAGCCGGGATTCGAACCCACGACCGCCGCTTGACAGCCGCATGCCTGAACCACTAGGCTACCGTAGCTCTTAAGTGACATTAGAATGTAATATTCAAAAAAAGTGACCAGACATGCTACTTTCGTGTGCCCTTCAACTTTTCGGTTTCCTTCATGGTACTTGATTGGATGTGAACAATTGCATACAATATATTTACCTTATCTCGCTGTTGTTGATGGTAGAAATTAACTCATTTTGATGATGGTCGCTAACTATACTACCGGTCCTAATTTATAAGTGCTTTATGACTATAATTTGTAAAAGTTATTGCACTCCAGGTCTATTACTTTTTAAATGTTTTTTTTAAGATACGTATGTCTCTTTCTTGCCGTAACACATTAAAAAAAATCTTTTAATATTCATAGTCTATATTTGCTCTAATCTGCTTTATAGACAAATAAATTCTAGTTTCTCCTTTGGAGATGACGTCAAATAGCAGTCACTTCCGCATAAATTAGTAAGCTGCCAATAATTTGGGATTAAGCAGTTGATTTAATTTTCTATTTTATAAAATGATTTTATGTAATGTTGTGTTTAATTTATTTTTTATCTTAATTAGATTATTTTAGCATTATTGTCTTTTTAAAAGGTTATCTAATCCAATTCCTCGCTAAATTATCTTCCAGAAAAATTGTAATTATAATATCTGCAAAATTAAAAAGTCATATAGTTAGTAGCAGCCAAAGTAGCCAAATATTTCGGTAGGTACTCGTCTTTATTACTGTAAGAATAAGGGTGTGTTACGAAATATTTAGCTACTCTGGCTGCTACTAACTATATTACGCTGACTGTACGTGGATACGAAATACGTTGTGTTATATAATGGACACTAATGAAAATATTAACAAAAGGAAAATATTTTTTTCCCAAATAAAAAAAATATTCAAAAGATCGATACAAGAAGCTCATGGATCAATCTCCTCGTCAGCACCATTAGCGCAGAGGTGAATGCGGGGAACGGGCTTTTCGTATACGGATGTAGACTCATTTATACCTACTCCAAAAGAAAGAAGGCAAAAAAATATACCTAGAGACGAAAAACCCATTCAGATATCTCGAAGAATTACGAAGCTACATAACAGCCGTTTTGATATTGCGTGTTAGAGAAAGAAAATGAGAGAAGAAAAAGGACAGAATATATCCCCTCTTTAAACTTTGGACACTTATAACTTTGTGAATATTTAATCCCCTGCTTTACTCTTTTCTCAATATTTTAAATCCTTTTTTATAACATTCTTAGTTGATTTATTTGCTGTCTACACCGTATTATCTGTGTATAAGGTCACTGGTACAATACCATTGAGTAATTTTTGACCTCCATCAAAAACAAGGGCTGATAAGCAGTGATAGTAACTTTTGTAGCATTTTTGGGGCAGCGTAGTGTGCTAACGGAATTGGTATAAAGAATTTCAATCCTAATGCTTACTTAGCGTTAATAACGTTAATATTAACCTTAATTAACAAAGTTGGTTGATATTGTCTGTACCAATTCCTTTAACAACACTATGCTGCACCAAAAATGGTACAAAAGTCACGATCACTGGTGATACATTTAAGATGTTTATCTGCGTTTGTCTCTTTTAATTATGGCATCATAACTAGCTCGCGAATTGATGAACCGATTTGAGGCCGTTTCTTTTTAATCGAATGTCTTGATGATAGTTTAATCGAATATCGAGATAGTTCTTAGCTATGGCTATGTTCTTCACATTAAAAAATACTAAATACAGGAATGCTTCAAACAGTTCAATTAATTGTGTTACATGTTACTTATATACTAATGGCTTAGTGAGCTGTAGTAACCCAAGTCTGCCTTTTTATTTTTTGATATTTGAAAGAGTGATTAGACAAAAAAACTATATAATTAACGGGCCTACTCACAATATTCCACGAGAATCGGTTGAGAAATGCGACCTGTAGAGGAGAACAACCGGACATGCGGACCGGACATGCGGACATACAAACGATTTTCGGACCAAGCTGAAGCATAGAACTTCGCTTCGCTCGCTTCGCTCGCTCGTTCGATTACAAAATACAGCAATGCTTCAAAAAGTTAAAACAATTATGTTATAATTATAAACAACGAGTATCAAGGCAATGATACCTCCTAATATCAAACTGTGCAACATCCCTCTGGATCACTGTTACTATACACTCGCGGGCAAAGAATACGGTTCGATAAAATACCGTCATAAATATTTCCTAAAATAGTGCGTAAGAGGTTGTACAGTTAATGCTGTCATGATCATTATTTAATTTTACATATAAACTGCTAATAACAGTAAAAAATATAACGTTACCAGGTTTAAATCGAACTCGTAAAAACCCATGAAAAAAAAAACAACGTTAACGGAGCGAGATATCGCAAAAATCGTGATTTTTGGTTTTCGATATTTTTATGATAGGATCCAGGAAATTGTTAATACAGTTGGGTATTGTAAAGAATAGCATATTATGTAAATAAAACAAGTATTCAATATTTTAAAAAACCTATTGCAGTTATTTAATTTAGGGTGATTTAGGGTGATTCTTTGCCCGCGAGTCTATATTATTAAATAAATAAATAAATAAAATAAATATATGTACTATGTATCAAACCTCTCTATGACCAATTGTCTTTAAGTGATAGAAGCCTCGTAACAGTGACATAATCGCATTAAAACGTAAATGAATACTTATCGATTTATAATGACGAAACGTAGGGCCATCAAAGCGTTATTACTGCCCTTTTATTATCGTTACAACATTTCTATGTCCCCACAAGATAGCTGGTAAACGTAAGTAATGGTTTTAAGTTTCGCATCTAGTAAGATGCGAAACTTAAAACCATCATCTAGTAAGATGATGACATATTTGTTTGCTTATGGCAGTGTGACACTGTCATAAGCAAAGCCAGATATTTGGTTGGACTCTTAATCCGCAGGAACGGGGGATTATTAATTTACCCTATATGTAATTAATTTTGACTAATTACCTATAATTTTAATGTTGACATTGTAAATAAAATTCATTATGCTGAATATTTGCGAGCTAGGCTATGCATAATGTAACATCCAATTGGGTCATACACACATTTAGGTTCGCGTCTTTCCTGTGGACATTATAAAAGTTAAGGGCTACGAAGCCTAATTTTTGTTTGGACTCTTAATCCGCATAAACGGCGTCGCCTCTTCTATATTACTATTCGATAAAAACATTATTTATATGCACGTGAGCTCTTAATTATTGGCCACAGAAGAGACGAAACACTGTGTTTAGCCAAACACAGTGTACAAAACAAAATTCGTCTTCGTAGCCCTTAACTTTGATAGTGACCACAGGAAAGATGCGAACCTAAATCTGTGTATGACCCATTTACTGTATTTTTGCAAATAAACATGACAAAGTGATTGATATACACTTTTTGCGATTAAAATTATAAAAATGCACGTAAGCCCTTAAGACGAAAGAATAACTTTACGATCCTTGATCGATCAGTTGCAGCTCACGACTGACGATAAGTCCTTTTTTGATTAAATTTCCGTTTCGGGACTCTACTAAGTAACTAACTCCACCAACTAAATGTAAACTAAGTAATCACTTAGATTTTTATGTCGATCGCTTCAGCATAATATATTCTGGGTTTTTTAGGTTTCGCTTTTTTTTTTATACGTAGAATAAACGGCTTAATTCAACCACGTTTTCATCACAGTTTTTATTGAGGTACCTATAAGTTTGAATTTATTGCAAATTTTGAAAAAAGTAAAACCTATAAACTTACGTCCGTATTCATAAACGTACTACAAGCCTGTTTTAACTAAAATGATGTTAAAATTCGTTTGTCCTTAGCTGTCACTTTGACATTTGTGTTCGTAAGAAAGGGAAAGAGCACATTTTATTTAGCAGAGGCATTTTAAGTTTTATGAATAAGGGGGCTAGTCTTTTATTGTGTCAAAAAGTACTAAAAATCATGGAGATAGGAAAATATATAGAATTCCGTACTCGGCCGGTATTGTTCTTCCCTCTTAACTATAGGAAAAACTGGCTTTTGTTGTGTTCCAGGTGGCAGTGGTGGCGAGAAAAAAACGCCAGAGCTGCCGTGGAAGCTGTGTTGAGCCTACATACTATTTGTCTCTGGCTATCAACATCCCAATGCTTCGAAATCAAAAAAGGGTCGGCAACAAGTATTATCACAATATTATTTATTTTCATTGTTGTATACATCCGAATGTACGTAATTGTGGGTTATAATTTGGATGTTTAGTGGTTTGGATGTTTAGATGTTTGAATGTACTCAATCATGCCTAAACGACTCAACCGATTTCGATTAAATTTTACAGAAAGATAGTGCATAGCCTGGATTAAAATATAGGATAGTTTTTTATCCCTGTTCCACGCAGATAAAGTCGCGGGCGGAAGCTAATGTTTTCATAAATCTACATAGTTACTTTGCAAACTATTCCAATGCCCTAGTGATGACTAATTTATGACTGCTGTTATGCAAATTAAGCAATCGGGCGATCAATCATGCTATCGCCAATCATTAATTATTCGAATCAATCGTCAATTTATTCGGAATCGATTTTATTAGGTGTCTTCATTCTTCAAAGGTATATTGAAGGTAATTTAGTGTTCTACAAATTAATATAGAATTATTAACATTATTAACTTTAACACATAACTCGCGAGTCAGCTTATTTTGAATATTTTAATTTCCAAATACTAAATCGACACAAAAATTATTTATAATTATAGAACCTGCTCAAAAAAAATCACGAAAATCGGTTAAGATATGCGAGCTGTTCAAGAGAACAGCTTAGCAATATTGATTATGGCATAAGAGCAAGCGAGAGAGACATATAACCAATCCTATTCTAAACGCTCACAAAATGTACTTCCTTATATTGCGCAAAGTTTATATATTAAATAATTAGTAATATGGTCATACGTTAATTGCGTTAATCCATTTGACCGCGGTCTACTTTCGGACACGGACAGACAGACGGACGGACAGCGGAGAAAGGAGATTCACACCTCGAAAACGTTAATTGTTCGAGCGTGTTTCCATTACACCATGCCGATAGCAAAAAATATTTGTAGCTCCTATAAAAAAAAAACTTTTTTTTAAATTGTTCATAATATACCTACTTAAACCGTATAGGTACTTGGTTTTTCTTGGTAACGATAGATAATGCGTAAACAAAGCTAAGTAACCTAATCGGTATACAATTTTTTTTTTAATAATTATCAGCTAATTGACAGTCTCAATAAAAAAAACCATGAAAACACATAAGACGGACAAAAAATATGCAGCAAAACAACAACTTGGAATTGGTATCCTTAGGTTCATTCCGTTATGATATGAAAATTTAACAAATCATTTGAAGCAACAAGACTACAAGGGACTAAAACTTTGAAGAATTTAATGGCACTGATTTAAAAGTATGGTGGAATCCCAACATTGTATATTAATGTAGTACCTACTAAAATTTTCCAAACAACATACTCGTATTTTACTCCAGTAATATAAGTATAATTTCTTCTGCTGCTTCTTTTAATTGTACGGTTTAAGTTAAACTTAAATCGTATAAAACTATAGATCGTAGTGTTCCATGAATGCGAGCGAGCCGATACGATTTTTTAAAGAAAGTAGCTACCTAATGTAAAATTATTAAGCGATAATACCACCCGTCATGTTTATGTACCATTTATGTGTAATTTAATTTTGCCTTTTTTATGTCAGGTACCTACCTAATATTTTTGGTGAGGAAGAAGTACTTGTAAAAATAATTTCACTTTATTTCATACAGCATTAGTACACACATATTGGTACTAGAATAATAAATACAAACAAAACATAACATAAGAATACAAGCAAAAACTATAATAAATACAAACATAAACTGAACAAATATAGAAACATTAAAAAAGAAGGACAATTCAAAGATAAAAAATGGCGCAGCTCGCTGTCAGCAAGTAGTGTACAGTCACGGGTTTTATATACGTACATAAATATATGCACAATAAATAAGGACATACATATCTGTACAAAGACTATCGTCAATATTTTTTGTTTCAAATTTGGGAAACGGATGGAACGTTCCGAAACCCCATAAAGGCGTGTACTGATATTTATGTACGTATTTGAATACCCCTAACTGTACCCAAAAGGCTGGCTGCAATGTCACGCTGGATGGCAATGCGTATCTATTACCATTTGAGCAAAAGGCACGTTTCAGCACGCTCCGAATTTTCGCCCCGGATATACGATACAATGGAAACACGTAATGTGAAGACAGATCGAAGCGATCGACGACTCCCGCGCACCCGTTCTCTCTTATGTAAACCACACTTATGTTTAACGACCATCTCATAAAGATTATGTTTAAACCGTTAAAATGGCGGATGTCTGCGCCAATATTTGAATCTGTGCTATTAAATATATTTTTGATAGACGGTATTTTTTTATACACCTTTGGCAGTCATGCATGACTGACTAGGTAATTGTGTTATTTTTCGAATTAGCGTCAGGACATTTTGAGAGTCTGCAGTAAGCTCGATTCTCCATACAAAAGTAGTTACGCTCTTATTTTAAAACTACATTTTGGATTGTTACCAAACTTTGCATGTACAATGACATGAGATATATCCAGGTCTGTAATTAGTTGATGTAGCTTCAGATACCATAGTAAAAAAATACAGCGAATTTAAGTTTTTCATAGAAAACTTGTTTTTGCTGTATTTCGTTTGTTTCATAAACTGGAACCATAAAAACTATTTACAGATATAGATATACCTCATGGCATTGTATTTATGCAGTTTCGTCACAATCCAAAACGTAGTTTTAAAATGAGAACAAAACTCCGTTTCTATGGGAAGGTGAAATTCTCCCGAGCTTACTGCGGACTCTTAATTATTAAACAACCATAAAAAGCTCACAAAACAGTAACCCGTCTACGGAAAAGCAGCTTTTATTTTCATACTTAAGCTAGCCTATGACATCCGCAGCATAATTTTGAATCGATTGACACCTTATTTATCAAAATTGGTTCAGCGTCCTAAACGCTACGGTAGAGTGGAACACGCCTAAATACGAACAGAGTCTTTAGTATAAGTTTGACCGAAACAAAACGTTACGATCGCGTTTGCGTTTTACCCCCAATTTGTATGGGATTTGACAGCTAAACGCAAACGCGGTCGTAACGTTTTGTTTCGGTAAAACTTATACTAGAGCCTCAGACTGCTAAACTGCTTCCTTACGACAACGCTGTAGGCGCGCAAACATGTAGGCTATTAATTTATTTATTGCATACAATTACCACTAACAGTGAAGCCTTATGTACTAATCGGCGGTACAATTATTAATATCTACCTCTAACATGCGTTATTTAATATCAGGTGCAGTGAAATTATTACTATAAATACATTTAAGTTAAAATAACACATTACAGTAGAATTTAGTAGTTAATACATAAGAGAGGTCGGGAGTAAAATAATTGATTAAATGTCATTGAAAGATAAATAAATCGAAGAAATACAATAATTGTTTAAAGTCATAACAACACAATTTCACGTAGAACCGATGGCCGTTGGGGCGGAAAGGTTCTCGAGTGGCGACCACGTACCGGAAGGCGCAGCGTGGGTGGGCCCCCCACAAGGTGGACTGATGACCTGGTAAAGGTCGCGGGAGTCCGCTGGATGTGGGTGGCGCAGGACCGGTCACTTTAGCACTCTTTGGGGGAGGCCTATGTGCAGTGGACGTCTTTCGGCTGATATGATGATAATGAACACAATTTCCGATAAAGTCAAAACATTATAAAAGTAAAATATAAGCAATTTATTAAGATTAAGTCGGTCAAACATAAATATTAATCGATAACAAATATGAAACAATAATCATAATCAATTACAAATTTTATAATATACTATCATTAGCGGTATCAATATTCAAGTTGAGGTAGTGGTAACAATAGGGGTGTAGGTAGACTCGAAAATGATTATTACTCCTAATGAAAGAAGGCAAAAAAATATGGCTAGTGAAGAAAATCCCATTCAGATATCACAAAGAATAACGAAGCTACAACCGTTTTAATATTGCTTGTTAGAGAGAGAAAACGCAAACAGTGTGTGACGTCACATTACAGGATGCTGCCGGGGGGCCGCGTCGAACACGATGGGGCGCGGCACGTTGCCGTCTATTAGTCACAATCTTCCAGCGTCATCGTTTCATATAAAGTTGCGTTTTGCGAAAAGGGGACAGAACATACACCTTCTTAAAACTTTGGACACGTATAACTTCGTCATTATTTAACCTTTTGCGTTGATTTTTTCTTCATTTGACTACATTTTTAATCCATTTTCGAGAAAATATGACATTATTGATTATTTTATTTAGTGTCTACACCCCTATTGATTACAAATAGTGAGAAGATGCGGTCAAGAAACGGTTATCTATGTGTCCTGGAGGTTCATTCTGATCTAGTAGTGAAATATTTTTTGAAAACAGATGACTAGTTCAGGAGATTACAGACTACACACGAACTAACAAAGCTACAAAATTTACCTTTTTATATTAGTATAAATAAGTAGTATAGTTTTACTTAATACATATTATACTCGCAGCAATGAAATTATGATATGTAAGGTAGGTAAACGTTCTAGTAATTGATACTGGCCCAATATGTTTTTAATTTCTGTTGTAACGTTATATTTTTTCACTTTCAATCATAAGGGAGCGACCACATCGGTGCTTAAGGCTGCGTATACGCGTTGACGTGTCGTATGCGTCACGTATTCTTCATACATTTTGCTGCGTTTTACGGTGCGTTAGCGTATTTTGAGCAGCGGTGTGGTCGCACCTTAAATCATAACTCTCTATCTCATAACAATAAATATGTGTCAACTATTAGGCATTATTGTGTAACATTGGGATTTACCTTATACAGGGTGTTTGGCATTGCGTGTGCCAAAAGACTAGGGTGGGTAGGTAGGGTCACTTGTAACACATTTTGAGCCATTTAACACTCGTCCTGCCCACTTTGTTTTTTTATTATAATTGGTGGTCTTATGCATTCAGCCCATGTAAAGTTGGCTGGACCTACTAACGGAATAAAACCATAATTTTAGACAGACACCACTTTTTGCCGGAAAGTTGTAAGTGATTCTAGCATGTCGAATACCGTTAGAATATTTATGAACTGGAAAACTTTTTATGATATTGGAAGATCTGAGGAAGTCCAACTTTTTTTTTAATTGTGCCATAAAATGGAGTTTGATGATTTTTATTTTCTGTCCTTCACATTTTGTCGGCTCATAACCCTTTTTTTATTTCCTATCTAACTGAAAATAAGATTTTTATAGGATTTGCATACATTAAAGATTAAAAAAACACAAAAAGTTGTATGCTTACACATTAAAAAAAAATAAGTATGCAAAATGGTAATTATTGGCAAATGCTGAGATAAAACAAAAAAAATAAAAATAAAAATACACCGTGGCAAGGACAAGTGTTAATTGGCCCAAAATGTGTTGCAAGTGACCCTATTTACCCATCCTAGTCTTTTGGCACAGGCAATTCCTAACACCCTGTATACCATATCAGATCTCTGCGAAACTTCACTTAATTCTTAATGAGCAATTAAGATCAATTCCGTTTCGTCTTGCGAAGCTTTATGACGTATTCAATTACAACAAATGCGATCAAGTATAGTCGAAATTAGATCCTAAATGCATTGTTACGAAACACTGAACCGGGTCAATGGCCATATCGTCTGATACAGTCAATAATAACAGTAAAACAATCCCAAGAAGGATGGCAAATGTTCTCTAAGTGTATGCGCAAACGCAAGTTACTCAAGATTATGAAATAGAGTCTACTTATTCAATTGTTTAGATCTGGAGATACCTACAGTATCTTTGGTAGCTTTGTTTTTTTAAAGTAGAATTCTGATGAAGATAAAATGATTCGGTTTTGTATAGAAGCATGATTCATTTGTTATTCATGCCCTATTTGGTTCACTGGACTTTTTCCTCTACAGTTTCGACAGTTTAGATTACTACTAATAATATTGCATAGCATAGCATAAGGAAGGCGATTGTCAGAGAGGTGGCGTGTTGTGAAGCTTGCCACCAACACCGGCCCCCCTATTCTGTAACTTGTTTTCAGCTCACCTCAACGCTCACCCACAAATATATCTTGTGTGCAGGAGTAAATTCCTTCGGAAAAATACTGCCCGCAACGAATGTTTTTTTTTTCTTTTTATACCACGTCGGTGGCTCACAAGCTTACGGCCATGATGGTAATCGGTCTCAGTAGCCTATCGACGCTTGCTCCAACCTGCCGACCCTTTAACAATTGTTGAATTTGAAGTCTACAATCGCTAAACTTAAGTGGCAGTGGGCGGGGCACATAGCACGTGGAACCGATGGCCTTGGGGCGAAAAGGCGCGGCGTGGATATGCCCCCGCACAAGGTGGACTGATGAGGATGACCTGGTAAAGGTCGCGGGAGTGCGCTGGATGCGGGTGGCGCAGAACTTATGGCTGGCACTCTTTGGGTGAGGCCTATGTCCAGCAGTGGACTTCTTTCGGATGATATGATAATGATCTCTTGATGGCTGAGTTTAGTCAGCATAATTAATACTGTAGACGCAATGTTTTAACTTTAATGACGTATTATACCGTACCGTACTGGTTTTATGTCCAATTCCTTCTCCGTCCAAGTAGCTCGCCTATGGAACCATCTCCCTGTCAAAATTCGGCAATCTCCAAACAGGCTTGTCTTCAAAAAGTCCTTACAAGATTTCTTTGCTGGCAGAACTAAAAAATAATCTATCAGTTTTGTAAGTTTCATCTATATTCATATGTATGTGTATGTATGTATTAATAGGTATATATTGTTATATCGTATTATATTGTATTGTATCGTATTCTACTATATTATTATTCATCGCATCTTTAGACATGTTATAGAGTTTTTGTTTTAAATTAAGTTGCACTGCCCACATTTTATCTGCTTTGCCTTAAGGTTGACTGGTAGAGAATGCTTTATAGCATTAAGTCCGCCTTTTGTACTATAAGATATTCTTTTGTGTAATAAATAAATAAATAAATAAATATTATTGAGTTTGTAGATATTTAATTATGTTTTGAATTGCATTGTGTTTTGTATATATTTTATTAGAATAGAGTAAATTGAACAACTTGGACATTTTTGTAATTAGATTATAGTGGACATTTTTATATAAATTTTAAATCTTAGATTGTTTATGAATAAATGACTTATGATATGACTTATGGCTTTAGATGCTACTTTAATCAAACTACTTAATCCCATTAACCAACTGCACACTTTTTGTCACAGTCCGGACTCGAACCTGCTAATCCGCATACAGTCAGCCTATACCTAGAAGCCTAAATGGCCTTGATCGTGACTATTAACTCACGCAGGGGCCGGTAAATCACGAGTCAATGCCAGGGGTCAAGCGCCGATGATGTGTCAATTTGAGGTGACCGGCGGGGATTTGGCCGAAGCTATATTTATACGAGTTGTAAATAGGGTTAATTTTTCACTATTCCACCCCTAGGAGTGATATTGAGTAGGTATTACATTTTGTAATTACTTAACTTTTTACAGTCTCAAAGGTTCATGTCTGTGCAAATTAAAGGACTATAAAGCCAATTTTTTGTTGGACTCTTAATTCGCATAAACGACGTCTTTTCTATAATCTAATCATTTTTTTTTATTTGCATGGAAGCTCTTAACTGTCGACCACATGAAAGACAACTTTTGTTTTACCTTTTTTTAGGAATAGGGGTGTAGACATTTAATCAAATAATCACATAATGATGCATTTTCTTCTATATAAGTCAAATGGAATAAAGAAAGACCGGGTTGCGCTCCGGGAGTGCCGGCAGAAGTGAAAACTTGAATAATTTTGATAAAACTTGACTAATGAAAAAAAGCCCCCCTTGTGATGTCATGGTCTGCTAGCGTTTTCTCTCTTCAACGAGCAGCATTAAAACGGGTGTATCTTCGTAATTTCTTGAGATTTTCGTGATTCGGCGTAATTTATTGGCATTTTCTTTTGAAGTTATAAAATTTTGAGTCTACACTCCTATTATTTTTAGTTTGTTTGCATTTGGCTCCTAAGTTGATAACATAACGAATCAACATCGAAACCTCCTAATATTATACTTTCAATGAAAGAGACCGTTATATACCTTTCAAGTGCTAGACAAAAGCTAGTCTTATAAGCTTCCGGCAACCTGTAGTGTGAAAGTTCGGTTGTTTAGATTCTTGGATGTTTGTTACTCAATCAGACCAAACGGCTAAACGGATTTGGACGGTTTTTTTATCTTACACAAATCGACCTAGTCCCAAACTAAGCAAAGCTTGTACTATGGGTACTGGACTACGATAAACATACTTATATAGATAAATACATACTTATATAGAAAACATCCATGACTCAGGAACGAATACTCGTGCTCATCACACAAATAAATGCCCTTACCGGGATTCGAACCCAGGACCTCTTGCATTGCAACGTAGGCAGGGGTCACTACCAACTAAGTAGGCTAAACCAATTTTTTTTTTTTAAATCCTAAACGGGATTACATGCGGTTGTAGTCGCTGGCATAAACTAGTTGGATTATAAATAAAGATATTTATACAAGCTACAGTAGCCTAGCGGTTCAGGCATGCTGCTGTCAAACGGCGGTCCTGGGTTCGAATCCCGGCTCGTTCCAATGAGTTTTTCGAAAATCATTGAATATCATTTGATATTTACCGATAGCTTTTCGATGAAGGAAAAACATCGTGACGAAGCTTGCACGAAGAAATTCAAAGGTGTATGTGAAGTCTGGGCACTGGGCCAGCGTGGGGACTGCTGCCCGTTCCATCTCATCCATGAGAGGAGGCCTGTGCCCAACAGTAGGACCTCCTACTACATAGGCTGATTTATTTATAATATAAGTCAGTAGGGAGCTAGCACTCGTTACATATATCTTAAAGCTGCTTAGGGGTAAGATATACAATGCGGATATATTGGGGTCGGTGGGTATTTGTGTTCCGCGCACGACCGTGGCGCGCCGTCGGCCCGGGCTGCTGGCCGTGCCGCGCGGGCGCACCGAGCTGCTGCGCGAGGCGCCGATGACGCGCGCCGTGCGTACCCTGAACCTCATAGCCACGCATGTAGACCTATTCTCATGTACGATGAGTGAATTCACAAAAATAGCATTATTAACTCTTTGTTATATTGAATAGATACCTAAGTAGTTATTTTATTATAATAGATAATTTGTTACTACATTATCGCATTGGGCCCAGCCTGTAATGATAATTGTATGTGTGGAAATAAATAAATAAATAATAAATACAAGCGGCCAAAGGCTACAGTGTCCGCTAACCGGACCGGACCGGAACCGGTAGGCCGTTTGCCATTTTGTTAGTAGCCATCTCAGACTAAGATAAAAATACAGACGGAGCGTTACGAACAGTCAAGTGAAGCCAAATCACAGCCTAACAAAACCAAGCTACACCAAGTTTTACACGCGCTCACGCACACATATCATCATCATCACACAAACAAAATTGCACAAAACTCTTCAGCACGTGTCGCAATGCTGTCAAGATCATCTATTTCGAGTTTTGTGCGATTTCTTTTTGTTTAGCGTGTGCTAAACTTGTGGGGCCTGGTTGAAAACCGGTTGGCTTCACTAGACTGTTCGTAACGCTCCGTCTGTATTTTTTTCTTGGTCTGAGGTAGCCATCTTGGTATACAAAAAGCTTTAAAGCGTAGATGGATAGTTCAAAACTTCCCCTATTACGTCACTCGACTTATTAAAGTCCATTAAACTAACAAGCTCCTTTAATTATCGATTTACAATGTAACATAGTACCATGTCACAGCAACAGCACTTATTGGGTCCGTGATGAATATAGAGCCGAGTTAAAACGACAAGGTAGTTCAGCTGACTTTTACTTATCAAGATTTGTAAGTAGATGGACAGAGATATGGGAACTATGTCCGGATACTTTCAAACCAAATTGTTTTTAAAGATGTCGCGCTCTCGCTTGCCGAATTTACGTGTCCCAACGACCGCGTGAAATACATTGGAATCAAATTAGAAGATTACAGTTTGACAGAGTCGTTGCGTCAGAACCAAACTTGGTTTAATTTGACGACAATAAACTGCAGTTCAATGTCTTGTCTTTTTCAAAAAGTTAAAAAGAATACGTCATCGTCATATCAGCCGAAAGACGTCCACTGCTGGACATAGACCTCCCCCAAAGATTGCCAAAGTGACACGTCCGTTCAATGTCTTGTCTTTTTCAAAAAGTTAAAAGAAATACGTCATCATCCTATCAGCCGAAAGACGTCCACTGCTGGACATAGGCCTCCCCCAAAGAGTGCCAAAGTGACCGGTCCCGCCGAAGATAGACAGACCTAGGATAGGCAGACCCCCCTCAGGGAATGCAATAAATATCATAAAGTTAATTTCACTTACCTACGAAGTGAAATTAACTTTATGATTTTGAGGTTATCGATAAGGGTAGGTGATGAGCCAAATTAGCCAGCGAATGGACTCCACAAGATAGCTACCGCGGTAGAGGCAGACCGAAATGGAGATGGCGGGACGACCTTAAAGAAACTTCCACAGGTACGAGAGGAGTGACGGTGAGAAAGGGGAGGCCTTTGCCCATTAGTGGGGCACAATAATAATAATAATAAACTAATTAAACAAACTTGGTATCTATTGAAAACGAAGTGCAACCAACGGCTTTTTCTTTGCAGCAGTACATGAGATGGTGCCATTCTTGTCACACATTTAGAGCTAATTTCGCCCGCCATATTTATTTACCCAGTCAGCTTATATCAACCGGTTGGTAGGAAAATAGGCTGTGCGCGAGAAAATTCACAGAAGGGAATATCCCAAGACATCGCTTTTGTTTTATTATGTCTGCCATTCTGATTTTGTGAATGTGAAACTGCTGGAGACTACATTTTGTCATCTGGAATCAGGCACGAATTTCTTTGAAATCTCCGTGCCTTGTTCATAACACATATATGGCGGGACGACCTTAAAGAAACTTCCACAGGTACGAGAGGAGTGATGGTGAGAAAGGGGAGGCCTTTGCCCATTAGTGGGGCACAATAATAATAATAATAAACTCTTTATTACGGACAAATTATCTACACTCGCGGGCAAAGAATACCTCACCCTAAATTAAATAACTGCAATAGGTTTTTAAAATATTGAATACTTGTTTTATTTACATAATATGCTATTCTTTACAATACCCAACTGTATTAACAATTTCCTGGATCCTATCATAAAAATATCGATATCCAAACATCACGATTTTTGCGATATCTCGCTCCGTTAACGTTGTTTATTTTCATGGGTTTTGACGAGTCCGATTTAAACCTGGTAACGTTATATTTTTTACTGTTATTAGCAGTTTATATGTAAAATTCAATAAAGATCATGACAGGATTAACTGTACAACCTCTTACGCACTATTTTAGGAAATATGACGGTATTTTACCGACCCGTAATCTTTGCCCGCGAGTGTATATAGATTATAACCCAGGTACGTTAGTATTTAACAGTATTGTTAAGATAGTGTTCATGACATTTCGGTTCAGTTCGATTACGAGTAACTTTTAATTGTATTTTAATTTTGTTAATTTTGTAAATATTTGTAAATGGGTTATTACCTGAATAAACAACAATTTTATTTAATTTTATTTATTCATGTATTATATTCTAGTTGTACAATGCAGGCTAGAAAGAGAATAGGGAGTGTTGCCGATGGACCTTTTTTAAGTTTTTTGACTTGTATTATAATTAAATAATAGGTTTAGAATGACTAAAAATGACATGAGGTTGAAAAAAATTGATTTTTCTTATATGTTATTAATGCGTTTTCATACGTTTTAGGGAGGACCAAAAAAACTCACGAATGAGTGAGACGCATTGGTTGCTTTTGATATATCATATTTATTTCATGTTTAATTTCTCTTTTTTTACCTCGCGATCAAGTGCGATTCAACATACCTCTACTCTCCCAATATTTCCTTAGTCCTCCAATTCTGACCTGAAATATAATTTAAATATAATCTTAACGGCATTGATAATGATACATATACCCAATTTGAATTGAATATGAATAGCGCTTATTTATTTATCAGTTTAAATTAAATATTATTGCACGAATAAAAAAAAAGCTCAATTGGCGGACTTAAAACCTTCATTTACTTCGACATTCTCTAACAGTCAACCATTGAGCTTAACAGAAACTTAAGTGGGACTGGAGCTGGATCCTAAATGCTGAGACTCGAATGGGAACACCAACCAATTAATTACTTATCTACTCACTTGCTTGTGGCAACCACAGTTGCCAATGTCGCGCACACCTAAACTGATGGTGGCAACTGTGGTTGCCAAGTGAAGTATGGACTTCTTTGATAAAGAAACATTTAAAGCAAGGCTACCTTTTTTAAAATCCGAATGCAAGTGAGTGGTTATATTAATAGGTATACATGGGGTTGTTTCTAGTAAATTTAATAAATTTAAGCCTTATCCGACTGGTGTGACCTAGGAACTGGCGTCCCTCAGGGAGGCATTCTTTCTCCACTCTTATTTTCCATCTTCATTAACTTCATAACCCCGGAGCTTCGCTGTTCTTACCATCTGTACGCCGACGACCTACAACTTTACGATCACTGTAACGTGAGTGACCTTAGTGTTACCATTAACAAGCTGAATCTGGATCTCTTACACATCCAGCGATGGTCAGAGAAGTTTGGCTTATTTGTTAATCCGTCCAAGTGTCAAGCTATCGTCATTGGTAACCCTCAGCAGCTTGCGAAACTTAATTTTAATTCTAGTAAGTAAGTAAGTAAGACCTAGGTGTTTATCTCGACAACACTCTCAGTTGAAGGCCACAGATCTCTGAGGTTAGTCGGAAAGTTGTAGGTTCGCTTCATGCACTTAATAGGCTAAAGCATTTCTTACCCATCAAAACCAAGATTTGATTAGTGCAGACATTGATATTGCCCATAATCGACTATGGTGATGTGTGTTATCCTGACTTGAATGGTGTGCTTCTTGACAAGTTAGATCGTCTTCTAAATATTGGTATTCGGTTCATTTTCTGTCTTCGTAAATACGATCATGTCTCTTCCTTCCGCTCCCAATTGGGCTGGCTGCCAATCCGCCTACGCCGCAAAATACGTTTGCTCTGCACTATCTTCTCCATTCTAAACGATCCAAATTCTCCCGAATACCTCAAAACTCTTTTTCAGTATTACTGTGTCTCTCGAGTCCGTCAACTTCGCTCGTCTGGCAATCTTTCCTTATCTATTCCGCCTCATCGTACTGGTTTTATGTCCAATTCCTTCTCCGTCCAAGTAGCTCGCCTATAGAAACATCTCCCTGTCAAAATTCGGCAATCTCCAAACAGGCTTGTCTTCAAAAAGTCCTTACAAAATTTATTTGCTGGCAGAACTAAAAAATAATCTATCAGATTTGTAAGTTTCATCTATATTCATATGTATGTGTATGTATGTATTAATAGGTATATATTGTTATATCATATTATATTGTATTGTATCGTATTCTACTATATTATTATTCATCGCATCTTTAGACATGTTATAGAGTTTTTGTTTTAAATTAAGTTGCACTGCCCACATTTTATCTGCTTTGCCTTAAGGTTGACTGGTAGAGAATGCTTTATAGCAATAAGTCCACCTTTTGTACTATAAGATATTCTTTTGTGCAATAAAGATTAAATAAATAAACAAATAAATAAATTCCATTTTAGTTACATAACTTATCTGTATTATTATTTTACGCGACTCTAATGCGATATTATAATATTATATAAATATGTGTATAAATCGCGAGAGTGTGTTATATAACGTATCTGAATCGAAAACGAAACTTACAGATCTTGAATGGTGTCCGTCAAATATCAATCGCAAGTCTTCATAGATTGTCTGTGCAATCATAATACATTTTGATGGTGCGGAAAGCGTGTTACTTCATTGGCCCATCGGAGCGAGCGTTCCCGTGTAGGTATGGAGAAAAGAATAAATGACTAGTGCGGAAAAACTAACATTCCGCACGCTATAAAGCTACGAAAAGTACCACTTTATGAACAAATGTATTGAAAAGTAATCTCCTCATATACCTACCTAGTAACAAGCTAATTGTTAAGTGCACACAAGGCCTTTTAACAGGTGTTAAATGCACTGGTAATATTGGCCCTGTTAATGTTAAGTTACATATTTTCAAGGCTTCCCATTAACTTAGCCCACACAAAAATTAGACACTTATGAAACGGTTAATTACTAAAACCTTGGCATAGTTTTGAAGAGTTAATTGGTTAAGATGAAAGTTAAGTGTCACTGGTATCCTAATCGATCTTCTTTACTTGCAATTTTTAAACAGGGTGCTAGGCACGTGTTAGGTAACGAATAGTCAGTAATTGGTATTAGAGTGCACCAACCGTAGTGCTACACACAGAACCGGTCACTATGGCACTCTGGGGAGGCCTATATCCAGCAGTGAACGTCTTTCGGCTGATAATGACGATGATGAACGTTCTAAAAAAAGGGTACAGGCTTTTATTGCCGACTGTACTTTTCTGTATACCACCATCATCTACTCATTGAGACGATTCTAACGAGCCCAAACTCAACGGGGTTACGTCGATTAAATACTGAATTCCCATGGCCACCTTCCTTCTCCATCATCAGAGCAGCTCGATGGTACCATAATATTGAATTGTCATCCAAACTATACTTATACCCAAAATTTCAGCTGAATCGGTCACCAGGTAGTGGGTCAAATTTAACTTGCAAGATTTGATTACAGACAGACAGACAGACAGACAGACAGACAGACAACGGGACAGGTGAAACTATATAAAAGCTTGTAAAAATACTTCACTTTTTTGCAATGTTTTAAAATTAATTCGATAATTTTGATCTTGAATTTGGAACCTTCGTTACATCCGTTAGAGTTTGAAACTCGATTAAGTTTGTACTTGTAGGTACCAGTATGCGAGGAATTACGCGACTTGATAAGTAGGTAAGTACAGTCGCCATTAGATTATCGGAGCGGCCAAACTGCTCACAAATATCTGAACACGTCTCTAATGTCTCGAAAATAGAATCTAATGTCTCCGATATATCTGATGGCGACTGTGCCTACTTCATGAACGAGAGAATGATGACCGGATGTCCGGACGTCCGGCTGTACTATTCGCCTCTACATATGTCACATTTCTCAACAGATTCGCGTTAAATTTTGTGAGCAGAATCAATAACTATATGGTTTTCTATTTATCTAGTTTCTAGGGTTCCGTGCCCAAAAATAAACGGAACCCTTATAGGATCACTTTGTTCTCCGTCTGTCTGTCTGTCAAGAACGTTTATTTATTTATTTATTTATTAGGTACACTTTACAGACATCATACATTATGAGATACAATGGTTCTTTATGAATAGCTTATAGACTAGCATGACATCCAAAGCAAGTGCACACAGCACGATCAGCAAGTTAGCGCATATGCAAGCAACAGCGGCGGATCTGCCTTAAATATTAATATTGAATGAATGTTAAAAACGTCTAAAACGAACTTAAGCAAATCTAAAACAAGAGTTAAGGTTACAACTTAGTACTATCCAGGGTGAGTAGAGAAGAGGACGTCCGTTAAGGTCTTTTTGAATTTAATAATGCGTGGATCAAATATATCAACTAGGACATTATTATTATTAGCAGCCAAGTCGTTGTACTGACGACACATCCTAGTGAATCCTTTATCTCAGGAACGCGTGGAGGTATCGAGTTGAAATTAAAACCATATACTCAAGACTACATTCCCTTGAAGCTGTAAAAATAACTTCTAAGTTAACGTAAAAAAAGATACGGCCGGTTATGCCGCAAAAAACCTATATTTCAATACTTTCAAGAGAATCAAAATTTATAGGGTACTTTCCGTTGACCTGCAACTATGTGCCAAGTACTTAATATCGTCTTTATATACTAAAGGTACAGGGAAAAATCCAAAAACTATACCTACATTTGTAATTTGCTACTGAACCCTCGGTGGGCGAATCCGACTCGAATTTTTCCAGATTATTTTTTCATTTTTATCTTTTTTTTATACAGGCTTGCGACCTTTCAACTCACAGAGCTACTAATTTATTTACACTAAAGGAGTTCATACCCAACAGCTGCAAAAATATGGCAAGTGATACAAAACCAATTAAAGCAACTCACAGATAGAAGTCAATCCAAATCGTTTAGCAAAAATTGAGCTCACTTTTGCGCTCCATTTATACTATCCTTCTATTACTTACAACGAGTAAGTAGCAATAGCCTGATATTACACTACAACAAGAATTGAAAGGACAGAAAAAACAAAATGGGTAAGACAGGTTTTCGGTTCTGTGGCAACATTTACGGATGTCAAGCCATTTCGCCAAATTCTAGTTAAGATTACGTTAGCCCCAGGCTTCATTCGCATTTAAGCGCTTATGAGTAAAGTAAAAATCACTTTAATTACTTAATAAAAGCAAGGTTGTTGGTTAAGTGTGTAATAATGATAATTTGACGGTTCAACACCGTGTCCAATTAAACTAGATATATAAAATTAGTCCGAAGCCTTTGTTCTACTAAAAAAACAAATGTCATCCACCTAGAGTAACTTTCGCACGACCTTGAACCACATTAACGTTAATACAAAACAAATGACAATCACGTAATTTACTCCAATTTACGCGAAGACACTCGAGCGACGAAGGGTTTTTTTTTATTTCGAATTTAATTCTCTTTGTATTGTTCTATTGTGGCCAACACGTATTAAAAACTGCAAGTATTACTTGAGTATGACCAATGCCAAATACTATCCTCTACGCTCCGGAAAGTTACAAATTGGGACAGTACAAATTACGGACCAATTGCAAATAACTACAACCCGGCCTCCATAAACATTCCAAATTTGAAAAGCTAAGGAACGCCCGATATATGAACCCTACAGATGATCTGGTAAAAGTCGGCAGAAGTCACTATATAAGCGCAGGGGCAACGAGCGAGCATCATACCACCTGTGAAGCTTGGATCGAGCAGACATGGCCAAACTTAGCATCGTAAGTCGGAATGCAGTGTTGTAATAGTGATATGTGTAGTGACATGTGTAGTGTTATACCAAAATGACACAAGTAAACGCCTATAGGATTTACATGCAAAAATCGCGTGGACTTATGTCACTTTGGCAGTGGACGGTGATAATTATTGACCGTAAAAAATCTTTCTCCAAATTTGAACGTGAATGATACTAATGTGTAACTGGATTATAATTTCAATTATTTAAAGTTAAATAGGCAGTAAAATTATATTTTTAAAGATTGTGTTCTACTTATAAGGACGCGTATCGATTTCACAATTTGCAATCAAAAGCGATTCGATATTGGGTATGTTTTATCCGACTTTTAATAGGGAATTATAAGTTTTCATTGCCCTGACCAATACTCTAATAAATGAATATATAAGGAGACCATCTTACACCTAGTCCACAACCTATTGTAACCGTGTTATTGACGTATGTGTGTTTGTCCTCAGGCCGTCCTAGCCCTGATCGGCTGCGCCGTAGCTGAGCCCCCAAGCTACAGCTACTCCGCTCCCACCTCCATCCTGGTCGTTGGCGACCAAGGTGGCCATGGGGGCTACAGCTCTGGAGGCTACAGCTCTGGTGGAGGCTACAGCTCTGGTGGGGGCTACAGCTCTGGCCACAGCAGCCTGAGCAGCGGCGGCCACTACACCTCCGTCCCCGTCGGCCATCAGAGCTCAGAGGGCTACCACATCGACCCCCACCTATTGGAGAAGATCAAGCACATCATCCTTAAGGACGAGATCCACAACCAAGCTTACCAACAAGCTTCCTCTGGACACAGTCATGGAGTGTCCTCTCACTACGGTCCCCCCGCGCCTGTCTACGGTGTCCCCCACGAGAGGGTCGTAGGAATCGAGCTGGACCACATCCAGCAAGGTCTCCAGGTCGCCCAGTACCACCAGGCTGAGGAAGATCACTCCGGCGGTTACTCCGGCGGTTACTCCAGCGGCCCTAGCTTCTCCAGCGGTGGTCACGGCTTCTCGAGCGGTGGTGGTGGTCATGGCTTCTCAAGCGGTGGTGGCGGACACGGCCTCTCAAGCGGGGGCCACTCATACTCCGCCCCATCAATAACCTATACGACCATCGGCGTCCCTTCAGGTTCTTACGGAGTCCCGTCCCCCTCGTCAGCCTACGGTAGACCCCACCATTAAAAACCAAGTCATCGTCTCATCTCATTAAAAATCATGTGATCGCATAGGTGTAATGTATTATATTGTTGTTAATGTAAAGTTTCTGTAAATAAAAACTACTTTGTTTGTAAATGTTCGCGTTTCACTTTAATTGCGTGTTCCCCAAAAGTTTCACAATCGGAACACCTTAAATGGAGCTGGAACGTGTTAAGTGTCCTCAAGGGTCCGAGGGTACCAGTTTGGACGAAAAATACTTACGTAATCGTTACATATCCTTGTAACTGCATTCTTAACTTTAATGTGGTCATTGCTAAAATATGTGAGTTTAAAGGATTCGAAATGTGAGATCTTTACGTCAAAGTTTTCAAGAGAATACGAGTAGCTTGTAACAGTCTGGTTTATAAAGTTGTAAATGCCGAGATGCCTTATTAGAGTATACATCAATCTTGAATTAAATAAAACTAGGGTATTAAGTAGTATGTAGTCAGAGTCTTAGGACATCTTAAGGAAGATCAGTCCATAGATAATTTATATTATTATCTAAATAATCTTAAGAAGTCCTAACTTCATTGTTGTCTGCTGGGGCCTCAGAGAAAAGAAGGAAGAATTTCCTTGCAACGCCTATAAAAGCAATTACCTCATTAATGTATATAATTTATAATCCACAGTAATGTTAGGTCACACTTAAGTCAAGCATTTTAATGGTACTACCTTGTGTTACCTCACTTTTACTTTCAAAGTCAGACTGTTTAACGACTTTTAACTAAATTATGTTTGCGCTCATATTTATTAAGATAACGAAACTGTTGGTAAAGACTTCACAGATGACTCAAACTCTTTTGTTTAATTGTTCTCGAACATCAAAAACATGCCTTATTCATTTGTTCTTGTTGATAAAATTAACTGATTATTACAATAATCTATTCAGGTGCTTTACGTAACTTACTTTCAGGTAGTAAAAAGTACGTTTTACAACCCGTGGTTTCTTAAGATGTCTTAAGTCAACTTTCCAGCAAATAGCATAAAGGTGGCCATACTACACTGTTGACCAGTGACCAGTTGTGAACCTTAAATCAATGGAATAAGGTATATAACTGGTCACTCAAGTCTTCCTTGGACATTCAGTATTATCTGAAAGTTACTGCCGAGGTGAGCGGAAAGAAAGGCGTCGAAGGTTGAGAACCAAGGCACAAATGCATTTATGAAGATCGTATCTCGGGGTGAATTCAGAAACGAGTTAAGAGGTTTTAAAAGTAAGTTTGAAAGCGGCTTTTAAGTTTGGTTTGGTTAGCAAAGATACTGTTATTATAAAAGACGAGTTAAAATTTGGACCTACTACTAAAATATGAATTAGTCGTATACATGAGATTATTTTAGCACCTAAAACCATTGTTAAAAATGTATTAAGCTAGATAATATTTTCCTACCTACTTACCAGTTATGGAAGAGCGGGGCATCCTAACACAGGTTTACCTACCTAAAAGGAAGTCCTAATCACTACAGGCACTGTACATGTTAAACAAGGAAAAATAAACAATTTTCATTTTCATTTTCATTTCATTTTCATTTTTGTTGGCCTAATTGCTTCAAAGTAGTCCATTCAAAAAGCAACTCCATCGCTTAAGGTAAAAGGTTCAAATCCATATGACAGTTTTAAAAAGTCGGCCACATTAGATAATCTCCACCATATATCTACTAACACGCTAATCGCTGTCTAAACCACAAACATTAACACCATAATAAACAGTGTAGGCTACTCTCTGAAATCTCACTATGCAAAATTCGACCCAACAGCTACCGTATTAAGATTCAAATTTTAATAAATTGTCAATCACAACGGTTCTATAAACGTATGCAATTGCGTCATTCAGGAATTAGCGAATATTTTCGCATGTAATTATCTGGCGCTACCAAAACATCGTATCTCAATATGAGCGCCATTTAGAGATACGAAGTTTCGGGGAATATCGCCTGTAGTTATTACCTTGTAAATGTCGTATCTACATACTAATGTCGTGTGGATATAAGACGTTTTGGAGGATATAATCCGAGTGCAGCTTGCACTTTCTCCAGCTGCGCTCCGAATCTGAGATCGGTTGCGTAATGGAAGGCTCGGACGGTAGCGGACGGACAGTTAATGTTTACTATAATACTAACATATGAAGACTTGTATGAATGCATGTCTGTGAACATACGTTCTCTCACATACACAGTGTTAAAATATGGTTGCACTAGCTTCTGTCCGCGACTCCGTCCGCGTGGAACTCGTTTTTATCGTAGCTAAATACAAACTGTCACCCCCCATTTCACCCCTTAGGGACTGATTTCCAGGATAAAAACTATTCTATGGCCTTCCACGGGACTCAAACTATATCTATACCAAATTTCATCTAAATCGGTTCATATAAACCTTGCACCCCTATTTAGCTTTTCCAAAACCCTAAAGTAACTTTTCTTGTATTGTAATAAGGAGTTCATACACAAAGTTTCAAGTCTCTCACTTAAAAATGTACTCCGTCCCCATACAAACTTTCAACCCCCTTTTTATCCCCTTGAGGGTGGAATTTTCAAAAATCCCTTCTTAGTGGTTACTTACGTTATATAAACTAGTTATTGTGAAAAAAAAACAGCTTTCTAGGTTCAACGGTTTGGGCTGGGCGTTGATTATAAGCCAGTCAGGACTTTTACGTTTATATACTGCGTGGAACGGAACGATGGACTTTCCCGCAAGAGGGGGATTATTGAGCGCTAGTACGTCACATTTTCCAGATAAACAATTTTTTTTGACGCGTTTTTTTTTTTTACATTTGTATGGAGCTCGTCGCTCCAGTCGGCCAACGCTCCATACAAAGGTGAAAAAAAATCTCGTCAAAAAAAATAGTTTATCTGGAAAATGTGACGTACTAGCGCTCAATAATCCCCCTCTTGCGGGAAAGTCCATCGTTCCGTTCCACGCCGTATGTCGACAGATACGACTTATTAAAAAATATGTTTCACCGCTCTTGTCAGCGGATTAAGGTTCCGGTACATAGTTATGAAAGGATTACATCTATACATATTTTGACACTTGACTGTACCCAGAGACAGAATATCCTCTTGTTGGTTTAATGCAATCGAGGAGATAGCGTACTTGAAACTCCACGGCCCTTTTTTTAAACGAGATATGGCATATTTGGAGCCGCGCATGCAACTGGGGAAGTAAAATCGCCAGCATCAATATCTGTTTGGCCCTATGGTTGACTGGTAGAGAATGCCGTTTGGCATTAAGTCAGCCATTTGCACATTATATTTTGTGCAATAAAGTTTTTTCCAAGATCTGAGGGAAAATCTGAAACTAGATCCATTTCCGTTCATAAAACTGTGAAATACGCCATTTTCCTGTGATCGTAGATACAGCGTTACTAAGCAACAATTTTTCCTTACATCCAGCACTACAGCGTTACGCAACATAACGAACTCCGATTTTCAAACAGATTTGACCGGGTTCGAGTTTATAATACACTCGCGGACAATGAATACGGGTCGGTAAAATACCGTCATATTTCTTAAAATAGTGCGTAAGCGGTTGTACAGTTAATCCTGTCATGATCTTTATTAAATTTTACATATAAACTGCTAATAACAGTCAAAAGTATAACGTTACCAGGTTTAAATCGGACTCGTAAAAACCCATGAAATAAAACAACGTTAACGGAGCGAGATATCGCAAAAATCGTGATTTTTGGATATCGATATTTTTATGATAGGATCCAGGAAATTGCTAATACAGTTGGGTATTGTAAAGAATAGCATATTATGTAAATAAAACAAGTATTAAATATTTTAAAAAACCTATTGCAGTTATTTAATTTAGGGTGACCCGTATTCTTTGCCCGCGAGTGTAGTTACTATTTCATTAAAAACTATTATCCAAATACAAAATCCTGAACAATCTAGACCTTCCTGCCATACGAGCCACATCCATCACTCTTACCACACCTTCATACAAATTTTAGATAGTAGTAACACTGGTTCCGTTGTATAATTACTTATTTGTCAATTACCTGCTCTCGCCTTGAAGTAGTGAGAGTGGAGTAAAAACATACATCGAATGGACCGATTATTCGTCGGTCTGTAAAACAACTAGTGGCTCTTGAGTCACTTCTTCAATATATATATTTAATTTGGATGAATTGATTTGACAAATAAAATTATACAATTATTGGACCTGTTTACTAAATTTCACGAGAATCGGTTGAGAAATGCGATAGAGGAGAACAGCCGAACAGACGCCGAACAAACGAAATAATTTTTGCTTAAGCTGAAACGAAGAACTTCGTTCGCTTCGCTCGCTCGTTCGATTAAAAACAATCATTCGCTGGTGGCAAAGAAAATATAAAGATTTTTATATATATTTTTATATTAGGGGACAATCTTACACAAATCGACCTAGTCCCAAACTAAGCAAAGCTTGTACTGTGGGTACTAGACGACGATATACCTACATACTTTACATACTTAAGATAAATAAATACTTAAATACATAGATAACATCCATGACTCAGGAACAAATATTTGTGCTCATCACACAAATAAATGCCTTCTAGACAAATAAAAGATTCTGACAGAAAAATGTTTTTGGTAAGTGCAAGTTTTTATTGCCGACTGTACTTTTCTGTATACGGTCATCGACTACTCATTGAGTCGATTCTAACGAGCGGGATTACGTCGGTTAAGTATTGGGTATTCATGGTCATCTTTTGTCTCTAGCATCATATCAGGTCAACGGTAGCATTGATTTGTGATTTGAATTGAATTGTCATCCAAAATACTTATACCCAAAATTTCAGCTGGTTCAAAATTCAATTCCGAGATGTGTCCCGAGCTAACCAAATAACAAACAAACGAACACCTAAGCAAAAGCTTGTAAATAAACATTACACCCGAATAGAGAACCTCCTTTCTTCTGAAGTCGGTTAACAATAATTTACTTTAAAAACAAAGTTTTAACCGACTTCAATTTAGTACTCCGCCAAGCCACGAGAACATTTCCACATTTATTTTCCAATTTACCACATGAACTGATTTCCGAGAGCAAATGCGTTGATTATTAGGGAAAATAATAGGGCTTTAAAATTCTTTATATTGAATAATATTAAGGAACACACTAGTCGGAAAGACAATTTTTTCGAGAGTTTCCCTCAATTTCTTCAGGATTCCACCATCAGATCCTGGTTTCCTTACCATGGGACCGCCCTTGGGATACTCCCTTTCCAACAAAAAAAGAATAATCAAAATCGGTTCATAAACGACGAACCGCGGACATACATAAAAAAAAAATATCTCCTTTTTTGAAGTCGGTTAAAAACAGAATAGGACACAGAAACAGGTTTAGTTAGCACAATCACATTTGCTATCTCAGGCATACTTTACGGTGACTCTGACTAATATGTTACGTCTATCGGTAGTGTAAAATGATGTCATCCGATGATTTAGCATGTTTGGCTTTATAGAAAGTTAGTGCAAAATAACATGCTGATTAGTATGATTACGTGTTTATTGGATGCCAAGTGTTCCGGTCACAGATACACATAAAAACTTTTTAACAAAAAAATTAAACCGCCGAAAAAAAAATGAAAAGCAAAAAATAATATTTAGTTTAATAACTAAGTTCTTAAACTATTGTAAGTATACCTAAGTATATACTTTTGTAATTATTTTGAGTTTTTAATTAACCTTAATAACTAAGTTCTTAAATTAATCTAAGTGTACCTAAGTAATTTTGAGTCGGCGCCAAACAATTAATTTTTTGATTGATTTGATTAGTTGTAACTTGTACTTGTTTGGAGTAAACTATGTTCTAATAAAAAAAGAATCATCAAAATCGGGCTACTCTGTAAAAAGTTATGCTTGGTCATACATAAAAAATATATATACAGTGTTTTTTTTAAATGGGACAGTATGGGGAAATCCGAATCTAAAGGAGATAGAGGAAAAGTGTCCAAGGAGACATTAGGTGTTTTTTTATGTAAACAAATTAGGCTCGTTAAAATTTTTGGTCAAGCGTGAGTTGTTCTTAAAAAAATATAAAGTTGGTCAATTTTTTTTTTGACGCGGGTCGGCTCTGTTTCATGTAAGGATTATTTCATTGTATGGAAAGAAAAAAATCTGAACAGCAGAAGAGTTCATCTTTTTCTTTGCTGCAGAAATAACTTACGTTCCAAATTTAATTTCTTTTTTTTATATTTTCAAGACTATCGCGTGCCATGATGTTTACGAAGCTTAAAAAAATGATCTTCCCTTGAATCATCTGGAGCTCTTATCGATTATCGAAATTTAAAAATGGAATAATTTTAAATATTTTTTTACACGCCTAGGCACTTGTAACAATATTAAAAGGCGAATACTGCAATTGTATGAAGATTAGTTTTCATTAAATCTGACCAACTTCTGCTGTTCAGATTTTTTTCTTTCCATACAATGAAATAATCCTTACATGAAACAGAGCCGACCCGCGTCAAAAAAAAAATTGACCAACTTTATAATTTTTTAAGAACAACTCACGCTTGACCGAAAATTTTAATGAGCCAAATTTGTTTACATAAAAAAACACCTAATGTCTCCTTGGACACTTTTCCTCTATCTCCTTTAGATTCGGATTTCCCCATACTGTCCCATTTAAAAAAAACACTGTATATATACGCGTTGACTTGAGAACCTCCTCCGTTTTTTTCGTCGGTTAAAAATAAGGAGGGGTACTTGAGTTTTTTTTAAAGAAAGAAAAAATATTTAATTAAGACGCTGCTTAGACTACATACATACATTCACGCCTTTATTCCCAAAAGGGGTAGGCAGAGCACATGAAACTTATGTTCCAGCGCCACTTTTAGCATAACTGTGGGTATAAAAGATCGACAAAATGTGATATTGCAGTGATAGGTTGCTAGCCCATCGCCCACAACACACTTCAACCCTGCTCCCTTAGTCGACTTTTACAACACCCACGGGAAGGAAGGGGGTGGTGAAATTCTAACCCGACACCACACGGGGTCCCCAGACGGGGTACTTAGACTAACACTTGGAAAATAATCATTTTTGCTTAAAACTATCGCGAAATGTAATCTAGCAAAAGCGTCAGAGAAAAGGACTCCACTCATCTTAATGACAAGGTACCATATAAATACCTTGACGCTGATCTTCCGTGGACACCCTTACAAGAGAGCGCTCCTATTTGAGTTGGCCGATTTGCATCAAAGTGGTCCTTTCAAAAGCAACCGTAGCTCCAAAGTAGAAGAATCAAATTGCAATGACAGTTTTATAAGTCTTTAAAAAGTCCGCCAGATTAAATGATCTCAACCATACTTATCCTCTTAAGCCCTATAGGAGGCCTACTGAAAGGACTAATTTGCTTAGAGGAATTCAAATCATATTTCAATTGGAACTGAGTTGAATTTACTTAAGTAGATCCGTCCTTTCATGAAAATAAAATAAAATTAAATAAAAATAAAATAAATATATATTAGGGGACAATCTTACACAAATCGACCTAAGCAAAGCTTGTACTATGGGTACTAGACGACGATAAACATACTTATATAGATAAATAAATACTTAAATACATAGAAAACCTCCATGACTCAGGAACAAATATTCATGCTCATCACACAAATAAATGCCCTTACTGGGATTCGAACCCAGGACCTCATGCTTCGTTGGCAGGGTCACTGCCAACTAGGCTAAAGCGGTCGACATTCGATTCTTTCAATGTTTTTTGTATTGTATGATGGGCCTTAGGTGGATATTTTTTATATGAGGACGTTGGCTAACATGCGTACAGCCTGCCTGTTAGCAGACAGTGCAGTCGACTGACACTAGAGGTCACAAGTTGCCGACCCTTTATTGATTTCAGGATTCGTTGTGTCGAGTGCTAGAGATCATGCATGTGCCTCATTGTCCACAGGACATTGGGGGCTCTGGCGAGCATACTTACCATAAAGAATACTTCACCAAATATCTACTGCAACACAGCGAACGAAAAAAACCGTAGAATGCGGGCTACTTACAAACTACTAAAACACGTGCCTAAAACCCGGTATGCGCATGTTCGAACTAAACGGGTGCCTGGCATCGTTGTGACACCCGCCCCCAACCCCGCATAATGGCAATGGCATCCATTCTGTGGGGCCATTTTGCGGCGGTACTTAGACTTTTATGGTTTTTTCAGCAACACCTCAAGCACCATCTCAACGCTCACCCACAAATATATCTTGACGCCGCGATTCGTAGTAACTATGCGTAGGTAGAGGTCTGGTTTCGTTAGGCGTGACGGGAGGGGTGAGGCGCATGAGCGCATAAAGAATAACAGTCAAGCAAGTAGTTAGTGGTGCTATTATGGCTGCGGGCTTCTGTAAGGTGGAGGTACGTCCCCATATTTTGAGCTGCTCCTAATATGAGCGATATGTCATTCTTTACCTCTCTCAGTGGAATCGCATTTGTTGGCACGCTCTCTCTTGCTCTAGCTAGAAGATATCTAAATCTGTGAGAGTAAGAGAGCATTTTTGCTCAGAGGCTAAGTTTAAGTTAAGAGAGGAGAGTATAAGTTTTACCGAAACAAAACTTTGCGATCGTGTTTGCGTTTTACCCTCAATTTGTATGGGATTTGACAGCTAATAATAAATTGACAGCTTTATTTTTTGGAATTGTTATTTGTATTATTATGACATTTTTTTTTCAAATGCAATGTATATTTTACTTAATAAATAACTATGAACTATGAACTATGGACCACTCAACACTCTCCCAATCAGAATTTAATTTGACAATAAGAGAGGAATCATAAAACGGCAATAACAATACAGTGTCATAATACATAATTGTGATTCACCCATAAAACCGTAACTCATTACGCAACACCACACAACAAATGTATCTATCAATACCTGCACTGTTTCTCAAATGATTCGAATACGGATAACCGTTACACAACTAAACCGGAGATTTGCGAAATTACTAAAGAACCTGTCTATAGTATAGCATAGTATAGTTTAGGTATGTATCTATACATGCCTGATGCAACCGGAAAGATCGCAAGGGTCTGCATTTTTCTACAAACATGCATAAAACTTTTATTTCATAATAGCTTCCGCCTAAACTACGACTAGACTAGACTATAAAAACTATTCTATATTTTAATCCAGGCTATAAACTATCTTCGTGTAAAATTTCATAAAATCGGTTGAGCCGTTTAGCGTGATTGAGTAACAAACACCCAAACTTTCGCAATTATTAATATTAGCTATTCTAATAATTTGGTAATAGCTACGTTTTTACTCTATTTAAATACGTTTTTAAAGCGTGCGTAAATTAACCTTTTGACCTGAGAACACCTGGCCTAGAATAGAAGATGGAAATAACATGGGTACCTACTGGGAAGGTATGCAGGCCTACATACCCCACAAGGAAAACCAGGAACTTTTTTTAGTACCTACCTAAACTTATTATTATGTGACCGCTTGACACTTGCGATTTCTACGTAAACGGTAAGGTAAACAAACACTTAAAATCGTTAAATAATGTATACTGTCACATGACGTCCGATAAAAGATATATAAGTTACCTACTAACATATTATGTCCAAAGATACATTTAACGCGACCATTACTTTACTATGTTACTAATAAAATCGCGTAAGAGCAAATTATTCAACTAAAAATGTTAATAGACTTTGATTTTAGAAAAAATCGATAAGTACATAAATCTCTGATAATCCTAAACTGAATATTAGACGAGAAATATTTAGATTTATATATATGGACCTGTATTCTTAACGGCTATTTAAATATTTTCTAAAGTATACTTATAAAAGATGATAATTAACGTTAACTAAATAAAATTAAAACTAAGCTAAAACAAAAAAAATGTTAAATCTAAAATTACGTACTTAAATATAAATGCAATAGGTAACTAAGAAGGCTCAAAGTCACCCAAAGGGCTATGGAGAGGGCTATGTTGGGAGTTTCTCTGCGTGATCGCATCAGAAATGAGGCTAATATCCGCAGCAGAACCAAGGTAGCCGATATAGCCTTCCGAATAGCTAAACTTAAGTGGCAGTGGGCGGGGCACATAACACGTACAACCGATGGCCGTTGGGGCGGAAAGGTTCTCGAGTGGCGACCACGTACCGGAAGGCGCGGTGTGGGTAGGCTGGACAGCTGGTAGGAGACAAGGTGGACTGATGACCTGGTAAAGGTTGCTGGAGTCCGCTGGATGCGAGTGGCGCAGGACCGGTCACTTTAGCACTCTTTGGGGGAGGCCTATGTACAGTGGACGTCTTTCGGCTGATATGATGAGGTAATTAAAATTAAAATCCTCTAATCATAAATGACGCAATTCAATACATGTTTATCCCAATCAATACCCGGATCGCGTCCGTACAGATAACATTACATTACATAATGAACGAGTTAGAGTACGGTGGCATCGGATTTGAGCTGCGTAAGATTTCATTATTTCCCAATATGGCCAACGTGCTTATTAGGGCAAGGAGATAAAGCACACCTAGCGGGTTGGGTTTTAGTTACAACTAGCTTCCGCCCGCGACTTCGTCTGCGTGGACCCGGGATAAAAACTATCCTATATTTTAATCCAGGCTATAAACTATCTTCATGCAAAATTTCATTCAAATCGGTTCAGCTGTTTAAGCTTGATTGAGTAACAAACATCCAAACATGCAAACATCCAAACATCTAACTTTCGCATTTATAATATTATAGTAGGACTAGCTTCCGCCCGCGACTTCGTCTGCGTGGACCCGGGATAAAAACTATCCTATATTTTAATACAGGCTATAAACTATCTTCATGCAAAATTTCATTCAAATCGGTTCAGCCGTTTAAGCGTGATTGAGTAACAAACATACAAACATCCAAACATCCAAACATCTAAACTTTCGCATTTATAATATTAGTAGGATCAATGGAATTCATATTTCATTGAAATATCTGATCATCGGTCGCTCGTATATAAAAAGCTTCTGTAGCCGTGCGGCACGCGACAGGATATCGTTCGTGGGTTCGATCATTTCACCGAATTTCACCTTCCCATACAAACGTAGTTACGCTCTCATTTTAAACTACGCGTTGGAGATATATACCTCATGTCATTGTATATGCAAAGTTTCGTTACAATCCAACACTTCGATTTAAAATGAGAGCGTAACTACGTTTGTATGGAGAATCGACCTTACTGCGGACTCTTAAGGACCAGTCTAAACTCAACAAGGTCTTTTCCCTGTGGGTTGGAAGCGTAGTCAATCTTCATTATGTATTTTTGGAAAAAACTAGCATCTAAATAACTATAACTTTTAAATTAAAGAAGTCTTTTTATTTTATATCATGTGCTATTTAAAAACTTATTGTAATAATCTCTCTTTTTTTAATTATATTTCTTTCTTCTTTGTGTTACTTTCACGTTTGCGGTTTTGTGTTCCGCTATGAGAAGGATTGATAAAAGGCGGGCTAAGGTGGATGTCACACTGCGCCGCATCTCCGGACGGAGATGCGGAGCTCGTTGTATGCAAGTACAAGTATATAAATTCCGTGTGGTACGACACACTGCACCGCACCTCCCGTCCGGCGAAATTTGTATGCAGCTCCGCACCTCCATCCGGAGATGCGGGGCAGTGTGACATCCGCCTAAAAGCTTGGTAATAAACTTATCCATATAGCGTTCGATTGCATGTTTAACTCTCACATACACCCACGCTCGAAATTTTCAACTTTCTTATCAGATTGTTTATGAGTAATTGGTTTAATCATATAATGGATGCTGTGACCATAATAATGGTGTTGATTGACGGGACAATACCTTAACCCTAAACCTAAAGTATTTTATTTGTTTTTATGTTGATAAGCACATTTCTACCCCCTGTCGGACGTCGTCAGTCAGTGACGTCAGTGTCGTTGATTAGGTATAAACTTGTACGGGCGGATTATCCATAAAGGCGCACGCGCAGCACGCTAGCGAATCTTTTTTCGTTATAATTTTTAAACTATGGTGATTTTGATGGCCGCTTGAGGGGCACTGGTGAGATGCTCGCCTAGGGCGCTCTCCACATGTAATCCGACTCTGCTAACTTTACGAGGACAGTATCCATTAGATGCTAGATGTTTTTCAGAAATGCACGGAATATTTACCGTTAGCTTTTCGGTGAAGGAAAACATCGTGCGGAAACCGGTCTAATCCCAATGAGGTCTAGTTTTCCCTCTGGGTTGGAAGGTCAGATGGCAGTCGCTTTCGTAAAACTAGTTCCTATGCCAAATATTGGGATTCGGTGTCAAAGCGGACCCCGAGCTCATTTAGGGCACAACCGGGAATAGTGTCCATTAGATGGACTATGGCAACAAAAAGAATTCCTAGAATCATTCTGCTACAGAGTAACATGACCCATCAGCATACAAACTTTTCTACAGTCGCGTCAATGCAGCTGACAGCACATACCATACGAAACATGAACTACCACGTAACACGCGTTTTTTTGAGAAGCCTGCTAAACTTATTAAGTTTAAAATACATCAATGGCCGTTGACTAGCGTTGCGTTGGCTCAAAAGAGCACTATCATTCACAGCGGCGTTCTGCGCAAGCGCCGGCAGCTTCCTGCACTATAAATCATAGTAGTAAGTGCTGCTAGAAGGGGCTGATATTTATTTGTTCTTAAATATATTTTAGTTGCACTTAAATGCACAAAGTAAGTAGTAGCTACTTGCAATCATGTTGCAATTTCTCCGCTACCCAAAGGTTGTCTGGGAGACGCTCTTTGGCGAAAATACCGCCTGTTGTTAGCCTCACGTATTAAGTTTTATGTCCTGTATTTGATTCGTTTTCAGGTTTGCAAAACACCGGTACCATTTTGCCCCGTGTGGTGTCTGGTAAGAATAGCACCACCCCCTTTCTTCCTGTGGGTGTCGTAAGAGTCGACTAAGGGAACAGGGTTGAAGTGTGTTGTGGGCGATGGGCTAGCAACCTGTTACTACGATATCACATTATGTCGATCTAATATACCCACATTGATGCTAAAAGTGGCACTGGAACACACGTTTCATGTCCTTTGCCTACCCCTTTTAGGGATAAAGGCGTGAATGTATGTAAGTATGTATGTATATCTGTTTGAGGTCCTTCATTGCCCCCTAACTCCACTACATATTCCTGTCACTGTTCGGTAGGTACTTGCCCCTTATTCATGCAACTTAAAATGCCTCAGCTACCTAAATAAAATGAGCTTTGTCCCTTTCTTACGAACACAAATGTCAAAGTGACAGATAAGGACAAACGAATTTTGTAGGACTTTTATGAATACGGCCGTTAGATATTAAGTCCTTGAGTGACCGAGCTCTGCGCGGGTGAAAATAGAGAAATTACTGAGAAAACGATTTTTCCCAGACATGAGACCCAGCTAGATCGATTGTACACCCCCGTAAACCTCCATATTCCAAATTTCACTGAAATCGTTAGAGTCAATGTAGAGAATGTGATTTCCAATAGATGTACCTACATATTTATATACAAATATTGCTCGTTTAATAGTATAGGATATATGTAGGATAGGATTACCGAAATAAATGAAAGTAAGCTTTTCATAGCTTATTGACAGTTTTTTAGAAGTTCCAAAGCCTACTCAAGACGACCCGTCACTCAAAGCGTGCGTATTTCCCATTATGCACCAGAAATGGTCCAAGTTATAAGAAACTAGTTTTAATTTTTAGGCCTTGGGTTCAAGTGCCAAACATAGCCATACTAGTGATTTTGCGTTCTAAAATGGTTTTCCTTGAAATCGCATGTCAATTAACACGCGATTAATCATATCTTATCTGGAATAGGATATAGTCGAAAAAGGTTTTTTTTTAATCTTATCCGGAATAGGATATAGTCGAATAAAGAAAAAAAAAAATTGCGTAAAATCTTACACAAATCGACCTAGTCCCAAACTTAGCAAAGCTTGTATGGGTACAGTCAGCATCAAAAATAGCTACGCAAAGGAAGACGTCAAAAGTCTTTACTAAAAGGGAATAAGAACTTTTGACGTCTTCGATTGCGTAGTTACTTTTGATGCTGACTGTACTAGACGACGATATACATACTCATAGACTGTAAATAAATACTTAAACACATAGAAAACATCCATGACTCTGGAACAAATATTCGTGCTCATCACACATAAAAACGCCCTTACCGGGCTTCGAACCCGGGACCTCCGGCTTCATGGGCAGGGTCACTACCAAGGCTACAGAGGTCGAATTGAACATAACTTCGTCGCTAGCCGCTCACACCTTGTATTATAATCCGTGTCAGCAAGTCTATTAGCTGTACGGGCGGCCATTATTTTTTTGTCGCCCATTCAATGAGTGGCGGCCATTTGTCCGCCTTGTTACGCTCGTTACGCTTCCGGCGTGTCAAAACGGAACGTAACGTTGTGAATTACTGTCTGTGCGTATGCACTACGTCATTAATGTAATTTCCTTTGTCAATTATTGCCCACGAAGTCATTCTCAGGCATAAAATGCCTATTTAATTGACATTCAATTGGGTTGTACGTGGTATCAGCTCTTAAGTATTGGTTACGTGTGCGAGAATTAATATTATGAAGACATGTTTATAATACTTACGCGGCACCGCCCGTATTGCAAAGGAGGCAGAGAAACCCGTGGGATACCATATAGTCAATGTCCAAGTCCCCCACAGACCTTTATATTATTAGTAACTAGCTTCTGCCCGCGACTCCGTCCGCGTGGAACTCGTTTATATCGTAGCTCCATACAAACTTTCACCCCCCCTTCATCCCCTTGGGGGGTGATTTCCGGGATAAATAATATCCTATGTCCTTCCCCAGGACTTTACCTATCTCTATACCAAATTTCATCCAAATTCAGGTTCAGCGGTTTAAGCGTGAAGAGGTAACAGACAGACAGAGAGACAGACAGACAGACACACTTTCGTATTTATAATATTAGTATTAGTATGGATTAGCATCCGGAGCACCACGCTGCGCTCCAAGACCCAAATAGAAGATGTAGCTTGGAAGGCTAGGTTAAAGTGGGACTGGGCTGGTCCCGTCTGCCGCATGAGCTGTGAGTCAAAAGGACCACGGAGCGGAAGCCCCAATACTCAAAACGGAGACGCGGTCCTCGTCGGCGGTGGCGGGATAACTTGAACTCCTTTTTAACAGACTGGCCAGATATTGCTCAAGACCGCGATGACTGGAAAAGAGGGAGGCCTTTGCTCAACAATGGGATATAATGGGCTTGATATAATATATATTAATAATAAATAGGTAGCTACGTAAGTATCTTAAGAGTCCGCAGTAAGCTCGGCCGAATTTCACCTTCCCATGCAAACGTAGTTACGCTCTCATTTTAAAACTACGTGTTAGATTGTGACGAAACTTTGCATATAAAATGACATGAGGTATATCTATGTCTGTAATTAGTTTGTATGGTTTATAGTTTATAAAACAAAGGAAAAACCGCAAAAACAAGTTTTGTATGAAAAACATAAATTCGCTATATTTTTATTACTATGGTATCTGAAGCTACATAAACTAATTACAGACATAGATATAACTCATGTCATTGTATATGCAAAGTTTCGTTACAATCCAACAAGTAGTTTTAAAATGAGACCGTAACTACGTTTGTATGGAGAATCGAGCTTACTGCGGACTCTTAAGTAGCAGCGCCCGTGAACTTTTACTAATATTGTGATCAGACGAATATCAACAGTCATACAAGTAACGCATGATTTTATAAAATGTGATTATAAAACACCATATTCGCATCCAGTTTATACTTTCTCTCTAGAAAGGCACTTGAAGAGTTTTCGTTATGGCAATACGGAGTCAAGTATTAGGTAAATGTGTGTTGTAATGAAGGAGTACCTAATTTGTAATCTGTTACAAGTAGGTACGTATATAGGCGGTTACCTTCGAGATCCATAATTTCATTTGCCATAAAACTCGTGTTCGCCGTAATGTCATTTGACATTAAAAGTGGTTTTCTCTGAAGGTTGGTTTTATCAGGACAATATAAATAAAACGTTGTATAGATCCCTAGGTAAGACCCAACATGTAATCACGACTTAATAAATATGTGATTGCTAAGGTAATTCGAATCGGCTTGCTAAGGTAATCAGAAAATAAAATAGTTTTTTTTAAGTATTTACATACGACCTCTGAAGCCTAATAGTTGGTAGTGACCCTGCGTACGAAGCTGGAGGTACCGGGTTCGAATCCCGGGAAGGGAATTAATTTGTGTGATGAGCACGAATATTTGTTCCGAAGTCATGGAAAATTTCTATGTATTGAAGTATTTATTTATGTATAAAAGTATGTATATCGTAGTCTAGTGCCCATATTACAAGCTTTGCTTAGTTTGGGACTAGGTCGATTTGTGTAGGATTGTTTCTAAATATTTATTTATTTATTTATTATATATATCGTCGTCTAGTACCTATAACACAAGCCTTACTGAGCTTACTATGGGACTAGGTCGATTTGTACAGTCACGAACTTTAATTTGGGATCCACTTAAGGTTCACAATCCTATCAAATTGTATAGGAATACAAAGAATATTTTAGCAAAAAGGGTCATAAATTAAAGAACGCGACCGTATAAGATTTTCTGTTTTTTTTTTTATAAGTCTGTATCTGGTATAGCATTGCATAACTTGCTTGCTGTAAGTGTAAATTGGCCAATAAATAAATAAAGAGAGTAAACTGCGCGGATGCGGCGTGTATGGTACCAGCCAAAGAAAAAAAGCAATAGAATGCGTGCTCCTTACAAATTTCTACCCAAACACGTGCCTAAAACCCGGTATGCGCATGTTCGAACTAAATGGCTGCCTGGCATCGTTTTGACACCCCGCCCCCAACCCCGCATAATGGCAATGGCACCCATTCTGTGGGGCCATTTTGCGGTGCTACAATACAATACAAACACTCTTTATTGCACACCTCACACAAACAAAGCAGTGAAAAAGAAAAACAATACAATAACATGCTACTTTGTCGTCTATGGTTTTTTCATTCGCTGGATAATACTATTTTTTTTATGATATGGCAAATAATCATATCGTGCAAGGATACCGCGAAAGATGACGTTTCCCACGCGCTTACGCAACGCAAGGAAATGGCAACGCAATAAGCAACCGTATAACACGAGGGGAATTCTAATTGAAGCAGTAAACTTCGTTTTACGTCACTCGTGCTTTAAACCGAGATTCAGTGATAATCGTATTACTGGCACGAGATATGCAGACTAATTTCATTAAATTACTGCAACAATTCTGGTAAAGACAAGTGCAAAAATATGGGTGCTTACAATTTAGTTACACAAAATTTATGTCCCATAGCTAAAGCTACCGTAAAGGGTTCGGTAAATATTTATCAGAGGATTATTTCAATCCTTAAATATTTTCGCACTATACTGTACATATTTAATTTTTTTTTATTTTTTTTTTAAAGGAAAAAAAGGAACCCTTATAGGATCACTTTATTGTCCGTCCGTCCGTCTGTCAAGAACATTTACCTCAGGAACGCGTGGAGGTATCAAGCTAAAATTTATACCAAATACTCAAGTCTACTGTCCCTTGGAGCTGTGAAAAATCAAACTTCTAAAGTCAACGCAATCAAAAGATACAGCCGTTTATGCCGCACATTTTCGAAACACGCAATGGAATCAAAACCTACAGGGTACTTCCTACCTAAAGGTATTATTTTATTTATACCTACAGGTTGGTACAGAACCCTCGGTGCGCGAGTCCGACTCGCACTTGGCCGGTTTTTTATTATGTATATTATACACAAGGCACTGTTACATTTTTTATCTTAATAATAATAATACGTCACATACTCACGCCCGTACCCCATTGGGTTAGGTAAAGACCAAAGAGCACCAAATACTACGCTCCTTACCTTACATACGTAGGTACCTACTTCTTTCGTTTTGATCCCGCCTTTGTTGAGCATTTGCAGAAAGGCCAAGATACTCTCGCCTTGGTCGAAAACAATGAACTTTGAAGTAAATATGGGATATTATATTGCTTAAAGCCGTTGTTCTAAATATAATAAGCTACAAAAACATCTCGAAAACAATGAACTTTGAAGTAAATATGGGACATTATATTGCTTAAAGCCGTTGTTCTTAATATAATAAGCTACAAAAACATTAGAAAACTAAGGGATTCAGATCGAAGGTGAGAGCCCCTTAACCAGCACCAGATGCCGCGCCAGTGTGATACAGGCTTTAAGCTTCTCACAGACTGGCGGCCTGCGGTAGCGGTCAATAGTAAAGTCAATAACTGTCAAGTTTACTATAGGGGTGTAGAAAAAGAAAGAAGGCAGAAAATATGCCTAATGACAAAAATCCTATTCGAATATCTCAAAAAACTACGAAGCTACAACCATTTTAATGTTGCTTGCATTGCTTGTTGTTTGCATATTGTAGCGTGTAAAAACGTGGCTACAAAAATAATACTTACATTTTGACGACCGCTTTAGCCTAGTTGGTAGTGACCCTGCCTACGAAGCAAGAGGTCCTGGGTTCGAATCCCGGTAAGGGCATTTATTTGTGTGATGAGCACGAATATTTGTTCCTGAGTCATGGATGTTTTCTATGTATTTAAGTATTTATTTATCTATATAAGTATGTTTATCGTCGTCTGGTACCCATAGTACAAGCTTTGCTTAGTTTGGGACTAGGTCGATTTGTGTAAGATTGTCCCCTAATATTTATTTATTTATTTATTTATATCTGTAACGTTCTTACGAACAGCAGCAGACATCCGGATACAGCTATCGGAGAGGCTGGAGCCTCTCGTTCAAGGGCCGTTCGTATTAGACACACAGGGGGGCGTTGGTTGGCGAAATTAAAGCACTACGCTACTGTTTAACTTCACCAACAAACAAACCCACTGTGTGTCAAAATTAAGGTTCGGGCGCCATATTGTAGCGTATAAGAACGAGAGAGAAATCGCTAGCAGATCGTGACGTCAAGATCCTCGAGCGTCATAGTAAATGACAATCGTTTCATATGAAGATGCGTTTTGCGGAAAAGGGACAGTACATAGCCCCTTTTATAACTTTGGACATTTATAACTTTGTGATTATTTAACCTCTTGCGTTGCTGTTTTCTCCATTTGACTCCATTTATAATCTTTTTTCAAGAAAATATATCATTATTGTGTCGCTGTTTTTTTTTCCAGCCTGGCTCTCGTTCATTTTTTGGAACAACAAGGACCTTGTTGTTCCAAGGTACTATTATAGTAACTGGATTAAAAAGCAGGTGTCCTTCAATTGAATTCATCTAAGTGTGGGAAAACTCGGTTAGAGGCCACTAGGTGAACGTAAAAACTAAGTATTTAGTTTAACGAATGAGATAAACCACCCATTCTTTGCGTGTGAATGAACATTGTTGATTTTATTATACGTCGTGAGAATTTTCGGAATCATTCCGTCTTGTTTAGATTGCAAACCGAAATGTTAGCTCGCTTGGACAAACTGCGGGGATCTCATTTCATGATTGTAGCCACCGTCATTAACTAAAATTATCAAAAATACCTCAAATAGACTGTGGAGTCAAATTACAGTTTCATTTGTCATATACAAAGTCCGCAGTAAGCTCGATTCTCCATACAAACCCCAATACTCAAAACGGAGACGCGGTCCTCGTCGGCGGTGGCGGGATAACTTGAACTCCTTTTTAACAGACTGGCCAGATATTGCTCAAGACCGCGATGACTGGAAAAGAGGGAGGCCTTTGCTCAGCAATGGGATATAATGGGCTTGATAAAATATATATTAATAATAAATAGGTAGCTACGTAAGTATCTTAAGAGTCCGCAGTAAGCTCGGCCGAATTTCATCTTCCCATGCAAACGTAGTTACGCTCTCATTTTAAAACTACGTGTTGGATTGTAACGAAACTTTGCATGTACAATGAGATGAGTATCTATGTCTGTAATTAGTTTATGTAGCTTCAGATACCATAGTAAAAAAATACAGCAAATTTAAGTTTTTCATACAAAACTTATTTTGCTTTATTTCGCTTGTTTCATAAACTGGAACCATATAAACTAATTACAGACATAGATATACCTCATGTTATCGTATATGCAAAGTTTCGTCACAATCCAACACGTAGTTTTAAAATCAGAGCGTAACTACGTTTGTATGGAGAATCGAGCTTACTGCGGACTTTGTAAATGACAAATGAAACTGTAATACGTTTGTATGGATAGGTGAAATTCGGCCGAGCTTACGGACTCTTAACTTAAATACTTATGAGTACGTCCAAATACCATGTAGACTCTGCATAAGTAGGTATTACTTGACTATGCAAGAGATCTAGGTATCAAATGAATGCTCTATCAAACGTGAAAGAATATTTCTAGTAAGTAGCTCACGAGTACTAAGAGTTTTTATTCTATTGTACAACTTTCCCCACAAGTAAAACGACTACCCGCTTTTGTCAGCTTATAGGTAACATCTATATGTCTGTCTTTAAACTTTCTGTCACACTGCTTACAGCCTACGAGGGCTGATGCTACTTATGTATCCGGAATAGAAAAATATACAAACGTACTATCTGACTAAAAATATGGTTGAATGTTTTTCAAAATATTCTCCGTGATGATCGATGCACTTTTGCTAAAATGTAAACCAATTTTTGAAGCATTTTTGCCATTCTGAATGAGGTATCTCCAAAACGTGTTGTTTGAACGCGTCGAACGCATCTTCACGGGCCGAACATCGTTGACCACGTAATTTATTTTGTTTTAATATCATTGGGTGCCAAATCAGCGCTGTACGGTGGATGACCTGTTTATTCTACATTTTGACCTTCCAAAAAAGAATCGAGTCCGAGTTGATTCACGTGATGACAGCTGGCATTGTCATAGTGAATAATGATTCTTTGTCGCTGGTTGTTCTTACGTATCTCTTCAAACACTTCCGGCAAACAAATGGCACGACCATTACCACTCTAAATTAACCGTTTTACGATTTTCTAATGGCACTGTAGCCACATGGCCATTAACTGGGCACTATAACTACTTCAAGGTGCTTTTTGCACGAGTAACTTTCGTCGGGTTCGGTTCATTTTGAATCACCCACACTGTTGCTTGTTTTTTAGTTTCGTAATAATACGCATAGATCCAGGATTCGTCACCTTTGTAGATATTACCTATATTACCTTATATTATATATATTACCTTTGAGTCAGCACTGTTATATTTCTTCAACATTTTCTTGCACTATTCGACGCGAGCCTCTTTTTGATCCTTAGTTTGAACTAGCGTTGAAAATGTCGGAAAAAATCAAATTATTTTATTGGGAATTTTTTTTTCAGTTTTTTCGGATTTTTGAGGAAAAAATCAATAAGTCATTGTGACAACTCAACTGAACTGACACGGATGTCAATGGCAAAGTAAGTCTATAATCATTCAACTACCCACCAGTATTAAGAAAAATAACCTATTGAAACCTGTTTTAATCGTTTTTTTCGGAAAAATTTAAGCGGAGAATCACATGGTTTTTCCGTAAAAATAACAAGCCGTTTGGAAAGACGGGCTTTTTCCGGAAATTTTCAACGCTAGTTTGAACTCACTAAACAAGTGGTACACAGTATAGTTTTTGACGGAGCTTCATCACCAAAAGTTGAAGTTGGTTGATCTATTCACTGTTGTTGCGTTAAGCCACGCCGAAAATCGTAATAAATCATAGCACGAATATTTTCACGAGTAAGTTCCGTTCTAGCAACGGCATGACATTTTAAACCCCCCAAAAACAAAAGACTAGCGTACATGAGAAAAAAATATAGCGGCTAGTATTTAAAAAGAAGTTAAAATTTTACCATGGAGGTCAGATATAACGCTTAAAAAGTTTGGAATCCCGGATTCCGGATACATAAGTAGCATCCCTTGTATGTGAACGGCATTTTTCATCGCGGTTGAGAATGTGAGGCCAATTACAGTCGCCATCAGATATATCGCAGCTGCCAAAGTGCTCACAAATATCTGAACACGTTTCTAATCCATAAACAATAGACGAATTCAGATATTTGTGAGCACTTTGGCCGCTCCGATATATCTGATTGCGACTGTACTAAACGTTTTCCATTTGTTTTAAATAACATGATCTATTTTGTGGCACTGATATAACTTAGTCGACTAGTGGTTTTCTCATCAAATCCGGTTTTTATTGAGGAAAATGAACAGTTTACAAAAGTAATTGTTTCAAGTGGAGCGATTTGGCGGTCTCCATGACAATTCAATTGTTACGGTACTAATCGTAATACACAAACATTACATTAGCATTACTTTGACGGATTCATGATATCATCTATAATAATGTTATAGAGAGGTAGTTCGTGAGTGTGGAGCTTAGCAAGTGGGGGGTAATGTCCGAAACAAATCAAACTAAATGTAATAAAAAAATGTGTATATCGAATAAATCCTCTTATAAATATGTTGCGAATCCTTACCTACCAGGCACCAGCCTAGGTGCCTACACCAAAAAAAAAAAAAAAAGGTACACCTTGAGCCCCTGGTACGTTGTCAACCCATTTTTGAGTATGTAAGGCTACGCAAGTCTTAAGAGTAGGTACCTATTATTTTTGTACTTCGTAGGAAATCGGTGGTAACTGTCAACGGTGACAAACTTGAGTTCAAATCAGTGGCGAATGGGTTAAAAGTGTGTACATATTTCTGCACCCGACTGTACACCACACATGTCCGCATGTACCGTCCGGCGCGGCCACTCACTTTCGTTATTGCGCAAGCGCATTGTCCGACATTTTGAACTTGCTCCTCACTGCCGGCATTCACACCAACATGCCAACTACCTTTCTCGAAGACTCCAGTCTGAGTCGACCCCTGAATACGCGCAGTTATAATGGCGGGAGAGGTCAAGTTACACCTGTGCTTTTTCTCGATCAAACCAGTATAATGTGAGCTATGCATACGCACAATTGTTATGTAGGTAGGGGACCAGCAAGTTTTACTTGTGGTCAGGTTACAATAAACATAATTGTTTTTTGAATAGATAGACTGGATTACGCCTCACCTGTTCTGCTTGGAGTCGAAAGGTCGTATTGAAGCGATGAATGTTCATTACGGGCTTTGGTTTGCGCAATTACGTGTAATTATTTCAACATTTTTTCCAGCTGACCTTCCAACCTAGAGGTAAAACTAGACCATGTTAGGACTAGACTGATTTCCTCACGATTTTTCCTTCACCGAAAAGCTACTGTTAAAATATCAAATGATATGAGTTCTTTTTTTAAGCCTTTACTAATAAATATGCATGTAATTTCTTCTATTCGACATTTTAATATATTTCTAACGATATAATATGATACAGTTTTCCATTATATCCGTCATGATGGCATGATTAACACTCTGTCATCCAATTTCCCGCTCATTTTTCATAACGTTTGTAAATGTCATGTGATCGTCTGTGATGTCCATAATTTTTATTTGTTTTAGGTTTCCGGACTGATCCTTCCCCAAAAAAAATCAAAATTAAACCGAACATTCTCCTCGTGCGTAAATATGTCAAAAAACTGATATTGGCAAATTGACCTTGCTAAAACAGCAAGGGGTAAAAACCATACTTACAAAAAAAATATATATATACGGCCCAATAATCCGCGCCTACTATATCTCCTTCTCTTTTTAGGTCATGCAAAACGATTGAGAGAAACTCAGACGTGGATAATTGAGCCGTACATTAACCGGACCCATCTATTTCAGATTGAATGAGTCCGGTGACAGCTGTCATCTCAGTTAGTGTCATCTTTGACGTTTGATGACATAAACTGTACTGTGATGACAGCTGTCATAGATTATAGCCGGGGTTAGAACTCATGACTTCCAGATAGAAAGGCGCATTCTCTACCGCTAGTCTACATGGCTCCGATTGATTGCTTGTATAGGTACATAAATCGAAAAACAAATGGAGGATATATAACTATGCATTGACAACACACAGATAAGCAAGCAAGTTGGACCACAAGCATGATTTCCCTTGTTTCACGTACCCGAATAATATACAATGTGTTAAACTACAATAATTGCAGACTTTTACTTTGAGTCATCCGCCATAATTGACTCGGACAGACGGACTGGTTTCGACATTTAAGGAGAGGGCGTAGGAAACTAGAATTTGGTGGTTGAGGCGTGACGTCAGTGTAAGCTAAGCCTGCGGCGCTGCCACTAGAATCACAAATCGTTCGTATACCTTCTTCTTTGTCACTTAATTAGAACAAGTGTCATAGAGACGGAGCTATACGAACTCCGAATTTTGATTGTCGTGGTTATAGCTCAGAATGGACACAATTGCCACCGGAAATAAGAGGAAATAAAAGTATGTACGATATCACAGATCATGCCTGACATACAGGCAAAAGATAAGTAATATGATTCGCTTATTAATTACATATACAAAAAATACTAAAAACGAACGAATACATAGCATGAGAAAAATCTGGTAATTAGGCTAAACCTAATTTGAAATATTATCATGTTCAACCATATTTCAAGGCGGCGTCTGCATTTTTTTTAACTACGACGGTGTCAAACAAGCTTACGATCTGCCTGATGGTAAGTGGTAAGCAGCCGTACACGAACGCGCGAACGGTAAAGTAATTTGAATTGGTTCTTAAATACTTAGAACTTAATACTAAAAACAAACGAATACATAGCATGAGAAAAATCATTGATCGCGTATTAGGGTAAACTTTATTTCAATTACTACCTATCACGTTCAACCATATTTCAAGGTGGTGTCTGTATTTTTTTTAAACTACAACGGTGGAAATTCCGGACGAATCACAAGCGCGTTGCCGACCCCTAATTGATTTGAGGATTCATCGTGTTAATAGCTAGATACGAACGTGGGGCCCTCACTCAAGACAACGCATCCTCATATTTTAGCATTAATTTATTGGGTTTATGCCATTCGCCAGTTTCCGAGGGTGTGTTGTGTTACGATTCTATTCATATTATATCATTTTAAAAAAAACTTTCTTTTTCTGTAGGGTACGTACGCCCGATATCGCTGTGGCCCTAACTTTATTAACCAAACAATGGTACATTTCGCGTACCATCGTCAATTTACGATAATAATCTCAAATCTTTGTTCAAATAAAAACAAAAGAATTCGGTCAATAGTTACGTAATGTCGAAAATCGAGAACGGAAGTTTTGCAAGCTTAGTCATATGTGTGCTGTAAATCTTAGAACACACAAAATGCTTTAAAGAAATGAGGGCAAGGTCGGTTTTTGCGTAGAAAATATTTGTTTTATGTCATCTTGGATGGGTTATTAGTTTGTAGTTAAAATGAGAGCATTAGGAATCTGCTGTTTCAACATTAACTTTAATTATGTATGTTAGTTTTGGTAAAAATGCCAATTTCGCCAGAACTGAGAGGAAGTGAGGGATTAGCATTTCTACAGTCTTCAGCTGAAACTAGACCTCTACCTACGCTTAGTTACCACGCATTGCGGTGTCAAGATATATTTGTGGGTGAGCGTTGAAGTGAGCTTAAAACAAGTTACAGAATAGGGGGGCTGAATAAATATAGGGTTACCCTTGTTATTTTTCTGGAGTCCCAAGCATCCATAGGCTTCGGTGTTAGCTTACCATGAGGCAGGCCGTCTGCCTGTTTGCCACCATCCTGTTCAGTAAGTAAGTAAGTAAAATCTTTATTTGCACGATTTTAGGTAAAGACGGATCACAAACAGGTACAATAGAGGTATCACTAAAATCTACCTTAAAGGCATGCAAATTATAAAATCATCTTAAATCTAGCTACCTACTTATATTCTAGGAACTCTTGAATACTGTAGAAACATTTTTCTATCAACCATTTTTTTAAAGCCTTCTTAAATTGCATAAAAGGCAGGTCTTTCATTAAATCTGGAACTTTATTATACATTTTTATACACATTAAATATCCGTTTTTTGCAAAACTAATGAAAGATTAGTCGCTGGAACATATAGCTTATTGCGGTATCGTGAACCTACTAATATTATAAATGCGAAAGTTTAGATGTTTGGATGTTTGTTACTCAATCACGCTTAAACGGCTGAACCGATTTAAATGAAATTTTGCACGAAGATAGTTTATAGCCTGGATTAAAATATAGGATAGTTTTTATTCCGGGTCCACGCGAACGAAGTCGCGGGCGGAAACTAGTAGTAGAATAAAAATAATGTAATGGGACTTACGGGCTGACGAATCATTGTGTTGACAGGATGTCTTATTGACTACCAATGACAGTCAACAGACGAGAAACACTTGTATGGGTAACCACTGTCATTATAATGCTTCATGCCTTTCAAGTTCAAATAACACAATACATATACGGTAACTGCCTGTACTACTTTTGTGAAATCAATCTTATTCCGTTTCAATTAAGTTCAAAAGTCCATTTTAAAAATCTTGATACAACTTCCTTAAAGTTACAACGCTAACAGATGTTCCTTTCACCCGGAGGCTATCACGAAGCATTCATGAACTCCGGTACCTTGTCATACTTAAGCCTATGCAATCGTTGATTGATTTCAAAGTGACTTCCTTGCGATTATAGTTTTGAGAAGGTTCTACGAAGATGTGAATGGTAGCATAATAATAAGAGTTGACTATAATCAATTACTTATATAGGTTGGTGTGGGCATCACCTTTTGATGTGTTGTGATGATAGATTTAATGCCAATTACTTTTGAATTTGATATACCTATATTTCAATCAGGCATAGTCAGTTTTGTTGTTTTCTAATGGCATATAGAAGGTAAATGACCCATGACACACGCCATTTGATGTTTTTGAAGACCAAGGAAATGTTAAGAACGCGATGTGATGCCAATCTAAAGGATGAAACCTTAACCTACACCTATTCATATACGTATATTAAAATGTATATTCCAAATGCAAATATCTCTCAAACATACAAGATATTACCGTCGGCTGGTCTTTTTCTAAAAAAAAATATTTTAAAAATTGAACTGTTTATTTCTACATACATACATACATACATTCACGCCTTTATCCCTAAAAGGGATAGGCAGAGCACATGAAACTTGTGTTCCAGTTCCACTTTTAGCATCAATGTGGGTATAAAAGATCGGCGAAATGTGATATCGTAGTGACAGGTTGCTAGCCCATCGCCCACAACACACTTCAACCCTGTACCTTTAGTCGACTCTTACGACAGCCACAGGAAGAAAGGGGGTGGTGCTATTCTTACCCGACACCACACGGGGGGGGGGGGGGGGGGGGCTGTTTATTTCTAGAGAAAAATAAATATGTTACATTTCCAGCGATAAAGGCTTAATCTTATTATTTTAAGATTTTGAATTGCCTAATCTAATTTTAAAGGCTTAGTATTTTTATCACATAGTAAGAATATAGATTCGTTTAAGAGTGTAAGTCGTATCTATTAACATTTCCTTATACATTTTTACTATAACTTTATCAGACTTTTTGGTATCAAGTCATATTATGGAAGTCTATTTAAAGCGCGTGGCAATGCGTTTGTCCACTCTTTTGTTTTCATTGTTAGTAGATGGAGTTACGAATGGTGAGGAGTATGTTAGCTTACGCAATTTCTTTGGTCTATGTTTGACAGTTAATTCAGTGATTTTCCCACTATATTGGGTGACAAATAATTTCTGATGTGGTCAGTCCCTGCAGGACCCATGCGGTGAGTGATGTTAGTCCTAGCCGACAGCCGAGCCTAAGCAAAGTCCTACGACTCAATTTGTCAGTGCACAGTAAATATTTTATCTAATCAAGATGGCCGCTTCATCACTGGCGCGTGTTTTCATTAGTCGGTTAATGTATGACGCGGCAAGGGACTAAATCTTCATTTTTGACGTCCCTCGGGTGCGCCACGGACGTATGGATAATGGAAACGCGGACATATTTAGTTCAGTTCTCTAAGACATTTTTGTATACCATGCATTTATAAGCAGAAGCCGAAGTCTATGAATGCCTGGCTCTCGACAAGACTTACATGCACTTTGCCAACTCCTTACTGATAAGACGATTCATTGTGCAAACAGTCTGGCTTGAGACCACTGCACGGGATCTCATTTAATACCTACCTTAAGTTTCTTCGATGAGGGAAAATGCAAAATTCAAGAAAAATCAAAGGTGTGTCCCAGCGTGAAGTTCCAACTCTCACTGGGCCGGCTTGGGGACTATTAACCATTTCCATCAGAGTTCCCAGCATCAGCAGTGGAACGAATATTGGACGAACATCATCATATTGCCTCTCTTCGTCCTAGTCAATTTCAGCAACAGCGACTCCTTATATCAACGAAAACATCCATGGCTAAAGATTCCGTAGCGCTAGTAGACGATACGCATGGGGAACTCCCTATGTAGAGGGAAAGCGCCTACGAGCATACCGCCCTCTAGCGGGTCCTGGCTCTGAAAGTGCGGAGCTGGATCGCCCATTCATGAGCCCTCATGAAGATTTAGTCTACAATACTCATGCAGCGATGCATGGACTTCTTAGACAAAGTGGTGGGGACTTTACGCTCTCGTTTCAGGTCTATGTTATGTGTATGTGTGCACATGCATATGTCAGGTGTATGTTACCTCGGAGGTGGAATGAGGAAGACGTTATAGGCGTTTATTCTTGTTTATCTTACTGAGTACCGATAGGAATGGTTGAGATGATTTAATGTGGCCGACTAAACTGTCTTTGGAATTGGACTCTTCTAACTTGGATGGTGTAATTGCTTTTTGAATGGACGTTGAATGTATTTGATGGAATTTGGTCTACTCAAATAATCTCAAGTATACAGGAGTTGCATGGCCCTAAGGACAAAGCCTCGAAGACGACAGCTGGATGTCTCTAATCTTCTTCCATTTACTTATAACCTTCCAGACCGCTTTATTCAAAATAAGAATAGTGTTGCATAGCCAGCCTCTAGTGCCTTGAATTGTCAATATAACTTGTAACCACACCACTGTCACAGAAGACACTATCAATGATTGCTATCACGCACAAAAACAGAGCCACATGGCGACGCATTACAAGAGCTGCGTTGGTGCAAAAATCGTCTGTCACATGACCACGACCGATCTGTCAAGAGTTCACAACTAAAAGGCGGGTTGCACCACCCTCCGATCAACGTTAAATATGGCGCCGGCAGGTGTCATTCCATAGAAACTTGTCAAACTTTCCATATTTTTTTTTTACGAACACCGCTTACGATGACAGACGGTGTGGTGCAACCCACCCTAAGAAGAAGAATAACTTGTCACATTAGTGGAATGCCTCATCCAGTATAGGTATTCTGCATCCTCGCACGTGTCTCGCAGTGGACGGAGGACGGCGCTAATGTAGATATATCGGGCGAGTTCGGACGGACGGCTCAGACGCTAAATAAGCCGCTGAAAACTTTATGGCTTTGACGTTCACCTGGATATACCACTGGGATATCAGTGACGGATCTATGGCTCTTTAATCACAGGTGTACACGGGAATAGTGCAACGGGTGAGATGGTTCGGGCATAGGGTTGCCAACCGTACTATATTTTGACTCTTTGTACTATATACTGTTGAAGAAATATATAGTACGCGAAAATACTATATTTTGAGGGACCTTACGAAGTGCTTCAAATTGTCGAGATTTTTTACTTAATAGCAACAATGCCCAGCCAAATACTATATTTATTTACAGTGTACTATATTTTTGTCGTTTCTTATGGAAAATACTATATCTCCCCCAAAAATAGTTGGCAACCCTATTCGGGCATGTGACGTCATGAGGAGATCGAAGGAATTTGGTCAGTCATTTCGAATAGTATCGGCATACGAAAAAGCGATGAACCAAATTAAAACCTAGATTACTTCGTATTAATGCAGTAGTTTAATTTGGATAAGTCCATTTGCCTCTGTGCATTCAAACAAATGAACTGCCAGACAACGAATTTCATAAAACGAAATGGCTACAAAGATTTCTAATTAACACAATATCTACAAAACACGTAAATGCAAACTATTACAAAGCACGAAACTATCCCAGTCTTCAAAACATCCGAAAAACTCATCTGCTAAAAGCGCGCTAATTAGCTTAATATTTAAAAACAAGGCAGCGTTAAGCAAAATTTATATAAGACAATATTAGGAGAGAGAAATGAGCGGAGAGAATGCAATAACAATAAATAGCAATAAATAAAAGGATTCCGTCGCTGCTTGTATTGTATGATACTAATCCCTGGGCCCGGGCGCCGAGGAGAGGCCGTCCTTTAAATATTTAGTTTTGTGTGCTGATTTGGTGATTGGTTCAACGCGTACTATGCGTAGGTGCACTTTGTTTGGGTGTGCGGCTGCATGTTTTGGGGTAGGCAAACACTAATTGTTCAGTTAGGAATGCTTTTGGGGGGCAATGCGTATCTTGCACACTTGTGGTGGATTTGGGGGTATGGCTGGGGTAAGCAAACAGTAATACTTATTCGATTAGTTTAGGTTAGGTTAGGTATGCAATATTTTCATTTTTGCTTCCATTTGAATGAATCGCATGTAGAATAGACCAGGAAAGTATAAAAAATAAAATAGGTACTATAATTTATATTTAAATAATCCCGTTACAAACAGACAATTGAAAATTTCGCGCTTAAACGGATTTACAGTTCCTGTAACGTCACTCATGTGTGTCACTCGCCATATCTTTTTGTCCGTGGTTCGTCCCTAGATGAGAGTCACTAGAGTTGCCTAAGTTTTGACCTTTGACAGGAGTGACGTCAACAGACGCTGATTGTTGGATTAAAACACGTTCCGTTTCACGTTACTTCAAACGTAATTATTGTTTGAAAGTAGTATAAACTAAAGTAAAAACGTTTCAGCAGTATTATTTAGTGTTTTTTCAACATTTTGGTCACAAAATAATGGTAAATATTATAGCTGCATCTTCGATATTGGCTCATGGCATATGTTGCCATACCTAGTTTTGTCTTACGGTTGCATGCTAATTTTGTTGTTTCCTTTGGTGATGCTTTGGTAGGGCTTTAGCTATTGGTTTAGTCCACAATGCAGATGCTGTGTGAGAACATACCAATACCATATTTTATTAGCGATGTCATGAGTTATGTGTTAGTGCATAATTTTGTTTAAGTAGTTTGGGAGAACTATTGCATGCTTTGGAGGCAAGCAAATACCTACTAATGCATATTAGGATTGTTAAGGAACATTTCTATCGGTGATGGTCAATAATGGTGAAATACAACTAATCCAAAGAAAGACTTTACAATCTTTCTTTTTCCTACATTTCATTACATGCCCTTTCTCTTTCACCTCCTTCCCTATTTACACCAGAAGACATGCTCTACCAAAGTTTTGGATCCAAGAGCGCTAAATCCTATCCTGACCCAGTAGCATGGACGGCTTAAAGGTGGTTTTCCACCGGCGAGGCGAGGCGGGGCGTGGATGGGCGAGAATTGAAATTCGTATGGGACTTGCTACCTATTTGCACTGAGCGCGCGCGCGCGCGGTGGAAATAGGTTTAGCACCTTTATCACTCGATAAGTGACAAGGTAGAGCGTCCATCACTGGCTGACACCGTTCAATAGAACGAGACGGACGCTCTATCTTTATCGTTTCTGCTATGTAACGGAAGTAATAGCAGGATAGGAATAAATACATACTTGAAATAATTTTGTAACAGAACATGTCCATGCCTCCCAGTTCCACAGAACTAATCCAAGGCAGCGCCGACTGTTACGGCGATTACTTTAATTGGCTCAATCTCCATTCAAACCACCTCGCGGCGGGGTGGGCCAGATTTATAGGGAAAGGGTACGCTTGATCCGTGTTTATGAAGGAAGGAAAAACGCGGATAGTTTTCCAGATCTGGTTAAAGTTTCGAGATTTGTGATTGTTGGGGGAAACGGTTGGCAGTTTGGAGATTTTGGGATTAGGGAATTGGATGTGTTTTTGGTGAGTGTTAGGGGGCATCGTATAATTTAACACTTTTGGATTTGGTATATATCGTGTATGAGTGAGAGAGAGGCCTATGTCCTAGTGGACTGACACAGGTTTGCTGATGATTCTGATGATGATAAAGATAAGTAAACGTTGTTAAGTTTGTTGTCTTTATACGTGCTCGCCCGGACTTGTTGATAAGAGAAAAAGAAAAGAAATATTTTAGGCCACACCTCAACATCCGCGGAGAGTGAACAACCGTGCGCATTACGGTATTGTAATTATAGAGTACAAAAATATATATTTAGTTATCGTATGGCAAATCAGTGTATTTAGAACCGTAAGATCTTCGAAAAGACAGTGCGGTCGCCAGGTAGAGTATAAAAATATGTTAAATATAAGTATATTATATATTTATTTATTTATTTTGGGACAATCTTACACTAATCGACCTAGCCCCAAACTAAGCAAAACTTGTACTATGGGTACTAGACGACGATAAACATACTTATATATATAGATAAATAAATACTTAAATGCATAGAAAACATCCATGACTCAGGAACAATTATTCGTGCGCATCACACAAATAAATGCCCTTACCGGGATTCGAAACCGGGACCTCTTGCTTCGTAGGCAGGGTCACTACCAACTAGGCTAAAGCGGTCGTCAAAGTACATGCAAGGAAGAAGAAAATTTCATAATAAGCATAGAAATTTTGAAGTTTTTTGCTGGCAATCGTTTTAAAGACTAAAACATTTGCCGTAAAATGGAATTCATACAAAGCGCCGCCCGGCAAACGGTGACCCACCGTCAAAGTTGTGTGGGAAACAGCAATCATTGGACGGGCGAGCGAAGCGCAGGAAGTTCTCCGTTTCAGCTAGGGCCAACATTCTTTCTTATGTCCGGCGGTTCTCCTCTGCGGGTCCCTTTTCTCAATCGATTTTCGTGAAATTTTGTGAGCAAGTTCAACAATATACTAAACTTTTTGTAGATTCAGTTTTTCGAAATTAAAAATAATAATTCATAAACTGACTGTAACGAACATATTCGTCATAAAACGTTGTACTCAGGACGAGCGGTAATAAAGAAAGCCTAAGATCGTATATTAATCAGCCTTGCCTTCGGTTTGCCTTGGTTTTACCGCCTTATGTGAGTAATGTACGATTACGTTTCAGAATGGTTTTTCTGGACGGTAATCGTATGATACTCTAATCTTAGGGATAAGGTATTCTCAGTGACAGTAATCAGTAACCACAAGATTCAACCAAAGATAAATTTCAGGCAAATGCCAGAGTCCATACCTACAAACTTGGATCATATCGGATGATCAACACCAGGCAGACTGTATGCTTGTTTGCCATCGTCGTAGTATAAAAAAAACTTACAAATTCACATATTTTTCCTCTTTATGATACTAGTACAAATATGCTATAGACCACAAGGTTTTATCTTCTCCAAAGAGAAATTTCAGGCAAATGCCAGTGTCCAAACAAACTTGGATCATATCGGACGATCAATACCGGGGTGACGCAGTGTTCGCGCCAATATTTCAGTCTGCTAACTCGCCTTCCCTTGAAAATTATCGAGTTCTAGTTTATATGAGGACTGGTCAGCTGGTTACTCTACTTCGTACGGTCATTTATAAATTAGATTAAGTTTGTTTTCTGTTAGATGAGTCGCTGCAATCATGACAAATCACACTTTTCAACGATGCTCATTTATTCTCCTGTTTTCAGTCACTTGTTTTTTATGTAGTACCAACATTAATTAAAAAGAATTGGGCCGCCGGTACACCGGCGCTATGACCATCATTTCCCTTTAAGTCATTACGTAATTAGACCCCTGAAGGGTCACCATACTTGGAACAAATGACCGGAAAAAATGTGTCAGTATTTCCCGATCTATATAACATTAAATACATTCAGACAGATAGAACACAGAAAACATTGACAGTTGGAATTTTACGAGATACGATCAAAAATGGCGACTCCATCCACGATATTTGCGAGAATGGGGACATGTCTTTCAAAATCAGAATAACAGACCACAATTACCCTTCTGTCAAATATTGCGTTTTCCGTAAACATAAAACTAAAGACTATCGCTCAGCATCAACGGATACAAATCTTCAAATCTCGTGTTAAAATAGATAATGATATAAACAATAGCAGAGGCGTAAACTTACCGGTAAAATTATTTTTAATTACTCATTTAAGATAGTTACAGGCTAGCGTAAAATTGTAAGCTTGAGAATTTTTATGCACCGTCTTGAATGTTTTAAATTTTAAATTTTAATCCTAGTAATGTTTTTTGCACTATTAGAATCCTACTAATATTATATAAATGCGAAAGTTTAGATTTTTCGATGTTTGTTACTCAATCACGCTTAAACGGCTGAACCGATTTTAATGAAATTTTGCACGAAGATAGTTTATAGCCTGGATTAAAATATAGGATAGTTTTTATCCCGATTCCACGCGGACGAAGTCGCGGGCGGAAGCTAGTACAGAATAGAATTTCAGTTCATAACAGCAGACATTACAAGTGTCTGGACATTTAGTCATATTGTGTTAGTTGTGATATGGCATTGTATGATTTGTATGTAATACGTTTGATCGAAATGATTTTTTTTTATTTATATTTAATCTTTATTGCAAAAAATACATAGATGTACAAATATTATTCTCCATCAGCTAATCGTTGGGCTAAACAGAGATAGTAAAAGGTGCAAAGAAAAATGTATGTTAATGTCAAATAACGAACACGTGAAGATAAAAACAAATGAAAATGAAAACATACACTACATACATAAAAAATATATGACATACAAAAAATATACTACTACTTATTCAATACTTAATAGGCCCTTGAAAGCAAACTTGCTTGGGGCTTGTCTGTTGTGGAGAGGGAGTGAGTTTCAGGCTTGCCTGTACGGCGAAGGAATGAGTCATGAAACGAGTGCGATGAGAAGGTGTGGATATTTTCTGAGATTTGTAACTCACGCATAACATTATTTTGCGTGTAGATAGATACTCGTTCTCTGATTTTAAATGAGTATGTTAGGTTAGGTTAGGTTAGACAGGGTGACCCTATCTCACCAAACCTGTTTACAGCACTGTTAGAACACATTTTTTCGAAACTTAACTGGGAAGGATTAGGAATAAACATAAACGGCGAGTACTTGAGCCACTTAAGATTTGCGGACGATATCGTCATTCTGAGCGACAACCATGATGACCTCTACCTCATGCTACAAACTCTACATGAAGAAAGCGTCAAATGTGGGCTGGAAATGAATGCAAACAAGACATGTATAATGACTAACGGCATCGAAATTGACACAATATTAAATTCGCACAAGATTGAATATGTTAAAGAATATGTCTACCTCGGCCAAATTCTATCTTTTTCAGACACAACGAAAAGAGAAGTAGATATTAGGCGAATAAAAATTGCATGGGCAAAATACTGGTCTTTAAAACATATTTTTAAATCAAAGCTCCCACTATCTTTGAAGAAGAAAGCTATGGATTCTGTAATTTTGCCGACACTTCTCTACGGTTGTCAAACATGGGTGTTGACTAGAAAAACAATTACAAAGTTACAAATCTTCCAAAGAGCGGCAGAAAGAAGTCTTCTTGGAATACGTCTAAAAGAGCGACACCGCAACGTCGATATAAGGAGAAAGACGAAAGTGACTGACGCAGCTGAAGAGGTCTGTCGACTGAAGTGGCGATGGGCGGGACACGTAGCGCGCGCGACCGATGGCCGCTGGAGCGAACGCGTCCTGCACTGGTGGCCGCGCGAGCAGCGCCGGCCGCGCGGCCGGCCCCGCGCGCGCTGGCGCGATGACGTCGAGGCCATTGCCGGCTCCTGCTGGACCAGAACGGCACAGGACCGCACCCGATGGAAACTGATGGAGGAGGCCTACACCCAAAGATGGGTACCCAAGTCAAACACGTCATAATAACAAAACATTAATTAATTAATTAGACATAAGTAACAGCATGTACCTGAAAACTAAATATTTTATTAACTTTTACCTATTAACGATTTATTATAGAATATTGTTTATTAAAACTGCTAGCTTAGGATTAGTAATAAATTTAATGCTATTAATTATTTATTGGAAATGTTATAAATTGAATGATGTATGTAATGAATGTATATTACTTGGAATAAATGGCTTAATAATAATAATAATAATAATAATAATGTTAGGTTAAGACCGGAGTCATAGATGGATTATTCTGGGCATTAAGTACACAAAATAGTTGCTATCTGCTCAAATAAATTCTTCACAGTAGCAATTCATGAATAGACAGGATTGCATTTCAGTAATATCGAATGGGATAATCCCCAGAGATGTCTTGAATTTATCGGTCCAAATTTAAATAATGCGGCATATATATCTCTTTATACAGGTCGATATTTTGAAAATGCGTCATTCCAACTATTTCAAGTTGAGCCTACCAATTTCAAGTAGAGCCAACTCCCCGACGACTCGCATGCAAGTAGCCAATCTCGTTCAGATAATTTATTAGAGCATCACGAGGGTGGCTATGTGGGTTACGTATTACTCATTATTTCCACTCGAACTGATCATAAATACTTGCTATTGAAGTCTTCATACCAGCTACGGCACGGAATAGTAGTATTACTTACAGAAGGCGCTAATCAAGAAGAGTAAGTCGAGGCAAAGGAGAATTTTGCTATTTGGGTAGCCTGGATCATTGATAGTGGGGGCACGGAAGCATTTTTCAAAAACAAAAAAAAATGTGTTCTTCATAATGGGCTTCGAAGTGTCACGTTTCGGGCGCAGCGAGACGAGAGACCCGTAATGGCATTTCACACAAAATTGAGGCCTAGCGCCGCCTAGGCCTGCAAGATGGTCTTTTTTAATTTCCATTCCACAATTTGTGGCACATGATTTCACGGCGTTCAGCCATGAAAATTAAAGTTTGATTTTTTGGAGTTCTTTTTTAATTTATTTCATTGCATGTTTGAGAAAAGCACTATACATACCTCGGCATGAAAAGGGGTTGCCAGCCTCATAACTCTCCGACCTCGCTACGCTCGGCCGTCTATATGTACTCAGCCGGCAACCCCTTACTTCCCGGCCTCTGTAGTAATGTACTATTAGGACTTGCTAAATTTTAGTTCATAATCACAAGTTTTTCTAACCAACTCATTTTTATCTATTATTATACTAATGTGGATCTTCCATAGGTATATAGCTTCGAATGGAATGTAAGTAGTAATATTTTTCTGTAAGTCTAGATTAAGATTTAGATTAGATTTCTTAATTTGATAAAATTTTAAATTATAAGTTAACTTTAAGCTAATTTACACGAATTTATTTAATTATCGTCAAATAATGATTGTTAATTGAATAAAATGTCACAGGTACAATACAACATTATTATGGACATATATTACAAAATTATTAATGATGAAGTCAAAATAAGGAATATTAATATTGATATCTCGTAATGATCGTCAAAATAAAAACTAGAACATTACCAAATTATAAAACAATTTAAATTAAATTAACCATTAGTTTTAGTTTTATTCGTTTTTTCCATTATTGAGTTAATAATGTTATGGTAGTTGTTAATTTATGTTGTATATATACAATTACCTTCAATTAACCATGTCAAATATATTATATGTTCATATACTCACATACAGAATACAATGGATGTTCTAATAAAAAGATTCTCAGCTGACGCTTGAATGTTTCGTCAGATGGTTCAGTTCGCAGTTTGGCGGGTAGACGCTAGTAATACGTTGGGCCAATTACCCTAGCATTTTTTACTGAAAGCGCCATGCGACGCGGTACTGTTCTTAGCCTTCCAGTGGATCGGAGCTGTTTACCTGGTACTTCCACCCGTTTAAACGTTCGTAGATTGGTTCTCACAAACATTAGTACCTCAAACATCTATAGGGAGTAGTGCGTCATGATGCGGTAGGTTTTAAATAATTCCTTGCATGGATGCCTGGGTTTTACTTTATTCTATTCTATTCTGGAAAAATTAAATTACCATATTCTATGATCGGTCCAGCTACGGTAACCTAGCGGTTCAGGCATGCGGCTGCCAAACGGCGGTCGTGGGTTCGAAACACGGCTCGTACCAATGACTTTTTCGGAACTTATGTACGGAATATTTACTGTTGGCTTTTCGCTGAAGGAAAACATCGTGGGGTAATCGGTCTAACCCCAATAAGGTCTAGTTTTCCCTCTGGGTTGGAAGGTCAGATGGCGGTTTCGTAAAACTACACAAGAAAAACAACGCTAGGGGATGGTGATGAATGATCCATCAATGTGAAACTTTATTGACTGATGACGACCGGTTTATCCTAGTTGGTAGTGACCCTGCCTACGAAGCTAGAGGTCCCGAGTTCAAATCCTGGTAAGGGCATTTATTTGTGTGATGAGCAGGAATATTTGTTCCTGAGTTATGGATGTTTTCTATGTACTTAAGTATTTATTTATCTATATAAGTATGTTTATCATCGTCTAGTACCCATAGTATACAAGCTTTGCTTAGTTTGGGACTAGGTTGATAAGTGTAAGATTGTCCGCAAATATTTATTCATTTATTTTATTATTAGACCATGTCAAATTGAAAAAATTAAAAATGTCAATAATTATTAAAAAACTATTAGCTTCCGTCCGCGACTTCGTCTGCGTGGACCCATATTAAAAACTATCCTATATTTTAATATTATAAACTATCTTCGTTCAAAATTTCACACAAATCGGTTGAGCCGTTTAAGCTCGACTGAGTAACAAACATCCGAACATCTAAACATCCATACATCCAAGCAGATAAGTAGGAAGGTTGTCTGAGACCCACGGGAGTTTTCTATATAAAATGTGAATAATTATTGATTAGGCAAAAAATAGACGTCAAATTATCTTTGACGTCCACTAGTAATATCCCTTCTGTAGAACCCCTGCCCGAAAATCTTTAAGACCGTTTGAAATAAGAAAAATCATCGAAATCCGGTTACTTGAAAGCTGTCAGTCGTGACGTCTCCCGCAGGGGCCTGAGGCCCCATCACTCACTTCTGACGCGGGTCTACACTGTTTCCATTTTAAAATTCGCGTTGAGGGACTCTGGGAGCCTAATTGGCGATGTGGTGACCGTACGCGGGTCCTTTCATTCCCGGTGAGGGCAAATAATTGTGGAGTGTAAATTCCGCTAAACCAGAAACGAGTTTATGTCAACTTTGACAAAATATACCTCCCCCTCATGTCCATTTTAACCCCCGACGCACAGAGGGGTGTTCTAGGTTTGACGTATGTGTGTGCGTTTATCTGTGTGGTGGCATCGTAGCTCCTAAACGAATGAACCGATTTTAATGCGGTTTTTCTGTGACTGACGTGATCGAGATGGTTCTTACGATTCAACGACATCGGTTCAACCGGTTTGGAGATATTAAATTTTGAGATGAAAATGTCGGCGGTTTTTTAACTTTTTAGTTGCTAATTATTGTATTTTATTTAAACTATTGTCCGTTGGTTCTTTAGACAATATTATTATGACCTCCTCTTAATCATATTGATCTGAACCTTATTATAGCTATCATAGCGGTGATAATCCTGTACACAGTAAGTGCGGTGTGGAAGTTAATTAAGAAACACCCACCGCGCACGCCGACATTGTCCAATGTCCTCTCCCGTCTTGCGCCATTACATAAATGACATCTTTTTATTTACGACTCAAAAATGACACATAACTGTGTGCAATTAGTGGCATGGCAATAAATCGCGCATTTACGTAAATGGCCGAGATAAAAGGCAAACCGGCTTTTTTCGGCCCTTGTCTTGACGGTAATTAAAAAAAGATTACTCTTTGTAAATGCATATGGATGGTTTACAAACTTTATTTAAAATAATATCGAGAACCAGAGGGTCCAAACAATCCGCAGCTCCCGCCATCTGCTGCACTGTTAGTCGTCTTGGTACAGTTAAGTGTAAAAATATGCGTTTGCACAACTTACTCATAAATATGTGCCATAGCCGTCTTATACCCACCGATAGAAGAATTAAATAAATAAATAAATATAAGGGGGCAATCTTACACAAATCGACCTAGTCCCAAACTAAGCAAAGCTTGTTCTAATTGGGTACTAGACGACTATAAATATACTTATATAGATAAATAAATACTTAAATACATAGAAAACATCCATGACCCAGGAAAAAATATTCGTGCTCATCACACAAATAAATGCCCTTACCGGGATTCGAACCCAGGACCTCTTGCTTCGTAGGCAGGGTCACTACCAACTAGGCTAAAGCGGTCATCGTGCGGATTTATAAGTAAGTTGTATGCTTCTTTGTTTTTGCACTTGACAGTACTACGACGATTTGTTAGATCATTTTCACAATAAGCATTTTTTCATGGTCCTAAAATTGCTGCTCTCCTCTCCTGAGTCGTACGCTCTTGACTGAGGTCGACACCCTTGACTTGATGGTCGTGATTGTTCCGATGGCATACGAGGTTAAGGGTAGGCGTGTGTGGTTAACATTCGTAGTTCATTTCCGCTTGAACAGCTTTCCTGGCAACGTATCTCCATTTTCGCCGGTTTACTGCGTTGCTAGAGCTTTTTGCTATGATAGTTTTCGTGGATGATTTGATTTTAAATTGCTGCTAGTTAGCAGATTGAATATACCATAGTATTCATTGATCTTTTGTCGATACCTTCGCCGCCATACTAATGCTATTAAACTCGTCTATAATAAGATCATCTCAACTGACATAAAAACAACTCCAGCTACCACATAACGACAACACTAATTCCATGTTTACAATAAATTACGGAACAGTCATAACGAACCATTAAACAAACACCTTATAATAGATACCACCTGGTATCGAAAGAGCTAATCAAAACAAACTCTCGCGCATTCAATCACTCCACCGCCATCTATCAGTCGTCGCCCCGCATTACAGTTACGGGTACCGAGCCTCGTTGAAAGATGGCGTTACTATCGACGGATTTATTGAACTGACGATATTTTTATGCTGCTTCAAGGTGCTGTAATAATAATAACATGGGCCTTTTTAGATCAAATTTATGCGTAAACTGAGTGCGGGACTTTATTATGTGGAAACGTTTATTGTGTTTTTACGGGGAAATGAGAAATGGCTAACTTTTAAAATTATTGCAGCTTCTTGCAACTTCGTCAAACGGTATATTTTAAGCAGCTGAGTGTTGGCATTTTGCTTCTATTTGGAGCAGCCCAACTGGGACAACACCTCCACCTTACAGCAGACTGCATGCAAAAACGCCACTACTTGCTCTGTTGGAACTTGGAAGGAGATTTTGTGTACTTATTGTTGGTTAGTAAGGTCACCAGGATTGAGAAACGAAGATCAAACAAGTCTGACACTAGTTTTACCGCGTTTTATCTCACGTTTGCCTAAGGCAGGTCTGGTCATACTTGCTTTAGAAAAGAAATAACTCTTCAAAGTAACGTACCGCCGAAAACGCATAAAAGTCATGAAAATGGTTATAAAAAGGGCTCGCTTCTCCCCAAAGAAAGGTGGACACCCATAATTACCAGAATACATCTATACTAAAATCTTTGGTATTTATTTATCTGTTTTTTAGGGTTCCGTAGTCAACAAGGAACCCTTATAGTTTCGCCATGTCCGTCTATCTGTCCGTCTTCGGCTTAGCTCAGTAACCATTACTACTAGAAAACTGTGATTCGGCATAGGTATATACATCAATCACGCCGACAAAACAGTACAATCAAATCTTGAAAAAAATATTTTTTTAGGGTACCTTCCTTACACCTAAAGCGCGGATGTAATTTTTTTTCTCGTTAAACCCATGGCGTAGGATATCGTTGGATAGCTCGTTCAAAAATATTATGGGTTTTCTGAAACCATTTTTCAAATGAGTGATTTGTTGGCGAGATATTGGGCCTTAAAGCCCTAATTTTTGTTCGAGTCATGTGTCCTACATGTTTCTACACATCTACTGCGATGTAAGGTAATTTTAACTTTAATTTACAAATAAGAAGGTTGTATATATCTATAACCTATCTGGATCTTATAAAAAAAACCTTTATGACCAAATAACAGAGATATTGCTATTTAAATGTCAGACATATTGAATATAATGTTTTTAAAATATTATATAAGATTCGATAACCCAACTCGTACCCCTATTTCGTTACAATTAAACAGTTAAACTGAACCTACAGACGTATCAGACGTTTCCACATCAAAAACCCTCTAGTCTTCCAAGTCAAGTTTAGCACAATACTAATTAATAAAACGGACCATAAATAACGAGGATGGAGGCAGTTAGCAAAAACTGCGGGGGATCATAAACCTGTCCGCGATGAGCTACTGCCTTTGTTGCGGGTCCGATAAATTAGTTGTGATTGGACCGAGACGTCCCATTCGCTGTCGGATCTTGGACTACGCTCAAGGACGAAATGTGATAACACTTTAATATTGCAGTGCTCATGTTTGAATTAATACATGGGATTTGGTTGCGAGCACGTAAAATTAGTAGTGATTGAACCGAGACGTCCCATTCGCTGTCGGATCTTGGACTACGCTCAAGAACGAAATGTGATAACACTTTAATATTGCAGTGCTCATGTTTGAATTAATACATAGGATTTGGTTGCGAGCACGTAAAATTAGTAGTGATTGAACCGAGACGTCCCATTCGCTGTCGGATCTTGGACTACGCTCAAGGACGAAATGTGATAACACTTGATATCGCAGTGCTCATGTTTGAATTAATACATGGGATTTGGTTGCGAGCACGTAAAATTAGTAGTGATTGCACCGAGACGTCCCATTCGCTGTCGGATCTTGGACTACGCTCAAGGACGAAATGTGATAACACTTCAATATCGCAGTGCTCATGTTTGAATTAATACATGGGATTTGGTTGCGAGCACGTAAAATTAGTAGTGATTGAACCGAGACGTCCCATTCGCTGTCGGATCTTGGACTACGCTCAAGGACGAAATGTGATAACACTTTAATATCGCACTCTGTACTCATGTTTGAAAAAATACATGAGATTTAGTTGCGAGCTCGTAATAGTAAATTATGTAGCTAGGGCGGTGAATTCGTGAATGCCCCAGAGCGCAGGTGTTTGTGGCCCGAACCGAAGGTGAGGGCCAAAACTATGCGATCCGCGGCTTTACGAATTATCGCCCATGGTGCGTACAGAATTTTACCTCTTCTCCTGGGTGTGAAGTGAGATTTGCCGCTGCACACGTGGACGGTAAATCACACTTACCGCCCAGAGTGACGTTAAATTAGTAGTGATTGAACCGTCAAATTCGCTCTAGGATCTTGGACTATATCAAGGACAAAAAGGATACATGCTATACATTAAAGGAGGATGCCATGGTCTGAGTTTTCTAGCAGTTAAATAACTGTTTTGTTTGTATGATGACCTCTTTCACACTGTTGCTCTTGAGATTTCCAAGTTTCGGTCATCCGGATAGACGTCTGCAACCCTTGCATATTTCAGTGTTTTGTCATAATAATTTGTAAACTACTAATGTTGTGGAAAAGCGGGACTGTCTGTCACAGGTACATAATACTTACTAGGTAGTCTCAATCTTATCATACATGCATTAAGAACAGGGATATTAGCATTTTTCATTTTCATTTTCAATGCTTACAAGAGTGCCAAACAGTTTGTGAAAACTTCTTTAGCGGCGCTGTGCACTTTTGGGACGCGGAAAAAATGTTAAACTCGCGTCAGGTCACATGACCGTAAGATGTCACGTGACCGTAAGATGCGAGAGATTGAAAATTCGTAAGACGGACACGTGAACTGATCGAAAAACTGTTACAATGTCTAGTTTTCACTTCTGCCGGCACTCCCGGAGTGCAACCCGGTCTTTTTTGTTTAATTTATTTTCATATATTACTTTTTAGGGTTCCGAACCTCAAAAGGAGAAAACGGAACCCTTATAGGATCACTTTGTTGTCCGTCCGTCTGTCAATACCCTTTTTCTCAGGAACGCGTGGAGGTATCAAGCTAAAATTTATACCAAATACTCTGGTCTACTGTGCCTTGGAGCTGTTAAAAATCAAACTTCTAAGCCAACGCAATCAAAAGATACAGCCGTTTATGCCACAAATTTTCGATACTCGCAAGGGAATCCAAACCTACAGGGTACTTCCCGTGAACTCAGAATCTTGAAATTTGGTACGAAGCAACGTCTTTTAGCACAGATAAAGGAAAAATTGCGAAAACCGTAAATTTTACGGAACCCTCGGTGCGCGAGTCCGACTCGCACTCGGCCGGTTTTTATTTTAACATTACTACCAGATAAATCGTGGTGTATATTATATTACCTATGCAAGACGTGTACATGTACTGGGTCTTAAAATCAACAATGCTATTCCATTGACAGCATAGATCACCCAAAAAGCCTTTAAAAGAGTGGTAGTCATAGTAAACCTCTGTCCCGCATCGCTTCGATACAAAATGAAGGGCGGGCGGACTGAAGTTAGAGGTGGCATGGGGTAACACCTCATATTTGTTACACTTCCTCCTCCATCGGTCCCTACATAAAAAGTATTTTTTATGTAATACCTTTTTCACTTCTACATATTTATGTATACATATTTATGATTTATATATTTTTTAATTTGATCAATCAGTTCACCGTATACATCCACCAATCACAACTCTTTTAAAAAAAATATTAGTTTTTGCTATCAACTTACCAGACTACAGCTAGATACATTAGGCGTTTTTTATTCCCTAATTCACAATAATTAAAAAAATAACCGCCACTGACCGACTATAGTCGCATCCAAACGTTCAAGCGCGGTTGACTGCATACATGACATAAGCTATGAAGATTGAGCGGGATAGACTGCTGTCTATCTCGCTTTATCGTATGCCCCGCGTGGCGCGTATGCTGTCCACCTCCACCGCGCTCGGCCGTTTAGGTGCGGCTATTATTAGACGGTCAGAAGCGTTTATTCGTGGTGTGAATATTTTGTATCTGTGTCAAAGCTGTTTATTAAAAATAATGGCGCCAAATTGAACGGTCTTTTCGCCTTGGTATAATTGTTGGTTGTGGATGGATAATCTTTGTTTTACTATTTTCTAGTAGAGAGTAGTGTTTAACACTGATCTAAAAGCCATATTACCCCTTGAACTATTTTCCCTCATTCGTTCGAAAAAATAACCATCTCGTGGTAATATGGCTCATGGTCTAAGAGCTAGCGACCAAATCGGTCATGTGGCTTCAGTTGTATTGAAACTCCGTTAGCTACTTCCCTGAACAACCTTTTCCGATAATCTTCGTGCTGGCAGGCCGCTGGCGGTGGGTGCGGGTGTAGTGGGGTGGGAAAAAAAAGAAAAAAAATGTGGGCTCAACGACGTCAGTGACGTCGTGCCATGACATAAGTGAAACTTTATCAGCTGTCTACATAGGGGTGTAGACACTAAATAAAATAATAAATAATGTCATATTTTCTCGGAAAGGATTAAACATGTTGTCAAATGGAGAAAAAATCAATGCAAAAGATTAAATAATCACGAAGTTGAGTCCAAAATTTTAAGAAGGGGTATGTTCTGTCCCTTTTTCGCAAAACGTAACTTCATATGAAACGGTGACGCTGGAAGATTGTGAAGTCACACTAATAGACGGCAACGTGCCACGCCCCATCGTGTTCGACGCGGCCCCCTGGCAGCATCCTGTAATGTGACGTCACACACTGTTTGCGTTTTCTCTCTCTAACAAGCAATATTAAAGCGGTTGTAACTTCGTTATACTTTGAGGTATCTGAATTTTTGTCACTAGGTATATATTTTTTGCCTTCTTTCATTTGGAGTAATAATAATTTTCGAGTCTACACCCCTATTCAGGATGCAAACGATGCAACAATCAACCGACTGGGATATAGTTACCTAGTGACTATTGATGAGTTAGCCGTTCTCTTAGCGAATTAAGAAAAGTTCAGTCTTTTTTGGGATTTGTATAGTCAAAAAAATACAATAAGATAATCACAAGATCTCACATCTTATGGGCCAATCAACTGTTTCTTGTTGTTATAATGTCCCGGTAAGCTAGTAGAAAACAGTGACAGTGTTTCTATTACAAAAAAAAAGTATAAATTGGACTCCTATCATATTGAGGGGATGCCCCATCATGGAATGGGTTTACCCCGAAAATGGGGTGTGGACCGATCAAGGGTATAACAGGTATCGTGTTCTGATAAGAAGAAACTAAGAGAAATAATTTTTTTACGCGATTTTTTAATACATTTATATAGAGCGTTGGTCGACTGGGGCGACCTGCCCCATACAAATGTAAAAAAAACACGTGAAAAAAAATTATTTTCGTTTTTTCTTATCAGAACACGATACCTGTTATGCCCATGATCGGTTCACACCCCATTTTTGGTACACTCTTTATAACAAAAACACGTCTTTAGAGGATTTAAACCCCATAAAATCATATTTCACGGAGTGATACAGGAGCAAACGAGTACCAGAAAAAATTACCCTTTTAACAAAAATCAATGTAACATTCTGACTATTTTATTTATTATATTTATGTATTCAAGAGAAAGGAAACAATAACGAATAAGCTACCTACCTAAGATTTTGTGCGACGAAAAAAAATAACCCGTCCACCACCATCCCTCCTCACTCCTCGCCGCAACTGGTTTTTACCCCCAGTCACCCGGGGCGAGCCGATCCAGCCATAAATAATAAATACTAGTACGGCGCCTGCAGATAATGGTAATATACGACCAGTGTCAAACAAACTGCAGATCGACGGTTTCTGACGAGAGATGGCGCTACGCCGGATGATACAGTATCAAAAATTGTATAGCCTACTTAGTAGTCAAAATCATGAAATGAGTACCTTTCTTTAAATTATTGTTTTTAGGTCGGGTGTAAAGCATGTAGCAAATCCTACTGTCCTACTTAATATTATATGATGTTTGTTACTCAATCACGCTTTAACGGCTGAACCGATTTGAATGAAATTTTGCACGAAGATAGTTTATAGCATGGATTAAAATAAAGAATAGTTTTTATCTCGGTTTCACGCAGACGAAGTCGCGGGCGGCAGCTAGTGCGTAATAATAGGGTCGAATGCTTTATGTCGGACGTAGGGAATGCAATCTCAATATCTCAAAATCTCGAGCTTTGTGGACACGCGAGATCTCAGCCACGTCTGGAATCTCGCGAGACTGCACCCGTTAGTCGGACGCGATCATGTTAGCAGTTTTCTTCTCATCTCAGACAAAGCCGAGCGCCAGCGATGTAATTATTATCTCCCTACTTTATATGATGAAGTATACAGACTAAACAATTAATCTTAATTAAAATAAATAATATACATCTGTATATTATTTATTTTAATTAAGATTAATTGTACGAATTTGTTGTAGTATTGTTTTTTGTTGTATTAATTGTACGTTGATTACGAGTATCTACTCGTAATGGCAATATAGTTACGACCAGTGTCAAACAAACTGCGGATCGACGGTTTGTGACGAGAGATGGCGCTGTGCCATATGAAACAGTAGTAAAAAATATAAACAGCGCAGCATGAATAGTAAAAAAACATAATTAATTAAAAACAAACCTCCGACACCACAAACCTAGCTAACAACTACCTCGATGGACAAGACAATTTTTTTTTTTTCAATAAAGAAATATTTATTCGAAACAAAATCAAAACAACACATATTGGAAATATTAACAACGAGTATATATAAAAAAAAGAACGGACAGTTGTATGTAGAGGGGGGTTAGTGGCGATGTTGGGTAGAGCTGCCCCGTCGTTGAAACCGAAAAAATGTTTTACAGATCTGAATCTGTGCCGAGTCCCGCGAATGCACATACTTGTGGCTCGGATTATGGATATTATAATTTTTGACCTTAACCAGCCCATTATTACAGTCAGGGGTCTGTCCCAGCGGTCTGTACCTCGATGGACAAGACTTTTGATTAAAAGAAAACGCAATCAGATCGGTTTATCCATTTGGGAGATACGGCGCCACAGACAGGCTCAACAATATATGCAGGTAACTACGTAAACATCTGCGTAAGATGTGTAATCATCTTAAACTTATGACACCGTTCGTTGACGTCGGGGGTTAAAAGAAAACGTTTCTTTTCAAAAATATCTGCCTAGCGAGTTGCTAGTATGATTGTGTTTAGGTCGGAAGTTAAACATTTGCCCTTCGCTGGCAAATGTGCAACCAAAAGCAAATGTGTGTAGTAGACGTGCGATAAGGACGAAGGCTTTGATCGTGTGTCAAACAAACAACGGATATATTGATCTCAATCACACATAATATGGTACTTTTCTAATTGGCAAGCCTTTCACCTTTTTTGAATTTAGGTTATTGAGGCCCTAAATAACCTAAATCATATACTACTAAACGAGCTACATACGTATATGAATATGTACCTATACACATATATTTGTGATCACGTTCTCGAAAACAGCTAAAACGATTTCAATAAGATTTGGAATATAGGAGTTTACGCGGGCGAAAAATCGATTTAACTAGGTTTCATGACTGGGAAAATCCGATTTACCTATGCGTATTTTCACCCAAGCAGAGCTCGGTCGCAGGGACTTATCATTATTATCGATAAAATTATTTAGCTTAGCCACCTTTCTCCAAATATTACGTAAGTACAATCGGCTACAAAGAGATCGATACAGCCAAAGTTACAAAAACATGCTTCATCATATCAGCCGAAAGACGTCCACTGCTGGACATAGGCCTCCCCCAAAGAGTGCCACAATGACCGGTCCTGCGCCACCCGCATCCAGCGGACTCCCGCGACCTTTACCAGGTCATCAGTCCACCTTGTGGGGGGCCTACCCACGCTGCGCCTTCCGGTACGTGGTCGCCACTCGAGAACCTTTCCGCCCCAACGGCCATCAGTTCTACGTGCAATGTGCCCCACTGCCACTTAAATTTAGCGATTCGGAGGGCTATATCGGTTACCTTGGTTCTGCTGCGGATAACCTCATTTCTGATGCGATCGCGCAGAGAAACTCCCAACATAGCCCTCTCCATGCTTACTCGACCTTAATATTAAGGCAATACAGACGTGTATACACTCATATTTTTGTAACTTTGGCCGTATCGATCTCTTTGTAGCCGACTGTACTACCTAATACAGCTTAGTAACTATGTATGTGTACCACGGTACCCAATCACACAAATACCATAATTATAATGGACGAGCTTATACCTCCGCGTCTTTAAACCGGTCGGCCCTAAATTGACATTATTCAAATTCACATCGAAATAGAACTAAGCGCTTACCCACTTCTGTCCTGGGTAATATTATAGGTTGGTAACTATGTACCACGGACCATGGTACCCAATCATACTATTACCATATGACTGTCGAGCTTATAAGTCCAAGTCCTTAAATCGGCCCTAAATAGTCCATCAGATTCCCCCAACTAGAACTGCGCGCTTTGCCACCTCCTTTTTCAGTTTCAGTTAATATACGCCAAATATTACGTACCTAGGTAATATAGGTTGGTGTACCACAGTACCCAATCACACGATTACCATATAATTGACGAGCTCATAACTCGGACTCTTTAAGCCGCCGTAAATCACACCTTCCGACCGAGCCGCTATCAGTGCTTAGTATCAGCGGCCGGTATCGGGACATCGCACGATTTCTCATTAATTCGCAAGATGTCATTGAATGGGCCCCTTTAGATACACTGGGAGGACTTGGGAGAAGAGACCTGCCTATCTCGGGTATGAAGCATTTGTCCCTCTTGCACTTATACTTGCTACTCTTGCTAGTAAGAGACGAAGGTGTTATGTCCGAGATAAACGCGCTCATGCTAGCTAGGCTGGTGGTTTCTTACAGCCAGTACAGTGACTAACAAGATTATTTATTGCCTGATGATAAGTAGATGGACGCTTGAGACTTCGGAAGTCATAATCGCTATGCCGACTCTATTAGACCTGAAGATTCGTTCTGCCGACAGGCAGAGTTAATATACTGTCTTCACTCTCAACAAAGCCCATCCTCAAGAGCTCTAGCGGCCATATTGAATACCAGGAACGAACCAATGTTTATTTTTATATTTAACGTTGTTATGCAGAAAGACCTGCATGATTAACACCTGGGTCCACTTTGGCAACTAGTCCCAAGAAAGACCTTCCTATAGTAGTAGCCTTCCTGTAGTAGTTGAATTCATAAAAGGAATGATCATAAACAAATATACCTAAATGTTTCGTAAATGTTTTTTCAAAAACCTTTTCCCGCTTTCACCACAAACTAAATAATCCCCCGCGCACCCAGTGCGCCCCCGGCGCGACTTAATGCCCAAACTTGGTCCCAGAAATTTTAATAATAATACATCTTTGTAATTTATTCGATCTCCGATGCGACACTGTTTGTCGGCGACCGAAGCTGAGTTATCGTGGCGATACGTTGCTGTTTCTAGAAGGGCCTAAGGCACGGGGGAATACTGACGATTTGATGCGGCGAATGGTTTTATTGTACCGTGTAAGTTGGGATGTAGGTACTGTTGTTGTCAGAAGAACTTAGCGACAGAAGAATTAGTAGATACTAAACACTGTTAACATTGATTGTCACTTATTGGCTTAAAGTGTGTAAATTATGTAAGGTGCTTTACTGTTAATGTCAAAACGGCCTATGCGACAGACAAAATACATGCATTTCTGTATAGAATGTTATTACTCATTCTTGTTGAAAACAAAACTGAAAAGAACGTCCTCTGTTTTAATGAGTCCACCTATTCGTCGTTCGTGCGAATGAAAACAAAATTGAATACAGATTTTCTAATGTACCTAATAGTACATTGTGCATCGAAGCCAGAAAGAGATTTTTTAAGAATGAGCGGTCCCGACTTAATGTGTGTTTAGAAGTCCGATACCGATACCAACCCATTTCAAGTCTCTAATAGTACGGTGATTTGGTGAATGGGCTAGATCGCAGGTGTTTGTGGCCCGAACCGAAGCGAAGGTGAGGGCCATAAATATGCGATCTGGGGCTTTATGAATTACCGCCCGTGGTGAGTACACAATTTTACGTCTTCACCTGGCCACAATGCGAGTTATACTGTACGCGCAGCGTACGGTATAACTCGCATGAAGACGTAAATTGTGTACACATTCATAATGTACTATTACATCACACTGGCTCGTAAAGAGCTTCATAATACGCAGGCATACAGAGCTACAATCCTGCCACTCATGCGTCAGTTGTAAAGCAAGGAGGTTTTGACGATGTTTGAAAAACTATCCATACTAATATTATAAATGGGCAAGTGTATGTATGTGTTTGTTTTTTGTACGTCTTTCAGGGCAAAACGGAGCGACGAATTGACGTGTTTTTATAAGTGGAGATAGTTGAGGGATGGAGAGTGACATAGGCTACTGTTTGTCTCTTTCTAACCCCCCAGTTCCCTAAAATAGGGAGTGAAAGTTTGTATGGAGCTACGATATAAACGACTTCCACGCGGACGGAGTCGCGGGCAGAAGCTAATTTATAAATAAAAACCAGACCCGTAAGTCTATTAAAAGCCCTACGCCGAAAGCGCAGGGCTTTGATGGCTCGAGTTTGTAAAAAATCTAAATGTATCGATATTAATAAAACATCTTTAAAGCCCGACAAGTTTCTATTTGACCCTAGCCACGTAGCACGTAGAACCGATGGCCGTTGGGGCGGAAATGTTCTCGAGTGGCGACCACGAACTGGAAGGCGTGGCGTGGGTAGGCCCCCCACAAGGTGGACTGATGACCTGGTAAAGGTTGCTGGAGTCCGCTGGATGCGTGTGGCGCAGGACCGGTCACTTTGGCACTCTTTGGGGGAGGCCTATGTGGCCTTGCAGTGGACATCTTTCGGCTGATATGATGATGATGATGATGACGTAGACAGTGACACTATTTTAGGGACAAACATCGGCTTATCGGGCTATAATAAAATTCTTTTACATACATACATACATACATTCACGCCTTTATTCCCAAAAGGGGTAGGCAGAGCACATGAAACGCATATTCCAGCGCCACTTTTAGCATAAATGTGCAGGGTATAAAAGATCGACAAAATGTGATAAAATTCTTTTAAGATAAAAAAATTGTGATTTAATGTCTGTGTAAAATATTTTTAACAGTTATTTTAAATCGTGGTTGCTTTGCGCGCCTAATGGCAAATTCAACGAAGAAGTTTTTTTTACAAACTAGCCATCAAGCCCTGTGCTTTCAGCGTAAGGCTTCTAATAGACTCTTGTTCGAATATGACTTAGCAACCTAGTGGCACAATGTACTTATTACACTAACTAAATTAATACCTTTTAATTTTCAATTAATTCGTTTAAACATGTTATATTTATGTTTTACATTTATGTAAGTATACACAGTTTATAATTTTAGAATTAAAATTCGTTTATTTATAACTGACGTTACGAGTGACAGATACTCTTCGAGAAAGGACAAATTACGCCCATGGGCGTAATAAAGTATATTACTGGGTACGTGTACACCTACGCTTTATGTAGCCCTTTACGAGCAAATGTGATGAAAAGTTTATTTGCAACTTACAAAAAAATATTTAAGTAACTACACAGTACTTACACCAAGAAAGCCATCTATCGACAAATTACCGAAGCTTTACTGTAACGATGAAACTTTCATAGTGGTCAATGACCGTATGGTTAAGAATATTTACTGGGGCATTGGAATCTTCTACCTTGAACGCTACTTTTTGAATAGAGTATGTTTTTGACGCAATTCAGCCAACTCAAATAATGTACCTACTCTATACGCAGAGATTCTAGTTGGGAAGCGTTAGCTGAGTAAAATTAAACGCGCGAGTGCGATTGTCGATTTGTTTAGATACATATCTAAATTAAAATTGTAATTCTATACTTTTACTATGAAATTACATTATTTATTAGTGCAATTGGCACTAATCCTTTAATGATCAAGGAGGATACTAATAATATATTATTTCGTTCCGGGATAATACACAGTCGTAAATATCGTAATGTAGTATTGCAGTTGATTTAATTTAGATATAAGTGAAAACCAACTAAGTGATTATACAAAAAACATTGACATTTTTATGGCTAAAGTAAAGATCATACTAATGTAACCAGTAGCGACATCTATCTTACCTGTTTTAACCCCAATCGATTACACAGTCGGTTAACTTTCATAAACAACACTGAATGAAAACCTAATCATAATCAAAAGTAAAACGTCCAACAGAAATAATTTTACGTCACACCTGGCCATAATGCGAGTTTTACTGCACGCTGCGCGCACGGTAAAACTCGCATTGTGGCCAGATGAAGACGTAAAATTGTGTACTTACCACGGGCGGTAATTCGTAATTTCAAACAACTGCGATCTGGGTCATTCACGAATTCACCGCCCTAGGTACGTAATGTACTATTTTACGACAGAACACCACCTTGATATTCTGTAACATGGTTAAGTAATATTTATTATGGTCGAAGAGCGTACTTCTAGCGGCATCTATCGTCATTGGTAGGAACTAAATCCACGACCATATTCATGAAACATTAATTTGTAGCAAACGAAGCTCTAATAAAAGACAATAAATAAAATAGGTACTACTATAACATTTAACCGGTATGACAACGGCCATAGGCACATATAACCTATTTTTACCATACTTTTGACTATGGTTAAATACCATGCCTACAAGCCTACAACTAGCGACATCTATAATACCCCATTCACATAACCATTTGCATAGCAAAACATTCAACAATAACGATATCGAATTATAATATTGAACATCAAAACAACTACAAAATTACAATCAAAACAACAGTAGTAACGGTCAACTTTGTAATGAGCGGTAACGTTTATTAATGATTACGATTTATCTATTCCACCGCTAGATAGAGATAGATCCGCATTAAATAACAAACTTGGGGAATATAGTCGCTGACCATACCATACTACCACTAGCAGCATCTTTTACTTTACCATAATGGACTGCAGTTTGCAAAATATTTACTAAATAACACACGTTGTACACATACATTACCATATTCAAAAATAGATACCGAATACTTACATGTTTCACCACGTTTCCAAACATTGGAACGACCATAAAATTACGCAGACCAATATTAAACAGTCTATTTATCCACTGTAAGATGGGGAAAGCATTCCATTCAAGATCACTTTTGCACACGAATTATGGTCGCTGACCATACTAGTAACGACATCTATCTACCCGCACTGGGACCAATTCGATTGGCCAGCTCAAAATCACTCAATAACAAAATGCAATGCAAATAAATTATATAAAACATCTTACATCAATGATTCCTCTTACAGCGAAATATATTAAAAAAGCTCCCAGGCTTACGCAGACTAATAAAATAAACAACCTTAAGATGTGTCTATCCACCACTAGGTGGGCATAGCTTACCTAAACTATTGTCTTATGGTCACATACCGTACTACTAGCGACATCTATTTACCTGCTTTCTGAATAGCAACAATAAACATTAATAAACTAAATTAAATACTACAATAAAAAATTTGCAATACCTGCTTTACATTTAAGCTCTATAAAAACACAATATTCATCAAATAGTACAGCGCTATAGTTTGGCTATTCCCCACTAGATGGAGAAAGCTCCCTCACAGTAACATTAGTATGGTCACATACCATACTACTAGCGACACCTATCTTGCTATGGTTGAACTCAAACGATCGGTATGCGAAATGATCACCCATCAACAATATTAAGTACCGTTACTAAATATTCCTTTCACTGGCTTTGAGTACAGCCACAACATTACCCTATTGTTAATTCTCTGCCCACCAATAGATGGAGATAGCGTCCTCAACAAAATTATTTTTATTATGGTCACGTACCATACTACTACCGACATCTATCGGCTGCACTCTAACCAAATCGATCGTTCTTTGACTGTGTAATTTAAAACCATCAACGTTAGCAAAAATATAAAATACTTGTTATGAATATTATCTTTGAATACTTGTAAACATTAACACAGCCATAGCCTTTTTGTAAGCCTATAGATACTTTGTATTGAAATGTTATTATGGTCACAGACCGTACTACTAGCCACATCTATCTTTCCGTGGGCAAATCAAATCGATTGCTTAACATAACATGTAATTATTGTAATGACAATACACAATGCCAATGAACACTATCAAAAATTAATTTATTTTCCTGGTAAACAAACACTATGTCCGCTACAAAATCACTATTGTACGTGTAAGAAAAGAATTCAATATGGTCACTGCCTCTACTAGCGACACCTATCTTTTCGTGCTCAAATGAAATCGATTCTTTAGTAAAACATTGAATGAATAACAACAAGCAATAGCCATAAACACTTTTTCAAAAATTGTGTAATTTTATACTTGAATTTACTAGTAAACATTAAAACCACGAAATTACGCAGACTAATCAAAAACAACACTATTATTTATCTATTCGCCACTAGATGGCGCTGGCTAAGTGGCGCCATTTTCGTACTTAGCGGGCGGTGTGACCGTGTTATTTATCGTGCCATTACGCGCGCCGCACTAAATCATCGCGTGACGTGTACGTGCTTTAATGAATGGGCCCTAAGTTTTTTTTCTTTATGAAATTGTTGTGCGCACTTAGCGGAATCTATTACGCGTTTCGGCCATTTTAAAGTTTTGTTTCGGGCTGTTTTGGTGTGTAATTACTCGTTGTGGATGAGTTCATATCGTATGGGGCTTTCTCATGTTTGTAAATGCTTTGCTTAATCAAAATGGTTTTGGCATGGTTGTTTGATATTTTTGAAGTAATTTCAGAGTTGTCAAAAAGTACCTACACCATTGACATGATCGAATAGTCAATGGTATTAGACAACAGTGAAAATAAATTGTCCTTACAATTATTCTAACAAAAAACTTACGAAATAACTGGGAAAATCTACACCAATCTACAACTTATTGATATTTTAAAGGTTTACATATTTATACAGAGACAAAATTAAGAAATAGCACGAGGTGTAACAACAGCAACCACTTAAATATTTGTAGAAGCGTAATTTGACCTTCCAATCCAGGGTACATAATAATATATTTGAAACTTCACATGCTTCACAGATGTATAGGCCAGCCCCTGGTGAGATACACCCCTAGAAAGAAAATTTGTTAAGTCTTAAACCTTTATTTGATTAGGCTGATGAGAACTAGATTGGTAAATGTTCAAGACCTTTAACTTAAGAAGTTTATCTTGGATTAAGTTTTCATTTAAATTTAAATGCCTGCACCATAAGTAAGGTAGAGAATGCCTTATGGCATTAAGTCCGCCATTTGTACTTTATCTTGTATTGTGCATTAAAGTTTAAATAAATAAATAATCTTCGCTTGACGACTGCAAACAACAAATTAGCTAAATTAACATGCCAACCAAATCACGAAGACGTCATAATTAACTTATCACTATAAATGCTATAGGATAGGATAGTATATCTTGCTCAATATGTGAAAGTGATCATGAGAACCAATAATTTATATAAGTGAGAACCAATAATTGGATATATCGTTTTATTATTGTGTCTATTATGTTGCGCTGTTGGTTGTCCATGTATTAATAAATAAATAAATAAACTCTTGACTTGTCAAGACGTTACTCCGAAGGCTGTCATTCCCACAGGATAACACATAGTAAAACAAGTTGAATCTCGTAAAATGTCCCAAATCAACCATAAATGGCCCGTATAGGTATCGTTCACCAGCGGCGAAGCAGAGTACCTACCACAAACAATCATAGACCTAGAACGCCGATCGTAAGTCGCATACATTAGAGACATTATCGCGGCGGGCCCACAAAAGGTTGAAAAGTCGCATTTCGCACGTACCACGTTATCGCGAGCCTGTTCAAACCCTTACGTTGGGGGGAGAATTACGCGAGGTGGCGTGGGAGACGAGCGGGCGCGGAATCGGGTGCGTTTGCGGTCTTGAAATGTAGTCAGGGTCCAATTACCATCAGGTGGGCCGCAAGCTTCTTTGCCACCGACGTAGTAAAAAAAATGGGTCCGGCCTTTTTTGAAGCTGTTCTGTTAAGTTGGTGTAGATTGGATTCAGGTGTACTATTTGTACCCAATGATTATAAGGAATGCAAGGCAATCAATTTAAGGTTGCAGCTTCCTTTCCGATCTTTTTCACTTTTTTTGTCCTAAATTATGAAATACATAAATATATTCTCATATATTTTGATTGCTTCGTCACCTTAATTCTTTCCAAACCATCGGTTCTGAGTAGAAGATCACATCTTGCCATTTTCTGGATTCTATTTATTTTACTTAAAATGTTACTCTTCATACTGTGTTGGCACTTATACCTGTGGTATTGTCCCGCTGTAGCCTTAGGGACTTTTTAATTCATACGTAAGGCTGATTATTAATCTATATATTTTCATACAAACCCCATATATATAACATCATTTAATTAAAATATCCATTTTGTAGCTAAAGTAGAGAGGTATGTAAATTACGTCCTAGACGTACAAAATTCGGACTCGCTTCCGCTCGCCCCTTGAACCACCGATTCACTTCGGAGGGAGAATTATCAGCAGTCGTTCAAATGATTTATGTTCACAATTATTGGCTTATTCAGGTACTCGATGTTTTGCGATCCGATCCAACTTGAGACAATGAGAGTTAATTTAATGTTGTTTTGAACTGCGTGCTTCCGAGCCGCGGCGAGAGATGGCGTTGGCTGCGGTGATGGGTTTCTTTTTGAATTTGACACAAAATTAGCAACATAGCTTAAGGTTTGAACTAAGTATAATATAATCTGTGGTTTGCTGTTTGTGTGGCTTTCCTTAGAAATGTTTTTGTACATTGCTTAGATATCAAACATATTCATTTTGTCAACCGAAATCTAGGCTTATAATGGTCGCGGCTGGCGGATATTTGTACTAAAATGTCGTAGGTACTTTTCCAATTGATGCCCTTAAATATACCATTGATAAAGGAATAAGTAATACAATTATCTCAAAAATACCTACTAGTGGCTGTAGAATTTGCGAGCCGGTGTTTTTTCAAAACATTTTATTTCGCATAACTGAATTGACTAAAAATCCTTTATGGTTATTTACCTCCTCCCAAATTTTCACGAGAATCGGTTGAAAAATGCGATCTATAGATGAAAACAGGCGGACATACGAAATAATTTATGCCCAAGTAGAAATGTAAAATTCGTTCGCTTTGCTCGCTCGTTTAACGAAAGAGTATTTTAGACCGTTGTAACTCGTTTTACCGACGATTGTACCATTTTTTTCAGGATCAGTAAACTTTTCAGGAATGTTATAACTTATAAAACAAACCTAACCTAATAGTTTCTACAGAATGACCTTTTAGGTGTAAGTACCTTAAAAGTTAAAGGTTTCTGAGTAACAGAAATTCGATGGAATCATTTACTGGGGAAATTCAATTGATATTCAGTCTACTTTTATCCTCCAAAAAAGATGTATCAGAACCATATACCGACTGCATGTTCGACACTGCGAAATGTTTTTAGAGAAAAGAAATTTCTCACACTTACTTCTATCTACATTTTAGAATTATGTCAGTTTGTAAAAAACAATGCAGATTTTTTTATGGAAAAAACAGCATCAAGAAAAAACTTAAGAACCCAATACAAATACGACATACTACTCCCAAGAGTGAATAATACGATGTATAAAAACAGTACTTTCATTTCCGCTATACGAATCTTCAACAAACTTCCTGTAGAAATTAAAATGTTGCATGGTAATAAATTTAAAACTTATTTGCGAAATTGGCTTATTGAAAGAGTATTTTACAATTTAAAGGATTTTTTTAATTATAAAAACCCAGTATCAAATCATTAATATATAATTTGTCAATTTAGTCGTAAGTTTATTATTGTATGCCTGTAACAGGTAACTGTTGATACTTTTAAATTTGTTCATCCTATATGTACACAGTTAAACAATAAATATTTTCTGATTCTGATTCTGATTCTGATGAAACGAAAATTTGGCGAAATCATGCATTCGGTGAAATAAGGGGACACCATTTTGGACACAGGGACCACGTTTAAAGTCACCATATAAAAAAAAAACCTATAGGTTATTTTTCTCATCATCATCATCAACATATCAGCCTAAAGACGTCCACTGCTGGACATAGGCCTCCCCCAAAGAGTGCCAATTTGACCGGTCCTCCTGCCAACGGACTCCTGCGAACTATTCGGGTTTTTTTTCTAATTACAAAATATTAATTTTACAAATACAAAGCGTTCATTAGGTTTTAGGTTAGTGTATCCAGCCTGCATCTAGGCATGCAATTGATTACGAAACTCGATATTAATAAACTATACATTTTATTTACTTACTGGAATCAAATAAGTACCTAAGTAACGTACCTATTTACTAAATACAAATGAGCCAGAAATATTTTTGTAACTATTTGACCCAACTAGCTAAGTAGTGTACCGACACGATATAACTTAAACATTTAAAATAATAACCAATTTGCCATCTATAGTTAATTACAAAACAGACAAACAGATAATATTTAGATTTGTTTATTTCAAGATAAGTTGCGATATAAATTTGCATAGGTACCATACAATGTAAAAATTATAAGAATGCTTATCACAATCGTCAATATTAAGAAATAAAAATAATAATGAAAATGCCAACACAGAATTCGGAAATGGAATAGTATCTTCGAAAACGGATTGCAATTTAACAACTAAGGTCTTCACAAAAATATTAAATAAAACAACTTTACGTCACACCTGGCCATAATGCGAGTTTTACTGCACGCTGCGCGTACGGTAAAACTCGCATTGTGGCCAGATGAAGACGTAAAATTGTGTACTTACCACGGGCGGTAATTCGTAAAGCCCAAGGTGGCATATTTTAGGCCCTCACCTTCGGTTCGGGCCACAAACACCTGCGATCTGTGCCATTCACGAATTCACCGCCCTAGGTACGTAATGTACTATTAAAATGGGGTTTATTCTAATAAAAGTAATCAGGTAAATAAGAAACAGTCTATAAATAAAAAGACAACTAACCTAATTATAAACTATAATAAAACTACACATTTAACAAATAAAACAACGGCTCCAGGTGTGTGCCCTGCGGCAAAGTGACCAGAAGGCTGGGGGCATTTGCCATTGGCAATACCGATCCGCAGCGCGAGATATGCGCCAGCAAACTGGACACCATCTTTCTTGTTTAAGCATCCCCATTCCCGCATCATCCCGGACCCGGGGAAGGCTCAGGGGTTAATTGGTACTTGCCCTTATGAGAGAATACCCACATACTCTGCGGCGTTAACCCTCACTGCCGTCAAGGGGGGGCATCATGGGATTGCTAGCATTCTATCACGATGCCCCCCAGCTGCCTCGTGAGCACCCTCACACCAAATGGAGGGAAGGGTTGTTCAACACCTGCCTCCACGAACCGCTTAGCCAGCTCCTTGTAAAAATCGTTTAGAATTGAAATGTTTGCTGTTGTTCTATACCCCAGTTTTGGATTAACGTGTCCTCGCCAGGAACAGCTTCCTATTTTGCGTAGTAGCGATGAATGTTAGAGGTCTGAACATCGGCTTCATGTCCAGCAAGGTTAACTTCACAATAGTCATCAGATGCTCATCGGCGATGGAGGTCAGTTTATTGCAGAATATATTCAAGGGTTGGGGAACACTGTGGAATGAAACAGAATTAAGAATACGTTCGGTGTCCTATGTTTTTATTAGATTTTTTTATTTTGGTGGTTATGTCTGTGAAGTCTTTCTCTGACGTTGAAGAGCTAAAAGCAACATCATGCGCCATTTGGTAACACAAAAATCTATCGATCAACGACTCTCCATAATGTTATAATAAAATAACAGTAGTACCAATTATAATGGAAAATTAAAAAGAAAGAACAGATCGAGACGTTCGTTTATGGATCAAACTAAAGAAAAAGTAGATTTAATGTTGTATTAGGACTATTAGGAGCTCAATGACAGTAGCAGACATAGAAATGCTTATCGCACATCAAATATCACATCAGCCTATTGCAGTCCACTGCTGGACATAGGCCTCCCCGGTCTTTCGGCAAATATAATGATGGTCATGCATGACTTTAGTTTACTCACTGATCGTTATGAAAGATGGCAGGTAGGTGAAGACATAGTACGTCTGGGTGGCTATCCGTGATGGGAACGGTGTGGTATGGGGCGGAATATCCTCTTCTGGACGCGTAATAGTGGTTGGACTGTAAAAATATACAATATAAAAATATCGTTACAATATTATATTGTCAAAATTGAAACTAGCGAAAGAGATCAATTATGCTAGGCTTGCCACATAAGCGTTTCTTGCTATTAAGCATTTTTACTGTTTGACTTAGCCTTGTTAATCGTTACTTAATTAATGGATGACTGTTATTGGCCTTCTTTTACGTAATTACTAATATGTATTAGTCGACCGAGCGAGCGAAGCGTCTATGCTTCAGCTTGGACGAAAAATAGTTTTTCCTCATGTCCGGATGTTTGGATTTCCCCCTGTCCTTGCCTAGAGCTCACATTTCTGAACCGGATCTCACGAAATTTTGTGAGTAAGTTCGGTAAGTATACAGATTTTTTTTGTCGAGTCAGTTTTTCGAAATATTGAAAAATGGCGGAGATATGGGTTGAAAATGTAAAAAATTACAAGAAAGGGGTCAGCGTTGACTACTGACTTTGTACAAATTTGATGTTCCGTCCACTGTATCTTGAACTCCGATTTCGATGCGCGAGGTCTACAGCTCACAGAGCCACTACGGCTGTTATTATCCTTAATACCAATAAATAAATAAATACATTAGAATAAACGTATCGTGGAAACTCTGCGCAATAGTAATTGACCACGTTATTCTTCGTAGTCGTCGTTTATGCGCAGAAGGGATTCTTTGCGTTCGCAATTATGCACAAAAGCAAATTGTTTACAACAACATCCACCGTAGAATTCAGATAGTTATAAATTTCCGAATGAGAAGAAACGCTTTTGTTTGCACAACAGCCTAGCATAATTATTTAAACAGATTGTGAATCGAAGATTCATTATATATTTATTAAAAGTTTATTGCCCAGTAACAAGTTACAATTACAGAAGGCGAACTTAATGCCATGAGGCATTCTCTACCAGTCAACCTTTAGGCCAAACAGAAAATGATCATAGCTGAAGCGGGGTATGAGAACAACACAGCAACAAAGTAAGCGGAAAAATTACTGGCATGTTATACTGATAATTCCAAAGAATATATGGATATATACCACTATATATTCATAATATAATTTAATATTACATAAATATCATATAATACAAATATAATAAATACAATATAATATAAAAACTACGGAGAGTCTTACCCCCTTATTCATAAAAGTCGCTAAAGAAAAATTTGCTTTGTGCCTTTCTTACGAACACAAATGTCAAAGTGACAGATAAGGACAAACGAATTTTAACGCTATTTTAGTTAAAACAGGCTTGAAGTACTTTTAAGAATACGGCCGTTAATCTCGAGATTTTCAAGTATGCCCTTATGCCCTAGAACAGCAGGTCGATCACGTAAGGCATTATACGCACGTTAGGTAGATCTAGATGTCAAATATATGGAAAAATGACAGTTGCACTGTCCTAACGAGCGTTCAAAACGTTACGTGATTATACCCTTCTGGTTTACTTACCTCATTGATATATAATTTAGGTTTATCCCGCAAAGTAGGGTTTCCGTTATCGATCCAGTGCCTTACAACGACTGTGTCCTCTATTTTGCAGCCGTCAGGTTTTAGCAGTACCACAGCTACACATCCGTAGTTGGTGAAGTCACGCTGTAAAACTAAAGTAATACACGTTTGTGAAATTTATGTAATTGACGCAAAGACATCTAAAGTAGACACAATGGGCCATCATGGCGAAGGACAGGGACGCAGTTATGCGTTCACGAATCGTCGACGATATGCAAGTGCGATAGAGATAGATATCATACACTAACCACAATATGACAAGACCGTATTATCACATATTTCTGACACCTCTCAGGACGTTCTTCGGATAGCCTGGAGAGGATTATTATGACGGGCAAAGTTGAGGGTCAGACGTCTCGGGGCAGACCTCCCGCTAGATGGAGCATATAAATCACTGCACCCTTGCAACTACATCTGCACGAGGCCATACATAAAGCGGGTTATTGGTGCATATGGAGAAGTTTGGTCATCAAGAATAGGCATGATGTCGCGATCCTTAGCATTGAGGGAACGACTGATGACGATGATCGTCAGTCATCATCTACCACTTCACACCACTTAGTTTTTGACTTTAATATAAGTCTGCACTTACATTCACTACATTTTTCGCCTACTTCATCGTCTGACAAATCCACATGTTGCTCTATTTCAAACCTGAAGTTAGCAAAGGCGTTGGCAACAGTAGCCATTTTGTCTGGGACATGGCGATCGTATCCTCTGGGGTAGCCTGCTGTTGTGTTTAGGAGCAGCATCGCGTTTTTTGTATATCTAGAAATGGAGATTATGTTATGAACACGAATTAAAGATATGGACGGAATAGGTACAATATGGCGACGAGCTGGTCAGCTCTAGTCTAGAATCTGATAGAAAGTGACTAAAAAGCAAAAGGTAGCTTCATCATACTTCGACATAGACGTCCCCCAAAGAGTATTCCCGTCTCCGCATGGATGGCCACGATGTATGCTATGTTGTCTTGGTGGCATTTGATGAGAAATCCATAGATCACACGAGAAAAGCAGAGGCAAATAACTTGGTGCGAAAATGTGGTAAATTGGCAATGTAGTGATGAAAATAAGGAACAAGATGCCAATTAGCGGAACCTGCAATAAGCTAACGTATGAACTGTAGCCCAGGTCCTCTCATCCTTTATATGTGGCCTGTACCCAGAAGCGGAACGTACAGTCAGCAAAGAAACGTGGCCCCGGAATACAATAATTGTAAGCTATGTTTCTTGTGCGAATTTTGCTTCGTAAATATACGCTTTTTATTTTTATTTTTTATTTTAATACAGACTTCAGGTCACGGTGACTATCTGCAACTTATATATCTTAATATGTCTTACATTTTCTAAATTACCCTCACTGACATTCGGATTGTTTCTCCAAACTAAGTTACTTACCCTTCCAGATTATAAGGGACGTTTGCTCTAGTAGTGATCCTCAAGGCTCCTGAATTCTCCATAGCAAATTCTTCTCCATATGGCCCCCCATCTTCTTCTTCGTCTGATTGTGTATCATCATAAGGCAAAGACCACTTGTCGTCAGAAAAAGGCAGTGCTAATTTGATCGCAGGAGACGGCTTGTTTAACACAGTATTGAAATGATCGTAGATGAGGTACAAAATTTTCAGAAAATACTCTTTGCCACCTTTACTGAATACACTATTCTGAAATGATAATATCTAGTGAATTTGTTAATTAGCCCAAATCCAAAGCTTGTTTTTGAACCTCTGACTTGACTTTTTTTATAACAGACACAACGGTGGCAAACAAGCAGACGGCCTACCAGATGACATCCGCGTAGCCAATTAACGCTCGCGACTCTAGAAGAGTAACCAGTACGGCTACCATGAGTTTGACATTGACATTTTTCGTTAACGAGAATCGAGTTTTCTATCTGTCCATCTCTATTGCACTTTGACAGAACGAGCGGGATGCACAGATAGAAAGCTCGATACTCGTTATCGTAAGCCGTCATTGTCAAACTCATGGTAAGCGTACAGAGCGTTGCACGTTGAGTAAGTATTCGTTTTGTCGACAAATATATACTTACAAAATCAGGTCTTGCAGTCAATACAGTACATCCTCGTGATTCCTAGCGACCTTACTCACCACCATTTTTTTTCTTTTTTTTTATTATTACTTAACAATGGGATAGAAAACTTAATTTATTACATTTCCCTGCAAAACTGTTTTAACATTTGGTCTGCAGGTATGAGTCTATAAAAACGATCTATCTAAATATTAATTTTTTTACACTATGATTTTAACTATGTACCTATATTATAAAACCAGGCAGTCTAAATGAATTTGCCCAGCCTCGGTCAGGCATACACGACAAGCACTAATACGGGACAACGAACGCAGGTCAATTTGTACGAAAATGTGATGGAAAAAAGTTTAACCGTTTTTGTTGCTTCTAAGTATACAGAAAGCGGGGACCCGTCTTTTTATTTTATTTAGAAAAGTACGTGCCTAAAGAGTGCGTACAATCATATCACTGGTATTAGTCAGTTGTTTTGCTGATTACTTACTGAAGTATCGTAGACGGTGATAACGGTGTGATAATAAATCCGATAGAGTCAGCATGCACGTATACATTATAATATTATGAATAGGAAAAGTGTGTGAGATTGTAACTTTTTAAGTTTGTATGTATTGTGTAATCCCGCGCAACCGCCAATCGGATTTCAAAAATTATTTCACCTGCGTGTAGAATGGACTATCTACCTTTCTAGCCATCCGGTTATATTCTGTTGCCTGCGTGCCTTGCAATACGCGAGCGAAGCCGCGCGGGCAACTAGTATTATGTAAGTCAACCAAACCATCTAGTGCAGACGAAAACAAATGATTACGGGAGAAAACGTGTCGCTTTTCATTCTAGAAAGAAACTATCCCAACTGCACGGCTATCACGAGACGGCGCGCGAGCTCTCTCGATTTTTCTCGCACTATCCGTCTCGCTCTTATTAGAAAACTTAGAACAAGAGTTATAGTAAGCGAAAAATCGAGAGTATGTCGCGGCCGTCTCATGATAGCCGTGCTGGTGTAAAATGAACCGAAAACTCAACCGATTCTCGTGAATTTTAAATAATTAATAATGATGTGTTTTGTTGAACAAGTGAAATTAAAAGATTTTTCAAAAAACCCAACTGCTTTTTTCAAATTGTATAGCCTATGTCACTCCACGATCAGGAGGAATCCAACGACACCTCATATGTCGAAATCCGTCAAACGGTTTAGGCTGCAGGGCGTGCCAAAGAATAAGGTCACATACGTTAATACATACATACATACGCTCGAAAAACATAATCCTTCGGCAGTCGGGTAAAAAGGATTAAGAATGGAGTCAAAAAATGACGAAAAAAGCTACGCAAGAGGTTAAATAATCACACAGTTGTGTGTCCAAAGTTTTAAGAGGTATGTTCTGTCCCCTTTCCGCAAAACTCCTTCATATGAAATGAATGTCATACGCTCGAGCATCTTGACCACAACAAGCAACATTAAAACGGTTGTAGCTTCTGAGATAGAATGGGATTTTCGTCACTAGGCATATTTTTTGCCTTCTTTCTTTTGAGGTAAAAATAATTTACGAGTCTGCACCTTCACTGTAATTATAGTTTTTTTTGTTGCTTCAGTTATACGTCATTTTTTATTAAAGACGGGCTCGAGAGTTCCACAGCTCACACAGCCAGTAGTAAATTTTATGTCCATATTTATTTCAATGTGGCCTTTAACTTGACTCTTCTTTCTAAGATGCTAATGTCTAATTTCGACAAATTCTGCAGACTTACTCAAAACTACTTGACACATCGGTACTATCGACAACACAGCTAACTGACCATCGGTGCACCTTAAGCGTATTGTAATAAGGTTCTATATAAACACAGGATAGTCAGTTAACAGTGTTGTTGTTTGTACTATTAATCGTTTTAAAGTGTTAGATAACGGAATGGCAAACAATTTATCGATGACAACAAGTAATGTCTAGGACAGTATTCGACATATACTACTTATATATAGCAATTAGATATTGTCGAGTGCATACTATTTATTAAATGTGTAAGTAACCTCAATTACATTAGCTGGTATGTGATTATGTCAAATTGCGCACATGATATTCAGATTATTGAATCAACTTTGACTGTGGAGTTTACGTCCAAATAAAAGACCGATACAGCAAAATCAGTTAATTGTGATTCTAATAATATGTGACATGTAATATTTATATAATATTATGAATAAATGAGTATGAGTATTATCGTAAACTCGCTTGTAACGATTACAGTAAATTGCATCAACACATGCAACCGAATTGCCCGTCATAAGCAATACCATTTCTCAGCAAGGTGCAAAATAGCAATACGGCAAAACGCAATTTGGCTCCAACTGCACTCGTCCCAGGGGAAACCCCGCTCAACACCTCTCCTAGAATCTATCAACGTCCCAAACCAAAATCCCGACGTATCTCCCATAAGCATAACATGTTTTTGACGTATCATTGCTTATCTGACTGCGGATCCTTGCCTCCCGCAGGATTTGAAATGGTTAACATTCAAATATGCGACCCGTTTCACGACTAATTTCAACGCCATCTATAGATGCTTGAGCGAGTGTAATTTCGTTCCATATTTGAATCGAACGCGCAATGAACGCCGCTTCATTTGTTACGAACGCGTATTCAAATCCTGTGATGTTCTCGTTATAACAGCTAACTTTTAAAGATCGTAAGCGTCTTCAGCGGTCCATACGAGTAAACACTTTGTTGGGTTGTGTTAGGGTTTTATTTTACTTGGGATGCAACTGCTTGTTTTAAATGGAAAAAATACTTGATAGTTTGAGAGACAGGTCCTATCAACCGGTGACAGCAACATATTGTGGCGACACGTTTTATTCGGTAGGTGATATCTGTTTAGACTACCTACTTTATAGAATTGTCAGTAGCAGATCGAATACATTTCTCTGTTGGAAACATTGACGGTTGCTTGTTGACAACATGGGGTGTGATGTAGTGTTCGAGTAACGAGAAAATTTGCATGGCGTTCTGGAATCGTGCGACAATCCTGGTGTCATAGATTACATCTTGGTTTGACAATTGGAGTATGAGGTACTTGTACGGCACCTGCTTTAGAAGGAAGTATAACATTGGAATACTACGTACTCGTCCATACAAAGAGAAAACGTTTTCCACTTCTAAATGTTTTCCAAAATCAATGACTTTTTAGTACGTTATTGACACAATGAAAGACTAGGTTTATAGGTTATCCATTTTTCAAAATTTGCAATAAATTCAAACTTATTATAATAAATTATACTTAAAGCGAAACCTATTAACCTACATATTATTATGCTGAAGCGATCGACATCAAAATCATTGTGATTTTTTAAGATTTAGTTAGTGGAAAACTTTTCCCCGAATGGAAATTTCATATAAAAAGTACCTATTGTCAGTTGCGAGCTGATAGCTATACTTCCCTCTTAAATGTATTAATCAGAGCTCTGCGAGATAGTGGAGCGGTGTGCGAGGAAAAAATCCATTAATAGGCAGAGATGCGTTAACGCAGTTATAGCAGTTCTATTGGTGGATTGATTCCACGCATACCGCTCCGTTGCCTCGCACAGCTCTGGTGGTTACTTATCCTAAGACCTGGGGCTCCGGCTGAAGCGTCTCATTCTATATCATCATCATATCAGCCGAAAGACGTCCACTGCTGGACATAGGCCTCCCCCAAAGAGTGCCAAAGTAACCGGTCCTGCGCCACCCGCATCCAGCGGACTCCCGCAACATTTACCAGGTCATCAGTCCACCTTGTGGGGAGCCTACCCTCGCCGCGCCATCATTCCATATAGTTTCAAAAAATATTTCACTAGTGATGAAGTATGGACACGGGCTATATTGTCGCCCGCGGCGTGGCTTGCGGTCTTTATATTACCCCGGTGGAGCCACGCAGGCAGCCAGTTGGTTCGGCGCGACAAGAACTCATCAGAATTAAATCAGAATGCGAAGTCTATGTCTCTCATCGACCCTCACGTGATTGGAGTCTATCTGGGCTATATTTGAATATCAACACTAACAATTAATCTGTCTAAGATTAGCACATTAATCATCCTTACTAATTAAACTAAAAAATACTAGAACATCGTTCCCACGCAAGCGGAGACGGGTGAAAAGCTAGTGTAATATATATGCATAAGCAATTACAAGGGAGGCGCCGTCCGTCCGTCAGGCAGCGCGCGCGCAGAATTGATGCGCTATAGGAGGATCTGAAGGCGATACCCACTGATATAGGACTAGCTTTGATACACGTCGCTCGGACAATCTTGATACTATAATTTAATTTATCTACATCCATATCATAACTACCCTAAAACGAAAAAAATCTTCAGAAACGATAATCAAATAGCCTATATTAAGACACCTGTATATGTGGTTGCATCTTAATGTTTACATTAAAATATCGATATCGATACCTTAATTACATTCAAATTTCGAACATCTTCTAACGTCAAGTTGCTTTTGATTTGTCACATAAAACGTGACGATGTGAACCGACGGATGAAATTTTATGTAGGTCAATTGAGACCGAAATAAACGTCTCTGAAGCATATTCCTCCTGGAAACACGGATGATGTGTGGTATGTATTATACGCCCGTCATTAACACTGTTGTTAGTACTGTCGTGTTGCATGTTCAAGGACATGGACATTCCAAACACCCGTTTGAAGACATTTATATCTTCCGTTCACGAGGAAACGATTTTCAATACTCTTCGGGAATGGGCAGTTAGGAAAAATGTCGTTAACATCTGAATCTAGATGAGCTAAAATTTTAATATTTATGATGTAAAAAAATGTAGTGAGCGAAGCTTGGGCCAAAATTCTTTCGTGTGTCCGGATGTCCAGATTCCCGGCGGCAACTACAGGTCGCATTTTCTCAACCGATTTTCCTGAATTATGTAGTTATTTTGCGCTTCTACAGCTAACATAGCCACTAGTTAATAAAGTTTTATATTGCTGTATTGTTTGAGATATGTAGCTGAGAAAAACAAGACCCAACTTTGGATTAAGTTTTTTCAATCGTGAAAATTTTAAGCAATCATATTTAGCGGTGGACGTATTTCGGGTGATATGATGATGATGATATTATATCCAAAAAGTTCATTTGTTTCCTGGTTTATGTATGTATGTATGTAAGCACTTTATTGTACATAATAACAGGTTAAAGAATATACATGTCACACAATAGATCAAAGTACAAAGGCGAACTTATCCCTATCAGGGATCTCTTCCAGCTAACCTTTGAGCAATTGAGAGGAAGGTAGGTAGAACGAGATAGGCAAACTTATACCGTGTACAAAAACACAGAGAAAATGAAAAAAAACCTAATAGGTATTAATTCTAGACAAATAAAAACATGCCAATACATATATAAAAATACAATATAAAATATACTACACACTATCATAAGTAATATATATCGCAAATATACAATAAATAAATAGATACTATATTCAACCAAAGTTTAGTCAGAGTACCTTGTAAAAATCTCATAATTTTCCAATTCAAACCCTTAATAAAGTATCGAGAAGTCTCGATCCCCCGGGACGTGCACTCGCATTACAACAAATCATTCAACCGGCCTGAAGTTCCATTCTTTTATTGATTTATTTCACATTATTATTAATTTTAAAAAACGTTATTTATTAATACGTTACCGCCCAATCTGATAAGTTATATTTATTACTTTTTTTTCCGCCGACGAGTTTTTGTAACGTCAGTCTTTGAATAAATCAGATCGATTTAAGTTAACTTAATAATATTAATCTGGTGATATTTTTTGATGGAGCAGGTGAAGAGCATAAGCGATGTTTCATATTTTCTTACACTCAGAGGGGTAATTATAATCTTTCACCTCTCCAAAGTCGGACAAATCGCTTGATTTGGGATATATAGACTACTTTCTGCCCGCGACTCCGTCCGCGTGGACCTTATTTATATCGTAGCTCCATACAAACGTTCACCCCCCCCATTTCACCCTCTTAGGGAATGATTTCCGAGAAAAAACTATCCCATGTCCTTCCTCGGGACTCGAACTATCTCTATACCAAATTCCATCTAAATCAGTTCAGCTGTTTAAGCGTGAAGAGGTAACAAACAGTCAGACAGACCGAAAAACAGATAGACAGACACATTTTCGCATTAATAATATTAGTATGGATCACCACTCCAAGCTCCATCCATGAAGCTCTAATCCAGCAACAATTTTGCACCAGATGGATGCTGTCCCATTGATCCTATATACAGGGTGTGGCCTGTAATAGCAGTCACATTTACTATTGTCCGCCACCGCAGGCCGCGCCAGTGTGTTGCAGGCCTAAATGGTATATGCAGATCGATCATGTAACACATTGTACGCGCGTTAGCTAGATCTAAATGTCAGTTTTTAGGGTTCCGTAGTCAACAAGGAACCCTTATAGTTTCGCCATGTCCGTCCGTCTGTCTGTCCGTCTTCGGCTTAGCTCAGTAACCATTACTACTAGAAAACTGGGATTCGGCATGGGTATATGAATCAATCACGCCGACAAAACAGTACAATACAATTTGAAATTTTTTTTATTTTGGGTACCTCCCCTACACCTAAAGCGGGGTTGTAATTTTTTTTCTCGTCAAACCCATGGTGTGGGGTATCGTTGGATAGCTTGTTCAAAAATATTATGGGTTTTTATTATATTTTTGTTTTTTTTTTCAAATAAGTAATTCGTTTGCGAGATATTGGGCTTTAAAGCCCTAATTTTAGTTCGAGTCATGTGTCCCCCCCGCTGTCGGCTAAATGGCTACTACTGGGGATGTGAAAAAATTTGTGATAGTAATACATATAATGAATTTAAAAGGAAAACTATCACGAACCATCTTAATGTGTAATTGAAAAAGCCAATTTTCGTACAAATTTGGCCGACGCAACCGCACCGCACGTCGATGTAACTAAGACAGACAGGCAACTACGGAACCCTACACTGCGCGTGGCCCGACACGCACTTGACTGGTTTTCATTATGGAAAAATTACAGTTAGATCTACCTAACGAGCGTTCAAAACGTTACATGATTGCCCCTATGGATATATCGACAGCTGTCATTACGACAAGTCAAATTCACCTTTGACCACTGTTTCACACAAATGACCAGCAGCAGGTCGATCACGTAACGCATTGTACGTACGTTAGATAGATGTAAATGTCAATTTTTATATGGAAAAATGACATTTGAACTGTCCTAGCGCGCGTTGGAGACGTTACGAGATTACACCTCTGGCCATTCTTCAAAACACACATACGTAATAATTTACATCCCACAAATGTTATTAGTTTTTTTCCACTACTAGCGTTTTTTTCCAAGATTAATACAGAATAAGAATTAGATAAATCACAGAGGGTTCACTTCGACGTCAATGCGGGGGATACACTCATCAAAATTCAAATAGGGCCGTCACCAACAGCTGTCGCGAGTGGGTTTGTTTAAGAACTACCTTCTTTTATTTATATAAGCTGTGCCTATGTATGAATTATGTCGGCATTCGGGTTGTGGTTTTACGAAGTGTATACCTTCTTTTGTTTTCACAATGGGGCTTCTAGAGCGGCTATAATTTTCCGGGAATGCGCGGCCGGCAACAATGGCCGATGCTAGAAAGAGACGCCTATAGTTGCTGGCCACACAATTCCGGAAAAGTATAGCCCGTCTAGAATCCCCTTTAGATATCATATCACCGTGTATAAAAATTGTGGTATGCCCGTATTGTAGGTAGTACTGGGGTGGTCACGTAACGTTTCGAAAGCACGTTAGGAAAAATCAACTGTCATTTTTCCACTAAAAGTGACATTTAGATCTACCTGCCCCCCAAGCACACTAGGTTTTATGTCCGACGTAAAGCATTCGTCTCTCTTGCACTCGCATATTTGCCAGAATGGGACGAATGCTTTATGTCCGACATAAAAATTAGCGTACTAGCCCCCCTGACGCGCATACAATGCGTTACGTGATCGACACATTTTTAAAATATTTCTACGAACAGTGACCCGCATATTTATTTTTAATTATATTCAGTTCACCAACATTTCAGTGGTCGCAAACTAGCGCTCTGCATAAGGTGGTCGATGACCGACGTCATGACCGTATTGTTTAAGTTTTCGATAGAATATACTAGCTTCCGCCCGCGACTTCGTCTGCGTGGACCCGGGATAAAAACTATCCTATATTTTAAGTCAGGCTATAAACTATCTTCGTGCAAAATTTCATCCAAATCAGTTAAGCCGCTTAAGCGTGATTGAGTAACAAACATCCAAACATCTAAACATCCAAACTTTCGCATTTATAATATTAGTAGGATATGATATAATCGCCTAGTGCCCATTGATATCAAAAATATATACTTGTGAAAATGTTAAGGTATTACAAAATAACATTAGTTCGAAATTCATTATGTCAATGAATGGACGGGTGACGCCTTATCATCGGCGTGTTATTAAAAAAAAAGTTTGGGTCACGTAAAGAGGCACAGAAGCACTTTCATAATAAACTTGCAAATCTCACCTGGTACGCATAAGACTAGACCTAAAGATAATCTGAAACTAGGACATGATTTTGACGCAAAATCAGCCTCACGTTTCAAAATATGCAAAACAGAATATCTCATTAAAAGCTTTATCCCACCCGCTACCTCAATTCAGATCAACATTAGCAATAACTCATATCCTTAGTCCTATCAAACAGCGGCCATCTCAAATTTATCGCTCGATAAAATCTCTAAGGGTACAAAACGAAGCGCGCACGATCCAGGCCTAATGATAATGTACCCCACCAACAATTAACTTCATCCGAGATGGGCAGTGCCTTGTCATTGTTGATTTGTGATTGATATTATATACAGCCTTAACCACATTTTTTAACCTGCAAACCAATTTCCACTTTAATTCTTCACAAAAGAGTTCCAATTGAATTGATAATAACAGCGTCAGCTAGCAACAGAATCAGCGTTCGAAATACAACTGCAACTTTTGAATTTAGAACTCAAATTCATTTGTTTCCAACGAACTTAAGCTAGATGAACAATTCCTATTAATTGCAATGTATACCGTCTGTGATAAGAATAGGGTGTGAATTAGATTGCAGGTAAAGGGTTTAGTAAGAAGGAACGTTGTAGACTATAATGGGCAGTAGATCATTTTTTTAGCAGTTGGTAGGTGAGCATTGGCTAGTCGGTTTTAATGAGGTATTGTATTAGTTATTGTTTATGAAAATGAGATAGCTATATGAAGGTATTTATTGTAATAATACTCGTAGGTATATCATAGCTTTTAGAAGTTGATTGACCAGTGTTGTTTTAGATAGGTATACCATTTAAAACCTAAGGTACTTTCATATTTTAATTATAATAATTTGCCGATTCCTATCAAACTCTAGGCAATCAATTAAACTTCCAATTATTCAAAAATACTAACTGTTCTTAATTTATGAGCCACAAAATTCTGTGAAGATTTAAGTTTTTGGTACAACCTTTATGGCACTCTTATCAACTACTCGTTGAGACGGTTCCAATGACCCACGATAGCTTTATCTTGTGTAGTTAAGAAGCTGCTATCGCCACTTTCTGTCTCCATCCCTCATCAGCACGGCTCTTTCGATTTTTCTCGCACTACCGGTCTCTCTCTACAAGAGGTATAGTGCGAGAAAAATCGAGAGTATGTCGTGGCCGTCCCATGATAGACGTGGTGATCAGTTCGATGACTCAGCGATATCACCGAATTTACAATATAAGTACCTATATTCACCAATTTTCAGCTCGCATATTACGAACAGCACACGTTGATTGAAAGCTTGTAAAAAGTTCTACATTGTATTGAAAATGGCAATAGACAAACATGGCAAACCTCGTTGATAACAGTTCGTTATCAAAACGACTATCTCATTCCTAAAGCGTAGTGGCTTTGAAAACAGAGAAGATCCTGTCTTTATAAAAACATTATATTAACTGATTCGACAAAAAAAAACTATCTAATGATGATCTATCTATTGGTGAGGTAGGGCACAGCGAAATGTTGGTGAGGTAGGCCACAGCGAAATGTCATCCCGCTCGAATGTGGAGCAGCCCAACTGGGGAAGACCTCCGCCTTGCAGGAGACCACAGCCATAATAACACTACTACTTGCTCTGTAGTAGTGTTGTGTTCCTGGAGGTGAGCAAGGTCGCCAGAGCTCCCGAGGATGCGTTGTGTTGAGAGCGAGGGAATTTGTTCCCTTAGTGTCAACACGGCGAATCCTCAAACATATCAAGGGTCGGCAACGCCCATGTTACTCCTTTGGAGTTGCATGCGTCTATAGGCTGCGGTGTCCGCTTACGCGGGCCGTACGCTTGTTTGCCACCAAAATTTCACGAGAATCGGTTGATGCGACCTGTAGAGTAGAACAGCAGGACAAACGGACATACGAAATAATTTCAACACAGAGAACTTCAGCAAAATGACAGTTGACATACACGCCAAACCTCGTTAAAAGTACGTTATCGATCCGACTATCTAATTTCTAAGTCGTGGAACACTTCACTAACAGTCAAACTGGATAAGGTCTACCAAGTCCCGTACTAAATCACTCTCTCCTATTTTTCAAATTTCCCTTTGATACCTCCTCTATTAATTTATGACCCTCTAAGCCGTCCCAGGAGTTATTTATTGTTCTCTTAATTACTAACTTTCGATGTATGTGAGTCTGTCTGTGCTGATGTGGGATTAGGTGTGGGAGATTTATGGACGGCTTTTGTTTATGTAGTTTCTTTGTTGAGAGGACGTTGCCGAAGTGTTGCCTATTGTGTAATGGACGGACACCGTAAATTGCGTAACATTTTCATCGAAGATAGACCAAGAATTATATTGAAAATAACCGTTACAGGTAACGTTATTTAAGGGGCTCCCATACGCCAATGACCTTTGATTTGAATCCCTTAGTTTTCTAATGTTTTTTGTAGCTTATTATATTAACAACGGCTTTAAGCAATATAGTATCCCATATTTACTTCAAAGTTCATTGTTTCCGAGATATTTGGCATCAAAGTTGAACAATTTTAGGCCATAAAACTGGTCTTCTGGCCATAACTTTTGTGTTAATTAGTTTAACATGAAAACCCTAGACTAATTTTTAGAGACGTCACAGACGAACCCAAATATGTAGATTTCGTATATGTTAGATCTTTCACGTCAATAGAGATACGAAATAAGTGTTTTTTTAGACAATGTTTAAAAAAAATCATACAAAATTAAGTATTCATTTGTTTCAAAGTCCGGTAGACGAAAATGCAGATAAAAGAACCGAAATGAAGAACCTTTGATTTATAATTCTATCTGTAGTGCAAAAGTAGGAGATACGATTCAAAACTTGTCAAAAATCGATGAAAACCTCGGGAAGCCCCTTAAGTTATCTTTAAATATTCAGGTATCCGCTGGATGCGGGTGGCGCAGGACCGGTCATTGTGGCACTCTTTGGGGGAGGCCTATTTCCAGCAGTCTTTCGGCTGATATGATGATGATGATTTTAGGTATTGACAAACTAAGAGTATTATGATTGTGCATTATTTACAATCTTTACGTTAGGCCTGCCATAAAGTGGTGATTACCGCCCGGTACGCATGCGGAAAATACTACTGGCCAGAGGGAGATGCAAAGTCGTATAATCTCCGCGTTAGCATTTTTATCGCCGTTGCCAGCTCGTGCGTCATATTCTAAGTTATTCTTTGTCTTCCGCTCTTAAAGATCTGTGATTCCTTAAATGGATTATTCTTCCCCAACGTGCAACGTATTTATGTGCGAGAGGCTTGTGACCTAAGATTTATTTACAAAGCCATTTTAACCAGTTTTTGCAGAGAAACAAATGTTTGCATGTGAGCAACTCCAATTAAGAGTCCGCAGTAAGCTCGGCCGAATTTAACCTTCCCATACAAACGGAGTTTCGTTCTCATTTTAAAACCGTGTTGGATTGTGACGAAACTTTGCATATACAATGACATGAGGTATGTCTATGTCTGTAATTAGTTTATATGGTTCCAGTTTATAAAACAAACGAAATACAGCAAAAACAAGTTTTGTATGAAACTTAAATTCGCTGATTTTTTTCTATGGTATTTGAAGCTACATAAACTAATTACAGACCTGGATATACCTCATGTCATTGTGCATGCAAAGTTTCGTAACAATCCTACACATAGTTTTAAAATAAGAGCGTAACTACGTTTGTATGGAGAATCGAGCTTACTGCGGACTCTTAAAGAACATATATAGCCAAAAATTTGAGTTAAAGAGTTAAAGTTAAAGAGCTAAAGCCAGACCTCGCTGGCGGCAGCCGAAACTCTTCATACTTATTGACATATAAATATGACGTCACACTTTGCAATTTGTACTAATCGTTGTATGGAAAATTAAGTTAATTGCTGTTTCGGTCACGAAATACTGCGTTTAGGTTCATACGAGGAAGAGGCCAAGTAGTTATCATACAAATTTGATTCTATAAAAGCGTAAGGATTCTATTAGTATCTTTAAATTTACTCTTAGACAGTTAAAAAATGCATATTTTTCTAAACTTTCAAGGTCCATATCTTTTCATGATATTAAGTATATTTTGTAATTTATACCTGATAACAATAATTTGATGGTTTACTATCCATTTAGCAACACTACGTTATCAATTTTAACATGAGGCAACTACCCTTTTTCTTCAACAAACTTCGCACACTACCACATTTCTGTAGCTTACTGATGTCGTCCAGATTTCCTGACTTGTTGGACTCTCGGTATACTATCATTAGTGCGTTCGTACACCGTACTGCCTCGCTTCCGAGCATCCCGCGCCAATCTGGACGCACTCATTTAAATGTGCGCGCGCAGTAAATGATTCTACTGGCTTGATTGACGCTGGGCATGCAGCATGCATCTAGCCCAGGACCGATCAGCTTGGAAAGTGATGGTGAGAGCGCCCACAGCAGTCACGTCTCTCAGCCATGAGGATACGACAAGGAAGAAGAAGATTGACGTTTGACAATGATCGCTGACAGAATACTGGTACCGTACCGATTCCACGCCGAATGCGAAAGTGGCTTTATACAATTATTCTTATACGGAATCAGATACAGTTATGAACAAATTAAAATTAAAATCGTTTGAGCCCAAAAATTACCAAAGGCAAACACTATCAAAATTATGTCTTTAATTATCTGTTTACAGTATGTTCTGATGCGACATTATCAACAGCATTTATACAATAGGTATTAAGCAGAGCTCCCGCTAAAGACTTTTCCATTCCTTTTCCTCTGATCACATTAAAATGTACTCAATACTTGACTATCAAAGTATGATTAACCCAAAATCAGTGAGTGGCTCACGTAATGCCAACAAAAACACAGAATAAAACCGGCCACTGGTCAAATGTTACTAACTTTGTCGAGCAAAGATGTTACGTTTAATCTGTGTAAGAATCACAGTTGGCGCAAGCAAATATAACCTTGTATTTGCAAATATACATTTGATCCAAATCGTCGCATTTTATTGTGTATTTACAGACATTGGGTACATTATTTGATAAGATGTAATGCAATAAAATAACATATTACACCGCGAATGTTTCTTTTAACGACTTTTAAATTGACGCTCGGGCCGAGATTGTTTCGTTCGAACTTTTGACACTTCAAATTTGACCTGATAAAGCTTGTGTCCATCGTCATACGGAAGGAAAAAAAAATCTTCAGTTTTAAGTTGGATTCTACCAAATAGGAATAAGTCTTTGACCAGTGTATGTTGCCAGTGATGACGTATGGCACGGAAACGTGGTCGCTTACTATGGGCCTCATAAGAAGGCTCAAAGTCACCCAAAGGGCAATGGAGAGGGCTATGTTGGGAGTTTCTCTGCGCGATCTCATCAGAAATGAGGCTATCCGCAGCAGAACTAAGGTAACCGATATAGCCCTCCGAATCGCTAAACTTAAGTGGCAGTTGAACCGATGTTCTACGTGCAATGTGCCCCGCCCACTGCCATCGGGCCATTGGGGCGGAAAGGTTCTCGAGTGGCGACCACGTACCGGCGCGTAAGGCGCAGTGTGGGTAGGCCCCCCACAAGGTGGACTGATGACCTGGTAAAGGTCGCGGGAGTCCGCTGGATGCGGGTGGCGGTGGTCATTGTGGCACTCTTTGGGGGAGGCCTATGTCCAGCAGTGGACGTCTTTCGGCTGATATGATGATGATGATGATGATGAAATAGGAATAATGACATACTGAGAGTAAACAGAAATTTGATAACTAAAAACCCAAATCATTGGCATCCCGCTCTACCGTGTAACACCTGCTTTCTTGCCAAGTTTGGGTCGTTACGTATACGCTTCATGACGCGAAAAGTGTCACCGTCAACCGTCATCAGTTAAACTATCATGTCGTGGGTGCGTGAAAACCGAGTTCAGCCGAATCGGCAAGTGAGACAGGCCTGGCCACGGCCTCGGTATTCTGTAACTTGTTTTAAGCTCACCTCAACGCTCGCCTATAAATATATCTAGACGCCGCGATTCGTAGTTTAGTTATGGTGGTAGTAGTAGTCTAGGTAGAGGTCTAGTTTCTTTACGCTTGACGGGTGGGGTGAGGTAAGGTGAGGTCCATAAATAAAAACTATTTTGCGCCGTAAGACCTCATGTCATCATTTGTCGATTGGTGCTGGGTTCCAATCTCAGAAAGGGCAAATACTTATTTGCGTGAGAGTACCAACATTTGGCTCTGAGTCACGGATGTCTTCTTTATACTCAAGTACCTACTAGCTTGCCTGCTAGGTTGCGGGAGTCCGCTGGATGCGGGTGTCGCAGTACCGGTCACTTTGGCAATCTTTGGGGGAGGCCTATGTCCAGCAGTGGACGTCTTTCGGCTGATATGATGATGATGATGACCTACTAGCTTCTGCCCGCGACTCCGTCCGCGTGGAACTCGTTTATATCGTAGCTCCATACAAGCTTTCACCCCCATTTCATCCCTTAAGGGGCTGAATTCCGGTATAAATACTATTATATGTCCGCGGGACTCAAACTATCTCTATCCCCATCTAAATCGGTTCAGCCGTATAAGCGTGAAGAGGTAGGTAACATACAGACAGAGAGACAGACACACTTTCACGTAACTTATACTTATTAATAAGTAGGTATGGATTAGTATGGTATATCCTCGTCTAGCACCACTAACATGAACCTTATTGATCTCGCTGTGGGGGCCTTGATTTGTATAAGATTGTCCCTTAGTTTTAATCGACTTCAAAAAAGGAGGAGGTTCTCAATTCGGTCGTTTTTTTAATCATTATTATTTTTAATGTTAGTTACCTCAGAACTCCGTTCCGATTCGTAAATATTTTTTTTTGTATATGCTTCCAGATTAGTCACATTCTCTTCAAAAATCCAATTGGGTGATGGGATCCATGAGGAATCGAGGGAACTCCTCAAATTTATTCGAGACGACCGCTTTAGCCTTGTTGGTAGTGACCCTGCCTACGAAGCAAGAGGTCCTGGGTTCGAATCCCGGTAAGGGCATTTATTTGTGTGATGAGCACGAATATTTGTTCCTGAGTCATGGATGTTTTCTATGTATTTAAGTATTTATTTATCTATATAAGTATGTTTATCGTCGTCTAGTACCCATAGTACAAGCTTTGCTTAATTTGGGACTAGGTCGATTTGTGTAAGATTGTCCCCTAATATTTATTTATTTATTTGCATTTTGGTATTTTCTATAACAACTCATGTATTTACACCGGAAAAATCACAAATGTGGTAAAGTGGAACTGATGATCAAGACCACAGATGATTCCTGGAATTCCCCAATGATTTACTTATTTATATAAAAGTACCTACGTCACTGATTCTGATATGATTCCGTTGAAATTGCAACTAATGCAGTGCCAAAGGTCTCAGAATCACCTTTCTTGATGAATCGACGGAATCCTCAAATATTATCGGCCCACGAACAGCGATTTGGTTTTTTCCGTAACAATCAATGTTCACGTGGTAATTTGGAAAGGAAATGTGGAAGTGTTCATGTGGTTTGGCAGAGTACTGAATTGAAGTCGGTTAAAACTTTCTTTTTAAAGTAAAATATTTTTCAACGAGTGCCATTGAAGACGTGTAAAACAACGGGCACGCGCAACTCCCGCGCAGCGTCGGGCGTCGACGCGTAATCGGCGCATCGCGTGAAAGGCATCAAATTTTGTAATTTTTAATGCTACCTTAACCTGAACGCAGTAAACAGAGCAGCGACAGTACTTAGACAAATGTATTTATTATGTAGACAAATGTAAATGTGTTTTTTGTGTAGACAAATGGATTTCTCAGCTATAATCACAAACTTCAAAAGTCGAAGTTCGGGTATTTCCATCTCTATCGCACTCACAATACTCGAGTGACAGGGATGCATGTCTACAAACTTCGAGTTTCGTTTTTCCTGGTAGCGCCGATGAACTAGCGATTTATGCACGATGGCATGGCAACCATGTGGTTTTGTCTAAATGTACATAAGTCCGTAATGCAGTTGTTGTGTATATCTTCGTAATCCCCAGAACTACTCATAAGATTTACAATACTTTACTAGTATATAGAAAGGAAGTTCAGGATAGACATAGGCATTAGAACTAAGAGGTGTGAATTAATTTAAACGATTGACTTGACACGTGCTTCGAACGAATACAATATAAATTGTATTAAAAAACAAATCAGTTAAAATACACGTTAAAGATAAATGCATGATAAGCATTAAACGTACAAACAACGGAAAACAAACTGAAAAAAAAAACTTTTTTTTTTCATAAAAAGGGTAGTTAATCGACTGATACCTTGTTTATCAATATTGCGTTCTTTGCACTCATACACCAACTGGACACGGTGAGGTAAAAAGGGGCTTGGTAGAATTCAAGTTATACTCATATGGAATCCAACTTATATCATTATTGTCATACGGTCCTTATCTTCCCACTATAAACTAAGTGAGAGGTCGATTTTCCGTTTACCTCTCCATGTACTTATTCCTGTACATTATAGTTATGCCGTCGGTTATGATACCCCGTATCACACGCATGCGCACTAATGCGGTTCGGCGTTTACTAGATATAATATATTTTCGCCATATTTGTTTCTTTAGGTGGTTACCTAAACTCTACATACGTGGCAATTTATCGCTACAATAAATAAAAACTCAACGCTGTGGTGGATGGTCTGCGTGAGAGAAGATATCTTATCTCACGCAGACCATCCGACACGTGAACATTGATTTGAATAGGAAGAATATGTGAGAGATGAGATGATGGGCAATAGAGAGGTCATCATCCTTATATAGCGATATTCCTGGTGGTATACTAAAGGAGCCTGAAGTTCGCTTTGGCACCAAATTCCGAGATTTTGCGTAGAAGCTGGTTTGAAGAAAGCGATTGAAAACGAAAAACTAGACGTAGGCCGCTTTGACCCAAACCTTGTAGATTAGACCGGTTTCCTCACGAAGACTTTCTACTTTTGTACATAAGTTTTTTTGAAAAGCCCATATGGTAGGTACGAGTCGGGGTTCAAACCCGCTATATCCAGATTGTTAGTAACGTGCTCCACTCGGCTACAGTGGCTCCGATTATATTGTTGTCATACTGTCCTTATCTACCCACTATAAACTAAGTGAGAGGTCGGCTCCGTTTTCCTCTGCATCTACTTATTCCCCTACATTATACTTATGCCGTCGGTTATGATATCGCGTATCACACGCATGCGCACTAATGCGGTTCGGCTTTTACGATAAACTTTATGTTAAATTAGTTGAATTTGGTTAGGTTATGAGAGCGACAAGTTTTGTGGTGGCAAAAATATTTTCGCCAAGTATCGTTCGTTTGGGTCGTACCTACTCTCGTGGATGTCACAACAATGTGTGCGAACGCTTTATATAGAATCTCACTTCTATTTAGAAAGGTACGCAAATTAATTTCTTATTAGATATTAAATAAATTAAGAAAAATAATAATTTATTGAAAACATTCATTACATTCGTATAATTGCATTCTAATAGTGACATCCATGGCTGTAACATTGCACAAAAATGGCTCAGTGTTATGGCGGGGTCCCACAGCCCGTGTTATCACAGGCCAGGCCGGATCGTGCCACGCCTGTGGATGCCTGTGCTGTGCCCGTGCCCGAGCCGGGGTCCCATGGCCCGCCCTCCCACTGGTCAGATTGCGCCAGGCAACCAACAGGCCATAGGAACCGTCGCGTGTGGCTGTGGGACCCCGGCTGCGACCAGCGCCGTCGCGTCGCGCCGCGTCGCGCCTTTGAACTTACCGACTCCCGTTATTTACGACAGGCGACGACAGGCCACCGCAGAGCTATAACCACGAACTTCGAAAGTCGGTATTTCCATCTCTATCGCGCTTACAATACTCGAGTGACAGGGATGCATATATACGAACGAGTTTCGATTTTCGTGGTAGCGTCCCAGGTCTCATCGGATACGACGGTTCCCATGGCCTGTCGGTCTGGCCTGGCGCGGTCTGACGTGTGAGAGATCAGGCTGTGGGACCCCGGCATTACCAGAACTACGTTAAAGGAGCGAGTGTAAATGACGACCCAAATATATACTTTACTATTTAGTAATATGGCTAAAATATTATTTTACCACCACAAAACTTCTCGCTCCCATGGTATGAATGTCATGAATGTCAAGACTGTAGCGTTAAAAGATAGGAGGCGGCTCCTATGTTGGATATCCAAACGAAGTTCAACGGTGGAACATCAGCGTCTACTACTACTCGCCACATCCATTAGTCGCCAAGACAAATGGCGTGCTAGTGAATGTCGAAGCAACACTCACGACGACGACCAAGTGACAGCTATGTGGCACTCCCGTGAATGTAGTCAACATATTACGTCCATCTATTTCGATGGTCTCTTGGGGGACAACGTTATTCGCGTCCGCAGGAGCTACCTACCACAACCCTGCATGTGTCGCCTGGGTGGTGCTAAAGAGTGTCAAAACTTTAAAGGCGAAATAAAGTATGCCATACGATTAAACAAATGGTCTCTATCGTTTGACAAAAAAAGTTTGATAAAAAAACTTACTTAGTTCGTAGTTTCGTGGAAAGAAAAATAATTCTTCACACGTAACTGGGCTGTTATTCGCTAAGCGTTAATGCGGCTCACCCCGCCGTTCACCCGTCACGAAAGTAGACCTCTACCTACGCTTGGTTACTACGCATCACGGTGTCAAGATATATTTGTGGGTGAGCGTTGAGGTGAGCTTAAAACAAGTTACAGAATAGGGAGGCTGGTTACGTCGCGTTGGTTTCGTACGCGGCCGAAGGGATCCATCCATTGGCGCCGAGACAAGTTGTGCGGCACGGCGCTTAGGTGAATGTCCATCCTTACAGAACATGGACAAAGTCAAAGTCAAAAAAAAAAATTGCAAGTCACATTACAGTTAAAGACATGAAATTACGAATAGGTTTAACCTGGAGGGAGCTTCAGACTCGGCGATCGACTGCCGACGTCGCGGATTCGCCAGCCGTTGAGGACTGTCAAGGAAATATTGGCCTAAAGAGTGCCAAAGTGACCGGTCCTGCGCAGACTCCCGCAACCTTTACCAGGTTATCAGCCCACCTTGTGTGTCGTCTACCCACGCTGCCGCCTTCCTGTGCGCCCACATGTGACACCCTGCAAGGGTGCAGTAACATGGTTAGGAGGGCCAATTTATAACACAACATATTTTTTACTTATACTACTATCTTTATAAAAAACTACTAGCTATACATATAACTATCAATACAGCTTTATTATTATTATAAAGGTTTAACAAAATTGTACGGAGAAAAAATAAAATAAAAAATGAAGAACAATCAAACTTACAGTACGATTACTGTTAGTTAACCACTGACAGATAGTTTGCCTTCATTTAATTTTCAACTTTAATTTCATACAGATAAAGCAATTTTCAGAATACTGTTGTCCACGTCTACCGATTTAGAAATAACTATTTAATTTGTATGAGGTTAAAGTTGATTATTAAATGAAGGCAAACTATCGGGTCCATATTGGGTTCGCTAAAGTTTTGCGTCCGAAGATGATGTTCCTAAGTAATTGTACTACTAATGATCACTGTTCCTAAAAATTTGTTTGCTAAAGTTTGAGTTCCTACAATTTATTTTACTATTAACGTAATCCATAACATTATGTTACTTCAAAATGAGCATCTTTTACTTGAAACACTTTTCTCTAAAGAAGTTTTTTCCGCTCTTTTAAAAAAAAACCACCAAGACGGCAGCGGGAGCAGAGCTCCTGCAGCCGTCTTCTAACCTATCCGCCATCCGAATCGGTTTTGCCACGATAAGTACGCGCTAACGAATTTTCTAAGCCCAGAGGGGTCTGGGTTTTAACCTAATCAATTTTATGAATAAAAACAAATCTGCATAAAAAAAATATGATGATGAGTAATAGTGTAAAAGATGGTTATGTTGCAAAAAGATAGGAAAACAAATATTATTATGATAAATGTTTATTGAAACGGACATTATGAAGTTGAATTATTAGGAATTCAGAACGTTAGGAACAGAGTAGTTAGGAGTAGTGATAATTAGGATGTAAATTTTTAGGAACAACATTTTCGGACTTCCGATAATCGAAATTAAAAAAATTGTTCAACTTTGGCGCACCCCAAACTATCTGTCAGTAATAAAATAAAATAAAAATAAAAAAGCCTTTATTTCTACTACCATTAATAATTACACTAATACTATAAACTATTATACTTAAAAAATACTCTAGGTAGAAGTCGCCTCTGCGGCGTAGGCCTCCCCCATTTCCTTCCAATTTTGCCTTTCTCTGGCCTTCCGCATCCAGTCTGAGCCGATCCGTTGGCAGAAAATATCGCACCACCTTTTCCTTTGCCGTCCACGTTTCCTCTTTTCGCCTCTCGGTATCCACTCGGTTACTCTCTTCGTCCACCTGCTTTGTTCCATTCTACAGATATGTCCTGCCCAGTTCCATTTGCATGACCTTACCCGATATACAATATCATTTAGTTTTGTTGTTTTTCTAATGGTTGTATTGCTTATTTTGTCAGAAATTTTAATGCCCAGCATACTTCGCTCCATTTTCCGCTGGCAAATTGCCAATGCTTCTTCTTCTTTCCTCTTGAGGGCCCAAGTTTGGCAACCGTAGTTGATGCACGGAAGGATGGCTACTTCAAAGAGCTTACTTTTAATGCTTATATTTATCTCTTTGTTTTTCATGATCTCCTTATAGCTCCAGTACTTTTTCCATCCTAGGGCTATCCTTCGCATTACCTCCTTTCCGGTGTAGTCATCAAAAGAGACCGACTGCCCCAAGTATAGGTATTTGTCGACGTATTCTAGCTTTCCGCCCTGTATGATTATGTCGTGGGGAAGTCCGTTGGTCATAATTTGTGTTTTAGAGGTATTCATGTGTAGTCCTACTTTTTGGCTCTCTTTAGTTAGGTCGTTTAACATTTCCTCTAGGTCATATGCATAGTGGGAAAATATTACAATATCATCCGCAAAGCGTAGGTGGCTTAGGTATTCGCCATCCATTTTAACTCCTTTCTCTTCCCAATTTAATTTTCGAAATATAGATTCCAATACTGCTGCAAATATTTTAGGTGAGAGTGAGAGTCCCGTTGAGAAAGGAGTCCGGCAAGGTGACCACCTTGCCGGACTCCTTTCTCAACGGGAAATTCTTCTCCCTCTCTTTCTAGTCTTATTTTTGCCCGGCTTTTTGAGTACAAATCAGATAGCAAGCGAACATACGCTGAGTCAACGTACTGTTGTAGGAGTGATTTCCATATAGAGCTGTGGTAGAGTGAGTCAAAAGCCTTTTTGAAATCTATAAAGCACATATATACTATCAACCCGTACTCATTCGCCTTCTCTATTATTTGTGTCACTACTTGGATGTGATCTATTGTGCTAAAGTTTTTACGGAATCCAGCTTGCTCGCGTGGTTGGTTCATATCCAAAGCGTTTGTAACTCTATATAAAATTATTTTCGAGAATACCCCAAATAATTCTACTGTACTAAATCGTTAAAAAATCTATTAAGGGCTCGTCCAGAAATCATGTGATCATATTTGGCCTTCTTTTGACCCCCTCCCCTCCCACTTTGGTGATATTAGGTGATTATAACGCTACCCCCCAACGTGTATTTTGTACTACGGACTAAGTATGAATGAAATTAATCAATTAAAAAAAATGGTTTTAATTTAAGCCGTCCTACGCTACGTCATGTCCTCGGTTCACGGGTTTTCGCAAATGTTTTGGATGGTGACAAGGACCTATGATATGCAGGACAGGCTTTACGTGATGCCACAACGAGGGACGGAAAGGCGCCTATGTACCTAAATTAGAACTGGTTTTAAAATGGCTAATGACTTGCCATAAACAACCTAACTTCATTTGGACGGGTAATGATTTATACTAAACTAGCTTCCGCCCGCGACTGCGTCTGCGTGGATTCGAGATAAAAACTATCCTATATTTTAATCCAGGCTATAAACTATCTTCGTGCAAAATTTCATTCAAATCGGTTCAGCCGTTTAAGCGTGATTGAGTAACAAACATCTAAACTTTCGTATTTATAATATTAGTAAGATCAGTTGTTGTGGCAAATAAAAAAAAGTGGAACTATGACAAGGACAATTAATGATATTTCCCTTTCTGTCACACTTATCGAGATTTGTATGCTACCAGCTCGCTCGCACGTGGTATTATTATTACCATAGCTTGTCCTGAGTATAATTATATAAATCCATGGATGACTGGATGGTGATGATGGGACAGGCGTCGGAGGGTGATGAGTTCACCATCACCATCTTTAACATCTTCTTCGTTTTGCCACTGCACCATCGAAAAATTATTGAGTAAAAAAATTACACACGTGATATCTTCTTACCCCTCCCATCGCGGCCCCATAGTGATAATTTGTGATATTTGTCTGACCCCCACCCCCCAATTAACGATCACATGATTTCTGGACGAGCCCTAAACTATAGGAACACTGTCAATGAGACAAAAATCAGTAAGTAGTAGGTTAGTAGGTTCACAGAACTGTATAGTATTTTGCCACGGAGTTAAGAACACTCAAGCTGGACTGATAATTACGCGTATCAGGTTTTATTAGAAGCATTATACGGACGTGATATTACGTCCATCTCATATTCCCATCACCGGGTTTCTAAATTGCAATTTACGCGACATGGGCCGTAAAAAGCCGTCAATTCTTAGCGTTTTATGTGAGCCAATATTCATAAACACATCAAGCGATTTGTCGTTAAATTAATCTGGGGTTTTGATTATTATTTGAGGGCTTAGGTCCTTGTGTAAGGTCGGATAATTTTTAAGCTTAAACTAATAATAAGGTAAACTTCACAGTGCCCGACCCTGGCCTAATACCAATGTTACGTCAAACACAACACAATAGTAGGCGTCAAATATTAGGCATTAAGGTGTTGAGGATTGGGACGCTTACCTTATTTCTCAATATTTTTTTCGGTTTCCGATTTCTCATTAAACAAAACGAATGATTTAAGCACTGGAAAGAGCTTGAGACTTCGGGATGTATTTAATAAATAAGTAATATACGCGATAACACGCATATAGCACGTAGAACCGATGGCCGTTGGGGCGGAAAGGTTCTCGAGTGGCGACCACGTACTGTACGTAGGTGGACTGATGATCTGGTAAAGGTCGCGGGAGACCGCTGGATGCGGATGGCGCAGGACCGGTCACTTTGGCACTCTTTGGGGGAGGCTTATGTCCAGCAGTGGACGTCTTTCAACTTTACAATCAGAAAATCGTTTTATTTTATATTAGGTAGAATTGCACAGAACGTAGGCAACGCCGTGGCACATATTATAGCCTATCTGTAACCACCCAGGAAGTCCATTGTACACGGAGGTGAAAGAATAATTTCATATTTACCGTTAGCTTTTCGGTGAAGGAAAAACATCGTGAAGTAACCTGCATACGTCATTATCATCCCCCAAGCGTTATTCCCGATTGTGCCCCTAAAGGATCCCGGGGTCCGCTTTGACACCTAAGTCCTAATCCCAAGATTTGGCATAGGCACTAGTTTTATGCGACTGCCATCTGACCTTCCAACCCAGAAGGAAAACTAGACCTGAGACACCTGCATACATCTGCGAATAAATTCAAAGGTGTATATGAAGTCCCCAACCCGCACTGGGCCAGCGCGGGGACTACTGCCCTACTGTGTCCAGCAGTGGGACGTTTAAGGACTGATTTATTATTACATACTTTCCTCTTTTCTATCTAACTCTATACACGGTGTTCCTGAGAATTTCCGTTAACTTTGGCATATTGCAGAGTACATTCACAGAAACAAATAAGCATAATTATTACATGAAAAAAAATTTTTTTTTTACTAAATAATTGAATGGCATTAACAGTGGTTAAAGCTGAAAATCTGATTAAATTAAAATATTGAATATCTTGATAACAGTAAGAGTTAAGATACTACTGTCTTGGAGAAATTAACTTTGTTTGATCTAACCTATGCCCTTTGCAATTAACGGAAATTGAAAAAAAAACGTAGTATAGAAAATCCTATCCTACTAATATTATAAATACGAAAGTTTGGATATTTAGATGTTTGGATCTTATATGTTTGGATGTTTGTTACTCAATCACGCTTAAACGGCTTAACCGATTTGGATGAAATTTAGGACAAAGATAGTTTATAGCCTGGATTAAAATAAAGGATTGTTTTTATTCCGGGTCCACGCAGACGAACTCGCGGGCGGAAGCTAGTATTTACTCGCAATATATAAAACAAATCGTGTTGCCGCCAATTATAACTCAAGAACTGCTGGTTTGATTTTATGATGTTTGATTTGTTGGATTTGTCTTCTTTGCTCCTTATAGCAGAATTCCATTATTTAAACATGGAAAAATGTACGAAACGTATTTTAATTTCTCATACATTTTGAAGGCGGTACGAATTTCGCGGGGTCAGCTGGGTCATACACAGATTTAGGTTCTCGTATTTCTTGTGGACATTATCAAAGTTAAGGTCTACGAAGCCTTATTGACCACAGGAGAGACGATGCACTGTGTTTACCCAAACACAGTGTATAAAACAAAATTTGTCTCTCCTGTGGTCAATAATTAATAGCTCACGTGCATATAAATAATGTTTTTTATCGAATAGTAACATATTCAATTCAATTCAATTCATTTATTAAGTCAGATAACAAGATCCATTATTTGTTAGTATTATCCTTAAAAAGACTATGTTAGTACTTAGAATATCAAATGAATAAATAAAAAGTAAAAAAAAAGAACATTAGACACTTGGCTTCATTGAGTACGGCGCATGTAACCGACTACAATGAAGCAAGTAAGGGCAGTCCAATCTGTCCCCTATCATCCTTAAGATGGTGTTGGGGCTGGCGCGCACCCGACGCACCAGGGATGCAGCTCTCTTGCGCACGGTGGCATAGAAGCAATCCACCCTAGCTTCTGCAAACATCCCTGATGCGCTACAGTAGCGCGGCAGGCAATATAGAAGGCAATATAGAAGAGTAGACGCCGTTTATGGGAATTAAGAGTCCGAAGAAAAATTAGGCTTCGTAACCCTTAACTTTGATCGTGTCCACAGGAAAGACGCGAACCTAAATCTGTGTATGACCCAGCTATAGTATGGATTTCTGCAGTTTTCAGCGGGTTGGTTGAGTAACTTTTGCAGTTGTTACGTCAAGTATCAAAACCCACCTGTTGTTATCCTCTCATTATACAAGCTGAATTGGTGAACTTCGTTCGTTTCGCTCGCTCATTCAATTAGTAGAACGAATTAAACCACTGAACTGAACCGGACACGAAAAAACAGTAATTAAACTCAATGCAAAACGAAGGGTAACAATGACGTTGCACACGGATATAGGTCCGTCAGTGGTCATCAAAACTGCATTCAACTCATACCAGCCAAGGTTTACGATGCGCCTGAGTGTCAACGGGCATACACGTAAACAAAACACTGCGGCCATTCAAAATCGAATAAAACTTTAATAGGCAACGTATTAACGCGAATGGCTGGTTTAATTTTGTACATTAACTACTGGATTTATTTTATTGGTATCGTGTGGCCTTTCTATTTTGTTTGGCTATTGGGAAATATAAGTGGTGAGATAAATGAACCAGTACTTGACACTGGCATATAATAAACTAGCTTCTGCCCGCGACTCCGTCCGCGTGGAACTCGTTTATATTGTAGCTCCATACAAAGTTTCACCCCCCACTTCATCCCCTTGGGGGGATAGAAAATACCAAATTCCATCCAAATCGGTTCAGCGGTTTAAGCGTGAAGAGGTAACAGACAGACAGACACACTTTCGCATTTTTATTATTACTGTGGATTAGTGGCTGTGAGCTATGCAACACGAGTGCGAGTCTTATTTAAAAGAGAAAAACGTAATTTCAGTGTGATTACTGTAAACTTCTCAAAAAAAATCACGAGAATCGGTTGACAAAAGCGACCTGTAATGGAGAACAGCCGGACAGCGAGACAGCGGAACATCGGACACCGGACAAACGATTTTCGGCCCAAGCTGAAACATAAGGACTTCGTTCGCTTCGCTTGCTTGTTCGTTTGACCGTGCTCAAAAAATTTCACGAGAATCGATTGAGATATATGGTGAGGTAGGGCACAGCGAAATTTCATCCCGCTCGAATGTGGAGCAGCCCAACTGGGGAAGTACCTCCGCCTTGCAGAAGACCACAGCCATAATAACACTACTACTTGCTCTGTACTAGTGTTGTTTTCATGGAGGTGAGCAAGGTCGCCAGAGCTCCCGAGGATGCGTTGTGTTGAGAGCGAGGGAATTTGTTCCTTCAGCTGTCAACACGGCGAATCCTCAAAGATATCAAGGGTCGGCAACGCCCATGTTACTCCTTTGGAGTTGCATGCCTCTATAGGCTGAGACGTTACATTTATTCGTGACTGACAATTACACGCAGATAAAAAAGTTATAAAGAAAGACACATTAGGCTTTGTCACAAAATGGATGGTGAAGGCACGGTAAGTTCCTAACAACTACAGTTGCACAAATGAAATTAAACAATAACATAGCTAAACACCAAAAAGATTAAATAAGGAATTGCTATATAAACATTAAGGGATAAGTGAGCGCGCGAAACACATATCAAATTGGAATGCAAAACGATTTTAATCGACCCCCTGTCCGACTTTACTTCGACAATAGCGCCAATTTAATTAAAATACAATCTCCACACGCTCGTAAAACTTTATTCGAGATGGAATGGTCATTCTTTTGAGCTATAAAGTAGCGATGTCCGAAATTATATATATTTTTCTTGTAATAATACGCCTTTTTATGCTAAAAGTGATCGTCAAAGCGTGGAGGGTGGGCAAAACGATAGTTTTTGAGATAACGAAGTGATACAATTTGGATATGGTATAAATAAATGGTCATTCTTTTGAGCTATAAAGTAGCGATGTCCGAAATTATATGTATTTTTTTGTAATAACACGCCTTTTTACGCAAAAAGTGATCGTCGAAGTGTGAGGGTGGGCAAAACGATAGTTTTTGAGATAACGAAGTGATACAATTCGGATACGGTATAAATAATGTTTCTTCTAAAGATCAATGTTCGGTATTTATTAAAACTTAATGTGTGTGTAGGCTGGAAAATAACAGACCTGGCAAATCAACTCAATCGTTTGTGAGATCAGTTGAAAGAAGTTGTTTTTTTTACAAAAAAATATAATAAAGTCCAAGATGAATCTCTTCTTTTTGATACACAGACACATAGAAGTGATATTCTATGATATGTTGGGGACTGCACATTTTATCATTTCGAGTCACAGAACACCCCCACTCTAGAAGCCTAATGTTTCTCAGTTTGTGCACGACTCGAGTCACCAAGCGTTAGAGTTTGTAGCGCTTATATAATCCGCGGGCGCCCGCCCTGCCGTTCAATTGCGTCCAAGTTAACTACATGTGCGGAGTGTGCATGTCTCTCATAAAAAAATCAAAATAATAGGATTTTAAATTCAATTCAATTCAATCGTTTATTTATAAAATGGTATTTTACATGTCAATTATTTTATTTTTATTTCGTGGCTAATTATGGGATTTTGTAGTGTGAGGTGCTGCGCAAAAGTCGTCAGACTTCTAATTACAAAAAAATGGAATTATATTCCACAGTTGAGTCAAATTCAATATTTCATTAAAAATATTTATAGCCAGCGGAAGCTATTTTATACTGGCCGCTGCGAATACTTCGGTACAGACACCCTGTCTATCACTTTTCATCACTTTGAAAATGCAATGTGCTATTCCTTTCTCACGAAAACACGTCACGATTATTGATGTTCCGATGATGCTATGGTCAATCACCAAACCACGTGCTTTCTTTTCTACTTACCGATTTGACGAAATTTTAAAAAAAGAAAGATTTCTCGTTTATTTTGGTATGAGTAGTTATTCTGAAGAATCTTAGTTTTATTTAGTTATTCGTTATTTAAAGTAGAAGATAGTATAATATGGAAGAAGTATTAGTAATACTACTAGTAGTAGTACCTAGTTTAAAGATATGTTGTGTGGGCTTTTTAGAATCCTCTCAGTGAGCAATTGGGTCTAGTGACACAAGATGGGCCTGATGATGAACTTCGAGAAAGTGCGAGGGAACTCGGAGTTGGTTTGAGATAGATATAGGTTGTGCGGGCTTTTTAGAATCCTCTCAGTGAGCAATTGGGTCTAGTGTCACAAGATTGGCCTGAAGATGAACTTCGAGAAAGTGCGAGGGAACTCGGAGTTGGTTTGAGATAGATATAGGTTGTGTGGGCTTTTTAGAATCCTCTCAGTGAGCAATTGGGTCTAGTGTCACAAGATTGGCCTGAAGATGAACTTTGAGAAAGTGCGAGGGAACTCGGAGTTGGTTTGAGATAGATATAGGTTGTGTGGACTTTTTAGAATCCTCTCAGTGAGGAATTGGGTCTAGTGACACAAGATGGGCCTGATGATGAACTTCGAGAAAGTGCGAGGAAACTCGGAGTTGGTTTGAGACAGATATAGGTTGTGCTGGCTTTTTAGAATCCTCTTGGTGAGCAGTTGGATTCAGTGCCACAAGATGGGCCTGATGATGATCTTCGAGAAAGTGCGAGGGAACTCGGAGTTGGTTTGAGATAGATATAGGTTGTGCTGGCTTCTTAGAATCCTCTTGGTGAGCAGTTGGATCCAGTGCCACAAGATGGGCCTGATGATGAACTTCGAGAAAGTGCGAGGGAACTCGGAGTTGGTTTGAGAGAGATATATGTTGTGTGGGCTTTTTAGAATTCTCTCAGTGAGCAATTGGGTCTAGTGACGCAAGATGGGCCTGATGATTAACTTCGAGAAAGTGCGAGGGAACTCGGAGTTGGTTTGAGATAGATATAGGTTGTGCTGGCTTTTTAGAATCCTCTTGGTGAGCAATTGGGTCTAGTGACACAAGATGGGCCTGATGATGAACTTCGAGAAAGTGCAAGGGAACTCGGAGTTGGTTTGAGATAGATATAGGTTGTGCTGGCTTTTTAGAATCCTGTCAGTGAGCAATTGGGTTTAGTGACATAAGATGGGCCTGATGATGAACTTCGAGAAAGTGCGAGGGAACTCGGAGTTGGTTTGAGATAGATATAGGTCGTGCTGGCATTTAAGAATCCTTCTTGGTACATTTTAAAGTATAGACAGTTTTATTACCATTTTAATATACAGTAAGTACATACCATAATTTACCAGCAATAAATTACGGTACCAGTTAGGATTCCTAACATACTGTGTATTAAAATGGTAGGTATCAAAACTATCTATACTTTACCTTAACTTACCTCTACTTTACTCTAAAATGTACCAAAAAAATTAGGATGCTTGTAGTGTCCCATCACTACGCATTCCGCGCGCCAGCGCATCGACCAATCGCAACGCTGTTAGCACCCGCCCTTCCCCTCACCTCTTGCTCATACTTCGGTGACTCGCGTCGCGAACTAAATAACAAACATTAGGCTTCTAGTGGGGGTGTTCTGTGTTTCGAGTAAATTGGGCCCTGGAAACGATTTTAATGCCATATCCGATAAATAACCACTCTCACGATTGTTTGATGTCGCGACGACGGGACATCAAAGCCATCGTTATATGTTTATGCTCCACAACGCGTCGCTAGCCAATTGCTGGACCATTCTGAGGACCATAGGGCGACGATTTTCTGCACCAGTAACTCCATTCGCTTTAGAATTTGAGGAAAATACGACTTCGAGCCGATCGGAAAGTCTTTCGTATTTAAATTTCATTCAATGCCTTTGGCGCGCTTAATTGTACCAACACGCGTTGAACTGGTAGTCCACGACCGCGCCAAAATCGGTCAATGCATGTTGCATATTCAAACGAACGGAAGCACATCGCCATGAGCCATACGAATGGAAGGTAATGAAAGTCAAAATGTTGGAACAATATTACGCCACATATTTTTACCATATTTACGGGTCCGCCACGTAGTTTGCACTTGGAGCGAGTTGCACTAACTTGCGATTACAGACCGATCAACGTTAAATACGGCGTCAGCAGCTGTCATTCCATAGAAAGTTTTAAATTTTTCAATACATTCAGATTTTAACGAACACCGCTTACGATTACCAACCGCATGTCTGGTGCAACCCACCCTTAGCGGACGCATTCACGAGGCCGCCAATGGCCTGTGACGGTGAATTATGACATTCAAGGTGGTAATTTAAGATTTTGGCGTGGTGCTACCCCATGCGACTTGTAAGAGCAGTCGTGAAATTACATTGACCAAAACCAAGCTTAAGAGAGCTCAAAGCAAAAACGCTGATTTAGTTTTTATATGGCCAAAGTTTCGTTAAAGCTCGTCAGAATAGGCTTTCATTTTCAATTCAAGATTGTTTAGCCGCTCTCTCGTGTTTCTTGTCATATCTTTATGAAGATAATCTTAAAATTATTACGTCAAATGGTGTTGTTCACTCCATGCCCATAAAATGGACGTTGTCATAGACAATATGTTTTTTATGAAAATATCCTGATTGAGATCTTTACTATAGACGCTTCAGAACGGTCAATACTATGTTATGTCATATTACATTTGTCAAATGGTTCTAATATTTCGAGATGATCAAATAATGTAAGCAGGATCGCACTAGCAAGTAGGGCAAAGGGGTAAAGTTAGTCACAAGTGGTTGTAGGGCATTTGCAAATAATTGTGTAAGTACCCAATTAGCACTTTTTGTGATGAAAATTAAGCATAAAAATGAAGTATTAAAAAATGAGCTACTTTCTTATTTAATAAAGTATTGAAAAGAACTAGTTAATTTTGATACTAAACTGGATACTTTATTGTAGTCACAAAACTGACACCGAGTTAATAGTAATAATAATTTATATTATATTATACACAAAAGTTTACAGTACCATGGCCCAAGAATACGTTGACAATGTTTTTTTCTAATTATTTTATTAAGTAGGTACTTAAGTAACTAGTACAAAATAAGTTAAAAATAAAACTAGTCTTTATTATGCAGCTAACATTTATTGTCTTCAAAATAGCCTCCTTTCGCTTTGATACACAAACGCAAACGTTTGTTAAAATTTTCAACGATATGCCGCAGCTCCTCCAAGGATATTTGATTTATTTTGACACCTTTTTCTATAAAAACCAGATATGTTATGCCCAAGTAAAACCATGACTAAGTAAATCCGGCTTTTGGCGATGAGGAATGACTGCGGCTTCACCAAGGCGACTAGAAGAGTAAATTCTGTCAATTTGGTGATTATGGGCCTGTTCAATACTAAAAAGTTTTTCATCAGTAAAAAGTACATTTTCCCATGCACTTTTCAGTAGCGTTGCTCAATCAACCGACATCTCTCCGAGCGAGTTTTTTTTATCTTTATCCTTAAGGAGTTGTGCTGTAAGTAGCTTATATGCTTTCAATTTGAGAACATTCGTGACAATACGTTGCACCGTCGAACGACTTACACCCAGATCGCGAGCCATATTTTTCACTCTGGTCCGTGGATTGCGATTAAGCCGTTCTTTATTATGTTCCGAAGCCTGGGAGTCCTAATAGTACTCTTTCTCCCTCTTCCTGGACGGTCTGCGACATGCCCGATTTCATTATATTGCATAATAGTCTTGGACACTAATTGACGACTAACACGTAGCGATCTATCTCGTTTTCCAGCTTCGTGTAAGGAAATTATTGCTTTGCGTTGCGAAGAAATCACAAAATCCAATAAAAACCAAATAATTAAAACAAGCTGTAAGTTTTAAAATTGTGCCAGTGTGTGTAAGAATGTAAGAGAAAACCAAAGGAAATCGTGCGGTGTTCCGATTTCAAAATTTGTCAACGTAATGTTGGGCCACGGTGTATAACACCAAATCATTTTTGTTTAACGACTCGCTGATTGGGTACATAATTATTTGGAAATGCCCTGTAAAGAAAACATTCTAAAATAGCCAAGAATTTTCCGCATACAAAGTTTCTCATAAGTTATACGTCCTATTCCTAAACATTGCACATGGGAACTTTATGTCAAAGTGACATGGCATAAATTCGAATGAAGAAAAATCCTCTTCCTTCCAATTTAACCCATATGAGTTGACATGTCACACACTAGTGCTATGACGATAACTAGGAAGTTTACCTTACTTAAATTTCTCGACAGTGATTTATTTGATCTACATAAATTTATACTGAAATGAAATAACTTACCGCCTTAAACTTTTTGCATATAAAACTCCCATAAAGTTGGTCATAAAACAGTAAGATTATGTCTATCGCGTGTACTGTGGATTTGATGTAGCTCGGTTTGCTGGTGTAATCAACTTACTCAGGAAATGTGTGGGTAATCAGATGGCCGAAGGGCGGTGGTGCGATAGTATGGAGAGTCCTTAAAAAAAATTTTTTTTTTACAATACATAATAGTTTGTAATAATAAATCATTTCATCATCATCATATCAGCCGAAAGATGTCCACTGGTGGACATAGGCCTCCCCCAAAGACTGCCAAAGTGACCGTTCCTGCGCCACCCGCATCCAGCGGACTCCCGCATCCTATACCAGGTCATCAGTCCACCTTGTGGGGCGTCTACCCATGCCGCGCCTTCAGGTACGTGGTCGCCACTCGAGAACCTTTACACCCCAGCGGCCATCGGTTCTACGTGCTTTAAATCATTTATTTAAGAGTCCGCAGTAAGCTCGGCCGAATTTCACCTTCCCATACAAACGTAGTTACGCTCTCATTTGAAAACTACGTGTTAGATTGTGACGAAACTTTGCATATACAATAACATGAGGTATATCTATGTCTGTAATTAGTTTATATGGTTCCAGTTTATAAAACAAACGAAATACAGAAAAAACAAATTTTGTATGAAAAACGTAAATTCGCTGTATTTTTTCCATATAAATCCATACAACACACACACAATCAATTAAAATTAAATTGAGTTCAAATTATCGTGTATTTATTTGAATGAATTGGTAAATATTACACAATAAATTTATACACACTACAATTCTTGTTAAAAAATTCGGCTACCAAAAGGTTGTCTGGAATAGGCGATGTCTTTTTAATAAAAGCGATACGACCGCCTGTTAAATTGTTACCATTATTTATTTTGCCTATTCTTGTAAAAGGAATAAAGAAAAAAAGGTGCAATAAAGAGTATTATTATACATTTTCGCACATCTTGACTATAATTTTTTTTTTTTGAAGGAGAAAGATAGCAAAGTTGCGTCTACTTTTTGAACTGAGCCAACAATGAAGAACTCATAAATAAATCGTGTCCGTAATCGTGTTCTGGCTGCTTCAAGTCGATAATCAACCAATTTATTATAGGCAATTTATATATAACCGAAAATATACATAGGTCTCTTAAAAATCTCATAATGATCTACAAAAAATAGTAAATAAAATTCCGTAGTCGTTCTCCATACTAAGCTACCCCGCGATAAAACGTTATAAAAGCCACTAAATAGTCATGTTTATTGTGCATAAACGTCGTGTGTGTTAAAAATTATCACATAAATATATCACAGCACCGTGCCGCCTCAGATCGCGTCAGAATGAGGCTATCGACACAGTAAATAGTTTTAGTAACTTTAGTAATTGTTAGTAATTTAATCAGAATCCAACTAGAGTCTCTAAAACCATTTTACACTTCCATTCAGTATTCATTATTTATTGCAATAAAGGACATGTCCATGCAGTAATACATAATACATACATACATACATATACCTTCACGCCTTTATTGCCAAAAGGGGTAGGCAGAGCACATGAAAGTAATGTTCTAGCGCCACTTTTAGCATAAATGTAGGTATAAAAGATCGCCAAAATGTGATATTGCAGTGATAAATTGCTAGCCCATCGCCCACAACACACTTCAACACTGCTCCCTTAGACTTACGACGGGAAGAAAGGGGTGGTGAAATTCTAACCCGACACCACACGTGTGATACATAATAATCAACAATAATATAATTAACTATTAGACTGAAAAACATAATAGAATAACAGGCTTAGAAAATATAAATATATAAATAGGATTGCAGTTAAGAAAGTACCTTTTTTTTTTTATTAGCCTATATTGTGTCCCACTGCCGGGCAAAAGCCTCCCCTTTTTTCCGCCACTCACCTAAAGTACCTTTAATGTCACGTAAATCATGATATATACAGTCAGGTTAAATATACATTACAATTGCATCCCAAAACCAATTTTGTTTACCTAAATGTAATAACATATGGTGCTCGAAAATACTCATACTTACTGTCTGAAATAATAAATCAATTACCTGAACATGTACAAAACTTATATGTGAAAGGTTGTAAAATAAGGAAAATATTAAAGATGCACTTTTTTAAATGCAATAATGTAACCTATATTCTGTAAACTAAGTTGTACTAACTAACCTACTTAAAATACTTAGCTTTTAATTTAACTATAAATTAGATCAATAGAATACTAAGAACTCCCCATCGTCACACAAACCTCTCCAAGGTTTTGCCTAGATGGGCTTTATAATGATATTCTTTGTTTTTGTCTTAATCAATAAATTAAAAAAAAACGATACAAACATGTCAAAGAAGAGAGAATATTTATATACAAGGAAATTAAAATAATTGAGAAATAAAATTGAAATAGTGATGGATGATTATAGGATACTTAAATAAAATTAAATACAAATGATCGATCAATCAAAAATCTTACCAAAGTATTCGTCCAAGTTATAGGAAGTCCTAGTAAATAAATAAAGAAATAAAGAAGCCTTTAAGCCTTTATTATCTGTTGTTGTGATTTTACTAACACATATTCTAATAAAAATCAACATACAATATTACACAAATTGACGTAGTCAATTCAATTCAATTCAATTCAATTCATTATCCTCAAGTTACTACGAATAACGGCGTCAGGATATATTTGTGGGTGAACCGTAAGTTGGGGTTGAAACAAGTTACAGAATAGCGGGGCCGCGCAACATCAAGATCCAACGGCCTGAAGAGCACTTCAGGCCGTTGGATCTTGATCATTAGATAGTTGCCTGTAGTCACGCTAACTTCTTGGACCACATCTGTCTATCTCCTGGGCGTACCCCCTGCTGTTAACTCGCCCAGTAACTATGCATCTTTCTAACGTACCGCCGCCGTGCATGACCGTGTGTCCTAAGAATTTGGGAACCATTTGAGTACAATCAAGTATGGCTTAATCATGTAGCCGGTTTCCAAGTTGATTGACTGATCAGGTCGTTGTTCTGATAGACTTCCCAGTCACAATCGCGATGAGAGAAGCAGGGATGACTTCTGAAGTCACTTCTTCAAAAGAAACAAAGCGGATAAAACACTGTAACTTAAGTTACTGTCAAGGCACGGTGGGTCTGAAATCAGCTGTGCTAAAAATCGCCAAAAAAGTTCACGACGGACACGATGTTCAGCAATGAAGACCACGACCATGATATCAGTCGAAAGACGCCCACTGCTGGACATAGGCCTCCTCCAAAGAGTGCCACAATGACGGCTCCTGTGACACCCGCATCCACCTTGTGGTGGCGTCTACCCACGCTGCGCCTGCCGGTACGACCAAGACCATTAGGTGCATACAAACCAGTTAGTACTAGTATTATGGCTGTAAGTGGAAGGGCATCCCCAGTTGTAGGTCATCAGTCCACCTTGTGCGGGAACCACCCACGCTGCATCTGCCAGTACGCCCACGACCAGTACATACAAATCAGTTAGTACTAGTATTATGGCTGTAAGTGGAAGTACTTCCCCAGTTGGACCGCTAAAAATATGAGCGAGAGATCCCACCGTGGTACACCTAATAAACGTTGTTCTATCTATCAAACCCAACCGAATGTGCATAAACTTAAACCGCATAACAATTTAAACTACAGGTTAATGAGATCATAGTTATTATTTATTGTTAATTGTGTATTATAAACTACAGGATGGATCCAATTAACTGCTCTGCGATTTGGATCGATTTTCATTAACTCGGCTGATTTATCCGTGTGTTTTATGGAATTAGGTTGAGCCTTCCGTTCGTCCTATCTATCTGAGATATGTGTGCGGTAATCCTGATATTAGTAGTAAATATTAATGTTAGCTTTTGCTCGAAGCGGTCACCGTGGCGCCTACAAAATTACATACATCGAAAGCGCTGGTTAATACGAATGTAACCTTCTAAATTTACTGTCGTTCTCTGGTAATATTTTGTTGATAATTATGCTTGCGAAACAAGCATAGAAATTAAAAAAAAAAAATCAGAATACAAACTGAAAAAAAAATCTTTTTTTTTTTCATTAAGATGGGAACCCATGTTACCCGAAACATAATTTCGAATCGATTGATGCCTCATTCATCAAAACAGGTTACTCTCTTAATCGCTACGGTGTAAACCATATCCCTCCCTTTCGGGGCTGCCGTAGTCGGGAAAAAAAGAAATCTCACTATTTAATGACGACCGCTTTAGCCTAGTTTGTAGTTACATGCTTACGAAGCAAGAGGTCCCGGGTTCGAATCCCGGTAAGGGCATTTATTTGTGAGATGATGTGATATTTTTTTTTGTTTATTTATTCCATAACTTTACTTTACAGTCAAGCTACACGTGTTAACAGGAGATCCATGATATTAGCACAAAGTATAAATTAAAAATTGGAGTAGAAATAGACTAGTATGTGTATCGTCGTCTAGTACAGTCAGCATCAAAAGGAACTGCGCAATCGAAGACGTCAGAAGCTATTATTCCCTTCTAATAAAGACTTTTGACGTCTTCGTTTGCGCAGTTACTTTTGATGCTGACTGTACTATCGACAACACAGCTAACTGACCATGTTCTATATAAACACAGGGTGGTCAGTTAACAGTGTTGTCGTTTGTATCCATAGTAAAAACTTTGCTTAGTTTGGGCCTAGGTCGATTTGTGTAAGATTGTCCCCTAATATTTATTAATAATAATTCAATGATAATCTGAAAGTTTCAATTTCTAGAATACACTAAACTCTGTTATATGATCATCAAAAAAGAGGCTTAATATTTCAACTTAAAATTTCCAGGAAAACTGTACTTTCGTGGTTCTTTATTTGGTTCTTCATTTGTTTTCGAATAGGAAAATAGCGATCATATATATAATGATCATTTAGAAGCGTTAGATTAGGGTTATTACGGTGTTCTTTAAAATCTGATTGTATGGAAAGGTTGACAAGTTTTTATTAAAGCGTCTGTTATCGTAAGTTTGTGCAACCCGCCTTTACTTATCTTGTTGGTTGCTCGTTCGTTAGTATGTGCTGGTCAAATATTGCAAGGAAAATGTGACCAACTTTCCGAAGTCCACTCGAGCTAAAATTTTGTAGGTACCTATTATTCCTGCTTCCGTCAATTTCCATCAAGCGATCTCAGAGCGTAATCGTTTAATACGTGATAAGCGAGACTCATCATCATCATCATCATATCAGCCGAAAAACGTCCACTGCTGGATATAGGCTTCCCTCAAAGAGTGCCACAATGACCGGTCCTGCGCCACCCGCATCCAGCGTAGTCCCGCGACCTTTACCAGGTTACAATCGACAATCGACAAGCGCTAACGCCAATAGAAAACTAGTCGGCATGTCATTCCCCTACATTTATTAATTTCTATTGGCGTTAGCGCTTGTCGATTGTAACCTTGTCTAGCAGCCCCCGGTCATGGGGGGAAGCCACGCTACACCTGCCGGTACGTGGTCGCCACTCGAGAAACTTTCCGCCTCAATGGCCATCGGTACTACATGCAATGTACCCCTCCCTAAGTGCACTTTGGTTTAGCGATTTTGAGGGCTATATCGGTTATAATGTTGGTTAATCAATCACGGATGTTTGTTACTCAACCGCCTAAAACGGCTCATCCGATCTGGATGTTTGGCACGAAGATAGTTTATAGCCTGGATTAAAATATAGGATAGTTTTTATCCCGGGTCGACGCAGACGAAGTCGCGGGCGGAAGCTAGTAAGATTAATAAGCTAGCTGAATTCAAAGCTCGCTTTCAATAAAGTGGATCGTAGACCGTTTGTTTGTAAGTTAGAAAAAGGTCTGTCAGACGACAAATCACCGGGAGTGCCCTCCGACAATGTGTGAAATATTAACAGCCGCCTTTATCATGCGAGCACAGGACACATGTGTGTGGTGCAAATAACAAGCTAAGTTCTAGTCAACTAAGGGCAGGTTGCAACAGCTTACGCTTACAGGCCGATCAATGTTAAATCAATGTTGATCAATCCATAGAAACTCTCCATTCCATAGAAACTTGTCAAACTTTCTATACCTATATTCAGATGTTAACGATTACACATGCACACTCTAAGCTCGCGTTAGGGTGGTATTCCACTTGTCCAAGATCTTTGTCCAATGTGCATTACGTCTCACCCACTCTTTAAGCAAAGTGTGAGACGCAAATACACATTGGACAAAGATCTTGGACATGTGGGATACCACCCTTCCGCACAGCTTGTTGAACGCGGCTAATGGCTAGTCTTCGAATTCACCCCGGACAGCGCTTAAAATCTTCAATCGCTTTTGATTTCTACCTCCTCCTAGTCACTATGACCTAGTGGTCATCGCATCAACAGGTTAGGCTACATCATAGTTGCCTAACCTAACCTAACCTAACCTAGTGGTTAGGCAACTATGCTCTGAAGGTGTGAAACTGGCAAGCCTGTCTCTTTTCATTTTTTTTTTTAAACTTAACCGATAAAAAATCAGTATAATAGTTATACTGATTTTTTGCCGATCACAAAATTTCGCAAGAATCGGTTGACAAGTGGAGAACATCTGATTAGCCATACGAAAGAAGGCCTTTGGCCCAAACTGAAGCAGAGAACTTTGATCGTTATGCTCGTTGGTTCAATCAAGACGCAGAACACACGAGACGTGCTGGCATCCCGCAACGCGTTTTCTAAACTTGTGGAAACCGCACCCGGCGTCGCCGCACTTCAGCGTATATATCTTGAGAACTTCTCTCCTTTTTAAGCTTTTTCTAAGCTTTGAGTTTCTAGGTCTAGGTATAGTAACAATTAATTAGTTTATTTATATATCAGCTTTATCTTAATAATATAATAACTTTGATGTCTGGACTCCCGTGTCTAGAGGAGTCACAAAAGTCGAAGTCGATCTCAATGACAAGTGACCTCATTCCCAATTCCACCAGCTATCTCACACCTAGATCTCCACAACACAGACTGTATTATTTTCTAAGATCGCGAGTGTCCATTGTCGCTTTTCGGCCGGACCAGCCCTCACGTAAGACGTTATTTATAGGCCAAGGCGGCGTGTCCAAAAAGCTTACTTGTGTCAAAAGTTGAGCGTTAAATCATCGGGCACTATCTGGATATTGCAGGCCGGACGGTGGCCACTAGTGTTGGGCGCGTGTCCACTGTTAGACGATACGAGAATAGCCTGACCTCGATTAGAGATTTTGTACTGAATAAATATTATTTTGTGCTGTAAAGCAACTATTTTCTTACGACAAAATCAATGTTTTTGTGGTAAAAAGATAAATAACCGATTCATGCGCTGTAACAATGACGTGCAAACGAAACTCTAACGACGAAAGAGCACGTTGCACGTGCTCCCCTTTGTCTTCTTGTCTTTCGTCGAAAACTCGAATTATAGCACCCCGCTCTCTAGAACATTCTAGAGCGGACGGAACAAACGAGTTTTTTACCCTCCAAACATGGGTTTTGTTGGACCTTTGGTGCGTAAGTGGTTAAGGCTTTAGGCAAATAACTTATATATCTGCCGCTGTTTGCTATGGTTGCGCCTCATGCAAGGGTCACTTTTAAAAAAAACTGTGACGTAATGGGTTAAATCCACCAAATGTTAGAAGTCCCAGTGGTTTTTTTTTAACTCTGTCATATTTACTTCTCGCTAATGGGCATAATAACAACAATAATCCTAGTATGTACAATCAGCGTCATATAGTTAATAGCAGCCAAGGTAGCCAAATATTTCGGTACACGTCTTTATTACTGTAAGAATAAGGGTGTGTTACGAAATATTTGGCTACTCTGGCTGCTACTAACTGTATGACGCTGACTGTACCATCTTGTTTGCGCTACTACAGGAGCCCGACTAGCGCTCAGTCTGTTTTATAATGTTCTGTAAAATACCGTTCTGTTGTGACAATGGGAACGTGACCAGTTAAGTGATCCGGCATACAATGAAATATGAAGACATTTTTACACATTACAATAACAGTTCTAGGAGAAAATTGCCAAAATATAATTGGGATTTTGACCAATGTTGCGTTTAATAACATAGTATATTTTTTAAAGGCGAACATAACATGCTTACTATTTTTTTTTAAGCGTTATACTTTTTAATAAGCATCCATTAAACCGTATTTTAGTTAAAATTACGTTTAAATCCAATATCATACGCCAGTGCGTTGTTGGCGATGGGCTAGCAATCTATCTACCTCTTCCTTTTTAATGGATACTACTTTGATGCGAATCGGAAAACTTAATAATCTCAAGTAAACCTATGGAGAACGAAAATTTAACACTTTTCGACGAATTATCACCTAAAACTACATACTCAATCAACTATTTCTGGTTGTTATTCTGTCTCGTTAGCCAGCAGACAAAATTACAGAGTTTCTTAGAAAAAATGTTACAATACGGATTTCTAACGTGCTTAGAAAATGGTCTTTACAAAAAGGGGTCGAACTTGACAAGAAAACCCCAGATTTGGTGATTTAAAACCCACAAATCGCAGTTTTAAAAAGTGTCTCAGGGGACGTAACCGTGGTAACTAGTGAGAAAAAAGTTGATCCAGATCCAGCCAGACTCATTCTAACTAATTGGAGAAAATATGAACCTAAACTCTGATATCAACTTAGTTCAATCCCTGATCATTCGGAATCACGTGTCCAGAATTACCCCATTTTACATCATCTACATATGCGTCTGAAAAAAATACTACGTGAATAAAGAAAAATAATTTGTAATAAAATAAGCACAAGATCTTTTTTAATTAGCGATTTTGATAACGGCAACGATGATGTGGCCATTCATTTAAAAATGTACATTTAAGTCTTACTTAAGTAATATTTAAGTCACGTCTAACCCATCAACATTTCATCTTTGAATGTCCTATGTCCTATGGGAATATGGCTGATTTCAAGATACTTACGACGGCGGCGACGGATGCGTTTGCTTACCTTAAATCTAATATCATAAAAAGTTGAGAAATTTGGAGGCCGTACGAGCTTCGTGACGAAACGTATGCGTTGAGATCAACCGTCAGTTTGGTGACACCATCATTAACAATACATATTTAAATGAAAACCCTATTTATTACCTTTTTCTTAGTGTGACAATCCGACTTTTGACGGCAGATTCCAAACTTAATGAATCGAAAACCGCATTTAGTAATGACGCCCACCGGGGACCACCCCTCGCCCTCCGTAATTTTATCGGGTTATAAATTTGAATTTGTATAATGCTGAGGCATTAACCCATGATTTATACAACTTGACTCTGTTAAGATTCTGAGATGAAAAACAATAAATTCTGCGAGCGTAACTATTGCGTTTCACGTTTGGGGTTGTGTGGATACGGTCAAAGCGGAAGTGCAAAGTCGAAGTCAAAGCCAAAGTGGTTTATTTGTAAAGGTAGATAATATATAGTGTTGGTGGTACAGAGAGAATACGAGGAACGCCGTTTCAACGATCGGCGTAGTGAATCAATGTCTAATTTATGTAATATTTTCGCAAGTCCTTATAGGCTGCAAAGTACCACTTTTCAGGTGCAGTGAAACAAGAGGTCATAATGGAATTCCATAAAAAGTTTAAAGTTGAGTCCTGCAAAACGACCTTCTTTAGTTTATTTATCTATCTTTATTGCAAAAAGAACTTATTACAATAAGTTGTTACAATATCTATTTGTAGCAGAATATGATGCCGTTCAGTCAGCCATTAAAAAGAAACTTGGAGTTTTTTTATTTCGTCGTTTTTATTAAGAGCATAATAAAACATCTACGTTGGTTTGAAAGAAAGGGCATATATATATTGTTACGAGCGTGGGGATAAGAGATAGAGTTAATATACCTAGTAATACGACAGTACATTTATTTATTACTGATGCCTTACGATAACACAGTGAATTTTGAAATACCTTGACGGCGTGTCACTATGACAACAAAACTATTATTGACCCCGGCATCGTAACATTATTAAACTAAAAACACATAAAACATGAAAAAGTGTGTCTCTGCGGCAGTGAACCGAACGCTGGCTGAGCATTGTGCTGATTTTCAGCCTCGAAGATTGCCAGCCTCGTATCCCTTAAAAGTTACTTAAACAAAGTCATGTCCACACTAAGATGACCAGCAGAGTTGTTACCCCTAAACGTTAACGCGACACAATTCAGAAGCACCAGCCTCGTCATACATTCGCACCGGTCAGTTGAACGTTGAGCTGCAACCAGATTTGGTCGGTTCATACCAATTTCGTCACGCACCATAAATAGCTTGATTGATAACTTTCATTTGAATGAATACTGCTTTAAACGTATTTTATGAAATGTGTAGTGTTGACCATTTTTATAATCGTAACTGTACCACTGTGGTTTGATAATGTTAAAATAATCTGTAACTTACTTGACTTTGTTTACCTCCGATTGATAATGTTAAAATTAATTAACAGTAGATTTTTGAAATTATTAATCTTGCAACTTAAAGTCATTACTCAAGTTCAACTAAAGTGTACTTTAGGTACTAATCATAGGGTTCCGCAGGAATCAAAATTGTTATTCTGTCGAATTAAATCAAAATCAAGAATGAATAGTCATTTCAAATCTATATAAAGAGCCAAAACCGTATATACACTCTTAAAAATTGCAATGAATTTCTAAGAGGCGTTCTGTTGCCATAAAAACCACAATCGCATTATAAAATCTTTAATCACTCAATCTCCAATCATTCATTCAAAAATCGCCTTACCAGCCTATCCGTAGGTAATTATCACTTTGATTTATAACGACTTTTGCTCTAAACCTCTTTTCTTTCATTCGCGTTTAATGGAATGATTAAATCCGGGCGATATTCTATTGTTTTCAGCACAATGCCAATCGATGACGCGGCGGTTTGCCGCGGATGACAATTCCAATTTTAAATAGGTTCCGAATTTGAATTTTCGGCCATTATTTTTTCGGTAGTGGCCAGTTTTGCATTGTAGAATCTGGCATTTGTGTTACTGAGAATGTCAGCTCCGTTAATGTAGTAGTAACTATGTATAGTTAATATAGAAATAGTTGCGTACGTCATGTTTTTGATTTCCATGTCAATCACTTGTTTAGTAACTAAACTATACTAAGTATGTATTTAAAATTACTGTTGTAATGAAGCGTTTCTTATATTCTGTATGGAAAACGTGCAGGAATATATTTATAGATGTAAGGTTTTTTAATGTGTATTATCTTATCCTTGGATACTATTGAAGAAAACATGCCATATAATATTCACATTAAATAGGACTTGACAATCAACTCAACTGTTATACTGGACCGAGTAAACCCTATCATTAATTAAAATCGAAATGAATAACTACTTCAGTATTCCTATTTATTATTCTAACGCAAAACAATAATGTGACACTGACATTCACGCTTAGAAAAAAATCTAATGGATGAGCGCAAAATGAATAGCACAACGGACTGATCCGTTTAAAGCTCCACGAGTCAAACTGAAACAATATCGTCCATCCGAAAAACCGAAAATATGTTTTTTTTTATTTAAATCCAAAACACAGCCTGGATAGCATCAATCAGTATTAGCAACTTCTCCTATAACTAATAATTAGACGGCGCGCGTGACAAATATATCCCCGGGCGGTGATAGCGTGTGGTCACCCCTTGGTGGGGTGACCACGGCTTCAGCAGATTCGTGTCCAATTTATACTGAATGTCCTTTTTTGTTCGTCGGTTACCTATCGTCATTACATTTTATTTACCAACTTTATCGGTTGTCCGAAGTTTTAGTTCGGCAATAAGCCGTTTTTCTCTTCAACCATGAAATTTTCAGAATTTTCATAAATTGACCTAACTTAATGGAGTCTACACGATGAGTAATAATCCTAACAGGGTTTGTGGTGGACATTTTGTAAACCTATAAAGCAGCCAATAATTGAATTATATATTAGGTTAACGTTATTATTAATCCTGTTATGGGTGCATTACGGTTTAAATGGTTTTTATTTCTCTCTTAATTATGAATTATTAAAAAAAAACAATAAATTCGAGGTATGCGTGAAAACTGGCTTTTTGCCGAAATGAAAATTTGGACAAACGATACAGGTTGGGTGATTGCGATATGATAACGTTTCCGTCTGTTTCTCTTTTCTTCTGACACGTTGCCTCGACGCGTTACTTAGATGGATCGAATATCCTTTACTGACCATAAAGTTGCAACTGAAATTGTGTACCTTCAAATGCTGCAACTTTGCCTACTAGGTGCAACGTTGCCTTTTCTTTAAACTTCAATTATCTCCCAAACAAACATTTATTTCTTAGTTGCAATAATGGCAGCAAAAGCCCCATTTTACTGGCAACCCGTTTTTTCGCCAAGGTTCAAGACTGGTTGGAAAATGGTTAGTGTTGCCTCAAAAACGGGTTGCCAGTGAAATGGAGCTTTTGCTGCCATTATTGCAACTAAGAAATAAATGTTTGTTTGGGAGATAATTGAAGTTTAAAAAAGGCAATGTTGCACCTAGTAGGCAAAGTTGCAGCATTTGACGGTACCCACTCAGATCGCCCTTAGCATGCGATAACATGAGTATATCGCTCCTTGTCGCAAATAACAATCTCATTCAAATCCCGTGCATCTCGTTCATATACGGTTAGCTATGAATTTATGCGGCCATTTGAACTTTCTAAATGCAGTGCACTTACTGCACTGACACTCACTTACAGCACAATACAATACAAATATTCTTTATTGCTCACATTGCATAGTACTTAATAGAAAAACAAGTTTTTGTCAAAAATTTCATTTTTGGTACAAGCTTTTATTGCCGACTTGTATACCATCATCAATTACTCATTGAGACGATTCTAACGAGCCCAAACTCGATAGGATTCTGTGGTTTTATTACGGAGTTCCTATGACCACCTTCCAGCTCCATCATCAGATCAGCTCCACATCATCATAATATTGCATTGTCACGCGATTTGCATATTTAACTTGCAAGATTTGATTACAGACAGACAGACAGACAACGGGACAGGTAAAAGTAAATAAAAGCTTGTAATAGCGGTAAATTAAAGATATACAATGGCAGACAACAGGCGTTCTTATCGCTGCTATCTCTTCCAGACTAACTTTGGGTGGTGTGTCTTAGAGCGAGATGGTTTATCTGACCTCCCCCAGATAGTGCACTGCATTAAGCTATATCTAAAGGCTGATTTTCTATTTTTTAAACGGTTTCAACTATTGCCAAGCGTAGGTAACTCAAAAAAAATGTCATTCTATCATTCCACAGACTATTACAGACTGTTTACCAAAAGTAAGGTGCGATAAAAAGGTTCCTACGTAATTTTGTAGACAGTGTGGTCACCCTATCTTCTAATACGAGCGTCCACCTGGGTTAGAAAACTGGACACCGCAACTTTAAATTATAGCTAAAATGTGTACAAATTTTATAAAAAAAATATGTTTGAAAATTATTAACGTTCACTTTTTCTTTAATGACTAGAATTAATTCAGACAATTCCTCAGAAAGATTTTTGGGGCGGTCAATGAAGTGAAAAATGTCTCAGGTAATTTTTTTCCCGGAAATTGAAAATGTTTGTTCGAGTTTTTAGTTCAATAACTTTTTTATTATAAAAAACCGGTAAAGTATTTTTCGGCTATGTAGATCCGCGCACACATACACCCGAACTATCTGTATTTTAAAGCTCTACAAACAGTATACTCCAGGCAAAATACGGTTTTGAAAAACATTAATTTATAATAGCGTTTTTTTTGTTGATTTCATTTTAAAATTATTCTAAGATGATTTATTCAAGAATCCGGCAAACTTTCCACCCGGAAGTAATTATGTAGCTTTAAATGAAGCATGCATTGTGTTTTTTGTACGATTTATATTGAATATTATAGAGCAAATGTAAATGAACCAAAATAAAGACAAACATGTTTATTAATATTTTTTCTGAATTTTTAGAAGCTAGTTAATTTATCATTTTTTTGATGTCTGAAATTTTGTCGGATTTTGTCGCTGGATAACTATTTAATTGATAATATTTACACATCAAAAAGAAGCTATTATAAATTATTTCCAAAATTGACATTTTTTCCATACAAGTTGTCAGTTCATTGACTGGACTAGTAGGTATTTAAAAGAAATCCGTACGATATTAAGGATTCACTCACAGACACGTGTCGATACAGTAATAAGTGCAAGTCTGGGTAGTCAGTACATCAGTCCGTGGTGTACCGTCTGTGCGTCTCATAGCACTGATTGTAGAAGGAGCGCAGGCCCCGTGTCATGGTCTGCCTTATCACGCGATAAGTGACAAGATAGAGCGTCCGTCACTGGCTGACACCGTTCGATAGAACGAGAATGACGCTCTATCTTGTCACTTATTGCGTGATAAGGCCGACCATGATACGGGGCCAGGTGTAGAGTAGAACGTCTTAAGTGATGCTAGTATAGTCAACAGCAAAAGTAGATGCCCATTATAGTACATTGTCTCTTTCACTACTTTGACGCATCCCAACTGTCCCAGTATTGTTACATTAAGTGCGATAGATTATTGTGAATTTTAATAACAGATGTTCTATTTATTTCTAATTTAGTTTAAAATTATACTTCGATATGATATATTTAATAATTTTTTAATTGCTTTAACTGAATTGTTCTATTTATTTATTACTTATAGAATGTATATTATAAGATTGTTTTTGTACGCCAAAAGGCAAAACATAGTGAAACGAACATTTATCCTAAGACCACTGTAACCAGAAGGTACCTATGTAACAACACACACGCTTTTGATTTGATTTGATTAGATTTGAGAGTACTAAAATTATCACTTTTGTTGTTGACTGTACGCACTCAGACAGTCAGATACATATCGGTACTGTAAAATTAAGTGCAAGTCGGGGTAATCAGCGGCACATTAGTCCACGTGCCACCCGTGCGCCTCATAGAACTGAATTAAAAAGGAGCGCAGGTGTAGAAAGGTCTTAAGTGACGCTAGTTGAGATACCACTTTAGTTAGGTACAGTCAAGATCTTTAATTGTTGGGCCATTTAGGTGTCAACAAATGTTGGTTTTTAATAGTAGCTTTGATTTGTCCAGTATAAAGTGAGCTCTAAATGGCTTAACAATTAAAATCCTTGACTGTAGTTACACCATATATTTACCGTGGTATAAGGGTATCTGGTAAAATAATGGTCCGTCTAAGTCAGCAAAAGTTCTGCAGTGTTGCCAGTCCGTATAATGAAGCCGGCAATCAGCTTACGAAGTGTCCGTAAGTGCCACTTTTTGGTATCTCGCCGATGGACTGTCGGATGGTAAAGTGCTCGTGTTCTTGGTTTTCTTCTTTTTTGTACCTAGTTTATGTAATGGTTTATGTATGTGGCTGATGAACGAGTTTCAGCGCAATGATTCTATAAGGGTTCCTTTTTCCTTTTAAGGTAATCCTGAAAATATTGCTTATACATAGCTTTTTTTTTCTTAACGGGGCAATCTTACACAAATCGACCTAGTCCCAAACTAACCAAAGTTTGTACTAGGGGTACTAGACGACCACAAACATACTTAAATAGATAAATAAATACTTAAATACATAGAAAACATCCATGACTCAGGAACAAATATTCGTGCTCATCACACAAATAAATGCCCTTACCGGGATTTGAACCCGGGACCTCTTGCTTCGTGGGCAGGGTCACTACCAACTAGGCTAAAGCGGTCGTCAAGCAGTCGCTTTATACATACAAATTCAAAACCACCAACCCCCACGCAACAAACATAGTTAAGTTAACGAACCATCTCGATATAGAAGATATTCGATTTATGAAAACCCGCGCTCAAATCGGTTCATCATAAACACACAGATGCGCAGACACACCGGACTTTCGTTGACCGGTGTGTCTGCGCACGATCCCCAACCCACTTTGCCGAGGGCTGGCTGACGCCTCATCCTTAGGTACTGCATACGGAAAGGACCTCTCAAATGGTGAATATCGTTTTTCCTTCACCGTTATCTGCTATTTATATTTATAGACACTAACTCAAAAACAATGACACCGATGATAAATCGTCGAAAACTCTTTTCTCTATGGCCCATAAAAACACTGTTTGTATCATATCATATCATCATCATCGGTTCATACATTTTTCATAACGGCACTGCTCGCCTGGCTCATATCGCAACCCACATCAAACGCGTTTTAAGACCCTTCTTACACAACAGTTGCATACAATACTATTAAAATCACGTAAGAAAGAGAATGTCAATAATTAAGCGGCGAAATATGTGATAAATACTTTATTTAATTAGATATTAAAAAGACTATCTCCGGGCGTGCTAATTTCACAGCTCGCATGCTTGACAGCTCCTATGCTCACCCGTTGCACGGATAAGACTTGTCTCGCCGTTTGTACGAGTGCAGAAAACAATCTTTAGTTCGCCAGGCACGACTCTCCTAGCATATATGTATAACCCGTTTATGTATATTTTATGTTATTTATACACAAATATATTAAAGATTAAGTCGATGGCGCTAAAACTCAGAGGTTAAAGTGAAAGGTTCAATTCGGCATGTTTCTTTAACAATTCGTGACATGGCAATACCGTCTTATTGCCATGTCACTATTAGCGATGAGTTTTGGAGAAAATCATAAAAATATCCAGTGGCCAATAAACCATTCGATAACATATTAAAATATAATGGACGGGTTAAGGTCGAACATCATTGACATGTTTCGAACCGACTCGCGGTTCTTAGTCATGAGCGCTCGCGATGCCAGCGCGTTTTGCCTTTCGAAGGCGTTATATTTGAATGGTTAGTACTGTGAGTGGTGAGTGTGAGTGTTGTATGAGTCAACTAAAGGAATAGGGGAATAGGATCGGAGTATTATTGGCTGTGGGTTTGAAACTATCACTGCAATATCAAATTTTTCACAGTTTTTACAACTACAATTTCTAGATGGGATTGAAAAATATTTCTACCCCTTTAGAGATATAGGCGTGATTTATGTATGTGTGTCATTAATTATTTCTTTATTATGTGTATTCCTTTGTATCTGTAGTATGTTTTGTTGCGTTCCGTGGGTCACACGTACGGTGCTGTCTGAAAATCAGCTCTGTAGGTGTCTGTCTGACACCTCGGCATAATGCTCAGACGGCGACCGATTCACTGCCGCGAACACACACAATATGTGGCAATTGTATTGTGTCTACTCCCTTCGACTCTGTGTAGTGAATAAATGTCTTCTTTCTTTCTTTGATGTACCTAAACGGAATGCTGTTGTTACTGTTAAGAATATACTCCATGGTTATTGGTAATCCCACATACATATTCCTGTTAAAAGGTTACAGAGGAAGTAGATCGCAACATTTTGATATTAGGTACCAGATTTGCAAGAAAAAAATTGATATAGGTATTTATCTCGAAAATGGTTCACTTTTGCAAAATGCTTTTGGGTCAATGAAGTGGCATAGCCCAATAGCCCAACCCCTTAATAGGAATATTGAATAGGGTATACTTACGTTAAAATTGATAACGTAATGTTGCTTATAGTAAACCATCAAATTATTGTAATCCTACTAATATTATAAATGCGAAAGTTTAGATGTTTGGATGTTTGTTACTCAATCACGCTTAAACGGCTACGCCGATTTTGGTGAATCTTTGCACGAAGATAGTTTATAGCCTGGATTAAAATATAAGTTTTTATCCCGGGTCCACGCAGACGAAGTCGCGGGCGGAGGCTAGTAAGGTATAAATTACAAAATATAATTAATATTATTAAAAGATATGTGGTCCATTACGTGGCAGAGCAAAATGTGCTTTTTATTTTATTTCTTTTATGATATGTGTTGTTTTTGTCACGAATAAATGTTTTGATTTTTGAAGTTTTTTTATTTTCAAAAACAAGTTCGAATGGCATCGTAAATAAATCTTAGGTCACAAGCATATTACAAATAACCCTGTCGTTTCGTCTCATATTTGTCTCTGCAATGTCAAATGTCACCCCGCACCCCAAAAAAATTTCCCATACCAAATACGCATAGATAAGATACGCATGCATTTCAAACGCTTTCATCAATGTACCCCATAATGAATGACATCTGAGAGCCCACATCCGTGTCACGGCTCTTGTAAAAAATAAATATGTCAGCCATCTTTTTTTCTGTAGCATTAGGTTAATAAATCGGACGGCGCCATTAGCGTCGCGGGCCAGGTTCGAGTCGGGCGGAAAACATGCGTCAATGTGATTTGTGAAGTCGCTAGTTTGGTTACGTCGCGAGAGATGGCGTTGGCGGGGTTGAAGATGCTCGTTGGAAATATTGATCTATCTATAGGTATAATATAACATGACTAGCTTCTGCCCGCGACGCTAATGGAACTCGTTTATGTGGTAGCTCCATACAAACTTTCATCCCCCATTTCACCCCCACAGGGTTGGATTTCCGGAATGTCCTTTTCCAGGATTCAAACTATTTCTTTAGGTACCGAAACTTAACTCAATCGGTTCAGTTAAGAGAAGAGGTAACTGACACACAGACCAACAGACAGACAGACACACTTTCGCATTATGTTTTTTATGGATATTTGCGGACCATGCTAAGTACCTGCAGAAGATAAAATTACAAGTTTGTTAAGAAATGTTGCACCAGTATGACACGTAGGTACAAACGTTGAAAAGACCGACGTTCAAGAGCAAACAGTAGTAAATGTTTTCCAAGTTACCGTCGCCTGCGCAAGTCACAGCTTAAAACAGATGTCACTTTATTACTTGATTTAGAAAAAGGTTGGTAACGCCCATTCTTACAGGGGAAGGCGAATGAAATCGCAGCTAAGGTCAAGTATTTATTTATTTATTAAATATGTATTGCACACAAGTTACAAATACATAGTCGAACTATAAGTATTAAAAATGTATCGCATAGTGACAAGTTATAAATACAAAAGAACTTGCGAACTTCCATAATCATAGCTGGAGCGAGACATCAGAGGCTCTAGCATAAGTTTTGCTGAAACAAAACGTTACGACCGCGTTTGCGTTTAGCTGTCAAATCCCATACAAATTGAGGGTAAAACGCAAGCGCGATCGTAAAGTTCTGTTTCGGTAAAACTTATACTAGAGCCTCAGAACAATACAGCATTGAAGAAAACTAACAAATTAGCCGGTCAATCACGTAACGCATTGCACGAGTGCCAATTAGGTCTAAATGTCATTTTGTGTATGGGAAAATTACAGTTAAAATGTCCTCAAGCGCGTTTGAAACGTTACGTGACTACCCCCCCTGGTGTGACATTGGGCAATATACTATTTAGTGACCTCGCTTTTAAACTTAATCTGTAACCAGCGGCACTTTTGTACCGTTGGCTTGCGCCTGCGCGGTGTTTACTTGTTACTCTTAGGATTAGACCTTTCTCAATATCATCGGCGGGCTCTGTAAGGTTTTGTGCAAACAAAAAGAAAGCGTTACATTTGTTTAGGTTTAAGTAATGAGGTCAGGTAGGTGCGATCCATAGTTCTAGTAACTGCAGGACTATTTGACTAACTACCGCCGGGTAGGGGCCAGAACATCTTATTAAGGATTGCGTAAGTAAATCTGCTGGAGTAAGATGGCTTATCATTGTGGACAATGCTGTTACATAAAAAAGAGGTAGATAGGTTGTAAGCGCTCCAAAAGTGGCACACTAAAACTGAGTCAATTGCACCAACTTGACTTAGTTTCGCGTGGTCAATGGAAACGTATAAACGTGTCTCAGCTGTCAGATTTGGTGGCCATTTTATAACACGGAATTTCGTATAGTCAACGTATCTCTACATCTTTTTACAAGCTTTTATTTAGTTTCACCTGTCCCGTTATCTGTCTGTCTGTCTGTAATCAAATCTTGCAAATCAAATTTGATCCACTTCCCGGTTTCCGATTGAGTTGAAATTTTGCACAAATATGCAAATCGCGTGACAATGCAATATTATCATGACGTGGAGCTGATCTGATGATGGAGCTGGAAGGTGGCCATAGGCACTCCGTAATAAAACCACATAACCCTATCGAGTTTGGGTTCCTTAGAATCGTCGCAATGAGTGGTTGATGACGGTATACAGAAAAGTACAGTCGGCAATAAAAGCTTGTACCAAAAATGAAATTTTTGACAGAAACTTATTTGTATTCCTTTTTTGCTTATTATCCCATTGGTTGTCGATAAGATACCCACCAAGTTCTGTTGAATATTCGAGTGCGAGAGTGACGGATGTCTTGATGTCTTCTCCACAACGATAAGCGCTAAAATGTCAACCGTCCCACGCCTTCTGGGAGGAATCAGTAAGCTCTCGATAAAATAAAATATACCGCATACAGTTTCCCGCCAAATGCTGAAATGGCTCGACAAAACTCATTTTCTGAATACGAAACCCATAAACAGTGCTTACTTGTACGAACTCCAAAGACCGTAACGCCGCTTACTTCTACCAAATCCCTACTTTCCGCACTAAAACTCGACAAGTTAATCCCGTAAAAACACCAATCAGCTGTTAGTCACCGGGGTCCGTCTTGCGCCCGTCACCGTCGAATTATGGCCCCCCGAGTCCGTATAAGAATTAAACAGTTCCAAAACTTATCCCTGCAACGAGCCAAATAAATTTATTTTTATTTTCTCCCGGAAGCCTGGAAGTATTTCATTGTGAGCGCGTATTCGGAGTCAGTGGGTGAGACGGAGTCATTAAGTGTTGAACACTGTTGTGAAGGGGTTATTTTTATTGTGTGATGTTAAGAGTCCGCAGTAAGCTCGACCGATTTTCACCTTCCCATACAAACGGAGTTTCGTTCTTTAAAACTACGTGTTGGATTGTGACGAAACTGCATATACAATGACATGAGGTATATCTATGTCTGTAATTAGTTTATATGGTTCCAGTTTATAAAACAAACAAAATACAGCAAAAACAAGTTTTGTATGAAAAACTTAAATTCGCTGTATTTTTTTTACTATGATATCTGAAGCTACATAAACGAATTACAAACTTGGATATACCTCATGTCATTGTACATGCAAAGTTTCGTTACAATCCAACACGTAGTTTTAAAATGAGAGCGTAACTACGTTTGTATGGAGAATCGAGCTTACTGCGGATTCTTAATGGTTTTTAAATGATTAGAGACAAATTATTTATCGTTTAAAAATCATCATTATAATATGTGATCCTAAGTGAATTTATTTATATTGATTTAATGCAGTGATTAAGAGTGCGGCAGACTCTAATGTGAATGATACCTACCATTCACAAAAGAAGTACTTAAAAATTCTTAAAAAACATTGCCGAAATATATGGACAAGCCCATGGCAGCTTTTTCCCTCGCGAGGCAATGACAGGATCAAATTTCATATTATCGACAATAAGACAAAATTATTAATATAGTTTACTAGCTTCTGCCCGCGACTCCGTTCGCGTGGAACTCGTTTAAATCATAGCTCCATTTCCGGGATAAAACTATCCTATGTCCTTACGTAGGATAGTTTGTAGTTTGATGAATCTCCATAAAATTTTACGCGATAGTTTCCTAAAACCAATACTTAACGAGACTAAGAACGGTCATTATTTTAATTTAGCACGGTAAGTTAAAATCCATTTTAAGAATTTATTGAGAGATACATTCTGTGAGATGAAAGTTTTTTTATGCAATCGTATTTTATATCGTAAACATCAGAATAAATCTTTGCTCACTTGCCAACTGCATGATGTCTTTATCCCATAATTCCCCATAATCATAGATCGTATTAACGAGGCAATAAACCTGATAGTCGTTCTTTTAATTAGATGTGATGAAATTGACACATATTTCACGTTTACGAGTGTTAATTTAGGTCGAAATTTCAATTTGTATTTATTGTATTGTTTTACTGGATTCCGCCCGTGACTTGATCTGCGGGATAAAAACTATCCTTTATTTTTGTCAGTGCAAAATTTCATCCAAATCGATCCATCCAAACTTATGTATTTGTAATACTAGTAGGATAGTAGAATTAGGGAATGTAATCTCGATGTCGCGAGACCTCGAAATCACGAGATCTCGAGTGGATTTTCCAGATTTAATTTCGCTGGTAGGAAATCTCGGACAAGATGTCGACTGCTATAATCGATATTTCGGAAGAGATTACAGTACTCAGTGCATGTTAATAATTCGTGTCGCACCGGCAAGTACTAAAAGTTCGACACTTCTTTTTTTTCAAAATAACATTCATCGTTGGTAGGTTATTTTTAGGTAAGTTTTAGTTAAAATTTTAAATCTAGTTTTAATGTTATTTTCAATGTACATACGTAATGTATTTTATATATTTTTATGTGTTTTAACAATAAACCTAATTATTTTTTTATCGGTTTGTTTGTGCACATTTTGTCGTTGTGTCAAGATAAACCAATTACTTTTCCTTCAACAAAATAAAATCAATATTCAATAGTGAGAATATAATTATAACATGTTTACATGAAATACATATTTCATGTTCAAGATATAATAGCAATTCCCTCAATTTTTTTTACATATTTGATATTGTAATGTAATATTTAGATTAATCGCTGACATTAAAATAATTTTGACTTTTAATTAATTTTGTTTGACTTTGTGATGTAGTATACATATTATAATTATTCGTTTGTTTTGACATTATGATTTCTTTTTAACAATTTTTTGGGGTTGACATCTGACATTTTGTATATTGTATAAGTATTATAAATTTTGTTATGTGCTCTTGAGATGTTTCAGAATTATTTACTATATCTATAGTTTAGTGTGATGGATGTATTTACCTAGCTTTATTATTTTTTGATATGCTCAAATGCAATGTATATTGTCATTGAATAAAATAAATGAAATTAAAATGGGTATTACTTTCAGTAAATTTGACCAAAGTAACGCAATATTAATAGAAATATGTGAAATCTCGATATTGTCGAGAATGGATTAATCGAGATCTCGAATCATTCATCTCGACTTCAGAATTTGCGAGATCTCTAAATAACAAACTCGATCTGAGATTGCATTTCCTAAGGATCTTCCTTGCTCTGCAGGGAGATTGTGCTTGTAAGTAGGTGGTGAGATGGAGGGTAAGGTCGCCAGAGGTCCCGAAATTTCATGTGTTGAGAATAAAGTGGTGGATTCGTCTCTTACTGTCAATACAGCGACGACGGCTCAGAAACTCGCTAACTCTCGCTAAGTTTTGAACACGCCAACATGCAGTCTAGTTAAAGTTCTGAATCTCTAGAATAAGGCGCCATCTCCCTATTAGAATGATCCAGTATTTTTTGTTTCATTGTTTGAGTTCTTTCCCGAGTTGCTCAAGGAATAGGCAATAAATCCCAGTGTTTATGTTTAGGGATCTGTACAGTTATTTATGGCTAATTTGTCTTTCACTTCGCTTCAAGTAGATAGCTTAGCTGTTAATGATTGGAATCGAGATCGCTTGAAGCAGTTAAAGCTACTGAAAGGAAATTTACTACAAAAATTCGAGGCTGAAAGTTGTTGTTAGGCTTTGTTTATTTACAGTCAGTATCATACAGTTAATAGCAACCGAAGTAGCCAAATATATCGGAACACGTCTTTAATACTAAAGGAGTGGACGTAGTATATTTGATTACTTTGGCTGCTACTACCTATGCCGACTGTACTAGCGACGCGTGTATGGCAAATATGAAAACGCCGACGCACATAAACGTCCTAAGCAATGCAATATGTGTGAGTATTTTTTTGTTGTTCGTAGTTCATGAGCTGAGGTTTGCTACTTAATAGCTTCACATAGTGCGCTAGAATTAGCCTAGCCATTTCAATATATAATGAAGACTCATCGAGTTAAGCGTTTAGGTGCAGTTCATGTCTATGAACTGCACCTAAACGCTTAACACTTAACATTTTCACATAGTGTCGTTGAGAGGGTTCCAATGAGCCCAAACCCAATCAATGGGTTTATTTAGGAGATCCTATACTACAAAGTAACCTATGGCCATCTTCTGTCGCCATCCTGTGATCAGCGGGCGTAGCACGGTTGCCATTTTATCACTTATCGTTGTGGATAAGGCATTCGTCACTCTCGCACTCGCATACTTGTCAGAGCGTGATGGGCGTCTTTACCACAACGATAAGTGATAAAATGTCAACCATGCTACGCCCACAGCTCGGGAATACCGTAATACATATAGCGTTGTCACTGAATTTACATACGTGTGCCAAACTGCTGTCAAACAAAGCTGGTGTCGTGTCGTATCAGCAAATCAAAGGGCTGGCGTACGACAGAGAGAAATGGAAAATACTCCACCGACAAGAGGATAACTCTTAAATTAATAAATGATGATGATGATGCCACACTGTAGTACAATCGGATATCAGATACTGGCAAAGGGCTGAAAAACTGTTCCATCAATGGGAAAATCAGGGGTCTTAATGTACGTATATAAATATCTGTACACGCCTTTATGACATTGACAATGGAGTCCTGTACAGATGTTTATATACTTATATTAATACCCCTGACTGTACATAAAAATGTTATTTATCCTCAAATTTGCAACCAATTCTTCAGCCTATTGCCAGTATCCGATATCCGACCATCCGGTTTAAGTACTTACGTACCCCTAACTGTACTTACCATACAAACAGTGCAAGCCTTTATTTAGGCTTGTAAACAACTTATAAACGTTGCCCGAAAAGCATCTTTGAAAATTCACCTTAAACAATATCAGTATCATCTGTTTTAACACGCTACTTCGCCATTTCAAGGTATCTCCGACCCTACCGTTCCAATATCCGTCAATGGCCCTCCAGACTTGATTACAAGTGAATAAATAAACGTTTACGTCTGCGGCCATCAAATATTTTCGCGATGCCGTTTCTATATTTGGCTTGGATCTGAAGTAATGGGGTTATTTAGGGTGTTGCAATATGCTAAGATAGTAGGCTGCCGGCATTAACAAGTCAGGAGATGGTGTGCTGCAGGAGAACAGAGAAGATGAGGAGATGCCTTTAAAAAATAAAAAAAATACACGGGTGTCACGATTTTTTTTTTCACCCGAGGTTTTGTCACGGAAAAAGTCATAAGTTCCAATTACTGTCATATGAATAAAGCAAAAAAACCTACCTACTGTAAAAAATGGAGAAAGGTGACTTAAAAATCGGAGCATTTTAAGATGCTACCAGGTATGGAGTTAAACATTTGTGTACAAAGCGCGAGAGTTTAGTGTTATGTTCTATGCATTTCTGTAGTCGTCTGTTTAATTTTTATATTCCTTGATTTTGATAGCCAGACCACAGTTATCAGCTTGGCATACCTCTAAGTTGCTTGTGCTACCACAAGCAAATTGTAGCTATCAAACGAAGAATAGGCGTTTTTAAAATAATGGGTTAGCTCTATCAGCAGAGTAATTTTGTATTTATTTTACTGGAAATCTCTAACTACACATGCATGCCTAGGAACAAATTTAATAAATACCTACTAGTAATTATGTTCAATGCCTTACAACTCATACAAATCCGGATTTTATTTTAGGGAACGACTCACAATTAAAATTTTGTTTTGATTCTATGTCAGACTGGTGAGTAAGTTTAGAATCGTTTGTGTGTGTTTGTACATACATTATTGTTCTTGTTCCAAACGAATATTTTAGTTAATATCTTTTATATTGTGTAATAGTTTTTAGAAGGCGATTATCATTGCTCCCGTTTCTGTCGACAAATGAATCTCTTGTGTTCTGGCCAGTAGGAGGAGAATCTCAAGCAGGATCCAGTAAATATGAGTGTATTGGCTTTCACAGTAAAATATAAACTTATCATATAATATAAATATCGGTATTTTTCCATGTGACAACTTGTCAAAAGCTGATAGAAAACAAATATTACCCAAGGAGTTACTAGGCAAAATGCTACAAGTTAAAGATAAATGTAAAATGTAAGCACAAGGAAGTCTCCACCCCTCCCTCCCAGTTTTACGAGGGCGCTTGGGCGCCGGGCGCTCTTACAATTTTCGGCGTCCGCTGTTAAAAACTCAATGAATAATTATTGGGGTTTCGCCGTTTTTTTATTAACACCAACTTACGTTTAGTAGCTTCATTTACAGGTGGGGTGTTTATGTTTTATTAGATTTAGCTTTAATGTTGCAAAACAATTTAAATACTTTCATTAAATTGACGGGTTCATATACTAGTGTTTTGACTATAGGTATGGTAGGTAATGATACATTTATTTGATTTGCTTTAAATGTTAATATTTAAACACATCACAAATATGCCATTAAATTAGTCGGTAAAACAACTAAGCTGGACATTCACTGAAACACCGCAACGCGTCCATCCAAATGGATGGACATTATACTTTGATGTTGCGCCATGCAACTGTCACTTGTTTGTAGCCATGTGTTTTGTTTCGACATTAACTCGCGCGCCTTGTGTCTACGGTAAATGAATCCAAATGGAATTAATATTGTTCCATTGAATTCAGAGATTCACGACCAGTCTTCATTTCTCGTTTTGTTTTAACCTATTGCCAAAGGAGAGGAGGGTTATGTTTTTCGAGCGTATGTATGTATGTATGTATGTCTTATTCTTTGGCACGCCGTGTAGCCTAAACCGTTGGACGGATTTCGACATATGAGGTGTCGTTGGATCATCATAGTAGGAGTGGCCATAGGCTATATATTATATATATTTATATTATTAAAACATAACACATATATTTGTAAAAAATCAGTCGGGTTATTCGAAAAATCTTTTGATTTCACTAGTTAAATGAAGAAGCCTTGTACTTAATCACTCAACGATTCGATCGGAAGATCAGCGGCAGTAATGCCAGTATTATGCTGAGATGGAACCGTTTCCCCCTTTTTAATTTTTTTTTATATAACAAAGGAGTTACATGGGTGTTGCCGACCCTTGATATGTTTGAGGATTCGCCGTGTTGACAGCTGAAGGAACAAATTCCCTCGCTCTCAACACAACGCATCCTCGGGAGCTCTGGCGACCTTGCTCACCTCCAGGAACACAACACTACTACATGGCAAGTAGTAGTGTTATTATGGCTGTGGTCATCTGCAAGGCGGGGGTACATCCCCAGTTGGGCTGCTCCGAATTCAAGCGAGAAGACATTTCGTAATTATTTCAAGAGACGGTTGGAACTTATGTACAAAATATTTACCGTTGCTTTTCAGTCAAGGAAAACATCGTGAGGAAACCGGTCTTATCCCAATAAGGTCTAGTTTTCCCTCTGGGTTGGAAGATCAGATGGCAGGCGCTTTCGTAAAACTAGTGCTTGTACCAAATCTTGGGATTAGGTGTCAAAGCGGACCCCGGGCTCTTTTAGGGCACAACCGGGAATAACGGTAGGAGGATGATGACTCCTTTGAATTGCGTGGGTATTTTTTTCTTTTTTTCTTTCTTTTTTCTTCAGGTGGCCGCTAACTGAACCTGGCCGCTTAACCGACGCAATGTCTTGTCAAAAACAAACCCACCTCGCTGAGCACACATTTACACATCTCCCCACACCTAACCCCGCCAGGTGCGAGCAGATCATAAATCCACCGAGTTTATTATATTTTTAATTCGCAAACTCTGTACTAATACATCAGGGTGATTTATATCGAGTTCCGAACTTGGGGATTTATTAAGCCTTCACGCTCTCCTGACGAGATGACGCGTTTAAAGTGGATTTTCTGAGTTTGCATGGAGAAGGTGCTGTGTTTTGATAATAAATTACCGTAGTAATAATAATAATATTATTACTACGGTAGCCTAGTGGTTCAAGCTTGCGCCTGTGAAACGGCGGTCGTGGGTTCAGCTCGTAGCCATAAGTATTTCGGAACTTATGTATACGGAATATGATTCAATATGTACAGTTAGCTTTTCGATAAAGGAAAATATTGTTAGGAAACCTGCATACATTTCCAAAGAAATTCAAAGGTATGTGTTGACTCCAACCCGCACTGAAAGGGATCTCTTCTTCTTTAAACATTTTTTTCTCTCTCGCCTGTTGTAATTTGAAAACTGTGATTTTATGGGTTTTAGTCGACGAAAGGGTTGTAGTTGGTTATCATATTTAATCTTTAGGTACTAATATTGAAAGTATTTCTACATTGAAAGAGTAATTTTCAATACCTACCTAATACAGTACTTTTTTAGATTATTTCACAACTGAAGGATAATATTATATTAGATAGCGCAATTGATCAAAAATTCAAAATTATAATGCTGAGGGAGGCGAAATTTCTTGATACATTTTGGATTCAGGCAACTTAAAAGTGAAAACCGGTAACAATAAAACAAAATTAATCGCTTCCACACACGATCAGAAATCAAATCCTCAAGCAAACCCCCGATAAATCAATAGACAAATAAAATACAAAACAAAAAAAAAACAAATTCGCAAAAAGAATTACAAGCAATAACATGCACTAGTGTTAACGGCCACAATAATCAGGAGCCGTGTCAATCAAATTTGGGTCTTACGCGGTTGTGTTAAGGACGTGTGGAGTTGTAAGGGGAAGGTTGTGAGTGATTTAGTCCCTATCGGCCGTCAACCTGATTAATGCCAGTAGTAAATCAGCGGATTACGACAATGCGAGAAATGACGAGTCGCGGCGGGATCGCGGCGGCGCCGGCGCAAGCTGCTGGAGCCGGCGTGTTGGCGGGTATTGCACAGTTGGCATAGCATCCGTCTCTTTTTAAGGGTAACTTACGGTAACAGACCGACCAACTGCTGCTGCTGTCAGTCCATAGAAACTTGTCAAATACATTCATATTTTAACGAACACCGCTTACGATTAGAGACGGTTTGGTGCAATTCAAATTCACCCTAAGTGTTCTTATTAGAGCCGCATAGTCTCGGGTGCTCTCGTGCTGAGATTTTTCGAAATTGTCGTTTTTTTTGTTGCTTTCAATCCACATGACATTTTAATCGTAGCGAGGGCTAAGCGTCCCGAGCTAAGTGAATGCTATGGAAGAAATTAACCGATATCAGGCCCTGGAAATTACGAATACCTACTCATCTCGATGAGCCAGGCTTGGCGTGTGTTTGTGCGATTGCGCAAGAACTTTTTAGTCCACAACTATTTACATTAAAAAGGGGCTTTACTTAGTTATTATACCCAATTTCGTATCATTAATTGCCATTAAATGACGAAAAGCTTAAGTACGTTAAACTTCTACAATTTTATTCGTACTGCTACAAAGCTGTCTGGAAGTTTATTAATATAAGAAGATTGAAGACGTAAATCAGTCCCGTTTGAGGTTTTGTCCTCAGGGCTACGATTCTGTACCTCAGCAAGTGAATTAGTTCGTAGTTCGTAGTAGTTAGTAGTTCTGCTAGTAGGTGCTCAGTTGTGGAAGTCTACAACCTTACACGATTGAGCTTTTTAGTTTGACTAGTAAGCTAAATCGCCGCCGCTTATGCTTTGCAACAAGACGTATCGAATTATTGGGTAAATACGCAGCATAATCGCGCTCGTTGCGACGCACTGCAAGAATATCAGAAACATGGCCGCCTAGATTAAACAAACAATGTTGTAACATCTTAAGAATACTATTGCGTTTAAGCCGTTTCGCACTTGCGTTGTAAAATGCTTGAAAAAAACGCCATTTATATGATTAATTTGTGACAAATTTGGATATATAGCTATAAAGAACGCCATAGTGGTGAATGAGGACAGCTGGCCCCTATTTCACCAACTTGACAATTGTTACCTAACACTGTCAATTCGCCATACATTGCTAGTTCTAGAAGTTAAGGTGGTTGCTAAATAGGTTACTTGCGGAATCAGCAATATACGGAGAATTGTCGTTGTCAGGTGACAATTGTCAAGTTGGTGAAATAGGGGCCTGGTTATACAAGCATGCGTATGTTTAGGTAATAATTTTTTTTCGTCATGTCACACCGCAAAACTTACCGCTTTTATATTTACAACCCTGAGACGACTGACCAAAATAAAAAAATGGACTTAATACCAAATGCTTTGGATCCAATAATAGTTATTTACTTTTTTTTTAAACTGAACAAAACACATCAAATTCCATAATTTTTTGTCTTTAAATGAGTCAAAAAATAATTCAATTTGAAGAAAGAAAGAAAGAAAGAAATATATTTATTTGGTGTGATATCATGTTACATGTGTGTCTTACAATTTGCTTTGTTTTCATTGAACATTTTTGCTGTTTCTTCACGAGGCTAAATATATGTGAAAAATAACAATGTTTAATTTTGGAGGAAAACATTATCGAGTGGCGTAGATTAAATTTAATTTCTCAATTTTATTTATTTTTGCCTAAATCTAACCTTTGGCTCCATGCGAATTACATAAAGCAAAATTTGACTGCAATTGTTACTCTTGGGAAGAAAACAAGTATTTTTGGCTTACCAGGCTGCTAGAGATTTGTCAGAGCTTATCTCAACTCAACAAAGCAAACAAAGCAATGATCAATGAATGATGAGCTTAACAAAGTTATGATCTTTACCCAGTTGTAGCAAATATGTAATGTCAATTATTTATTTCTAATCTTTTTATAATTATTATTTTTAGATTATGTATTTTTCAATTGTCATTGTTCTTTGTTGTAATTATCATTGCTATTTAATGTAAAATATGGGTTTTCTGTCTGAAATAAATCAATTTCATTTTGAAAAAAAAAAATGTTTGCGTGTTTTATTTTATTTATTTATTTTATTTTATACCCTTCTGAAAATCAAGTGAAAAGCAACTTTTTGACAAATGTTCAAACTGGGGTCCTGTCTCTTGACCAAATAACTTTAAGCCAAATGTATCATTTGACCTAATGCACTTTCGTCAAAACAGTGGTATTTTCGGGTATTCTTTGAATATCATCAAATAGAAGTCATTAGGTTAGGTTAGGTTTGTTTTATAATAATCCTATGAAGCTTTATATTTAAGGAAAAAATGCATTAGGTCAAATAAAACTTTTGTCAAATGAAACATTTGGCCAAAAGTTGTTTGGTCTAACATTAGTGAACCGTTCAAACTACATGAAAATACACATCGTTCACTACTTCAATGCCCCGTTGTAATATCACACCTTGCGCTCTAAGACAACTAAAAAGATTGCAATTTTATGACAAGTACCTAATGTTTGCTAAATGCACTTTAATTTTTACTTCACTTTCTCAAATAATTGATGCACTTTGAGCAGCTTTGTCAAAAAGCCTTTTATATCGTCACTTTTCCAAAATATAACGCTGTCAAGAGGTCATCACCACTTTACCTGTGCGCCTCAAAATTAGAATGGTGGAGTCATAAACTAAATGCGTAGGTTGTATGGAAACGCGACCCTGGCCACATGCTCGCCATTTCACGAGCTGTCATCAAAACGTGTCGAATTCTCGAACATTCCAAAAAAATGTCGCAGTACTTCTAAACGCGAAGTTGCCAACTTGCCGTAAACCCCTCAACTACATAAATCAATTTGTCAGTGGGCTGACACGCACACTCCTGCGCCTGTGTGCGTGTATGCGACACTTTATTTTTCCACTTTTATGTTCCACACGCCAATCAGAAGTGTATCTTAGCAGCTTAGCCGCAGGGTCTCGTTTTGTACGGATGGCCGTATGGTGTTGTTTAAGTTTCAAGTCGCCCGTGACGGATTTTATTTCAGGTCGGCTAATTAATTTGATTTATGCGAACTGCTATGTGTATGATTGGTTAATGACGTCTTGAGAATCTCCGGTGCCGTTGCTAAGATGGTTATAATAAAATAAAAATAGCAAATATACATGAACGAGTAAACCTAGTCCCAAACTATGGTACGAAATCTAGTAGGAACTCCACTTCTTGAAGGTAGTCATTAAGTGAGACTTGACAGTTCGCCAATGTTCATAAAATTCGTTTCCTTTACTCGAGCTTATAACAGTTAATCAAATGCTCCAGATCTTTTATTGATTTGAAATCAATATGAAAAGCTATGCATTTATTTATAACGTCCATCAGACCTATTTAGATAAAAAGTCGTTAATATTCGTTTGTGAATGATATATTCGTATGTCACTTTGATATTCGTACTTGTGGGAAAGGGACAAAACACATTTTAGTTGACAAATGTTTGTTAACTTTTATGAATGTAGGGTTCTGCGTTAAATAAAACAAAACTCAATTAGAGTTGAGCCAGTTTCAGCAAGTTTAGATTTCGAAACGAAGCGCTCAAAAGACGCGCTGAGCATCTTAATGCTCTTATCGGCTAACCAAATGTTTTATTTTAACTACTATTGTACAGTCGAGGTCAAAGATTTATGTTTACACTTTTGCACCTTATTGCCTTGTAATAAGGTGCAAAAGTGTAAACATATTTTTGACCTCGACCGTACCGCCGGAGGCGGCAGATAGCGACAAACACTGAGAAACTTACTAATTATTTGTTGAACATATGAAAATAAACCTAGTTCTATTGCGAATGAGCTAATAGTTTAGGATCATACCTTGAATAAAACAAAAGTGTTCTTTCCTGTAGTCAGTAGTCAAAACTGTTTTAATTGCATGAAATCATAGGAGACACCGTTTACCTATATGGATTAAGAGTCCAACCAAACATTAGTCTTTGGAGCCATTGACTTTGGCAATGTCTACAGCAAAGAGGCGAACTTAAAAGTCATAGTGAAAAGGCTATAAAGCCAACACATTGACAAACGGTGACCAGAGAGTGCATTAAGAGGTTTTAAGGTACTTAAGGTGGTTAACATACTTAAATATGTAATCATGAACGTCTTGCTAACAATCGAGAGGAAGATCGAGTAAAAAAAGGAGTTTACTCATAGGTTACAATACAGGGTAATATTAAATTGTATTAGTTGGTTTCACTAAGGTCGAGTAGATGCGCAAATTAGTGACTAGGGTGACTGCTATAGGTATTGGCCACTCCACAGTAATTGGCCACTCTTAGCGAGACAGATAGAAACAATGTAATAGACGCGTGCACTCATATGAATGAGACAAAAATATTACCTGTTTCTCCTGCTGTTGTTTCTGTTTTCTACCTTGTTTCTTTCTGTCTCGCTAAAAGAGTGGCCAATTACTGTGGAATGGCCAATACCTATAGCAGTCACCCTAAGCCTAGCGGTGTTTATATCGCGACGGCGACAAGCAAACAAATCCCTGCCTCGTGGTAAGAAGACGTTGTAGCTTATGGACTTTGCTTGTAGCGCGTTGCGGCCCCTTCATAGATTTGCCAGCCAGGGATAACTACAGGTACCTCAATAGCAACACAGCGCATCTTCTTGAGATCTAGAGTAAGGACTCACCACCAAAAATACAACACTACATTTAATTATTATCTATAATACCCTCATCTCTTCATCAAAAAAAAAGTATTTTCTTTCTTTCTTTCATCTAGACTAGACTCTATAGACCTCATCTATGAGGTCTTCTGTAAGGTCCCTTGTCAGATATTTATTTTGTCTTGTCACATGATAATGTCATCATCATATAAGCCGAAAGACGCGACCACTGCTGGATATAGGCCTCTCCCAGAGTGCCACAACGTCCGGTCCTGCTCCCCCCGCATCCAGCGCACTCCCGCGTCTTTTGACAGGTCATCCCACCTACCATGATAGTGTAGGTTACAGTATATGCAAAGGAGCGTAAATAGCGCCTTGTGCCTTCAAGAAACTCCCACCGCAGTAAAAATTCATCATTCTGTTCATGTTTCCCACTGACGGAGCCCCATAAATTACTCAAAAACCTAAACCGTTAAAAAGAGTATTCCCAAGCAATTGACACCTCAGTTTTATGGTCAAAAAACCCATAAACTACTAACGCATTAAAACACACGATTTAGGGTGCATTCTCCAATCGGGTGACATTTTTTTTATGACTTTAGTATTTGAATACCCAATCGTTGTCGGTTCAATGTCGTAAATATTTTTATGTCCCCGATTCCTGATTATCGTGTATATAAGTGGGACATGTTGGTGTTTAATTATGGGAAATAATATTTTGTAGATTTTATTTATATTAATTAGTCTGACCATTGAAACTACAGGAATATGCTAGATTCATGTATATTTGAAGCGGGGAACACTTTCAAATAAAAGCATAAAACTTAGATCGAATTAAAAAGAAGCTTCAATATTTTACCAGCTAAGTCACAATAACTTTGCTTCATTACTTCGATAATGTACCCCTTCGGGACGTCACGGCAACCTTAAAGGGTAGGTTACCAACAAAAGACATAAAAACAACAAAACTAAAATTTACCAAAGGGTAGGTACAGTAGCCATCAGATATATGGGAGCGGCCAAAGTGCTTACAAATATCTGAACACGTCTCTATCTTCGAGGCATTGGAAACGTGTTCAGATATTTGTCAGTGAAGGGCATAATTTCCATTTCTATGCAATTTTATCACAATAGTAGTGCGTCGCGCTCTCAGACACTATGAAATTATCGCATGAACGAAGACTATTCACATATTATTGTTGAACGTCAAGAGACTCAAAAGCCAAACTACTAAACTAGAGGATAAGTATGTATTTGGTATAACTTATTATTTTGGTGCAAGTCTTCTACAAGGCCGAGGTTCCGATTTCAATTAAATTTCAATCTGTATCGCGCGGTCACGTCAGCAAGTGACGCTAACGTCTGACTCTCTTACCGCATCGACTGAACTCGGTGTTCGCGCTCCTCTGAGGCGCAATTCACCAGAGCAGGTTGATAATTTGGACAGTGCTACTTATTGTACCATGGCCGGCGTTGTACCACAATGTTGATCCACAAACGTGGTGACCCTAACTAGATAGAATAGCTCGTAGAGCGGGATGCCATGATTTCCGTTTTCAAGCTGTCAATCATCGCTTCACGGACAATCGCGGCACAGATCGTTTCGGACAGGGGACGTTCTGTAAGCTGGCGAGTGCAATTATTTATCCTCTGCCGCTACATGATGGTACGGTACCTTTTATTAGGGCACTGTACCAATGTCCTCAAACATAAGCCCCTTCAACGTGTGTTCCCGCATTATCTCCGTCCTTCCAGATACGGGTGACATATTTACTGCGCCGCATAAAACTAATCCACGGAGCCTTGGGGGACCTTACTTCTAACATTCGTCACATAGCCATCGTAAATTATCATACTACGGTATGATATGACGGGGGCCGCCCATTAAAACGCGTTTGATTTAGATGGGGCTATAAAATTGATTTATGCCTTCACGCCAACAAAACCCGTAGCGCTAAAGCAACTATTATATTAACATTTTCGTGGATAACGGGAGCGGACCCAAATAGTCGTAGCCGCGCAAAGTGAAAGGCGAATTTGAACTTTACGAAACACTGTTAGAATTTGTTTTGGATTGAGAGGCTTGGTCAATAGTAAGGCGTTCTTGTTGGAAAAAAGTAACACACTCGTATAGTTGCATGCATCTGAAAAATGTGTGAAATAATACTTTATTGTTTTATGGAGAGAGTGCAAATTTGTTCGCTGACAGAACACGATCGGGGGCATTGTTTTTGATATCGGTACTATGTAATTTCGGCTACTTTATGGCGCTATATTTTAATAAAAGTAATATGTTGTCTGGACTTTGTTAAGTTAGATAAGTCGGTAATCATTGTTGAAAGTTAATTAACTTTGGGAAGACATAGACATGTGCTAATGGGGCGGTAATTATTTTTTTGGCATTTTGATTCTGTGGCAATTGGATTAACATAAGTATCATGACTTATTGTTTTTTGAATGACAAATTTGACAGTTCACCGGTGACCTCGCAATATGTCACAAAACTTCTCAAAAGGCGGTCATTTCACGAGCTGACGCTGGCGCGGATAATATGACGCTTAAACAGTGTCGATGAAAATATTACTACTCCGTTAGAGTCAATAAGACGACATTGGCGTAGCGATACAATTGAAAACCGCTTTTATTGACCACTGTCAAAACGGTATTTATTCCTGGGAACGATATAAATATAGTCAGAAAGGGTTGAAAAGTCTTCAAATAGACCAGTTGGTGTAACGTTGCCATTTTATTACCATCGAAATTTAGCTCTAAACCCAACGAAATAACATTCATTTTGATTTTTGTATCATCAATTTCATCATCATTATCATTCCATATGTTTAATTTGTCGTTATTTCAATGAGGAACAATTACATAGGCCAAGTTAATCGCAGCAGCTACCAAAGTCTTCAATCAGCGACTTACATTTTGAATCTCAATTTGATACGAAAGTTTTCCGCACGCTCGTATCTTGAAATGTGAAATTTAAGTCGGATTGACCAACAGAACATCGCGACTGATATGACCTTTATATACCTTAGAGGCTTGATAATAGATAGAGTTGTGTGCAGATTTGGAGCAGTCTAATTGATGTCCGTACAGAAGATGGTTAACAATACCATGTTTATCCAGTAATTACTATTATTTTACGCAAAAAAAAACAACTGTTATTTTGAAAGAGATTCGACGAACGGGATCGGTTGTGTATAAGGATTTTTTGAAAAGTTTTGCAGCTTGCAGTTTTTAGTTTTTCTTAAATCGATGTCGTCTCTTAATAGCCACTCACTTGCTTTCGGATTTTAAAAAAGGTAGCCTGAATTGCTTTAAATTTTTCTTTATCGAAGAAGTCCATACTTCACTTGGCAACCACAGTTGCCACCATCAGTTTAGAGGTGCGCGAAATTGGCAACTGTGGTTGCCACAAGCAAGTGAGTGGGTAGGTATGTGGCGATGTGTTCCGGTAGTGAATAAGCTGCCAAGGCCTCGAAAAGCACTGTTTTTAGAGTGAGGGACCTACTAACATTAGTCTCTAACTATCAACAGAACATGTTACTCAATAAAGTGACACATTTACCAACTTACACAGTGTACTTTTTACCGTAAACTACTCATGTCAACGTGTGTTAACTGAACTAAGGACGGTGAAAACCATGCAAATGGTCTGGCTGATGGTAAGGTGTCAGATTAAACTGCGGCCACGTGCGCGTTACCAACCCCTATTGATGACGATTCATTGTTCCAGGTCCTCGCTCTCATCACAGCGAATCCACCAGGAACACAACATGCTTGCATTGTAAGTAAATAGTACTATTAATGTGGCGAGTTCTCTAAAAGTTGTAGCCAGTGGCTCTGTCGGGCCATTTTTGTCGAGTGTTAGGTGTTTTGATTACTTAACTCTGTACACCTGACCCCGTAGCATCATAGTAGAAAGAGTGGAAAGTAGGTTATCTTCATACAAACGTACGGCGCACGGCTTGTATGTGTGCGCCATAGTATCTAGATGCGTCGCCGCACGCACACTCAAACAAAATCTCGACTGGCGCACTGAGAAACGGGTCGAGATTTGTTGTGTGTTGTTTGAGTGTGCGTGCCGCGACGCATATATACTATGGCGCATACATACAAGCCGCGCGCGGTGCGTATGTAGAAGATAACGTACTTTGCACTCTTTCTACTATGGTAGCATGGTCGGCCTTATCACACGATAGAGCGACCGACGCTCTATCGTGTCACTTATTGTGTCATAAGGCCGACCATGATACGGGGCCTGGTTGAAATGAATGAAATTTATTACATTGAACTGTCAATTTTCAACCCCCAATGCAATTGAGGGGTGTTATAAATAAATAATAAATAAATATTAGGGGACAATCTTGCACAAATCGACCTAGTCCCAAACTAAGCAAAGCTTGTACTATGGGTACTAGACGACGATAAACATACTTGTATAGATAAATAAATACTTAAATACATAGAAAGCATCCATGACTCAGGCACAAATATTCGTGCTCATCACACAAATAAATGCCCTTACCGGGAATCGAACCCAGGACCTCTTGCTTCGTAGGTCACTACCAAGTAGGCTAAATCAGTCGTCAAGTTATAATACATTTAATATCGGAATTGGCATCTGAGTGTCTGTCTGCAGCGTGATAGTTCTCAAACGGGTGAACCGATTTGAGTATGGTTTATTTAATCGAAAGTCTTGCCTGTCTAGATTGTTCTTAGCTATGTTTGGGGGTGCTAACAATGTAAAAACGCTTCTATTCTGTATCGGGGTAGGCAGCGATCATTTTATATCACATGATAAAATACGCGTCACGCATTGTAGTCCGTCTGAATATAATTGTTTTACACAAATTCGAACCTACTACCCATGAATCATCGCAATGACTGTAATTAATGAAATTTATGTGGCCTCGTAAATTTTATTCGTGCGAGATAGATCCACGGAAAGTTGAAATTGACTTTAGCTTAGTGATTGCTCGCGGCTTCGCCTGAAATTATATATTAGCTGAGAAAACTTAAATAATAATCTAAGTACCAAATACATGTTGCGTCGTTCTAGAGCGACTTTGGTGGTCAACATCAACCTATGATTAATCAGGACAAGCTATGGTATTAATTATACCACGACTAAGCGAGTTCGCAGTATCCAAATGGCCATAAGTGCGACAGAAAGGGATGTCATTCGTTGTCCTTGTCATAGTTCCATTTTTTTTTCCTATGATTCCTGAGTTACGATGATTGTCGTTGATTTTTGTTGTTGTGTGTGTGAAAGTCTACTTTGAATTCGTCCAAATATCTTGTTATCAGATTTTTTACTCCTTTTGTCGCCCACCTTGGAGACATTTGATGATTAAAAACGCTAAATCCAAGATCACGTGCTCTCGGGTGTGAGGTGCGGTGTCAATAAGCTTTCAGATGACAGCGTAAACCGTCAGGCAAGTCAGTACAGATTCCTTACTAAATTATCCGGATCCGCGTAAGCGCGGAGTGGTTTAACAAGAGCGATTTCAGTTGTCTTATTTATTAGTTTTTTAGGGTTCCATACCCAAAGGGTAAAAACGGGACCCTATTACTGAGGCTCCGCTGTCCGTCCGTCCGTCTGTCCGTCTGTCACCAGGCTGTATCTCATGAACCATCATAGAGTTGAAATTTTCACAAACGATGTATTTCTGTTGCCGCTATAACAACAAATAGTAAAAAACAGAATAAAATAAATATTTAACGGGGCTCCCGTGCAACAAACGCGATTTAGTTTGCCATTTTTATATATAAGTACGGAACCCTTCGGGCGCGAATCCGACTCGCACTTGGCCGGTTTTTATTTTACTTGATTACAGAAGGGGTATCCGCGTTTTTATCTTTGGAAATGGCTTTACACCAGAGGGCCTACCGCGAAACGAAAACAAATTTCGTTCGTGTATCTCTCTCTAGACATGGAAGCTCACAAAGGAGGCTGTGGATAAAGTAAGGGTGGCACAGAGAGCCATGGAGCGCGCCATGCTCGGCATTAACCTACAAGACCGAGTGAGGAATACTGAGATCCGACGTCGCACTAAGGTGCGTGACGTCGGAGAAGTCATAACCAAACTCAAATGGAGTTGGGCAGGACATATTGCCAGGCAGCGTGACGCTAGGTGGGCCAAAACGTTAACGGATTGGTGGCCACTAACAGGAAAAAGACGCGTCGGTCGTCCACCAGCACGATGGGTTGACGACGTAAACAAGACCGCGGGTCATTTCTGGATGAGACTAGCACGGGACCGGGATAAGTGGCGTACTCGAAGAGAGGCTTATGCTCAGCAGTGGGCGATTAAAGGCTGAAAATGATGATGATGATGATGATGACCTCTCTCTCGGTTGCACTTGCCAGTTCGAGCGGCAGAGAGGAAGATTATCGAACGAAGTTTGTTTTCACTTCGCTGTATCCCCTCAGAAAGTCATTTCCAAAGAGTGTTACATTTCTTTCTCTGAAGCACGGAAGATCATAATTTACGTAAATCGAGGAACATTCATATGCTGCGGTCTAGACGCCAGCGGGCAGCGGGGCGACGAGTGGGCCTTCATAGATTGAACTCAATTAAATGACAGATGTATAATGATAAGTAAGTCCATACCGTGGCCTTCAGTTAAGGCGATGCCTTGATTTGAGTCGAATACGCCCTTTAGACAGAGACACGCTGATGCCTTCCGTGCACGAGGAAGAGAGATGTAACACTCTTTGGGAATGGCTTTTTTGGACAAATTTCGATAAATACCTAACTGAGACGTTTTATTTTAATTTCATAAAGTGAGATTTTAGATGAGATAAAATACTATGGTATTAACTTGATTGTGTCGTAAAGTATAGTTTGAGTAGGCTGAGTAAAAAAAGTAAAATACAGACCCAACTTTGGTTTTTTTTTTCTATGGAGGAAATTTTAAGCAATCACCTGATCGATAAAATCAGATGAACAATCATACAGTCAAGAATCATATATCTGAAAATCAGACCTTATTGTTTCTTAATCTAGCCAGAACGGTGTTTCAAAGCACGCGATAATTTCCAATGCACACGTGGCCTGCGGTGGCGACTAATAGTAAAATTGACAATAACTGTCAAGTTTACCATTGACCGCCACCGCGTGCCGCGCCTGTGTGATTCAGGCCTTAAGTTCACTTCGTCCCGAGCAATTTCTAGGACATGTACCAACGATCAGTGACCGCAAGGTCACGTAAATGATGAATCTCGTCATCATTAACACCTGTCATGTTTGCCTTTGTTTTGGAACTGTCAGTTGCGGTTTTTGTGCCGCATATGATATGATCATACACAAACAATGATGATTGATTCGTTTTGATTTTAGGGGTGACAATCAATAAAATTGAGTATTGAAAAACCTTCTTGCCGCCCAGTGTGCAATAAAATGTACCTACCGAATTTAAACTGTGCTATTAATAATTCTGTTTATACTACAGAAACGGTCGAATTCAATGGAATTTAGGTAATACCTTTGACAGATTAACAGACAGACGTGACAGATGTCGTTAATTATAAGATTTTTTTGCGAGTGCGTTTTTAGCCAACTTATAAAAGCAAGGGAATCAATATTACACATCAATTATTCCTGTAAGCCGTGTAAGTGACACGTTTTTGTCTTCCACGAGAGAACGAGATATAATTTAACCCCCTTCCCAAATTACTTTCGTGGACAATTGTCGATAAATATCTAAAATGAAGTTTTATTCATACTCAACTTTATTAATTAGGGGACAATCTTACACAAATCGACCTAGTCCCAAACAGCAAAGCTTGTACTATGGGTACTAGACGACGATAAACATACTTATATAGATAAATAAATACTTAAATACATAGAAAACATCCATGGCTCAGGAACAAATATTCGTGCTCATCACACAAATAAATGCCCTTACCAGGATTCGAACCCGGGACCTCTTGCTTCGTGGGCAGGGTCACTACCAACTAGGCTAAAGCGGTCGTCAAATCGCAGATGAGTTATCCTACCATTATTTTAACTTGATTATGTCATTGAATTATGTTTGTTTGATGTAAAAAGGGATGTCGTGTTTTTTATTTTCCTATAGTGACATTTTATTTTGTATCCTAGTTAAGACTGTAGGTACCTACGGCCATTGAAAAATCTATGTCTCATAATTTTCCAGTGGATATTTTTAACTATTACAGTCGCTTTCGTAAAACTAGTGCCTACGCCAAATCTTGGAATTAGGTGCTAAAGCGACCCCATCCTCCCAGCAAGAAAATGCTACGAGGAGGGTGGTTAGGTACTCTTAACGAGTGAAGCCTATCTTTTATATCATCATCATCAATTCATCACCATATCAGCCGAAATACGTCCACTGTTGGCCTGGATAGGCCTCCCCCAAAGAGTGCTAAAGTGACTGGTCCTGCGCCACCCGCATCCAGCGGACTCACGCGACCTTTACCAGGTCATCAGTCCACCTTGTGGGTGGCCTACCCACGCCGCGCCTTCCGGTACGTGGTCCCCACTCGAGAACCTTTGCGCCCCAACGGCCATCGACTCTACGTGCCCCGCCAACTTAAGTTAAGCGATTCGGAGGGCTATATCGGTTATCTTGGTTGTGCTACGGATAGCTGCGGCTGCTCCGGATTCTGATGCGATCACGCAGAGAAACCTCTCCGGTAGCCCTTTGGGTGACTTGAAAGAAAGAAGAAAGAAAGAAAAATATATTTATTGCCTTAAAATAAAATAAGAAATATATCAATTAACACAATTATTATTCGTTATATAAAGGCAAAAGCACATCCAGCAACGGCTGGCCTGGACTTTGAGCCTTCTTATGAGGCCCATAGTAAGCTACCACTTTTCATTGCCATACACACACACACACACACACTGATCAAAGACTCTTGTCTTGAGACACTGCGGTATTCCGTCCGTTCGGGAAGCTACCATCTTTTCGTCCAATATTTGGACGAAAAGATGGTAGCTTCCCGAACGCTGCCCAGCCGAGTCGGATTCGGTGATTAACCTCTTTGTCAAAGTTGTCTTTTATATCAGCAAATTGTATATTATACGATGTATTCGTGACTACGGGTTACGTTAATACCTGCGTCACCTCATAGATCAAGCGCAGTGCGTGTCATCCAGTAAAAATAAATAATGCCAGTTGTCAATTTAAGGACCGCATTATGCAGGAGCGGAGATACGACTTTTATAAATACCTTAATTACTGTTGTGTTCACTTCGTATTCACTCGTGGTCATCAATTCTTGCTTCACAACGCGCTGCCATTCCTCTTGACAGTCACCCTTCCTTCCTATTCACTCGTGATCATCAATTTTTGCTTCACAACGCGCTGCCATTACTCTAAGACAGTCGCCTTTCCTTCGTATTCACTCGTGGTCATCAATGCTTGCTTCACAACGCGCTGCCATTGTACTATGACAGTCGCCCTTCCTTATGCCTGCGTGTAGTGATGCGCCTACTGTAGCTTTTATCTGATCTGTCTCTCTCATTACTGGTGCCTTCGACCTTTCCTCAAATACTAGATGTTATTACAGGCGACAAGGTCGACGACACTTCAGGTAGCTACGGAAATGCAATAATCGCCGCACTTGTCGCTTGCACATAAACGTGGCCTGAAGTTTAAATCATTCATGTGCAGTTCGGTTGCTCGTCAAGGGACAGCATGGGAAAGAATCCATTTTGCAGCCAGAGGGCGCTGGACTGACATAATTAAGAGTAATTATGTCAGTCCAGCGCACTGGCGTCCTTCCTCTAGCGCGTTTGCCTACCACGGAACCAAGTTTTCTTTTTCGCTAGATCATGCCAAGATGAACGCTTGACATGTCCAAAGAAACATAGAATCCTTTCTTGGCAGATATACTAGAGTCATCTCTATGGTGATGCCGAGTTCTTCTAAGATCGAACTACAGGCTAACTCAAATAATAGCGGGTCGCGACACGAGACGAGAAAGATCTCGCCCCGTCTTTCTATTCACTTTTTAATTTTCAAAGGATGAGTGGGACGCGACTAGCTAGACCACCAGGTTTTTGATGGGTTTATCTGAATGCTTTCGAGCTTTAGGAAGCACATTATGACATTAATTTATGACTTAATTTAACCTAGCCTTTGACAATATAGCATTTGCTGTTACGCCACGCTTTATCTTTATTTCTCTTGCGGGTTAAGAACTTTTAACAGTCAAGTTGTCCACTTATCGGACGATAGCTAAATCCGAATGAGATTTACTTAACTTTGGGTTGGATCATCCGATAGCTATTTAAAGAAAGAAAGAAAGAAAGAAATAAACATTTAATGACAAACACACAGGACCCACATATATTATTGCTTCAGGAACTAATGTCTACACAAAGATGGATGCCGCCTTTAGGATAACAAAATGATAACGCAAAAATTACGAGGTAGAGTAATGTTGACTATGTTAAAGACTAAAAAATGCTATTCAAAATTGAATGATTGCATAACACTGTCCACAGGTATTAAATAAATCACAGGATGTTCATTTCATTCAGTGATTTTACATCCAGACCATTTTAAATCAAAGTCTTACATGACAATGAAAAAGTGATTTTAAAATAAGAATGATGGTGATTAAAATGGTAGTTACCATCACGACCGTATTTTAATGGACAAATTACGAGATTGTAGCAATGTACAGGTATGTATGATATTCATATGAATACATTTAAGTAGTCCAGTGTTTGATTACAGAGATGTTATAAGTATCGCAATAAATATAGACACTTTATAATCCTAAAATGTAAACTCAGTATTCTTCGCTCCACAAATGGCGAACAATATAGAGTACTAGCTGATGCCCGCGGCTTCGCCCTCGTGGTTATAGGAAAATGTAACATATCGCATTTTCCCGTGGGAATTCGATGTTTTCCCGCTGGAAAAAGTAGCCTATGTCACTCCCCAGCTTCTAAACTATCTCCATACAAAAAATAACATCAATACGACGCTCCGTTGCGACGTGAAATAAGGACAAACAAACACACACACATTCGCATCTATAATATTAGTAAGGATGGACCCAATGCAGACAAAGTCAGCGAAAATACCTTTTCTTTCACACAAGCAAGAAGTTACAGATCGATGATATAATTTAGCATTCTTCCCTCTCGCACTAACATACTTAAATTAAGCAATTGCTTATGACGTACATAAAGCGTACGTCATAAACGCGTACATGTTGGCTAGGCAGGTGCATACTTCATCATCATATCAGCCGAAAGACGTCCACTGCTGGACATCCCCCAAAGAGTGCCACAATGAGCCGTCCTGCGCCACCCGCATCCAGCGGACTCCCACGACCTTCACCAGGTCATCAGTCCGCCTTGTCGCCCCTGGGGCGCACAGGGGAAGCGCAGCAGCGTGGGACCCACGCTGCGCTTCCGATACATGGTCGCCACTCGAGAACATTTCCACCCCAGCGGCCATCGGTTCTGCGGGCTATGTGCTCTGCCCACTGCCACTTATGTTAAGCGATTTGGGGGGCTATATCCGTCACCTTGGTTCTGCCGAAGATAGACTCATTTCTGATGCGATCACCCGGAGAAACTCCAAGCATAGCCCTCTCTCCATTGCCCTTTGGGGGACTTTGAGCCTTCTTATGTGGCCCATAGTAAGCGACCACCTTTCAGTGCCATATGTCATCAATGGCAACACACACTGGTCAGACTCCCGTCTTGAGACACTGCGGAATATTCGACGAAAAGGTACTGTGCCGTAGCTTCCCGAAGGGTGCCCAGCCGAGTCGGATTCGACGATTGAGCTGTTTCTCAAAGTTGGACCTTCGTACCTTAATTATATTGTTATTATTAAGTTAGGTACCTACTTTATTTATTACAACGTTAATTTCTATTAATTATCTAAACCTTTCCATTTTATTCAACATCTCATGCTTTACCTCAATAACTGTGAATCGCCTCAAAAATATCAAATGTCTTTCATTCAACAAGAATTACAACTTTACTCGTTCACTCGCCACTACCAGCCGTTATACAATGGCCTCTATTGCAAAGGGAATAAAGTCGTTCCCGATTTTATCAGCAGCAAATTTAACTTGTTAAAATCGTATCTACAATCGATTCCTTCGTCAACTGCCGGCCGCTTATCGATGACAACTGACAAGCGTCACTCAATGAAACTTGAATTAAAATGACATTTTATGGACATTTAATTTTGACGTACTTAAAAGGTTATCGGATATTTCTGACGAAATATCATTGAATTGCAGTTTGTTGAGATGTCAAATTAAGCGCATGAATTAAAAAAAAAACATAGTCTGATCTAGGGTCCTTAAAGAACGTTAATCAAACCTAAGTATTTTAGCAAACATGCAGTTTTTTAATGAGTACCTATTGTCTTTATCTGTCACTTTGTGTTCGTAAAAAAGGGACAACATCTTTTCTTTATCAGTCATTTTAAGTTTTTTGAATGTATGTAGGTACATATGTATTTCCATTCTCTACCTAACTTCCCTTTGAATTATGTATTTAAATTATAATTTTACACATTTCTGACGTTAAATATGTGAAGCGCGAGAGTTTAGATTATTTTATTCCTAATTACAGTAATTACCTATAATAAAAACAGAAAAGCAAAATTATTAAAATCCGTTCAAAATAAATTATGCCAGTTTTTCAAGATACAAGGTGGCCATAAAACACGTAATTTAATTAAAATTTCCGCGACAGAATGCAAGTATTGTGTGTGACCGACACAGGGTGTAATTAACATCAGGCCTGTAGCGTCAACAAAACAAGCTCATATTAAATTAATATGCTTTACAAATTGGGTGTAAAAAAGTTCCTTTTTAACCCCCGACGCTAATTGGGTGTTATAAGTTTAATATGTGTATTTGTGTCTGTGTGTGGCATCTTCGCTCCGAAATGGATGAACTGATTCGAGTGCGTTTTTTGTCGAAAGCCTTTTCTGTCGAGATGGTTCTTAGATGTATTTGTAGCGTCAGGATTTTTTTGATAATTATTGTCGTAACATTATGGTTTTCCTAAAAATATCTCATGAATAGTTCAAAAGTCTTATATGGTCATTCGATGACGCATGGCAGTTACGGATTTTTCCTTAATTATCTTATTTATATCTATAGAAAATCATTGTAGGTAAATCATGAATACCATGATTCACTTTAATATGCAGTAATTTGCGATATGTAATTTATATTTTTATTTTGTAATGTAAATAAATATTTAAATTACTTATCGCTTTTAGACTACGAATGGTGTAAAAAAACTAACAACGTATGCATACTTTCGTTATAAAAAGTTTCTTCGTCCAGGAAACCTAGGAAAACTCTCACATTAAACCATTCTAATTGAACCATTGATCATACACACAAACATGAACATCGTCGCAGCCGAAAGTCCTTAAACTTGCGGACCCTACACCACCCTAATGTACAATATTTGGCCTATTACACCCCTAGGCCATTGATTTATTGGTTATGAATCAACCCCCCCACCGCTATTACGGGCTGATGTATGGTCCTGATAATGAATCTGGCTGTATTTTTGCCGAAGCTTGATGGAAATATGAAGGTGGGAGGTGAGTTATGAGTGAAGACGGGGTTGAGTGCACCCTGTATAGTGTTGGCTGTTGATGTTGGATTTTATTTCACTTCTCAGTCAGTATTTTGCATGTATATGTCCCTGCTTTATTAACCGACTTCAAAAAAGGATTTATATGCATGTTCACCGATTACTCGAAGAAACTTTTATTTATTTATTTGGAAAATGCTTATTGCCTTCGTCATCAGGTCAGGATCTGGTGGAATGGGATCCTAGAGACATCGAGGGAACTTTATTGGCACACTTGAAACAATTTGGGTAGTGGTAAAAATACTGACCAAATAGGTAAAGCCGGTACGGACCGGCACGAACCGGAAGGCGCGGCGTGGGTAGGCCCCCCGCAAGGTGGACTGATGACCTGGTAAAGGTTGCTGGAGTCCGCTGGATGCGGGTGGCGCAGGACCGGTCACTTTGGCACTCTTTGGGGGAGGCCTATGTCCAGCAGTGGACGTCTTTCGGCTGATATGATGAGGTAAAGCCGGTACAAAACCGACCTTATCCCTGTAAGTGATATCGTCCAGTTAACCTTGTTTTGGTCTTAAGAGTTGCTTAATTTTCGAATGAGCGTTACGATAACCAAACTCCGATACATTTTTTTTTATTTAAATCGTCCTGAGGCGTAATCACGTAAGGTTTCCAACGCGCGTTAGGACATTCCAACTGTCATTTTTCCATACATAAAAATTGACATTTAGACCTACTCTATCAATTTTGCTATTTTAGTTTAGAAATACGCAATACAGTAAACAACGTTTTTATTCGTTTTAGCTAATAATTATGTTTAAAAGCGAATTGGATATAAGAATGTCAGGGATCTACGAATGTGCAGAACAAGTGCCAAGTTTTAAAACAAAGCCGAACGAAACTGGATCATAATAATCAAACTAATGGTACGGTCTCATATTTCGATGATATAAATCATGCATAATACAAAAAATCAATAACAAAATAAATTAATTAATCAAGTTCACAACCTCTCGTTTAATTCAATTCAAAGGAATGAAATTGTAAGTCTTTAAAATGATCAACTTTCATTCAAACTAATACAAAAATATCGCCAAGTCACCGAAAGAATATAACTATCACTTCAAAAAACACTTAAAACAACCGATTATAGCTCGTACCCCGTCGACAAAGGGTGCATTACAACTTAACTATACATAATTCAACTCATTCAGACACTTTTGCAAAATTAGATCTTACCCGGATAGCAATAAGGGCTAAGGCAGGCATCTTTGTGAACAAACTGTAGTGGTACAACGGAGGGACAAAAAGCTGACATTTGTCAATCACACCCGTCCTGTCAATGACAATTAATGGCGTTCCATACAAAGTTTTATTGCCAACATTGTGTTTGGATGATTAATGCAATCGCTAATGCAAATCCTCACGTCCGAGGCACGACCTTGGGCTTTAAAAAAGTATTATCTACCATTAAAGTGCACACCACTTATGTCATTTTGCGTCCTAGGGCAGTAATTGTAGTCTTTTTCTATAAAATTGATTTATTATTGACTTTCGTACGGCTTTTTGTAGGCGTAGGGAATCTATGGTTAAACGTGGTGTGGATAATTTTTAATGTTGCTTCCTGATCGCATTGACCAATAATGGCTTTTGTTAGCTGTTTAAAAATGTGAAATTCTTTGCTTTGGCCCGCATAACGCTTAGAAAGTGTTTTTGGGGATTTCAAAGTACTCGTTATGTTCAGCTGGATTAGTCCCGAATTATATTTCATATATGTAATTATTTTTTAAGTGATTTTGTACTAAGTACATGATGTTTCATAGTCCCTTTGCACTATATAAAATGAACCTATGCCCAGCAGTGGGACGTATATATACCTCCGACTGCTGGGATGGGAGGGAACGAGCAAGAGTCCCCACGCTGGCCCAGTGCCGATTGGGGACTTCACATGCACCTTTGAATTTCTTCGCAGATGCATTGCTTCACGATGTTTCCTTCGCCGAAAAGCTAACAGTAAATATCAAATGATATTCCGTACACAAGTTCCGAAAATCTCATTGGGTCGACCCGGGATTCGAACCCACGACAGCCGTTTGACAGCCGCATGCCTGAAACACTAGGCTACCTTTGCACTATTATGTATATGTATTAATTTTTCTCAGAAAGCAGTGAGCCTATGAAAGACGGACAGGAGCTCCATTCTCGAAAGTTCTAGTCACGTATTGTATTTAGAGTGGAATTGTATTGGTTAGCGCGATTCGCTTATAAATGAGTCATTTCCGTTCCAAGCAAAACAGTCAAAGTCAATCAGGACGATGTATGGAAATAGCAATTTATTGACACCGTCAAAGCGGCTTCTATGGCTAATTTTTTTTTATACAACGACGGTAGCAAACAAGCGTACAGCCCGCCTGATGGTAAGCGGACACTGCAACCTATAGACGCATGCAACTCCAAAGGAGTAACATGAGCGTTGCCGACCCTTGATATGTTTGAGGATTACTCAAATGTATTTAACATGAGTTTGACTATAACCCTTCCTGGACATCGTCAATATCATCATCATATCAGCCGAAATACGTCCATTGCTGGATAGGCAACCCCCATCCAACGGCCTTCCGCGGTAAAGGTTTAGGGTCACAGCTCACAAGACCCACCCGGCACACGCACCGCACCGCACCGCCTCGCCATACTAACGCGCTAGTCGCTAACGTGACGTAGTATAGAGTCGCTAACGTAACGTAGTATGGCGAAGCATGTGACCCTTAATTACCAGGTCATCAGTTCTCCTTGTAGTGGTTACCCTCGCTACGCCTTCCGGTACGTGGTCGCCAGGTCGCCACTCTAGAATCTTTCCGTTCATTGCCATCGTTGCAACTATCAGAGCGTCGTCACTTTGACGACCTAAATAGCCTAGTTGGTATTGACCCTGCCTACGAAGCAAGAGGTCCTGGGCTTGGGTTCGAATCCCGGTAAGGGCATTTATATATGTGTGATGAGCACGAGTATTTGTTCCTGTGTCATGGATGTTTTCTATGTATGTAAGTATTTATTTATCTATATAAGTATGTTTATCGTCGTCTAGTACCCATAGTACAAGCTTTGCTTAGTTCGGGACTTTATTTATTTATTTATCATTGTTTCCTGGACCAGTCATTGCAAAATGATTCTCTTTATTTGAAGTCCCTAATATTACAAACTTGGCTGATACACTTCTACGTGTCCAGATAACTGTAATACTGGTCATCAGTACAATAAGGTATTTTTATGATAATTTCACTTCTTAAAATGTTGGTTATTAATGAAATTTAGTAATTGATAATGGTCAGGCCATGAAGCGCGGAGTGCCATGGATAGATCGGATCCGAAACAGTACTCTGCGTTCGAAAACGGGCATTTTCGATATTGGAGTTAAGTGAAGAATGCTAGGCTCAAATGGGATTGGGCTGGTCATGTAAGCCGCATGCAGCCACAGAGGCGGGCTAAAATTGCAATGAAAAAAAATTTTTTTTGAAAAGCAATTTTTCCCATCGGCAACGGTGCCGTCGTGGGCCAAGGAGGAATGTCTGTATGTGCTGAACGCATTTCAAAGCAACGGGCCAGAACTAGCAATGAATGGGGATAGTTGGAAATCTAGGGGGGAGGCTGCCCAGCAGTGGGAGACTACATGGGTTTGGAAAAATAATATGTTAGAGAGGCTAGAGTATAAGCCCAACAGCCGAAGCTACTATTAAATTAGCCTAAAACATCTTAATATGGAGAGGTTAATACCGCACCCGCATGCTTAAAGAAATTATTTATGACCATCATTACAAAGTTAATTTTGCGGCTGGTCAAATACAGATTCAACAATATTTCTTACTAAATACGAGCCAAATTATGGCTTGTAATAATATCTAACACATGACAATAATAAATCGCGATAAATGTGCGTGACTTCGTGACGCCATTTTGTTCAATTTGTAAAGTTTTATCGTGTGATTCAATTGTTTGATGTTTACACATAGTTGAACTTAAATACCCTTATTCATAAAACTTAACAAGCCTCTGTTAAAATGCGATTTGTTAGGATAGACCAGCTTCTGCCCGCGACTTCGTCTGCGTGAAACTCGTTTCTTATAAACTTTCACCCCCCATTTGATCCGCTTAGGGAGGGATTACGGGGATAAAATCTTATGTCCTTCCCCGAACTCAGACTATCTTTATAGCAAATTTCATCACAATCGGTCCATCTTTAAGCGTGAAGAGGTAACAGACAGGCATACTTTCGCATTTAAAATATCAGTATATTGGATCAACGAATTTTAATTAAAATAGCTCTGATTGGCGATCATGGATAGGAGAAAGAGTTTCGATTTAGCAAAGAAATGTAGTGTTTCAAGTATCCAACACTACTGGGCCAGCGTGGCACTGAACCACGTAAAAATAATAGTTTATTTTAATCATCCCATCATGGGATGAATAAACCTGATTCTACTAAAATGAAATAAGAAATAAAGAACCTGTCATCTAATATGAGAAAGATACAAGACCGTGCCCCCATACAAATAAAGTTTAATTTTAAATGACAACTCTAATGTAAACAAGAATTAATATCGATTCTGAGCTTACAAAGGCCTTGTCGCTCCAATTCACTGGCATGCGAGTTACTAGCTTGCAGCGAATCGTATTATCGTTATGTATTTGAACAATTAATATTCGTGTGGCTGTATTGTCCGTTCCTGGCCTTTTATGTACAAAAACAATAGAATACAATACAAATACCATACATATATTACACAGCTCACACAGATGGAGCAGTAACAAAAGAAAACACAGATATTTTTTTCTACCTATAAGAAAATATATTGAGAAAACTGAAGCTTGGCTTGCCTTGTCAGGGCACTACCGTGCACTCGTTTCAACGGAGACAGCCGTTTTATTTTATTTTCACGGTTATAACAGAACTATTAGGTATCCAAAATAACGAATTCTTCTATTAAGCATATTATTTCCGATTCGCACGAAGCGCTTTGCTTCCAGTTATCTCGCGAGGACAGCCAAAGAGTGGAACTCGCTTCCGGCAAACCTTTTCCCAGTTACATATAAATAAATAAATAAATAAATATTAGGGGACAATCTTACACAAATCGACCTAGTCCCAAACTAAGCAAAGCTTGTACTATGGGTACTAGACGACGATAAACATACTTATATAGATAAATAAATATTTAAATACATAGAAAACATCCATGACTCAGGAACAAATAATCGTGCTCATTACACAAATAAATGCCCTTACCGGGATTCGAACCCAGGACCTCTTGCTTCGTAGGCAGGGTCACTACCAACTAGGCTAAAGCGGTCGTCAGATATAACTTGGATCTTTTCAAGACGATAATAAATAGGCACTATCTAGGTATGCATGTAACACCCTCGACCTCATCATCACTTACCATCAGACGAGATAGTGGTCAAATGCGTACGAATACCTAAACGTAATAATAAATTGGAAAAGTTGAAAAACCCCCGCCATTTTCATTTCAAAGTCCAATATCTCAAAAACAACTGAACAGATTTTCATGTGGTGATTTCATGGTCTAAAAATAGACCACAACTTCAACTGGGGTCCACACATTGACCTAGTATGCAATGAACTTAGATCCATATTGTCTAAACTATGTGTGCTCAAACACAAAGTCCCTTACAACACCCTAAGACTGCTATATATGTCATTATCCGACTCTGTCATAAATTACGATCTTGAAAGTTATGGCCGAACATATAAAACATATCTAAAGAGTATCTATAACTTACAAATCCGTTTACTAAAAACAATTGTACCTCTAAAAATTAAGTATAAATATAAAAATAACTACGAAAATCTATTTAATTACTGCAAAGTATTGAATGTGTTCGACAAAGTAGACTTAGCAATCATAACACAATATAGTAACTGCATAACAAAACTCAAGAAAAACCAACGGCCCTCACATCTACGTAACTTATCTCATCTCCCTACCTTTGAAGTAAAAAAATGCACTAATGAATATGGTCAAAGGGTATGGAGTAGAATGCTACCGCGTACATTAAATAGATTTTCTAATGACTTGATCTGTAAAATTGAGGATAAAACGGGTGGTAAAACTAGAAATATATTAAAGAAACACATATTACTAAATTATAGGAATACACCCGTATAATTTAGTGTCGATTGTTAAAAATTTAATTATTAATAAGACTCCTTAACTCAAAAAATCTTTCTAATTTAAGATTAGAGTTTAAGTTCTGCATTATAAATATGTATTTTTTTTTAATGAAATAAACAGTTTAAATTTTAATTTTTTTTATTTTATTTTATGTAACATGGCTTAGAACACTTGGGATTACATCAGCTTTCGAATAAAAGAAACCGCATTCAAATCGGTCTATTCTTTTGGGAGCTACGATGCCACAGAGAGATACACAGATTCACAGACACGTTTAACTTATTACACCCCTCTCATTGCGTCGGGGGTTAAAAAAAAACATTTATGGAATATGCTTTTATTGCCAACTGTAAGTATTTTATTGAACGAGCGAGCAAACCAATCGGAAGTCTCCTATTCAGGTTGGAAATTCTTTCGTATGTTACGGATGTGCCGCAGTCCGGCTGCCGCTGCCTCCTCTACAGGTCGGCGTCGTCCGATCGGTGGCCTCGGTAGGACCATGTGGCCTAGTAGTCCGAATAGTCAGTAGGACCAACAGGAAAAAAGTTCACGTGGTCCTACCAGTCGGACGGAAGCAGTAGGACCACGCGGCCGGAGGGGTATTTCTCAACCGATTCAAAATTTTGTAAGCAGGTTTGATAATTTATATACCTAGAACTAGCTTCTGCCCGCGACTCCGTCCGCGCGTCGTTTATATCGTCATTCCAAACAAACTTTCACCTCCCATTTCACCCCTTAGATAAAAACTATCCCTATTTCCTCGAACTATCTCTTTACGAATTTTTATCTAAATCGGTTCAGCGGTTAAAGCGTGGAAAGGTAACAGACAGACACATGTTCACATTATTTATAATATTAGTACTTATGTTTTTTTTGTTGATTCAGTTTAAAAAAAACAGACTTGCGTGTTCTACAGCCTACAGAGCTTAGAGCTTTGAGAGGGTAAGATAAGATAAGATAAGATAAGATAAAATTTATTGTCAAAACTGTGTACATACGAGTAACACGGTTGTTATGAACTGAGATTATATCTCGTGTGTTTTAAAGAGAATTATGATTTATGATGTTTAACCCTAAACCGCTACCGCTCCGCCCTTAACACCCTGTCACAATTTCATTACAGCCGTCACGTCAACGTCACGTCAGCGTCACGTCGCGTCACGTCACCCGCGTCACCCGTCACTTACCTGCCACTCAGACGCTAATTAGAATGTTTGTAGAGGGTATTTATATCTGTATTTGTAGGTTTCAGTAGTGTCTTAGAATCAGGTTAAATCTTCTTTAGGTTTCTTTAATAGGGGCGTAGACACTAAATACCTACCTAAAATAATCAATAATGTCATATTTTCTCGAAAAAGGATTAAAATTGTCTGATGGAGAAAAAATTCACGCAAGAGGTTAAATAAGTTATAAGTGTCCAAAGTTTTAAGAAGGGGTATGTCCTGTTCCTTTTTCGCAAAACGCAACTGCAATGACGTTCGCAGCTTGTTTTGTCACTAGAAGACAGCAACGTGCCGCGCTCCATCAACACGGCTCGCTCTGCGGCAGCCTCGCATATTGTGACGTCACACACTGTTTGCGTTTTCTCTCTCTAACAAGCAATATTAAAACGGTTGTAGCTTCGTAATTCTTTGAGATTATCTGAATGGGATTTTCGTCACTAAGCATATTTTTTTGGCTTCTCTCTTTTGGAGTAATAATAATATTCGAGTCTACACCCGTATTCGGCTAGGTGCTGTATAAATAATTCGAAAGTGCTGGCTGGGACGTCACCTTTTTTTGCGCGTTTGCATTCAGAAAAGTTGACCGGAGTAGCTATATTTATAATAGAGTTAGATTTCTTTTAATGCTGACAATGTGTCAATGTGTGTGTGTGATCGAGTTAAAAAAAAAGCAATATGGCTTGGAGTACATTTTCCAGGCCGTTCTACGAGGTCCTGACCCAGGGATATTTGGGAGACGAAAACAGGGCTGTTCTAAAGGCACAACAGACGCCGCGACGCGACGCGAGATGACTAAAATCTACCCTTCTCTTTCTAATTTGCACAATGTGAGTGAGATGGGAATCGCTGAGACGCGCGCGACGCGACTTGGCAGCAAGTTGTGCTAGCTTATTTACATTAGCTATTTTGATGCCCGCATGGAAGGGGTAAAGTTAAAAAACTTGGAATTCCTTTTATGCGTATCATTTCATGTTAAAGAGACACCTGTTAAAATGGCACCCGGTATTTTATAAACCACCAAAATAACCAGTGGCTCTGTGATCTGTAAAAGTCGAAAGCCTGTCTTCTTTCCAGAAAAAAAATGTTTTTTAAACGAAACACTGAATTGACAAAAAAACATTATTGAACCAGCTTACAAACATTTCACGAAAATCGGCTGAGAAATGCGAGGTGGCAATCAGCTGCGGCGCTACCACGAAAATGGAATCTGGAAGTTCGTGTACTTGCATCCGTGTCACTCGAGTACAGTAAGTGCGATAGAGATAGAGATATCCGAACTTCGACATTCGAAGTTCGTGGACAACCACGAACTTCGAATGGCCCCTTCCCTGGTCAGACGCCGGACATACGAAAGAATTTTGTCTCCAGCCGAAATGACTTGCTCCTTCAATAATGCCGCGTTTACATGCGCGTTCAAAGCGACATTCACGTGCACGGGCACGGGCACGAGCGTGTGAACAGCCTGAATGTGCACGCGCCCGTGCCCGTGTTCGTGCATGCTGCCGATCGGGACGACGGTCGGTTTTTTGACAAAGATCAAAGGGTGTGCTCGTGCTTGTGTACCTGTTCATACGCTCGCGTGCATTAGTAAACATATCGGAATTGGAGTCGTCCGAAGATTAAAAATGTTCAAAGAAAGAAATTTGGTTCTTTCTGGGGGGTTACCAGTGGGACCCAACAATATGAGACCCATAGAATAAATAATAATAATAATAATAATAAATATTAGGGGACAATCTTACACAAATCGACATAGTCCCAAACTAAGCAAAGCTTGTACTATGGGTACTAGACGACGATAAACATACTTATATAGATAAATAAATACTTAAATATATAGAAAACATCCATAACTCAGGAACAAATATTCGTGCTCATCACACAAATAAATGCCCTTACCGGGATTCGAACCCAGGACCTCTTGCTTCGTAGGCAGGGTCACTACGAACTAGGCTAAAGCGGTCGTCAATCGTCGGATAGAATAAATATTCCAAAGATAACAGAATCACGAAAAGAAGCACGCCCGCGAGCGTGTGAACAGCCTGCTTGGGCCGCAGAAGTGCACGGGCTGCTTGCCGGGCTGCATGCCAAGCTGATTGCCAAGCCTGGCCTGCAGCCGCACGGAGTGCATGTGAACGCGGCATAACGGCAAGCAAGCGTACCTACGGCCCGCCTGATGGTAAGCGGACACCGCAGCCTATAGACGCATGCAACTCCAAAGGAGTAACATGGGCGTTGCCGACCCTTGATATGTTTGAGGATCCGCTGTTTTGACAGCTGAATTTTCGAAAATATTAAATTCAGAAAACGTTCTGGCACCACTTAACATAGCCCACCCTGAGAAACCAAGTACCAACTCATTAAAAACAAACTGAACATACTCGATGTTTTACAGCTTTATAGCCTTCCAGATATCTCAATCATCCCCACATGTCAAACTCATGTGCGCTCTTCAAAACATTAATTGCGTAGAACTAATCGATCGACTCCCACGCATCGAACAGCGCCACCCAAAACCTTCACGATCAAATTCAAACCTTAGTCCGACGGGATACGGTTGAGTTTTCCAGTGACTAAGTTTGGCTGTACACTAACTCTGGTTGTAGAAGGTTGTAAGTGATGTGTGTTTTGTATGGATATGGAACTATTTGACGTAAGTGGGTACTACAGTGTTTTAGAGATACTTTTTGCTGCCGGCTCCACTTGGGCTTATTAAGCAACGATCCTTGTTAGGTTAGTACGGATAAGACGAACGTTTAAAGTTTGACTTGGCTTGTGGTAAATAAATAAAGTACCTAAAAATATATAAAAAAGTGTAAGTACATTATTTTTACCAAGTGGGACGTAATCTCGTACAATTTATTTATTTATTTACCTCTCTGAAGAGTCCCGACGTTTCGGATGTGTCGCTACATCCATGTTCACGGGACAACGGGGGGTTAGTCAAAATAATGTGTGCGAGTCGTGAAAGTTTAAATCAATATAATATGGTATATATTTTTAGTGAACGTACAGTCAGCTTTACATAGTTGGTAGAGGCCAAAATAGTCAAATATACATATTACATATTGCAAAAGATTACGATTTACTATCTCCATATTAAATATATCCTTGCGGCTGTGCTCAAATGTAGATAAATAACTTTAATTTTTAACAATAAGGTCCGGTTTCGATTATTTTTAAGCGTGACAGTTCAATAAGTGGGAGACTTATATGTTGCTCTTAATGTCTTTACGAACAAATCCGTTACAAGTTGTTTCAAATCGTACCTCAAGCTTACAAAAACCCATTAAAAAACAATGTCATTATAGAGTTTTATAATGAAAATAGCCAGCAACATGTAATAAAAATAGCCAGTGTTGCTCGAAAGTCAGCCAAGAGTCGTCAACAAAGATAAATCTGTTTTGGAGTCATCAAAGTACGGATGGCGGGTCATGTTATGTGTCATCGTTTACGAACATCAAAAACGATCTCGATAGGATAATCAATTTGAAGAATACAAAACTTTTCGTGTATCGGCAAATGGTGATGATTATAGGTACATTGTACCTAATACTATGTATCAATATAGTCATGGAAATTATATCAGTGTTACTTTAGCCCTAGACACAAAATGAACTGCTTGGAATATAGAATATAATATGTGCTATCATTAATTAACATAAAAATTTACGTACGTACAAATAAGTTGTATCTTGCCGAATGAAGAACTGAAACTGCGTCACTCTACCCTTAAGTAGGTTAAACAATTGTATACCTAAGCAACTTTTTCCACTCTTTAAAATAAAGAAAAAACACATTAAGCCACGTTTAAACGAATATAGTCATGTGTCCTGTATTTGTATCATTGAAAACATGACTCACGAAAGTTTAAATTCAATCATTCAGCCAATTAAACGTAACACACCAAGGATTTCGTGAAGCCAAATCCCATTTCCAAAAGTAATCTCGGGCATAATGATAGCTAATATAAAGCACATAAACCTATTTATAAACAAGGCACATCCACACTGCGCGCGCGCTATTAGCCGCGAGATTACCGCAGCGTTTGACAATTGATTTATGCCCGTCAACGTCGCGCGCGCAGCGGCACAGATCAGTGCGCAGACGCGGCAAACATGGCGGCGTCTTGTGAGTTTAAGGATTTGTCTTATCAGGCTAATGTTTTAATATTTACGACGCATATGTATGGTAGTTTGAACTTGGAAGTAATACGAGGAAACATGTTAATGTTCAGTTTACACTTTGATTAGTGATTATTGCGTGTCTACGAGCATACAATTGATACTGGTAGCAGCAAACGTTGTTGTCAACTTCAAAGATACGGGTGTACCAAAAATGGGGTGTGAACCGATCAAGGGCATAACAGGTATCGTGTTCTGATAAGAAAAAACTAAGAGAAAAAATTTGACGGTACTCACAGAGCCACGCGTTTTCGTCGCTACAATAAACAGGTTATCCCCACAGGTCGTCTCCCGGGCCCGCAGATCTCCGGGGTCCATATGGTGGTATGACGGACCCGGTTTGTGAAAAAGCCCGTATTTGTCACGGGGTCAAAAAATCGTGCACCGTGATTGGTCGGGGAGGGGAACGGGCGTTCCGCATCAGGCAGGCCGCACGCTTGTTTGCCACCATCGTAGTATTTAAAAAAAAGTATTTATGAATGATGTTCTAACATAGTAAGTAAGGCTTAGTGTATTTTTACTAACATATTTTATGGACCCGGTCTGAAATAAATCGTACAAATCTTTTACCAAGATTTAAACCTGACCTCACATCGCCGGTGTTCGCTCACTATGAAAACGGTCGTCATGACCAACCGTTTTATATTGACGAATGATAAAAAAAACCATTCTGTTTCCCGCTATTCTATGCCAAAACTGTCCGAAGGAAAGCCAACTATTTATCATTAACTAAAATAGTTCCTGAGTCTGCGGGAGTAGATTTAGCGAAAAAAAGAACGATTTATTAGACATCACTTTTTGTATTCTAATTGTCATCAGATGGCGTTTAAGATCAACGGCCAACATCTGCATTTCAACGTCGCGTTTTCGTGACTTTGTCAATTCAGACGTGATATTCACAACTTGTTTAAGTCGCCTTATCGCTCAGCAATTCTTGAAGCTGGGATCTGGGGGCACGGCAGTGCCCCTGCCAAGACGAGCCAAGCGCAAGGGCACTACCTTCATTTTCTCGAAGTGCTTCGTCGTTTTTTTGTGAACGAGTCAAATAATAGTTTACTCATGTTAAAATTCATAACGTAGTGTTGCTATATGGATAGTATCTAATTGTTGCAATAAACTGTAAGTGGCAAAATAAAAACAAAATCATAAAAAGATAACAGAACTTGAAAGTTTAGAAAAAAAAAATGTAATGCCCAAGAGTAAATTTAATACTGCCAATACGATCCCTTACATTTTAATAAATAAATAATTGTATGACAACACTGCTCCTAAATGCAGTATTTCACCAACGATTCTTCTTTCATACAACGATTAGTAGAAATAGACAGCGGTGACGTCATACTTCTGTGTCAATTCGGCTCAACTCAGGACCGTCTGACTAATTTTTTTGTCTATATATGTCCATTAATTAATTGTAATTGCTCCGATACAAACATTTGTTCCTCTCAAAAACTGGTTCGAATGGCATGCCTATATTTGGAGATCAAGATTATATTTTAGATTAGAAAAATCTGCCCTCCTCTTTCTAATCTGCTCAAAGCAAGTGAGACAGGAATCGCTGAATCACGCACGACGTGACATGGCACAGCACCAAGTTGTGACGCAGCGTCGCGACGAGAGACGAGAAAGTCTGCCCTCTTTCTAATTCAAATTGTCCGAGGGCGCCGGTTGTGGGGCTATGGTCAAACTGCACGTGCATTTTATGATCGTTTTATGTTTAAAAAATCTTTAAAATACACATATATAATACATACATAAGTTGAAGTGACTATATTCGTCAGTTCTGTTTGTTGGACATGTAAGAATCATTTGTTTCACTGTTATCAACCACCGTGTTATGTCAGTAGTCATAGAAATTGATAAATCACGCAAGGGACATTGAGCAGCACATAACTTTGACATAATCTTTTTAGCCCCAAACCCTGGCATATTAATAGTCGTCCACGGCGTCGTAAATTATAAAATTAATGTAATAATAGTCCATCATGGGTGTAATTAAAGCCGGCTCCCGATGTCAACGTGTTTACTTGTTACGTGAACGAACCCTGCGCGGGCGCAAGTTACAGGCGTGTGGCCATAATAAGCCTACTGCATATGACCGGTTAACTGAGACAGTTAGCGGGCGACAGGTCCCTGCCTAGAAGCTTGCTAAGAAGGTTATAAACACAGTTGGACAGTTCTGTAAACTTAGTACCAAAAAATATTTTAAAAAAAAGTGTTTACTGTACTACTGAGCTAGATGATTCTAATAAGGCCCTTGTACGTGTTATCGTAAGCAAAAAGTTATAGTTGCCTTCTTATGGCTTCATACGTATTTAAAGAGACTAGCTGTATCAGATACTTATATTCTATTTTACCATAAAGTAATGCTCATAGTAAATAATTTGCTTGCTGATATAGTACCTATTACATATAAAAAAAACAGTATACCTAATTGCATTGATAGCCGACTGTGATACAGTGATAGACAAATACAACATTTCAACTTGTGGGCTTTGAACACAAACACACAGGAAGCCAGACAGGCAGCTCACCTGGGACAGAGATGTAGGTCTTGCGTTTATCTTGTGGAGATCACATAAAATAGGTTTAATAGCCTACAGGGCCTCATCTTTGACTGAACGCTTAGTTCGAATGAAAAGTGTTTCCTCTTATGTTTTTTTTTATTCTAAATGACTAAATCAAACTTTTATTAGGCGGGTCGCTCACCCGCTGGTTGCCCAAACTTAGACCGCCTCCACCACACCCGCTTTCGTGCACACGTCAGTCAGCGCCCATCAATCACTGTTCGCCGTGACCATGCCACTCATATTTCACCACACACCCTTATCCTGTTACAAATAGAGACTGTTTTCAAACGAACGCAGGAAGGGGAATCGATCAAGTATTTCTGTAATGAGTGTGCTTTTGTTTTAAATTTCGGTAATTTTAAAAGGAGGGTGGGTTCGTTTGTTTTCAATCTGTGGTTGCCTGGTTTTATGTGAGGTTTCAATTACGTATGGGAAAAATAAAGTTAGTTAAAGTTAGTACCTATGTTAAGTTTTTAAAGGGTCAATCCCCGAATGATTACGAGAACTTTGAATCTAAAGCGTTTCCCATCGACTGTTTTAATGCATCTATTGTTTTTTTGTTATAGAGTAAAACTTCATGATGTTTTTAAAAAAAACCGCAGAAATTTTTCGTTTAATGTTTGAAAACGCGTTCGCTACCGACTCCATTGTAAGCATATAATAGTAAATTATAGCAAACCTAAATTTGATGGGATTGCTCAAGAAGAGGTAGATACAGGGTGGCAAAGTTCCTGTGGAATCAAATCATGTGGATCCGGAGGATTGGAAACATTGGTATTTAAGTGATAATTCTCATCCAATTTGCATACACTTATGTAATACAAAGATAAGTTCAATCAGTAATTATACTTGATATACTATCAACGCAATAAAACCAACTAACAAGACTTAATGAGTTTGGATGCTTAATAAATTTAAATAAATAGATACGTTATACGCTCGTAAAAACAAATTTTAATAAAGTTGTTTTATCGTTAATTCACGTTGCTAAAGATGACTGACGGACAGACAAATAGACAAGACGACGATTCCAGACGTATTCCGTTGATATAAGGTCAATTTCGGTATTCACTTTCAAAAAAATCCTTTTCAAACTCGGTCGAACACTAAACCCATCAAACACCAACACAAAAATGCAATACCAAATTGATGAGTGCACAAAATCGGGTGATTTGATTAATGTGATCCTGGCCCTTTGTGCACTACTCAGCTTCGAAACATCACAAGTGCGGTAAAGTCGCCATTATTACACGTCATTTAGAATAGAGAGGGCAGTAATGGACACATGTCTGCTATCCATCACGATGGCAGATGTCGCGCTAGTTTGGTCAAAGTTTCGGACGGCAGGGAAACTAAAATAACTAAATGTATAAATTCGTTGGAAACGGTTTGTGGTGTAGTTTAGATTCCATGTTCAGTTTTGGGTGTAAATAAAGAAGTGTTTGGGGACAATCTAAAAATGGGTCTCTGTCCGGAACTAACCTGTATTTTATTGCAATATCACAGTTTTCCTCGTCCCTCCAAAGTATATATTATATATAACTGTATAGACTGCCTTCGCCCGTGTTACGAGTAAGTACTAATGTAATGAAGAGGAAAAGTTCTGTGAGATTGTAGCTTAGTAAGTATAGTTTCTATGCAAATGTTTATTCCGGAACCACACCTGATTTCAAAAACTCTTTCATCATCATTATCATCATCATATCAGCCGAAAGACGTCCACTGCTGGACATAGGCCTCCCCCAAAGAGTGCCAGTGACCGGTCCTGCGCCACCCGCATCCAGCGGACTCCAGCAACCTTTACCAGGTCATCAGTCCACCTTTTGGGGGGCCTACCTTGGCCGCGCCTTCCGGTACGTGGTCGCCAACTCTTGGTCAAAAACTCTATCACATGTGGACTAATGGACTTTCAGCGGGCGTAGTAGCATGGTGACATGTCATCAGTTATCGCTGTGGATAAGATCGTCACGGTCTGACAAGTATGCGAGTACGAGAGAGACGGATGTCTTATCAACAACGATAAGTGATCAAATAGCAACCATGCTACGCCCACTAGATGGACTTAAGCTATATTTTATCCTGCGGGTTTCCCTGCTTTCTTTGCATTACGCAGACTAGTCAATTATAATTCCATACCAGACGTCCCACAATGACGTCTTCAGCTAGTTAGATTTATTCACAATTGCCACTTCGCAATACGACCACTACACTCTGACCCCTAATTAAATGCATTAGTTACGGGCGTAGGGGTCAAGATACGGTGGCAGGTGGTGAGGTGAACAGCCTGAACCCTTTGTGTGCGTGACGGATGGATCCGCTTCCGGGGCGATGTATGTCCGTCCATCAATCCCGCGGTGACGTAGTGACGTGAATATACGTCCCGAGTTTTACATGTAAATGTAACTAATGCTAGTTTGTACGGCCTGGCTTTGTACTGGACTGTAGATCGCGTTTCAATACGGTTAGCGCGATTGTGGTGATGTGGCGTTGTCACCGGACTGGCATAGGTGTATATACCGACCGTAACAATCGATATTTAAGACCGCCCTGTATAATATAAACTGATTATGACGTCTGGAAAAGAGAACATCAATATTTCTTTAGAATTTTGAAATCTTCCACACACTTTGGTTTTTATTAACGCTTCGCTGTTGTTTTCATGATTTAATTAACTTATCTTTAATTATGGTTAACTTTATTGGGTATATGTACCGTAATACGGGTGTACTCGAAAATTATTATTGCTTGTTAGAGAAAGAAAACGCTCGCAGTTAGTGACGTCACAATCTGCGAGCGTCATAGTAAATGACAATCGTGTCATATGAAGTTGCGTCTTTTTGGTAGGGACTAAAAGTTTGGACACATAACTTTATGATTATTTAACCTCTTGTAGAGCTTCTTTCTCCATTTGACTACATTTTTAATCCTTCCGAGAAAATATGATTATTAATTATTTTATTTAGTATCTACACCCCTATTCCACAGCTAAACTTTTTTGACTTTTGCTTTATGCTAGATCTCAGCTCAATCGGATACCGGTAATTGACTGAAAAATGGGTCGCAAAAATTTTAAAGGAAAACCCAAGCGGATAAATTCCCTGGGCGGGCTCTTACTTCGCCTTCCCATTAAGATATCTGTTACTAGCCGCCATGAAAGCGAAACGGAGAAAAAATCTTACTTCGCCCAAAGGCATGACCATACAACAGGGAAACGGGGCGAGCATCCTGGCCAGGGTGCTCGGGGCAACGTCAGGATAATGTGTAGAGGGCGGGAAATTTTGCTTAATAAAGTTAGTTTTATGTACCTTACTACTTCGAGACTTCGTCTGCGTGGACCCTGAATTAAAACTGTCCTATATTTTAATCCAGGCTATAAGCTATCTTGTTGCAAAATTTCATCCGAATTGGTTGATCCGTTTAAGCGTGATTGAGTAACAAACATTCGGATTTATAATATTAGTTAGTAGGATAATGTGTCTGTTTAATAATACAATATTGAATACATTTTTGATATTAAGACAACTAACGAAGTTGTTGAAGTGGGACGGGGCTGGTCATGTCTTCCGCGTGCCGAGGGAGCTAGGCCAAGATCCCCACTGAATGCTAGCCCGAGAGCTCGAAACGGAGACGCGGTAGACCTCGCCGGCGATAGCGGGACGAGCTGGACCCCTTTTTGAAGGATTGGCCAGAGGCAGAGGGGGAAGGCCCAGCTGTGGCACACCACAGGCTTCTTATAATAAGCACAACTAAGGCATTTTTACATACTTACATACGAAAACGTCGCGGAAGTCCGCTGTATAGGCGGGTGGCGCCAGACCGGTCATTGTGACACTCTTTGGAGATCTATAGGTCCAACAGTGGACGTCCATCGGCTGGTATGATGGAGATGATGATCTGATGAGGGCCATTTAAATAAATTCTAGTAAAAAGAAGTCTTAACTTTCAACGTCAGAAATCCCTTTTTCAGTAGGTATCCTTTTGTATCAAAGTCACATCACTGGGTAGGTAACGTTCATGCCTCATGGTAACTTATTGCGCACTTGGACAAACCATCACTCAAGGTCTCGGGTGCGAATATATTTCTTGAAATGGATTAGTAGCGAAGGTTTTAGTAGAAATTTATTACATCCATCAAACATCTGGGGGCCTAGACAAGGTTACAATCGACAAGCGCTAACGCCAATAGAAAACGAATAAAATGTATGGGAATGACAGATGTTAGCGAAAAGTGTTTCGTAGGCATCTGTCATTTCCCTACATTTTATTATTTTCTACAGGCGTTAGCGCTTGTCGATTGTAACCTTGTCTACGGCCCCTGGGCAGTACATTCTAAAAAATCTTGCTGGTCCCGTCTGGATCACAGAGAAATACCGTATTTTACAATTTGATTTATGGCAAGGGATCTTTCATTTCTCTCCCTACTGCTGTACGAATGCAAACTATCATATGTACCTGGTAGCTACAGCAGTAGCTATGTAGTATGTGAATGTTATTCTATGACAGTTATTAAAAGATAGGTGTAAATATTATAAGCCAACTTACCTCTGCCTGTACGTTTACTTTCAGACTTCACATCTCCCCAGGTTAATCAGTAATCGGGTCATACACAGATTTAGGTTCACGTCTTTCCTGTGGACACTATCAAAGTTAAGGGCTACGAAGCCAAATTTTTCTTTGGACTCTTAATCCGCATAAATGGCGTCTCCTCTTCTATATTACATTACTTATATGTATGTATGTATGTAAGCACTTTATTGTACACAATAACAGGTATATGCACGTGGGCTCTTAATTATTGACCACAGGAGAGACAAATTTTGTCTTATACACTGTGTTTGGGTAAACACAGTGTATCGTCTCTCCTGTCGTCAATAATTAAGCTCACGTGCATATCAATAATGTTTTTAAAATCGAATAGTAATATAGAAGAGGAGACGCCGTTTATGCGGATTAAGAGTCCAAACAAAAATTAGGCTTCGTAGCCCTTAAAGATAGTGTCCACAGGAAAGACGCGAACCTAAATGACCCAATCAGAATGGCGTAGTATGAGGAGGTCCCTTTCCGTAAGTAAAACTATGAAATACGGCATTTTCCTGTGATCATAGATACAAGGTTCCATAGTACCATTACTATGGAACCTTGTATCTATGATGTTCTTTCCAACCAGGACCATTCATTTCCGCAATAAAACGAACTCCGATTTTTAGACAGATCTAAGAGGTATAATCCCGTGACGTTTTCAACGCGCAATAAGGAAGATTCAACTGTCATTTTTCCATATAAAAAAATACATCTACGGTACGTTGCGTGATCGACTTGCTGACCTGCGGGGTAATTACGTAACGTTTCGTACGCGCGTTAGAACAGTTTAACTGTCCTTTTTCCCTATACAATTTGACATTTAGATCTATCTAACGTGCGTACTATGCGTCGATCAGACCTGCTGGTTGACTTCCGGCCTTTTTTTTCTAAGATCGATCCTATTTCTCTTCAGAACATATTTCCGTATATCTTATAGTTTAATTTTATATGACATATGTATAGGTAGTTGGGATGAAAAAGTTTGATGTGCATATTTTTTTACTTTCTGATTAAAGCCGATTGACAACATGAAATTTAGACTCCTCTGCAACAAAGTAAGACAGTAATTGACGTTAAGTCGCTCGTTACTTTATCCATGTGTGCACCTGATTGGACGTTATTTAATAAAAAATATAATAAAGGGACGTTGTCAGCTCTTCAATCAGCCGTCAGTAACTACGGGTTCTCGAACGAGCGCGGTTTGGGTGATTAAAAAGTGAGAACTCAAAACAGTTTTTTTTCTGGGTGGACTTACCCTGTACGTTTTTAATGTTGATTTTGACGCTGAGGCCGGTGGTGGAAGGCAAGTCGTATGCTGTCCAAAAAGACACGGCGTAGGTAGCATGATCGCGTTTATGTCGCACATAAAGCCTTCGTCCCTTTCGTTATTACATACTTGCTAGTATGGTTGATTTTATTTAATGTGGTCGACTTTATACAAAACTGTCATTGGAAATTGAAAGTAATAATGGTAGTTACTTTTTGATTACTTTGATTCGGCCAACTCAAATAATGTAAAGTAAAAGTAAGTGATATTTTTTATCATTTCCTTTTTTATTTTGGTACTGACGTATATTTTATGAATATCATCTTTAATGTCTACAAAAAATTACCGACAAAGTTGATACATTATTATACTTTTAATTATTGCAATGGACCAGAGTTATGAAAAACAAATCACATTTCGTTGGAACTTTTCATGAGGCACCTGAAATCTAATATGTAGCACTAGCTTCCACCCGCGACTTCGTCCGCTTGGACCCGGGATAAAAACTATTCTATATTTTAATCCAGGCTATAAACTATCTTCGTGCAAAATTTCATTCAAATCGGTTCAGCCGTTTAAGCGTGATTGAGTAACAAATATCCAAACATCCAAACATCTAAACTTTCGCATTTATAATATTAGTAGGATAATATACGACGGTGAATTGAACAGTTTTGAGCCTTACCTTTAAAACGAAACCATACTTTTATAACTTTTTTTTTTTACTACTACTATCTCCAAAAATATCTATACACTTTTGCCTTATTGCCTCTAATTTGACGACTTCTGTAGCCTAGTTGGTAGTGACCCTGCCTACGAAGCCGGAGGTCCCGGGTTCGAATTCCTGTAAGGGCATTTATTTGTGCGATGAGCATGAATATTTGTTCCTGAGTCACGGATATTTTCTACCTCTTTAAGTATTCATTTATCTATATAAGTATGTATATCGTCGTCTAGTACCCATACTACAAGCTTTGCTTAGTTTGGGACTAGGTCGATTTGTGTAAGATTGTCCCCATTTTTTTTTTCATTATTTCGTGTAAAAAAATGAATCTTCCAGGTCATCAAAGTATGCAGTTACAGCTCCTTGCACCTCCGTATTCGTGAAAAATTGTTAACCTCCCAAGTGTTTTTTTAGGGTGGGGAAAATATGATAGTCGGAAGGGGCCAAAATCAGGCGGTGGGTGCAGCAACAATTCAAACCCACATTTAAGAAACTGTGTTATTGATTTCGCTGCTGTGTTCTTTGATATCATACCCTGGTATGGCCGGGTAAGGCCTGCCTTTTTATTTTGATTTCCTAACGCAAACATTGTAAGAGGGAACAATAGTAGTAAGAATTTATGGTTTTACCTTTTCATTATACCTTGTACATATACACCTTAATCTTGTTTAGTATTCCGATCACAATTTTCACAATTGTGACAGTTGAAAAACAAATCATAGTGCATAATGATGAAAAAATATGAGCGTATAACCTGACAATGTTATTTAGGTATTTTATTTTATATTCGACCTTAGGCTTAAAACTTTTCAATTCGCCTACGTATATATATATATATGACGGCATATTATCACGTTAATTTTTGTCAATTTATGTCATAGACTTGTTCCAACGTAAATTTCCCGAAAACGTTCGAATGAAATCCTTTAAAACCGAGTCAGCTGGAACCATTGGTAATGGCGACACCATGTCCCAATTGATTGATAAAACTCACTCGGCGCGACGGATTGACGGCTGACAGCCTCGCCGGCGAACGTATTTTCATTTCCATTTTATTTTGTACATCTATTTACTTTTTAATGTTTTTTGCTGGAAATCGGATATAAGGCGTTCCAAGCGGTAGATTAACGGATGAACAGTTTTTGTGAGTGCTTATAGTCTGCCTAGCTTTTTTGTAAGAATACAAACGAAAAATAGAACACTAATAACAATCGTGTAACTAACATAGCGTATAAGTTTTTTAAATAAACTAATAACAATATATGGACGGTGGCCTGAAATAATTCTTTTTAGGGTTCCGTAGTCGACTAGGAACCCTTATAGTTTCGCTTTGTCTGTCCGTCCGTCCGCGGATAATCTCAGTAACCGTTAGCACTAGAAAACTGAAATTTGGTACTAATTTGTATATCAATCACGCCGACAAAGAGGTAAAATAAAAAGTGTTTTTTTTTTTATTAGGGTATCTCCCCTATACGTAACGTGGGGTGTTTTTTTTTCATTTCAACCCTAACGTGTGATATATTGTTGGATAGGTATTTAAAAATGAATAAGGTTTTGCTAAAATAATTTTTTCATAATGTTAATATTTTCGGAGATATTCGCTCCAGAAGTAAAAAAAAATGTGTCCCCCCCTCGATTTTTGAACCATAAGTTTAAATAATGAAAAGAATTTCAAAAGTAGAACTTTATAATATAATATAATATACTTTCTAGGAAAATTATTTTGAACTTGGTATGTTAAATAGTTTTTGAATAAAATTACAAAATAATTTCTGAACTAAGTTTGTAATCTAACCATATAAGCAGGTGTTTATTGTACCTGTAATTTGTACAAAATCACAATGAAATGACGTGCTTTCAAATAAAGTAAAAGAACGGTGAAAATCGATTCACGCAATAAAGAATTATCCCATAAAAATCATCTTCCATACGTTAAGCTCGCGCGCAATAGTTTACTTAATTTGCCGATAGATGTCGCTCTATGCGGAACGCTCACATTGTACATGGCGCTGTTAAGATTTTTCCTGATCTAATAGGGTCGGAGCAGGTGCGCCCATACATTAGGTCGAAAATTTGTCGTGCTCGAATTGTCTTAGTTGTCTTTGGTCGTTCGTTATCTAATAATAAAATTGTTCGCTAAGTATTGCTTGTATTGTGTCTGTCTATACATGGTCGATTTGATTTGGGAATTTGAACTCTCTTGCTCATACATTCGGTTTATGGAACGGGCTACGGAACCCTACACTGAGCGTGGCCCGACACGCTCTTGGCCGGTTTTTTTTATAAGTATTAGATATTCGTAAAAAAATAATTCGATCAGGCTTGTGAACCAGATTCCGTTAACATGTTTGGTTGATAGTTAGTAAATAATTCATGTAGGTATGTTAAGAAATTTAGGTAAGTAAGCAGTCATAGTTTTCAGACGAGGCCAGGGCTGTTATTCGCTAAGCGTTAAAGCGGCTCACCCCGCCGGTCGCCCGTCACGAAACTAAACATCTTACGCTTGGTTACTACGCATCGCGGTGTCAAGATATATTTGTGGCTGAGCGTTGAGGTGAGCTTAAAACAAGTTACAGAATAGGGGGGCTGAATGTTATGCAATATGTACATATCTAAAGTATTGTAATAAACCTACAAATTTGGTTTTACATTACCTCTAAATAAATAAAGATTAAAAAATATACCTATTGGGGTTTTTAATGAATTCTTAATCCCACTTCTAAATGGATCTCCATTCGGCGATAACCAACCCAATTTTAAATACTTAAGGTTACGCGGTGAGCAAGCGCTGTTCTGGTCCAATCTCTGTAAAGACAAATTTTAAGAATAAACCTATATCTCAAATAACTACCACCATATGCTTTCATTTCTAGTCGACAAAAGGGAGACGAAAATAGATAAAACAATAACAATAATCAAAAAAATTTTTTTTTTACATTTTTATATTGTGAAAATAAAATAGAATGTGCAAAACACCAAGCTACGCTCATCACGGCATAACCGATAGAGCTCACTCAGCGTGACGTGAGATTGACAGCTGTCAATAACAATCGGAGCTTGTTTTATTTTCTAGTTTTATTCGTTTCACCGTCAGTGTTTTGGACACTTGAATCAATAATGAATGGAGTTTTGGTTATTTTACTAAATATTTGGTTGATGCTTTTTAAGGATAATATTTATTTATAATTTATTCCTAGGTGTCAAATCCGTGGATCTATTTCGAGTCGAGGTCATCTTCGATACAGGGTCGTAGTTATTATATATTAAGATTAAAGTCTACCTTTAGCTAAGCGACGCGCCACGCTGTTCGTCTCTTTGAAAAATTGATGCATCCAAATGGTAGGCGTAATATTGTCCCACCGCTAAATGTAAGACTCATTCATTCATTCATTCGAATGGCGTTGGCGCGCCGCTATGGCTTTCCATCCGTTTGGATATCCAATGGACTGCGCGAATTATCTCCGTTATACCTACAGTTTATTGACATTCATGGACCGATTTTGGCGCGGCGCCGTTCCAATTTGATACCATGTTAATGGTAACACTGATGGCTGACCATCGGGTCAGGGGCTCCAATTTGGCAATAATATGTACCTAAATACAATAATCCAAATAAAACAAACATCCAAAACTGTGACAAACTCAAAAACTTTGTTTTTGCCCCGCCAACATGCAGTCTCATCTTAAAACATAAGTTTCGCATCTTATGTCAAGGCAATAAGGTTCAAAATCCTACGCATTATCAGAGCTGACAGTGCAGCGATAAACACATGTCCCATCCATCTCTCTGACAGCTGTCAAGGAGACTTGCACTTTGCAGGGGTACGGTCAACTGTAAAAACAAATGTTCGATTTCCAACCTTCTTCCCAAGCTATAAGGTCGAAAGCGTACACTTTCTTAGGACGTAACTGTTCACCTTATGATACTAAAAACGTAAAAGATCACGCATGAATGGCATAGCCAGAATAGTTTTTCAATTGTTTTTGCTGGTTTCGTTGTTGATTGCTAGCTCACAGATAGCTAAACAATTGACTTTTCTACAAAACTCCTTAAATAAATTTGTCTTTCATTATTACTCACGTGTTGCTTGACTCAATCTAACATGTTTTCGTCATGACAATGTCATACTAAAAATTAAAATACACCTCGGAAACGTATAATTTTAAGCCTTGTCACGTTAATATAAGATTCAAATTAGAACAAATAAAAACTTAAATAATTCAAATTTCGAATAAGCTGATTGACATGGGCCACCGATGAATACAAAACGCATCAAATACCATAACAAACTTGTTCAATTTTGTGCTCTGTTTCTTATCAGTTTATGGTACAATTTAGAATGGGTAAAGGGTGTGCATATGCTATTATAGTTTCAAATGTGCAGTGTCATATTGACACCCACCTTTTTATACATTGTATAAAGTGCATACAGACTGGATGTTGTAAGTTTTATCTAATCTAACGTGCATGTGGGTAATTTTAGACATTGTTTTGTCTCTAATCTAACGTGCATGTGGGTAATTTTAGACATTGTTTTGTCTGGGACAGGTTGACTTAAAAACACAATGATGTGAAGAAATATTGTAAATTTTATGTAATAGAGAAATTGTTACATATAAAAATTATATATATATATAGAAAAAAAGAAAGAAAGAAGCCACACAAAAGACACACAGAGACAAAGGGAGTAGACATACAATACAATTGACACATATTGTGTGTCTTCGCGGCAGTGAATCGGTCGCTGTCAGACAGACACCTACAGAGCTGACTTTCAGACAGCACCGTACGTGACCCACGGAACGCAACACAACATACTACCGATACAAACGAAAACTACATAATAAATAAATAATTAATATATATTTTTTTTACAAGCTTTTATTTAGTTTCACCTGTCCCGGGGTCTGTGAAAAATCTTGCAAGTTAAATTTGACCCACTTTCCGGTGACAAATTGAGCTGAAATGTTGGGTATAAGTATAGTTTGGATGAAAATTCAATATTATGTTACCGTCGAGCTGATCTGATGATGGAGACAGAAGGTGGCCATGGCATGGGAATTCAGGACTTAACCGACGTAACCCCGTTGAGTTTCGGCTCGTTAGAATCGTCTCCATGAGTAGTTGATGACGGTACATAGAAAAGTACAGTCAACTATAAAAGCTTGTATAAAAAATTAAATTTTTGACAGAAACTTATTTCAATACTAGCTTCCGCCCGCGACTTTGGCCGCGTGGACCCGGGATAAAAACTATCCTTTATTTTAATCCAGGCTATAAACTATCTTCGTGCAAAATTTCATTCAAATCGGTTCAGCCGTTAAAACGTGATTGAGTAACAAACATCCAAACATCTAAACTTTCGCATTTATAATATTAGTTGGAATAGTAGGAATTGGATTACTTTTTCTACCAAAACTAGTTATAGGTGAAAAACTTAAGTAAGTCACCTGTTGGATGTGTGAGTAATGTGTGCGAATAGACATTTGTTTTGGTTGTGTTCTAATTTTAAACATGTATTGTCTATTCGAATACGCCACTACTACATACAATAGGTCCTTTTCTTAAGTTTTTCACCTATATAAATTGTAAATGTTAATAACATCAATGAAAAACATAAACATTACCTTCCTGGTCTTGTACAGACGGGACGGAACGGGAGTTCATTAATATTTGATCGTCAAAGCGTGCAAGTACAATTTACGTCTTAGTCCTAACTGTAATTTTTGTTCGTCTTGTCTATTTCACTACTAATAAAACACGCCCATTAATAAAATAATTATCAAGTTTAAACCTCAACTCTAAAAACAGTATCCTCTAGCAATAGTCAAAGAAAAGCAAAAACTCAAGTCGACAAATGCCAGGGCATGAGTCTCCATTCATCCGCCTATTACCGACAAATTACTTCCCCAACCTCTCATCTCCTGCGGCACCGTACTAGCAATCAAACCCTGTCTCGAACAAAACAAGGTTGCTTTTAAAGTTATTCATTCGGCTGGAGACGAGGGTTGGAAAGTAATGAAGTGATTGTCGGCTGAATCATTTATTTGCGAGCTGCTATTTACTTGAAGACGGAATCAGTCAGCCTTTTGGCGAAGTAACATATGGAAGCGCCTATTCGACTTTGTTTCGTAATATGACTAGTTTGCTGTATCTTTGTTCTATATTTTCTCAATTTGATGTGGTTTCAGCCACGAGCGAATTTTTTAATTAAGGTAATAAATAATTCTATGTATTTTGTATGGTCGGAAATAAATAAATAAGTGAAGTATCAAAAAAAATACTGAGAGGTTTCCACTCCATCCAATGAGCGATTTGGTTTGCAAAATGTGTAAATCAAGGTACTTAATAAATAATTCTATGTATTTTTTATGGTCGTAAAAAAAATAAGTGAAGCATCAAAAAAAATAAGTACTGAGAGGTTTCCACTCCATCGAATGAGCAATTTGGTTTCCAATATGTGAGATGTGCCCAGCAGGTCATTTATAGGAAAACCCTACTTCCATCTATCTGTTTTTTAAAACAATTTTAACAGAGACCAGGTCGATCCCGTAAAGTTGTACGCGCGTCAGGTAAACCTAAAAAAAAAAATATTTATTCAGCAAATAGGCCACGAGGGCACTTTTACAAGTCAAAATGTCTATTCATAGACTCAAAATAGTATGAGTACATTATTCATAATAGAATTAACTACATCAGAGTTTACGTGTCAAATACAATATGAGAAAGAAAATACAATCTTATTACTTAGAGATGTATAAGGTCTCCAAGTGTTAAAATTAAAATAATTATATTTAAATCTCATAGGTACCCACAGAGATGTATAAGGTATCTATGTGTCAACAACTAAGTAATAAAATAATACAATCAAGTGAAGACAGAGTGAAATCTCTCATATCAATTCCGCAGAACAGTGGAATGAAGTCGGTAAATGTCACTATTTATATGGAAAAATTACAGTTGGATCTACCTAACGCGTGTTCAAAGAATGCAAAACAAATATTATGTGATTACCCCTCTGAAACCAGAGGCTGTGTACCGTTTGCTTTTTATACAAAAATATCGGTACCTATTCAATTTCGTTATATCGCTTAAGAGGGGAGCTTTGCAGCAGCTCGCGACTGACAATAGGTACTTTTTTGATGAAATTTCGATTTCGGGAGAAAACGGTTTCCACTAGCTAAATCTTAATCTCTGGTTCACTAATGTTAGACCAAACAACTTTTGGCCAAATGTTTCATTTGACAAAAGTTTCATTTGACCAAATGCATTTTTTTCTTAAATAGGAAGCTTTATAGGATTATTATAAAACAAACCTAACCTAACTTAACCTAATGACTTCTATTTGATGATATTCAAAGAATACTCGTACCCGAATATACTATTTTGACGAAAAATGTATTAGGTGAAATGATACATTTGGCTAAAAGTTGTTTGGTCAAGAGACAGGACCCCCTTAATCTCTCTTCTATCGACAAAAAGAATCCTCAAGTGAATATAGGGTCGTCGACGTGCTTGTCACCCCTTTGCACTCGCTAACTTCTATATAGGCAGCTGAATAGTGAATATGCATATCATCAGGCAAGCCGTATGTTGGTTTGCCACCATAGTAGGTAGTATAAAAAGTCGTTGTCTAAATGACTGATACACCCGTTGTCAAACATCACTGTCTAATTCAAGGGTACCCGATTGTGACCGACTGAACTCGGCTGTCTAGCACTGCGGCGCGGATAGACGCGTTTGTCTTATTCAGTCCGTGGAGTAGTAGACAACACACGAGAACACAACACGTGCGGCAAAACTGAAAACTACACTCGCGGGCAAAGAATACGGGCCATCCCTAAATTAAATAACTGCAATAGGTTTTTTAAAATATTTAATACTTGTTTTATTTACATAATATGCTATTCTTTACAATACCTAACTGTATTAGCAATTTCCTGGATCCTATCATAAAAATATTGATATCCAAAAATTTTTGCGATATCTCGCTCAGTTAACTTTTTATTTTTTTCATGGGTTTTTACGAGTCCGATTTAAACCTGGTAACGTTATATTTATTACTGTTATTAGCAGTTTATATGTAAAATTAAATAAAGATCATGACAGGATTAACTGTATAACCGCTTACGCACTATTTTAAGAAATATGACGGTATTTTACCGACCCGTATTCATTGTCCGCGAGTGTATTATAAACTCGAACCCGGTCAAATCTGTTTAAAAATCGGAGTTCGTTATGTTGCGTAACGCTGTAGTGCTGGATGTAAGGAAAAATTGTTGCTTAGTAACGCTGTATCTACGATCACAGGAAAATGCCGTATTTCACAGTTTTATGAACGGAAATGGATGTAGTTTCAGATTTTCCCTCAGATCTTGGAAGAAACTTTATTGCACAAAATATAATGTGCAAATGGCTGACTTAATGCCAAACGGCATTCTCTACCAGTCAACCATAGGGCCAAACAGATATTGATGCTGGCGATTTTACTTCCCCAGTTGCATGCGCGGCTCCAAATATGCCCTATCTCGTTTAAAAAAAGGGCCGTGGAGTTTCAAGTACGCTATCTCCTCGATTGCATTAAACCAACAAGAGGATATTCTGTCTCTGGGTACAGTCAAGTGTCAAAATATGTATCGATGTAATCCTTTCATAACTATGTACCGGAACCTTGGGAATTTTGGGAAATATGACGGTATTTTACCGACCCGTATTCATTGTCCGCGAGTGTATTTGCTACTTTCACCTTTTTTTACTCGTACTACTTGCTTACCCGCCACTTAAGTTGGCGTGTCTGATGGTTAGCTACTGTTACCCTATTTGGTTACGTAATTAACTAAATGTTAACAAATAAAAACCACGTGACTTGGTCATTCAGCCAATAAGATAATACCATAAATACAAATGGTTGCTATGATTGGTTGAATGACCACGTCACATGGTTCTTTTTTGTTTACTTACTTAAATACATAACCGAATAGGGTATAGTAGCGGCGTAAAGGTCAGGGGTTTCGACGGGTGTACGGAAGGTGACTTGAAGCTATCTTCAGAGACGAAAAATTACGTGGCGTGTATATTGTGCTGCTATTCAACACTAACGGACAAAAAATCGGCCCAGCTTGTGTCAATGAGATCATATTCCCACGTTAAACGCGGTAAAGAGAACTTGTTTTTTAATGACAGCAACTTTTTATGGCATCACAATTAAAAACAACTTTGTATGCAAGTGACCTGCATTTATCACTACATATCTGTCGACACAATTAATTCTCAAATCAATAACGGGTCGGTAACGCGCTTGTGACTCCTATCGCAAGCGTACATGGCTACGGAGTATAGTATACTATAAAAAGATCAGGCAGGTCGTGTGCTTATTTGCGACCGTAATGATACTATAAAAAGATCGACCCAATTAAAGTGATCGCACTATATTTGGTATCGTTTTTTATCACCACAAGGACCCGTATGTTTTCCTCTACCTGTAGCTAGAAGCTCCGCGTTCGAGGGTTTGACTGACGGGTCGCCTGTCACACCAACCACTCTAACTCATCGCCACACCACATACCCATTACTGCGTCAACACGAACAACACAACTAAACCAGCTAAGCTAAACAGCAGTGTACAGCGAATATTGTGGATTTCAGTTATTTGTTGGTCAAATTGGTAAGGAAAGTGAGTAAACGACGATGAATGATGTCATTATCGTGATTAAGGCGAGGAGTTGAGATGTCGCGTTGAGTGATTCGGAAAGGGATTTAAGGCGAGTGTGACAGAGGTTTAATGTTGTGGTTGGTGGAAATTAAAAAAAAATGGGTAATGGGTTGGAAGTGATGGAGCAGGTGGGATGGTGGTTGTTGACTTTAAATATATAAAACTAGCTTCTGCCCGCGACTCCGTCCGCGTGGAACTCGTTTATACCGTAAATCCAGACAAACTTTCTCCACCATGGGGGTGATATCCGGGATAAAAAATATTTTATTCATTTTACTATTTATTTAAACTGTATTGCACAAATATAATAAAAAATGGCGGACTTAATGCATTGAGGCATTCTCTACCAGTCAACCATTGGACTAATCAGAAACTTTAGTGGTGCAGGATCCTAAATACTGAGACTCGAATGGAAACACAAATAAATTAATTACATTAATATATCTACATAAATATATAATTCATACAATATAAACTTACTGATACATTACTAAAAAACATACAATTATTTATGTACCCGAACAAATATATCATGAGGACCAATCTTTAATAGTTAATAAGAGATGCTTACGCAACTTGCGTTTACAGGAGAACTTGCTCTGACCCCGTATCATGGTCGGACTTATCACGCGATAAGTGACAAGATAGGAGCGTCGTCTTGTTCTATCGAACGGTGTCAGCCAGTCGCCTAGTGTCTGCAATACGGCCACATCTCGCAAAATGTGCAAAATACTGAGGGTTTAGTGATGTCTTCTCAGGAAGTCCTGACCACCAGAGGCGTGCCTCAGGGATCCATCTTGGGCCCTATTTTGTTTATTCTATATAGTGCAGATATACTAGGCAATATTAGAAATTGCAAATTTCACCTGTACGCTGATGATTTGCAACTATATATATCGTTTAAGCCCGAACATACTATCTCGGCAGTTGAAGCATTAAATCAGGACCTAAGTAAAATTGCGCATTGGTCTAGGATTAATAGCTTAGTCCTAAACCCTTTAAAATCGAAGTTTTTAGTGCTCGGTACAAAACATGGAATTGCCAATACGATGTCCCATAACCCTCAAGTTCGTATTCTTAATGATAATATAACGCGCGTAGAAGAAGCCAGAAATCTTGGGGTCCTTATGGACGGAAGATTGCAGTTCGAAAATCACGTGCTAGAGATTGTTCGTAACTGTTTTTATCGCCTCAGTGTTTTGTATAGGGTTCGTGATTACCTAAACATCGAAATCCGTATAAAGCTCTGCGAAACAGTAATCCTATCAAAACTGAACTACGCGGATACAGTTATTGGTAAGTGTCTTTTATCCCGTACAAAACTAATTATACAGCGAGTCCAGAATGCTTGTGCTAGATTTTGTTTCCCGATTCCACGCCGTGCTCATGTCACACCATATTTAAATAATTTTAGACTACTTAAAATGGATGTCCGAAGAACACTTCACCTTGCTACTCTGTTATTTGGGATCATTAATAGCAAACAGCCTTCCTATCTCTATGACAAGTTAACATTTTCCCGTATGCACATTCGACAAGCCCCCCGCCTTATGTGTCCACGATGCAGGTTGGCTAGTTTCCGGGGCAGCTTCCGGTACGCGGCTACGCGTTGCTGGAACAATATCCCACCCCCTATCAGAAAATCTGACTCGCTATTTACGTTTAAACAGAAATTAAAACGTCACTTACTTAATAATCCAAATTCTATTGCCTAGCAACCTGCGTCTGTAATAGGTGTAAGTGTTCTTTACACAAATAATGCATACGTGTAAACGCGCGAATCCTACATAACATAAATCTTTCAGCCTACCTATTAATTGTTTATCTTCTCTCATGTCAATCCAACTTCTGGTTTGGTTATCGCTAAAGGTAAATAAGCTGAAATGTACAATCTTAGCAATTAAATATAGATGTAAGCCTGTTCATTAAACGCGATTCCTTAATTTTAGTTTTAGGTTAGGTACTCATTACAGGACCCACTGACAATCAGCGTCGGGGCCCCCTCTGCCTCGACTCATGCTGAGTGGGTTCCTTTTTTGAGACAACTAAATAATATTTTTAGATATAAGAATTCTGTACACTGTTAACTTTTGTTGTTTCAAAATAAATCTCATTCATTCATTCATTCATTCATCTCAAATGTATTTTACTTTCGAGATGTGACCGTATTGCACTGTGCCATAGAGCCACATCTCAAATGTATTTTACTTTCGAGATGTGACCGTATTGCACTGTGCCATAGAGCCACATCTCAAATGTATTCTACTTTCGAGATGTGACCGTATTGCACTGTGCCATAGAGCCACATCTCAAATATTTTATTCTTGAGATGTGGCTGTATTGCAGTCACTAGGCGCAGTGACGGACGCTCTATCTTGTCACTTATCGTATGATAAGGCCGTCCATGCTACGGGGAGCTTGCCTGACGGTAAGAGGGAGATTATTCCACAGACGAATAGCCTGAACAGCGAAGGAATTTGAGAGGAAACCAGTACGGTGAGAATAAAATCTATCCTATTACCTTCCCCGGGACTCAAACTATATATAAAATTTCATTTTAATCGGTTCAGCGGTTTAAGCGTGAAAATGTGACAGACAGATAGACAGACAGACAGACAGACATACTTTCGCATTAATAATATTAGTATGGATGTGATTAATTAAGTGTCAATAACAGTGTTTTGATCTTAATATAGTTTAATTGATTCATTCAGTTTATAGCACTTTTTTGCCTGCGACTTCGTCTGCGTAACGTTAATCGCCTTAAGAGAGAAGAATAGCTTTGCAGCAGCAAGCAGCTCGCGACTGACAATAGGTTCTTTTTTTTAATGAAATTTCCATTTCGGGAGAAAACGGTTTCCACTAGCTAAATCTTAACAAATCACTCCGATTTTGATGTCGATCGCTTTAATATATTATATATTCTAGGTTTATAGGTTTCGCTTTAAAAAAAATGAATTTATTGCAAAATTATAAAAAAAGGAAACCTATTGATAGGTTTCCTTAACCCTATCCTTTAATTGTGTCAATAACGTACTACTAAAATAACTACAACTTAGAAAAATTGAAAAACCCCCGACGTTTTCATTTCAAAGTCCAATACCTCAAAAACGGATAAACAGATTTTCATGAAACATGGCTAAGAACACTCGGGATCACATCAGCTTTCAAATAAAAAAAACCGCATTCAAATCCGTTTGGGAGCTACGATACTACAGACAGATACACAGACACACAGACACGTTAAACTTATAACACCCCTCTTTTTGCGTCGGGGGTTAAAAAAATTGAGATTGGAAAATATTTACAAGTGGAAAAACGTATTCTCTTTTTGTACGGACGAGTACGTAGTATACCAAAGGTATTCTTCCCTCGTAAGGGAATGAAAACTACGCCTGCACATAATCTTAAAGCAAATATGGTGCTTATAGCAATCATAGCTGCACCCAAATCTTTTTTCATTTACTTACCAAAAGATCAATACAAAAGAAAAAAATGTACAGCGGCCAAAGCCGTAAAGGTTTAACTGCCGCTATATTCACTCTTAAGCTAACTATCCTCAGCTTCTATACTCAGCTATAATCAGCTTCTATACTCAGCTATACTCAGCTTCTATACTCAGCTATACTCAGCTTCTACGTAAATAGGCTAGTGACCTAAGATTTATTTACGATGTCATTCAAAAATTTTTGGAGAGGAAGGAGGTTTGTATGGGAGCAACTGAAGTGGCTGTGTTGATTTTGGGGTATTTATATTCTTTAATTTTAATAAAAGAACTCAAGAGTCCGCAGTAAGCTCTGCCGAATTTCACATTCCCATATGAACGGAGTTTCGTTCTCATATTAAAACTACGTGTTGGATTGTGACGAAACTTTGCACATACAATGACATGAGGTATATCTATGCCTGTAATTAGTTTATAATTATGGTTCCAGTTTATAATTTGTATGAAAAACATAAATTCGCTGTATTTTTTACTATGGTATCTGAAGCTACATAAACTAATTACAGACCTGGATACACCTCATGTTATGTACATGCAAAGTTTTGTTACAACAACGGAGTTTTAAAATGAGAGCGTAACTACGTTTGTATGGAGAATCTAACTTACTGCGGACTCATAAATACCCAAAAAAATAAGTTAAAGACGGACGTGGCAGCCGAAACGCTTCATACTAATTGACGTAAAAGTATGACGTCACACCTTGTAATTCGTACTAATCTGTATGGAAAATCAAGTTAATTGATGTGCGTGCGAAATACTGCGTTTAGGTCCGTAAATGTCGTACATTTTCCCCATAAATTACGTCATCATTTTTTGACGATTTTTGATCCCCCCCATCATCATCCTTTTGTTCCTTGACCCTCTCCGCCTAATAAAATGACTATCGTCATCCAATGGCCAACCCCCCCCCCCCCCCCCATTTTGAAATGACGTAATTTATGAATGGCCCCTTAGGGCATGATTTCTGAGATAAAATCTTATGTCCCTACAATCTCCACACCAAATTTAACGTTAACCTGTTCTGCAGTTTGAGCGAGAAAAGGTACATAACAGACAGACATATAGTGACTATCGGGGGATTTGACAATCAATGGTTTAATTATCGTTTACATTACTTTTTTTAATTAAATACTGAACGTAGGAGTCATAATTCGTTATGCCAACAACTGACATATACAAATGCGAATATCATACCTATATGTTTTATCTAAAGCGGTGTATACATACCCTATACTTATTGTAGCTTCTTAGCTTTACAGTATGTAAGGAGCAATCTCTAGAAAAACGTGTACGATTTCAAAAATTCTATATATTTTAGACAGGACCTTCAGGATAATCATTATCAGGATAGACGTAGGCTTTTTTTTAATTTATCCCGCTGAGTTTGGTGGGTAAGCCGCGTGGGCAGCTTGTATGTCATAAATGCCATCATAGGCTAAATTGGTAAAAAAAAAGAATGAATGAGAAAAATATTGCTTTACAAATACTCAGTTCACTTACCAAAATTGAGTTAAGCCCTCAGCTGAAACGGAGAACTTGCTTCGCTTTGCTCGGTCGTTCAATTACACCTCTAGGCGCCTCATCAACGTAAATATCACCTCTCCATTTTAGCTCCATGGCGTCTGAAGTGGTCACGAGCTCATCTCTGAAGTAACATCGATTACTACTTATAGGGTCATCGCACCGGTTATGCGATCAACTTTAGTTAGCGACTATCACTAGGTTTCTTCAATGGTTGTACCCTGTTTTACCGACAATTGTTCCATAAAGAAATTGAATATTAGATTGTTTAAACAAAAATTGCACCAATGGCTAAATAATAATAATTTTTTTATTCTTTATTTTTTTATTCTATAAATTACTTTTTTGTTCTTTGACATGAAAAAATTACTCACGGCATACTTTTTTCAGACGAGTCCCTAGTTTTTATAATAAGTATCTGATCGATATTGATCCTTTTCATCAATCATTGTTGAGTCTGAAATTGTTAGTAAAATGTAAGTTATTTTCTTAGTTCTTCCGGAAGTTTTATACTTACCTAATGTAAATGTTACTCTTCAGATCTTGTATTCTAACCGAAAAATGTCTACATTAATTTTTAGTTGCATGGTTAAGATTCTTTCTTTTTTTGTTAACACAATTATCAATTACGAATGAACCTCCAGGTCTTTAGCATTATGTCTGTTGGTACTCTATGTGTACCCCTTATATATTTGATTATGCGAATGTTTGTAAAAAAAACAAAAAGAAATAATGTAAATTTTAATTCTGACATGAAATAATGTAATAATGTATGTACTGGAATGTATTAATTTAGTTTGTTTTATTTAATGATTTTGTAGTTGTGTAAATAATTTGAATGTGTGTAATTTTGTATAATTCCTTTAATTTTTATTTTGCATACCAGTCCTGGTTAAGCATGGAAACCTACCTGTAATTTTTTTTAACCATTTTTTTTTCAGTATCATTAAACTTTTTAGGAATGTTATGAATCAAATGTAACCTAACCGAATGGGTTCTACAGAATGACTGTAGCTAAAAGTTAACGGTTTCTGAGTTACAGAAATTCTTTGGTGAGGTAGGGCACAGCGAAATGTCATCCTGCTCGAATTCGGAGCAGCCCAACTGGGGAAGTACCTCCGCCTTGCAGAAGAGCACAGCCATAATAACACTAATACTTGCTCTGTAGTAGTGTTGTGTTCCTGGAGGTGAGCAAGGTCGCCAGAGCTCCCGAGGATGCGTTGTGTTGAGAGAGAGGGAATTTATTCCTTCAGCTGTCAACACGGCGAATCCTCAAACATATCAAGGGTCGGCAACGTCCATGTTACTCCTTTGGAGTTGCATGCGTCTATAGGCTGCGGTATCCGCTTACCATCAGGCCCGTACGCTTCTTTGCCACCGTCGTTATATAAAAAAAATAAAAACGATGAAACAAAAATTTGGCGAAACCAAGGATGCATTTGGTGAAACATTAGTCAGTGAAATAGGATTTGTCAGTGAGAAATCTTCAATTGCTAATAATATTTATGCAGACCTAAAAAAACAGAGATTGTAGGTATGCAAGTAGTTGTACAAACGACAACACTGTTAACTGACCATCCATAGAACCTTATTACAATGCACTTAAGGTGCACCGATGGTCAGTTAGCTGTGTTGTCGATAGTACTAGGATTACTAAGGAAACGGGACCTTTAAGTTCCTTTCAGTTCACGAATCTCATCACTCATCGATGTGGTCGAACCGGCGCAATGACCCTCAGTATAAGTATGTGAAGTCTTCATATTTTTTCAATTAAATCACTAGAAACGTATAATATTTAACACATTGTTTTTCTTTACTTTCATGCCTTGTTACGAAATACGAATGATGGTAATATTCTTATAATTTACCGCTTCTTTTTAAACTCTAATGTCCTTTCAACCTTTAGTTAAAAATTGTTTGTCCTTATCTGTCAGTGTCGCTGTCAATTATGTTAGTGAGTAAGGAACAAAACACGTTTTATGAAAAAAACCCAAAATACCAGTTTTATTAATCAAGGTATTAACTAGTGAGGCAATGGACCCGATTCTACGTGCACATGGCTTAACTAGCCTAAAACTAAATTGTCTAATTTTTAGACATAATTTAGGCGGCAAATTAAAAACGAATAACGGCAAATTGAAAACATATTTAGAATAGCATTTAGGCAGCTAAGTAAGTTGTATAGACCGTCTAAAATAAGAAACGTCATATTCAAATTAGCGCTGTCATTGGATTATGACAGCTGCTCATAGAATAGCAAAGTGTTTTAGCGACACCTAAATAAAATTAGGAAAGAAAGAAAGAAAGAAAGAAAACATTTTAGTCATGGCAACAAAAAAAAAGAAACTGTGGAGTGGACACGTACGCACATACACATTTGCCACGAAATGGTCACAACTCAGCGTAATGCTGGCGACGCCAGCGCTGGTCTTCCGTTGTGGCCATTTGGTGAGGTGAGGACGGAACAATGACGCCACGATCACACACAAGGACAAATGGCAAATTACAAAAACAATACAAATAACGAAGAACACAAACTCATTAAAAATAAAAATCAATAAATAAAAACAAAAAAAGACACCTGCCACTTAATTTTTAAAAAGAAAAAGAAAAAAGGTACTTTAGAGGTTACTGTAGAATCGGGTCCAGTATCGAGCACTGGGGCGTTTACCCTAAGTATTACAATGCAGTCTGAATTGACTGTTACACTGAATGATATTTCACTTAGTGATTTACTGCCAAACATGCATTTTATCATCATATCAACCGCAAGACGTCCACCGCTGGACAGGCCTCCCCCAAAGAGTTTTGTAGTGATCGGTTCTGCGCTACCCGCAGCCAGCGGACGCCCGCGACCCCAGGTCATCAGTCCACCTTGTGGGGGGCCTACCAACGCCGCGCCTCCCGGTACGTGGTCGCCACACGAGAACCTTTCCGCCCCAACGGCCATCGGTTCTACGTGCTATGTGCCTCGCCCACTGCCACTTAAGTTTAGTGATTCGGAGGGCTATATCGGCATTTACTTTTTCTTAATGCGTGATATCCCAAAATTACCTTAACACTTTCACTGCATGCCAGGAACCCGCCGAGCGGGCGCCTACGCCGTAGTCGCTTTCCGCTACATACGAGGAAACCCACGGGATCGGCTACGAGCGTAGCGCGTAGTAGCGGTTCTTGGCAGTGAAAGTGTTAAACAGAATAAATCAGTTGACTTTCTATCAATGATTAGAAAAACTGATTCAAAGTGATAAACGAGACTTTTTTAACCCATTTCGCTGCCACTGACTTGAACTCAAGTTTGTCCGTTGCCACTTACCAGCCGCCGACTTCATACGAAATTCAAAAACAATGGACTTGCGTGGCGGGGGGGTGCCATCTCGCATTTATTCTGTGGCGGCGAATAGGTTAATGTTGTGAAAAAATTGTATTATTTTTGAGCACAAAAAATTTACATCCGCGGCCACTACCGCGTTTGGCTGGGCGGAATCAGTATGCTGTGTTTTGTATTACCGATAGCTTACTGTTTTTGCTTGATTTCCTTGTCGTATACTGTTTATTACATTCGCGCAGTAGTATTTTATTGCGAAGAAGCGGGGCGGTACGCATGCAGTGCTGCAAATGTTTCGTCTCGTTTCCGCGCATCAGACGCCAATCAGGAAGCAGTTAAACATAGGCGCGAAGTAAAGAATCTGTACTGACTTGACTGACAGTTGACACTGACAGCTTACTGAGACCGTACTACCAAATGTGGCAATGGAGTAAGGTAAAATTAGGGTTTACTAAATAAAATAAACATTTTAAGTATGTAACATATATATTTCTTTGAGCTTTTAATTGCATTTTGAAATACAACATAAAAATATTAAATAAGATTATTAAATTTGGTAAAATCAATATTTCAACACCATTTTTTTAAGAATGAGCAAAAATTCTCTCATCAGAGCTAGCGTATACATTACTTAAAGTTCGTATGTTCATTATGTATTATCGTTAAAATGATAAATTTATAGATTCAATTTATGAATACAAGAATTAAACGTTCGCCACATAATTTTAGAGGAACAGAAAACAAAACTATCAAAATCGTTCCAAAAAGTGACAGACAAAATCTTCGTATACTGTAGTTACTGATAAAATTGTTCTAAAATTATGCGGCGAACGTTCAAAGTATTGTTTTAATTCTGATATCGTCTGAAACTTACACTTAGACAGTTTACAATATTTTTATTTAAATATAACAGAGTTTTCACTCCACTAGGTCCGTATATACACCTCGTATATCTGTTACATTGGAAGATATTATATCTTTACTGAAGGTCTAGACGTATACGATTGTAGTCGTTCCTTTTTAAAGAAAAAACTGTATAACTCGTATTATCACTTCTTTTAAATATCTTAATGGTTTGAACAACCGATTATGCGCTGGTATAGTATACAAGTGTTCACAGACGCGGTCTAAAGTACTTACACTAAACAATAAATAGCAACCTCCGTGGAGGGCGTACCTAGGCCAAAATTTACACTATATGGAGATTGTTGTGTGTTCTGTCATGTATTTACAACGAGAACCGAAGAGATTGCATCTCCGAGATTACAACCTACTCAAGGATAAGTAAACTTCAAAATATACATAGAATAAACTAAACCAAGTTAACCCTAACTCTGATACAAGTAAAAAATTAAGTAACACAAAAGATATTGCAACGAATTTCAAAAATACTGAGGCACCCCACACGAGCGCTACCCCGATTATAGCAAAAATACATTTACAAGAGATCGAATCGAACTTCATGACTTAACGCGACTTATATTTACAGTTATCGAATGGAATTACAACATGGTGTGGAAGATAACAGCCGCTCCCGACCGGTCAGCTTCACCTAAAGGCATTATTTGAAAATATCTTCTTACTCTAAATGAACGTAAGACGTTTGGCGTATACTTAAGTCGCTAATCGTTAATTACACTAACCGAACTATGCGGTGACTAACAATTACCTAAATAATTAAATTGGCAAAGAGTTTCGAAATACTTATCGTCGCCGGGGCGAACCTAACCTTAGCGGGTTATGCTGGATATGGTATGATCACAAACGCGCGCAGTCTACACGTATTTGCTGGATAGCTGCTTCGCGAGTTCCGTGTACTTGAGGAACTTGGAGTGGGGGCTCTCGTCGAAGGCCTGCGAGGGGCTCCGCGGGTCTTGCGGGGAGGCCGCAGTCGAGCCCCCGCTCTTGTGGGGCCCCGGGGATCCGGTCGGCGGGGTTGCCTTCATCGGAACCGGCTCTGGCATAGCGCTGTCCTTCACGAAGTGCATCTTGGACAAGTGATGCCGATACGCCCCTTTGGAGACGAACGGCGTGTCACAAAGAGCGCACTTCATGATGGAATCAGTCACGACCGCGTCATTGCAAGCCCAGCTAAAAGTGAGGATGCTTGGCGGGCCACCGGGAGAGGGCGCGGGAGCGGGGGCACGGGACGTGCTAGTCTCCGTCTTATCACAAAGCTTCTGCAGCGCTGCTAAAGGGTGACTGCCGCTGCGGCGCGAGGAGCTCGGCTCGTTGGAAGACCCGCCACTAGCCAGGTTATCGAACATGGACGACAGCGCGCCTAAACTGGAAGCCGTCTTCCTATCAACCCCGGGAGTATGCCCTGAGCGGTCACTGGCCGGGCTGCGGGGACTAGCCGCGGGGCTAGAACCCTCGCTCTCACGCTTTGGAACAGCTTTTCCATCCTCGTGGGAACTACTCGGCCTAGGCGGTTCCTCGTCCTCATCGACCTCAGTTTTTACGCGCACCGGCTGATTGCTCAAGTCTACCCCGTTTTCGCGATCGTCGTCTTCGGTGACTTCTTTTTTTATCCTAACTTCGGCGGGGCGATCTTCGGAAGCGGGCGTTTGGGAGCCACGGGTGTCGGGAGTGGTGCGCGGAGTCATGTGGTACGCGTCTAGTTTCCTATCAGGAGTCAGGGATTCGACCCTGCTTCCGCCTCGCTCAGACATCGAGCTTGACTCGCTCCCACTACGCTCGCGGCGACCGTATCCCTGCTGATGGTGATAGCTCCTAAGCATACTCATCGTTTGCGGATCTACCAGCGGCTTCGTGTAGTCTACGCTCTCATCTATGCCTAATCTTTTAAGAATACTAGAACCGATTGGGGCGTGAGAAGCTCCCCCGGACATCCCCGGGACCGTGTGACGCGAACGCGTATCGAAACTTTTCTCTATCAATTGTTCTATGGCGTTGAGGACCGAAGGCGACGAGCTCTTATCGTTGCTCGCGTTATGTTCTTTGGAACTCGGGGAGGAATCGTTCACCGATGAGGGGGAGCGGTGGTGCGCGGAGCCAGGGGAGGGGAGTTCGTCGTTGATGCTTTTGCGTCCGTCGCGGCCGGTAGGAGTGATGTGCCCGGGCACATCAGGGGGGATGATGCTGTTTGTTAGTAGCGCGCTCTTCAGAAAATTCCGTTGGCTATTAGACATCGGCGCGCCTATGCATTGTCGTATATGTTCGACGAACACAGCAGTCTCAATTTTATCGCCGCATTTCTCGCATGAGATCCGGCTGCCTGCACCGAAGTCCCTAATCGGTTTCCCCATAGGTACCCCGTTGCCGTCCCCGTTTTTGAACTCGTGTTGTGCGCGTTCTAGCTCAAGAAGCTTCCTAACAGGTAGCGATTTCTTTCTTTTCTCGCGCGTCTGGCGCCGCCTACCCCCACTCTCAGTAATAGACCGCATAATATGCTCTTTGTAATGCGAATTTTTAACCATATGATTACTTAACTCTTTTAAGGAACTAAATGCTTGGTCGCATACCTTACACGTTAAAACGGCACTGACGTGGCTGCTGGTGCCTGTAGACGGAGGTGCGGGGTTGCTAGCGGTGTTGCTCGCACCAGAGCCCTTGGCTTCATCGGAGGACTTCCAGGAGATAATCTGCTCTTGCGATATTATGTTTGTATAATGTTGAGTCCGCTGCATGTGGCTGGTCATTTCGGCTAGAGAGCGGAAGCTCTCGGCACACCACATGCATTTTAAAATCTGTCTAGTCTGCTCAGCTCCTTTGCCTAACCAGACGTCTTGACCTCGCACTAGCTTCCTCGGTATCGGCATATTTTCTTTGATAAGTAAATTTAGATCACTCTGACTCGGTTTCGAGGAACTGCTTGAAGATGACGAGTTGTGCGAAGGCGTTGATGGTGAGCTCGAAGGCGGATGATGCATAGATGACGGCATCTGTGCGCCAGACGATGGAGGTACCGGGACGTTGACTCCACAATGTTTCGCTTCTTTCATATGTATTGTTAAATCAGCAAGAGAATTGAAGCTTTTCTTGCACCATACGCATTTTAGAACGTCTTTTGTTTGATCAGCGCCTTTATTTAACCAGTGAGATTGCCAGGCAGAGTGTCTGGCAGCTGAGTTAGAAGCTAATCCAGCACCCAAGGCGGCGCTTTGTACAGATCGGAACAGTTCCTCGCCTCCAAGCCTGCTTAGCTCACTCATCTTTTCCAGCGCTTTTGTTGCATCGCTCGGCGTAGGACCATGCTTCAGTCTTCCATTCCATTCTGCTGGTATACCGCCCTTAGGAGACATGCTTGCTGCGGCAACAGCAGCAGCGGCTGCAAAATATGGCAAATGTGGTGCTACCGGCGTGCTCCAAGGTACTGGACTGGGTTTCAGCTCTGATGTTCTCGAACTTTTCCTCGTCGGAACTGGAGAAGGAGAGTCCTCCGGCCCTCGCTTTCTAGTGCCAACAGAAAGATCTAAAGGCCCATTCTCGGGCGTCTTACTTAGATTAACAGCGTCGTCGTCTTCATCGTCTTGCGGAGAATCGCTGCGTTTCGTGCTGAAGTCTAAAACAGCGTCGCCCCTCTCGGAATCCGTCATGTCTTCGTGGCATGACATGAGGAGGCGTTGCTGGGCCGCAGCGGCCGCAGCGCCCAGGTATGCGGCGACGGCTGCTGAGTGGGGGGGCAAGAGTGCCGCGGGGAGGGCCGCTGTCAGCGCCGCCGGGAGGGGGAGGCCCGGCCCGCTGCGGCCCGAGTACACAGAGTCATTGGAGGGACAGCGCGGCGCGCCAGACGACTCCCGCGACAGACATCGCGGGCTCTCCCTGTGGACAAACAAATGTCTGCGTTATAAAAACTGATTATTGATTATTATTGTTTTTTTTCTGCCAACGAACATTGGTCTATTATGCCAGCTTAAGATTTCATAATGACCGAAGCCAAAAGTAAACATAGAATTCTAAAATTTATCACATTCTTATTATTGCGTTGGCAGGTTTGACATTAATTATGAGTTAACGATGAAAATTTAAGAATTAGAATTTGCTCCGGTAGGTAATATAAATTCTTATGGTTTACGAAAAATTCCTAATGAGTGAATTCTCCATTGCCGTGAATTAAGAGACACTTTCGATGATAAAACTCGATAGATAGTAACGATAAGAATACCAATTATGATAATATGATAAACGGTATTCTACCTAATCGATCAATATAGACTATAATTTATAGACTATATATATAGAACGTATCATCAGATAAAACACGGTTAATAGCTTATTAAGTAAAACAAGATCATAAATAATCTGATATCTACGAATAATAAAACACTAAAACGAAGAAAGATTGAAAATAAACTTCGATATTTCAACATTCACAGCTTTGGCAAACAATCTTTGGAAACAAAATAAAAAGAAGGAAAACTTTTTGTGTTTCTTGTTGAACTGAATCTCGCTAATTCTCTTAGAATAACACAAAATGTTTTTGTAATTTTAGAAAGGTTCTCTTTAAGAAAAAACATGACTTGGTTCTGTTTCAAAGCATTTGATTTAATCTGATGAAATTTTCGATATTAAACTTCGTGTTGTTTTTTGTAAAACTAGAAAATTTCAACTATTTTATAATGCATAAAATATTTATTTATTTTAACTTTATTGCACAAATAAGAAGTACAAATGGCGTAAAATATTCGATTTCCTCAAATGTTAATTAGAAAATGCAAAACAAGGTTGGTTAAAAACGAACTTGTATGCATTTTCTGACTTAGAAATAAAGTGATGACAAACGGCAGTAAAAGACGTTGAAATGACACTAAATGTAATGGGGGTAATGCAAATGGAGTGGGGTAAGTTAAACGAATAAATATCCCGGATCAACGAAATAAAATAAACACAACAAAGTGTTACTAAAATAATGCGTTCTAGTGTAATAAATGAGAACGATCACAAATCCTTACCTCACATGGTCAGCTTCTACGATCATATCGGACGCAATCTTTCAATCAGCTCGTGACCGACACCCTTTGATCCATTCACAAAAAACAATACACTTCCAACAATCCAAATTCCCAAAAAAGTAAACACGAAAGACGCGGCGCGCTCGGCAGCCGTGAGGGGAATGACGCCTGCGGCGGCGGCGGCGGACCCGCGTGGAATGAGACGAATGTGATTTACGACCCGCCTGCAGTGCTCCCCTCCCCCGCACCCCGCGAGAGCGAGACCACCGCCCACACTAGCCAATAAACCGCGTGGAGAGACAGAGACGGTTATACGTCTCTCGAGGGGTGGTACTGCGTAATGCAAGCGTGCGTTCTGCGCGACGTGCACTGACGACTGATAGACAATACTGACTCACCAATGGACTAGAACCTTGACGGCCAATCGACGATTTTTAATGACTCTGTTTATCATCCGTTTTTAAGTCAAGTCTCTGGGGCTTACTGGATTACCGTTGGCGTTGACAAGGAAATGTCGCTTACAAAACGTCCTTTTAACTGCAGACGGACAGGGGACGAAGGATTTACGTGTATCATGAACAGATTTCCTGCTTGACAAAGGTAAATAATGTCAGGATTTATTTAGGACGAGAAAAACGAGATATCTTTCAAGTAAAAAATACTGTTGATATACTTATTGGATAGTTATTAGAATCCAAGTAAGTTTAAGAAGAATAGAAAATTGCAATTCACTATATGAATAGTGAATTGCAATTTTCTATTCTTCTGTATGATGTCGTATGTAGATGTAAATTCGCAAGCTAAACAGGAATATGACCTCGAATAAATTTCTCCATGACTATAGTTTACCTTGAAAGTAATACACAGAATCAGAACTGTAATAAAGCGGAACCATTAAAAGCCAAATATCAACCTTAAATCATTACCAACTTCGCGGGAACCATCACGAATACGAATTAAAATCGACTCACGAATGTTCGAAACGAAATCGCCAGCTGTTTATTGCTTCCTATTATCGTTAGTCGGGTGCGGGTCAATCAATCAACCGTCTTTATGTGACAGGTATACCCGTCCCTTTCTCACTGGGAAGGAAAAAAGAGACCCAAAAACTGTATTGGCAATGATAGTTTTCATGACTAGCCTAAAACTTGAGGGGATTACATGCAAATAAATCGTCAATGTGGGCGTCTGTTGAGAATTTATGTTTGTTTACATTGTTCTTGGAAATGTGACTCATAATTAGATGGAACCATAAAACAGACATTGTTTCCAGGTCAACGGAAGAAAAACCTGGATTTAATTAGCTGACAGTCAGCGACGTTTACAATGCTAACAATTTAACACTAAATAAGTTTTTCGTTGGACCAATTTTGGTGAAACTAATCCTGCATGAAACTAACAATTCTGACTCTCAAAATTGCCAGTCCAATTCTCGCAAAGTAATGATAGTTTCCTGGATAAGATCAAGGTTTCTGAAACAAAAACAGCTCCTAAAAATTAGACTTAATCAAGACGCCTACACCTACCAAAGCCCATCTGTTGCGTCAAAAATGTAATCATGCATTCAGAGGATGCATGTCGAAATTGGTACGAAGGTAAAGTTTAGTTCGCCATCGTGCGGGCTTTGCTTCTTAGGACTAAACGACCTAAACCCCAATGGCCCAGAGGCGCATGAGACCTTTCTTACACGTGCCGTTATATGGGGGACACCTGACACGGGCATGAATAATTTTGCAGTAACATACTGAATTTTAAAACGGCACAGATGTCTTTGAGCAATAAAACCGAGAATGCTAATCTATTTAACATTGTTTTGCCTGCATGACATCTGGTTGATGGTATTGGAATGAGTGCATTGGCAACGGGAAACTACGATTTGGACATAAAAAAATATTTGTGTATAGATCGGAAGCTTTTTTTTATAATCTTACCGGAAGTTGAAATCGAAATGGGGTAGATGTAGCAACTAGTAAGCTTCCCTAGGTGTTGCATATTCATTTCAACAAGAAAAGTCACAGTTTGCGGTTGAAAGATTAACTTGAAGGATACATTTTTTTAGCCATCTGGATGGTCTTTCTGATTAGAGTTTATAAAAGATGGAATAAGGATTTTTTCTTAAGTTTGTACTTGTTTTCAGATCGTTGTGTGCACGGTAATACACCTCACTGGAATCTCAAAAACTAGCACAGTTGGCACTGCTGTGTCGACCGCATTGCTGAGTGGTGAGCTTTTTGGTAGCACATCCCACCACCAATTTATAATTTCGATACTTCAATCGATTGGAGTCTGTCAATTTAGAAATAAATCAGTATGAATCAAATAATTGTATTTATCCGAATAATATTCCTATTCTAGTTTTGTAGTAAAACGTTTACTTACTTACAAGTATTATACCAATAACGAGTTAGCTAAAAATGATTGATAATGGTTACAAAATAAAAAAACTCCGTTCTTTAAAAAAACCTTCTCATATATTATTATTTTCCTTGTAACTGCTTTGCATGAAATGGCACTTAATGGACGTTTACCAAGACTGATAATGTTAAAAGCAAACTGTTCAGGGAATTATCAAATTACAAACGTGGCAGTTTTAATAAACACCTTACCCTAATTGAGTTTATTACAATAGTCCACTGGGTACCGGCTCCCAACTATTATCGTCATCGACATCATTATTTACGACCCTAAATATAGAAATCTAATAATTCATCATGAAATATTGCATTATCCTGCAACACCAATAAACTATGCCCATTTAGAAGTTCTGAACAATATTAACGCTGATAATATAGACGATAAAGTAAACTGGTTTTTAAATTCAAATAAGCTAAATTCCTAAAGGAAAATGGCTGATAAACAATATTATTCGAATCTAATAACATGTATTTCTTGAAATAATATAACTCCCATGACGTCAGCCACAGTAGCCGAGCGGTAAGGCACGCCGTAAAATGTAGAGGTTGTGGGTTCGAACCCCGGCTCGTTCCACTGGGGTTTTTCAAAAACATGTACTAATGTTCATTTGATATTTTAACAGTGGCTTTTCGGTGAAAGAAAACATCGTGAGGGTACCGGTCTATTCCCAATAATCTAGTTTTCCCTCTGGTTGGAAGGTCAGTCGTCGTTAGTTTAGTTAATTTTTCGCTTACTCAAATTCATACCGCTCAAGTTATTAAAACAGTATGTCCATCATCAGGCGCTAAGATTTTTTTTATTCGATCGTTTTATAATTCCCCGATATTTAAGGAGTTAACGTACAGAAGCGAAAAAATAGAAGAAGAAATGAAGGTTTCATTGCATTGATATAAAGTTTATGTTACCGAAACTCTGCACTTGGCTGTTTAAAGTAAATTTTCCATTGATGTATTATTACTTGGACACTGCACTGATAAAAAAGCCACAGATATCAGAGGACAGGTGGGATTATCTGAGTAATTAATCAATTAATTGATGAAAACAACAACTTTATAGCTTCGCCCAATTCGCGAAAACTTGTTATCATGGTCACTGATGAAAACAATATAGAAACCACCTCGTAAGGCTCATCGGACAAATTATGGATTTAGGACAAACATTTTCAGGCTTAATAGCCCAACTCATTAGATTTTTGTAATAGAATTTGAACTCTAATTAGGGGCTCATTTCAAAATAGTTAGTTATTATTGACCTAATTTAAGGGCACTGGGTCGTTATTACATGTCCTCAAAATAGCTTAGGCCTAACGAGGTTAATAAAGTGTGTATCCAGAACTATTCATCTGATTACAAAAATGATTTCACCTTTCTGTACCACGTCGGTGGCAAAAAAGCTTACCTTCACATTGGGGAGTTCACATGCATCTTTGAATTTCTTCTCTGATGCTGGTTTCCTCGCGATGTTTTCCTTCACCGAAAAGCTAACCCTACTTAGCTATGGTTAGCTTTTCGGTGATCAATATATCATTTTCTTATACTTAAAGTAGATTTGACATGAATTTACCCATTCATTTCCATCGTAAACATTTTCGCTATAGATCGAATCGGAACACCAGGCGTGTATTTTTTATTTACCCAGGTGTTCATATATTTCTTTAACTCCATCAAATAAATTAACTTCATTACCTCTGAATTGTGTGTAAGAATTATGAGTACCTACTGTTTAATTTGTCGTGAATAATTCTAGGTTTCCTTTTCTAGTTGAATTTTCCATGCAAAAATCAAATGTAGAAATAGATAACTAATATTCTTTCAAGTAGGTAATGTAACTAGAGTGCCCAGCGAGTGGCTGCACAAAAAAAAGCGGCAAATTCAAAAAATCTTTAACTGGTAACACGAAGCATAGTGCAAAAAAAGTAATTTGATACTTGGTAATTCATACGTAATTAATTTTTGTTTTGATTAGTGACAGACTGAAGTCTGCAATGCAATTATAACCCCTGGCCTAATTTAGCCCACTTAAAAATTAAAAATATGATTGAATAGTTATCATTATTATCAGAGATACTAAAAAACGAAGGAACGAATTGTTAGTAGACTAATCAGTCAATCATTACAAAAATATGTAGTAAACATAAATATCTTTGACTTCAACTGTACAAAAAGTAAGTTATTATATTATCCTAAGATTCCTAAGTTATAGAAAATGACACTTTGTTGTTACAAATTAATTTCAGGACTGACCATTAAACGCCACCCTTTAGATCTCATTTCTTTGGTCGTTGAAGTCAACAACCAAGGCATGTCATAATATTGAACTTGGTTCTCATATGACATTTATATTTTTGATAGGATTAAAAATAACTTCATATGTGTTTTATTTTGAAGTTTTGAACTCGGGGTAATTACAGGCGATTATTTATTAAGCATAAATATTTCCCTTGTGCTATTAAAGTAAACCTTCACAAGGGAAATATTTATGCTTCCCGTTGTACTTATAAAGTTAGTAATAATAAAAAAGTGACATATTGTATAATGGAGCTGAACTGAAGGTAGTAAGGTGAAAGAAAACACAATCTAGTTTCAATCTAGTTTTAATATTGTTAGTTTATAAAGAAGGTGCCTATTTATTTAAAAATCATAATCAAAATCGGATTCAAGAAATTCAATGCCTGACAGAGAACTATCACTGTCATTGTCACTTTCCCGAACTTCTATTATGAATGGAGCTAGTTCAGTGTGTAATGTTGTCCTTAGACTTGTATTTTCGTTCCACATTTATTACATGGTCTGTACATTTTTTCCAATCTTCCGGGGTAATCATTGCAAAATATTCCCGGATCAAGTTTTCCGTATCTGAACCCGGTAGCCCCCACATTTCTGCTGGCAATGTTTCGCTTTGTGAGGCTCCATATCAACTCAATAGCGTTTAGATCGCAATGGTATGGAGGCAATTTAAGGACCTCATGCCCATGCTGCTTCAATAACTCCTCTGCTGCATATATGGGACCAATTTTATTTTCCTCGACGAGGCACATCAATTCCTCCTTTTTGAAACACTCTTCATATGGGATATTATTTTCCCTTAGCCATTTTTGAATGTCAGCCTTTAAGCTGTGCATGGTTGGAGGCTTATTTATTTGTGATACATGGTAACTGGCATTGTCCATAACAATTACACTGGGCTCAGTCAAATTTGGGATTAACATTTCTCGTAGCCTCTTTAAAAAATTTGAACTGTTCATGTCATCATGATAGTCAGCTGCTTTGGATTTTGTGCTAAAAACAAGCAAAGCATTGGGCACAAATCCTTGCTCTGATCCAGCATGCACTATAATATGCCGCTTACCCGAGGAAATTTTTTCAACTAAACCGGAAGTTGAAGTCCCTTGCCATGGCTTCTTCGGTCTGTAATTTTGATGGACATATGTCTCATCAAGATACACAATTTTTTTTCCTTCTTGCCGTTTTTTATGTATAGCTCTAAGAAACCTTTGCCTCCACCCAGATATTTCAAACTTTTCCATGAGGATGGAGCGCTCTTCTTTATTTTTTTTAAACTCAAATCCCTTCTCGTGTAGTATTTTCCTCAGTGTTTCACAACATCCTGAGAATCCTATAGATTCTTTCAAATCCGCATGTAAGGCTCTTAGAGTAGGTACCTGCTTTTTGACGCAATAAAACTCGTTAATTTTATTACGGATGGCTGACACATCAAAATTGTCTAAATTTGACATAGTTGGTGGCCGGGGTCGTTTTTTCCCTGGCGTATTCCATTGGCCTTGGTTAATAGAACCCTCTTTTTTAATTGTGCGTAGTGTACGAATGCTTACACCTGAAAAAAAAACAGTTTTAACAATAGGAATTTTAACAAAAGAACACTAAAATATTAATAAACCTAGATGTGAAAATATAGATTATTTATATTACCTGTCATAGTAGACACTTTCTCTAAATAACTTCATTCTGATGCGTTATTATCAATAACATTCTTCAGTTCTCTTGCTAGCTTTTCAATAGTTTCTCTAACATTTTCGTCATCTACGCCCGCTGTAACATAAATAAATCATAAGTTTAGTAATACAAACAAATGTTCCTATCTCGTAAATTAAAACTTGCTACAAGAAACATCAACATTGTTTGATAATGACTTACCGGTCGCCTGAATGATTTCGTCCAATATTCGCTTTTTTTCTAGTAATCTCATCTTCGTCGTGTCGAACTTGATTATAGTTACAGATTATCGTAAATAACATGCTCCTCACACTGCTTCTAATCGGTTTAGCCATTATAATACGATATAAACTTCCGTAACGAATGAACTATAACATGAGAATCTAGGATATGTGTAAACTCGTTTGACAATATTTTTGACACTTTTGACAGCTGAAATTATTGCCATATATAGAATTCTCTAAAAACGCTTGTACAGCGACTCGCTGGTCAAACTCTATTACCCATTTTTTTAGGGATGCAATTTTAAATCGTAAAAAGAAATCTTGAGAAATTTACGAAACTATACTACTATCGGTGTCTCATCTTGTAGGTGGGGTAATTATCATTCTGTTAATGTCTAATAACTCCATGTTGAAAAATAATGAATTTCATAATAGGAAAAAAATTGCACTTCAGGTTTCAGTATTTTTGAGAACCCTAAACTTGGCAAAAATTAAAAAAATCGTGTGTTCAAGCCTCTGTTGTACTGTACAGAGCGCAAAAAATCGTTCCACCAATAAATGCAAAAATGTGACAAAAAATGTGTGCATTTAAAGATATACTGTCAAGTTTAGGGTTAAAAACTGAACAACTAATATTATAAACTAAATAATCGACCATTTCTAAACAATGGACCCTCAGGGTGGAATTAGAAATGTATGATTGATGAAGTCTCTTCACTGCACCTAATTGACATTGATGGAAAAGCGGATGAAGCTACCTAGGCAACGATATACGTGCATTTTGAAAACAGGAATACAAATACGTCTGACCCTTATCTCAAGGGGCTAGAGTGAAATTTAGTAAAATGCATTCCATGTCAGATGCAGATCAGTTTTGGCGATGACAATCGTACCTGCTGTTTCACCGGATACAGATAAGGTATTTTTTAATGTTTTGCTTAATTAAAATTGTGACGATTTGGTGTGATGGAAATAAAAGATTTAAAGAAGAAAGTTAATTTGTTTTATTATAAAGTAAATTTTCACTTTTTGAAAATGTATTAAGCGGGACCGTCATGTAATTTCAAAATGTTTTGACAAAAATTTGAAAATGTCGATGTATTAAGCCCGCGACGGGTACTGAGACGTTTACCGAGTGAGTTACAAATAGTGACGAATATTTCTTGTTTTATTCGTTAATTATAAATGCAGAAAACACTATTGCTACGAACAAATTATTAATTTTCCATTCAATTGACGCTTAATTTACCGACACGGATGCAAACAAAGAGAAATATGTCAAGAAAGCATAATTAAATACAGAAAAGTAATACAAAATAGATCATTATTTGTTTTTCTGTTTGATCGCACCAAATACAACCAGCGATGATATCATCTTTTGGCAGTCAATAATGATTCTTATAAAAATGAGAATAGTGTTGTTATAACGAGTCTTAAGGAGTTGGAAATATTTCAACAACTGTTTCAATATAAGTGTGAAGAAACAATGGCAGCTGACGTACGATTTGATACGGCACTTCAAACTATTTGATTAAACTACATAAATGTTTCGAGGAAAAACAATGTTGACTTGTTTTAAAGAATGCCAAGACATGTAGCAGCATATATTACGAGCGGACAGGTCGACCACCGACACTTTTTATAGTGCAGTTACAAATGAAATGGTCTACTAATGTTTCATTTATTTTCATACTCGGCGCTCGGAGATTTGAAGTTGAAAGTTTGAAATTATATTAATTTGACATCATGTTTTGACTTATCATGCTCACATGTTTTGTATGGGCAACACGAGGTTTACCCTATAGTCAGGAATATTATTCATATACATGATATACATAAATACAAATAATATAGTTTCCAAGGGTCAGAAGGGCATATATTACAAAATCAGACTAAAAACGCTCTATATATTAAATAAAATTAAATCGACCAATTCAAATTAGACGGCCTTATGGACAGCCCTTTTTAATCACCTTGAAAACTCCTGCGTCCAAAAGTTAAAAGACCTTAAAAAATTAAGTGGTAGACAACAATCAATAATCTACTTATCAATTCAAAGACATCCATCGCTCAGACTTAAGCACATTATTACCAAGGCCAGAGGATTCCTTAGCAACATTAAAAGATTGAAGATTCAACATTACAAGTACAAGAATTGATGAAGTGTCAAATTGGGGATCCGGATCATTTTTAGTAGTGAAACACACAATAACTGTCACTATCTCTCTTCCATTCATTTCAAAGGCGACCATTTTTTTAATAAACGACAGAACAAAGGAAAATGAATCTAATGTATATCTAAATAACGATCATTGTAAGAGAATAGATAAGATGGTAAAAGGCAAGTGTGTAGGCCTAGTGACAGCTGATCATGCATGAGAAACAATAGGATTGTTACTGGACATTGGTGAGTGATCTTGGGACCACCTATCGGATGCACGATGATGTGGACACCCTGGAAGTGCTTAAGACGTATGGACGCGTACTTTTCCATTTATATTTATTCATCAATCAATCATCATGATAAATATATTTGAATGATAATGGTCTTGAAGAAGGATTAATAATATGTTGTTTTATTTTTTGTCGAAGCTTTAAATGGAAAATTTAACATTTTATAAAATCCTTCCTTCACATCCGATAAGACAAGTTAAGATAAAGATTTATTTGCAGAAAAATGGTAAATCGACAATTATTTACTTTTTTACGTCCATTAGTCTTGTCAATTAAACTATTAATGGTCGTTAAACGACGTTAATTGACAAGATCGTCATCTACCTTGACTCGTCTCGATAAGTAGGCACAATGCCACAACTTATGACTGTTTAGTTGCATAAATTAACTGTCTATTGCAAGTAGGTCAGCACTGTAATGCCTTGTTTACACTGAGTCGTCAGGCGAATACGATGGCCGATAGAGGCCCGTTTTTGCACTAAACGAGTTCATACCGCTGTGGCGCAACAACACAATGTGAATCTTGGCCTAAGACCGCAGAAGTCTGCGGGAAGGGAAAGGGAAGTCCCTGTTTAGTAACGTTTCTGTCCAGACGACGGCCCGGAGTCTGTTCAGGTCTTTTCGGACTTTGCCACCCCACCGGTACCTAGGTCTTTGAGCAATTAGACGACCTACGCCAATTCTAATGACTTGATAGCTAACTACATACTGTTTCTAGATGCAACTAGGAAAACAATCCAAAGAACGAAGTCCAAAAGAATATTAAGTTTACCAAAGGTCATGAAAATCCTGAGGAATTCCCTAAAACCTCTCTGACCGGTTAATAGCGAGTATCATCATCCTCCTAGCGATTTCCCGGTTGAGCCCCAAAGGAGCCCGGGGTTTTGACGTTTTGACACCTAATCCCAAGATTTGGCGTAGGCACTAGTTTTAAGAAAACGACTGCCATCTGACCTTCCAACCCAGAGGGAAAACTAGACCTTATTTGGGATTGGTCCGGTTTCCTCACGATGTTTTCCATCACCGAAAAGCTAATGGTAGATAGTTCGTACGTAAGTTCCGAAAAACTCATTGGTACGAGCCGGGATTCGAACCGACGACCGCCGCTTGACAGCCGCGTGCCTGAACCATTAGGCTTCCGTAGCTTAATAGCGGTTAATAGCGAGTATAATGGAATAAAAAAAGTTGTCCTCACCTCTCAGCATGAGGGTCCTGTATCAGCGTGGCCGGTATGCTGTGCTCGATGTCCGCGTCGGGCGCGGGGGAAGCGCGGGAAGCGGGGGAAGCGGGGGACGCGGGGGACGCGTCCCCCTCCCGCTGCTCCTTCACGCCGCCGTCCGGGCTGGTAGCTTCTTCTGGAACAACAGAAAAGAACATTAGAGATGTGCACAGGGAACACTTTGTGGGACATTGGAGAAGCTGCTTAACCTGTTCCTAAACAACACGTTAACACTACGCAATTAATAATGAATTACGACCACGTTACGACTACGGATCGGCTCATTTTTTATGGTGTGCGAAATTGGCAACTCTGGTCACCACAAACAAGTGAGTGGTTAGTTGAGAGTTGAATGGGAAGAGGAAGTTGTTTGAGCAAAAGCATTTTCCGTTGGCAATGATTTATTTATTACAATTCCCTTATTTTATCGACAATCGTTTCATCGAATAGCTTCCCAAAATTATCATTCAATCGATTTTTATTTCATTATGTAGAACAAGAGATAGAAAGGTTAGGTTAGGTTTATTGTATAACAATCCTTAAAATATTTTTTTCTGTTTTTTTTATATAAAATGTAAAATCTGAGGAACATTCATTCGGCGAAAAATGTTGGTAAAACAAGGTACAACATTTAGCCTAGCATTTAGCAACACACAAAATGACAACAATCCTTGTCAATTTCAGAATAGGAGTTGTAAACTGCATTTGTAGTATTTTCCATCATATAATTTACTTTAAAAACAAAGTTTTAACCGACTTCAATTTAGTACTCCGCCAGGCCACGAGAACATTTCCACATTTCTTTTCCAATTTACCACATGAACTGATTTCCGAGAGCAAGTGCGTTGATTATTAGAGAAAAAAACCGAATCGCTGTATGTGAGTCGATATATTTGAGGACTCCCGTCGATACCACAAGGATCTGCACCTTTGGCACTTGATTAGCTGCTATTTCAACGGGATCTGATCAGAATCTATGATAAACTTTTGTACTTTTAAGTACATAATTGAGGAATTCCATAAGTCATCTGTGGTCTTCATCATCAATTCCACTCCACCAAATTTATGATTTACGGGTGTAAATACACGAGTTATAATAGAAAATACCAAAATCATTACACGCGTGCCTAATGTAATTGAGGAGCTCCCTCAATTCCTGATGGATCCCATCATCCAACCGATTTTTTGAAAAAATGGGACCCACATGGAAGCATATACTTACAAACAAAAAAAAATTACGAATCGGCTCATCAATGACGGAGTTCTGAGGCAACAAACATTGAAAAAAAAACAACCGAGAACCACCTCCTTTTTTTTGAAGTCTGTTAAAAAGAACAGCCTTGCATGATGTTACTTCCTCGATAACATTACTATCAATACAAACCTAATCACTGGAATAACCGCAAACTCTAGCATGCTGATTACTCAAGTAATAAATCTTGATAAAAAAGACACTTAAGAACGTATTTAGGTTAAAATTAAATACAACACATTACTCGTGTATCGGTATCGCTTTGTGAATAATAGTAATAAAAGTATCATGTGAGTTACTGATAAAGTACGTTAGAGTTCCATTAAAGCCATCGTTTAAGAGAAATAAAATCTTCGTTCTTATTATTGACGGCGATTTATGCCAATTTTTTTATCTATAGGTTTAGTTTTATTATGTTTGTTTTTATTAATTTTGTACTTAATGACAAACTTATTTAATTAAAATTGAATCTCCGAATTTAAAAATTATTTATTTTTATGAAAATTGCGATCAAAGTTGAAAATTGAAGAAATTAACCTGCGACTTGGAATCCGTCCATTGCTCTTATCCAACTGAGCTACCCCTCGGTAGCTCGGTAGCTCGCCGACACTGCCGGACCCTCGTCCGGCAGTGTCGGCGAATCCACAAAAGCTTATTTCTACTTAGTACCTAAACAAGCTGCTTTATAAAAGCGCAGTAGCAGGAACAACCTCTCAGAATAATAGTTTTAAGGATTCCCTAACTACGGAACCTAAGTAACCCAACACCGCAATCGCCCATCACAACGACAAAGTGTTGCGCAAACATGATTAATGATTGATTGATCGGTGCTCATCGTCGGATCAATTATTCCGTTTTATCACTGACATCATTCCAACCGATAAATCGATTGATAGCATCCTCTGTTTATTACTTTTCATAGGGTGCAGATAGTGCTGTGTTGATAATCGAATGGAAAGTTAGAATTAGATACATATAACGGTGGTAGTAATGCGTCGTGAGACGAGAAAATCTACCCTTTTCTCGTTCGCACCGTTTGAGTTAGACAAAGAGCCACAGAGTCAGCAAGTTTGGCTAGCCCTTGAGATACAATTGGTTGACCATGAGGACAGAGAGAGAGACGAAGCTTTAATGTTTTTCCGTATTTTGTAAACAAACTGCTTAATAATTAACCTATAAAATTGATTATAAGATGCCGTAAACGTTGAGAGAACCCATAAATATTAAAGCTAAAATTATGTTTAACATAAAGCTCAGTTATTAGTAATCCTGCCTCTAACAATAGAGGTCCTAGTTTTGCCCCATTCAAATCGAAGATTCCCTAATCTACAAAAGAACACAAATCAAATTTTAAAAAACAGGCCTTAGCCACGCTGCCATGGCGCGATCTGCGTGAGCGGTCGGAGAAGTATATTATGGTGTTCTGCTATGCTTTATCTTGTTTTTACCTCACTTTACTAATCAGTATTAAGGTATATACAACAAACTTCCGAAGGACATAGAGGAACATCCCACTAAAATGTAAAAAAAACACCTTTATGCCTGGCTCTGTGAACCGTGTGTATACTCCGTATAAGAGTTTCTAAACACGAAAACCAATAACAGACTAAGTGATCACTTTGTTTTGCTTCATAATTATAGTACCTATATGAAACTAATTTAGTTACTTATTTGTTGCATGCTTACCCAAGCCGAGTTTGGCGCACTGTAGATAATATATACCATCTTGTCTGCAATAAACAATTTCATTTCATTTATCCCCTAGTATAATATCGTGACCGCCATTCGTTAACTAAGCGTAATCAGAGGTCTGGTTCACTCAGGTTATTTTTATGGTAAGTGTGAGGGGAAGCGTTCCGAATAACAGCTCTGGAGCAAACACAAACGCAACACTGCCTCAGCTTGGCCTTATACCTTAAGCTTCTAATCTAAACCAACCACGTCAAAAACCTCACTACCCGTGAAATTGTGAAGAATATCTCCAAAGCCGTTGCGTTTACTTCATCCGGTGTTAAATTTAATCGTATTATCGAAACAATCTTGTTAATATGATTTCCAAAGTGACTTAGGTTGTTTTTTAAACAGGGCCAGATTGACTTTCCCATTCTTATCGCGACGATTTCACGGCAATTCCGTGTTTCATCATTGTTATGAGTTCTGCACTGTCATTTGGGCGACGATTGTAACGAATCAGTTACTTTCTTTTAATAGATAGCTGTAATTTAACGTAAAAAGTAAAAGAAAACCTTAATGATTGAAATTAGGTACTTGAACATTAGATGTACTATTTAATTGAATTTCTTGTCACTTTGGGACTCATTGTTACTTTAAATAATGTATCTGGCGAAAAATATACACAAATCGCTTCAGTCCCAGACTCAAATTAAGTAAAGCTTGCTTCTATACCAGACTTCTGTCTGAATGTCTGTTCTGATAGAAAAAAAATATTATAAGGACAGTTATAAATTTAAGGCTCAGAAACAAATATCAGATTAGACAGAGCCAAATAAAAATTCGAACTTGGGCTCCAGTTTCGTAGGCTATATGCTAATCTATGTGCTAAACGGTCGCCAAACTTGATTTTAATCACAAAGTTCAGAGGCTTTATAGATGTAAAAAAACAATAAGCATTTGGAAGTTCCTGCGAACTGGGTCACTTGTCTAATCCAAATGGCATCCTATCAAATTGTAACTGACCAAACAAGTAAATAAAGTCGGTGCATGTCTCTTTTTATGCACATTAGACGCAAACCCGGGTGTTATCGTATAAATTGGCGATTTAAAAACCAAAAGCTATCCCTTGAAATTCGACACCCAAAAACCTCTGTCCGGTGTGGTCCACTTATTTCACTGTTCACTGGTCCAAACCAGCTAATTGATTAAAACGCAGCGTGTCAATCCGGATTCGTACCGCCTTCGGCGATGCACTGATCAAAGGCTTCTGCAACTGAGCGCGTGCGTTAGAACTAAACAAAGAGATGTCATGTCTGGCAATTATGCGTTTTGCTGGCGTGTTGGTTTCCGATGATACCTATTTAAGTAGCGCTTGATACCTTGCGTTGGTATTTTTTATACCGTTAGTAAGTAACTTTTTTATATACCGCGTCGGTGATAAACAAGCGGCCCGCCTGATGGGAAATGTTTACCGTAGTCTATAGACGCTTGCATATTGCTTGGATATTTTTGAATTGGCATTAATGAATGGAATGACATTATAATTACGATTGACATTATAATTACGATTTGTGACATTTTTACCAGTGAATGTTTATCTTTTTTTGTTATTTTAGCATGTAAGCGATTTGGTGTTTATACTGTAAGCTTGCATTGTATTATTGTGAATAAATAAATAAAATAAATGAATAAATAAATAAATATCCAGGGAACTCGCACGCGTAGTCCGACCTTTACGTCGCCTAGCCACTATTTCACCAATTTGGGAATTGTTATCAGACAGCGAAGATTTGACGTGCACTGCTGGATTTACTGATTTGTGACTAATTATACTATCTTCTGTATTTCAATTGTTCGAAATAAAGTAAAAAAAAATACAAAAAACTAACAATTTTTTTCTTATAAAAACTCCGAATCTCCCTTCATTTAACCGCACGCGCAGTCCGACCTTTACGTCGCCTAGCCACTATTTCACCAATTTGGGAATTGTTATCAGACAGCGAAGATTTGACGTGCACTGCTGGATTTACTGATTTGTGACTAATTATACTAAATTCTGTATTTCAATTGTTCGAAATAAAGTAAAAAAAATACAAAAACGAACATATTTTTTTTGTTATAAAAACTCCGAATCTCCCTTTTAACAGGCTTATCTTTGGCAGTTACTTATTGTTACATTACAAAATCATTACAGTCAGAGTAAAAACCTTTTCGATTTAACAACACAAAACTGTCATGATTTCATTGATGATCAATGAGTCATAATGAACGCCATTGCGATAGAGACGGTTTTAGCTTGATCGATAGCCAAGATACCGCGCACCTTGTTGATATCTGTCATGGTTATCAGCGCATCAATCAATGACAGATGGCCGATTATCTAAGCTTTGATAAGCTCGAGCTTTTGCAAGTTTTTGTGTGCTTGGCGCTAAAAAGAGTTAAGTTAACTTATTGTGTAATAACTCTAAGCTGAAAAATTCAACCAATAAAAGCTTACCACCAATATACATTTGGAAAAAAAAGCCAACCACTATAGGACAGTTGTTTTACGTAGGGAAGGAACGTAACTTCCATGGATGACACTTAAATATATTGTTTTAGATCGAGTATTTTTAATTTGTGATTGTGATATTATATTTTTTATATTTGGACATGTAATTTATTATTATTATTATTATTTTCAAGTTTTTAGTCATAATTATTATTCTGTTTAAGTATTTTAAATTTAAGCGACTGATATTTTATTTTATTGACATGTAGTATTTCTGTTGTCGCTATAACAACAAGTACTAAAAAACAGAATAAAATAAATATTTAAATCCCATACAACAAACGTGTTTTTTGCCGTTTTTATTGATAATGGGTAAGGAACGAAGGTGCGCGAGTCCGACTCGCACTTGGCCGGTTTTTTTTCCTGTCGGACGTCCTAGGTGCTGGAGCGACTGTCAAGGCGGTTCTGTAGAAAACATCAAAACGACCAAAGATAACTCCAAATCGACCTACAATCTCTCGCGTCGAAGGCTGACATTGATTTTGGAATCGTCAAGCCAACGGAGCAGGCAAGCAAGCAAGTTACTCTTTTTACGTAGGTAGTGCTACAACACCAGATTTCCAACATAAACTTTTTTGAATCGACCCATTGGTTCGTAAGTTCCTTAATCATTTTCACGAACGTCAAAGCAGCGATAACGCTGTCACATTGTCGGGTCGGCGCGCGCGCAGCGGACAGCACAATGAGTCCCACGTCCGCGACTGATACGCGCATGAGTCCGTGTTTATTTGTATGGTTAGCTGAAGTACTTGAGGTTGGAAAGGTAGGTATATTAAATTTAAAACATTACAGAATTTTACAAACATTTACACATTTATATGAAATAAGTTCGTAGCTGAAATTTGAGCAAATACAAACAGGTTGAGAAGTTTGAACCTGGTTTAAGTCGATCTAATAGAGTCGTAAAGATTAGAACGGTATAAAAATGGACGTGGTTTGCTTGATTCATATTTAGTTACACTATTTACGAAAACCAAACGTAGTATATTTTTAAATGTTATTTGTCACACAGCGCCACAGAAATTTTCATCTGCTTGAATTCATTCTACGCTTATTTATAAAAAAAGGCTAGTGATATACCAAAACTTAGGTACCATGTATATGGTAGGGCTTTTATAAATTACTGTTTTTTGCACAGTCAATCGAAGACTCATTATTTCTCATTCCATCTGCCACATTTGACAGAAAGAGCTCTCAATTTTTATTTCCTGTCTTTCACAATCAGAACGACAGAAACATCAAAAAGGGGATAACCCTTCTGGCGTGTTCGCCAGAAGGGTTATCCCCTGCGGGTGCGATGTTTCGCACATGGAATACTAGCCCAGATTTTGAAAGACATGACATGTATATGGAAATATCTTAGACAACTCCGGGAATTGGAAACCTAAGTATCGCCACTTACAGATACAATGAGATATTTTTCCTTCTCGGTCTTTATTATATTGATATAAGATTGTATTTCACCTGGCCTGTGGAGGTTTTACTGTAACTGTACTTGCGGGAAAAGTTGCAGGCAGCAAGTGATAATTCTAGCCCTCGTGCAGTAATCACATATTGCAATATCGGGCCTATTGCGGCCTATCCGTATCGGCCACTTCAGAACACTATCGGCACAGAGGCGCCGCGGACAACGCCGTATCTGACATTTTACGAGCGACTGGACGCGGTCAATTACGCAGATACGCGGTTATTGATGTGGTTAAGCGATTTTTGATTTATTCGCTGGGAAGAATTTAGTGAGCGTATAGTTAGGTGGGTAATGGTTAAAGAATTTTGGGAAAGAATTAATAGATGAAATTGGAACATTAAAATTGAAAATAGAACTAATTATAGGTACTGTTTGGGCCAAGTACAAGAGAAATTTAAAGGAGTAGATACAGTTTTTATATACCGTGGGAGGTTATTTTGTGGGATGTGGACGATGTAGCAAAATTAAAAAGTTAGGAAATGAACAGAATAAGAAATTACTGTGCACACAATATCTCGTTTACATACCAACACAAAGAGAAATTGCATTCCTAGTATGTGTAGAGACTATCTGTGGCTGTTGGTTAGATATAAAGACAACTATAGTCTCAGACAGGATAAAAAAACGAAAAAAGAACTCCCGACGAATCCAGTATATTAATCACAGGGTTATTCCAATCAACACCCCCAACTACCGAAAATTTTAATTTGAACCCGTTAAAAATCCTCAAGTACAAATTCGACAGCCCGTCGGCCAATTAGTCTTCCGCAATTTATGTCGTCCTTCGGCCTCGCGTGCTTCGCCCCGATATATTCTCCGTGGCTGATTGAGATCGATCCGTGAGTTGTTTCAATTTAATTATTTAATTACATTTCGATTTTCGGCGATAGCCTTTCGGCAATTTATTTGGCGATATTTTGTATGACATCAGCGTATCGCGGAGTGGGAAGATTTTTTAAACTTTTTTGGTATTTTTTTTAAGCTTTTTTAAAAATATTTATTCATGAGTTTTTTGGCGAATTGGTTTTTTAAACGTACATTGCATTTTTTTAAGTATTAATAACGCACTATTAAATATATCATCATCATCATCATATCAGCCGAAAGACGTCCACTGCTGGACATAGGCCTCCCCCAAAGAGTGCCACAATGACCGATCCTGCGCCACCCGCATCCAGCGGACTCCCGCGACCTGTACCAGGTCATCAGTCCACCTTGTGGGGGGCCTACCCACGCTGCGCCTTCCGGTACGTGGTCGCCACTCGAGAACCTTTCCGCCCCAACGGCCATCGGTTCTACGTGCAATGTGCCCCGCCCACTGCCACTTAAGTTTAGCGATTCGGAGGGCTATATCGGTTACCTTGGTTCTGTTGCGGATAGCCTCATTTCTGATGCGATCGCGCAGAGAAACTCCCAACATAGCCCTCTCCATTGCCCTTTGGGTGACTTTGAGCCTTCTTATGAGGCCCATAGTAAGCGACCACGTTTCCGTGCCATACGTCATCACTGGCAACACACACTGGTCAAAGACTCTCGTCTGACCCGGATATGTCCTAAAACTACGACCAGGACCACCGGGGGATGGGCAGCAGCATCCCTGGAGTTCGGTGGAAACACTGCGATCGCCAACCCGCATGCCAAGCGTGGCGATTATGGCATATACCCCCCATGCAGAACATTAAATATATATTAAAAGATAATTAATTGAGGGAAAATTGATTAAAAAAATATATATATAAAAAAAATTGAACTGTTTATTTTTTAGGTAGAATTTCGATGACATGGCGGGTTACGTTTAGTTCAATCTTTACTATTTAAGATTATTTACTAAACTTTATTCTTACTAACTAATTACATTTATATATTACTTGGGGGCTCAATGAACATTTTCTTTAATATATTTTTAGTTTGTGTGGGTTTACTCTCTATCTTATTTAAAATAATTTTGGGAAAGCTGTTTAAGACACCAGGGAGGTAGCGGGACCATACTCTTTGACCATAGATGTTGTTATATTTGTTGACTATGTATGTGTTCTTGCTGGCGAGCGTATAATATCACTACTAGTGATACTACTACGGACGACCATGGTATTAACCACGGTACCTTTAGAATAATTGAGTACACTTAAAAACTCGTAATTATAGAGCTCTATATATGTAAGCACTTTATTGTACACAATAACAGGTTAAAGAATATACATGTCACACAATAGATCAAAGTACAAAGGCGAAGCTCTAACGTTTGTTATCTGAAGATCTTTATGTGTGATTTAAACTTTCTCGTATATATGTTTTTGCCTGGACATTAATTATTTGTGACTACATTTTAATCATATACCTATGTCACTTGTCATTAAAATGATATATATTATGCAAGCTTTAATTTATATTGTAATTGTATATTATGAAGTAAAAATTCTAAATATATAGCGATGGAACAAAAATAAAATCATAAAATACACACGATTCGAATCCATCCACATTCTGACCAACCCCTGCAATCGTGAGTTCACAATTTCACATTACTAAAACGATAGTCACTAATCTCCGATACGTTCTAAAAACAATCTGAAAGGCGGACTTAGCCTGAAGCGAATGATATTGTTCCCTCCATTGAGAGCAACAAGTACCCATTTGTAGCTGTCACGCACTGCAGTGCTCCATTGATTTTCAATGTGCCCGGGCGCAAATTGCCCTATGACGAGCGGTTGATAATGGAACACGTGTTTAATAATACAATTATTATTTTCTAAATTAATAATGCCCGTTTGACATGTAAAAATGACATTGTGGCCTATTTGCAGAATAAAATTTTATCTTGTTTTTATGAGTTTTCTCGTATGACTTACGGGTTGTATAATTTCCATTAAAAGTTTTGTTACAAATCTTAAAATCTAACCGTAAATCTGATGTATCACATAGTCACATGGATATATTGGTGCTTTTTTTTGCATTGAAAAGTAAATTAAAAGACACTTATAACGTATAACGTATTTATTTGGTATACGGGATCGAACGTTAACAAAATACATCAAAAATTAATTTACAGAGCAGTCAGTCAGTCATGGATAAAACATAACCATTGGGATGGACGTTAAATATTAATTCAATTTTAAAATTATGCAATTTTGTGAAAATTCCTTTGATTTTGTTTTTTAGAACGAGCGTTACGATGCATCAACCGTCAGCGTTACCTTCTAAAAATGACAGTTGACTATTTCCTAACGTTCTTACGAAAAGTTACGCGATTACACTGCTCTTGTTTTTGTTTCGCTATTGAGGCTTTATTAATTATCTGGCAGACATTTTGACACCCACAAACACAATCTTTTTTTAAATAATAGTGTTTTTTAGAATTACATAACGTGTTAAGTCTCTTAGAATTCATATTTCTCAAACACACTGTTTGAGAATTCGAGTCTTTGTCAGACACAAAAAACATACACACACATTTATAAGTATCTTTTACTATCCATTTACATATAATGTATATGTCTGTTTGTAAGCTGACCCTCGGCATCACACTCGCACGCCGAAAAAACCCGGTGACAGTCCAATTTATACTAATAAATCAATCGATAAATGGACACGACGCTCGGTTTATTCCTATTGGGACCGACGCAAACCGCTAATCAGTCGAAAAAAGAAGCCAACAATACATATTTTATAAATCATACCCATAGTAAGACAAAGGATACCTACAGTTACAGATAACAACTTATGTTTGTTATTTTTGCTCGAATTATTTTATAATTACACAATATTTTTCTGGTACTTTTGGTAGGTAAAGAACACTACTAACTAAAATATTATAAGTAATGAGTTTTTTAAAATATAACACTGTCTTCGTACACTCAAAAATCCATAATTATTACACAGTTACTATGTTGTATATGAGTATTTCTTTCGACGTAACGTTTTAGTAACACTCTAGTATAATAAAAAAAAACGATTAATATACCAATACGATAAACATTTCAACTAGAACGCAATCGAATAAAAACCAAACTGTGCAAGTGGAACGCCACAGATAACCGTCACGTAATTATATATCGCGTTAATATCGTAAAAATCAATCAACGTCGTCGGTAGAATTAATACCTTTATGAATCGCGTCTTGTCGATCACGGCTGATTGATGCGTCGCGCCGCTATCCATCATGCGGCCCAGAGCGGAATATATCTATATGTAGCCAGTTTTTGTTCTATTTTGTCGAGTGTTAGTTACAATTAGTGTTTTTTTAATCGTTGTAATATTTGGTGATTTGGTGTAGGTAGTTTGGTATTTCGTAATATTTTGTGATTTTGTAAAAAAAATATGATAATATTAAATACAAAAAGGTGTAAGTAGTTTGATATTTCGTAATGTTTTGTGATTATGTAAAAAATGCTAATATTAAATATAAAAAATATGTCAATAAATAATTTGTATAACTTGTGGATCAAGAACTTAATATTTTTGTGATATGTGCTTTATTTTTTTAAGTTTTTTATTTAATGTTTTGGTACAATTATTGTTTTCAAATATTTGTTGTATAACTACATAGTCTGCTACATAGTCTGTCCCTATATATGCTTAGATCTATAAAACTGCGCAAGGGATTTTGATGCGGTTTTTTTATAGATAGTGATTCAAGAGGAAGGTTTATATGTATAATTTAGTACCCGTGCGAAGCCGGGGCGGGACGCTAGTTTTATATAATAGACTCTGTTACTAATAAAATAAACATAAAATGTAAGAACATTTTTAGATGTGATTTGTTATAGTACAGTTAAGGCATTTGATTCGCGTACCATCTTAAGTCTAGATTGATGTTGACAATAGATAATACTAAGGGCTAACTGAGTCTCGAACGATTCTCGTGATTTTTTGTGAGCAGTTTAATTATATAGCACTAGTGACCCGCCCCGGCTTCGCACGGGTACTATACAATACAATACAATACAAATACTCTTTATTGCACACCTCCCACAAACAAAGCAGTTAAAAAGAAAAACAATACAATAACATGTAGGTAGAGGTAGATAACAGGCGGTCTTATCGCTGAAGAGCGATCTCTTCCAGACAACCTTTGGGTATCGGAGAAAGAGATAAAACTAGAGTATGTAGTAGGTGGTGCAGAGATTATAATAAGCTAAAAATCAAAATAATTATATTAATGCACGTACATAAATAGCTCTATATATAAACATACATACACAATCATACATATATACAAATAACACAAATAAAAATATATAATACATAAACAGTCAGCCAACTACACACACTACATTATACACATAAATATTTATAAATATACTAAACTACACAAAAAAAAAAAAAATTTATGTGTACTATATTATACACATAAATATTTATAAATATTTATAGTGATTTAAGAGGAACTTCCTCTTGAATCACTCTATCTATTAAAAACGGCATCAAATCCGGTGCGTAGTTTCAAAGATCTAAGCATACATACATACATAGCGACTTTGTTTTATACTATGTAGTGATTTTGGACAGTTGAGTTTTTAATAACAGGGGAGATTGGCCACATATTACGACATCGTTTCAATTCCTTGAAGGGAAGGGTCCTTCAAGGAATTGAAGGGGAGGGCCCCGCCTAATAAAATGACTGCCGTCATCCAATGTGCAGACCCCCCCCCATTTTTAAATGACGTAATGTATGGACAGCCCCCTGGCTTGCGAGTTCTGCAGCTCACAGAGCCACCAGACCCTGTAGCATGGACGGCCTTATCATACGATAAGTGACAAGATAGAGCGTCCGTCACTGGCTGACAGTGACAGCGTTTAATAGAACGAGACGGACGCTCTATCTTGTCACTTATCGCGTGATAAGGCCGACTTTGATACGGGGTCAGTATACTTTTTATCCCAACACACTAAGTTCCCAAGAGAAAGAATCTCGCACTAGTTGAAAGTAATCGCCGAGCTCCCAACCCGGGATTACGAGGTGATGTGTTTGATCCCGCCGGGACAGACATCCTTCTAGTTTCCCGGGATATTTGTACTAATGTAACGTTTCTATTGGAAGGGTCAGGGAGATATTTCAGAGGTTCGGTATGGGGGCAGTGCCTGATGTTTTCGACTCTTATATTCATAAGCTTCCCAATAGCTTGATCTATACTAGGTATTATTATAAAGAGAAAGTCTAAGTGATTGTATTAGCTTCGTAAGTTATAAGTTTGTAGAACCGCTGATCGGATTCCAAAAATCCTTTCACCTGCGTGTAGGATGGACTTTTTGGATGGTTATAAGCTATATTATATCCCGTGGTTTTGCCTGCGTTCTTTACAATACGCAGGTCAAGCTAAGCTAATTTGAAAAAAAAGTGCAGTATTGTACACTGTAGAGGTTTGTTAACACTTTCAGTGCTGGGAACCCGCCTAGCGGGTGCCTACGCCGTAGTCGGGATCGGCTACGAGCGTAGCGCGTAGCGACTCCTGGCAGTGAATGTGTTAAGTAAAATTTACAGCACCGATTTAAAAAAAAAATTGTAATGTATGATACAGAGACCTATTGTGAGCTCACCATCACCATCGTATCAGCTGAAAGACGTCCACTGCTGGACATAGACCTCCCCCAAAGAGTGCCACAGTTACCGGTCCTGCGCCACCCGCATACAGCGGGCTCCCGCGACCTTTACCAAGTCATCAGTCCGCCTTGTGGGGGGCCTATCCACGCTGCGCCTTCCGGTACGTGCTCGCCACTCGAGAACCTTTCCGCCCCAACGGCCATTGGTTCTACGTGCAATGTGCCCCGCCCACTGCCACGTCAGTTTAGCGATTCGGAGGGGATTCCTTAGTTCTGCTGCGGATAGCCTCATTTCATCGCGCAGAGAAACTCCCAACATAGCCCTCTCCATTGCCCTTTGGGTGACTTTGAGCCTTCTTATGAGGCCTATAGTAAGCGACCACGTTTCGGTGTCATACGTCATCAAACCACTGGCAACACACACTGGTCGAATTACTGATACTATATTTAGACTATATTACAAAATATTCCCTTTCCCTCAAATGAATGAGTGAAATTAATTATAGGCTTTATTTTAGCATTATTTTCATGAAACCACACACAAAAACGTACAAAAAAAGATAAAGTACAGATAAAAATATTCTTTACTCGACTAACAGTATTAAAACTACTCCAACGTCATAAATTTCATAAAACTTACAAAATAGGCAATCAATTATTCAATTATAACTTGCCAACACTCAATTTGCATTCAAAACACAAAAACTGCACTAAAATGGACTTTATTGCCTTGAGATACGGACGTCGAAAACGTTAAATTCTGAACAAGGGTAACTGTTATCAAGAATTTAAATAATAAAAACATTTACATAAGAATGGTCACTTTCTATCCTACACTTCAATGTATGAAAAAACCACTAATCTCCCTTTTAATTAAAACTTTATTTCAATGTATACAAAGTCTAAAATTGTCTGATTGGTTTGGTATACCAATAGGATGTTCACGTTTGTAAGGTATTTTAGATCTACTGAACCGATTTTGACGATATTATTGACTAATAATATTTTAATAATGTGCTGTCTAACTACATTAATTCCTAATCAGATTTCGTATCAATGGGCGATTTCAACATATTTAAATTTACATAAATGGACAGACGCCTACGTTTTAAATCTTAATAATCAATGTAGTAGTCACTACGACCCAACGGCACATTTATTTCTGTGATGTAAAATGAAATATTGTTTACGTCACACCTGCGCAAAGTGGCACATTACCGCACTCTGTGCGGAAAGTCTTAGGTCCTGGCTAGGGGAGACGTATTATTTTGTACACACCACGAGTCTCATACTTCGACAACGATCATATAATACTAAAATCGCCGTATGTAAATACTTTACTTACCTAGGGCGGTAAAACAATGAATTTCTCAGATTGAAGATATTTGACCTCCGCGAAGGTAAGGGTGATAAAAATGGGAACTGAGTCTTCACTACAGTACGATTACTGTTAGTTAACCACTGACAGATTGAAAAATTTGCCTACATTTAATTTTCAACTTAAACCTTATACAAATAAAATAGTTATTACTAAATCGGTGGATGTGGGTAACAGTATTCAGAAAAATGCTTTATCTATATGAAATTAAAGTTGAAAATTAGATGAAGACAATCCATCTGTCAGTGGTTAACTAACAGTAATCGTACTGTAGTGAAGACTCAGTTCCCATTTTTATCACCCTTACCTTCGCGGAGGTCAAATATCTTCAATCTGAGAAATTCATTGTTTTACCGCCCTAGGTAAGTAAAGTATTTACATACGGCGATTTTAGTATTATATGATCGTTGTCGAAGTATGAGACTGAATCGAAATTCAACAACTAATCGTCAAATCAATAAAGGTTTTGGCAGGCATACGACACAGCACACGTGGGCCGACAAAGTAAGTATGTATTAGTAAAAGCACAGAAAGATAGAGTAAAATGTTATTAATAACTCGTTAGACGTCATTACATCATTGTATTATAATTACATTCATAATGTAATTCACGTCTGGCCTACAATAATAATATTCCATTAGTTTCAAACCGGTTGCATAAACCGGAAATAACACACCTCATAATTTTGACAGATTTATGACATCAATAAAAAAAATTGTGTACTCGTGACTGTTTTTTGGTCAAAACTTGACATAATAATTAACTTACGTATAAATGAAGGATTCGCCAATGTTGCCGATTAATATTGTTTAAGTTATGAATACAAGTCAATGACAGAGCCATTTTGTCTTTTATTGCCACGATTTTTCCATGTCGTGTTGAATATTTTGCGTTTAACAAGTTTAATATGATTATAAATTATGACCGTGGAATCAAAATGGAAGGTGACATTAATTTAGTTGACATAGGTCAAGAATTGTATAAAATTAAAGATTAACGGTTGACTTTGACAAAATCGCCCTTTCGCAGTTTTATTTAATTTGTAAGACAAGATGTTGTTTTTTCCTACTTTTTCTCAAGTACCTACTCATCAAGACCGTTTTAATAATTTTTGCTTATAATCTTAGATACCGTAAACTCTTTTAGTAAACTAGGTAATAAGTACTTTAGGAAAAATTTAGAATGTAGTGTAAAAGTAGACCTATTTAAAATTAAGAAGATTTAGGGCCGGTTTTTCAATCACCAGATAAATGAATCTGTCAGACAAAATTATCACTATCCTTTTTCCCCAGACATATAAAAGAAAAGGACAGCTGACATTTATCAGACAGCAAAATAGAATACTAATATATTCACTGCCACAGTTCACCCACAAGTAAAAGCAATGATTTCGGAGAAAAACCTATTTGATCTAAGTCGCCCCCCGAATCAAATTAACCCCAAACCATGGTACATACCAATTTACTTGATTCTGGAAGGTGACACTTATTAAAATAATAATTGGAATTGACTTCGTTCATGCAGTTCTTGTTCTAACCATTCGCCGCTAATCGCACAATGCATCAGGACTACGGACAATTTTCGCTGCATACCGCAATTAAGATGCTACGGCCTACCAGCGTAGCTTAGCAGAATAAGTTTAGTGCATAGACAAGTAATGTGTATCGTTATTGGACGGGATTAGTATTAACTTAAGTCTTTTATTTAGAAGCAAAATGGCAATACCGTGGTATAGCTGGCGTTACACTGAAATCAAAAAACTGTCACATTTTTCTTTCCAACCGGTGTACACTACACACGTCTATTCAACAATGCTTTACAAGATGAAATGTAAAACGGAATATCACTTGCAAGAACACGCTTTCACGTCACTGTGTCGTTCGTATCGTTTCTTACGTCAATCTTAGCATAGTACTGTCATGTTTTATGTCTTGACAATTCATTGAATGTGATATTTTAATGGCGGTTGAATATATATGGTGTTCTCTGTTTTTACCCTATTTTGTTTAATTGGTTTTTGATAGAGAAGATGAAAATGGGTAGGGTTGTAGTATTTACGTTGAATTTACAACGTCTTCTTATTTAGCTTTAATAAGAAATTTTACATTCTTACCAATAACTAAAATTTGGCAGATGACTTTCTTAAATTGAGAAGCTACGGTAGCAGTAAATCAGGCATGTGGCTCTCAAGCGGCGGTCGTGGGTTCGAATCCCGGCTTGTACCAATGAGTTTTTCTGAACTTATGTGCGGAATATTTACCGTTAGCTTTCCGTTGAAGGAAAACGTCGTGAGGAAACCGGTTTAATCCGAATAAGTTCTAAATTTCCCCCTGGGTTGGAAGGTCAGATGGCAGCCGCTTTCGTTAAACTAGTGCCTATGCCAAATCTTGGGACTTGGCGTCAAAGCGGACCCCGGGCACCTTTAGGGCACAACCGGGAATAACGCTAGGGGGATGGATAGTTTTATGGACGCCATGTCACGAGTTGATATTAAAACATATCGAAAAGAGCCCAAGCCGAGCCGTTATTTTCGAGTCCTTGAGGCGTCATAATTACGCCTTAATTTACTTCTGATCCATACGAATACCACTTATAAAGTTACTGCGTCTGTCTGTCAGGTGAAATTTTCACGTTTAGACCACTGAATCGATTGTGATGACATTTACTATCCAACCTTTCCGGGTAAACCGTATCTGGATTAAATTCTGACCATGCGATGACGGTAGTGATTTTTTAGGCGGATGGGGTCCAAATTAACAGGACGGTGATAGGGAGAGGGTCAAAAATCGATTAAAAACGATGACGTCATATATGGATAGGCCCTAAAGTGTTAAGGGCCTACCCAAAGTTTTCATCGATTTTTGACAAGTTTTGAATCGTATTTCCTACCTTTGCACTACAGATAGAATTATAAGTCAAACGGTTATCGATTTTTCAATCTTTTATCTCCATTTATGTCTACCGGATTTTGAAGGAAATGAATACATAAATTTGTATGATTTTTTTTAAACATTGTCTAAAAAAACACTTACTTCGTATCTCTATTGACGTGAAAGATCAAACATATACGAAATCTACATATTTGGGTTCGTCTATGACGTCTGTAAGAACGTGTCTAGGGTTTTCATTTTAAACTAATTAACACAAAAGTTATGGTCAGAAAACTGGTTTTTTGGTCTAAAATTGTTCAACTTTGATGCCAAATATCTCGAAAACAATGAACTTTGAAGTAAATATGGGATACTATATTGCTAAAAGCCGTTGTTGTTAATATAATAAGCTACAAAAACATTAGAAAACTAAGGGATTCAGGTCGAAGGTCATTGGCGTATGGGAGCCCCTTAAAAGAGGAAGTTTATATTTCTATAAATCTGTGGGAATCTAATAGGTAACACGCAAAGAGTACGTGGGCGGAGGCGCGGTGATTATCATCATTCATTTATTTCATTCATAAGCAGGACTTTAAATTACACAGATATTGATGTTGCCACTTAAGTGGCAGTGGGCGGGGCACATTGCACGTAGAACCGATGGCCGTTGGGGCGGAAAGGTTCTCGAGTGGCGACTACGTACCGGAAGGCGTACCGTGGGCAAGGTGAACTGATGACCTGGTAAAGGTCGCGGGCGTCCGCTGGATGCGGGTGGCGCAGGACCGGTCATTGTGGCACTCTTTGGGGGAAGCCTATGTCCAGCAGTGGACGTCTTTCGGCTGATATGATGATGATGATGATGATGTTGTATCATCATCACATCAGCCCATATACGTCCCATTGCTGGGCACAAGCCTCCTCTCATGGACAGAGATCGGGCAGTAGTGCCCACGCTGGCCTAGTGCGAGTTGAGTACTTCACATACACCTCTGATTTTCTTTACAGATGTGCGTCAAGATGTTTCCCGTTACCGGAAAGCGACCAAAAGTAGTAATTAATGAATTGAATATAGCCCGATATAACATGAAAGTAGTATTCTAGTGTATACAGAACTTCTGATAATCCAAGCAATCCACCGTACCAGCAAGCACTCGACTCGCAGAGCTCACCAAACTCGATTAAGTCATCAACTAAAAATTCCACAAATTCCCCGCGAACTACGAATTCCCATTACCGTCAACGCATTTGATCCAATTCAAGCACATGCCAGTAGGCGGGGTCCCAATGCGTTTTGACCAATGACTTCTGCGCAAGCGCAACTAATTATACTGATTTATGCCCCATTGTTCATTGTTGTATATCTTTCTCTTGCACTTACGTGCCCATATTTGCTGTGCATCTAAGTTTTTTAAAGTCACTAACAGTAATGATCGGTGTACATGGGCATTTGATTTATGCTTTGGATATGCAGATACATATACAATTGAACTATTAAACTCATAATTTATTAATTTATTTATTTATATCAGGCAACAAGGCCCATATTACAAATACCTTTAAGACTAACATACATATCAATATAAAACTTATGAATAACTACAACACACACAATTGCTGCGACGTGTTGCGCAATTTCGTAGTGTCAGTTAACCGACCGCGAAAACGTCGGAACTTGACTCTCTTGGGCCAAAATTCTTCCCTAGATGGTAGATGGTCTGTTGGCAGATGCTGCAAAAAAATCATGAATACAATTATAATTGTTTATGATTTTTTGTTTTATTTTCGACTTCTTAAATGCCAACTACGTTCTCGAACGAGGAAATTTATTTGCATAAAATACTCAAAGTTACAAGACTTTACAATCTGCAATAATTTATCTAAACTGCACGATGATTATGAAAAAACTCAAGTCGTAATCTAAATAAATGATCAATAGTGCAAGTAAACAATGACAGTATAATCCCGAAACATCCTACATATCTAACCTGTCATTACTCGCTGTCACTCCCTTTGTACAATATTTTAAATGTAAATATATTCAGAGTAAAAACAGAGCAGCAAATCGGCGCGTCGGCAGCTGCATTCACCTGTCTGCGTGAACGCAGGGGGCGTGGCCTACGTTCTGCTCGAAGACCTCTCGGTATGCATTTTCGCGCTTTTTTTCTTTGCCCGTCAGCGCGGAATTCGGGTGCGATATTTTCTTAGTATGGAATCCGAAGGTTGTAGCGCGAGGATATTTATGTTTGGAGGGAGATTTATGGTGCTTTTTTAGTATTTATTACGGGGGTTAAGTTTTGATCAATTAGATCAGACTTTCGAAGGGTTAGGGTTGTATTTTCAGTTATAAATACTAACAATTATGCGGTACATCGGGTTCTTTTACTAATTTTAATGTATTTAAGTATCTGCAGAACCTTCATAATTTTGCTTTTAGTGATAATAAGTATGTAAAAAAAAGCCAAAAATTAAGAATATTATCTACCTTGCTTTTTACAATGTCGCTAAGTCAAGATTTTTTTATTAACCTGTGTATAACACAGATCTACTCATCTTTAGCTCAAGCTTTACTTATGTCAATCTCAAGAAAAGAAAAGTAAATATCAAGAAACAGAGAAAACTCAAGCATCAATTAACGGGACCTCTAAACATTTAAGTGATAAAAAATAAAACACTATCTACACTTCAAGTATTCTCTACATACCTTTACCATTTTTGTCTTAGACGCTGCGCTTGTGGTCCTCACAAAGGTGCGTAAGTGACAGTATGTTTTTGTGTACATACGCCTTTTGTAACAAACAGGCGACGAGACTTTTTGTCGCAACCGTTGCCCTTATACAGAGAGGCTTTGACACCTCTCTGTTGTTTTTTTTTTAACATCATTATGCGGAGCATGTAGGGCTAGGAATTAAATAAATATTTATAGGGTTTGTTGTTGATGTAAATAGTTAGCACCAATTTAGGATTATATAAGAATATTGAAAAAATGGTAAGACATCATTTAAATTTTGAGACCCCTTTAAGATGGTTTTTAGTAACTTTAATGTTAATTCAAATTCAATTCGAATCATTTATTTCAAGCTTGGCCCCCCATACGGCGGCCAAAATATAATAGCCTACATGTAATATACCTACAATAAAATAAAATAAAAATATAATAAAATTAAAAAAGGGGTTTATATTAAATTGATGTGTGATGTGTAAATAATTTTATGTATTATAATCAAATATTTGTGTGTGTCAAGGTGGTTTTCCACCGGCGAGGCGAGGCGGGGCGTGGATGGGCGAAAATTGAAATTAGTATGGGACTTACTACCTATTTGCACTGAGCGCGCGCGCCTTCAAAGAGGACCCCAGGTTGTTTTAGGGCACAACCGGGAATAACGCTAGGAGGATGAGTCAAATATTTGTGTGGGATTTCATTTATCAAACTTCCTTTTTTAATTTGCCTTTTACATCTACTTATATTGATATAAAAAATATCATGCTGCCTTATTTATAAATAAATGAAATAAATTAATTTTTATTCTGCAAGTAGGCCGTAATGGCACTTTTACAAATCAAAATTCAACCAGCGTTTCTGATAAGGAAGACCACTGTTAAGAAGAAACGCTGAAACAAACTCAACAGTCAGGCATTTTTTGTCAAAAAAAGCTCATCACAATGGTAGTTCTTAACTAACTTAAAATTAGTAAAACTGAAAATGAATACAAAGAACGAAATTCATCATAATGCAGCATTATACCTTAGTTGTCATGCCAAATTGTCCGGTTCGAAGGACCATTTTTGACCCAGAATTACATATAACAACCAATGGAAGGGAAACGTGACAAATACGCCGTAACAGCGGGATACCAATTTAATTCCACAGAAACATACAAAACATACCCTACTTACAAAAAAAACTGACCGCTGACCAATATTACAAAATATTACTCAACACGCAATCTTAAACAGAATTCCTTCAGATTTTTATCGGTATGTCAAAAATCCTCGAATGGATTGCGTGTGATAAGCTAGTGGGGCGGCCGGGGCTATCAGTCAAAGGTAAACATGACCGAGCTAAGGGTGAATCGGGGCAAAGTGGTAGCGGTTTCGTCACTTTTTCTTTTTTCGTACGAATGTACGTTAAGCTTAAGTTTGGCTATAGATTTCTTTGTGTTCGTTTATTTCTGACTGTAATTGGCTATATGGTTTTATTATTGTATCTATAAATATGTTGCGCTGTTGGTTTACCATGTATTAGTTAATGAAATCAAATAAAATATTGTTGTCAATACAGTTTTGATAAAACTACCTGTTCAATGGAATAATACAATTAATCAAATTAAATATAAATATTACGGGAAAAATTTACATAAATTGAACTAGCCCCATATCTAGAAATTAATTAGGCTTGTGTTATAGCTACTAGACGACGATCAATTGAATACTTAAATACGTAGAAAACATCGAAATCTCGCAAACCAATTTTCATGCTCATCACACAAATTGCCCTTACCGGGATTCGAACCCACGACATTCAGCTTCGTAAGCAGCGTCACTATCCAATAGGCCAATCGGCCATCAATACAATAACCTGTCAATGGACGTATTAATTTGAGGGTTCTATAATAAAAATGGAAACCCCACAATTCTTATGTAACTGACGACTTCGTGGAAAACCGTAAAAGCATAATTGAAAAACTATGACAATTCAAACAATATAATAACAGCATAAACATACAGGGTGTACCAAAAATGGGATGTGACCCGATCAAGGGCTCAACAGGTATCGTGTTCTGATAAAAAAAAAACAGAAAAAAAAAATTTTGTTTACGCGATTTTTTTTCTTAGTATGGAGCGTTGGCCGACTGGGGCGACAAGCTCCATAGAAATGTAAAAAAAAATAGCGTCAATTTTTTTTTTTCTGTTTTTTCTTATCAGAACACGACAACCTGTTAAGCCCTTGATCGGTTCATACCCCATTTTTGTTACACTTTGTATCTCAGAATCTTACCTTGAAACTGTCATTTCTAAGTTAAGTTTATGAATGACCTATGTTCAGCTTAAATGTATGGCTTCTCCAATCGATTTGGACTCATGCTTTCTATGGAGTCATGACGACATTGAGTACTAGTGACGTCAAGGTTGCATGTCCATGGAACCCTGGCACAGCACGGGATAGGCTAGGTAACTTCCGGCGACGACACATGATTGATCGCTTGTCACGATTATGAGTAATGATTTACAAGTGAAAGGTGCGCAAGAGCAGGGCTGAAGCGGTTTTGCAAACAATGACGATTAAAGAAAAAAAATGCGTTACAATGCAACGCATACATTGGACCCGATTCTACGTGCACATGGCTTAACTAGCCTAAAACTAAATTTGTTGATACAATTTAGGCGGCAGATTAAAACCGACATATTTAGAATAGCATTTAGGCATCTAAGTAAGTTGTATTGACCGCCTAAAATAAGAAACGTCAGATTCAAATTGGCGCTGTCATTTTATTATGACAGCTGCTCATAGAAAAACAAAATGTTTTAGCGACACCTAAATAAAATTAGGAAGTTTAGAGGCCACTGTAGAATTGGGTCCATTATGAACATAAACCTCTACTAAGTATTAGGTTAACAATAGTATCAGTACGGCTATCACGAGAGGGCCCGCGATGTCGTGGCGAGATACACTATCCGTCTCTTTCTAATTATAACGGTTAGACGACACAGGTCGCAGGCCGTCCTGTGATAGCCATGCTGTTGTTTTTTTCGCTAAAGAGCGTCCTCTGCCAGGTAATCTTAAGTTAGCGACTGTTGATGGTAACGGTTAAAAACTGTAGGATTTCCATATAAAAAAATACTAATTTATTAGAAAGTAAATAAAATCAGCTCTAGTTTCCAAAAGCATGCTAATTATGCACAAAAGTTATTAAGTAATCACAAAAGTTTTTGTATAGTCTAGCACTATTCAATTTAAAGAAATCAATGAATAAACGGAGAAAAAGTTTAATCGAATTGAGAACATACATTTTAGTTGAAAGAACCGGATTGGTATTAAAGAAATTATAAAAACGCTTAAAGCATTTAAATTGGACCACATTCCCCCGACTTTTGTGGATTATTGATATTTTAACAAGTCTTTGAATGTGACGACCACCTTTTATTTACTTAAGTGGTCCAAGTAATTTGTTTTGCATTTTTAGGGTTCCGTACCCAAAGGGTAAAACAGGACCCTATTACTAAGGCTCCGCTGTCTGTCTGTCTGTCTGTCCGTCTGTCACCAGGCTGTATCTGTATGAACCGTGATAGACAGTCGAAATTTTCACAAATGATGTGTTTCTGTTGCTGCTATAACAACAAATACTAAAAAACCGGCCAAGTGCGAGTCGGAGTGGGGCTCCCATACGACAAACGTGTTTTTTTTTCGTTTTATAGATAATGGTACGGAACCCTTCGTGCGCGAGTCCGACACGCATTTGGACGGTTTTTTATGATTTTAGGGTTCCGTAACTAATAATCAAAAACACATTAAGAAGCGATTTGATCCATTTATTTGAAGGCCCGTTTTGACATTTGTTTAACTTTAATTTCGAAAAGCAAATTTGTAATTCTTCGGCATCATTCTTTTTCACACAATAGAGCGGTATTTAACTCTTGTTTCGAGTATGGTGCAACAGGTTATGGACGTCACTATTTTCTAGAATGCATTATCCTCCTAGAGTACTCTAAAAGGGCCCGGGGTCCGCTTAAGCACCTAATCCCATTTGGCGTAGGCACTAGTTTTACCCAGAGGAAACACTAGACCAAGGTCTTTCGATATGTTTGAGAATTCGCCGTGTTGACAGATGAAGGAACAAACTCCATCGCTCTCAACACAACGCATCCTCGGTAGCTCTGGCGACCTTGCTCACCTCCAGGAACACAACACTACTACAGAGCAAGAAGTAGTGGTCTTCTAAATATCTTGGCTCCTGAATTTTTAGAATTATCTCGAAATAATGACCATCAGAACTTTATTTCCAATGAAACTTGTCACACGAGCTGTCTTCGATGTCGTGGAACCAGTAATGCATGAGCCAGACCACTCAAATTCTGAACACCAACTGCCGAATGCGGGCAGCGTTCACCATCCAATTTCGTATTCGATCGCATTACCATAACGCGAGTGCGGGTTGGATACGGGTGGCGCGAGCGGTGAGCATGCTGGCGTACTTTGGTCGAGCAAAAATGGTCGGTACTTTCTACAGGCGGTTTGTGTCAGAGAAATAAGTCTCGGTCGAAACTCGAGTATTACATACATTTGATTTTGTCTGCTTGAACGTTACCTACGCTTTTCCACAAACGTGGTTCTATTAGTGTTTGCTATTGGTTTTGAAATCCGGTGATGTTTCCATTTCAGCTAGGTTTCTAGCTGAAATAGAACTGAGTCACTAAGTTCGGTTTTTCAGATTATCATTATCTTTGCAATGCGAGATAATAGTAGTAGGCATAGTAGTTAACTTAGCACGCTTAATTTAGTTTTCATATCTAAGTGTAATGAAACTAATTGATAATTTGTTCGATGGCAATTCCATTAAAACAATGTCTAATATATTGATGGTGCAGCTAATGAAACGTACCTTAAACTGGAAGTGAATTCGGAATATGTCAGACTTAACTTTTTCAAATCAGTAAATCGCAAAGCACATATATAGGTCCATAAATGGACTACCTATTCAATTTATATGCACCTAGTACCTGTTTAATTCACTACATATGCAGCTCGCTCGCCAAACTTTGCTCCAGTGTGTCCCAACCAGACTTTATAGTATTTAGATGCACATTAAGAGTCATCTTTAACTCCGAGAATGCACCGATCGAGTTACATTACCATATCCCTTGTTGAGGATTCTCGGCACCGGCCAGCATATGCTATTCTAGTATATGCTAGCATATGCGATATGCCCCTGCGATTAAGGGGACTAGATAGAATTCATTACCATGAGAAGATTCTGTATTAAGATTCGCTGACGGAGAGATTTTAAGAATGTTTTTTTAGTTTCTGTTTTAAGGCTGTGCATTGGAATTTATCGCGTGCTTTAAAACGCCATTCTGACTAGATTAAGAAACAATAAGGTCTGATTTTCAGATATATGATTCTTGACTATATGATTGTTTATCTGATTTTATGGATACATGATTGCTTAAAATTTCCTCGATAGAAAAAAAATCCAAAGTTAGGGTCTATATTTTCCTTTTTTTACTCAGCCTACTCAAACGATACGTTATTTTACGACACAATCAAATTAATACTAAAGTATTTTATCTCATCTGAAATCTCCCTTTATGAAATTTAAATAAAACCTCTCTAAGTTAGGTATTTATCAACATTTATCCAAAAAGCCATTCCCGAAGAGTTACATCTCTGTTCCTCGTGCGCAAGGCATCAGCGTGCCTCTGTCTAGGGGGCGTGTTCGACTCAAATCAAGGCATCGCCTTAAATGCAGGTTCATGTGAAAAATCTTAGGAAATAATGATGAATGACAGATGAATGTAGAGATTTAGGTTCTAATTTATCCTGCTTCTTATATGAAGTGGAGAAACTTATGTTTCACAGTATGACATTTTTTTAGGAAGGTAATGATGATGTGCCGATTATGCAATAGCCCTTATTCTTTGACCCTTTATTTCCCTTATCAATAATAAGTAAAGCCAGAGCTACAAGGGCACGTGACAATGGGGTCAAAACAGCGTTTATTTTACGTGTAGGTAGGTACTTTTCATTTCAAAATGTCCATATTGATGCGAAAATCTGGTGTGGTCTAACTACGTCCGTTAAATTCGGCAGTTCTCTGTGAAATAGGTGCCAGTGCCATGTTTAACGTTAACCGTTCGATGGAACCCGCCCTAAGACGAAAAAGAAGAAGGATTTTTTTTGACGCCATTGATATTACTTCTACAGTCCCTACTGCAACCACAAACTGCACTTAAACACCCCGCATTTTATCTCCCACACCTCGAAATCCACTAAGCGTCTCACCAACTTAATGACACCAGTAATGAAGGTGACCGCACAATAAAATATTTATGAAAGCTCTAATGGCCGCCGCGCAGTCTCCACGCATTACCGCGATATTGGATGAATTTTATTAGAATGTAATGCACTCTCGTTGTCGATATTGCGGGGTCAACACCGTAAGGTGACGGCCGGCATTCTTTTGATAATTAAACTTGTATGTGCATATATTTAGCGGCGTTAGACGATAAGACCTGCTTGTAATCTATAGAAACTTGCGACTCCAAGGAAACTTTTGGCATACATTCCAATGAATGGCAAAAGTTTCCTTTCCCCAATTTTGGATTTGAGGAACAAGAGACACATTCAAGTCCCTGACTGTCAACTCTGCACAACTTTTTTTTTTCTTTATTATTTTTTAAAGGGGTTTTATCTGTTATGATAATGCCGACCCTATTGTTACTTTATTGTGTGTGTGTGTTTCTTTGGGAGCTCTGGCAACCTTATTAACACATACTTAGGAGCATTTTCGTGTTATTTATATCAAACAATTTATCTTTGAGGGTCGTCAATTCTGAAGGCTTGACTAACAACGGGGTCTGTATTGTGTTTTAATAATTCCCTTCTGTGAAGAAAAGAAACAGATCAATGCCCTTATAAAAGGTCTTTAATTTGCAGTATGATTATTGTGACGTTTCATAGCGGGTTTCAGAATAGCGCGTAAATAATAATAATTTAACAAACGTGTGCAAAATGTGAGAGCTTAAGTAAAATCTAGAGTTGTTTCACTTTCAGTCTTGCAAAGGCTTTGTTTGCACCAACTTTAATTTCTTCCAATTCCAGAAATAGTTTTCCCAGACATTTATAAAGACAGTTCAGGACTCCATCTGAATTATTGCTAAATTAGCACACCTTATGGAAATAAAAGATGTCCATCGCCAGTCTTTACGGCGATCTCGGCCATATCGGATTTCTAAATAAAGGCAGACAAAAGGCGATCGGGGCATGTCGGCACACGCAACTCGTTAAACCAACGACGGGACGGCTTCTAAATATCCACCGGCGCATGCGTCCTGATCCGTATCGCTCGCACAATACCGCGGCCGCGTCACGACGCGCCCAGAAATATGGCTCCTGCGCATACCCCCTTGTTTTATGTTAATGCACCGCATAAACGGCTAGCAAAAATACAACCTGATGGAATACCAGATACAGCAATCATTAACCGCATCAGCCCATTAACATCGATGGATTCAGACAATGAGCTCAATTAGGGGCTAACGCTATTGTGGGATCGGGAAGCAATAACGAAGTCGCAGCTCCGTCGCATTCTGTCGCTATCTCGGCTGTCGATCGCCCGGGCGAAATTCCGAAACCTAATAAGTCCACCGGACTCTCATTTGTGTAAGACGGACGGAAAAAAGGAACAGTGCGCGCGATAAAAGAAGGCTCCAATAATTTAGGGTCATTGTTTCGCCTCTTAATTTATGGAGTGCGGGCGGAGGATTGATTTGTAGGTTTAGGAGGGATTCTTCGGAAAGAGTGTCGGGATAAGCACTTTTAAATCCGCCACGTTTCGTAGGATTATCGTTCTGCGTGGTGTACCGGCCTCGCGTGTGCTATCGCCGATCGAATACCATCGTGACGGGTGCGATTGATGCCGCCTCGTTGCTTTATTTACAGTCTCAACTAGCCCTTAGTTTCTGAGAGACTTATAGTTGATGAGCCTACAAGGCAATTTATTGGTAGATCGATTCAAAACTTCGTCTTGCCTTCACCGTGCTACATTGATGCTGTAACCAATAATACCTAAAACATGCCACGAACTCAGTAATATCTCCGTAACGTTAACCCACCATTAGGTTGCAGAGTTATCAGATATGGGAAACACTGTAGATAGCTGAGTCGATGCAAATTTTAAGGAAGTCATACTTAACTAAGTAAATAAACAATAAATAACGAAAGGTTCCCGATCACTACCTGACGAAAACAAAAACAAAACTCGTCTGTCGCGTCAACGTTGGCAGTTTATACCCCGTCTACGCGATATACATACAATGAGAATTTAAATTCACCGCGATTGGCCGAAGGACCTGGGCGTAGCTGCGGTCCATATAAGATAGTTCGTGATGCACATATTAAGTTAGGACTCTACATGGGATGCATAGTGACGGGAGTCGTGAATGTCCTTTGCGATGCTCCGGGCGTTGGTACAAATTGTAGGGTAAAATTGAATGTCCTGAGGTGCAACGTGAATTTAGAAAGCATCGCTTTAACTGGCGATGTTCAGGGTTAATGATAGTAAGTGGAAGCATCTGCATCTTTAACCGTGTAACTTAAATTAAGGAACATATCAAAACCAAAACAAAAATCAAGCAAAAAATTATAACTTCATAAGCAACACACAATGCAATGATGTGCTATGCAAGCTCGTGGTGTCAGATAACCGGCCGCGAAAAAGACGGAACTTTGACCATGAAGGGAGTCATCCAGTCGGTCAAAACTCTTCCTATGTGTACGTATTTGTTATGGTTCGTCTTCAGATTTCCACTATCCTTTTTTATCCAAGCAATATCCAAAACCGTGCGAATGCATTAAAATATTACTGAACGAATTATTCGTTCCGCTCCATTTTACTACTCAATATATTTATAATTATGTACAGTGATTCGACGAGTTTCGTATTTACCGAGATTTTCCTAAATTCTCGTTCGTCTTTATAAAACCACATACCTATTGTTTACAAAATTATTTTGTATATATTGCAAGACCGGTCTATATTGTCGACGTTGGGCACCACGGATTATCCTGGATCTCGTTTTCCATGAACATAGACTGGAGCTGTGTTATCGGTAAGCGATCGTCGCAAAAGTCCATCAGACTGTCTTTATTATACTTACGAGCAAAACCAGGGTAAGAATTTGGGAGCCTTTGTACTTACAAAGGCTTCCAAATTCTTACCCTGGGGTAAGGGTACTTACCCTTTTTTCTTTTAGCTAGCCGTTAGTGCTAATAAGTATTGTGTGCCTGGGATCAATTTTAACTTCACCCAGCGCATTTTTTGCCTGGGACATGTAGATTATTTGGTTGGTTTGTAGTAGACTCAGGTATTTACCTCTAAGCCTCTTGCGTTAGTATACCATCATTAAATCCATGCAAACTTTTTAATTCCATTCATATACGCGGATCTTCAAATAAAACATAATCTTCAACAATCACAAGCCAAGTTTGTCCCCGTTATCTTAACCCGATTATGTGGGTACTTATCACTGTTTTGCGTTGAACATACAATTTGCAATGGATTAAGCGTGCGATCAAACACTATATGACCGCTTCTGAATGCTTATCTAGTTTGTGTTCGTGCTACGGCTTACAATGATATCATTCGAATTCTTATACAAACAATGAAATTAGAAAATACGATCAAGGCTATCAAATAAAGCACATCTTTTATTGTCTACTAGCTGCCCAAATAACGCAAAAAAAACGTGGGATTAAATATAGCCTATGTACATTCGAGAAGTTCTTCTAGATACACCTGCAAGATTAAAAAAAATGTTTGGTCCCACAGCTTATCCAACACGATGAATTCTCAAATCAATAAAGGGCATTGCAGAATGCTTGTGACTCCTCTGTAGTCGCTAGCGTGAATAGACTACCGTGTATGCTTACTATTAGGCAGGCCGTCTGCCTATTTGCCACCCTCGTGGAATGGAAATACTCATAGTACAATCAAAAACAAAACCAACAACCCCCAAGTCACTGACCTTCCCATGTTGTCTCGAAAACATCTACACGCGAAAGAATCCTAAGCACTAGCTGAGGATTTATACCCGTCCACTATCAGATGTCCGCGCACCATTAATTGGAACGCATCGGCTTCTATAAATGGCGACGAGGTTTATGGTATCGTCGCGGCGTCAGCGCTTGCGCAGGCTTGTAATTGGTCCGGCGCGCGTTGACGTTTACAAGATGGCCGCCGATGCGATATGGCGATACTGACAAATAGTGCGGTGCAGTAATTGGTGCGTGGGTATGTAATGAGGTTGCGTATGTGATATATGGTTGAGGTAAAATATTGGAGTAGATAAAGGTTCAAGCGTTTATGTTGGGATAGGTTATGGTGGATAATGAAGCGTCAACTATGATGGCCACGGGTGGCATCCGAAAAAAGTGACAAACTTACCATAAACCATAAATAACCAGAATGTAACTTAGGTACATAACTTAACCTTTGAAAATGTTACTAGGATCAACCTAATTAAATAATATCACTTTCATAGAGGTACAGTCGTACATATGTACAGGGTGTACCAAAAATGGGATGTGAACCGATCAAGGGCATAACACTCATAACAGGTATCGTGTTCTGATAACAAAATGTTATGCCTTTAATCGGTTTACACCCCATTTTTGGTACACTCTGTATATATATCAGGCTCTTGTCACTACGAAAAAGGAAGTTGCCGAATTATTATTACAACATCGATAGGTCAGGTCAGTCGAAGCCCAACTCGCGTATGTTTCGCGATGAGAAAAAAAAAAGTTAAAAACATTTACCTAATTAATCTCTGTGAGTTTTTTGCCAAAAATGTTATATCAGAATATCACAAATATAATAAGGAAATATGAAGATATCGGCAAAACACACTTTCGTGATAGGTTTATTTCCAGCAAAAGCGATTTCTTGTTCCTTATCAATTCTCAAAACCATTAATTTGAAACTAACAGTAAAAACCAGTGACGCCACTAACAATCTATTCCAACAAAGACCTACATCCACTTCAGACTTCATCGCTTTACGTCATTTTAGAGCCTTCTCGATCGATCATACGCGACCAAATAAACAAGGTCCCATGTGGCGTTAAACTTGGATGCATTTACTACGTTTTGAATCGTTATGTGACGGTGGCGACCGAATCAATCATCCGTCGCCGTCCCGTCGTCGTCACGTCAGTTCTTGATCGATACACCCTTTTCAAGGGCTGCGGGGCGGTTGAACTGGACTATGTGCCTTTATTATTATTATATTAATGAGAATGATATTAACGAAGCTGACCCACTCAGAGAAATATAACATTCCTAGGCTCTTTATAATATAGGTCAAGGTCATTGCCTTCGTGGGATGAAGAGGGTAGATACTCATACGGTTCTGCTGCACCTTGAATAGTGCTTAAATGCACGCATTCTTGCATGAACATAAGTAACATTAGATAAGAAGTTTAAGTGTCACATCAGTAGGTATAACAAACACCGACTTATTTGTAAGCGCACTATTCGCCAACAAACTGATCTCAGTTTGGCGAAATTTGTTGTATACCTACCACATAAGTACATTTTTGAGATAATAAAAAAAAAAAAAAAAAAACAGTCCGACAAATGTGGGTTGCATCAACTTACGATTACGGAGCGATCAACGTTAAATATGGCGCCGGCAACTGTCATTCCATAGAAACTTGTCAAACTTTCCATACCTACATTACATATTTTAATGAACACTGCTTACATTTGCGATTTGGTCCCGCGTGGTCGTGCCGGAGGCTTCCCCTGGATTTTCCCCAGGCTACCCTCCAACCACGCAATTCGACCGCTATATTGGGTCCGTCCTATTACAGCAATAGTCAGAATCAAAAAAAAGGCGATGTGGTGCAACCCACCCAAAGCAGATGTTTTAATGTTGACAATGATAATTAGCTGCCCATTTCTAGGTGGAAATGGAACGATAATCGCATGGGACCATAGTTACAAGTAACATATACAATACCAACTCAGCAGTTCTAATTAGTTGACAGAGCGAGCGAAGGGAACGAATGTCTCGGTTTCAGCTTCGGCCCACATTCTTTCGTACGTCCGGATGTCGAGATGTCCAGCTGTTCTCCTTTGTAGGTCGCATTTCTCAGCCAATTTTCGTGTTTTTTTTATTTTATTATTCAACGACGGTGGCAGACAAGCGTATGCCCGCCTGAGATTTTGTGAGCAGGTTCAATAATTATAAAGTTTTTTTTTCAGTTTTTCGAAATAAAAAATAAATTAAAAAAAACAGGTTAGAGGTCTACCGCTCACAGAGTCACTAGATATTATTGTCAGGTGTCAATTCTCAAGTTGTTGAACCAGGAGGGAATCAGTTTATATTCTCTTTGGAGGGTCACTAAGCTACGTTACATACGAGTCATAGCTTCATTGATTCATCGTTTTGTAACATGGTTTAGTTCAACTCTCATGAAAAACTTGTTGTCACTAAACGCTAAATTAAACTGTATGATGCCCAACTATGATACCCAATATGACTGGATGCTTTTAGATGTGAAACAGGTGGTTGGAATAATCATCACAGTGGTAGAGCTCTTAGTGATGATATTGCACAATAATGATTATATAGTGACAGCCGGACAAGGCGGCTATATAATTAAAGCGGTGACACCAATGATCTGTCAAACATAAAAAATAAGTGTAGCCATTCCACACTACTTCATATGTCATAAATTAAGCATTAGTATATTATATTAACGACTAGCTTCCGCCCGCGACTTCGTCTCCGTGGACCTGGGATGAAACTATCCCATAATTTAATCCAGACTATAAATCTTCGTGCGAAATTTCATCCAAATCGGTTAAGTCGTTTAAGCGTGATTAAGAGACAAACACCTAAACTTTCGCATTTATAATATTAGTAGGATGATATCACATGATTTTTTTCTCACTACGTAATTTACAAATAAATAATTAAATCGCCATCAATAGGAATATGACAAAATGCAGTATCGAACTCATTTGTCCAAAACCTTTTAGCAAAAAACCTTCCCTGTTGATAAAAATGACATTCAATGACAGCTTCCAAACCGGCGCCTGGGCATCCATCCATCTTACCATTCACCTCTCTATCTCACACCTTTAAAAGAAGAAACAGTTATACTAATAATGTTTTTGATGACGCGACGAATAAAAAAATGGTAAGCGAAAGTGAATTTTATGTATTTGGAATAGGGTTCTTATTGGGTTGTGTAAGTTATAACAATTGCTTACATTAATTAAGTGAATGATGGATTTGTCGCGCGGCTACTCGTGATTGATGGTAAGTCAATATGTCGGGGTAGTGGTGGGACATATTTAGTTATTGTAAGCAAAATGGTTAATGAATAAAATGTTAATCATCAAGGCTTTGTCATGATTTAAAGTAAGGACAGCGGAAAAATTGGAAGACAAAAAAGAGCTTTATCGTCAAAATACTTCGAGATTTAGTTTGCTATATTTTTGTGCATATAAGTATTTGTGAATAATATATTAATTCAGATAATTTAAATAAACTGCCCATAAGTATATATTTAATTTAAAAGCCGCAACTAAAAAAATCTTATTTATGATTAAGTATCTATTATATTATAATTTAATATTATAAATAATGTACGGGCTCATGACAAATGCTACATGTCTGCCCATTTCTGTTTTGAAACATGATACATACCTTATTAACAACATCAATTAACATTCAATTCATTAGGAATCGTCGTTATCTTAGACAAGTTGTTAGAAGATATAAGACCTGGCTTGAAATACCCACTGATGACTGCAAAAATTTATGACACTAGCAAAAATATAATGTTACTGGCCGCTATTATTTATTATGATAGCGGCCAGTAACATTTTATTCGTCATTTAACCAATTAAATAAAACCTTTACTAATATTACCCATCCCTATCGCAGTAATGTCAACAGATAAAACAAATACAGATACGATGTATCGATCGAGTGGGCGAAACCTAGAGTATTGGTTACAACTGACGGGGAAAAAAACATACCTAGACTTGGAGGTAATGTTGGCGACATACCGACCACTATACTTGTACGTTATGTTGGCCACACATCGACCCTAGAGCTATAAGTAACATCAACGCTCGCCTTGTAGGTAATGTTGGCGACATACCGACAACTTTACTTGGAGATTATATTGGCGACACACCGACGCTAGATTTGTAGATAACGATAACGACACTACTTTAACGTAAGGACTGGTTTACATGTGTCCCTGTTAATTTGACAGTGGAGAAGACTTTAAAACATGGCGCTATCGACCATCGTATTGGCTAGACGTCGATTTTGTGTCATACAAATCCAAAAAGCTCAATTTTACATGTACTTATTTGTATACATCGAGTGATCACGACCATATTGGTCATAGCTGACATGCTAAATCAACTACATCTAGATTTGTAGGTAATGTTGAGGACACACCGACGCTTAAGTCGTAAAGGCTGGCTTACATTGGGTGGCTGTGAGTTTGGTAGTGAACAAGACCATAAATAATGGCGGAGCGGCTGTTCACGGCGGTGGCACTGTTGCTTGAATCTTGTCAAATAAAAAGCGAATTTAATTTATTGTTTTGACACATTTCTATGAGGGGTCATGGATGGAAAGAGGGTCATGAAAAGAGGAATCATCTTAGTAAACTTTTAAGATCTGCTGTTCGAAGTTATATGGAAGACTCGTACCTAATACCTATGTTTTGACGCCTCGGCTGTCACGCAATTCGTGAGCTGTGATTTAAAAAAAAGCTCTTATAGACACACTCGATATTATTAACTCAAATATACACAAACATTGGCAAAATTAAAGACGTATAAAGATGTGTCTTAAGAAATAATCGTTTTAAAAGTATTACGAGGGTAGTGCTGAAGTAAAGTTAAATAAAATCTTGATAAAAGCACTCAAGGCTAACTTTATGTTTATGCCAAGTAAATTCCTGATTTCTTATTAACTGATGAATATTACCATTTTTATCACGAAGCAATGACCCAAGTAACAGCACTACCGAATGAATGTCAACTTGACGGGGAAATTTTATTGCTGTCACATAAAATTATGGCCATCTTATATGGCGATTTCACAGTAAGAGATGGTTACTGTAAGATTGAAAGACATATAATTTGTACACGTCTTTTTCGCACTTTTCTGGAAGTTTCTCAATACGTGTTATCCGTTGGTGGTCCTTAAATAAATAAATAAATAAATACAAAGTTGAATTATAAAAAAAAAACAGTCACAAGATATTTTTTTAAATATGACAATTTATTATTTTCCTTGGTTTCCACGAAATTTTGCTTATACCAAAATGGTGGCAAATAAGCGTAGAGCCTGCCTGATTGTGAAAGGAAACAATTCCGTATGAACGCTTGAAACTGCAATGAAGTCTTATGCCTATCTTATTTAAGGATTTGCTGTGTTTACAGCGAGACAAATGCAGATCTTTCACTCATAATATTTTTTTTGTTTGTCTCAATACTCTTTTGGAGATTCCTCCACTCTGTACGCATAAACGCCGGCGCATCCCGAAGGGACTCGCCGGAGGAAGGGTTCTGCTCTAGTTACGCGGCGCGTGAGATGTGACAGCGACAGCGAAACGTCACGTAAACACACCTTCTACACCGAGCATGTAGATACCGCAGGAACCCTGTTAAACGGTAGGACTATAGTGTGGAGTGTTGTATAGTCAGTATTGTACTTTATACATTATATTATTATGCCTCCCAGTATCTAACCATGTGACACCTAAAAACCGATAAACAGGGGTGTCCAGGCTTGAAGGCTTAATGTCATTGGAACCATAACATTCTTGCAATGACAACCCGTTAGGGTGTCCACGATAAACCTGTCGCATCGAGGACAGTCCGATCCGACATTGCACTTATCAACGGTCATAACATCTTCAATTTTACGACACCCTTCCTTGGGCGCATGCTTATAAATTTGAATAAAATGTCACTAAGGCAGATTTCGTTATACGGATCAGTATTAAATCGATATATTAATATCGTGATTTGGATCGTATTTTTTATTTGTTAGAAATTTATTCAATCGTTTACCCTTATCAGAAGTGACAGAAGCTTTATCTGAATGCGTTAAAGGCTATATTCGCTTGTTTGGTTTATCTTACGCACTAGTACAATTTACGTGTTTATGATGATGCGTAAAACGCTTGAAATGTAAACGCCGCTTTGAAAGTTTTCAATCATATATTTGTCGGTTGAAAGAATATCCTAACTGTCAACATTTTATCACAGTTATATGTCCATTTTGTGTTGTTGTTTTGAATTAAATCATAATAAATACCATATCAAAATATTGTTTTCGATTTCTTAAGGCTATAGCTATAAGATATAAAATTGATTCGGTCGTAAAGATGACTTGACTAGGTGGGTATAAGCGGTAAATAATGCTAAGTCAACGCAAAGCCTAGGTATTCGTGGTAACTTTCATATCTGTCTGTCTTATTTAGCAGTAACTTTTGTTATTATTGTCAGACTATCTTGGAAAATTACTTTTCAAAGTATATTTCCCTATATGTGTGTGTATCTGCCCTTGTGGTGTCGGGTTAGAATTTCACCACCCCCTTTATTCCCGTGGGTGTATTAAAAGTCGACTAAGGGAGCAGGGTTGAAGTGTGTTGTGCGCGATGGGCTAGCAACCTATCACAGCATTATCACATTTTTTCGATCTTTTATACCCACAGTTATGCTAAAAGTGGCGCTGGAACATAAGTTTCATGTGCTCTGCCTACCCCTTTTGGGAATAAAGGCGTGAATTGTATGTATTTCCCTATGTAGATAAACTTCCCAGTGCTCGACACTGACCCGGTACTTGACACTTTCTATCTTATTTTTTATTTGAGGTGAACAGTAGGAGACAACTATTAGGCATTTAGATGTCTAATATTTGGACGTTTACCTTACTACGTTATGTTGAGTTAGTAGGCACAAGTACTGAAACACAAACTAACGTGTCTAGAGGGGTAATAATCACGCAGCGTTTCCAACGCGCGTGAGAACAGTCCAACTGTCATTTTTCCATATAAAAATTGACATTTAGATCTAACTAATCGTACAATGCTTTACGTAATCGAACAGTACCTATAGGACCACATTTTTTACAGTAACAATATTCGCCGTTATTTATCCTAACGTGGGGTAACACCAGAAGACAAAGCCCATACAATAATCTAGTGTACACTTATCGACAATCAAAGTCTATAATTAGGCAAGCAGCCGGCGGCTAATGGCGAAGCAATCTGATCGGAACCGGGACATGTGAGGCTTTGTCACCCTAGCTGCGTAATGAGAACAAAAAGGGCGATCTAAAGATTTTATTTACCTCACCTTAGTACACGGGCGAAATTAGGGGAACTTACTCGTTGGCGAATTTTGAATTGGCTAAGTTATGGGTTATCATTAGTCCTTTTTTTGGAAAATGAAAAAAAAACGCGAGTTCCTTTGCTTGAACGCTTCATAATGTTTTGTCACTGTCAATTTATAACATAGACTACAGCGAATTTTCCTTGTCAACTGTCACAATAACTAGTCATTAAAATATGTTGATGTAATGGTCACTAGGTCACTCTTTTTTTCACCAACTTGACAATTGTTACTTGACAATGACGATTCGCCATACAATACAATAATGGGTTTACAAGGAAATCTGATCGCTTGGAACTATCGCTGCAAGTCGCTTGCCGACCCAGAAATGTATAGCAAATCAATGTCAAGTGACAATATTTAACTTGGTGGATTAGGGGATTAAGGGACATAATTCTGATCTCACATTTCATAAAACATAACTATATATTATTTAAACATAATATAATACAACTATTTGTCTTATACAAATCGAACAAGCCCATCGTAAGCTCGATAATGCTTGAGATATGGGTACTATGCGACGATATATTTAATACCTATATATCGAAAGATCCAAGACTCAGAACAAATATCCATGCTCATCATCATCATCATCATCATCATATCAGCCGAAAGACGTCCACTGCTGGACATAGGCCTCTTCCCAAAGAGTGCCATAATGACCGGTCCTGCGCCACCCGCATCCAGCGGACTCCCGCGACCTTTACCAGGTCATCAGTCCACCTTGTGGGGGGCCTACCCACGCTGCGCCTTCCGGTACGTGGTCGCCACTCGAGAACCTTTCCGCCCCAACGGCCATCGGTTCTACGAGCAATGTTCCCCGCCCACTGCCACTTAAGGTTAGCGATTCGGAGGGCTATATCGGTTACCTTGGTTCTGCTGCGGATAGCCTCATTTCTGATGCGATCGCGCAGAGAAACTCCCAACATAGCCCTCTCCATTGCCCTTTGGGTGACATATCCATGCTCATCACACAAATATTTGTCCTTACCGGGATCCGAACTCAGGACCTTCAGCTTCGTAGGCAGCGTCACTAAGCACTATTAAACGGTCGTCTTAGTTGTTTTGCAACTTTGCACACATCTTAAAGCCAACTGGAATAAGTTTGACGGACGTATATCAAGGGCATTCACCGCTAAAAACTAGCCCCCATTATTGTCAGCTATCTAAACGGCGGACTGTCTCCATCAATAAGCGCGGAGTGGACACCCTCGCGCCGCATCCATTCGTTAGCGTTATTTATGCATCCGTGGCTTATCGCTGGTTGATAGATTATTTTTATTGTTTTTAGGATTCCTTAGTCAAGGGTAGCGTAGTTGCGTAGTAGCGGGCGGTAATGGCAGCGGATCTCGTATAATTCAAATATAAGTTGGTGTGGTTTTGGTGAGGTAGGGCACAGCGAAATGTCGTCTCGCTCGAATTTGGAGCAGCCCAACTGGGGAAGTACCTCCGCCTTGCAGAAGACCACAGCCATAATAACACACGCTCTGTAGTAGTATTGTGTTCCTGGAGGTGAGCAAGGTCGCCAGAGCTCCCGAGGATGCGTTGTGTTGAGAGCGAGGGAATTTATTCCTTCAGCTGTCAACACGGCGAATCTTCAAACATATCAAGGGTCGGCAACGCCCATATTACTCCTTTCGAGTTGCATGCGTCTATAGGCTGCGGTGTCCGCTTACCATCAGGCGGGCCGTACGCTTGTTTGCCACCGTCGTTGTATAAAAAAAAAAGTATTACCTCATCTAAATTAGAGTCCCTTTAAAAACATACTTAAACACAAGCTGCTAAACGACTTAAAAACAACCAATATCTATAAATAAACATTAATAACCTATAAATCAAAGTCAATCAACATACGAGTACAAACAAGGTTGGAAACATCTTCATACAGAAAAAGCCCAATATTTGAGCGATAAAAGTTTTTATGTCGCCTCACTGGTACTGAATCGGATATTATCGGAGATTAGGCCAGTGACAGTGCGAAAGCGAAGCTATGTTTACATATAGCTACGAGACGAGCTTGAGAGGGTTTATTACCATGGTGGCAAACAAGCACACGGCCTGCCTGGTTATCAGACACCAGCGCCTATGGACACCAGAATAATCACAAGCGCGCCGCTGACCCTTTATGAGGATCCGTTGTGTTGATAGCTAGAGGGTTCCGATGAACCCGACACAACGGGTTTGTATTGTGGAGTTGCTATACATGGCCACTTTTGTCTTCATCATCAGATCAGCTCTGAGATGGCATACTACTTGTATTGGCACTTACATAAGTGGGACAAATTTCAGCCCAAACGGGTACCGGCAGCGAACGAAAAATACCATACAATGAGAGCTCCTTTCAAATTTCTACCCAAACACGCGCCCAAAACCCGGTATGCGCATGTTCGAACTAAGCGGCTGCCTGGCATCGTTTTGACACCCCGCCCCCGAGCCCGCATAATGGCAATGCCGCATGACTCTCGAACGCGTTATCAAAAAGCGGGACATTTACTCGTTGCTTAAAATTTGTTTTTTTTACATGTTTTGTTTAGTGACAGCCATAATTATTTAAATGGAGGTACACAAAGGTATGTTCTAAATTTTTTAAGAAAATTTGTAAAGTGAAATTGTGTTTTCTATGCCGCGTTTTATTGTTACATTTATTTTAAACCAACGACTATTTCGAGTTGAAAGATATTTCGAACATTCTAGTTTAGAAACCCGAGTCCCGTAATGATTCATACGTCATTTTCTAGTCTAAAGTGTGCTTTATCGTGTACAAGTGATAATTCTACCGAAGATTGCCGCAGGTCTTGGCGGAAGCCTTTTTACGTCATTGAAGTTTTAGGGCCAAAATATGTAATGATTTTTTTCTTTGTTTTAAGGTAAGAAATCAAATGCTAATTTTCACGTAAGCTTGTATTTGATATTTATAATGCTGAAAAAATCATATTCGTCTTTCAGCAACTGTCTAGGTCTTTCTTGGATGATGAGGGTATTATCACCGAAAATTTAGAAAAAAAATGTCGCTATTTGTGTAAAAAGATATACGACTTATTCAAAAAGGCGTCTTATAATAAAAAAATATTCATGCGTAGGCATTTAGACTGGCTTAACGTTACAGAAGATCTCGTATTATCTATAATTTTTCGAGAATCTTAAATATGCTCGCGGAAATCACGCGGCTGGACAAGCACTTGATACTCAGATGCTCTGTTATTTGAAAAACCTTGGCTTCATGCTACAGTATTCACATAACAAGTACGAAGAATACGCTTTAGAAACAGCAAAACTGCTTGTAACGGCATATCCTTGGTATTACCTTCCTGCCTCCGTGCATAAGGTACTGATTCACGGTTTTCAGTTCATAGAATATTCCATTTTGCCTGTAGGTGAGATGACAGACGAGGCCGCTGAGACAAAAAATAAAGATATTAAATACTTCAGGCAACATAATACAAAAAGAACAAGAATAACAATTAATATGATTTGCTCAATAGACTTTTGATGAGATGCGATCGCTACATCACTGGTTTGCGAGATTTACCTCAAAAAAGAAGGGTTCATTACCCAAAGACTGTATTCCACTCATTTCAGATCATATACCTACAATCATAATAAAACGTTAAGTTCTGTTTGTTAGATTTTTAGTGCGAATTTCGACCGCTGTTCTATGAACGCGTGACCACTGTGCGCTCACTCAAAAATATCGCTCTAAGGCAAGTTAAGTAAATAAAAGATTGAGATAAATAGATACCTACGAACTTATCACATCAACTCCGATATCGTATAATCTCATAACTTTTCTGTAACTTGTTTTAAGCTCACCTCAACGCTCACTCAAAAATATATCTTGAGGCCGCGATTCGTAGTAACTAAGCGTAGGCAGAGGTCTAGTTTCATTTGGCATGACGGGTGAGGGCGCATGAGCGCGTAAAGAATAACAGCCCTGTTCAGCCTCGCTTGTAGTCTACACAAGCCTGGGGCAAAGTCATAAAGTACGTCAAAATACGATCTGTTAAACGTCGCGAGGGCTCGTAAATGCGTTGCCGGGTGTACTGTTTACTTGTGTTGCTCCACGTTCGATCAAGAGAACCTCGGATGATTTAGTTAGGTATATACATTGGGCACAGGAATTTCCTCACGTGGGACAATTCCACTGACTTCACCGTCGCCACTAACCCGCTACCGACTTCATACGAAGTCCAAAAACTATAGACTTAAGACTTGCGTGGCGTGGGTGCGCCACCTCGCATTTTTCTGAGTGGCGGCGAATGGGTTAAACGGGCAACATGCCTGAAAATTAGTTTTCGAACACTGCTCAAACGATTTTGATAGGAGAGCGAGGACGCAGGGGTTTTCGGGAGCGAAAAATCTAGCCATGTCTAATTTCCAGGAAAACTTGTCTTCTCCGTAAGTGTGCAAAAAACACGGAGCAAAGCTCGATTACCCAGGTACTTACCTTTTAAAAATAAACCTGAGTCACTACACAATATTATTGAACGTAAAAATTATGACAGAACGACAATAAAAACCGAAATCAGAGCGGACAAATCAGAACACCGTGTAAAACATCCGCAGATGTAAAACCACGTTAAGTTTATAGGGAATAAAAATTAATTCACCGATCTATAGATAGTAAAATTAAAGTAAAAATAAGGTTAAGAGAGAGTTAGGTGACGGGTAAAAGGGTTCCAAATTTGAGGTGTAAATATCAGTTTTTTTTAAGTATCAAGTTCAAGCATTATTAAAAATTAAATCACCGATCTAAAGATAGCAAAATTAAAGTAAAAATAAGTTTAAGAGAGAGTTAGGTGACGGGTAAAAGGGTTCCAAATTTGAGATGTATATACTTATCAGTTTTTTTATAAGTATTAAGTTCAAGCATTATTTCATGTCAATATGTATAGAACTATACTTGAGTAGTCTGAATTTGTCCATAATTAAGAGACAGAAGAAGCATCAAGTTTTTAACGAATTTGAGGCGAAACCTAACGAGATACACGGAACAGTTAACTCATTATACCATCAGTGTTTGATAGATATTTGACCAATGATGTTCATCACAAAAATTACTATTTGAATACTGCTATTTTTTTAGGTGTTAATGGAAGTTACAAGGAAAAACGACGAACATACGATTGCTATTACATTTCACTTTTAAATCACCAATTCTTGATCATTCAAGAAAATCGTCTGTTACAGAAGAAACATATCTACTGAGGACAGACGAAAGAGTATAATAATAATCTAATATCAGTAATTTTTGGGTACCGAAACCAAACGAAAACGGGAAAAAATATTAAGAATTTAACTTCGATTGGCGAGGAACCCTAAAACATACGTTTTAGGGTTCCTCGCCAGTTTAACTATATCCGATTTCTGATCGTAAAATAACAATAAAGCTTTGTTGGACATTTAATGTTCCTTTAACGATTGATTCGGCAATCCTGATTCATGCTGATGAGATGACATCAGTCATTATTGACGTCAGTAAAAAATAATAATGAATTATATTAGGTACGCGTGTAGTGATTTTGGTATTTTCTATTATAACTCGTGTATTTACATCCGGAAATCATAAATTGGTGGAGTGGAATTGATGATGAAGACGACAGATGACTTATGGAATTCCTCAATTATGTACTTAAAAGTACAAAAGTATATCACGGATTCTGAAAAGATTCCGTTGAAATAGCAACTAATGAAGTGCCAAGGGTGATCCTTGTGGAATTTACGGAAGTCCTCAAATATTATCGGGTCACATACAGCGATTGGGTTTTTTCTATAATAATCAACGCATTTGCTCTCGGAAATCAGTGCATGAGGTAAATTGGAAAATAAATGTTCTCGTGGCTTGGCGGAGTACTAAATTGAAGTCGGTTAAAACTTTGTTTTTAAAGTAAATTATATCAATTATCGTTGTGGATAAGGCATCCGTCACTCTCGCACTCGCATACATCGCCCATCACGCTCTGACATGTATGAACATGTCAGAGCGTGATGGGCGTCTTTACCACAACGATAAGTGATGAAATGGCAACCATGCTACGCCCACAGCAGTATATCCGAGAAAATTTAAATCTTGTACAAAACAGGTCAAAATACAGTTGAATGCCAAGAGCGTACCTGCGACGCCCCCCTTCACAAGGCGGAGCCGGTAGTCGTTGTTGGTTTTAGATGGTAGTCCAGCTTCGGTTAGTCCGTCATACCCCCCTGCCTCCCCAGATAGGACGGGTTGTTTAAACGCATTTCCCCGTTAAAAAAAGGTCAAAAATGCCGCTGATGCTGATGCTGATGCTAACGTTTCCTACATATGTCAGGTAAATCTTAATGATATTATTTGTCTGGGAAAATGTCAGTTAAGTTATCCTAATGCTCTTTCGTATAGTTACAAATTCCCCCTCTGAACACGCCTTTGTAATTTTGATTGATTATAGTTTAAGACGTTTTTGATTCAGATTTTGTTACGTTGTAGGTGTGTTAATGTTTTCGACTGTGTTGACGTCGAACACGATAGTCCATCTCCGTACAACATAAAGCCTCTCACAGACTGGCGCGGCGTTCACTAGTAAACTTGTTATTAGCTGTCACATATACTATTGACTGACACCGCAAGCCGCGCCAGTGTGTTGCAGGCTCTATCGTGACCCTGGCTGAATTCGACTACAGAAAATGTCGACTGGAAAAAAAAAGAAAACAGGGCGAAGTTTGTGAGCTCTCAGGTGACTGACATACCTAGCCTATCCTTACAACACGCTTAATCCATAACTTAGTAAAAAAAACATGTCAAATGCAAAAAACACAGTCCTCCAGAAATAAATTATAGCTACTAGAACACGCCTCTCACTATACTGGGACAGATATAATCCTTATTTATGACCAACTATTAATATTTATCACCTAACAAGCCGCGGAAAGCGGTCAAATATACAAAAGACAAAATTAATAAAAATCCGCCATTTTGAATACGGGAAATCAAAATGGCCGGCTCTCGGTCTTAGTTAAATGGCGCTGCCTCTTTCATGTTTTTATGATAAAGTGATGTAGTTTTTTTGAGGCCGATGAAAAGGGATCAAAGGTAAATGTAACGTCAGTATATCAATCAACGTGAGATGTGGCTTGGGGTATCACGTCGCACATTCAGTGCTTAAATATAGATAGGAAACAGTTCATAATAAGTTCGGTTGATTTGTGTGTCCTCGTCGATGTTATCATGTTGGTATCTAATTTCACAGACATTTGTACAGACATTATAGGAATGGTAAGGCAGTGAAGTGATATCACGTTCTATGCGAAGTTCGTTCGTTCGTTTCACGGTAGGCCCTCAGAAATTGAGCATTGATAATATTCTATTGGTGTGGTGAATGGCTGTTGTGACGAATTAGGAATAGGATAAAACGTTTTAGTGTAATAGCTAGCCTGATTGAACATTATCGATATGAGATACGAGAGACAATCTTAATGCATCTGGTTACACGAAATTGATGAACATGTTTAAATTCAATTCAATTTTAATGCGTGAACAAAGTGAGATTATATTGTCTTAACTAGACCGACTTCGGCCGAGAGAAGGTATCGCCGGCAACTTTCAAGAGTTCTGAGTAAAATATACCGAACACGGTAGGCGCCTAATCACAAGCCTGCCAGGAATAACCCTCTGTGCATTTTGCATTTATGTACTACGTTCACACGTATGCCCTCACATCTATCGCACTGCTAAACCTCAAAAACGCCATACACAAAATAATTTAGCATCAACTTCAAAACCGGCCTTGAAACAAACTATTTTTTCACGCCCATGACATTTTTATGTCTTCAATTACGGCCAAAGATAAACTAAAAAGCGTTGTGACATATTTATTGGACACATCTTTGTCTAACGACCGCTTGTTTCCGGCGCCGTTCGTCTGTCAACGTTTTATAATTATTTACAACATATTCATATGGATTGTCGGATACGGTGTATAAAGTTGTTTCGGTAAGGTGTCGATATAAAGCTGTTTGGTTTTGTTGGCCTAAATATTTATAGTATTGGATAGATGTTTGAAATGACATCGCCTATAGTGGATGTGTCGTTTTGGACGTGCCGTTTTGAGACAAGATTACTGGTGACTGTTTTTTTCTTTTTTAACGATCAGGTGATTTTCGATCGTTTACCATCAGGTGATTCGACTGCTCGTTTGCCTCCTATATCATTAAAAAAAAAAAAAAAAAAAAGACTATTTAAGAATGGATTCATTTCAGAGTTCCTATGACTATCTTCCAGCTATCGTTAGACCATCTGCATCTCTATAGGTAGGTTGAACCAAATCTCCTGCAATCGTAAGCGGTGTTCGTTAAAATCTGGATATATGGAAAGTTTGGCAAGTTTATATGGAATGACAGCTGCCGGAGCCATATTTAACGTCGATCGGTCTGTGATCGTAAGTTGGTGAAATCCACCCTATAACTCCATAGTATGTATTGTATCGTTTGTAACTTTACTTAAAATGTGAGATCTCAATCCAAGATTTGCTCGAATATCTGAGAATTGTCTAAATTTTACCGTTCAGAAAACTATAGTAATGACTAAGATATCAATCATACTTAGTCTAAATACCTAATACTCCACATTATATCGTCCCAAGCCAATTTTCTCCTAAAGCATCCTCTCATTACCAATCTGACCCGCGCACGCCTAATGAATCAGCGATTGCGGCGCGCGCGCACACAATATTTAAATCAGGCTACATGCCCGCTGATTATGGCTGACCTGACTGCCCTTGTGGGAATGAATGCTCGATACCTTTGCTATAAGTATAAGAAGGATATAAAGATATAAGACTTGATCTATAGGTACTGATTAGAAGGAGGAAAAGTCTGTGACTCGCTAAAAAGGTGAATCTCTGGAGTTTCCTAACCGAGGCTGCATAGCCGGTCGATTGTGGCCAACTGGTTGCGGCTGGTCGGTCTTCCCTTCTCATCCCAGAGCATGTTACTCCCTACGAAATTGCGCTCCCTGGTATATCCGGCTCGTCTGGGTCAGACCGGCTCGTCCAGGTCAGGCCGGCTCGTCCGGGTCAGGCCGGCTCGTCCGGGTCAGGCTTGCTTCCTGGCTGGGTGTGGTGCCTATGTTCATCTCCGGAACTTCCTAACCGCTCTAATTTTTTTCACCATAGTATAGAGTGGACTTTCAAGATGGAAAAAGGCTAGTTCATCGCGCCGCTTCACCTGGGTTCCCTGTAATATGCGGACGGAGCCGCGCTGGCAACTAGCCAATTATTGAAAGAGCGAGCGGAGCGAACGAATATCTAGGACTAAAATTCTTTCGTACGGCCGTTTATCCGGATCGCATTTCACAACCGATTCTTGGGAAATTGTGTGAGCAGGTTCGATAATTAAATAGGTTTTTGTTTTGTCAATTCAGTTTATGGAAGTAAGAAAAATAATTTTTATGTCTAATAGACAGACTCGAGTTCTCACATAGCCACTAAGTAAATAGGTTTTTAACCGACTTCGAAAAGTTTTTGTCCACTACAGTTCGGTAAACCAGCATGCGACCTGCTTGACGGAACCAGACATCGATTTTAAACGTCGTTCAATGACCGTTGACGCAGAAGTCTACTTCAAAAGTTTCACCTTGTTGAACCCTTTCACAAATCCTTTTTTTATAAAGAGAGTCCTTAAGTCCCTAAGGTCAAGTCACAACCGTCCATAGGTCACCACCGTCCATAGGTCACCACCTTCGCAGTACCTACCTAAACCTAATGTCAAAGCTACTTTTCCTGTCACATGAATGGTTAGACTATTCACTATAGTAATTCGATTAGACGATCTAGTCTTTGCAAACAAAGCATTTCCACAGTAGCCAGCAGATAATAAAATTTAAATGGAAGACTCAAACAATTGATATCGCCTCTAAATAAGGGGCTCACGACTAAATATTCAGCCCGATGCATGAGCGAGATAGCCAATTTGTTATTCGCTGATGCGCGATAAGGAGGTTAAACAGATTGAGGTAGGTCAGGTTTTTTATTCAGCAGCTTCTTGACTTCTTTTCTCAAGGTATGTATTATGCAATATGATTGTTACGTATGTACCTCGTTTTTTTTACAATTGAATGTGTTTAAACAAGTGTAGGAGGTACAAGTATATTAAGTGTTCAAGTGGACGAAGTCGCGGGCAAAAGCAAGTTTCAAATAAAGACACCCGTAACGTAAAGGAGTGGGTATACCTAATTTTTTTAAGGGACGGCAATGTGGATGTAACTCCCTATACAAATACAAATACAAATATTTATTTGCCAGAATATGGTAACATAAGGTCTCAAAGCTAAGTAAGTTCGTACATATTCTACCTGCATGCAGATGTGCAAATATTTATTATTATTATTATCAATTACGATGTCAGTATTATATGATTAATTCCAATTACAGCAGTCAATTATTCAGATAAATTAAAAAAAAAAAGTAAAATATAATAACATTAGACACTAGTTTACATTATTCGTCATATATTCCTTAACACTATAAAAACATTTACATTGCAACCAGTCAGTTAATTTCCTCTTGAATATATTCCTATTTTCTAATTTAATGAGGTCAGGTAAATTGTTATATATAAGGATACACGTGTTATAGCAGTTTTTTTTGTACATGGCAGATTGGCATGGAAGCTGTAATAACAGATTTCTGTATTGAGCCCTAGTGTGTCTTACAGTGGAGTCAGTACGCATTAGGAAGTAGTCAGGGTTTTCCTTCACAAAAAGACATGCGTCTCTAATGTATAAACATGGCTGCGGTAGCAATATAAATTTCTGAAATAGAGGTTTACAACTTTCCAAAAACCATGCTTAATCTAATGCTCCGATACACCTTTTTTGAATTTTTAAAACCCTGTCAGATTCTACTGAGTTTCCCCACATTAAAAGCCCATAGCTTATAATTGAGGAGACATATCCGTGGTATGCCATAAGGGCTGCAGCTAACGATACAGTTTGTCTCAGTCTTTTTAGAGCAAAAACAAATCGTTCCAATTTTTTACACACATAATCAACATGACCTGTCCAATTAAGGTGTTTATCAAGATTAAAACCCAAGAAAGTTACTGTGTCCACTAGTTCGACATTTACATCATCATAACTGACTTTTGTCGGCAATGGATTTCCATTGTAGGGATAGAACTGCATGACCTTTGTTTTAGACATGTTAATGCTCAACTTATTAGTTTTTAGCCATGTAATTGCGTCAGCTAATGTATTGTTAACATTTAATTCAAATTGCGAGGGGTTATTCTTGTCACCTTTCACTATTAGTGTAGTTAAAGTTGCAAGCGTCCATATGCTACGATGTCCGTTGTATTAAACACAATTTACATGCGAAAGTATGTCTCTAGCATCGGATGCCAAACGGAGGAACCAATTTGAGTGAAATTTGTTAATCAAAAGTTTTGTCTCGGTTCTTAGTTATGTTTCCCATGTCAGGGGCGTTTTAATGTATGGAGTCATGTCTACTGCTACTATCAATACTGTGAACATGATGAAATAAAACCTAATACTTTCCGCTAACCGAAATCAATCTCAAGCCACGTCTCAAGTCCCCATTGTCAATAGCAGTCTCGGACTTGCAGTCCCCCCCCCCCCCCCTCTAGACCCTCGGGGGGGCCACGTAGGCCGGACAGGGCCAGTACAGAATACTAATTATCAATTACCGAAGCCGAGGGGTTTTTTAATGAATTGTATGTTCACGGGTAGTTAGGATGGTGCAGATGTTAACCCTATAGGCAGAGGTTTTAGTGAAGCTCATATATGCACTTCGATATGAAATAAGTTAAAATTAAGTATACTTTTGAGACTAACTGCCGTGCCGGCTCAAGTCAAGCGGCCTCGTGGGAAGTTGGTTTTGTCAAGCCGGTCTAGATTGAGTAATGATTGCAAGGAAAATACAACACAAGTCAAGAAGTTGGTATTTGCATTATGACAAATCTAACATATTTTTCCAATAGCCGTCGACGAAGCATTTTATCATTCATGATTCGCGAGTCTGCGATGCTTTGCCAGATTTAACAGTGTTAAATGTCATTTTTTTAACCGATGGCCGTCGGGGGCGGAAAGGTTCTGGAGTGGCGACCACGCACCGGCAGGCGCAGCGTGGGTAGGCCCCCCACAAGGTGGACTGATGACCTGGTAAAGGTCGCGGGAGTCCGCTGGATGCGGGTGGCGCAGGACCGGTCATTATGGCACTCTTTGGGAGAGGCCTATGTCCAGCAGTGGACGTCTTTCGGCTGATATGATGATGATGATGATGATGATGATGAGCATGGATATTTGTTCTGAGTCTTGGATCTTTCGATATATAGGTATTAAATATATCGTCGCATAGTACCCATATCTCAAGCATTATCGAGCTTACGATGGGCTTGTTCGATTTGTATAAGACAAATAGTTGTTATATATTATGTTTAAATAATATATAGTTATGTTTTATGAAATGTGAGATCAGAATTATGTCCCTTAATCCCCTAATCCACCATGTTAAACATTGTCACTTGACATTGATTTGCTATACATTTCTGGATCGGCAAGCGACTTGCAGCGATAGTTCCAAGCGATCAGATTTCCTTGTAATCCCATTATTGTATTGTATGGCGAATCGTCATTGTCAAGTAACAATTGTCAAGTTGGTGAAAAAAAGAGTGACCTAGTGACCATTACATCAACATATTTTAATGACTAGTTATTGTGACAGTTGACAAGGAAAATTCGCTGTAGTCTATGTTATAAATTGACAGTGACAAAACATTATGAAGCGTTCAAGCAAAGGAACTCGCGTTTTTTTTTTTTTTTCCAAAAAAAGGACTAATGATAACCCATAACTTAGCCAATTCAAAATTCGCCAACGAGTAAGTTCCCCTAATTTCGCCCGTGTACTAAGGTGAGGTAAATAAAATCTTTAGATCGCCCTTTTTGTTCTCATTACGCAGCTAGGGTGACAAAGCCTCACATGTCCCGGTTCCGATCAGATTGCTTCGCCATTAGCCGCCGGCTGCTTGCCTAATTATAGACTTTGATTGTCGATAAGTGTACACTAGATTATTGTATGGGCTTTGTCTTCTGGTGTTACCCCACGTTAGGATAAAGAACGGCGAATATTGTTACTGTAAAAAATGTGGTCCTACTGTTCGATTACGTAAAGCATTGTACGATTAGTTAGATCTAAATGTCAATTTTTATATGGAAAAATGACAGTTGGACTGTTCTCACGCGCGTTGGAAACGCTGCGTGATTATTACCCCTCTAGACACGTTAGTTTGTGTTTCAGTACTTGTGCCTACTAACTCAACATAACGTAGTAAGGTAAACGTCCAAATATTAGACATCTAAATGCCTAATAGTTGTCTCCTACTGTTCACCTCAAATAAAAAATAAGATAGAAAGTGTCAAGTACCGGGTCAGTGTCGAGCACTGGGAAGTTTATCTACATAGGGAAATACATACAATTCACGCCTTTATTCCCAAAAGGGGTAGGCAGAGCACATGAAACTTATGTTCCAGCGCCACTTTTAGCATAACTGTGGGTATAAAAGATCGAAAAAATGTGATAATGCTGTGATAGGTTGCTAGCCCTGCGTGGACTGACCTGGTAAGGTCGCGGGAGTCCGCTAGACGCGGGTGACGCGGGAACGGTCATTGGGGCGCTCTTTGGGGGAGGCGTACGTCCAACAGTACGTCTTTCGGCTGATATGATGATTACATTAACTGGTTAATTAACCAGCTGCCACGTGCCAGCCAAGTTTGTACGAGGTTATCGCTGTCAAATCTTCTAAAGTGTTCGGCACCCAAGGACCATCATCAACTGTGCCAGTTATACAACCACAACAACAAATCAGTACGGGCACAGTATAGGAACGTAGATAAACTTCGAACAAAGGTACATCGCACGGCTGCACACATGCGCGCGTGTTCGGTACGCACACACACATAGCCTTCGGGAATGATGGAGAATGCTTCAATCGGGGCCGCGTCGTTGCGGTGTTCGCTCGTTCTCACTCGCTACGTCAAAGGAAGCCGGCTCATAGGTATGAAGACAGCGAGCCGCCAGTGCCACGATATCAAAAGGAGCCGAATAGGCTTGTAACTAAGCACCTACCAACCTAGTGCAGTTTAGCAACTATTATACTTACTAGGAAATATTTTAGGCATAGTATAGTGGTATTAAAATATTCCATGAAGTGGGAAACTAAAAACACATACCCAACTATCTATAATATTATTACTTTGTGTATACAATATTGTCTATTAAACTGTAACAGAAATACTTTGCATACTTAAAAGCAAAATTAGTATTGTAGGTATGCCAAGCCACAAACTTGACACAGCCCTGCGCATCGAGCGAAAGTAGGTAACGAACGCTCCTAAACGGCCTCAGATTACCTACTGTATTATTCTTCTATACTGTGGTACGGGGCACACGTAAAAGGAGCTCTGGCGGCCATACATTCAATATGGCGTGCAGAGCTCTTTTTACGTGTGTCGACTTATACGTTCCACTGCTGAGCCAATGCTGGTTAGAGACTTCACATACCCCTTTGAACTTCTTCGCAGATGTATGCAGGTTTCCTCACGTTTTTTTAAACATCAAATGATAGATAGATCACGATAGGTCGATCACGTAACGCATTGTTAGTACGCTATGTTATTAGGTAGATAGATCTAGAGGTATTTGTCACATTTTGTATGGGAAGAAGTTGAGTTGTCCTAACGTGCGTTCGAAAATATACGTGATCACCCCTCTGAACTACTAGGCTGCAGGTTTACTGTGTAGTCTGAATACCTAATAAAATGAAACCTTACTGAATTGCGTAAATACGCTGTGGAAATAAACTGTAACTTCGCTAACAACCACCTCTCCCAGACTTCAGATGCACATACAGACAAAACTTAAAAAACGCCTTCATTTCCAGTCAGACTCAAGTCGAAATCAATTACGTGGAGGATTGTTTCGTTAAGCAGCCGTCCCTTTCCCTCGCAGAGGGGCGTGTATATGCGTCCCTGTCGCCCCCTCTTTGTATTCCTTGACAGTATTTCTGTTTGGATTTCTTTTGACGAACTTGATTTCGTCTTGTAGTGATTGCAGGGGGGTTTGGGGTGCATTGTTAGCGAAATGCGAGCAAAATTAACTGTACAAGCTAGTTTTGCAAAAGCGCAGCTTTAGGAAAACAGAGGAATTCAAAAGTATTATGTGAAGACACCAATTCGCACTAGGCCCGCGTGGAAACTATATCGAGGGCGGCGCGTTTAAACGTAATACATCGCATCGCGCAAATCGTTTTTTGAGCATTTTTTATCCAAATCGGTGAAACCGTTGAAGCGTGATTGAGTAACAAACATCTTATCATCCAAACTTTCGCATGTATAATATTATAGTAGGATGAAAATCTTCTCGACTTATCAGGTTCTACCACACAGCCATCGATATAGCCCAGTACTTCAATTTGATTAGGACACTAGCTTCCGCCCGCGACTTCGTCTGCGTGGACCCGGGATAAAAACTATCCTATATTTTAATCTAGGCTATAAACTATCTTCGTGCAAAATTTAATCCAAATTGGTTGAGCCGTTTAGGCGTGATTGAGTAACAAACATCCAAACTTTCACATTTATAATACTAGCCTCCGCCCGCGCCTTCGTCTGCGTGGACTCGGGATAAGAACTATATTTTAATCCAGACCGTAAACTATCTTCGTGGAAAATTTCATCCAAATCGGTGAATTCGTTTAAGCGTGATTGAGTAACAAACATCCAAGCATCTAAACATCCAAACATTCGCATTTATAATATTAGTAGGATAGTAGGATGAAAATCTTCTCGACTTATCAGGTCCTACCACACAGCCATCGATATAGCCCAGTACTTAAATTTTATTGGGACATACACGTAAACGTCCGAATTCTCGACGCTGCACTATTATATGCCATGGACATTCTATGTCAAAGTGACATGGCTTAAATTCGAATGAAGAAAAATCCTCTTAATCCGAATTTAACCCATATTGCTTTAACAAAAAGGCCATGCCATATCGGTACTAGTAAAGCATCGAGCACTCGGACGTTTACCTTACAGACTAATACAAGATTTAAATTAGATTTCAGTTATATATCTGAGACAATTTTTTTTGCGTAGAATGTACTTACGACTTCTTTAATCGTAGCATAACTTGTTCATATGTGCTTAAACTGTTAACTGTTATGTACAGGAAAGGTACCAATTTATTTTTATTTTATGGAATTCTAAGCATTTGTCCACTGGTTTTCCTGCAATCTTAAATAGAACACACTCCTTATTTTATATATTTCCAATGACAAATTAAGGTCAAACGTCAAAAGCTCAATATTAGTTCGAAGAAATGACGTTCGCGGCACATAATTATAAGCTATTTCGATTTACCAACCTCAGGTTTTTTTTCAAAATTTTCCTTAGTTGCAGATGAGAGACAGATAATATCTACACGGAGCTTAATATTAGAAATTATCTACTTACCTTAATTGCAATTCAATTTCAAATAAACAATAAAAAAACATAGGCAAATCAATAACATTCTTAATTTACGCTTTACAAACGTTCTAACTTCGCAGCATCCAATAACACGTACCCCCATGTCGCATTAAGAGGGGTCATGGAAAAAATCGCCATTTAAAACGGAGACGCTCGTTTGCATAATTAATGTAAAGCAATATCGGACAATACAGTGTGGAGCAAGCCTTATAAGAAGGAAACCAACTTCCCTATACCGCCGTTCACAGGGATTCTCAACCTTGTTACCAAATAATAAGGATTGGGTGAGTGAAAACGTGAAGTTGCCCTGCGACTCTTGATTCGTAATCGTGAAATAATTAAAGCTAATTGTTGTTCGTGTCTTTTCTTTTTTTAAGGGTGTAAATAAGGGCAATGGCGTTTTTTATGGTGTTTAAGGGTGGCGGTGGGTAGTTGCAAAAATGTTTGCGTTGTTAAGAAATACGACCCAAGACTCAAGCCGCGTCTAAGTTTTACCCGACTGTCCCAAAACGAGAGTTCACGTTTTTAAGTAAGTATATGTTTAATGGGCTTTTTCACTACAAGTTATTCAAAATATTAGTGAGAGACCCTTTTTTAAGGGACCTATTACAAGGCGAACAAGTTCGCGCGATTATCTATTAGGACACCTATTCGAGTCCAATTATGTTTGATCGCAAGTTCGCGCGAGTAAAATTCGCGCGAACTTGCGATAATCGCGTAGTCACGTTGTACGAGTATTAGGACGATCCCTAAATCTAGTCCAAAAAATTTGATAAGTATTACGAATATTAGTTGCAATTATTAAGTGTTCCAGTGTTGTAAAGGTGAGGTTTTAATTTAATTTAGTAAGTAACTAAGTAAGAGTAGACACTGCATAGGTATAACAACATTACTTATTGCCAATTTTGATACGTATAATTAACGCAAATGTTATTAATTTAAGTAAGTCCAGTTTATGGCACCACAAATATGATTAATACAAGATTAGGCAAGATTAATAATGGTAACAACAGGCGGTCTTATCGCTATAAAGCGATCTCTTCCAGACAACCTTTGGGTAGCAGGAATTAAGCTCATAGCCATAGTAAGCTCAATAAAGGCTTGTGTTATGGGTTCTGGTTACTAGACGACGATATATTTAATGAATATAGATACTTAACACATAGAAAAGTATCAGTAACAAATATTGATGTTCATCACACAAATATTTGCCCTTACTGGGGTTCGAACCCATGACCTTTAGATTCGTAGGCAGCGTCACTACCCACTATGCTAACCGGTCCTCATAAAATAGTTAAAAATAGTTTGTTAACTTTATGAAACGACCCTGATTGGCTGTCAGGTAATTAAATAAACAAAAAACACAAATACTTGCAGCACATACGCCACCCTACAGATTACACGCAGCGACAAAACATCAAAACTTTTCCTACCACTGCCTTAATGCAAAATGGTCGTCTTGAAACACGTGAACATCGCAAGCGTCATACAAACCCCCATCGTAGTCCAGAAGTCGCAAACCTTTCCCTTACCTGCAAACAAAAAGACACGTATCAGACCCAAGTAATTACGCCCGGAGATTTACAGTCAACCCAGCGTTTGGCAATTATGAATTCCTATAAACGACACACCAGGGTTGGGGATAAAGATTTAGTATTTGGGTTCGTTGCCCCTGCATTTTCTGTGGATCCTTTATCGTTGCATTAGACAGTGGCCCATCACAATTGACGGATTTAGTAAAAAATGTGAGGGAGAATCTTGCTTCGACTTCTGTATTTTTCTCTTTATATTTATTACTTTTAAATATGCGCCAAAATGACGCTTGTTTATAAAACCTTTAGATTTATCAGTAAAGTTTAAAATATAGCGCCTTTAAAAAAAGGATAAAGACATTAACAGACAAACATACTGTAGTTGGATGCGTGTACATTTATAGACTTAAGTGTAAAAGTTATTTTGGTACCCTATGGGCACAGAACCTGCCTTAAGACCCTATAGGGAAAGCTATCGAGCTAACACATTAACAACAAAAATAAAAACGATTTTTTCAAGCTCTGATGTATGTTAATACGATAATGTAATCACGCAAAGAGTGGACCAATTAAAATGTTGACGACCTCTGAAAATTCATATTATTACTAAAAACAATGTTCCCCAAAAGACAATAACACCTCGTTGGCAGCCCTGCATTAAAGGCACTTCCGTAGAAGCGCTCCGCAGGGACGCCCCTAATCCGTTTACGATATAAAGAGTTATAAATCAACATTAATATGAGTTACATGTGTTGATAATATTCACACACACACACAGACACACAGACGTACGTAGTTAGCAAAGATGGTGGACTTCGTAATGAGAAATTGGCCTTTGGATACAAAACATGGTTCGAGGTGTCTGTGATATACATGTGTATATAAATAATATGTATGTATGACCCACGTCAATCCCTTTTATTGATTTCTGAAACGTACAAAATATCAAGTTTTTTTTTTTTAATAAGAAAGTTTTGCATGAAAACAATGTCAGAGAAAAAATCTAAGTACATATTATTATTCAATATTATAAATCATTAGAACAGAAGCTATTGGTTGTGAGACATTCGTAGAAGTCACTATCAAAAAGCGTCTTAAAAATGCTGTAAATGGACTTTGAATCTTAATCGTACCAATAGGAACGACATTTTAGTATCAAACGTCTCTTAAACTGCCTGAAAATCTTGAGGGGCAAACCGTGATATTACAGCAGGAGAAAAAATGTGATGCCTACTGATTTATACTTATGTAACGCTACTAAGAAAAACCGCGATCCCTGCCCGACACAATCAGCTCCCCAACCAAGAAATCTTCACAACAAAACATTAACGCTAACGCAAATGTGTGCATGAAAATGGAATCAGGGGGGGGGGGGGGGGGGGGGGGGGAATGCAAAGGAATCGCCGGTAGGGCGAAGCGTCGACCGGACACTTTGAACGAATTATGACGGTCATTATTAGTACGTGGACAGAATTAAATTGCTTCCCCTCTCGCAGGGTGGCTGAGTGCCGTTACCTGAGCCGGCAAGGCTGTGTTGTGAAGTGATTTTGGATTTTCGTCTTTTGATGGGATCTTTGGTTTTTAATCCAATTTTAAAAGGTTGACGACGTCTGCCTAAAAACGAGAGAGCTTACACTTATGTAAACTCTCATTGCAACTTCCGACCAGAAAATAAGTTATTTATGGGTGAATCAAATTTTTCCGTCGCCAATTGCCATTCGTTACGTTTCCTAGGTCATCGCCCTAATGGCGTTTTACCCAGTTACATATGCTGCTATGCAGCAGCGTACTGCTGTTTAAAATGCGCTTTGGCACCAAGAGTTGGCGTACGCACTAGTTTTTACGAAAGCGACTGCCATCTCACTTTCCAACCCAGCGGAAAAACTATAGATACCTTGGTGGGATTATACCGGTTTCCTCACGATGTTTTCCTTTGATATTCATGAGTCTTTTTTTGTATGCTAGTTGACTTTTAAATCGTACATGCTAAAAGTCCATATTAATATTATAAATGCGAAAGTATCTATATCTGTCTGTATGTTACATCTTCACGCTTAAAACGCAAAACCGATTTGGATGAAATTTGGTATAGAGATAAATTGAGTCCCGGGGCCTTCCCTGTTACATAGGGTCGTATTTATCCCGGAAATCATCCCCTAAGGAGGTGAAATGGGGGTGAACGTTTGTAAGGAGCTACGATATAAACTAGTTCCACGCGGACGGAGTCGCGGGCAGAAGCTTGTTTATTATATATAATACTTATACAAAATTTGTACAACAGTAAAGTTCTTATCAGCTAAAAAGATATGAAACAAGATTGTATGAGGCTAGAATATAAGTTAGTTAAACAAGATTTCGAAATGACAGAAACATTACTTAATCCGCTAATTATCGTTGAAACAATATTAGGTTCATGTAACATTATTTATATTGTTGGTTTTTGCTGAGCGTAGGCTCTAGGGTAATTTTGTGCTAATTTATTAACTGCAGTTCATTTTCAGGCTCACCTACCATTTACTGTGGTTTGCTATTAGGACACATTTTATAGCAGCAAATGCGAAAGTTTAGATGGTTAGATGTTTGGATGTTTAGATGTTTGTTACTCAATCACGCTTAAACGGCGAATCTTCAAACATATCAAGGGTCGGCAACGCCCATCTTACTCCTTTGGAGTTGCACGCGTCTATAGGCTGCGGTGTCCGCTTACCATCGGGCCGTACGCTTGTTTGCCAACGTCGTTGTATTAAAAAAAAAGCCCCATCAATTTGGATGAAATTTAGCACGAAGATATTTAGCCTGGATTAAAATGTAGGGTAGTTTTGATCCCAGGCCCACGCAGACGAAGTCGCAGGCGGAAGCTAGTCATATAATTACATTCATATTACAAGCATAAAAAGTGAATCCGACTACGTAACTGAAAAAAAAAACGTATAAAAGGTACCTAACCTTATTTTTTTTTCATATAAAAGGTAACCTTATCATGCACTCAAGCAAGCGTGTCACCCCGAGCATAATTATGAATCGATCGATATCTCATTCATCAAAATCGGTTCAGTATCTTAAACGCTACTGTGGAACACGGGTGCGCGACGTTTCATATAATTTCACTTAAACTATTTTGGTTTGATACGAGTATACCATTGCTTATTATAATGTAACGGATGGTATAAAGTTTCAGATAATTTTTAAATGATCTAATGTAAAAAGTGATATAATGATTTAAGGTTAGAATGACAATTAGTATAAAAGATATTTACTATATTTATCACTTGGTATAAAAGGTGTTTATAATAATGACTTACTTGACTTAATTCATCAATGCTATATATTTAAGAAGATATGTTTTATTTTACAATAAATAACTTTAGATATAAAGAAATCGTTAAAAATAATTATATAATGAATAATAAAATAATAAATTGAATTATACTAAATAACTTTATGACAATTTAATGTATATCAAGTGTATGTTTTCTGACATTAAATGAAACATTACGCACCCGTGGAACACACGTACTCGTACCTAATTACAAACATACATCCCTTCCTCTCGGCGCTGCCGTAGTCGAGCAAATATAAAATGTTCAGAATTGTCATTGTTCAACACAATCTTATTTTCGCGTTTTATTTCGTGTACAGATAATTTTGAGTACCTATTTCGTCCCTATAAAGTTTTACTGCTGCCTGGACATTCTATCTGACATTGCGTGCTGTGTCCTAAAAATATAGCTTTTTGTATCTATTTATTACGCCATCTTCCGGGAGTTTCTACAGTTATGTATCTGTAGGTATACGTACCTACTTAAACCAAGTTGCGTTGCGTTAAAGTTTAAAAACAAAAGTTCATAACTGCTAATATTATAAATGCGAAAGTTTAGATGTTTGGATGTTTGTTACTCAATCACGCTTAAACGGCTGAACCGATTTGAATGAAATTTTTCACGAAGATAGTTTATAGCCTGGATTAAAATATAGGATAGTTTTTATCCCGGGTCCACGCGGTCGAAGTCGCGGGCGGAAGCTAGTATAATATATGTTAAAAGACTAATTTGGGTGTTGTTTTTTTCAAGAAAACTAAGAACCCAAGTTTACCTTTTACGCGATCAAAGCGAGCTAAAAACGAGAGTTACTACAAAATTACGCCTAAAACGTAGCATGATAATGCAAACATAGTTATGGTGATAATACAAGGGGCTAATAACGGCAACCCCACGTCTTATCTCCGTATTAAACCATAAAACATTATAATTTACAGCTATGACGCCAGGACACTTGCGGCGCTCAAACTTTGCTCAAAAACAGAATATTTAAGGGGGCTTTAGAACCGCTGGTGCAATGTATACGTACAGAAATTATAACGGGTAATTTTTGATGCAGTGTTGTATGTGTGTTTTTATTTGATCTGTTAAATATATTTTTATTTTTTGCAAACTCGTCTGGACAGTGAATAATAGTACACTACCTACTGCCGTCGAATCCGTCCGCGTGGAATTTGTATAAACTTCCATCCGCCATTTCACCCCCTTAGGGGATGATTTCTGGCAAAAGCTATCCTATGTCGCCGGATATCATACTATCTCTACAAAATTTCATCTAAATCGGTTAAGCGGTTTAAGCGTGAAGACGTAACAGACACACAGACCCACTTTCGCACTTATAATATTAGTATGGATTACTCACCTGGCGCGGTAAAACAAATAATATATCTGATCGCAGCTTGCAGGTATTTGACGCCCGCGCCGAAGACAAGGCTCGGGGTTTCTTCCTTAACGCCTGCGGTCAGTACGAAATTTTACGTCCTAGGCAGGAAAGGCCTCCACTCACCGAACGCGTATCGTGCGCGGCGCGTGTGCTGAGCGGGCCCGCGCAAGTTGTAAAGCATTGAAACTACACTTCAAACACACATCGAACGCGGTCCGAACGCGGGCCCGCGGCGCTAAAGTTACAAAACGGCAGCGCGGCAGCGTGTCGTGCGCGTCGCGTGTGAAGCGCGGGCCCACGCTGCTGAGTGTGATAGAGATACTGAGATACATATTATATGTGTTGGTAGTGAGAGAGATATGACGCGCGAGCCCGCGCTGCACACGCGTTGCTAACGCGTTGCGGACGCGGCGGGCCCGCGCGGGCCCGCGCTGCTGAGTGCGATAGAGATAGTGAGATACATATTAAATGTGTTGGTAGTGAGAGACGCATGACGCGCTGCACACGTGTTGCTAACGCGTCGCTGACGCGGCGGGGCCGCCGCGTACCCCCGCGTTGATACACGCCGCCCGCTTGCGGTGTGAATATACCGCTTCAACCGCGCCCGACACGCGCCGCGCACGACACGCGTTCGGTGGCTGGAGATGGGAGGTGGCTGGGATTTTTCAGCACGCGTAGCAGGCAGTAATTTCCAGTTTACCAGTGTTGCTCTAGTCCAAATATCCAGTCATTTATAAGTGCGCGCGCAGTAATGAACGAACGAAGTAGCGTACTAGATTGACTGACCGGTAAGATAGCTAACCTACTGGTACCGCACCGAACTCGTACAGACAAGGTACGCTACTTGCCTTAGCATAAAAAATACACTATAATTACACCAAAATTAGATTATTAATGTTTTGTCATAGGCATAGGACAGGTTACAATTCTCTATCTTTGTTATTAGCTGCACAGTTCAATTTTTTTTGTTGGCAGACAATTAATGTTAAAATATTCAATAAACATAAAATCATTACAGTCATATTCGCGGGCACCCCAAGTGCTTTTTACCCAAAATTCAGAATAGGGTTGTCCCGTTTCTCATGATTTATGTCATAAACTAAATCGTATGTTACAGAGTGTAACAAAGATAAACATACCCATCGAAATGACCACGAAACATTCGCTTACCATAATTACACGTCAACCCGAAAAATGCCTTTTCACGTACTTAAACTATAAAATTTAAAGCAACCTCCGTTTAGCATAACAAACTTTGGGCGCCTGAGTCAGGCACTTAAAAATAACGGCCAAGCCCTGCAAATATCCCTTCATTGTTTCAGTGCTGTATTTGAACAGTACCCTTCTTTTAGGAAGGGAGGGTAGGGTCTGTTTGTGTTGAGTTTAGTGGAGCGGTTAATTTTTGGTTTTAAGTGGAGATAATAAGAGGTATGGAAACAGGTAAAAATTGTAGTTACAGCGAATAAAAATATTTAATAAAAAAAAACTACGGTAGCTAGTCAAGCGGCGGTCGTGGGTTCGAATCCCGGCTCGTACCATATATCGTTGTATATAAAAAAAAAAATTACCGGGAATAAAATGATGATGGAAAAAGGACGTTATCTATACTAATAAAGAGGAAAAAACTGTGTAAAACGTAAGTTTGTATGTAAAGTGTAATCTCCGGAACAGCTTATCTGATTTAAAAAAATCTTGCACCTGCGAGTAGAATGAACTTTCTGTATGGTTATAGGCTATATTTCCCGGGGGTTTGCCTGCGTTCTTTGCAATTCGCGGGCGAAGCCAGGCAGCTAGTATTGTATAATTTTTTTTTTTCCATAAACCAACTAAACTTCAGCTCATTACACTCTCGCCGGCGAACAGGAGATTATGATTCCCAACGACCCCCCCAAGTATGTAATTGTATTTGAGACGTAATCATTATTTATAACCCGAAACGAGGGAGAGAGATTATTTTTTATTGTTTCCATCTCTGTTCGAGTTATCGCGAAGTTTCGAGAATGTTGGACGTTGAGACTTCATTGCTTCAAAGATAACATTTTGTGTCTAAGGGCTTTTTGTTTGATAAAAATGGCGGTGGCGTACCTACAGCCTTGGCCAAAAGTATGTATGTATGTACGAAAGCACTTTATTTAACACAATAACAGGTTAAATAATATACATGTCACACAATAGATCAAAGTACAAAGGCGAACTTATGCCTATAAGGGATCTCTTCCAGCAAACGTTTGAGCAAATAATTGGGCCCCACGCGTTTTTCATACAGAAGTCAAACTTTAAATGTGCATTTATATATTTTATTATATAAAAAATATACATTTTAATTGAGATTAGATGCATTCCGTTAAAAAAAACCAAATATTTTTTTATTGTAAAACTTTTATAGCTTCAATTTTCACACGCAAGCTATTTCAAAATGATATCTATACGTATTAATGATATGCACATGTTCAAACACTTATTATATATGACGTCTTCGAGTATTTTTGAAATTGAAAAATAATACTTTATTAGTTAAAATGGAAAAAGTGGGGTGCCCAATATGTTTGGCCAAGGCTTGTAATCTTTATAGACCGAAAAAATGTCGTACATTGTATCTAGGTAAATTTAAATTAAATTTTTAAAGGGCCTCAGTCGGCTGAAAATCATGTGAAGTTTTGCGTTTTTTCGCTAAAAGTGTCATTCGGCCTAATGAGTTTTGGTCTGAAACAGTAAACCTTTTATTTTTTATACCATCAGAGATCTCATTGCGTAAATTCAGGTTTGTAGAGTCGACTACAAACAGATGTATTCAGTTTTGCACCTTATTGCATTGTATTAAGTTCTAAAGGTGGGTACCTACATTTCTTTATTCAATCATTGTAATAGCCTCTGTCTTACTGTATAGAGCGCGAAAAATCGTTCCGCAAAAAATGCAAAAATGTGACTAAAAATGTGTGCATTTAAATATACACTGTCAAGTTTAGTGTGAAAAGTAGTAAGTTTTATTTTCATACTATAAACGCAACATTGTAAAATGCCATTATGACAAATCAATCAAAATCCCGATGTGACCAGGGGGCCCATTTTTCACTTTCGAGCGCTCGAAAATGAAATAAAAGTAAACGCTATTGTAGTGTCAAAATTACAGGCACTTAGTTTCTGCCGCTAGAATTGAAGACGAGTGGTCAATACCTCTTTTTAAAATTTTCTATCGTCATTTCAAAATAGCATTTCATAATTTTTGCCAGTTTTCGAGTGAAAGAGTCGAGCGCTCGAAAGTCAAAAATTCGTCCCCTGTGAGTAAATAAATAAATAAATAAACTATTGTTTTTAGCAAGTTAATTATCAGTCATTCCCCGTTCATCATTAATCTACATAGTCGCCGCAGCCCTAAGGTACATAATAATGCTGAACTGTTAAAGATGATTACTTTAAAAGAGAAATGAAACCTACGAACCATAAGCTTAATAATCGCGGGTTGAATCAATCCCATTTGTCAGACCAGTAAGGCCTCTCACAGACTGGAACGGCCTGGCCGCGGCGGTCAATAGTAAACTTGTCATTAACTGTCAAATTTACTATTGACCGCCACCGCAGGCCGTGCCAGTGTGATGAAGGCTTAATAATTAATAAATATGGCGCTGATGGCTGCCTTTTCATTGAGAACTGTCATTGAACTTACCTACCATCCAAACTCATTGTAAGCCCACATCACACTGACGCGGCCTGGCCGCGGCGGACCATAGTAAATTTGTCATTAGCTGTCAAATTTACTATTGACCGCCACCGCAGGCCGCTCCAGTCTATGAGAGGCCTTAAAGGACGTACGATTTCTGACAGTTAGGAACAACATGCCCTAATATCACATTCAAATTCATACCTATGAAAAAGAAAAAAAAATACGACTTAGGCCGTGTCACGATGATGCTGGCCTTCAGATGGGTGAATCAACTTTTTTCTTTCTGTAATTTTTTTGAGAAGTTACTATTATAATATTGTCTCATGGCTAACGGGACAAAATAACATCAAGAAAGAGTTGATCTAGATCATCATTATCATCATATCCCACCACCACCGGACCATGACCGGACTTGCCCCGCATCCAGTGGTCTCCGGCGACCTACCAGGACATTAGTCCACCTGGGCTGCGCCTTCCAGCACGTCTATCATGAGACGGCTAAGTGTTCTAAGAGAGAGAGAGACGCACAGTGCGAGAAAAATCGAGAGCTCGCGCGACGTCTCATGATAGCCGTGCAATACGCTCCAAATACAACAACCTAAAATCGTAGTTCACAATCACTACATAGTATTAAACAAAGTCGCTTCCCGCTGTCTGCCCCTACGTATGCTTAGATCTTTAAAACTACTCAACGGATTTTGATGCGGTTTTTTTAAACAGATACAGCGATTCAAGAGGAAGGGTTATATGTATAATATAGTAGCCGTGCGAAGCCGGGGCGGGTCGCTAGTTATCCATAATTAGAAAAAGTAGCCAACGCCACCTATCCAACGGGCACGCAACTGAAGACATAAAACGAGTGATTGAAGCACCCCGCAAAAATGCCGGCCAACAGTCGACGCCAAACCGCCGCCCGATTTATATTTCACTATAGCGTCCGATTTACGATTTCATTATGCAGCCCTGGCTGCGATGCTTGTAAATTTTTAAAAATGGAATTGTATTTTTTAGCGGAACGCAGCTATTTTTCGTTTTTTTTTTGTAACCTGCCAGTGTTTTTTGGTGGTTTATGGATGATTGAACAAGTGCTCATAATAATAGGTACTTTATTTAAATAATCTTTGTCTTAGTACCTTTTATTGTTCCTTCTCATCCATGTAAGGGGGTCTGTGCCTAACAGTGGGATTTAAGTATCTTTTTAACCCCCGACGCAAAGAGAGGGGTGTTATAAATTTCAAATCGGTCCATCCCCCGGATGGACCGATTTAAATGCGGTTTTTTTATTCGAAAGCTGATGTGATCCCAAATGTTCTTAGCTATTTTTCATGAAAAACTGTTTAGCCGTTTTTAAGATATTGGACTTTGAAATGAAAATGTTTTCAACTTTTCTAATATAACGATGCGGTACCTATTTAACTTATCCCGCGATTAGGTCCCCATCAAAATTCATAGTGATTATTTTTAATCCAATGGTTGACTGGTAGAATATAGGTACCCTAAAGCTTGAAGTCCGTCATTTGTGTTTTTAACCGTGCAATAAGCAAATTTAAAAGAATAGCTGTGCTTTAAAATAATACTGATATGCATCCCGATATATCGTTCAGTCCTTTTATTTCGCAAACCCGCAGGATAGATATGATATACACGTTACACGTATATAATAAAGTAGTCTGTCGGGCTGTCCGACCGCGTCAATCAACCGCAGAGCTTGTTTTCCCCGTTTTATGCTGCCGACTATACTCATGTTGCGAGTTGATAATAATGAATTTACGATTTCATTTTGTGTTGGAAGATTGGTTTGATAAACTGATAATGTTTTTGTGAGATGTGGAATAAACAGTGGATACACTTTTGTCTATCAGTGGTTGCCAAGGTTACACCTCGTGGGTGAGCCGATTTCCAAAAAGGAGGAGGTTCTCAATTAATCGGATTCTTTTATTTTTTCTGTGTGCTCCCCGATTTTCTTTTCCTATTTTGTTTCAAAGGGTAAATTTCCAGGTGGTCCTATGGCCATCAGGCCAGGATCTGATGATGATCCTGGCGAAATCGTGGGAACTCTTCAAATGAGGCGAATTAGAGATATGAAGTCGGTTAAAACTTTGTGTTCGAAGTAAATTATTAACAACTGCGATTGACCGATTTTTGGACCATTTTCGAAGCGTGTTAGATTCTAAGTAAGATTGACCCCGCCGAGCAATATCGCAAATTGTATTTTTCACCTCAGCAGCTCGAACAAGCATATTTTGCTGCGTGAAAACAGTGTGCAAAATGCGATTTTGCTCACTGCGTGAGACAAAGTAGCTTTTTAATTTTAATGCGGCACTGACAATTCGTCGTATGGGGTTTATTACAAGTTCAGAATATTTGAACTTCATTAGCGCTGCCCCTTTCATTCCATTACGAAAAAAGAAAATGACATACATGGTCGATCCATGGTTCGACCATCGAATTTCAAAGTAGACCCCCAAAAAAGCGCAAACCAGTAACACGTTCGAAAACTATCAAATTAACAAGTTTAAATTACCAAAATAATTATACAAAGGAATTTTAAATTGAAGAATATTTAAATAAAAGATCTCAGAATAAACTCCGTTTATCATAATACATAAGTAAACATGATTTTTTTACGCAAGCTAATTAATAATTCTTGTATAAACAATCTGATATTTTTTAACGTATACCACAGATGCAGTTTCCGAACGCAAGCGCGGCGCTCCGCTCCTTTTAAAAAATGCGCGCTGTTAATTTGTTTCAGATTATATTAGGTATATTATTCTTCATACTTGCGTTACTGATATTGGTTTTAAATATAAAAACGTCTTACTAGGATAATTCAATTCTCAATCTAACTAGGAAATATAGTGTAGTCAGTGACGTGACGAAGGCAGTATTTTAACAACTGTACGGCTAGTTTTTGGTGTGCATGCGAGATACACGTACCTACCTAATATGCTAATGTGTACCCTTGTGAAACTGATAAATATTTCTTAAATATCCCGAAGATATTAGTGAAATCGGTGAATTTTAACAATAATAAGGTTAGTTTTTAGTGATGTGATAAACTAGTGACACGCGACACTCTTATAGATATCCTTTGGTTTCTTGCGCCTTGTCTCGCCTTTCTATTATTGACTAACGGCGCGGCCGGCGCTGAGGAGTTAAAACAAGCAGTTACGAACGCCTAATTAAGTTTTCGTCCTGAATAATCTTGAGACGAATAGGTACGTGATACTATTATATATTTTTTAATGTGAATATGTTCTCACTGCTGAGGTGAAAAGTTGTATGTGTTACTCGAGAGCAAAGTATTTGCATCTCGTGCTTTTGAGTCCTTCGCTGCGCTTAAGATTCAATCTTAGAATCTAATTCAATTTTAGAATCTTTCGCTTCCTCAGGACTCAAAATCAGCACTCGCAGCAAAACAAACTTTGCTCTCTTGTTGCACAAATAACTATTAAAACGTTGTTTCATACACGTGCGGAAATGTCATTTTCACTCGTCCCGCGTCTTGACCTTGGGTCTTGTCATTGACATTCGGGACCCGTGCAAAGTGACTCTTACTGAAATATTATACGTTACCTAACTTTATATACACTACATAGATCCTACTAATATTATAAATGCGAAAGTTTAGATGTTTGGATGTTTGGATGTTTGGATGTTTGTTACTCAATCACGCTTGAACGGCTGAACCGATTTGAATGAAATTTTGCACGAAGATAGTTTATAGCCTGGATTAAAATATAGGATAGTTTGTATCCCGAGTCCACGCAGACGAAGTCGCGGGCGGAAGCTAGTGTATAATAGAATAAGGTTTCCGTTGGACCAATTTCGCTAGGGAACACTAAAATTATTAGGTGTATGTCTTCATTCGTTTATATTTTAATAACTTCTGTGATCTATGAATTATACCGTTTTAAACTGTGTAACTAACTCACGTTGGACAATCATCATCATCATAACCCGAAAGACGTCCACTGCTGGATATAGGCCTCCCCCAAAGAGTGACACAGTGACCGGTCCTGCGCCACCCGCATCCAGCGGACTCCCACTCCCAAGACCTTTACCAGGTTATCATTGCACCTTGTCGGGCGTACGAGAACGTTTCCGCCCCAACGGCCATCGGTTCTACGTGCAATGTGGCGCCAACAAGTCCAATGGTATCGATTAAATAATGGGAGAATTAAGTTTTCATGATTTTTTTACACTCCCCATTTGGCATACTATATCACTAGCACTATCACCAAAATATATTCACACTAATCCTTCACGAGACACTTTTATCGCCCCAATAAAAACCCCCAATTAAAACAAAACAAAAACTATCATCTAACCAAAAAACGCGTAAATCGAAATTACAAAACACCGCTAAAACGACCAAAAACCGAGTGGATCCACAAACTGCAGCCGCCAACACACTTTCACGTGTCAATGGTACGTAAAAGCCCAAAAAACGTAAAAAACCGTTGAAAAAACGCCCCCAAAACACGGTACATGCATCTTTTTCGCGACTGACAAATGGGTATAAAGCGTGGGACGAAAAATCATTCACAAATTCTGATGCCACTCCGCTTAGCACTGGCCACTTTTATCCGGCGGCCATCAATAAAAAAGGCAAAAAGTCAAAAAACGTGACGTCACTAGGTTCGTGCGGAGTATGGGAATAAATCAAGGGTGCGGCTAGCGTGGAGTAGGCTTCGGTTTATGGCTTTTTGATTTACATGCCGGTGTTTAATGCTGATGCCGTCAGGCACTGGCTGAATGGTACCCAATATGTGACGTCATTCTAATGTATTACTTGTAGCTGTTTATATTTCTTTTTTTATATTTAAATGCAAGGTGATTTAAAGCTTTAAGGGCTATATAAGCGCTAATGACAGGTAGGTGCTTGTCTTTTTTGATTCGACGAAATACAACCGGCTGCGACTTTGCTTGGTAGAAACATAAAATATGTTTCTGCTAACTTGAAACATGGTCTAAGTAATTAAGAACCTACTATTATACCTACTAGATATGGAATAAATAATTAACGCGTGTCTTATTAAGACTTTGACATTTGCGTTATGCCTTTAATTACAAAATGTTAATCCATATTTACTACGACACATGTCTGTAGCTCATTCCCTGGGCTGACATTTTAAGCTATAAATTATAGTAATATGGGTCCGAACATAAATAGAAAGAAAGAAAGAAAGAAAGATACATTTATTCACAAACACACAGGACACACGTGTAAAACAAAAAAAAAAACGTGTTAAATTTCATCATGGCTCCTGTAATATGATGGCGTTTCGGTAATTGTTGACGTAAATATTACAAATGGGTCTGTTTCTGTAGTTATTACAGTTAAATTTTCGGTATAATAAATTATGTGTTCGAAATTGAGTTCAAAATAATAAAAGTAATCATAACAGTTTAATTTTAAATTAGTCACAAAGCTGCAAAAAGAATCTTGAAATGACGATTGAGTAAACGTTTTTAAATTAAGAAGAAACCCCCTCCACTTCAGCGATTCAATTTTCGAATTTAAAAACTAAAACCTTCCAAGTAATTAATTCACTGCCCAAAAACCACAGATAAGATAAACCTACTCCCCTCTTATCTGACCGAATGACTTTGACGGACACGGCGCATCACTGATCAACTGGTGTCCCGCGACCGCCCGGCCGCTCCGCTCACTCACTCACTCACTCATTCATCCATTCAGCGTCGGGTTTCGAGTGATCTGATCACCTTTCGCCGGCGGATTTTCTTTTTTGAACGCGATATTCGACAAAGGAACAGATTAATTTTGAATCGTTGTTTTTTAATTGAAAGTTGGTTGGTTTTTGTTTTTTTAATTGAATTTATATGGTCTGATGAAGTTTTAAATATGCCTGACTGGTGTTTGTTTCTTTTGATTATGGATATGCTACATGTAATAAAATACATGAAGTCCGTAAAATAAATGAACATAATGAATAAATGAACTAGTCCACCGTGTGGAGTAGCAAATACGAATACATTTAATCTAAAGTTCTCTAAAAAAAAACATGATGCCGCTGGTTCGACAAATATTGCTCTAAGAGCAAAGATTTACAAGGTATGCCTTTAAGAGTCCGCAGTAAGCTCGGCCGAATTTCACCTTCCCATACAAACGTAGTAACGCTCTCATTTTAAAACGACCTGTTGGATTGTGACCAAACTTTGCATATACAATGACATGAGGTATAATGGTTCCAGTTTATAAAACAAACGAAATACAGCAAAAACAAGTTTTGTATGAAAAACTTAAATTCGCTGTATTTTTTTACTATGATATCTGAAGCTATATAAACGAATTACAGACATACATATACCTCATGTCATTGCAAATGCAAAGTTTCGTTACAATCCAAAACGTAGTTTTAAAATGAGAGCGTAACTACGTTTGTATGGAGAATCGAGATTCACAAATTAAAGGGGAAAATATATATATATTGCTCCGGGCAGGATTCGAACCTGCGGCCAGTCGTTCTAAACCAACTGTTCGATAAGATTTTTGCCCTGCAAATAAATACAAATTGCAAACAATAATGTACAGAAAGGGAGTTTATTTCTGCCAACAAACTGCTCTACAGTTTGGCGATTTTTTTTGAAGTTGTGAATTTTTAAAAAAGTACTGTTTTTTTTCGTGAATAACTGCTTTTTTTTATACATCCCTTTAAGGCTACATTTGCAATTCTTCAATATCAAGAAGTTTCACCAAAACGCTTACAACCCGTATAATTTCAGGCACATTACCGACAAAAAAAAACATCATTAGCAGTTCGTCAGGTGCGCCCGTCATCGGGCCGGTGTCAGTCGCGTGTCAGCCTGCAGTTGACAGCTGTCAACATTACTTGCGCGCCCTATTTTTGTGCGCCAAAGAGTATGCACAACAGACTGGACACTCGAAATCGTAGTGTTTAAACCATCGTAGGGACACGGCAATGGGAAAACTAGCGTACGGGGTACTGATGGTAAGCATTCGCCATAGTTTATGGAGTTGCGGACGCTTTGTCGATCTGAGGATTCTTTGTGTCGATAGCTTGAGTCTAATCTAGGTAGCTTCACTTTCAATGTCAATGAATAAATGTGGCATTATTCGTAAGTCCGCTTTTTATACGATACGTTTTTATTTTGCGTAATAAAGTTTAATTTAATTAAATAGATAAAAGATAAGATTAAACTCTAGCAACCTTCATCTTAAAATGTAACAATCCTCTGTCAACTAAAAAGTGTTTTTTTTACAGCATAGACGTCAAAGTGACACACATTGAACGGCATTTTAACTTTGATAAACGGACGTTTATGAATATAAGCATATATCTACATATTTGCATTTCTCCATTCGTTAAGTAAATAATATTCTTAATTAAGTAAGTAAAAAGCGCCGAAATGCAAAAAGTAGACAGAATAAAATATATCACAAAAGAAAAGGAGACGAAAATCAAAACTGGCATAAAACACGAACCTCCACCATATTCAAACTTAGATTTAAAAAAAGGCATCCCAACAAGCCGGTTATCTATCGCGTTCCAAACTCAAACGGAATAAAACCAATCCAACAGATCGTAACACATAAAACAGCCAAGATTACGCGAAATAATCGCAAGCGACGATCATAAAAAACCCAACTTCAACTTTTCTGGAAGCCGGTCACGTCTACCCGAACTGATTGACGCGAGACGTCCGCGCCTTACCGGCCCCCTGCCCGACCCCACCCCCCCCCCCAGACACCCCCTTGTGGGGTTGACCTGTGATCTCAGTAAGAAACATGTGAAAAATGTCATTAATGCACTCCTGGGGTGAATCGACGGGTATATTGAAGAGGTCAGTAGACTCGAGTTGTTTTGACGCGTCTTTTGTTCGCTTTGTATTGGCGATCGGAATTAAACAAGCGAAGCATTTTGATTGTTGTAATTTTAAAGTCAATAGATCAGCACAGCTCATTGTGGCTATATTGGACTTCGTTCCAGTACTAATAGTGATTCTGATTACTTATAGACTCATAAAGCTCGCTTCTGCACTTGTGGTAATCTCTTTAGTTTCTTTTTTACCTGTGTTCGGCGTACAATAAAGCACATACATGTACAAAAGTACTATAACCGTATTCGTCTCAAGAATGCAAATTGACTTACTCATAACTTAAACTACAAAGAAACAGATTACAGAATTAAGAGTAACGAACCAAATAAAAGTGTAACTACGTACGGCAAGTTTGTTAATTTGGACGTGGCCGGCCCAGCATGGACAAGTTGGAATTGCATGCAGTTAAGAATAAATAGCGGCAGTCGACTTTTTCGAATGGATTTCGTTCACTCAATTTTTGAATTAAGAACGTTACTTAGTTCGACGACGTACAATTTACGTGATTCATGTAAATTCTAAATTGTAGTTTCTCTTTTGTTTCATTCAAAATTCGAACGCTCAAATTTGATTCATTAAAACTAAACGCTTGGTATTGTTTATTCATTTTCAAATTAAGAATGTTTTAGTGATGTGCCTCATACACTTTTCGATTTTATTACCGATTCGAATCGTTATTTTTATGCTTATTTGAAATGTAATTATTTCGCTGCCATATTGCTATGTGTGCTGAGCTAGGCCATAAACTTTGATCGTCTATTAGTCGATCGTAAAATCGCTCGTAAAACATGTTTATAATAAATAAAGAGCTTGTCATTATAAAGCTATATACGTCGACGCGTGCTCTTTAAAAGACCGGTGGGATTGTTGGGATGAAAGACACATAAAACATAATGTACTTGGTTGGAACTTAAGTTCCTCAGAGCTACCTATGATAAGTACCTATCATAAGACTGGCTTCGTAATCGTCGTATTATTATGAATGCAATTTATCTTTTCGTGTATTTTAGTAGTCTTACGCGAACGTCATTCTTCGAGGTTTTTAAAGTTTAGACTTAACACTAAAGTATCTAAAGCAACATTACAATGATGTTCTATGCATGCAATTTAACAATATAAGCACTTAAAGAAATGATAATGCCGGCAAAAAGACTTCGATAAAAAAAGTTTTGTTATAGCCAACAGAAGTTAGGAAGTTGCTTGCTTATCGTCTGGTGTAAATCAATCAGGGTGACGCCAGAGTTACCGTCTGACGTCCACTTTGAAGTTCGCCTTTACCGTGAACGCAGGACACGCGTAGCCAGCCGAAATAATAACACAGTATTCCTCCAAACGGTCTGACGGAATACTAAACTCAAACAGATGACCGCCCAATTATGAGGGCCATCAGACTTCGAGCAACTTGCCAGTTGATTCCGTCAAACAACTCGGGAACAATAGACATTAATAAGAAGCGAAAATGGCCGAGCGTCCAGGGATGCGCTTATTAAAACATTTCGAGCAATATCCAACGATGGCCGGCGACGTGCGCAATATGTGGCGCAAACTCCGTCCGCATGTGCCGACCTGCGGGAATCGCACGAGAAAACTTCATTAACTCCAACGACGCCCCCCTCCCCCAACACCCCTTCGGTGACGGACGCGACGGACGTCCTCCGTCCGTCGGACGCTTATTACGTCTTGGACGTGCCACGGAATCGAAGAAATGTGACGTAAATACGTGAAACGCTTGGAAAGAATCGTTCCACTGATTGCCTCGGCTTTGTGTTCGTTTGACCGTTAATTTGATCTGTATCTAGCTCATTGTTCGGCTTATTATCGAAGCGTCTTTTATTAGATGATGTCGGATTTGGCGCGATAGAGGTTTTTTGTGGCGGTCCACTTTAACTCTAATTGTGGGTGGGTAATCTATGATCGCGAGGTTTTTGGAGAAATTTTCTGTTGACCCGATAACCAATTTTCAACGGTATCACAGATTCTTTAAACAAGTTAACGGAACCATCTCTATATCCTTATCATTTCAACCATTCAGCAAAGACTTTAAAATACAGTCCTCCCATTCACTACTAATTAAACAACAGACTACAATAATAATATTGTAGGTATAACCGTAACAAAAACACAATCAATATTCGTCAAATCACTATTTAAATTCAAATAACGAACATCATTTCGTTCTATTTTCAAAAATATCTCGATTCGATTGTCATACGTCCATACCATCCCTTGGTATTAACCGACGCTCTTCGGGTCACATTTTTTGCGTATAAAACCACATGTAGCCCTAGTGAGATTAATGTCTTATTTTCTGGACTTGTTGCGTCATTTTGCGAATATTTTTAGACAAAACGTAAGCTGTTTAGTGAGTGGTTATAATCTTGACATCATCATACAGAGATAATTGGAATAAAATAGTCAATCATAATGGCATTTTTGTCAATCAATGTAGTTATAGACTGTAAATCAACTGTTTCTATTTAAAGCGTTCTCCTTCCGCTTATTTGAACAGTTATCCTAGCGTTTTACCTGTTTGTATACTAATGGAGCCCAGGGTTTGGCGTACGCACTAGTTTTACGAAAAAAATACCTTCAAACCTTCCAACCCAGAGGGAAAACTAGACCTTGATGTGATTAATCTGGTGATGTTCATGTTGCTTTCCCTCGCCAAAAAGCTATTGTTAAACATAAAATGATAATTAGAACAAAAATATATGCGTTATTTTCATTGCTAAATGTTAACACATTCACTGCCCAGAAATTCGTACCGCTACGCTGGTAGTGAAGGGTATGTGGCGGCAAGCGCCTACGGGCCGAGCGCCCATAGCGGGTTGGCACTCAAGGTGTTAATGAATCAAAGTACCCCTAAAACGGTAATCCATAGACAATCATACTCTCTAAAACTTACCACCTCTTCACGCAAGCCGACTCACCTGAAAACAAAAAAGAACCGTTACAAAACTGCGAAACGTCCGAAATTAAATTTTCACCCGCACAGCGCACTCAACGCTGAGTGACCGTTGAGCCGGCTGTGTTGAGTGCCGCGTTGAGCGACGCTCTCGGGTGGTCCGCAACAATGTAAACAGATACGTTAATCTCCGTCGTGACGTCATGAGTGACGTACGATTGTCATTTGGTTGGATTGGTCTAGGTTAAGTTGTCGCGGGGCCTTGTCTACGAAGTTGACAGCCCTGGGAGGGCAAATATTTGTATGACGAACATGAATGTTTGTATGTGAGACAAGCAATACGATACTATACATACAATACAATACCAAATAAACTCCTTTTTTGCACGTCTTACGAAAACCAAGTTATAAAGAGAACAGAGCAATAATATGTGCATGTAGGAAAGCCAGAAAACACGCGGACTTATAATAGACAGCATGTTGATATGATGTTTTCTACGTAACTAATATAGAAATATGGATGTAATTACCTCGAGGGCCACAGAAGGAGGGTTACGTTTTTCGAGCGTATGTGACAAGAAAAATCTATTTCACACGTTACATTCTAAACAGCTTGATGGATTTTGACATATGAGGGGTAGTTGGATTCCTGATAATCGTTGGAGTGATATAGGTACAATTTATTTAAAAAAAAGCGTTTTTAAAAAAATATTTTGATTTCACTTGTTACATCTAAGCTCAGAAGCCTCCAATTTACTTTAAAAAAAAACAATCATCTACTACTTATTATTGAACGAGCGAGCGAAGTGAACGAAGTTCGTTGTTTCAGTTTGGGATGCCCGTGTTTTGTGAGCAGGCTCGATAAATATTATAGAGCTTTTTAGTCGATTCAATTTATGGTATATTTTCGAAAATATTTGTTTATAGGCAGACTCGTGGTTCTACAGCTCACAGATCCAAAGTAGCAGAAGCTATAAACAAAACGAACTAAACTATGAAGTCCATATTTTTTACCCGTTTAATCTGAAGGGACAAGTCTAATCGCGCCCTTAGCTCGTCCACGTCACTGCTTATACAATTCACAACTACTAACCAACAGTCCAATATAAATTGACCCTTCTATCCCTAACAATAGGGTAGTTTCTTCATGTTAAAATTGATAACGTGCTAAATGTATAGCAAACCATTAAAAATATAATTAAAATCATAAAAAGATATGGACCATGAAAGTTTAGAAAGAATATCATTTTTTATCGTCCAATAGTAAATTTAAATCTACCAATAGAATCCTTAAGCTTTTACAGAAATAAATTGTATCACAACTACCGACCGAAAAGCAGTATTTAGCAGCAATTTACTTGATTTTACTACGATTAGTACAAATAATCATAATCATAATCATATTTTTATTCATAATATTTCAGTATTACATGTCAAAATTGTTAATAATTATAATTAGTCCATATCATATTAAAATAAAATAAAATAATTAAAAACTGTCACGTCATACTTCTGTGTCAAGTCAATTTAATCAGTGTAAATCGTTTGAAAAAAAAGAACATGTTTATAAAAAAAATACGATCTTTGTCATGTCATTTGGATACATCTATGTTTATATATGTCTCAAAATGAGCATTAGAACACCCCTGCTCCCTATAAGACAGGTTTACCTAGTTGAGGGCGCAGGACACCGTTCCTATAGTTTCCACAAAACCAAGTGGCGAGTCAGGCAATAAAAGTCAGTATTATTGTTGCACGGCCCGCTCCATAAGGCAGTGCAGGTGCGAGAGAGATGCATGATCCAATGATTTATGACCTGACTCGCCACTTGGTTTTGCGGATACCATAGGCTTATCTAAAACTAAGTGCACTCTGTATGTACCATATGATTAAGTAAGCTGATGTACTGATACAATAAATATGTATTCATTTTCATTTCAGCTGCCGCTAGCGAAGGTAGTTTTTGAGTATTTATGTTCTTTTCTCAAACATGCAATGAAATATTGACGTTGTGTTCTTCATAATGGGCTTCGAAGTGTCACGTTTCGGTTGCAGCGCGACGAGAGACCCGTAATGGCATTTCATACAAAATTGGAGGCCTAGGCCTGCAAGATGGTCTTTTTTAATTTCCATTCCTCAATTCGTGGCACAGCATCACGGCGTTCAGCCATGAAAATTAAAGTTTGATTTCTTGGAGTTTTTATTTATTTATTTCATTGCAAGTTTGAGAAAAGCACTATACATACCTCGGCGTCAAAAGGGGTTGCCAGCCTCATAACTATCCAACCTCGCTACGCTCTGTACTATTAATTGCAGTTGCTCCCGTATAGACATTTGCTCCTCTCCAAAAACTGGCTCGAATGGCATCGTAATAAAATGTTACGACACAAGCCTATTACTTATAAGCCTGGGTCCAACTTATACTGGTTCTTAGGTGACTGGTCGCTGTTGAGAATACAGGGTTGTCAGTCAAAACTGACGGACTTAATCTTTACTGACGGTTCATTTAGCGATCCGTAAAGGACTGATGTGAATTCTAATGGAAAATATTTATATTTTTTGCTGAGTTCCTAAACAGCGTAACTTTTCGAGTGTGTCATTTATTTATTAATTGAATCTTTATTGCACAGTAACAAGTTACAAATACAAAAGGAGAACTTAATGCGATAAGGCATTCTCTACCAATCAACCTTTAGGTCCCTTAGCTCCATAATATTAGCATCTTAAAAAAATATATTTAACTGTTTATTTCAGTAATTTAATTGGAACATTTTTTTTCTACTAATTAATTACTTAGCACAATCTCAACTTTTTAAGATTATTTGCTAAGCTCAGCTAATCTAGGTTTAATCTAGATGAATGTGAACTTGATGAACTGCATTATTTTATTCCTCTAAACATATTGGAAAGGCTCTATTAATCCCGCGGAAAACAAGCGGACAGACTTTTTAGCCTTTGTGCTTGTTCGCCTTCTCTATATACTTTTCGGCTCTATACCTCAATGTCGTCAAATACTCTTTCAAACTTTTTGTCGTGCAGATTTTTTTCTTATTACGATAACACAAATTGCGTAATGGGTACCGAATTTCGACTACACAATGTGACATCTAGTAGAACCGATGGCCGTTGGAGCGGAAAGGTTCTCGAGTGGCGACCACGTACCGGAAGGTAGGCCCCCCACAAGGTGGACTGATGACCTGGTAAAGGTTGCGGGAGTCCACTGAATACGGGTGGCGCAGGACCGGTCACTTTGGCACTCGTATGTCCAGCAGTGGACGTCTTTCGGCTGATATGATGATGATGAATGTGACATAGATCATCATCTTACTAAACCTATTCCCGGTTGTGCCCTAAAGGAGCCCGGGGTTCGCTTTGACACCTAATCCCAAGATATGGCACAGACACTAGTTTTACGAAAGCGACTGCCATCTGACCTTCCAACCCAAAGGGAAAACTAGACCTTGCGCCCGGTTTCCTCACGATGTTTTCGTTTACCGAAACACATTGGTACGAACCGGGATTCGAACCCACGACCGCCGCTTGACAGCCACACCCCTGACCACTAGGCTACCGTAGCTTAACACGTTCACGGACAGTACGTCGAGAGACGTAAACTAAAACCCTCGTTATATGGCATTACGTCTGTAGACGGGAATTTAATTTTCATTAAAAGTGGCGCTCCGTCCACAGCCGAATATTTGTCATAGTATTTATAGGGAGTTTATGACTCTGTGCCGTTTTTGGCTGTAACACAAACCCGCCAGTGCCACAGCAAACACTCATACTGGTGCACACAAGTTACCTCCATCACGCACACATTGACAGACCGCGTGTTGCGGCACTACGTCTGTAGCCGGACGATTCGCATACAAATATTCTGTTCGTTTCGCCTGTGGCCGTTAGTGCCGTAACACAGGTCTTAGTAACCGACGTATTCGCTTGACATGAATACCCGTATACAGGCGGTTACGTCTCTGGCCGTTACTGCCGCAACACAAACATTCAAAACCGAGCAATACGACAATCCGTCCCCAGATGTAATGCCATTTTGTATGGGGAATTTCTGTGTCGTATCGCAAAAAAATCGAGATGGTCCTGTGTCCGTGAACGTGTTAAGCATAATGTGAGACACAGGTAATATATAACACCGTGACGTTTACATGAAATGTGACATGTCTTTATAAAGCTGAGATCGCACTGGTAAATTCTCATTTTATAACATTGCCAATGTAGTCATAATTCGTATTGATGACCGCCTTGGTTCTGTTTGTGTTAGTTTCCATCAGAGCTCAGTCACGTAATGTTTATCCAATTTTTTACGGACCCCCAGAGTCGAGGACAAACACCTGACCAGTTTTGTAGCTAGAGCGGCGTAGGCAAACAGACAAACAGTCCAGTTTCGACGGATCATTGTCAGAGTATTGGTTGACGTTAGGTTACTGTGGATCCGATTATCAATATTGAGATGAAAAAACTTACCATATCCTACCAATAGCACCAAAGCACCGCTAAAAGTGTCAAAATGTATGTACCTATGTAACTGTCTAATTCTGTATTTGTGAAATATACTTATTTCGCAAATATAGAATATCACGTGGCCAAAGGCGATCCATTCACATATACCTATAATATAGGTATATTTAAACTATAGAAGACTCACTGTGTTAAGAGATGTATGCAAGTTTTTCGCGGACAATCGGACCTCCATTGGTTAAAAAAAACGTTAAAAAAAGAGTCATCCACGTCTACTGCGCGTCGAAATCCAGAGGTTAAAATTAAAATCGGCATGTCTTTACCCTCCGGAATGAACCAGATGAACAGATTTGAATGCATTTTTTTAATCGAAAGGTTTGTCCTCTGAGATGTTTTTAAGCTTTCAAAAAATAAAAATTTAATTCTACACAAGGGCACTTTTACAAGTCAATATGGACCATTTGTTGAATCCAAATTATACATCATTCATAAGTAACGGAATAAACTACGTAATGTTATAGGTTCATGAAAAAATATATATAGAGAAATAAATTTTCGAAGGGTCGGCAACACGCATTTAACACCCCTGGAGTTGCAAGCGTCAATAGGCTATGATGATGATAGGCTACGGTAACCACTAACATCAGGTGGGCCGTAGGCTTGTTTGCCACCGACGTGGTATAAAAAAATAAATATTATATCGTAATTCTTAGAGATGTAAAACGTCTTTGTTTTTTGTGTCGGGGGTGATTACATTTTCTACCATTGTAATGGTTATAACCTTGATTATAATGCATATATTATGTCAACACGATACCAAATTGAATGACCACAACACTCAATATTTGTAATAACAAAAATAAATGAAATCCCACAGTTTAAACAGTGTCAATGTCCGTCCGCTGACAATCTGACAGTTCCATTGTCCATAAAGCGCCGCTATTCAATGTTTAGTCTACGTTTGGACAAGCAAAATGACAGCGATCTGTCAAATCATTGCCCAGTTTCTATCAAATAATATTAATCTAGAATTAATTAAATAAAGTGTCTATATATTTTAGCATAATTGAGACCAGAAGGTGAGTTTTGTTAAATTTTATTGGAATCTAATATACAAATATAGTTTCCATGCATATGTTTGGTACAAATTTTATGCTAAGACAAAATATAAACACCATAAATATTAAACTAATCAAAAAAAGAAAGCCCGTTAATCAGAAGAACCAGAAATCATTTATTGTCAAATTGTGCTAGTACAGAAGCTGTTACTAAAAAGTGTTGCGTGTGTCACAATTTACCGCTTGACGGTATACAATAATTTACAATTGCACTAAGAAATCAATAATAAAACACGTGAAGCACTAAAAGTACTTAAAGTATAAATCCACCAATTAAAATTAAAATACATTTGAAACATAAAATACCAATATTAAATTACGTCAATTCAAATTCCATTACTCTATCATTTATCATCATTAATTATTCTTATTTCTACTCAGTCTTTCAATCAATTTCATTTTATAGAAAAATTCATTCAGTGTGTAAAACATTCATTATTTATTAAAGTTCTAAGCTTAAATATAAATTTGTTCTTGGGGAGTTTAGTCAATGAAATAGGCAGCGATTTATAAACTTTAATAGCCATGTGATAACGGTTTTTTTTATTAATTTGTAATCGGCTTTTTGGCGCTACAAAAGCCTTATGCGTAACTGTACGTTTTCCATCATTATATTTACTTATATACGTACGTATTTAAATACGTAAATAAAAAAATGCATGTACGAGTAGAGCTGTAAAAATACTTTAATCAATGGAATTATAATGAATAAGTCCGTGAAAACTTCTGTATTTTTGCATAAAACCCAAGATCTATTAGACATATTTAAAAAAAAAAACAGTGCATATAACTACCTTAAAAAACGGTTTCATCTTCACAATCATCCCACGCATACAAGATTGCAGGCACAAACAAAAACATGACTATGACGCGTATAAAAAAGGGTATATCCCCAATCAGCCCCCTCGTCCAGTTTTTGTGAGTGATTGATGTTTGCGCAGCGTCTACCTGATAGTTATTGGGCCTTTATTGATATTAAGACGTGGCCGTAATTATAATATTATTCATCATCTTTGGACGCAGGTAATGGGGGACAGAGGTTGCATTTGAGTTGTGGCTAGGTAATAAACTGGTTAAATTGTTTTTAAGAAAACCGTATAGACTGCAGAGACCGAGATAGTAGGTATTGCCGGCCAAGTTGTTATAGACGATTGAACGTAGCGAGCGATTTCTAATTGTTTCATAAAAAAATGTGGTCTTTGGAATTTTAATGTGTTGTAAATTGGCGCCCAATTTTTATTTTTATTATTTTTATTTTCTTGCGTATTTATTTTATTCTTTAAAACTGGATAAAAGCCCAACCTGCCCGTTGTATAATGCTCGTAATTCTGTACAATATTTGAACTAAAATTTCCTAAATTTTTCACAATTGTATTTAATTTAGTGACAAAACGTGGGTCCCGACTTTCGTAACATATTTACCCGATTCCGACGAATAAAATAATTAAACTTCTAAATGAAGTATTACGGATGTAGACTCAATTATTACTTCAAAAGAAAGACGGCAAAAAGATATGCCTAATGACCAGTGCCCATTCAGATATTTCAAAGAATTACGACGCTACAACCTTTTTAATGTTGCTTGTCAGTAAATGACAATCGTTTCATAGAAAGGAATGAACGCGTTTTGCGGAAAAGGGACAGAATTTCCCCGCCCCCTTTTAAAACTTTGGACACTTATGACTTTGTGATTATTTAATCCCCTGATTTCCTTTTTTCCCCATTTGACAATATTTAATCCCTTTTCGGGAAAATTCAACATTATTGGTTATTTTATTTGTCTTCCCTATTGTGGAAGAATACTGTACCGTCAATATCTATCTGCGGCCGCTGTTATTAATTCCGACACAGCTCCTCAGTCAATCATTCTCGAGCCATTCTTGACGTGTCAGGAAATTTAAAGACGATTTTTCATTCGATTTATATTTTAATTCGGAGCTCCTTTTGAAAGTAGTTCATGTTTGTATTGGGATTTTGATAATTATTTTAAGTGACTGTTAAAGTTTGTTATTAAATTGCGATATGTGATGATAACGGTAAGATCATCATCCTGACGTTATTCCCGGTTGTGCCCTAACGGAGTCTGGGGTCCGCTTTAACACCTAATCCCAAGATTTGGCATAGGCACTAGTTTTAGGAAAGCGACTGCCATCTGACCTCGGAAGGTCCCCAGAGGGAAAACTAGACCTTATTAGGATTAAACCGTGACTTGGTCTGTCTGGTACCTTCTCACACCTAGACGACCAAACCAATTGTGATGAAATTTAGCATGTAGAAAGCTAAAGCCCTATTAATGGACAAACTACTTTACTTTTTTATCCATTCCCTCGCGGAGGGATGGGAATTAATGGGACGAGTAGCGCTACGAAATTGTTAACATATCATGTATTTGACCGAGCGAGCGAAGCGAACGAAGCTCTCCGTTTTAGCTTGGGCCAAAATTTATTCGTATATCCGGATGTCCAGATGCGCGGCTGCTCTCCTTTACAGGTCGCATTTATCAATCGTGATTTTTGTGAGCACGTTCAATAGTTATAAATAAAGACGATTCAGATTTTGAAATTAACAAAGAAAATTTTATTGGAAATGAATAGAGGCTCGCAAGTTCTAAAGCTCACAGAGCCGATAGTAATATTATTTGAATAAAAGGAAACGTGCAAACGCTAATAAAATCTCAGTAAATCATTAAGGCAACGCACTGAACTTTAAGCATGTGCACTCATCTGCATGCGCTCTCGAGCTCGCCTGCACTCAATGATGTCTAACTAAAGTTGCACTCAATAACGAGGTGCAGATGTAAATGCGGTTTTATCTATCAGTATGTAGGTACTTATATGGGCAGTAATGGTGTTTTTAATTTCCAGTGACGGTCATTTTGAAGATAGAACTAGCCAGACATACGTTCTCTTCATGTACCTTTGCCTTAATACCATTCGAAAAGTAATCTATAAGTCAATAATAGTGGCTTTGTAAGCTGTGGAGATCGCGACTTCACGAGCCTTTCTTTTAATAGAAAAATAATAAGGAAAATCTGAATCGTCAAAAAAATTCTATGTAATTATCTAACCTGCTCACAAAATTTCACTGGAATCGGTTGAGGAATGCAATCTGCAGGGGCGAACAGCCAGACATATGGACATCCGGATGCACGAAAGAATATTGTCCTAAGCCATTTCGCTTTGCTCCCTCGTTCAATTATAAAGAGGAAAAGCCTTTGACGTTGTAGCGTACGACGGAGGTCATCTACATATAATATTCTATAATATCGAAATGGATGAAGCTCTCGCTTCAGCAAACACACAATTAAATAAACAATACACAATTATGTCGTATGCTACCCATGTGAAATTAAATCTTACGTCAAACGTCATAAAGACCTTGCCATTTCTAAGTTCTATCCGCGTTCTATCGCACATTACACGAAGAATCTTACGACGAAACAAACGGCATTGACAGACGTATTGATCGGTGCCTTCACAAAAAGTGCAAGACTGATGGAGGGGCCCGATCCGTTGGACGATCGGTTGGTAAACTGTTTCAGGATTTTTACTAAACGTGAAGAATTTACTTAGGGCATTTTGATTAACTAATTAAATCTACGTGCACGTCATAGGTTTAATAAAGAATAGATTGCAAGTAGGCAATCAAGAACCCTTAGATCAGCTTTGGAAAGAGGAGTAAAACTTACCAGGTGGTAAAGCGACAATTCGAGAAAGCCAAGGCTGCTATGCGACTGAGAAATTGTGACGTAGGTATTCCCTACATGTCGCCTATCTCTATCATTCTCATTTTGATAGACAGAGACATGAATATAATATATTATTTATATGACATGCTCGTCCTCTGGCGTCACAGATCTTTGCTCTTCGGTATTTTATGATATTTGCTATCGAGCATTCTGTATCTGTTCATCGTTATAAAAAACACAGCTTATTGCAATATCAATGCAAAAGTCTTTTAAGCCCAAATATCAAGAACATAAACTCCTGCGCCCAGGTGCCGCACCACTGTATAATTCCCCTATAAATCGCAACAAAAAGTGCACGTTTAATCGCATCATGCTATCTGCAAGCATCGCCGTGGCCGCGGGCGGCGCTTGATTGATGCGTACACGCAGGGTTACTAAGGTATGGCTGAGGCTACACTAAATGTTAGCGTTTGTATACATTTTAGATACTCAACAATAATAGAAAGAAGTAGAAAATTGTTTCTTTGCATAAGCAAAATACAAAATATAATAAGAAACAATAACACATCGTGTGCCAGCAAAACCGAACATGCTCAGCATAATGCTACAGCATGGCGGCTGCAGCGCTGATTTTCAGCCTGCTCCTTACCAATTCGAACAATTACCCTGCAAGTTGGCTTTGAAAGTTCTTTTACAAGAAGATAATATGGTACTTACACGCAAACGGCTAAAGGGCCATTTACAGGGTACAACGACTCGTATGCGATTTTCATTACATTGTGGGGCTGCGGGCTAGTCAAATACAATAAATTGAATCAAACCCTGAAATGTTATAAAACTCGCACGCGAGCTGCTGCACCATGGTCATGTGAATGACCCTTATAACACGTCAAATGCGTTTGTTTTAAATATTTAGAAGAAAACGATTCGAAAAATATTTTGCAAGTTGGATTCAGGAGCTTTTGTACAAGATGATAATATATGGTACATACGCGCAGGTTTACTAAGTTGTTATAACTGAAGCATGTAGAAAAATGAACGTTCTTGGAAATTTTTAAAACCACAAAAAATATTCTACAAGTTGGCCCCAAGAGTTATTCTACAATCAGGATTGTACATAGAATGGCATCATTAAGCGGCATCAAAGTGTAATAGTAACGTTACATAACAGACGAATACATGCGCTCAAGTGCCACTTATCTTACCAAGTTGAGTACCTTCCCTGGATCATTATTAAATCCACCTTAAATTGCCTTAGCAAAACTACGCATTAGACCTGGTACAAACGACAACACTGTTAACTGACCATCCTGTGTTTATATAGAACCTTATTACAATTCACTTAAGGTGCACCGATGGTCAGTTAGCTGTGTTGTCGATAGTACTCTCGCGTGACAATTTTGTGACTTCCGACCCGTAGTACCACTTTACACGCTTATTCACGGCATGCTTGACGGTTGAATACAGTTTATTATTAACTTTATGAAACAAAGACTGACAAAGGAAATCTAATGTTGTACGAATGCGTTTAGTTTGACTACTTCATTGCACGCCTGTAGAAAATTTATGATAAAATTTTTGGAGAGGTCATTAGGCCAAATGTTATGCGGCATACGTCGTAGATGTCCATTCGGAGACACAAAAGAAGTAATGAAATATAGTCACACGTAATGCAATCCGGTTTGTGAATGTTGAATTGCTATTTCATACCTTTTACGAGTATTTATAGTAAATATGAAGTTAATAAGATAAATAATTGCATATAAAATTGTAAGGTTACTGCAAAAAATCTCAACGTCGATTCTACGTGTATTTTATAGCTCACTCAACTAGGCGACATCGAAAACATCGATATACCTCAATACGGAAATCATGCGCATAAAATAAGACTACTTGCATATTTAGGACAACAACGATACAAGCAACAGTAGAACTTAAGGGCACTTAAGTCTTTCCTCCTTATTTTACTTTACGTCAGCGTGTTTGAAAATACCAGGCATTAAAAGGTCGCAAATTATTCCACACCCCCACATTAACACGTCATCTTTATTCCTAACGAATAAGGTTCATAATTGCGTGACGCTTGTTTCGGTGTTCTACGTAGGTGTGACACGATGATCAGTTCACAATTTGATTCGGAATATATCGGCTTGGTCAGCGGTAAACAAGTGTAGGTGGGTGCAGGTTCGATTCGCGAAGGACCTATTCCAAGTGTGTGGCCATAATAAAATACGAAGGACCGTTCGGTCCTTGGAGCCGGACGTATCGATATTGAGTTTTATTTGACTTAAATGCTGTTGTTTATGTTATGGATCTGATGATAAAATCATTCTATAAGGGTCGGCGTTCATTTGTCTCAACCTACATGCGCAACCGTATTTAAAGTGATGTAAAATATTCCCAGATGAATCATTTGTAAGCGTTGACTAAATATGATAAATTAAATTTGTGTTGGATCAATAAAGCTTCAGATATGCAACCCTTTTACATGTTTTCCTTAAAACTGGAACTTTACTCCCTAAAAATGTAAAAAAAACTGTGCTAAAGGATAAGCTCTGAAGGTTATATGGGTGGTGCAAATTAGGGTTTTATCAACATAAAATTGTCACCGCATAATAAGGGAAGCCAGGTAGGTCACCAATGAGATGAAATGGACAGACCAGATTAAAGTTGCAGTAGACGCATCACTACACGCAAGCATAAGGAAGGCGTCTGTCAGAGAAAATGGCGGCGAGTTGTGAAGCTTGAAATGATGACCACGACCACTCCGTCAAGTGTGAAATCAACGAAAAAGAAGAAGAATAATGGTATGAATTCGTCACCATTGAAGACTCTTCCGTGTTACTTTTACATGAAAATACTTATGGAGATAATTTGCGTCCCGAAATGAACTTATTATCCCAAAGTCTCGACGGAGGTGAAACGGAGTAAAATCGTCCAGGATTGCGTTGAACGAGTTCTGCGCAGTCATATAAAACCTAGTTCAACACAGCAAATCATGACCTCAGCAGTGACAATGACACCGCATCAATTACTTGACGATGCCGGTCGGGGGTCATTGTCATCGGAAGGCCGGCTAATTGATGTATATTGATCAAATCAAATGATTTATGAATGTTTTCAATTGAGTTATTTGAACTGAATGAGTGTATGTCCGCAATGTCGTCAGTGTTTGTGATGTTTTTTTGGCTTTTTATCAAAGACTAGCTGCCCGTGCAGCTTCGCCCGCATATTGCTAAGAACGCGGGCAAACCCGCGCTTATATAGCCTATATAATCATCCAGAAAATCCATTCCACTCTCACGTGAAACAATTTTTGAAAAGGGATAAGCGGTTTCAGAGATTTTTCAAAACATTTGTATGTACTACAATCTCACAGACATTTCCTCTTTAATAAATGTGTTAAAATAGATTTTCTCGTCGAATATTACATTAAACATAACTATACTGACGGTATAATGTAGTAGTTTTTTTATCAAAAATTTTAAATACTTAACTAAGCCTTATGTAGTGAATAATTCAGCAATGTCATATTAAATCGCATAGATCTTGTTTGACTAGTTCTCAGTCACTTTCAGTGGCAATAGTGAGATAGGTCAAGTCTGTGATAAAAATTCTATGAAGAGTGATTATCAAATAGAAATATCGTATAGACTAAATGTTATAGTTTTTATTAATAATACAGCTTATGGTCTTCTTTTTCCCAGATATAACTTTAATGAAACTTTCCGATTCATAGAATTTTCTATCAGGCATTTTTTCTCAGAAAATTAGTTTTCTTTTAATATTATCATGTTACACATTAAATAAGTTACTCTGGTTTGATAACAATTCTAAAACTTGGCTATTTCTTAGAAACATGCTTTCTATGAATCAATTATTTCCTGACATTAAATAATGAAATGTTTCCCTTCGTAATTCGAGTTAACGAAAGTTTGTTATCCAGTTGTAAAATAAAGTTCCATTAACAAGCCCTGTTAAGGGCATATACGTATTTTAACACATGCTCAAAACAGTAAAACATCTTCAACGAGGATATGATTCTTTTAGAGTCGCCATAGTGGAATTGAAAAAAAACTTTTCCTATCATTAAGGTGTGTTTTTTTTGTCACTAAGTCCCGTCCCGTGGATACATCTCCTAGGCAAGTCAGTTCCATCAAATGTAAAGTTTTGTTGACATTTAAAAACCTTTTTACACCAGATATTCCAAGCATGTTAGAAATCCATGTTGTACTTACTAACGGGACAGACGAACAAATAGTTTATTGCCCCATTTTGTTCCGTATATTTCACGACAGTACGTGATATCTGTATATGCTGCCAGTCGTATCTATCATTCATTGTATCTATCATTCATTGTATCTATCTCAGCAAACGAAACGGCATTGAGCTGTCTCGAGTGATTGACGCTTGACAGTCCGTTTGTCTCGTCTGCTTATGAGTCGATAGTTTAGATCATTTTGATGTCCTTGTAGCCTTTTAATCTGGAGGTCGTCGGTTCGAACCCAGGCTCGTACTACTGGGTTTTTTCAAAAACGTATGTCATTTGATATATAGTAGTGACGTTACGGTGAAGGAAAACATCGTGAGGAAACCGGTCTAATCCCAGGTCTAGTTTTCGCTCTGGGTTGGAAGGTCGGATGACAGTCGCTTTTGTAAAACTAGTGCCTATGCCAAATCTTGTGGTTAGGTGCCAAAGAGGACCCCGGGCTCCTTTAGGGCACAACCGGGAATAACGCTAGGAGGATGATGAGTTTAGATTATTTGCTCGCTCGACGAGCAAGTCTGTCAAACAATTTTACAAAGTCGGTGGCAAACAAGCCCGCCTGATGGTGAGCCGTAACTGTAGCCTATAGACGCTTGGGTGACATATGCGCGTTGCCGACCCTTTAAGAATGTATAAACTCCTTTCTTGGAGAACCTCAGGTAGTCCCACGGGAACACCTCGGCATAGCTCATTCCACCGAAACGTTCGAGGGAGGAAATTTCTCTAAGAACCGTGCCGGACGCAACCTTGACATGATCTTTGTACATACATACATACATTCACGCCTTTGTTCCCAGAAGGGGTAGGCAGAGCACATGAAACTTATGTTCCAGCGCCACTTTTAACTTTTATGATCTTTGTATTATATTCTTTATCTACACATAATTAACTGATACATTAAACATGCAAGTTAGTTAATAAATACTCAAAGCACCAATCTCAATGTAGCAGACGCAGAGTTTGATGGCTTCTTTAACTAAAATAGGTTTGATAGACATGCCATCAATATCATTATCATATCAGCCGAAAGACATCCACTGCTGGACATAGGCCTCCCCCAAAGAGTGCCCCAATAACCGGTCCTGCGCCACCCTCATCCAGCGGACTCCTGCGACCTTTACCAGGTCATCAGTCCATCTTATGGGAATAGAGTGGTGTGATAGACATTTATGCAAAATGAATTATAGTAAAGAAAATACATCATTTGCCAAGAGAAAACAAAAGAGTTTTCAGAAAACCTAAATACTTTTTTCAAAGTTAGATTGAGATAGGCTATTTAATAGCCTTTTTCACTAACGATTACGAGGAATTCAATGCTCATAATTACAAAACTATCAAGCCGGTTGGACTGCCTGTAAAATAAAATTTTCTTATCCACATACATACGGTCGAAAAACATAACCCTCTTTCTGAGGCACTCGGCTAATAAAACTAGTTAAATCTGTTATTTGGCTTGTAAAATACATTTAAATTTGTATATTGCGATGCCGCAGCAAATTAACGTATTAGAACTAGCATGCGAGACACATTGAAATCAAATTGGAATACAAAATGTGTGTATCATATTGACGACTGACCTGAGTGCAAGTATTTTCCTTTCAATTCCAATACAAATATCTACTTCGAAAAGTTCAGACTACGCAACCTTCCTTTATCCATTTGCGCCATTTCCAATCAAATGTCTTCGAGAAGCTAGACACATACATACAAACATACATGCAACGTAGCCAGTCTCCAGCTAGCCATAATCCCGTCAGTCTTCGTATTCTGACGGGAAATCACTTCCTGGTAACCTCAGCAGGTGAGAGGGAGTTATGTCATAGCGGCAGGTGTGAGCGAGAGCGGATTATGTGGATTAATCACACACAATATACATATAGGATTATTTGTAAGAGCATTTCTAAAATTAGTTCCTCAGAAGAAATATACTCTAAATACTTGCAAGGAAAGGTCATTACGTATTGGAAAAAAATCTTAAACTTATCAGGTAAAAATGTATATTTCAAACATTGACGAGCATTTAATTAAATTAAATGATCGTTGTTAGTATTATATCTTATGTAGGATTCTGTAGCCAAAATAGCACAAACGGAACTTACAGTTTCGTCACATCCGTACGTCACAGGCGGTTTACTCGAAACTTAACAGATGTTGTTTTTTCAATTTTGTGTAAAGATGTTTATTTGTATATTTAATATAAACAACATGATAACTAACATTAACTAAATTAAATTAAAACTAAGTTAAATCTAAAAAAGTCCTTCGAAGCATTGTACAATCAGCGTCATATAGTTAGTAGCAGCCAGAGTAGCCAAATATTTCGTAACACACGCTTATTCTTACAGTAATAAAGACGGAAATATTTGGCTACCTTGGCTGTTACTAACTATGACGCTGACTGTACCGAGGATGCTGGCGGCAAGTTGCCAGCTCTTCGGTCACCGTTACGTTAACCAGATGTTTAGTACGTTGCAGGTGTGTTGAATGAGATTTAGAATATAAGTAGTAGGTGTATTTTCTAAGGCGCTACATAGTTGAAGTCGACGGTTTTTATCATAATGGTTATGAGCGTATCGCTACGAAATCCTCAACAGTGAATGTGTTACGACTAACAATCCTTACTAAGCGCTAGCCCTTATTATCTGGCGGTTATAATCCACGATGGCCGCGCGTCTGATCACGGACGAGCGCACAACGGTAATCTGTTCTAAATAATATGAGCGCTGAGATCTTCGCTCCTACTTATTTCATGCAAAACAATATTTAAAAAACCGGCCAAGTGCGAGTCGGCCTCGCGCACGAAGTGTTTCGTACCACTATCTATAAAAACGGCGAAAAAAACATGTCTGTTGTATGGGAGCCCCACTCCGACTCGCACTTGGCCGGTTTTTTAGTATTTGTAGTTATAGCGGCAACAGAAATACATCATCTGTGAAAATTTCAACTGTCTAGCTATCGTGGTTCTTGAGATACAGCCTGGTGACAGACAATAGGCCGTACAGACGGACAGACAGCGAAGTCTTAGTAATAGGGTCCCGTTTTTACCCTTTGGGTACAGAACCCTAAAAAGAATGAATCACTATTACTTAGTTTGCTTAGTTTGAGACTAGATTGTCCCCAAATATTTATTTATTTTTTAATTAATACTCATATGACCCTTCCTAAGCGTTAGCCCTTATTATCTGGCGGTTATAATCCGCGATGGCTGCGCGTCTGATCACGGACGAGCGCCCAACGTTATTCGTGTTCTAAATATGAGCGCTGAGATCTTCGTCCCTACTCTTACTCGTACAAACGCGTGTGTGAAAGAAAGCAACAAAAAATATAGTAAAGGTGCTATTTTCATTACTTAATTACTAGTGGCTCTTTGAGCTGTAAAATACGCATGCCTGTCTTCTTTTTTAGGGTTCCGTACCCAAAGGGTAAAAACGGGACCCTATTACTAAGCCTCCGCTGTCCGTCCGTCCGTCTGTCACCAGGCTGTTTCTCATGAACCGTGATCGTTAGACAGATGAAATTTTCACAGATGATGTATTTCTGTTGCCGCTATAACAACAAATACTAAAAAACAGAATAAAATAAATATTTAAGGGGCTCCCATACAACAAACGTGTTTTTTTTGCCGTTTTTATAGATAATGGTACGGGACCCATCGTGCGCGAGTCCAAAGCGCACTTGGCCGGTTTTCTTTTTGCATACCTGACTTCATTTCACGAGAATATGTTGAGAAATGCCACCTGCCTGACAGCCGGGCATCTGGAGATACGAAAGAATTTAGGCCCAAACTGAAAAGGAAAGCTTCGGTCGCTTCGCTCGCTCTTTCAAAAGGGGTCACTAATGGTTTAAGAAATACAATACTCACCCGGGGCAGTAAAACAAAGGATGACTAAAGTAGCGGGTATTTGGCGCTCGAGCCGAAGCAAAGACGATACAATATGCAATCTGAGTCTTTCTTTATTACCACCAGTAGCGAGCGGTACCTAAATGTCACTTTACGGACGGACTCAAACAAAATAGAATGTCCAATTTCCTCAAGACATTTGATTTTTGCTATGAGAATTCCACTTGAGGATCACAAACTCAACCCCACCCCTGCAGCAACCCGTTGACAGCTTACTGTATATAATCGGTCATCCAGGCAGCGCTAGGTCGTCTTTGTATCTCAGCCGAAGAGATTTGCGCCGACTTGGGGTAATTGGAGTTCCGTTTGCTACTCCATTTTGTAACGAATTTCATTTCAATTTCATTCCAAAACCAGCTGAGGGTCAATGCTCGGACACACACTTGGCTAAGCACTTAAACTAAAGAAAGAGCAGGATTTTACATCACCAATAAACAGATTCAGCGACCGGTTAGTCTAGTGGGTAGTAACGCTGCGTACGAAGCTGATGGTCCTGGGTTCGAATACCGGTAAGAGCAAATATTTATGTGATGGGTATGATTTTTTTTTCTGAGCTTGGCATGTTTTCTATTCTTTGTATTTCAGTATTGATATCTTTTAAATTATATAGTTGTCTAGTACCCATAACACAAGCCTTATTGCGCTTACTATGGGACTAGGTCGATTTTTGTAAGATGGTCCTAATATTATTATTTTTTCTATTTATCGTATTTAAATAAAACTCACGGAAATACTCCGAAAACGTCAGTTTTTAGCCTATTTTTGTTATTTTAAATAGGCACAAAAAATATGAAAAGAATTACGCTGGGTGGCTATAGAAAATCGTGACGTCACTCTTTACTATTTCCTTACAAATATTGACTAACTGAGCGTTTTTAACGTTTCATAAAGAAGTACCAATTTAACTATCAGTCAACATTCCTTCACAGATTTCAATTCTAATCTGTGCAATTATAATTTTAATTCAAAGTGGAAGAAAACATTTTTTTCTTTCCATCAGCATGTGAATCGAAAACACTGATTTTGTTTCCCTTACAGTACAAACCCTACAAATTTTTTGAGCATAATCCCACCACGAGCAAAAATTACCGCTTTCGTATGACGAGCGGTCTGATTGCCTGTCCGTCTTGTCTGTCTGCCTGTCTGTCCGCTGTCGAGATCTTTTGTTATTCTATGTTAACGTTATATCAGACTGAAATGTGAATTATGGAAAAGGGAAAGCGTGATTAAACCGGTAGTTATTGGGACTTTGAGTATTAATAAATTGAGTTCAAGCTTGATATCTCTCAACTATATATTCGAATCTCCATGAAACTTGAGATAATGTTATACTACGATAACAACATTTGATAATTTTAATTTAATTCAAGCGTCCGCCGGCTATGGCATCTGCTTGACATAAAGTAGGCCGTATGCTTGTTTGCCACCATTGAAGTATATATATATATAATTAAAAGCATAATTGTCAATGCGTCCATATAATAAACCTATAATAAGTTTATATCTGAAGATTAAATAAGAAATTATTTAAAGAATAAGGCCTTATTCTAGTATGGTCAATCGGTACTAAGAGTCAGTTTAGCAGTCAAGTTTTAATCATTTATTAAATAAAATTCGACCATATTCCCGCAAAAAAATCCTAAGTATAAAAAAAATACTAATAAGTACACGGTTAAACTCACGTATTAAATGTCACTACAGGCGACATGTTTCGAACTCTTCAGGATGAATGTTTTCGCGACAGTGTTTCCCCTAGTGACATTCAATATGTGAGTTTATAGTATCATTTTAAACATGTCTCACGAAAGTTTAAATTCGATTTGTTTAAAGATTACTTTCATACAGCATAACTTATGTTCTTGTTAAAACACAATCAGTTCGAGGTAAATAACGTGGAGAACTTACATGTAACTGACAATTCCAATACAACTAACAGAATCCTCAGCCGTGTCCCGACGGTGTTTGCTACGTGCCGAGTTGTTGACGTTACTATTTTCATCGATATTTCTACGAATTTCCACATTGACGTATGTCTATTGTTTCAATTGTTAGCAGCTCACAATGACAATTTTATGAAACGAATGGAAATTATGGCGTTAATTGTGAATTGCCATAAGCACTTTTCACGTTAGTGTAATTACTGCACATAAAAATGAAATTGTTAGTCCATCATTTTCTTGAACAGAAATCATTTTAAATTAAGATGATTCTGAAGCCAAGAGAAACAAAATGGAGTAAGCTCGGCCGAATTTCACCTTCCCATACAAACGGAGTTTCGTTTTCATTTTAAAACTACGTGTTGGATTGTGACGAAACTTTGCATATACAATGACATGAGGTATATCTATGTCTGTAATTAGTTAATATGGTTCCAGTTCCTAAAACAAACGAAGTACGGCAAAAACAAGTTTTGTATAAAAAACTTAAATTCGCTGTATTTTTTTTACTATGGTATCTGAAGCTACGTAAACTAATTACAGACCTGGATATATCTCATGTCAATGTATATGCAAAGTTTCGTTACAATCCAACACGTAGTTTTAAAATGAGAGCGTAACTACGTTTTTATGGAGATACGAGCTTACTGCGGACTCTTAAAATAATTTCGCTAAACTCGATATAATATATTTGTATTGAATTTGTTGGGTCAAGAATATCTACCTCAAATCAAGTTTTTGCGTAATTCACACCGCATCAAGCGAATCTCTTTCATGTATGTTTTTAGCATTTAACTTTCACAAACTTCAGATGTAATTTATAATTAAAGTTTATAACACGACACAAATCCATCAGGCTTCAGCTGAGATCGCTAATTGCGACTGCATCGCAAAAACGTATTTTAATTCATAATAACACAGTTGCATTGCTCAAGACTTTAATAACGCCTTCAATGAAATCCCAACCGTAACAACTCAAATATAGAACATAATTTTCTTCGATAAATGCGGGTAGTTATGACGATTCGCGCTGTGTAAGCATAATATCGCGCCCGGGCGCATTAAGGCTCCAGTCACTCTCAATCACTCAGTCTGTCCAGACGTCAGTCATAAGCAAGACGAACGGGGGGACGCCTCCTACTCGCCCCCTCCGCCCCCCGGGTGGCGAGGGACTGGTCAGCTCTTGAAGACAATTTACTGAACAAGTCGACTCGACTGGGATTCCCGTTGAAATTTATTTGATGGAAGTTGCAGTATGCTGCGTGTTTTATGGAATAGTGGAGTGGGTGGGATTATGGGGATGAGAATGGGTAGGTCTTGGATGTTTGAAACATTTTAACTTACTGTTCTAAAACCCGTTATCGTAGCAAAATTACGACAAAACGAAGGAAAATATATCAGACTAAAATGCTACATTTTAACAAATTATTTTTCACTTATACGAGTATTCCTTTACTAAAGATAGACAAGTGCATTTTTGAGGTTTGCGTACTTCTTGAAAAAAAAAAGACCGGGTTGCACTCTGGGAGTGCCGGTAGAAGTGAAAACTTAAATAATTTTAATAAAAAAAATCTGACGTCACAAAAATCTGTGCCGAGTTTAACAATTTTTCCCCATCCCAAAAAGTGCACAGCGCTGCTAAAGAAGTTTTCACTTATTAAAACATATAAATATAATATTATTAGCACTTACTCAAACAACTTAAAAATAACGTTGCTTCTGTTTTAATGAAAATCACCAAAAAGCGCATACGAGTGCATATGCCCTTCGAGAAAAACCCAAAGCAACGAAACTGGAAAAAAATAGTAACCAAGTCAAAAACGCGACAAAGCAGTCCGGTCTCAAACGGTGAGTTAACATCATTATCGGACGGAGGCCGGGGGACGGGGGGGGACACGCGTCGCTCAGATGTCGCGGCCAGACGTACGTCTTTGTCGGCCGTCGCTTTATTTGGTTTGCAAGGCGCTGCGACTAGAGGCGGCGTTTTCAATTCTTTGTTACGCGGTTTTGTTTTGGCCTTTTTGTTTGAAGCTGGGAAACGCGGACGTTATGATTTATACCACGTGGAACGGAACGATGGACTTTCCCGCAAGAGGGGGATTATTGAGCGCTAGTACGTCACATTTTCCAGAAAAACTAATATTTTTGACGCGTTTTTTTTTTACATTTGTATGGAGCTCGCCGCTCCAGCCGGCCAACGCTCCATACAAAGGTAAAAAAAAAACGCGTCAAAAAAAATAGTTTATATGGAAAATGTGACGTACTAGCGCTCAATAATCCCCCTCTTGCGGGAAAGTCCATCGTTCCGTTCCACGCAGTATTTTATACTTGCTTGCTTGCTTGTACTTTTTCATTTAAATACCGGTGTTGGACGGTGGGAAAGTGAAAAAAAAAAAATTTAGCAAAAGGTTTATTGCGAATCAAAAATACTGTTATGAAATCAACATATACACAATAAAATATTAGAAATATGTTATAGTCTGCCATCCTTCAATGAAGGCATGCCATTCTCTTTATTTCTAGAGGATCCATTCATAATTATGAATATTTTAATTAGGCCATCGTAAATTCATACCACCAAGAAAATGGAACGCATAAACTGTACCTATATATTTCTATCTTTTAACTTATTGGCGATTGACCCTAGTTTCACTCAATGTAAAGTAAGGTCAAAGGTGTGCATGTTCTCTTGCGGTGGAGCTAGGTAGCGTGGACTAACAGGTTATTACTGCACATTTCCAATTTCAGTTTGCTTTAATAATAGAAAATCCTTCCTCAGAAAATGTTATGATCTATTCATGCTTCCTCATTAATTCCTCCGCCACAAATTTCTTAATTTACTACATACATAGGACCAATGATATTTTTTACACAGTATTTTTTTTATGTCTGCCAAAAGTTGTTTTGTTGAATAATCCTAAATGTCCTCCAAATGTCTATGCTCGCTTAGCTCTGTGTCTGGTTGATTCAATCAAACTTGACAGCCCAAAGTCGATGTAGGTCGGCCATTGATTTTTTCCCCACGCAAACTGGACCGCTGTTTAGAATAACAGTTTGTCAGACGGGAATTAATGCAGATCCCAAAAATTGGCGGACTATAGAGACAATAAGTGTATTTAAATACATAAATAAACAATTGTCAGACGAGATGTTATGTGTATTTAAAATTTAACAACCCTTACAGGATAATCTCTAAATGGAATGCCTAGGCCCAGCAGTGAATCGCTTATAAACTGATGATCACGATGATTCTAAAGGAAAAGAATATGCAATTTAAAAAAAGTCACTTTTGCCATATTTTACACTAATAAGAGCTATCGTAAAAAGAACTCAAAATGTGTATACCGTCTCAAAATTTTACGAGCTTTCGAATGATACCCCACACGTTCCTTACAATCAAAAAAAAATTGCGAAACCCCTTATTACCTCTCAAACTGCCCCCTTTATTGGGGTTTACACCTTTTTGACTTTATTTATGTAATCAGGCCATAAATTTCTATATCTATACCAAATTTCAGCTTCCTATGTCAAACGGTCTTCTAGAAAACTGGCTGTGACAGACGGATAGCCTCCGAGTGATCGCATAAGTGTTCCGTTGGACCAATTTTGGTACAGAACACTAAAAAGATCCGGAGGAGCAGTCCTGTATCAGCAATCAAATTGTTTTTTTGCCAAGGCTTCATATGAGCTTTAATTCTGTAACTCAGAATATTTTTATTAGTGGTAAACCGCAACTCCCTTGCACTATGAACTTTTTCTTCCCATCAGATATAGCACGAAGACGGATGCATTTTCAGAACAAAACAAACAACAAATAATATAGATTTTCTCAGAAACTAGACATCCAAAGAAAGAACAATTCATCAACTGAAAAGAAAAACGAACGCAAACCATATCTTCAAAGTAAATATGCATCACTGCACTCAATCACACACAAGACGTACTGAACCCTCTCCTATTTAATTGACGATCCACTCCATCAAAACAATCTTGAAGTCCACAACAGACTTACAAGCTACACCCTAGCCACACTAAACTCAACTTTATTCTTAACACAATAAGAATTTAAGAATGCTAACGAGAAATTTTCACAGATAATTCGCTTTGCTGACAAACTGCATTTGCAGGTGTGACAGGCAATAATGAACTTAATACCAATGGGAATAGGTTTGCAGGCGTGATATAAAGTTGGCGTAGCTGTCAAGTTTAAACGTCACATGTCACTGAGGGCTGCCTAACTGAAGACGCCCTTGTCTCGGAGACTGAGCGTCGATGGAAGGCGAAGAAAAATTTTATAAGGTGGCGGATAAGGTGACGGTAGATTAGGGTTGGAGGTGTTAAAGATGTAATTGGATATTTTAGCCTTATAGATATCTGAAGTATTGGATGAATTCTGTGCACTGCGCCTCCCAAGATGCTGTTAATATAAGGACGTATCAACTATCACTCAATCTACTCTCAACTATCTCTAAATCATTTTGGAATAACCTTGGAGATCAAAGCTCCCTTCACAGTTCATTTGTCATAACCAAATACAATTCCTAAAATTACTCAGAAAATACATAAATATCAGTACGAGCACCATATGTCTTATACTCGTATATTGAAGACTTGATGCAAACATTTCAGAAACAGACGACTGGTAGTCAGCATAGCTAGCTCAAGTTATCAATGCAAGTCTCTCTATGCATGTATGCATTGCAAATAACATTTGAAAGACCGCTGTGTCTGCTACTCATCACAAAAAAGGACTTTTGGTTGTGCTGTCACGAGAATTTAAACCTCAAATTGAGCCACAGGTTGATACGAGCAACCGACGGGAACAACTACTGGCCCTGTAGAAAATTCAGCGTTTCGCTTTCGCCTCTTCCGTGCTCCAATCCAACCCGTTGGACAAAGTGAGTTCCGTACCAAAATAGTAAATGATGTTTGACAAATAGCGAACAGATGTCGCCGCTATGGTGGGAGGTCTTTTTTCACGTTCGCGCCTCGCTGACGATTCTTGGAAGAGATTTGGAGGTTCGAATTAGACCGGTTAAGTTTGGTGATGTATGAGGCTGTCCAACGGTCTATTTTACTTGACTAATCAGCTAAAAGAAAGTTGCTGATGAGATTGGAATTTAGTGTCCAAAGGAATTCTTCTCGATTCGAGAGATGTTATAGATTAGTACGCTTCAGGACACTTCTTGGTCCTGAAATTTCATCGTGAAATGAATTGCAATAATTGCTTGTGATCATTTAAGATAAACTAGTAACTAAATAAACCATCATAACATGATTATCTTCAAGAACGCTTCGATAATTTTCAATTCGCTGGCTATTCATCAAAAAATAATCACTCTTCCCAATTCATCATTTCTAACCCCGATTAGCCACCGAAATTATCAATAATCCACCTGACTCGACCAATCCACATTCAAAGCTACCGGAATCAATCTATCAATCAATAAGTCGTGCTAAAGATTGAGATATTTCACTCGGGAGGCCAGACGGGGGGGGTGAGGGGGCGGTGGGTGGTGAGGGTGTTTACCGTGCCCGTGACGGATATATCCTCCGTAGACACCCGTCAATCACCAGGGATATGATGAGAATAATATTTCAAGGAGATGTACGCCGCTTGTGCGGTCTTGGCGTTTCGCGGTGTTCGATTTTAGTGACGTTTATTCGTGTGTTTAAAATGTATTCATGATGACTAAAAATCGTTTAACTAGAGCAGTGCCATTTGAAATGACTGTTGTTTTTGTAGGTTCCACTATATACGGGTTACTAAATCAAAAACGTGCTGGTATTCATTAATCGTTTTGATCGAATTATTTTGTTTTGTTTTCGGGTTTAGCTACTTAAGTACTAAGGTATAAGATCTGGATAGTTCAAGATCGCTATCATTAGCGTTCATATTATACATCATGCTGTTGAAATACAAGCAAGAAGAGTTCTCACGAACGATAGCGGATTGTCGTAGGTCCAGGTTGTTTCGTGTCAATGCCCTAGCCCAACGTCTTCACGGCCATAATACGTACAAACTAACCGTCTAAGTGAAGTAATTTGGTGTAAGTTTATATACCTTTGTTAATATTGTTTAAATCGTGTTATGACGTTTGCCATTCAGTAATATTTTGCCGTAAATAATCTTTGTATTCTTTAGTGAAACAAATTTTGTACTGATTCATTTCGATGAAGTATCTTTTCAAGTTTCTCTACAAATGACCCCTTTTCCGAAACAGGAGTGGATTACTCCGGTCCCATTGCAAAATATTAGAATGTAAGTATTTAAATTAAATTCTACCTACAAATATCAAGATATCTCCGTCCATCCATCTCACAAATACGTGTAGACGTCAATGTGAAATCAATCAAGTCCGATCCCCCTCCCCCCTTGACCTGTCGCGTATTTACTTTACAGCTGACGTCTGACGAATGGGTGGCGGGTTTTTGGCCTGTTTGTTTGAGGATTAGAGGGGTGAGGTTGACCTGAAGTTGTAGATTATTTGGACAAGCTTCTGTTTAGCATTAAGGGTAACGAATAAAGGTAGTTTCTCAAGGTCTGAAAGGAATAAACAAATCTATCGTGGTGTGAGAATCTAAGTTTAACTATTTTGACGTATAGGTGTTTACCTATATTGATATTTTCTTTTAATAATTCGATCCAAATGGATCCTAAAGCCTAGATTTCAACTTCACCATGAAAAGATTCACACGATGAAGTAGGTTAGGTGAAAAACGCTAATTTTATATGTTATACTTAATTAATCATATACCTACAAACTTTTTTAAATATCTAATGAGATTAAAAACTAGAAGCTAGTAGCTCAGCGCCAGTGCTATTACAACGAAACATCTGATAGTAGAATTATAAAAAAATACATTAGAACTTGGCTAAGAGAGTATTATTAACATTATCTTCTTTAACTTTTGTACTTTTCCAAAAAAAATAGCTACGTAAATTATATATCAGTACTTAATTATTAATAAATTCTACTAAATATAACTTCGTTACCCAGCCGTGGCTACCCAGCCATAACACAAACCTAATTTGAGCTTTCTATGTAGCTAGTTTGATTGCGTAACATTATCACGTAATATTTATTTATCTAAGCCGTACTGGCGCCTGTCAATTATTTGGTCCTTCGAGCCGGATAACCCCCGAAGACGACTGCTAGGCTCAATCACAGATAGCCAAATCGAGCGGGGCCGCATTGTAACAGATTGGCTGGACCTGCGGGTCACGAGGTCATTGAAGGGACGCGATTCGACTTGTTTTCATGATATGTCGTGTTATGGCAACTTTTGCGACGTGACGAATTCAAAATCTATGTTATAATTTTGTTATGATACAATAGTGATTTATCAATATAAGAATCAAAAAACTCTCATGCCAACGTATAAAGATTTTACGGTTACAGAAGTTGATAATACGAAGTTCTTGGGTTTATTCTTACAACAAGTTATCCTGGCAACTTCAAATCAAAAATGTGTGCAACAAGCTTAGTCGGAATTTTTACGCATTGTATATGCTGCGAAAAGTAGTCGGTCACTCAGCCGTAATGACTGCATACCATTCATACGTATATATCGTACATAAAATAATGTTTCAAATACCCAATAAAATAAATAATAAAATTAGTTTTATCATTGTCACTCGACTGCCCAAAAAAGAAGTTCACTATGTCTTTTATGTCTTTTTTCAATTACTAATCGACACCCACAACTCTTTGCTATTATATAAATACATACAAATCGAAAAGCACAACTTGCCAAATCAAGTCTTACATGGTCAGAATTAATTAAAAGTAATCCGAATGTCAATTAATTCTAAAACCTGTCAATCAATCTAACCAAATTATGTAATTTAATCAGACTGTGGTAGACGAGAGATTGACGGCTTTATAGTAGTAGGAACGACACGGTAAGAGTTAACTCTATCAAGCAATAAATTACCTTATTACTGAGGATGTAAATTGGATTTTAGCGTACGTTCGTTCGACACAGTTTTCGGTTCTATTAAACGATCCGTTTTGAAGTGGTTAGCCTCCGCCAACTTACCTGTAAAGAAAAATAAGTTTGGTTAGACATTTGTTGGATAAAATTTTGATCTAAATTTCCGGACAGTTGATTGATGGGGAAAGGGGTGAAAAATTTACTGTTCTATCCATTACTGATGTAGCATAGAGGAAAAATACTTAAGTTGAGAACTTTAGAACAAAATGTGATCATTTACCTACTTTAATTATATTTTTTCCACAACGCGGTGACATTATTCTAAGTTATAATTTAAGAAAAACAAATTAATTAAATTTCGAATTTAATAAAATGTTATGCCATATGTCCTAATTAATGTTCTTGTTAAATAAATTATAAGAAATGTTTATTTATAAGTATCTCACCCGGAATATGTTTGATATGTATGTTAATCTAGTAATAAAATTAAAACATAAATTAAATAGTTATGACCTTAATTCGTTAAGAGTGACATTTTACACTAAAAGAGCGAAATAAATTAATAAATTACTTTTATTTTAATATTCATTAATGAACGAAATCTCGATATGACCGCTACCGTTGAGGAGGTCCGAAGTAAATTAATATTTTTTTAAATTCATTTATCTAGGTTATATAAAAGTTCAATGAGCTGATCTGTTTACACTACTTGTGGACATTTAAACTCACTTAAAATTTCAAAACTAAATCAAACACGTTGTTAGAAAACTACGTAGAAAATCTTGACAAAACCCGGGCCCATGAAACGGTGAGAAGAATTTCTATAAAAGATACATAAGTATACCTAATGAACACGAGTAAAAAAAACTTCATAATATACCAAGTCTCTCTGTTAAACAACAACTCATTGAAACACCCCAAACACCAGCCCTCATAACTAAAAACCGCCGCAAGCCGGAAAAATCCGATCCAAACCGCTAGCCCTAACTCTCGCCAAAACCTAGAACAGGCCGGGCACTAAAATTTTATTCACACGTGCCCTGGTGCATAATGCAAACGTACGTTAACTAAAAAGAAAGATAAGTGCATATTTATACTATCCGAACGCGATATTTCCCAGAGACCGTCAGTGTAAAGTGTTCGATTACAATTTAATGTCGCGATGGCGGCCACAGCCTTACATTCTACATCCCAACTACCTCCAAACCCTCAAACAATTCTCAACCTTCCACTCATCAGTTACGATTCAAACTAGCTAACGCAGACGGCGCTTAAGTCTTTCTCGAATCGATTGCGAGGTCGTTTCGGGCAGCATCGGAGCCTAGAAGTAGTCGGCAGAATGTGACAGCCAGTGCGATGGTTATTTTTTTTAAATAAGGGTGCCTACAAAGTCATGACTTTATTACTGTCTGCTGGTAATGAGACGTAGCCGAGTTATTGAACGGTATGGACATGCTTTTGATCTTAAGATAGGTTTTTGTTTTGAAATATGGTTTGAATTTTTTTTCAATGTTTTATCAGGAATTTTAAAGTAAAATAAAGGCTAGGAAATAAAGAAGTAGAGTAAAGACACTTAGCAGCAAGTTAAAATACATCGAAAAAACCGCCTCGTTCGCACCTCGAATTATAATTCTGTGGAATAATGACGGCTCTTGATACTATTGTTATTATTGATTACTCACTCACAATCTCCTTTAATACTTCTTAAAATTTTGGTTAAGAAACCTTACGATAGTATCGTTGATATACATGCTGTTGTATTTTAATTTAAGTATTAGGTAGTTGCAAAATGATTTATAAAGCTGTTTTTAAACAACAACTTCAAAATAATTCTCATTGTTTAGAAATAAAAAGTGATCACGAATCTTACAATTTGATTTTACTAGCAATATTTTATGTGAGCGTTTATTCTTCTGCAAGCGTGACATCGCACTGAATGGGTCCACAGATCTATTTAAATTCTCTGTTTCCAATTTAAAAACTATTTTTTTGTCAACTTCTGTAATCAATTAATTTAGTTTTTCATCACCACATCAACCAAAACAATTGAAAAATCAACCACCGAAATGATTATTTTACTCGCAACCGCTTTTTGCAGATGACGAACAATAAAGTCATTTGTGCGAGCTATATAAAGCTTCGTTAAATAATTTCACTCCGTTGCTACACTCTTTATTTATTGCTGTCATAAATTTGTCATAAATAACTGACATTAGAAACTAATACCTACCGTTGACGGCGGAAAGGTACAAATGACTCAATCTCCAAAACGATTTTGTTATAAACTATTGACCTAGATTTGTTATAAACTATTGACACAATCATGATGATTCGCGTGGAAAGTTGATGAATCATTCATATTGTATCGCCATATTTTCCTTTTCGTAGGTGAATACAGGAAAGGCATTGGAGAGGCGGTACTATCGACAACACAGCTAACTGACCATCGGTGCACCTTAAGTGCATTGTAATAAGGTTCTATATAAACACAGGATGGTCAGTTAACAGTGTTGTCGTTTGTACGTACTCGTATAACCACGGATATCGAATGTCTTCATCTCTATCGGACTTATAGTATTTGAGTGACTGAGGCATTAGAAATTAGAGATTTTGCTTTCGTGGTAGCAGCGCTTGTCGCTAAAGATATACATGCAAATGATTTCCTGTCATTCGACACACATGGAAAATCGTCAACAACACGAAATTACCATTTTGAAATTGGAGCATAGTAATAGTGTCTATACTTTTTTTAAATGAATCTGGGCCTAATGGAATTTTGTCCACTATGAAATACGTTCATATTTAATACGTGCTTTGTGAATATTCACTAATTTAAATTTAAATCGAAATTTAATTTGAAAATCGACTATTATGTACAAAATTTCAATAAGTCATATTTTTGGATTGTACGTAACTCCATATGGTCTAATTATATCCAGTTCCCAATTTTACTTTCAGAACGCAATTAAATTTCAGCATTTTTATTTTTTTTAATATTCTGATTCAACCAATAACCTCATGTCCTAATTTTTCCATTTGTGCTGAATGACAGTAAATCATGCAATCCCTTTACGTATACAGTTTTTAAATTTTGTGTAAATAAAGCACAGTCGAATGTCACCGCTCGTACTAGGAGAAACTCGACTGGGGAACTTGCAGCTTATATAATATACCGCGAATTGTCAGTGTTTCAAGTTTGTTATCCGAGAATTTAGTCATTAAGTAAGATAGCGTCGAGCCTTTAATTTTAGCAAAAAAAAATGAAAACTGATAAAGATAAGATTTGTTCCTGAATTCTCAAAATCGATACATCATTATCATCGTCACCATCATACTAGCTAAGACACGCCCACTGCTGGATATAGGCCTCCCCCAATGTGTAAATTTAATTCATTTAAATCTACATAATTACTTCCTGGTGGAAAGTTTGTCGGATTTTCGAATCTCATCTTAGAATAACATTTTAAGTTGAAATCAACAAAAAAACCGCTATTATAAATAATTTTTTTACAAAACCGTATTTTGTTGTCTGCCTGGAGTAATATGCGGGTGGCGCAGGACCGGTCAAAATCTATACGATTTGTCACAATTAATTCTACTTGGAGATATACACATAATAGATGGCACTAAATACAACTTCTAAAGCAGCCCAATTTCCAAGCATTCAAATCTCAACTTAAGCAACCACAAAAGTAAGTCCAAACCAAACAAAAGTCAATTCCGCTCCGGGCCCCCGAGTCCCGTGTCGGAATCACCGGTTCATTTATAAACGCGAGACGGACGGGTGACAATCGGAATGGACTCGCGACGAGGTTTCAATGGTACTGATTGATACTTTGTGGAGGGAGAGACAATCGGTCGGGAACAAATGACGACTGATGGATTTCTCATAACTGGTTGGAACCGGATTTTTTTGAGTGCAATCCTTTAGTGTAAGTGACAATGGTCTACAAATATTTTTGAAGACGTGGATTTAAACAAAAACGACCTAATCAAATATTATATGATGAACCCATTAGAATCATCATCTACATTTTCCCCAAAAAAAAACTCCAGAACAAAAAAGTACCGGAAGTAACTAAGATACTTAAGTATTATATTGACATATTTTAATTTACGACCAAATATATTTTATGATGAGTATAACCATCACACAAAACATTAATTTTGTACAGGTATTGTCAGCTAATAATACACATAAACTTCGAATTCGTAACTTATGTCTAGAATTTGATTGAAAATTCTCCTTTTTTTTGAACTGTCCGTACAAGCATCAAGATAATCATAACATACCTATGTTAATATTGGCTAATCCATTTCCACCTAACATTCATAACTGACCAATAAAAACCGAATACTGCGCCCACGCAACATGACTCAATAGTAAAGAAACGCGATTAGAGAAAATAATTCCAACTATAAAACCGAATGTTTCACTATAAGACTAATAATAAACGTGACAATGTAAAATTGGCAATAAAACTATAGTTACCGCTATAAATGCAAGATCGTATCGTGATCGGTCATGACGAATTAATGACGAGTGAGCTTTCACGAGAGTTTTAGGGTTTTTTTATATTGATCCAGTTTTTTGCACGTATTTCATTTTTTAGCTTCGATGCGTGATGGTTTTTGCTGGAATCATAGAGGTTTTTTTAAAATATTTGTAATAGTTATTAGGTCTGCGGTTTACCGCGTAATTATGGGTTGACAAGTATCAAGGTCAACCACGGCCAACGTATTATTTATCGTATTGTAATTGTATTCTTATACAGATGAACACGCGGCTGTTAACTGTTAGTCCGTTCATAATAAGTTTATACTTTGACATTTGTACCATTGTAATCTAATTTCAATTGTTTCCTTATTATTATTTTGTTTTAATTTTGCACTGTATTTTGATTTGACTATATTTATGTTATTGTTATTATTATACACTGACAGACATTTTGTGTATTCATTCAATTTTTTTTTTAATGACACGTAAATTGACAAGATGCAATAAATGAATCTAATCTAATCTAATAGTCAAATTAAATAGAGTAGGTACGTTTCATTCCCAGTCAATTCGTCTAATACACTGAGTGTGCATTACTTTCATTTGTCATTTTATATTAATCTGTTACTGGTAAACATATTTAAATAAGGGTAATTTATAATACAAAGTCCCAAATATTCTACAAAAATAATAAAAATCTAACACAGTTCTGTCGCCAGCATTAAAATAAATCATAGAATATTGCTATGTAGTCTTAAATCCGTATTTTTAATAAATTAACATAGACAGTGCGCCAGTAGAACAAACAGCCCATTAGGAAGAATTAAATGATTCATATTTATTTTTAAAACTAACCAACCAACTTCATATTACATAACAAAAACAGGATTTTAAAAGAAATAACACATCTAATTATTATAACATTTAAAAAGCATTTTGAAATAAAATAAGAACAGTGGCGCGAGGAAAACCAAAGCACCCAAGCAAAATTAACCGTCAAATATAAAACGTTCCTAAATTAAACCAATTAAATAAAGAAAGTGGCGCCTAAAACAGGCACTCAACGGACAAAATTTTAAGTGTTCTAATTTCAAAATTAACAGACACTGGCGCCACTAGAACAAAAGAAACACGAATATACCGCGTGGTCACCCATTAACAGTGTCAAGAAGGTGGCCAACATAACAACTTCAAACCAGGCAAAATAAACGACAAATCATTTTGAATTTAATGCAGACGAGTTAAGTTTCAAATTAGAACGCGTCATGACCTAGATCAGTGTCGAGTGTGATAATAATTATTTATGATCATAAAATGTGATGCTGTCATAAAAACAAGAAGAAAAACGATGTTCGTTTTATTAGCGGTGACCATGCGATCCACAATGTCTTGACTCTCGTGCCTAGTATAGCTTGACCCCTGGGTTTTTACTAATTGTATGTAATCAGAGCTCAGACTTATACTGGTTGTTGGAATACAAGCAGTGGGCGAGCGACAGTGTCAAAAACTCAAATATAAATCCACTTAATTCCGTCTGCACGGAAATAGATACAATGTGTGGATCTTTGAATTAATTTAATTTATTATATTATGATATCGAATAGTTACATTCGGTATGTGGTGCTGGAGGTAAATGCTCAGGATACCCTGGACAGCCAAACGTAGACATTGTGTCTATTCTTTCCCAGCTCGGTATCAAAACGCCTTTATCCACTGTTTGCCAGCAACGGTTGCTTTCGTACTTTGGACATGTAAATGCACAGTTGTTGATAGTCTGGTAAAACTGGTTGCGGAGTAGAAGGCAACCTTTTGCCTTCTATTTCTTAGATAGTTAATTTCTAGGATACATACAATTACTATTATTATTCTATCGATCACTTCAGATATTTGTACTTCACATGTAACGTAAAATTCTTTAGCGCCTAGTAATAAAATAACGGGCAATCAAATGTAAAGTGTCATCCTGCGAGACAGGCATAGTGTACGAGCAAACTCGACATTTTAATATTAAGCTTACGATGCACCCGAGCGTGCGTCATTACGCTGTTTACCTAATACATTTTATTACTTGTTATTTCAGTGCAATAAAGGTACTCAACCAGGACGGTTACATCTTTTACTTAAGATATCGTTCCAATCAACATAAAAACCCAACATTAACATATAACGTACGTACATGTAAGGTTTAATAAACTATTAGAACCCTACATTTTGGTCCTTCGAACCGAATTCTCTCAGTGTGATTGTGTCTTCTACACGTGTACCTAGTGTCTTATTAATCTTAAGCTAAATGACAGTGTTCCGTAACCATTAAGTATGTCACATAAACCATGTTTTGTTTAAATCTATGTCACTGTTTAAATAATCAATTTTTTTTTTCGCCAACCACAACCAAGGCTCAAGGATGCTCATCAACTAGATGGTCAGACCAGGTCAAGGAAGCGACACCTTCAAGCTAATTCCATCAAGCAGTGAGGGCAATCGGATCGGGACCGAAGGAGACAAATCATCGGGGCTGCGAAATCCAACAGTGATCATGATCTTCAGGAATCCGGGAAGGACTGAAGAATAATGAGATTAGTGAGAAGAGTTTTTCTTTTAAAATGAAATGAAATGAAATCTGATTTATTTGCGTTAAGTCTTTGTCAGTGTTTATGTTGTGACATTGACATGAGATTTCACCTGGCCTATGGAAGTGGGTTTTTCAATACCTTTACGACCCCGTGTGGTGTTGGGTAATAAGTCGTAAGAGGGTCGCAAGAGTTGACTATGGTAATTGGGTTGCAGTGTGTTGTGGGCGGTGGGCTAGCAAGATATAAATATGTTCGCCATCTTTAAACCTTCAATTGTTTGAAGTGGCACTGAGAAATAAGTTTCATGTGGTCTGCCTACCCTTTTCGGGAATTCAGGGGTCAGGTTATGTATGTTTGCTGCAGGAATGTAGGTACAAGTATATTTGAGAAATGAAACAGCACAAGTATCTTAACACAGGTGACGTTTTATTGCAAGTAACACTAACTAACCGTTTACACATTTCGTAGTGTGATGAATTCTATATAGAACCACAAATTTACTAAAGCGAAAATTGTTTTTTTTTTCTAAGGCACAAAAAAATAACGACAGATTGGAAATTAACCATCTTGAGACGTTCATTTTACGGCATGACTACTTACGAGTAAACTTCACCTTTAGGAGTAATTTGAAAGTTGTAATTAAATAGGCACACACGGAACCGGCTCCGTAACTAATTATCCTAGATAGCGTAGACATCTAACCTATGTGACACAATCAAACCATAAAAAACTGTCGCAGTATTGTAACTTCAATGATGTACAGAAATCACAATGGTATTGTTATTGTAACGTTGGTTAGTAAGCGTCCTTCCTGTAAATCTTCTAAAATTGTAAAGGATTAAAACAAACTGTATGGTACAGATCACGTTAAAATAAACGTTATATTTTCATAATTAAATATCCGTAACCGACAGCGATTATTATCGAAATTACAATGTTTTGTTCTCCACAAAACACATTAGCATAATACCGTATCTCATGTGAACGTAAATTGTAAAATATACAATACGGCCCTAAATCATTGCAAGACAAAGCCCAATCAATCTGTACGCACTCAATAGTTTAGGGGATACGAAACAGAGCTGCGCGTGCGATGACAGCTCGTGTCCACAGTAAAATGTAAGCAGTATTGTAACTGGCTTATAAGAATTTTGAGATATACAAATTGCGTGGTGCAAAATTACATAACATATTACTTATAGCTTTGTTATAGCATTTTTTGTTATTTTTGGGTACGGTGACATCTGTTATTTAGCCGTCATCTCAATACAATTCGGAACCTTAAAACCTAGATGAGATTACAAAAGGATAACAAGTGTCATGGTACTTATACAATTTCAAAGGCACTAGACAACTCGCCGCACGCCGCCCAGAACAATGCGAGTGAAAATCGGGACAAATATAATAGTGTGTGGAGTATTTTCTATTTCACTATCTCGTACGCCAGCCTTTCGATTTTTTTATATGACAGGGCACTAGCTTTATTTGGTTCATAAGTGCGCCTTGGTTTTCCCCTGCCTCTCCTTCCTTCTATTACATTTTAAATGAAGTTGTCGTGCCGTATCAAATGTCCAATCATTTCCCCCTTCTACTAACAATGGTATTCAAGAGCGAGTCTACATACTGGTAATACTACGACTGTGACACATGCGGTTGTGCTTGAAGATGTGCAGCGCGCGTAACGTAAATATGCAGAAACGGTCAATCACTGCCGTGCAGATAGACGCAGTTCTGTGCAGTCGGGTCATTTACACTGAGCACCGAGCGAGGTTCATTTTGGTCTGTTGCATGCTGTGAGGTATTTCACTTCATATTATACATAACTATTATAGTAGTCTTAAAGAAGATATTCTATGGATCCATTTATAAATTAAATGCAAAATGCTTAAATTTGGAGCAGCCTATCTAGGGAAGTACGGAGGTACTTCACTGTAAGATGGAGACCTTACTGAAGACCGCCAAACACCAATCGATATTTGCTCTGAAGGTGTCTGGTGTAGTAGGAACACAATAGTTGATTAAGGTCATACATAATGTTAGTTCGCCAGATCTTCCGTGGATGTGCTGTGTTTAGTACGAGGGATCTGCATTTGTCACTAGCTGTCTGCACAAGGAATCTTCAAATCAAAAGTGGTCGGCAAAGTGCATGAGTCTGTAACACTTCAACAGGGGTGTAGACACCAGATTAAATAACCAATAATGTTGAATTTTCCCGCAAATATTGTCAAATGGAGAAAAAAGTAAAGCAGGTGATCACAAAGTTATGTGTCCAAAGTTTTAAGAGGGGGTACATTCTGACCCTTTTCCGCAAAACGCACCTTCAATATGAAACGATTGTCATTTACTATGACGCTCCCAGATCGTGACGTCACGACCTGGGAGCGTTTTCTCTCTCTAACAAGCTATATTAAAACGGTTGCAGCTTCGTAATTATCTGATATATGAATAAGATTTTGGTCACTAGGCATATTTTTTTGGAGTTAATCGATTTTGAGTCTACACCCGCATTATATTTACTCTTACGACACCCGCGAGAAGAAAGATTGTGCTGCTACTCTAACCCGACACCACACGGGACCCATAATCGTATTAAATTCACATTCAATTCCAATTAAATCCATTCCCGCTGAATATTCTGTATCTGAACAAATGTGACAGACACTGTCCGTCACACGAAACACTCGACTCAGCCATCAACTGCGTTGGCAACACTCCAGTAACCTTTGACATTAACGCGAATATCTTGACTGTGGACTTATGACGGTTTATGAGTTCCAGGAATATAAACGGGCGATAAAGCATCGATATTGCTGGCGACAGAATGAAGCCCGGGCCGTGGGAACACACAAGCATTTGAATAGTCACTCTCCAAAAGCGTCCTCTCCAAATTTTAAAATTCCGTAAGCCGCTGAATGAATTATACAATATACCACTACCTCATCACCACCACTATTATTTATTTAATCGTATGGCATACATTATTTTGGCCTTTTTAAAGTTTGTCACTCTTTAGTACCACCCAGAGGGGACACGTGCAAGGTTGTGGTAGTAGGTAGCTCCTTCGGACGCGAGTAACAGTTGTCCCCCTTTTGTCAAGTGAGTGGGCCACTCGACTGTTAGAAGTTCTTAAGCCGCCCGAAAGCCTCTAGCTCGGCTTAACGACTACTGTCATAGACAGCAGCCGTGATCAACTGCTTAGCGTGCCTTTCCAAAGCACGGAAGCGCTCATTTATATTAACCACTCAAAAATCAGGCGGTCACCCATCCAAAGACTGACGCCATGCGTTATCGTTTCCGACTCGCAGGCGCCGCTAGGCTATGAGCGATTCTATCATCAGTCGGGATGAGTAATGACTGAATACCCTGATAGTTGAGCTTGAGCTGAAGGTTATATTATAATGCACATGAACTAGAAGCTATGCGATATGATGAAACAAAAGCGATATCTCGGGGATGTACTCTCGGTCAATTAAATCAAATGGTATCGTGGTCCACCAAAGTTCGTAACATTAGGCATATCTGTGGTAGGTAGTCATATTCATCATGGGTATAAAGCTGTTTTAATGTAGGTATTTGATACTTCACAAGCTTGACAGCTATAATTAGATTTTTTAACGGCCGATATTTGACAGCCGTCATCCCGGTACAATAAATGTCAATGATGACGATTGTACTGGGATGACAGCTATCAAATATTGAATATAAGGGCATTTTCACTATAGGTGTAAAATATTAGAAAACCGCTCTACACGTCTCTGGTGAATATGCTCCCTAAGATTGAATTTGGCTTAGCTTGAGGAAAGGGTTTTCCCAAATCTTTAAATGATTTAGACATACTAAGGTTGACTGAGCAAAGCCTACTAAGTGACTCGCCTAGTTCAGTGTAAACATGATGTGTGTGACAGATGCCACTTTTAGGCAGGGTACATTTTAGGTTTGCGAGAATACTTTGGAAATGTAAGTGCTTCTATTATAAAGATTAACCTATTTGTTCGCCGTATTCCATCTTATCATTCTCCATGTTATTTTACCATACTAAAACTAGTGACTCTATCAACTGTAGAGCTTGCGAGCCTGTCTTTAAAAAAATGTTTTATTTTGAAAAAAATATTATTAAAAAAACCGAGTTTGACTCGCGCACAGGGTTCCGTACCATTATCCGTTGAATGAAAGGTAAATTGCGGTTTACGATTTATGACGTATTAAAAAAAAACTAAAAAAAAACTATTTACTAGATCTCGTTCAAACCAATTTTCGGTGGAAGTTTGCATTGTAATTTACATCACATATTTTCTTTAGTTTTATCATGAAGTTACGGCGGGGGGGAGACACACATTGTACCACTTTGAAAGTGTCTCTCGCGCAAACTATTCAGTTTAGAAAAAAATGATATTACAAACCTCAATATCATTTTTGAAGACCTATTCCATACGTAGATACCCCAAACGTATGGGATTGTTGAAAATTCTTATAGTGTCGGAAAAAAGTGGCTGTGAAATGCGGACGGACAGACAGACAGAAAAGACGAATCCATCCTAAAAACGCTATTTCATTAAGGAACCTGTGTACAAAAATTCAAGAGTATCAGTTGAGAAATGCAACCCGTAGAGAAGAACAGGCGGACAGAGCGTGACAGACAGCGACCACCGGGCATACGAAAGATTTTCGGCGCAAGCTGAAGCATAGAACTTCGTTCGCTTCGCTCGCTCGTTCGATAATTTAGATCTACCTAACGTACGCACGAAGCGTTGCGGGATCTACCAGCTGATCGAATGCCATTCTTTGGATGGAGGTAGTCACCTATAGGTACATTTTTTCCATCCAAAGAATGGCATTCGATCAGCTGGTAGATCCCACACATACTGCCGTGAACTATCTGCACGTCTATCATGATACGGCCGCGACATACTCTCGATTTTACTCGCACTATACGTCTTGTTTTAAGTGTTCTAATAAGAGAGGTACGGATAGTGTGATAAAAATCAAGAGAGCTCGCGAGCCGTCTTGCGATAACCGTGCTGCACACTGTTTTTCCACACCTTAATGGTGCACTTAGTCGTGCAAGTTGTTAAACAATAATCACCCGGTTGTCTCTCTCTTACTCACTAGCTCTAGCCAGTGAGTAAGAGAGAGACAACCGGGAAATTATTGGCCTGCTCTAGCAGGACGTCAATACTGTTACGGGTAATGTTTACAAAAAAAAAGTATTAGTGGTACGTAAAGTAAATAACACAGCACGTAGCACGTAGATGGCCGTTGGAGCGGAAAGGTTCTCGAGTGGCTACCACGTACCGGAAGGCGCGGCGTAGGTGGGCCCCCACAAGGTGGACTGATGACCTGGTAAAGGTTGCTGGAGTCCGCTGGATGCGGGTGGCGCCAAACCGGTCACTGGTACTCTTTGGGGGAGGCCTATGTCCAGCAGTGGACGTCTTTCGGCTGATATGATGATGAAAGTAAATAACCGGATCAAGTAAATTCCAATCCATCCCACAACTCGAATGCTTTTAGTTGGGAATTTTAGTATCTACGCAAACGCCCGTCCATCAGTCACGTACATAAATAGACGTACTTTCCCATGGGTCCATTCTCGTCCACAGTGTGATCTATTATGCTTTTAAAACCTATTTGTGGTTAATATTCATTATTAAATGGGTGTTTATTTTAAATTACATTCAGTCGTCTTTCAGTACATTTTCCATGAATTGTGACTCTGTTGCCGAGCGGTAAGGCACGCGAGTATTAACCTGGATGTAGGGGATTCGAACCACGCTTATACCACTGGGTTTTTGAAAAGACTAAAGTTTGCACACGATTTCATTTGATATTCAGCAGTATAGCGTTTACATGAAGGAAAACATCGTGGGAAAACCGGTCTTCCAACATGGTCAAGATTTCCCTCTGGGTTGGCAGGTCCGATGGCAGTCCCTTTCGTAAAAACGAATGCCTACGCAGATCTTGGGATAATGTACTAAAGCGGCTTCTTTTAGTACGATGATGAAGTGGGCAAAGAAACACACCGAACCATCTGCGGATAAGATTAGACAAAGTATCTTTGGACATTATATAGATACTGATGCCATAGATAATATCAATATCTTTCGCAAAATGTTTAAAACGCTCAAAAGGCAAAACTACTTCGGTCTACCTAAAGGTACGGGATATGGACTAAAATTTAAACACTTGACATGCAGGACAGACAAGCAAGCGCGTAGTTATCTACACTTGATAGTTTACGCAGAAGTCACTTAAGCCAATTAAAACCAGTGAATCGTGATCTGTTTGAGAGAGGAGGGTTCCGTATGTTGACAAAGTTTGTTTTTGATGTTGGCAGATTGGAATAGTTATGGAATCTTGGTGTATGTGTGTCCTTCTTTTGAGTGTATCTTAGTCCATAGAAACTACTTAAGTAATATCAATTTATCAAATTTTTAGACACAAATTAAAAAAAGCCAAAATTTAACCTATCCCATCGACCAAACAACAAAGACGAATCTATCGAAATAGCTACTCATGTAGCATGAGTGGTAGTGCATAAGTGTGTGTGCTTCTATAATAATATGAGTTGTTAGAATAGATAACTATAGGTAATAAACAGCGTCGTATGTTAAATATACTCTTGGTAACAGCTAAATTGACCCCACGAGACAGGCCTATCCTAGTGTGGAGGTCATTGATAAAATCATTGCACAATTGTTTTGAATAGTAAATAAACGGTGTTTTATTTTATTATTAATTATTTATTTGTCTAAATCTATGAAAAAGTTAGCCTGTAATATGTTTTACAGAAATAAACAAAACCATTCAACGGACTTTTCATGTACATCATACACACTTAGCAACATGCATTACATACAAATTAAAAAAAACTAGAGAACTACTTTTCCTTCTGAGGTAGTCTAATAAAAAGTTTTGTACGATAAGTTCTTGTTTTGTGCAATAAATAATAAATAATTAAATAATGACTGAGTAAGCGTAAAGTTAAGGAAAAGCGAAAAGAGAGCTGATTACAGACGAAATATACCTAAACGGCGTTTCAAAAATCGATCGATATAATCGTTTTAATATCGACCCAAAGATCTCCAGCATAAGATCATTAAAACACCCAGGCGTAGGCATTATAAGTGACACGGAAACTCAATTAGCGCGCGTGTGGCCGGCGCCATATTGTAATTGCGCGAGCGCAGGGACCAAAAGGGATGAAAGACGGGGAAGGGGGGGATAAGTTAATTAGTGGTTTTGTCGGCTTTGTGAATGGGCGTCGTAAACTACTCGGCATTTTATTGTTTTTGAATTAGATAGTATTTTTTTATGTGCTTCTGTGGATTTAAATACGGTTTCTTTTGTTGCTTATGTGGATTTACGACGCAATGCTGATTACGCGTAGGATTGGAATTGAAATACGGTAAAGTACAGTCGACTACAATAAGACGTATCAGTTAATTAACATTATTAATAAGATAAGAGTCTATATTTATCTCTCGCTTGCTAACTAGACACGTTAGCCTATGGCCGCTTACAATTCCAGAAGAAGTAAGTACACGTTGCCCACCCTTAATCAGATAGAGCCGCTGTACCGTTGTGAAGTTATATATAGTGTTGTGACCCTGCCTGCGAAGTTACAGGTCCCGGGTTCGGATCCCGGTAAGGGCATTTATTTGTGTGATGAGCACGAATGTTTGTTCCTTATGTTGTTTTCTATGTTAAGTATTTATTTATCTATATAACTGTGTTTATCGTCGTCTAGTTCCCATAGTACAAGCTTTGCTTAGTTTGAGACTAGGTCGATTTGAATAATTTGTTTTTAATGTGTGTCCAAATTTTTTGTAGGCATTTGGTATCACTCCATTTTTGAAAAAAAAACTGGTACTTAGGTATTTTTTTAATATAAATTGTCTATCCCAAAAGAATTATTCGTACAGGGTGGTTACTCGAGATTCAGTGTCGCGCGGAGCGGGGCGGGGCCGGGGGAGGGGGAAGCGTGCCTTGTTAACCCTTACTGCCCGCTGAGGTGCCCGCGCGGTAAGGTTTTTTTGGATAACTTTAAGCAGCAATTACTAAAAATTTTAGTACTGAATGATATGAATAAAAAAACCACGTATTTTATAATTTTTGTTGAAGAATCTTATACTTGAATTTGGAGCTGCGCTCGCGCCACTACGTGCACTTCAGCCCCCCTATTCTGTAACTTGTTTTAAGCTCACCTCAACGCTCACCCATAAATATATCTTGACACCGCGATGCGTAGTAACTAAGCGTAGGTAGAGGTCTATAGTTTCGTGACGGGTGACCGGCGGGGTGAGCCGCATTAGCGCGTAAAGAATAACAGCCCTGCCCCCCTATTCACTAACTTGTTTTAAGCTCACCTCAACGCTCACCCATAAATATATCTTGACACCGCGATGCGTAGTAACTAAGCGTAGATAGAGGTCTAGTTTCGTGACGGGTGAACGGCGCGGTGAGCCGCATTAACGCTCAGCGAATAACAGCCCTGCTCGTTTGTGGTGCGCGTGCCGCGGCCGCTGCAGGAGACCATCGCGTGTGCTGGTTTCTGGCCGAAGGGCGTCGTGTTTCGGGGGTTCCGGGGCAACCTACCGAATTCTACACCGGACTTGACGACGCAACGGAGCCACGCTGTTTCGTCGTCTAAATAATAATTAGTGTTTTAATTTTATATTTGTATTGTATGTATGTTAATCTTTAAGGTATTTGTAACTATGGGCCTTCGTTGCCTGAAATAAATGATTATTATTAGTAATATGGCGGTCTTCTGTTTGGAGGTACTTCCCCAATCGGGCTGCTCCAAAAATGAGCGAGTTGAAATTCCGGTGTGCTCCAGCTCTCTAAAACGTATCTACTATATCATCATCAAATTTATTTAAGAGCTTGGCTGGTGGAGTGACCGCCCCTGATTTATCTGACTTATCTTGGAGGGCAAGATCGAAGGAAGGAGAGGCAGAGGAAGGCCCAGCCAAATAAAAGAGAAAGTTGCTGTCGAGTCGTACGAAGATGTCAAGAGGCTGACAGAACACAAAAATCGACTGTATATAAGCATCAAATTCCTTTGCATATTTGCAGTGGAATGCGATGGTGCGCTAAAACCGGCAGGCATCATACTGGTACGCGATATATCGAACCAAATTGATCTCCAGCGCCGTGTGGGCACAGTATATGAACAGTAGATAAACTTCGAACAAAGGTACATCGCACGGCTGCACTCTTGCGCGCGTGTTCGGTACGCACACACACATAGCCTTCGGGAATGATGGAGAATGCTTCAATCGGGGCCGCGCCGTTGCGGTATTTGCTCGTTCGCACTCGCTACGTCAAAGGAAGCCGCCTCGTAGGTATGAAGACAGCGGGCCGCCAGTGCCACGATATCAAAAGGAGCCGAATAGGCTTGTAACTAAGCACCTCCCAACCTAGTGCAGTTTAGCAACTATTATACTTACTAGGAAATATTTCAGGCATTACATAGTGATATTAAAATATTCCATGAAGTGGGGAACTAAAAACATATACCCAACTATCTATAATATGATTACTTTGTGTATACAATATTGTCTATTAAACTGTAACAGAAATACTTTGCATACTTAAAAGCAAAATTAGTATTATATTATAGGTATGCCAAGCCACAAACTTGACACAGCCCTGCGCATCGAGCGAAAGTAGGTAACGAACGCTCCTAAACGGCCTCAGATTACCTACTGTATTATTCTTCTATACTGTGGTGTGGGTATGTCACTATCTGTATAATTCATTTGCTATCAAAATGAATTAATTAAAGGAGAATTGGATTATTCGTTCATTAACGAGGCAGGTGCTAAACATGGTCGCTTATTATGTTCTTAACGTCAACATCAACAGATGTTTTCGAATGATGACTGAGCTATAACCACGAACTTCGAATGTAGAAGTTCGGATATCTCTATCTCTATCGCACAGTGTGTTTTTGACCCAAAAAAGTGTCATTCTCAATATTGGTCAATATTGGTGACAGCCCTAGAACATTTTTTTAAATCTCATTTTCTCTAAACATCCGCGTATGTGGAATGTAAATAAAAAATAAAAACCAGAAATGAGATATTCGTTTTTTGCCACGAGTCTATTCACATTTAAGAGCATTCAATTGCCACATAAAACAATGCCGCGTTAAACGATGAACTGGCTATAGTTTTTTTTATAGGAATTACTTTTCGTTTTCCATTCGTGACAAAGTCACACAAACTTAAAGAAATCTATTTGAAAACATATTGAAAATCGGCACAGGGGACATCTCCTCTCGCATTTGTCATGATACAAGCAATAGATTTGTCTAATAAAAGGAGAAACACTTTTTTGGGTCAAAAAACACACTGTGTATCGCATTTACTATACTCGAGTGACAGGGATGCAGTACACGAACTTCCAGATTCGATTTTCGTGGTAGCGCCGCTGAGATCAATGAGTAACTTAGTTTTGTAATTTAAACGTTCAGAAGGTTATATGACAACAGTTTTGCCTAGTTGGCAGAGGATCACTTATCGACCTCAAGCCGACCGATTGTCTAAAGGTGCTCTAGACGTGAGGATTTATTGTAACAGAATATCGAGCATGATCCGTTTTGAAACCGTCTCCCTTAAACTCGCATACTTGTCAGAACGTAACAGATGTCTTATCCACAGCGATAAGTGATAAAATGGCAACCACGCTACGCCAGCCAAGCATAGAGCCAAACATCATTACGAACGTTTTCACGATCATTCTAGCGAACGCTCTGGTAAATGCTGCAAAAATGGTCAGAGTAGAGTATGTGTATATTATTGAGGTAGGGCACAGCGAAATGTCATCCCGCTCGAATTTGGAGCAGCCCAACTGGGGAAGTACCTCCGCCTTGCAGAAGACCACAGCCATAATAACACTTCTACTTGCTCTGTAGTAGTGTTGTGTTCCTGGAGGTGAGCAAGGTCGCCAGAGCTCCCGAGGATGCGTTGTGTTGAGAGCGAGGGAATTTGTTCCTTCAACTGTCTACACGGCGAATCCTCAAACATATCGAGGGTCGGCAACGCCCATGTTACTCCTTTGGAGTTGCATGCGTCTATAGGCTGCGGTGTCCGCTTACCATCGAGCGGGCCGTACGCTTGTTTTCCACCGTCGTTGTATAAAATAAAATAAACTCATGTCGCGTCGCACTCGGCTGTTATTCGCTCCGCGTTAAAGCGGCTCACCCCGCCGGTCACCCGTCACGAAACTAGATCTCTACCCACGCTTGGTAACGCATCGCAGTGTCAAGATATATTTGTGGGTGAGCGTTGAGGTGAGCTTAAGGCGCTCTTATAGTGAAGTCTTTTCTCCCTCTCGCTGAGCATGAGCGTGAGCGAGATGGAAGTGCGTGCTAAAAGCGCGGATATCATGTTTTTTAATTTTAATTTTTTGTCCGTTTAACTTATTAAAAATCTATGAAGTACAAATCTATATCTACTAAAAAAATCATTATATAAAGTAAATTTTGTGTTGAGACCGATTTTCAACAAAAAACTATCGAGGTTTTTACAGCAATCGTGTTTCTATGAAATCAAAAACTAGTGAATAGACTCAAAATATACATAAAAAAAATGCAGTTGTAAGATCGGTAGAAGTATTTTATTAATATTTTCAAAATTTTAGATTTCACTAGGTATGTACAGCGCCTTAAAACAAGTTACAGAATAGGGGGGCTGTGGCCCCGCTGGAAGGCTAGCGAGTACCAACAGCGACAATACGGGAAAATTGCTCGGCCCAGCAAAGCTCGTTTCGCTAGAATACCCCCTAAAACGCTCGCTGGTGAGTATCCACAGAGCAGTGCGAGGTAAGCGAGGAAAAAAACCAATCCACTCGCTCAGAACTGGTGGGTGGTGGCCGTTTAGTCGTTTCATATGTGGTAAGGCCCCAAGGAGTATTTAAATTAATAACTTTATCATCATCATCATCAAGATTTAAGAGCTCGGCTCTTGTCGGTGGAGTAGTCCCCGACCCTCTCGGTCCTCGGCTAATTTCTTACTTTTAGTTGCAGGACAGTCAGCGTCATATAGTTAGTAGCAGCCTGATTAGCCAAATATTCACCCTTATTCTTACAGTAATAAAGACGTGTACCGAAATATTTGACCACCTTGGCTGATACGAACTATATGACACTGACTGTACAAAGCTTATCTTGGGTCGACCTACCCCTTCATGCTTACCTTCTAGAATATTTGTAAAGAAAATGTCGTGTCTTATCAAGTGACTTACTTTGCGTTGTCTATTTTCAATTGTCTCGAGTCAACCTACTAATATTATAAATGCGAAAGTTTAGATGTTTGGATGTTTGTTACTCAATCACGCTTAAACGGCTGAACCGATTTGAATGAAATTTTGCACGAAGATAGTTTATAGCCTGGATTAAAATATAGGATAGTTTTTATCCCGGGTCCACGCGGACGAAGTCGCGGGCGGAAGCTAGTCATTTATAAAATGATGAATTACAGTTGAAAAAATCGTCTAGACTGTACTTCTAGATGCCAAATGGAACCAAAGAAGTATCTCTATCAACGTCGCGTGCCCGAAACGGGTTTATTATGCAAGCACCCGAATTTCGTCCGCCATTCGCATTGTTATTTCATCGGAGCGTCAGCATTTGTCTTTGTGTGAGCATAAAACTCCGGTTTCGACCGGAAGATCTCATGTTTAATTATTTACTAACCCATTAGGATGATACTAGTGATTGTGAGCTGCACAACTCGTGAGCCTGTCTTATCTTTAAAAAACTGGCCAAGTGCGAGTCGGACTCGCGCACAAAGTATACCGTACCATTATCCGTTGAACGAAAGGTAAATTGCGGTTTACGATTTATGACGTACCTGTTTAAAAAAAAAAACTGCTTACTAGATCTCATTCAAACCAATTTTGGGTGGAAGTTTGCATGGTAATGTACCTACATCATATATATTTTTTTTAGTTTTATATTTCTCTTATTTTAGAAGTTACAGGGGCACATTTTATCACTTTGGAAGTGTCTCTCACGCAAACTGTTTCACTTTAGAAAAAAATGATATTAGAAACCTCAATATAATTTTTGAAGACCTGTCCATAAATACCCCACACGTATGGGTTTGATGAAAAAAAAATGTTAATGCGGTTCACAGAACACATCTACTTACCAAGTTTCAACAGTATAGTTCTTATAGGTTCGGAAAAAAGTGGCTGTGACATACGGACGGACAGACAGACAGACAGACATGATGAATCCATAAGGGTTACGTTTTTTGCCATTTGGCTACGGAACCCTAATTTTTTTTTTTTCGTAAATCTGGATCGACAAAAAAACTATATAATCATTGGACCTGCTCACATAATTTCCCCAGGATCGGTTGAGAAATGCGACCAGGAGAGGATATACGGAATAAGTTTTGCCCAAGCAGAAACGGACAACTTTCTTACTTCAACTTACTTCTTACAAGACCTCAATTAATTCAGCACTTATCCTAGTCGCGTCATTCATTTAATAATCAGGACTTTGTTTAACATGCAACGTTCAATATGGCGCCGGAAGGCTGTTATCTTATAGAAGACTATCAAGAATCCCCAACATACATATACACATGTTAACTGACGCAACTAACGATTACCGATGTTTAGAAACAACGTAGTTTAAGGCCCAGTTGCAACTAGAGGTAAGGTTTGGTTAATTCAACCCTCCCCAATTCTAATTAAAAAGCTTGTTTTGTTTGTGCATTTCAGTAACAGTCGCTGATGGGCGCCGAGTCCTGCACGGGTGAAAACACGGTAAAAAACTAATTTTCCCAGACATTTGACCTAGCTAGATAACTTTTTGCCGCCGTAAAATATTCCAAATCTCATTAAAACCGTTAGAGCCGTTTTCGAGAACAAATATTGCTCGTTTAATAGGTAGATGTAGGATATAGGATTTAATGCAATTAATTTTCATTGTCATGCACTACAAACTTATTAGTGAAACCAAACCCAATCGACCAAATTCGGGACCCATATCTCACTAAGCATCAACTCAACTATAAATCCCTCAAAACCTTTTTTAGGATGCGCACGCGTTCAATTCAGCCAGGACAGTCTCGCTGAAGGGAGGGGGTGAGGGGGGCGGAGGGGGGGACTAAAGAAGACGTATCTCGCCACCACAGCCCATTGTCCATTGTTTTTGCCCCGGTTATTTATGACGGACGACACTAAATCCGTCCCTCTCTAACCTACTAAGAATCCTCGCCGTCCCAGTCGCACGGCTTCCGTTCCATAATGCCTTACCTAATAAATTACGCTCCAAAAGATTATTTATTAGATTATACAGGCTGTGCCGTATTGGTTGAAGGACGTTTAGGACTTGTGTTTTAAACTTTTTTGCTTTGATTGATTTGTGGAAGCGGCCAACAATGGGACACGAGTGGAATGATGAATAACGAATGAATTTGGCTTGCAGTTTTTTTTCATGTTGTTTTTGGAGGTCGAAATGTAAGTCGAGGCATGTTTATGAAAGGATTTTTATAAGCATTGTTCGTATTTTGATTTTCTTTAGAAACAGTTCACATACTTGCCTTCATTATTACTTCGACACATTTTGAATAGTCAAATATCAGAATGACCGTTTAGTTATTCTAGTAAACAAATAATTTTCCTAATATTTATACAACGTGTTAATAAAATAACGCAAAACCTGAAAACAGTTTGTACAGAATCGAGAGTAGAATGTGAAAAAAAATAGTAATATTTTTTTTGACGTTTTTTTAGCTTTGGCCGACTGGGGCGACCTGCTCCATACAAATGTAAAAATAAATCGCGTCAATATTTTTTTTCATATTCTACTCTCGATTCTGAACAAACTGTTTTCCGGTTTTGCGTTATTTATTAATACGTTGTAGAAAATTGACAAACAACATCGGAACAGTCAGCAGCGAAAGTATCTACGTGGCCAAAGTGCTCTAGACAAGCTCTTAATGCCTTATAATAAAGACGTGTGTACAATTGTAGATCATCCACCTACACGCTGACCAGCGAACGAAAAAAACCTTAGTAGTGTAAGTAGCGTCGCAATATAGCCCCACAGAATGGCTGCCATTGCCATTATGCCACTTTGGCACCTAATCTCAAGTTTTACGGAAGCCACTGCTATCTGACCTTCTCGCCCTGTGGGAAAACTAGATCTTATTGAGATTAGACCGATTTCCTCACGATGTTTTTCTTCGCCGAAAACCTACTGTTCAATATTAAAAAAAAATCGTACAAAAGGGTTTTTAAACCCAGTGGTGCGAGCGGGGTTTGAACCCGCGACCTCGAGATTGAAACTTACTTGCCTTATAGTTAAGCTCAAGGTACAATAGCTACTTTACCTTATCTCCGAACTAACTAGAGATAAAGTATACAATGAAAAATAATCTAACGGAAGCATATGTATAGGCATCGTCCGCTCAACATAACCATGTCACAGGTCCCGTCACATCGAAATAAATTCAAAGGCGACATTATTATTCACAGCCATTAATTAACCTCGACGAATGTTTTAATTAAAAAAAGAACTTTCCATAAGAAAGGACGGCGACGAATTCAAAATCCCTCGCGTCTCAACCGCCATAAATAATTGGGACAAAACCCCACCCCCGTCCCGAGATAAGTGTCTAAAATTTTCACAATCCGGCAATAAAAAGATAATTTATTAGAATAGCTCTTATTGTTTTCGTTATTTATGTGTATGGAGTAATGTAATCTAGCTGGTGGCCCTAAATAAATAATTTCTCTTTAATGTCTCTCCTTGCTTAATCTCCTGAGCGGTCCCGCGCAGTCCGCATTTTGTGAACTTAATGGCCACCCGAGGTATTTTTAGGTCTAAATAAATATGATTTGTTGTGCCTTTTCTGACAGAATTTAATTTCGTTCCGCTAACGGGCCTGTGTTGCTAATCTTTGAATTATTTTAATGAGCCGTCGTCGATATTTTTGGGGGCAGGTGTGACAGTTTTCCTATTCGGATCATGTATCGTTTTGATTTGAATATCGTACTGAGTTAAAGTGAATTAATGAAATATGAACTCAAACAGGCCTTTTTACTGTAGTAATCAGAACACAACGCCCAACTCTAAAAACGCAGATTTCTATGCAGATATAAAGATGCTTCTTAAACTGCAATAATCCCATTTAATCCCGATTTAATCTATATTCATCCACCCACAGAGGTACCTCTCCCCTCTAAAACGATTTTTACCTTTAAATTAGTACTCAGCAACACCTGTTTTGCAAAATAAAATACGTCATCATCAACGTTTAAACTTACGCTTACAATTATAAAGTTAAGTATTACAACTTAACCTTTCAAAATTCAAATATTTAGTCCGCAGCTGAGTCAAAGGCTCTTTTACAGATCAGCACGTCTATCATGGGACGGCCGCGGCATACTCTCGATATTTTCTCACACTATACCTCTTGTTTTAAGTTGTCTAATAAGAGAGAGACGGATAGTGCGAGAAAAATCAAGAGAGCTCGCGCGCCATCGCCTGATAGCCTGCACGATTGCGTTGTCGTTATAAGGCGACAATTTCATACATATTTTTTAGTAGCTTCCAGAACAAAAGTAACAGTCCACGCAGATGTGTCCCTGCCTTGGTCGTTTCTGGAAATTAGTGGACGCCCGGTGAGTTATGCGACCCGTATTATGTTTTCAGTTTAATAAGCAGACGGGGCGACGCCCGACTTATGTGCTAGGTTCACAATAAAGTTTTAAGGCGCGTGTTCCGTGCGGTCGGGTAAAAAGGTATTGTTTGAAGGTACAGAATAAATAAAAGTACTCACGTACAGCGGGCGTAGCATGGTTGACATGTTATCACTTATCGCTGTCGATAAGAACTTCGTCACGTTCAGACAAGTATGCGAGTGCGAGAGTGACGGATGTCTTATCCACAACGATAAGTGACAACATAGCAACCATCTTAGGTCCGCAGGTCCTCTATTCAACAAAAATCATGTTTGACAGCTATAAAATTCTAATTATGGCATCCGCTCACACGCGCTCACCGCCTCTTTCGTTCCTCGCGATTGTTTGCCATTACAATGACCTCGAAGAGAGTTTAGTCGAAGCGACAATAGGAACAGGCCTGACTTTAAGGCTATGAAACTGAATTCTGCTGCATTCGCCTTAAAGATGTTAATGTTGACGGGTGAGCTAGGCGATCATGGTGATGACATACTTTTTCTTTACATTCTTTCAGCAGTAGAGACGGACAAGTATGAAATACCCTAAAGGGTTAGGTTGTATAAAAAAAAAGATTTGAAATCGCTGTACAGCTTGCTGTATTTGTGTAGTTTATATATATCTCGTCGAAACGACTTTAGATTACATATTTTACAAAGAAATTATTTTAATACATTTTTATTCGTAAGCATTACGAAAAAATAATGTAGATACTTTCATCCTTACCCTGCAGTTTAGTCGCGTTGTAAAATTTTAAAATATGGATGAGAACGGACTAGTGAAAACTTTATGTAACGAAAAATTACGCCGTCAAGGAAAGATCGTGATCGGACTAACTTCACCTCGGCTTCAACAATCAACGCTGTCTCCACCCAAACTTATTAGCGGGAAAGAGACACACGATAACCTGACCGATCAGCTACTCCTAGTTCCATGTAGTTTCACCCCACGTTCCGAGCTTTTAATTATAATACTTTATAGCCCAATAAATCACGGCGTACGTCCCGGGGCGCCTCCTCCCCCCACTCTCCCCTTCTCGCCTTTGAAGGATATCAGTTCAATTCTCGCCAGCTGTAATAATTTATAAAGAAATTATGCCTTTTTCTGGGTGAGGGTGGCATTGACGTGATCTTGGTAGGGTATGTAGGTTGTGTAATGGGTTGCAGTGGAGTTGAGGGTTTTTGTGGAATGAGTGTGCTTTGGATGTTTTAAATACTGGCCTGTTGCTGGATGTTGAGTTCTCAGTGCTTACCTGAAAGAAACATAATTACGTTAATTAGGGTTCTAGTGTTATGGTGCCTAGGAACTTAAATTTTCTTATTTCACAATTAATTAACATCATTCATATGAAATATCACATTAAATTTCGACACCGACAGTTATTTACATCGATCAATTCCAAACTTTTGGATAGCAGGAGCTTTAAAACAATTGTTATTTGAAAAAAACTGCATTGCTTCTACAAAAGTAACAAAATTTAAGTTAGGTTAAGCATAATTTGTTCAACAAAACAAACATTAAATCCTATATCACTCTCATTATTACGACTAATCTAACGACAACTCTTATGTCACGGAACCAAGCTCGTTAAGGCTACAGTGTGCCAAACAAATTGACATACATACTCCAAAAACATTACCCTACTTCAGGAGCAGTTGCAAATCACATCAACTGGCCGATACTCGGCTTCAAAAATGTGATAGCTACTTATAGATTTCATAAGCATATATCATATTGCATTATAAGTCTTCTAGAGTAATAATCAAAAAGCATCTAAGAAAACTATACTCGGCCTCGAAAATAAGATAGCTTTTACATATCATGAGCAGTAAGTACCTTGCATAATACAACTTCTAGAGATAAATATTTTGCTCAAACATCATCTAAGAAAACGTGAAAAACTCAGACATATGACGAAATTGGACACATGGCAGAGCCAAGTCGAATAGCTGGACTCCAAACTTGGCACGGAGGCAGGGGTGCGTGCAAATATGACAAATTTATGTAAAGAGGGGTGCACAAGAAGGGGGGAATTAGTGCTCATTCCGTCTGATGTTTACGGCTGGAACTGTGTGGAAAATATGGTAATGGTGGCCGTATCGATTGGGAGAGCTGGGAGGTTCAAGTTTTTGGTTTTGATTGATTAAGAGGTATGCAGTAGAAGGTAAACTACCGCCTTAACATAGACGCTGTTGTAATCATCTTTTTTTAATGTAAGGCTAATGATTTTGATGATGATTCGCTTTCATAGATGTTCAAGAGCAATGACGATGCTTAGTATGCATCAATTAAATGGAATTTGCAGTTATTATGTGGAGAAGTTAAGACGGGAAAAGTGTGGAAAGTGATTGTTTGTATCGAAACAAATAAAAAATAAAATAAAAAAAACATTTTAGATTTGGAGAAACATGTTAGCTTATACATGTGTGATTCTAACGTCCTCGCGCGGTGGCGGACTAGACTAGCGTCATCTCCTTTCTTCCCGTGACTGTCGTAAGAGTCGACTACGGGATCGGGTTAAGGTGTGTTGTGGGCGATAAGCTAGTAACCTGTCACTGCAACAACACATTCTCTCCGTCTTTAAGCATGCTAAAGCGGCACTCAAAGTTCAATTTAATTTGCTCTACCTACCACTTCTGGGAACATGGCCGTGAATGTATGCATGTATGATTTTGACTATAAATTATGTGCTGGTGATGTGATTTTGCATCGATTGGAGTAAGTTTGTTTAGATTGCGATTAGGATGTTTTGAGTTACGTCATTTTTTCTTCAATTGGCTCCCTATTAAAGATTTCTGGCTCTAACCATGGCATGGCGCCAACTGTCGCAATTATCATTGATGACGTAATTATACCGTCAGTTTCTTTCCATATACCACAAGCCCAGGCTCATCACATAGCCACCATTGGGTAATTGTGGTGGTATATGGGTGACCAACGATCTGCAAAATTGGATTTTTTGAAGAGTATGGTGTTTATCTATCCGTTTATCTGACGACGTCTTGACCTCTGCAGCCTAGAGACCCTGCCTACAAAGCCTGAAGTCCCGGCTTCAAATCCCAGTAAGGCCATTTATTACTGTGAAGTGCACGAATGTTTATACCTGAGTCATGGATGTTTTCTAAGTATTTCAGTATTTATTTATCTATATAAGTATGGATATCGTTGTACCCATAGTACAAGCTTTGCATAGTTTGGCACTAGGCCTAAGATTGTCCCCAAATATTTATTTATTTATTTTATAAATATTTATATTTTTTTGATAGAAGGGGACAAGTTATCTCTGTTTTTCCGATTTTAAAAGACACGGACATGAAAGTTTGGACATATTACCTTCTGTCACATATCGACGATGCGAATCGAATATGTCGTGGATGTCACATAAATATACACTTAGGAGCAAAAAACGGGTACACTGTGTGGAAATCCAAACAGAATAAGCCCGTTTTACTTAGCTTATCTCAATAAAGAAGAAAGAAAGAAAAGAAAGAAAGAAAGAAAGATACATGAAGAAGAATAACAAGTGCTTTTTTGGGTTCCGTACCCAAATTTGGTGCAATCCGTTTGTCACAAGCAGTTTCTCATCAATTAAAGCGAGTGTCATGATTCATATTTCGAAGATAGTTCATTAACGTCACAACTGGACTTACTATACCCTTAGGGATCGTAGTTGTCGTCATTAGGACGATCCCTTTCCCTTAAAATTCGCACGATTAGGAATAATCGGCGTGCGCGCAGCTAATCATGATGCATTGCTTTATTTCCGTCACGAGTGGAATAAGGCTGTTGATATTATGTGGTTGTTTGTGCATATACCTTTTATAGAATTTATTAGTTAGGTCTTTATTTATTACTAGCTTCCGCCCGCGACTTCGTCCGCGTGGACCCGGGATAAAAACTATCCTATATTTTAATCCAGGCTATAAACTATCTTCGTGCAAAATTTCATTGAAATCGGTTCAGCCGTTTAAGCGTGATTGAGTAACAAACATACAAACATCTAAACTTTCGCATTTATAATATTAGTAGGATACCTTTTATGGAGTACATCAAAAATAGTAGCACTTGCAGCAGCTGGTAACAGTTCAGAAAACATTTTGAAGATTTTTTTCATCGTCTCTAGTAAATATTAATAGACAGAGTTGAGAAAATTTATGGTTTTTAATATATGAGAAAGTTTGCACGCATTGTAGTGCTCAATTTTAAACATATTTGTACATCTTTAACTTACTTTCACTTTCATCTTACTTTTTTCGTCTACCACCTTTCTTAATATTCAAATGCACAGCCATGATTACACTTAAAACCACGAAGTTATTCCACTCAATTTAACCGGCTTAATTTCCAAGATTCCGCGCACAGCCCTAACCCTGACAGACAGAAGTCGGATTTATGTGTTTGTTGCATAAATCACGCCCGTCAGGGTTGCCACCGTTCTTTTTTCGTCTGACTCTTGCTATACATCATAAGCCGGCGTTTTATGTCTTCCGTGGTTTCGCTCTTTTTAAGTTTTCTGTGACATGTCGATGACCTTTGGCTGTGATATAAAAAGAGGTATTATGTTACTAGTAGACAATATTTATTATACCTATAAGCGACCAATACAAATGATTGCAGTAAAACTAGTGAAATGAAATGTTAGTAAGTTATACTCGTACTTTTTGATTCGAGTTTATCATGAGTATATCAAACACTCGCTCCGCTCGGGACATTAAACTGTGGGAACGGCCTACCTCTGTTACGCTCTTTATGGCACTCTCTATGTTCAGAGGGCCTACCGCGAAACGAAAACGAACTTCGATTGTGTATCTACGTCTCTGTCGCACTTGCTAATTCGAGCGATAGAGAGGGAGAAACACGTGGTAGCCCCTCAGAGCAGCAAAGAGCGCAACAGAGGTGTCTCATTCCCACATTTAAGGTCACAGCTTACTAGACCCACCCGGCACACGCAGCGCACCGCCTCGCCATACTAACGCGCTAGTCGCTAACGAGAGGTAGCAAGGAGTCGCTAACGTAACGTAGCATGGAGTCGCTAACGTAACGTAGTATGGCGAGGAGGTGCGGTGCGTGTGCCGGGTGGGTCTAGTGAGCTGTGACCCTTTTAGTCTTCCGCCATTATTGCTATTTCGTTGGCGCCATAAACTTTTAATATGATCTATATAAAACCACAGCTGCAAATTTATCTGTCACCGCTCACACCAGATTGATGGCGTTACAAAACGCGATCTCAAAAACGCTCGGAAAATTCTCGAACAATAATAGAAACTATAAATTAGCGTAATCCCAAAAATATTCCACGTCGTATCCAGATCCATCATCCGGAGTTAACGAGCCACGCAGCTGTTTGTCTGTCTGTCAATGGGGCTGTATATAGCGAGTTGTCACAGTTGGATGTGGCATGATAGCTCTCGCGCTAGAACAGGTCTGTGGGGAGAAAAAGATTTGACAAACAAGATATTGTTTGCATTCCAATTTCATATCAATTGTTTTTTGCGCGCTCACTTCAAAAGTCTCTGTCAAAAGTGTCATTATTGGTGCAAGTTTTATTTCTGACTGTAGTTTTAAAGAAAGAAAGAAATACATTTATTCACAAACACACAGGACACACATATTGAACGAGAAAAACACAACAAAACATGAAACAAGTGCGTCTCTGCGGCAGTAAACCGGACACTGGCTCAGCATTATGCTGAGGTGCCAGACACCTACAGCGCTGGTTTTCAGCCAGCACCGTCGGTAACTCACGGAGACGTCACACAATTTTAATAATATGTATAAACTGCATATTGTATACTACGTTGAGAGGGTTCCATTGAGCCTCATCATCTTCTGCAGTTTAGTAGTTACTATGTCCGCCTTCGTCTCCATCATCAGATACGCTCGGTCGCCTCGCCTCAATATGGCCTTAATATGGCGTAGTCAGCGAACTTAGATCAGCATCATCGTCATCATATCAGCAGAAAGACGTCCAATGCTGGACATAGGCTTCCTCCAAAAAATGCCAAAGTGACCGGTTCTGCGCCATTCGCATCCATCGCCCTCCGCGACCTTTACGAGTACCAGGTCATCAGTCGACCTTGTGGGGGGGGGGGTCTACCCACTCGCTTACTATGGGCCTCATAAGAAGGCTCAAAGTCACTCAAAGGGCAATGGAGAGGGCTATGTTGGGAGTTTCTCTGCGTGATCGCATCAGAAATGTGACTATCGGCAACAGAACAAATGTAATCGATATAGGTAACCGAACTTACATAAATGTGCGAAATTCTGAAGTGAGTGAGTGGCTGAAAAAATCGGCAAATTTCAAAGGACAACTTAAATAGGAACCGTGCATAGGGCAGAACTATGCATGAAGATACTGTTCATCATTCTGAGACTGAGTTATGGAAACTGCTGACGTTCCTGAAGCGGTTAAAAAACTGAAAATATCACTATATTTAGGGCAACAACAACAAGTGAAAACCCTTGCCATCATCATCCCGCGGGAACTAGTTTAGGCTACTACCGGGAAAAACGCTAGCGCGCCTAAACTAGCCTAGCTTAGATTAGTTCCTAATTCCTTAGCCAAATTCCTAGATTTGGCGTAGGCACTAGTTTTACAAAAGCCATCTGACCTCCAATCCAGAGGGAAAACAAGAACTTAGGTTAAGAACGGTTCCCTCACGAAGCAAAAACCCTTCCCGGAAACAAAAGCCAAAAATCGTCTTTGCAACTCTCGAGCATTGCCTCATCCAAACAACGTCGTTCTATTGAACGCAATAAACAGATGCGCCCACGCACGCCGTGTTTACACGCGTTATTGTTATTGTCATCTGCCATATTGTACTGGGATTATAGAACCTGTATCCAATAGTGCCATTGGCGAAAAACATTGCGTAGATCTTCATTATGGTATCGCTTTATGATAAAAAGTTAGCCCTTACTACTCGTATTTTCAATTTGTTTGTTTAGCAATTTAGGAGAAAACATGGTCAACGGTGACTTACTGAAATGCGGTGATATGAATTATGAATTTATGAGCTGATGGTAAAGGTCCCGGGAGTCCGCTGGATGCGGGTGGCGCAGGACCGGTGATCGTGGCGCTTTTCGGGAGGGCTATGTCCAACAGTGGACGTCTGTCGGCTGATATGATGATGTTCAGCAAAGCGAAATGTATCAATTACAAATCAAGCTAAAATTACGAGTTTCGTATATCAGTTTTAGGTTGGAATTTAAGCACTAGCTACCTACCGGCGTATCACAAAGACACTATAGGCAGAGTCAAGAGATAAAAAAAAAACGGAGGAGAGGTTCCGGAAATTATCCGCTATATATACAATCTTACGAAGCTACACACTCACAAACTTTACCTTTTTATAATATTAGTACCGACTAAGACTAGTTAACCCTTTTCGCGTCTATTTTCTTCAGAGCGAGAGAGACAAGTGATGACACCCGACAAGTCACGACGTGTTATATAAACAGAAAACCTCCCGTCAGATGAACATACAGCGCAAATTTACTGATGAATGAACTCCAAACTTATGTTCTTCTACAGATAACTTTGCATTTTTAACCATAAGCCACACCGTCAGAGCTGAAAGTTCAGCGAACGTGGAGGCAGTTAGAACCTTCTAGAAGTGTCAACTTAGAATGCAGCACTCAGCTGCACTCCTTGACAATCGATTGACTGGGAGGTGGGGGCGACCTACATACTGTATTTATTATAATTTTATTGTGCTAATAAATCGGCATTATTGTTATGGCGGTGGGGTTCTATTATTGGATTTTGTGGTCGCTTTTGCAGTGACTTACGGAGGTTGTATAGATTAATCAGTATCTAAGTATTATACGTGATTCTAGCTAGCTGTAATCCCATTGGTTAATACGACTTCTCAAATCAGGGTTCAAATATGCCGGTTTGTACACGGATCATTAAAAAGAAGGCGCTCTTCAAACATGGGCGTTAAATACCTTTGGCATGCAAGTTTTCTTACATTTTTCCTTTCAAAAAAGTTGGTAATACCAACTAATGTTTCGGTTTCCCGGTAGTTCCTCTTACCCCACCTGACTTGTATGTAGCTGAATATTAATTTTCGCCTTCCAAATTTATTTAGAACGTCTCTCGAAAACTGTATAGTTTGACTCAATCAAAAAATTTGAATCTCACCTCAGTAGGCGATAATATAACTTAAAAACTTATTTCTAAAATCCTTAAATTGGCAGAATTACCTAGTAAAAGATGATCCGAACTAAGGGGGACAAACTGTTATTGACAATACATCATTACCATCACCAATCGTCTCTTCGAGTACAACACTTGTCTTTGGCTTGAGCTTATTTATTTATTTATTTATACATGCATGGGGAGCCAATAGCGCCAAATATTACTATACACTATTTACAATAGAATTACCAAGCCAATTACAGGGTTCTCACTTGTAGAACTTAACTATCTTACAAGAACCAACTTAGCCCAATTAAATTACGCACATATGTACCTACAGCACAAGACATTTACCCAGATAAGATAAGATATAAGAAACCCGAACCCGCACCTGCTGTATTATGTAAGTAATACTTAAGGTAAGATGGTATGTGTGTCCCAACAAGTCTCGATAGTTTTCATTGTGTTGATGTTTGTTTCAATAATAAGTACATACTGTTGCTTTTTTTTTTATAAAACTAATTAATAGCTAATTGCACTCGGGTAATTCCGAAAATTACTAATATCTACTAAACGCGGCTACATTATTTGCTCTGGCAACACTCCCTATTTCCACACGTTCAAGTTGATCGTCGTTGCCAGAGCAAATAATATAGCCGCGTTTAGTAGATATTAGAAATTTTCGGAATTACCCGATTTTCGGAATTACCCGAGTGCACTTACACGCTCTTCGACCCTACCTACCCTTCTTTTAATAAATCCTGATATATTTCAGGATTATTATAAAGCAACCGAGACATTACTTCGACAAACGCGTACGTCACATCACGTTATTCCGATCTCGTTTCGCATCAATATTTTACAAACCCCATAATTCTTGAGACGTCACATAATTCATACGGATGGAATGGGATGGGATGCGGAAGATTTTAAACCGGCTTTAGAAATGTTTCTAGATTGATAAGGGATGGCTGAGCCTGAAGCCATCTTCAATATATGTGAACGGTTGATTTGAGTGTAGTGACCACTACTCGTACTTTCTTCGGGACAAGCTATTCAGTATTTAGTTTTGGTTAATCCCGCTAGATGTCACTTTTATGATGTATTTTTTTACTGCGCTGATGAGAAGATAGGGAAGCAATATATCAAGCTTGAGTTACGATTTACATATATACACGCCTTAGGGGGTAGGCAGAGCACCTGAAACTTGTGTCCAGTGCCACTGTCAGCATAAATGTGGGTATAAAAGATCGACAAAATGTGATATCGCAGTGATAGGTTGCTAGGTCGCCCACAACACACTTCAACCCTGTTCCCTGTTCCGATTTAAATTAGGTTAGCATTATTAGAGATACTTAAGACCATCTGTCAAAGAAATCCCTTCTAACCGTAGCCACTAAGCATTAAAGAAGCAAATGTATACCTACTCGGGTACATAGACAGATACCTAGGGTTAGAGCAGTGACAAAAGTCACCACGGAATTAGAGAGCATTCAAGACTCAGGAGTATTAAATATTATTAAGTAGGCGACGATCATACTAAGCGAACTAATAGACAGAACTATGGGTAGGAGAAGCGGATATACATACTTATGTATATTGGATGATTTATGTAAGATTGTCCCCTAATATTTATTTATTTATTTATTTATTATTTATGCTTCTCATAAATGTTTTCTCTAACCTAGAACTCGTAGCTTCAAAGGCAAAATTATGGAGCTAAATGCTTTCGTCACCTGATTAAATGGTAAGTAACGTTGTCCATTTTATACTGTTCTACGCAAAGTTTATTCAAACACATCCCATAGTAACTCAACAAACATTTTTTAAACATCCCTTTGACTTAAAATATGTCCTGAACGTGGTAACGAGTGGGGTGGCAGGGGGGTATTATTTACTCTAGCTACGTTCTATTGTTTCGCTTTTCGCAGCGGCATCTTTGTAAAATATGTTTTGTGGGTTAAAGTTATTCAGTACATTTGATGAATTGATTTAGAGAAACTATAAAAATTTGAGGCCTTCCCAAAGGCGCGAAACGGGCTATAAAAAGTGTAAAAAGGTAAATATATACGGTATTGTTCACATTTTTAACGGATTGGCATACCCTTGTGACACCCTTGGAGTTGGAAGCGCCCATAGAGGCATAGACTACTACTAACAGGCGGGCGGGCACGCCTGTTTTTAGTAAGGCAACGAACCTACTTGCCAAGTATAGAAACGTCCGTACGTTTCAACCATTATTTTGATTCTGCATTTTAATGAAATTTGACATTAGGCGTTCGTTTCAAATTCAAACGCCAACCAATAAAAGATGGAATGATCAGACGTTTGCATTAAAAGTAACGTAATTAGAAACACCAACGTGTAATGAATTGTATTATTTGCGTATATGGCAAAATGATAAATTGGCAATGTTTGTATTTAAGTTCCATGTTGTCAGGAAATTAATCATAAAAATTAGGTTGAGATTAGTGATGTGCCGTTCCCAGGAATATTCCCCACGTGGGAATATTCCCGGAAACATTCCCGAGAATATTCCCATACAAGGGAACATACGGGAATATTGAAATTGTGTATATTTATATATCTTGCTATTAGGGATTCCATGACAACTTGGGCCTTTGATTTTTTTACCAAGACATTAACCAGTGTAATTTACCCGCAAAAGTAAATTCCCAATGTTCCCGGGAATATTCCCCGGAACAATGGGAATAATCCCGGGAACAATGGGAATATTCCCAGTTAGTGGGAATATTCCCGAGAAAAAAACAAATTTTACAAAAGAACTTCTGAAAGTAACAAAAACGATACAAAGTTAATAAAAAAACCACGATAAAATATTATACGAATACAAAATATGAAAATATTTACATACTAAACGGTAATTGAGATAAAAAGTCAGAATTAGTGCAATAATGCAGTTTTTGGCGAATGGCACTTTATTTGTCGGGGCACTATTAATTTTATTTACTTTTATTACAACTTTAATTTTCCTAATTTGTATTTCAATATTTCCCTGTTTGGTGAATATTCCCGGGAACAAGGGAATATTCCCCGGCACATTACCAATCTTAAGCCGCGTTCACATTTGTCTGTCGTGTTGTGTTGTGATGCATCAGAACGGTAACGGTTTCATACATTTAATATGGTTGCGTTCACATTTATCTGATGCCGTGTGTTGTGACGGCTTATGTTGTGTCGCATGACAAGCGATCCCGGTCCGCGTCAGAACGGGTGATGTGCGGGGGGCGGGGGGCGGTGCAGCGACACGACACAGCGCATCAGACTAGTGTGCACGCGCCAGTGCAGTGTTGTGTTGGGACGCGTCATAGCCACACGTGAAGTATGGACGACGAACATCCTCCTCCGAGAGCCATGACCGAACTGATATATAATGCGTCATAACACGTCAGATAAATGTGAACAGCAGCCATCACGACAGAGAGCATCACAACACAACACGACAGACAAATGTGAACGCGGCTTTATGTTTGCCGAATTTCGTTACAAAACTACAAATATTATTCAATAATACGCAAAGAAAACGACGTCCTCAATAAAGCCAACATACTACAAAAATAAGGCACCGTCCACACTCCGATAAGTGCGAGCATAAAGGCGCACCCACACTGTCACGTCCCTACGGAAGTAGCATTAAAACTTTTGAGTGATTTTGCTCAGTCAAACGCCGCTAGACTTGTGGGCGGCCATGCGTTAGTGCGACGTGGGACAGTGTCGAATAGTGGAGACAGTCCCGAATTTGAAGACGGTCTAGTGGTAGCGATTTAGAGGTAATAGAGGTATTTTGTTCCGAATGTAGGTCCTCTCACAATCTATTTAAATTTATTTGGCACGCTTTATAAAGACTTGTTGATTTTGTTTTATCTATGGAAGTGACGCTCAATGAGTCGGGTTGAATATTCACGGAATGCTAAAAGTTGGGTTTTTATTGAAAGACTTCTAAGTGTACTATTGTTAGATGTCACGGTGCTGATCTGTTGATAGAGCCGAAAATGACTAAAGGAATGCAATGCCATCGATTTGAGGTAATTTTTTAACACTGGTTTGGCCAGCTCCCAATTTGGATACATTTAAATTATATGTTATAAAATGTACTGAGCTCAAATATGTCCCACAAACAAATTTTAGACAAAAACGTTGTAAAACTTGCGTAAAAAGAGTACAGTCGGCAAAACTTTACCCAAAATCAACCAGAAACTCATGACATTATGATTAATGTCCGCACCAGTAATGATTATTCTCCGTTTGGTCTATATTCTCACTGGCATAGAATACCTTCTAGGATTAAGTTCACCATTTGAATCTGTAACTTGTTACTGTGCAATACACTCCGTCTGCGTGGATTTTGTTTATATCGTAGCTCTCATCTTTCACCCCTTATTTCACCCCTTAGGGGATGATTTCTAGGATAAAAACTATCATATGTCGTTCCCTATCCGATTTTCTTATCCTATTTAATTTAAAGCGGTTTAAGTGTGAAGAGGTAACAGACAGACAGATACACTTTCGTCTTTATAATATTAGTATGGATTTCATTTTATGGCAAGAGCTGGTCACCCTGGCCGGAAGTGGCGTCTAGCAGGACTGGCGACTAATTTGCCGGCCGCCAGAGGGCGGTCGTTATGTCTTATTGTGTAACTTGGGTTACTTGCGTATGTTGCTACGGCGTTCAGTTTATGATTAAATACGACAAAGTATTGATTCCATTGAAAATAAGGTTGCGTTGCGACAGACGGACGAAAGGCATAGACAGTCCCGTCCATCTGTCGGAATTTGACCGTGGTAAAAAATTGGGTAATAGTGGCCACTCGCAGGTAAAATAATGTTCAATGAGTCGAAGACATTCGGAAGGTCGTGTCTTTCTTCTGAATAAAACTAACTCAGCGACAGAACGAGTGGCGTAGTGGAGTCCATAACTATGACGTATTGAAATGGGCCGTCGTCGGGCCTAATCCAAAAGAAAGTTCAGCAGGTCGAACACGTAAGGCATTGTACGCGCGTCAGGTAGATCTAAAAGCCAAACAAATTGAAAAATTACAGTTTAACTGTCCTAACGCCCGTTCGAAATGTTACGTGATTACCCCTCAGGTCAAGAGTACCCTATACCGTCGAGTATGTATATGAAAAATTTCATGAAAGTGAATGAAGCAAGAAAGCTTTATCAAGAAAGAAAGTGGAAATCCGTGATCCCTGTCTACCCATCTGCGAAACGGGCGTGATTATCCTACTAATATTATTAATGTGAAAGTTTAGATGTTTGGATGTTTGTTACACAATCACGCTTAAACGGCTGAACCGATTTGAATGAAATTTTGCACGAAGATAGTTTATAACCTGAATTAAAATATAGGATAGTTTTATCCCGAGTACACGCAGACGAAGTCGCGGGCGGAAGCTAGTTTGTATATATGTATGAAATGGGTTGTTCTAATTTTTGTGAAATGGAGAATGGCCCAAATAACATGCGAATCGTTTAGTTAGTGTGCTCACATTTGAGTAACGGTATATTTACATACACACACATACATACATACATACACACGTACATATTTATTTTTGATCTCTTGTTCAAATGAAATATCTCCATGTACAGTCACCATTAGATATATCGGAGCGGCCAAGGTGCTCACAAATATCTGAACACGTCTCTAATGCCTCGACAATAGAGACGTGTTCAGATATTTGTGAGCACTTTGGCCGCTCCGATATATCTGATGGCGACTGTACATCATGTATCAACAGTGGAGGCAGACCCATAGTTATACTACATATCCATAATTCCATACTAATATTATAAATGCGAAAGTGTGTCCGTCTGTCTTTCTGTCTGTACGTCTGTCTGTTACCTCTGCTGAACCGATTGAGGTGAAAGGTATAGACATCATGTAAGTCCCGGGAAAGAAACCATCCCCTAAGAGGGTGTACTGGGGGGCGAGAGTTTGTATGGAGCTACGATATAAACGTGTTCCACGCGGACGGAGTCGCGGGCAGAAACTAGTCATCCATTAAACTTTTACGCTCCCACAGCTAGCCACCCACAAGGAGCCCCCTACTGCCCGTCCGCTGTCATTTGCAGATCAATCATTAGGTTACATACATTTGAGGACTTGTAACATATACATACGTATAATATATGGTATTGGGAAGGGGTGGGCCACAATCGATCGTTAGTCGGTTACGGGCATTTTCAAATAATCGTTTACCCAATTAGCGTGAGTAGTAAATCTTAATCAACTTTGTCGTCACAAAACTGACACTAAGTTAAGTCTTGTTAATACGACACGCTGTTTGGGTTCACAATAACGTTAACCTTAACCTTAGTATTAGTTTTTATTTTAAGGCACTTACTAACAAAATATGGACAAAATTAGTCTGAAATAAATGCAATTTTTTTTTTTTTTTATTAATAACTTGAAAATGCCTAGTTTTAGTAACACAGCTAACGGGAGTGTCATTACTACGACAAGTAAATAAATAAAATATAAATACATATTTGGGGACAATCTTACGCAAATCGACCTAGTCCCATCCCAAACTAAGCAAAGCTTGTGCTATGGGTACTAGTTGACGATATAGATACTTAATACTTATATAGATATATATCTTATACTTAAAGATGTAGAAAACATCCATGACTCAGGAACAAATATTCGTGCTCATAACACAAATAAATGCTCTTACCGGGATTCGAACCCGGGACCTCCGGTTTCGAAGGCAGCGTCACTACCAACTAGGCTACAGAGGTCGTCGAAAAAAGGTCCAAAAAAGGTATCAGTGGACTAACTATAACTAATTATGATGATGTTACCACGCATCAACTCATTAGTATCAGGAGTTAGTCTAGTGCGACATTTATTGTGGAAAAAAAAATTACATTATGATTCCCATCATACAAAGATACTATATAGGTTCGCGGCTTTCCTAGGGCTATAAGCAACGATTTTATATAAAAAAGAGGTAGATACGTTGCCTATACGAAATGCCGAATTTATAAATGGCCACCTAATCTGACAGCATACGTTTCCATTGATGACGCGAAACTGAGGCAAGTTGGTGGAATTTACTCCGATTTAGTGTGCCACTTTTGGAGAACTTATAACCTTTTTACATCTTTTTTATACTTATTACATAATTGAAGTTAGACTCGCAATGCATATTCGGGCTCTCCTCTTATATATATAATTGTATGCAATAAAAACATTTAATATATGAATGAAAGCCTTTTATTTACCACAGGAAAGACGATTTTTGTTTTTTTGACTGATTGTTAACACGGCATTGTTGAAAATAATTTGAAGGATACATTTTATAACAACTTAAGTATCTACTCTAGTTAGCTATGTTTACTCATCCGTCTGAAAATGTTATCCTAATTTTTTTTCTCTTTCTCTTTTTGGAGATTCCTCCGCTCTGTACGCATGGACGCGGCGTATATTTTACCTACTTATTTTACCTACTAGTATTATAGTAAGAGTAGTAGTAGAAATAATAGTAGTACCTACTAGTAGTGGTAGTTATCCTACTAGTATTATAAATGTGAAAGTATGTCTGTCTGTTACTTTTTCACGCTTAAACCACTGAACAGATTCAGATGAATTTTGGTATAGAGATAAAAGTTTGTATGGAGCTACGATATAAACGAGTTCCACGCAAACGGAGTCACGGGCAAAAACTAGTACTTTATATTTTGAAAACGTAATTAAAATTAAACGCAAGTAGACTATTTATATAACACATGGTAAACTAGCTTTAACATAACGTTAAGGGTATTTTAAACATAAACAAATACATCTAATCATATGTCAACTTTAGCCAGACGAAGACAAAGGCCGAAGGCGCGCGCACTTACCCCACCCTCGAATTAAAAGTGCAGGTGGCCGCATTGATCTGGTGCTGACAGCCGGACGAGACGTCCACCCCCTCAAGGGGGAAGGGGGTAAGGGGGTGCTTAGCGATTGATAAAGTTAACTCTTTGTATAAAAACTCGGCTAAGTCCGGCTGGGGTAATACCGAATTCTAATACGACATGGTGGGTAATACGGATGCATGCAGGATGGTTGACATGAAGAAATTTTACGATTTGCATGAAGATGAAAAATTTAACACTGTTATTGTGTCTATATAATAAAAAATAACAATAGAATTACGCCTATAGGCGTCTACTGTCCATCAATGGATTAATAATTGGATAACCAAGTTGAGTTAATTACAGCGTGTAAGTAACGGTGTAACGAAATTTGAATCCTTTTTACAGACCATTATCGCGTGTTGAATCTACATGGGTTTTTATTTTCTGAAAAACGTGACAACATTTCAGTTCGCAGCACTTTGCTGTGTTCCTGTAAATCATTGAGAGCTTGAGGTTTTGAATTAAAATATTCTCGATTTGTATGCAGAATATTCCTTATACACGAACCGGGAATTATTATGAAAAGGGCTCGTCTGCATTCTGAAACGTATGAATTCAAGTGCATCGAAGAAGTTTTCACATACGATGGGTTACATATATTCACTTTCTTCTGCTTTTCCTAACTAAATAAAAACATTGTAATATAATGACACTAGCATTTCCTTCCAAATTACCCTAAAAAGCACCTGCATATTAAAAAATAAATAAAAAAGATATCGGTAAATTTTGACAGGTAAATTCTGAAGAGCCGATAAGGTGTTTTTTCAGGCAACCCTTTGTCGTTATCAGTGACGTCACCAAGTGACGTAATGAATTGTTTGTAGATATTTCGCGGGTTGTGATAAAATTTTCTAGATCACGATACTTACCCTTTTTTGCCTTTGGGTGTTTTTTCCCTATTTGAATAAAGGGTTGTCTTTATCTCGTGAAATTGTATGAAGCTGTTTGTAGTAAGAAGCTGTTCATAGCGACGTCTATTATTTTGATATGAAAGAAAAAGATGGCATCATGGCGTTTTTGATGAAATTTAAAAATTTTATATCTTTAACTTTTTTTTATTAGGTACTTAGTTAACAAGATAATAAGCTTAACACAAGCTTTGTTTAAATCTAAGTTTTAGCAGGCCCCGTATCATGGCCGGCCTTATCACGCGATAAGTGACAAGATAGAGCGTCAGCCTTGTTCTATCGAACAGTGTCAGCCAGTGACGGAGGCTCTATCTTGTCACTTATCATGTGATAAGGCCGACCATGATACGGGGCCTGGTTTTTTTTTTCTGTAAACCAGCTAGATAGTAAAGTTGCTGCTATGTGATCCAAATTTTGTTTGTTTACTTTATTTGTATTTAGGATCTCCCAATAATATGACACCTGACTATTTGTTAATGGATTCGACATATAACAGATCCTAGTATATTTTAAATAAGCGCAGGCAGGCAATCTTGTCGACTGATATTTTCATTTAAAAAAATATCGTACTTTAACGTATGGTTACGACGTGGTCATATAAAACGCAAGCGTTTGTTCACAAAACTTTAAGGTTAGGCAGCAATTTAATAAAACTTTAGCTAAGCGTAACCATACATTTTAAAATAAACAAGTTTCTGTCAAAAAGAATTTTTTGGTACAAGCTTTATTGCTGACTGTACTTTTCTGTATACCATTATCAACTTCTCATTGAGACGATTGTAACGAGCCCAAACTCAACGGGGCTACGTCGATTAAGTACTGAATTCCCATGGCCACCAGTCTCCATCATCGGATCAGCTCGATGGTACCATAATATTGAATTGTCATCCAAAATATACTTATTTTAGGTCAATCGGTCACCGGGAAGTGGGTCTTTAACTTGCAAGATTTGATTACAGACAGACAGACAACGGGACAGGTGAAACTAAATAAAAGCCTGTAAAATGGATCTATAAGTTAGCAGCGGTTCTAAAAGCGAACTGTCGTTAATTTTTACAAAACCGCATTGTGTAGGATTTTATTCAAATATTAGAATGTAGGAAGTACAATTATACCTACCCTTATGCCAGTTCGTGTGAATATTCCGCACTTATTACACCGGATCAGTCGGGCCCGGATGATTGGCAATCCGGGTAAGCGCCATTTTAATGGGATGGGTGTGTTCAGGTTGCGAAGATTGAAGTAATACGAAGAATCTGGGAATTCACATTCTGTCTTTGTAATTGATAGGATCACGCGGTACTTTGCGAAATTCCATGATACGTTACTAGAATCATATTCCTTTACTATATAGCTAAATATGTTACTAGTGGCTATGTGAACAGGAAAATTAGCGAGCCTGACTTTTTATTAAATGACTCGAGGAAAAACTGCATAATTAACAAACCTGCTCACAAAATTTCACTACAATCAGTTGAGAAATGCGACCTGTGGAGGAGAACAGTGGGAAAGCGGGACATCTGGACATCCGGACATACAAACGATTTTCGCCCAAAGCTGATGCATAGAACCTCGTTTACTTCGCTCCCTCGGTCGATAATAATAAATATTACGCGGAATAGCTTAGGGATGTTTTTGTAGTAATTTGTCTGTCATTGTTTTGAAATGAATTAGTTTGTCTAAAAAAAAGACCGGGTTGCACTCCGGGAGTGCCGCCAGTGAAAACTCATTGGCATTGTAACAGTTTTCGATCAGAGGCTCTAGTATAAGTTTTACCGAAACAAAACGTTACGATCGCGTTTGCGTTTTACCCTCAATTTGTATGGGATTTGACAGCTAAACGCAAACGCGGTCGTAACGTTTTGTTTCGGTAAAACTTATACTAGAGCCTCAGGTCACTCGTCCGTCTTACGAATTTTCGATCTCTCGAATCTCACGGTCACGAGACATCTTACGGTCACGTGCCCTGCGGCGAGTTTAAAAAAAAATCCCCATCACAAAAAGTGCACAGCGCCGCTAAAGCAGTTTTCACTTCAAAAATTATTGAGCCTTTAAGCGAAGGCTGCTGTCAAAGTGTGATATTGTGGCCAATCCGTGCGCATTCGACAATTCATCATTAGCTATTGTAATGTGAACCGTCTGACACAATCATCAGATCGACTTGATTATACTAAATTATTGTATATATTATTTATGCCATGTGTGGTACCGGGAAAGAATAAAGTAAGTAGTTATAGTAGATCTCGGAAAGTCACGCAGAGGATTCAATTATTTAAGGGGCCCGTTACGAACCACTTACTACTAGATACAAGATATGCGTACGTTTATTTGCTACCATTCTGATGTAAGGACGTCCATGACATTCTGATGTACTTCAGTGTGATTTAATGTTGTCTTACCTTATTAACAATGTTCTTGAAATACTCCCTAACTCGCTTACCTGCAACAAAAAAGGCATTACTTAATTAATACAATATCACAATATACACGCAATTGTAGATACGAAAATCAAAACAATATTGGGGTCGTTTTACAAAGTAAGTATTATCCAGTCCAGCATCTCACTGGCGAGCAAGAAATTTTACACCCTATATATATCTCTGTACACTTCATCCGCATACATTTGACGTTCAACATGTAAGAATCACTATAAAAACAAATGACGAGAACCAACCTAACCGACGTCACCCCAACAGAGTCCGTATAAAAAGTCCCGAACTAAACCACTGCCGCCCCTTTGTCTCTAGTCCATCGGAATTCTTTATACACTCAATGGATTTAATATCGGCCGGAATGCGCATTGAGATAGTGTCCAACTCTCCCCAGAGTTCTCAGACGTGCGATTTGATTGCGATTTTTAGTCGCGGAAAGTTTAAAATTTAAGTCAAATGATAGTCTAGCAAAACGTGCTTAATGCAGTCAGTTCTAAAATGAGGCTCGGTTTACATCGAAAGAAATTGAAATATTAACTAAGCAGAATAACACATTTTATTTGTGGTAGCCTACTGACGAGGGTTTAGCGAATCATCAGCCGTGGCGTATTACGACTGCATGATATTATTAATATTATTATGCAAACAGATGTTTTATTTGCGTGCGAAAATATGACACTTTATTTATGCTTCTAGGAGAGTAATACATAATTTAGCGGGTAGATATAGACACAATTAAACATGCAATAGATTACGATTAATAGATACGTGTAACAGTTCTAGTAATTATTTCTTATAAGTTATGTAGGCTGTTGATCCTATCCCATTACCAACCACATATTGTTTTTTACCCGTTCAAAGTTCACGTCACATATGAGCCATGCGCCTACGGGCGCTTTCCGCTAGGAAGCCGAAAAATTATGCTACGCGCTACGGCGTAGCACATGTAGCGTTGCTTGCCCTCGAATGTGAAACACGCAACAGCTCCAATCGCAATCAGTCGCAAACCTACTCTCCCCAAACCGACTCAGGCACCTTAACCCTTCGCCTTACAACACTAGTGATCGAATTTTATTTTACTGTGCCCTTTATTGCACCCAGTTAGCTCCATCGGCCCCAGTTATGTTTTATTTGACGTAGTTTTGCATGGATATCCCGATTCCTGCATAGTTACGGCGTGGGTCCGGGACGAAGGGTTTGGTAAAGTATCGTTCGCCATTGGGTTTATATATTGACCGGCCCATTTCTAAAGTTTTTATTCTAATTGGAATCTTAGACGATTTTTGTCGATATTTGATTTTGGATGTTTTGGTATTTAAAATAGTCGAATGATTTATAAAATCACTTAAGAAATAAAATTAACTATAGATCGAAATAATATTATAATACTATTTCAACATAACGCCATATAATAAAAAAAAACTTTCCGTCAATTAATCAACACACAGCTCATTAAGGTAACATAATATACATTTTTTTAACATACAAAAGCAATTGTAATCGAAACATCAACTAAGTACATTAATTAATTAATTATTCTATCATATCTAGACTCAGAATCCTCCAAAGAATACACAGAAATGACAAAAAGAACGTTCGACATCGTTGGGCTTTTTGAAAAATCGCCGGCACTTCTTCAGCCCAAACACTACCACATTGCAAAAAGCAATAGTGAACCTCACCTATCACTGCGTGCCATCGGATTCTCCACAAACTCAAATTACGACAAACATCGTACCCACGTTCAAATCAAACCCAACATACGCCATTATTGAAAAAGCGCCGTCAACTGCCAAGAGGCAATATCGCCGCAACCCTGTATCTGCGACCGAATAGCCGGCGTGCTTATGTAAATCGCCATGATATTGTGTAGCTAATTCGGTCCCTGACTGTACCTGCTATCGAGGCTGGTATCCAGTACACGCCTCAGTAAAACCAGTGTTTCTCCAACCACTGATTACGTGGTTGCTCCAAATGAAGAGATCAACTTACGCTGGCGATTGATACAGGTTGCTTTGGATGAAGGTTATCAGTATTTTTTTTAAATATTTATGAAGGTGGGCCGTGGTAATCCAATTTCGGGTTATGTCTTTGGGTTAGGGGTCGAAGTTTTTCATATGAATTAATTAATAATATAGGAGGGATTTTGTCAGCGTTATCTGGAAGTTGGTTGGGTTGTTTTTATTTGAAGGGTTAGAAGGTTATTTAAATGAGGTTATCGTGATTGCTTCCACATAGTCGCAGGGAAAGTGACAACCCATGTAATCACAAACTCGGGATCTTCCTAAATATAATATGGATACTGTTTGGTAGTTCATGTTTCATGAGATTACACCAGTGGTTTGCAATCAGGTAAATATTGTAAGCAAAAGTAGCGAGGGACGCCCGCTAGCCAGGTGGCGAGTCGACAGATGTATTGAAGGACGGGAAGCGATTGAATGCGTAAAGCAGTCCTATGTTCAGCTGTGGACTGCAATGGGCTGATGATGATAATGATAAGAGTCATTATTCGAGCGTTTCAACTGCCTCACTTCCGTCGATATATTTTAAAAGAATTGAGCCTAGATTTTGATGCCGGATATTTGGTACATGACCGGTAAACCTAGGTACCTAACCAGAAACAAATCTGCAGCTACTTCTACAAGAATGTGATCACGTAAGTGATTTGGAACAAACGCTCGAATAACATATAACATATGAAGTATTCTAAACCGTAAATATTTCATTACAATGTTGAGATTGATCGGTCTTCGATATCCGCGATTAATCGATTATTACTTATGTTTTAAATAAAACTACTCACTTGACCACAAGCCATGGAATGGGCTCGAAAGATCACTCGTGCCTATTGTGGCGAAGCGTATTGAAACTTCTGTTTCAGTAACAGTAAGTCAAATGATGACTTTCTTAAAATAAGGCATCAAAGTTTTAACCCTCTACTTTCCACGCCGTGCAAAATGCCAAAAACAACCCAACCGATCTAAACGCCCATTAAACACGTCGCAACTTATGCATCAATTTAACACCTCTACAATCGAAACACACGAGTTTAAGTAGTTGGCGTCTGTCACGGTTAAAAAGGGTACGCAAAGTTGCCCTAAAAAGATTCTACTGAAAGAGATTGGGCGAAATTGGACATCTGAAATCTAACTTCGCGTTGAAGGGTTGTGGGGCGGCGGCCGTACAAATGTTTTGATTGTAAGACTTATATTCCGGACGGAATTCGTCGATTTACATCCCGGCGAATAACAATGACCATTGTAGCCTAGTCGGTACTGACTCTGGCCATAAAGTGGTATTGGGTTTAAATCCTGGTAAGTGCAAATATTTGTGTGATGAGCACGAGTATTTGCTCCTGAGTCTTGAATGTTTTCTGTGTGTTTAAGTATTTATTTATCTATAGGTATTTATATGTATGCATCGATATCGGCTAGGAACCATAACACAAGCCGTTTGCCTACTCGAAATAGAACTTTAATAAAATAATCATTTGGAGACAATAGTAGCAGTAGACATTCTGTTGGTTCAAAATGCCAAATTAAGTTGCTGTTTAATTTTTTTATAAGTATAGTGAGTAAGATGCAAAAATGTTAACGTACTTCTGTTGTTGACTATACTTTTTTTCATGCCGTATTCAATTACTTATTGAAAGAGTTGCAATGAGCCGACACTAATGATTTATATTCTGTCTGTATAGTGTACAAGATAATATACAGCTTATAAAAATGTGGTGTACCTATTCAAAAATGTATTTAATTTGACATGAAGTCTGATGAATCTTTATTAAACTAGCCAAAATTAAAAATTATTTGTATGAGCCACCGCCCTCCAGTAGGACCCGTTAACTCGCTACAAGTCCATCTGTCGATTAGTGCGATATTTGAGCGAAATTTAAAATTGTTTTAATTCCCCCCGTCAGCGTGGCCATGTCTCGGGCCTTTGGCAAAGTTGGGGCGAAAATAAGCGAGCGTGTATTCAAAGTTAACGGTGAATTTTAAAATTAGCTGTGACAGGTTTTTTGTTTGAGAACTCTTTTGAAAAGGTAGTAAAAGTACTCGTAGTTTGAACTTTAGAAATAAAGGTTTTAATTTTAATGTAATTTAATTAATACCTGTACAGCTTTTACATCTTTTGCTATAATCTGTTTAAATTAGATAGACGCTATGGTAGCCTAGTGGTTCAGGCATGCGGCTATCAAGCGGCGGTCGTTGGGTTTGAATCCCGGCTCGGACCAGTGCGTGTTTTCGGAACCTTTTTACGGAATATTTACCGTTAGCTTTTCGGTGAAGGAAAACATCGTGAGGAAACCGGCCTAATCCCAATAAGGTCTAGTTTTCCCTCTGGGTTGGAAATTCAGAAGGCACTTGCTTTCGTAAAACTCCGCAAACTTACGCACCTCAATAAAATACCACTGTACAGAACATTATCAACACAAGTAGAGGCAAAAACCGGGCGGTCTTATCGCTTGAGAGCCATCTCTTCCAGACAACCTTAGAGTAAAAAAAAATAGAAATATCCAGTTCGAATCACAGATAGATAGATAAAAACTTTCACGAGCAACTTTTAAGAACAAAACAGTATATCTAACAACCCAACATACTAAATATACTACTCAAAATAAAGAAGGGCCAAAAGAATGGTGATCGTTGCGTAAAAATTATATTAATCAGTCATCTATATTTTTTCCAGCTATAAGACTTAAACGCCAGCATGAAAGAGGTTGTATTCTGAAGGATGCGGGATACTATTAATTAGTCACTTAGCAATTAGTTTATGTACAGTAATTTACAATAAAATAGAAACATGCAAGTGGCCGTTATTTTAGTTTTGAGCAGTATGTATACTATTTACCTATGTATGTATGTATGTATATATGTAAGCACTTTATTGTACACAATAACGGGTTAAATAATATACATGTCACACAATAGATCAAAGTACAAAGGCGAACTTATCGCTATAAGGGATCACTAAACAGTTAGGGGCAGTAAACGTATAAAAACTAGCAGTTATAATCCTCTAAATCACGTCATCGCTATGCTGATGCCGTAGCTGGTCGGTCTGTCGCAGCCGACCGGAGAACCGCGCCCTCAAGAGCGCGTGAAGTTCGGGTTCCTCCAAAGGAGAAGCCCCCGCGCACCGATGTGGATAAGGAGAGTTTTACAACGGTGTCGAGGAAGCGCAAGCCGCGCAAGAGTCAGTGTGGTACTGCAGAACCGGTTGGTTCCGGTCTGCGGGTTGCCACACCGAGCAACGCGCTATATGTATCGCGCCTGCATTACACCGCCACGGCTGATGATGTGGTGTAGTACGTTCGTCAGAAGACCGGCTTCTCGCTGAGGGTGTTCCAGCTGCGTTCGCGCCACTATGTGCACTTCAGCTCGTTTGTGGTGCGCGTGCCGCGACCGCTGCAGGAGACCATCGCATGTGCTGACTTCTGGCCGAAGGGTGTCGTGTTTCGACGGTTCCGGGGCAATCTGCCGAATCCTACACCGGAGATGACGATGCAACGGGGCCACGCCGTTTCGTCGCCTAAATAGTATTATTTGTTGTTTTTAGTTTCGTGACGCATTGGTTATTACTGTAATGTCACGTAAATGTATTTGTCAATAAATAAATAAATAATGTCCGATTTGGGTGAAACTTGAGAACAAAATATGTAAAAAAAGATAGTTTCACTAATTATTTACCAGAAAAACGTATGCTACTTGAAAAACCACCGCCCACAATGTATCTGCTTTGCCTCAAGGTTGACTGGTAGGGAATGCTATTTAGCATGAAGGCCGCCTTAGTACCATAAGTTATTCTTTTGTGCAATATAGAATAAATAAATAAACAAAAACAGTCGAAACAGTGACAAATCTAGCCTTCCTTTTTTCTTGATTCCTTGCCAACAAAGCGACACGAAACTTGAGGGAATTAGCTGTCAAACTGTAATTATGTAGTTTGTACCGTCAACTTTCCTGGAAGCGAAATAAAGTAGAAATACAATTAAGGGATTACTAGAATTTGTTTCAGTTTTCTAATTGGTTGTGCATGTGTTTAATAGAAGGTTAGAATTTGCAATAATTCAACGGTTGTGTGTCTAGTGCTACCGAGAGCCGCTGTAGCCGAGCGGTAAAAGCACGCGACAGTCAAGCTGGAGGTCGGGTGTTCGAACCCCGGTTCGTACCACTGGGTTTTTTCAATAATTTATATACGAAATATCATTTGATATTTAACTGTGGCTTTTCGGTGAAGGCAAACATCGCGAGGAAACCGGTCTAATCCGAATAAGGTTGTTTTATTTTGCTTTGGGTTTCTTTTAGGTTAGATGGCAGTCAATTTCGTGAAACAAGTGCCTATGTCATAAAGCGGACCGCAGGATCCTTTAGGGCACAACCAGGAATAACGCTAGGAGGATGAATTAATGTTTGGTCAGAATAATCCGAAGGAAGTTTGAAATACAAAAAGTGTTAAAAGTAAGTTACCTTATGTAAGTAACCTTGATTAGAAAGAAAGATACATTGATTCACAAACACATATTAAACAATAAAATAATCAAAAACCAGATAAAACATGAAACAAGTGTCTGCAGCAGTGAACCGGACACTGGCTCAGCATTATGCTGAGGTGTCAGACACCTGCAGCGCTGATTTTCAGCCAGCACCGTCGGTGACTCACGGAAACGACGTACAAATGTAATAAATAAACTACCTACATTATTGGGATAGGCGAAAGAGAAATAAACATAAATAAAAAGTGAGATAATGCATGTACACACTACCTATATGCAGCTTCTGTAAAATCCTACTAATATTATAAATGCGAAAGTTTGGATGTTTGTATGTTTGGATGTTTAGATGTTTGGATGTTTGTTACTCGATCACGCTTAAGCGGCTTAACCGATTTGGATTAAATTTTGCACGAACATAGTTTATAGCCTGACTTAAAATATAGGATAGTTTTTATCCCCGGTCCACGCAGACGAAGTCGCGGGCGGTAGCTAGTATAAAATAAAATAGAGAGTATGGGTTTCATTTCAGAACGCACTACGTTCGTTCTGAGATCGGAATCGTATTAGTATACAGGTTGTACCAAAAATGGGGTGTGAACCGATCAAGGGCTCAACAGGTATCGTGTTCTCATAAGAAAAAACAGAAAAAAAAAATTTGACGTGATTTTTTTTTCCTTAGTATGGAGCGTTGGCCGACTGGGGCGACAAGCTCCATAGAAATGTAAAAAAAAAACACGTCAAAAAAAATTTTTTTTATCAGAACACGATACCTGTTAAGCCCTTGATCGGTTCATACCCCATTTTTGTTACACCTTGTGTGTGTACGAACGCAAGTAGCAAGCAATACAATTCTAATCTACAATCAATACGTCAGTATAGCAGCCGGAATAGTCTCAGGTAAATAGCTAGAACTTCAAAGAACTTCGTTAAAATATCTTCAACTCTGAATGCAATTTCCCAATAATGAATGCAACCAGTTCATTCGATCATTGCCAGTAAATAAACTTAAAAGCATCAGTCGAGCTTTCTGAAGTTTCGCGAAAGTTGAGCTTTCCAAATAGCAAGCAACACAGACGGGTACTGCTACATAAAGTCGTAGTTTAGGTTTTAGAATTAACATAAATTAGATCTACGCTCAAACAACACAATGCGGTATTTGACTGATGATGTCAGAGACTTTTTATGATACGTCAAAAAAGCTATGTCTGTATGAAGTTTCTAGAAAAATACTGACTTGTACCTACTCTCTCAGTTGTCTTTGATCTAACAGCGTCCTTTTCAGTTTATTACGCAACCCTTGAAATAATTTCAAAACGGTGTTTTTGACAAAAAGAATTCGTACTCAGTTTTTACACTTTTTACCTTAATTTTGTTGAAATACTTACTAATATTATAAATGCGAAAGTGTGTGTGTTTGTTTGTCCTTCTTTCACGTCGCAACGGAGTGTCGTATTAATGTGTTTTTTGTATGGAGATAGTTTAGAGGCTGCAGAGGCTAGGCTACTTTTTCCAGCGGGAAAACATCTAATTCAATATGTCACATTTTCCTATAACCACGCGGGCGAAGCCGCGGGCATCAGCTAGTATACATTCTGTTCTCGTCTTTGGCAGTAGCAATGACGGAGAAACAAATCAGCGGTGTAACTGTGATGGCAACTTAATTAAAACAGTGAAAAGTTGGCAATTTTAAAGCGTAGTGAGGCGTGATCGCAATGAGAGCGATTCAAAAATGAAATAAGTTTTACCCATTCAAAGTCGATGTGTTCGCATATGAGTCAGGTATGTCTCATGAACGATTTCCGATAAAAGCGATAAAATTCGGCTACGTGCTACGACGTAGCATACGTAGCGTTGCCTTGCTTCGAATGGGCGAGGGACAGGTGCAATAATTTCGGTCTCACTGACACGGTGCATTAGAAAAAGGATAGGATTCTTTCGTCTCGCGTTGCGTTGTGGGGTCAGTTGTGCTACTCAGGAGGAATAGAGTTTTGGAGTATCAACCCTCCGGGCTTTTCGACTCATTGAAGCTCAGTGTTCAATGAAAATAATCGAATTTGGGGCTCAAGTAGTAAATATAGAATAGGTAGGTACTATACAAGAATACCAAATTTGACAAATTAAAGAAAATCTGTATAAAAGCAGCAGCCTCATCACCTCTGTTAATTGTTTGTTTTGATTTTTTTTTTGTTTTCGCAAAGAAACAAATCGAGTTTTGATCTGACATGAAGTTTAATAAGGTCCGGTAACTTCAGTGGTCCTCTGGCGTACTTGCTATATGCTACACGCGAACACTGGGACCACACGCAACGCCTACCCCCAACTGTCGAACAGAGGCGAGCAAAGTATGAAAGCACTCATTAACTGAAAAACTTCGGTGGCGCCACTAGTCTTGCAAGTGACGTCATGAATTAAGGTTTGTGACGTCATAAGTTGTGCCTAACGCATTTGATAAGTCTAATGAAACGGACCGGCCCTGTAGACAGTATTCATGTTTTAGTGACTGATCGTAAATGACGACTATTTGTTTAAAATTAGAGTCACCATTGTTCCTATTGTACTGTCCTTCACACAAGCCAATATAACCATTTCGAAGAAATTAAGTACACTTGTATTTAAAAATCGATTAGTAAATAAAAAATATATGTACTTTTCATAGGACATTACACGTTCCTCTGATAGCACAGCTAGGGCATTGCGCAACTGGTTCTGATAGGAAAACTTTTTTCATCATAACGCACGGTCATGTAACATTTTCCCTTCCCGGGAGTCGAACCCGGAATCACTGGCTTTCCGGCACCGGGTCACTGGTCAAACCGTATGTAGAGAAAGGAAAGTTTTTGTCGCCAATTTATTTTTTATTTTTATCGAACAACCACGAAAGCTAACTTTCTTACAGATTTCTACCTGTAGTTTTACATCTCAAAGTCATCATTTCATTGGATAACTTTGACATCCGCTTACGAGGGGTCCAGGACAACCAACGGATAATACATTAAAAAATATTTTGCAAAATATTTTTTTAACTTCATGGGTTTTTGTATATTTGACTAAGGTATCCATTTACATCCTTTCAGTAGAAAATCTTTGCATGTTGCCTTAACGTCAAAAGGGGACGTACAGACGTGACAAAAAGAGATGCACGAACGTGAAAAAACACCTGGGGCTGCCAATGAGCACTAATCAATACGAAGGTGGCGACAAAAACGAATGTGTTACCACTGCCTCGTGAGTTTCCCTGCGGTAGAGACGGCAAGACAAGCATGAATTGTATTGAACACATCACATTAATAAACAACATGTTAAAACAGAACAAAATAACGTTGTTCAACAAATCAACGTTAGTCCTGCTATATTACTTGACTCTTGCTTTGTTTCACTGACATAATGTTTACTTTTTTTCTTATAATGCATACTTTTAGGGTTCCGTACCCAAAGGGTAAAAAACTCTTGAAAAAAGCTTCTAACTTTTTACTCAATTAACTACGGCATGCCAATGCAATATACCTAACCCATGCAACTGATACATACAAAAATGTAAACATCTACATATCGCGAAAATGATTACCCTCCCTTCTGTATTCGGGTGAAAAAGAGAAAAACGCCAATTTTTCTGCCTTCCGTCCACTATATGCAGTAATCAATGGCAGGCTGGGGATGTATTGGGCCATCGTGGAGACGCTCTGTTTTTAAACCTTTCTTATATACTTACAACTTATAAAACTCGTCAAAAATATTAAAACTGAAACTATTAGCAATTTTTCTGCCGACCATATGCAGTCGGAATCGTCAGCCACAGATGTATTGGGCCGTCGTGGAGACGTTCTGTTCTAAAAACCTTTCTTACATCATTACAACCTAGATATCCATCTATAGTCTAAAAACATAACGCTTCCTTGAAGCAATCGGGTAGGGATGTATTGGGCCGTCACGGAGACACTCTTGTTTTTAAACCTTTCCTATATATCTAAATGTCTATCTATAGTCTAAAAACATTATCCTCTTCTGCATACAGGTACTCCCATGCAGCAATCGGGTACAACACTTCAAAAATAAGCCTCGCCAACTTTTCTGCTGTTCATCCACCATATGCAGTAATCAACGGCGGGCTGGGGACGTATTGGGCCGTGGTGGAAACGCTCTGCTTTAAAACCTTTCTTACATATTTACAACCTAGACGTTCATCGACAGTCGGAAAACATAACGTTCCCTTACAGCAATCGGGTAAAACTCTTCAAAAAGATTAAAACTCGCCAACTTTTCTGCCGTCCGTCCACCATATGCAGTAATCGACGGCCGGCTGGGGACGTATTGGGCCGTCGTGGAGACGCTCTGTTTTTAAACCTTTCTTCCCCCGCTGGGGGCCGCCCCCCCAATCGATGCCGTCACGTTAGTGCAGCGCCCGATCAAGTGCATACGTGTTTCTTTGATGTGTCTTTGTAATTGTTGGTTCGTGTTTTTGCAGTGCTGTTCTTGGGGTTTGCCGTAAATAGCGCTGCTTTGGTACATTATGCAACGGTTATGTGAAAAGTACAAATGAGCTAGGGCCTCAAAGTGACACAGTTATAAATATATAATATAAGTTTTACTGAGTTTTGTATAATTAAATCTATGTTTATAAATCTTACGCGTTAGATAACTATAATGACGGCTTCACGGGGAAGTTTCCTTTGATATCCACACAATATGCATGCCAAATGTAGACGCCAGCTAGGAAACTCCTGCTTTGATGGCACGAGTTTTTTTACTAGTACTCTATTATAGCTGGACTCTCTGACTTCCTTTTGACGTTCAAAAGAAAAGTTATTTAAGGATAGTCAAAGCAATAAAAACATACTTTTCATTATAAATATGCCATGTTATTTTTCACTTCATTCATATTATGTTCATTGCATTATAAATCCCGAGCAGCTATTTATATTTAACAAAATTATTTAATGATTACCTAATACTTACAACGACGTTCACTTGTTTTGATATTTTAAGTACGTCTAGTTTTAACTCCAAATTTGTACTATGAATAGTACATTTGTCGGAGCGGGCGCATGCCGGTGACAAGTTGTCACGTCACTGCAGCGGACGCAGACACAGTAGATTTAAACAATTCCGTGAACACGAAACCGACTAGGACATTTCTGAGGCACTCAATGGAAAAGGAGGCATTGGAGAATTAAAATGAAGCTTTTTAAGTTTTTCGGTTTGGTGGGTTGAAATTAAATAAATTTTTACATTTGTACTTTTAAAAGTACGTGTTGCAAAAAATTTTGTTAGTTTGTTGGAGTGAATGGATGTGGCAGTGAAACGCTGAATAAAAAAAAAGACCGTGTTGCACTCCGGGAGTGCCGGCAGAAGTGAAAACTCAATGACATTGTAACAGTTTTTCGATCAGGTCACGTGTCCGTCTTACGAATTTTCAATATCTCTAATCTTACGGTCACGTGACATCTTACGGTCACGTGGCATCTTACGGTCACGTGACCTGTGGCACTTCAATTAATAGGTAGTGGTAATATTTTGAGAGTATTTTTTGTTTTAGTTTAAGTTTATTTTTTACTGTATACAGTAAGTTCGTAAGACATTTGGAAAAGACAGGAAACAAAATATGTAGGTACCTACCAAAGTTGGACTAAATAATTTTTTGGAAGTACCTACATAATAACTCCAAATAAAGGTGTTCTATTATAATTTAACCAAGTATTAGGCTGTATTACGATAATTGGTATTAAACACTTGCCTTAAAAAATCTCGTGAGTATAAAATTAAAAGAAAGTTGATATTTGAAAGCTTCTCTTTATATTTCATTATGCACATTTTAAATTGTCCGTAACCAATACCACCCACGTTATATGAAAACGTGTTTTATACATCCGTCCCATAATGTCATCGTCACTTGACGGACGTATAAATCAGTCAAACTCGAGTCATTCAAACTGACAAATTGGCCTACGGTCGGTGTCGCGGAAACGACATTAAAGAGAACGTCAAAGGTTTTGAAGTATAAAATGTCACAAATGTATGTCATCAGGCAGACCCTGAAACATCGCATACCTACTTAATTTAGAACTGGCTGATTTTGTTTTAAGGTGACTTCATTCGTAAATGTGAAGAGCAAAGAAAAGAAAACGGAAGAAAAAACAAAGATAGTCACAGTGTCCCCTTACGGCAAGACGGAAAATGCGAAAAAGAAGGTACACAAAAATCTGTTTTGTTAAACTGTGCTGACGGTTGAAAATCATAAATGTGATCTAACTTGCGACGTTGACATTCTCAGTGTCTCTTATCTCTGGGAACGTGATCTTATAAAAGACACAATCAAGATAGAGAAGATGAACGAATTTACGAATTTTTAAGTTTAGACTTGGTTTAACTTTCTGTCCTCTACATTAAACTAAAATAAAACGCCCATTTGTAATAATAATAATAAACTCACGAAGGCATACAATGATTTCAAGAGCAATGCTGTAACTAAATCATAACTAGAATTCTCAGACAAAACGTACTCTTAGTGAAGACCGCAGTACAACCTAAACGCCTGTACCATTTTGACTTATAAGTCAAAATAGTAAAGAACAAAAAGAGAAAAACATTTATTCTAGACAAAAACAAAACAACGCATAATTCAAAAAAGTGTCAGACAAAGACTTGTGAGTTTAAATGAGTGTCGACGAAAATTTCAATAATATACTAGTAGGCCAGCTTTTAAAAAACGGCATAACACTCAAATGTATGTCAACCCCATAACCGAATGAGCGAAGCACAGTTTTTGAAGTTTAACAAGAACCAATCAATAAGCGCAGTAACAAAATAAACTAAGACAGTCCTGTCAGAGCACGGAACAATTCAGTCGCGCTGTCATCGCTGAGACAGCGCTGACGGGTGACTGGAGAGCGTGGCCCAAGTCACGAGAGATGAGACTTTGCCTACAGACTAGGAAACGATGATTACAAAAGATAACATCTCTTTGAAGATACTACAAGAGACTAAAAAAATAAATGTAACAACAAGCTATGAAATATATGAAAAAGATTAATATTTAATTGATTTATCTTGGTTGAGGAAATACCATGCAAGACCAAGATCATATTCCACGTCACTTAACGAGGAATATAGGAAGTCAAGACACACACACTGCGATGTTGTGTGAGAAGAGTAAAAGATTGATGCCCCATACATTTATTGCAAATCCATTAATGAAATTGTAAAGTAAAACTTAAATGTGGTGCATTCAGCGACAAAATCCCTGGAAGAAGCATTCCTTGAAGACAGCGGTTCCGTGTCACGCTGTCATAGCTGAGACGTCACTGACAGATTAGAGAATGCGGTCTAAGTCACAGGAAACAAGACTCGACTGTCAACAAATCTCTGATCAGATTGATTAGATTGCGACAGCTGAATACCGTAAAGACACCAAGAACAAACGTCTTTCTGCTAGCAAAGTTCATCAAAGACGGTTCCCAGTAGCACTGTCCTTGTCATAGTTGATATCTGATGAAGGTAGTCCAAGTCACAGGAAATAAGCTAAGGACAATGCTAGAACAATATTTTTTACACCGTGTTATTTCCCATAAATTACCTAAATATTTTCTTTGATCACGATTTCCGGAAAGATTTTATTCAGTGTTGGTTTTTTTTTAAATGAATTAATTGACAGTAACAGCTCATAGTTTTTCAAAACTTTTGACTGCTTAATATAAGACTAATCTTGAGCAACTTATATTACAATGTATATGTAACAATTAGATCTAGGGGTCGCTGATTAAGTAGAGTAGTTACAGCTTTCGACAGCAATGGGTTTGGGAAAGGGATAGCTGTCAATCCATACACAATTTGACGTAATTATAAGAAAAAATTGACTCTTCCATCCCTAAACTTCTCGCGGTCGAGTAATAGAACCTGCTATTGCTGTCAGAATCTCTCTGTCGGTCCCTCGTATCTGAGAATCGTGCTCGGCATCAGGATCCCATCTGTAGCGGATGATCTGCCTCCACCAGTTTCTGTCTTGTGGCCCTAACGACCATGTAGAATTTGGAGAACGACGATTCAGAGAAAAAGGCGGAGAATAGACCGCTCTAGAATCGCTGACGCCCGTCCCTCAAGCCACACGAAAGCAAGACTGGAGTGAAATTTCCAGGCGCCGAGTAAACTTGGGGACGTGGGGGCGACAGCGTCATCCCGATGCAAGTTGATAATGCACTGAACGCCTGACGCCAATGGCGGTTTTGACTGCGGTAATTTCGTTATTGCAAATAAAATTTTGTTAATTATTTAAAGAGTTCAAGGAAATATACCAATTTTGTCTTTTCTCATTAACTAGGCACTTTAATTAAACGTGTAATTTTACCTCTGGTGTTTTTTTTTTGGTCTCGCCCCCTGACTAAAAATGTGACACATACGAAACGTCGAGAAGCCTCGAAGTGGTAAATTAAAAAGTTAATTATACGCGAAAAAGTCTCATTTAGCCTAAATAATGTGTGAGAATCGTGAAAATCTGTCTTTCTCTTTCTTCTTAAAACTCGTAAGTTTGTCATTAGTGTCACTCAACGCCCAAACATTTAGTCGAAGACAGACCCAAAACAAGCTCAAAAGATGGAGTGCTAAAAGACATTATATAGTGTCGTGCCAGGCATACGAAGACGATGTCAAGGACAGAGCGCGGAGTTGAGAGATTGAGATATTTATTGATAAAATTATAATAGTAGTTTATGCAACTGATCCATAATGAGAGGCCTTAAAACATGAGTTTGAGTATATGAGTTTCATAATAGGATCACACGAGTGTTTTAAGGCCTAATTATGTACAGTTGCATACAATACTTTATCTACACACATATCATAACTGTTTTAATATATTGATACTAGAATAGAGACCCATTTGAGTTTTGACAGCTGTTCCAAATTTAAACTCATAACGTTACAAAAAATCTATACTGTTATAACATTAAAGTACAGATTTTACCTACTACTACCACCTACTACCACAGACAAGTAAGTTCTCATAGTTAAATAGGTTGTAATAATGCTGGTCATTTTCTACGGTTTCTGAACGCATTTTAGAGCGCTAATGATATGTGCGTAGATAAATCATTTTACGTGTCATTTTGCATGGGATATCATATTAAACTATTTATAAAAAAATAAGCATTATTCGATTTTTGACACCAATTTTGACCCATAAACGCTAAATTGTACCAATGGCTAAGATTTCGTTTATTATTTAATAATTAATTTTGTTTATTTCTTACAAATGAGCTCCCGAATATGCATTGGGTTGAATTAGGGACTTTAATTCATCAACAAAACGAATAATCAAATCAACACGCCTGTGTCCTCAAGAGGAGTCCATAGGCTATTGTGACACCGTGTAAGCCATTGCTTGTTTGCGAATTTCGTGGTATACAAAAAAGATAAATCTTCTCATTCGTTCCTACAAATACCTACTACCCGATGTCACTGAAAATATCATAATACGTTGCCTAAAACCATTCATAGGTCTTGATAACGTTTGCAATATAACCGATTCAGTTTTAACAACGAAGCATAACGTCTACCCCTACGGTCAAGTCGATAAAAGCAAACAAATAACATAGTAATATCAAGACTGGCATTGTAAAGCCGTCCGTCCACCGTTCTTCAGAGCAGCGCTCGAGTGCACCCGTGACAGTCATTTAAGACAGTGACGTGACACCCCCTACCCCCACGCCCCCCTTAGATGGATTGATATTACGGTGCAGAAGCAGACATAAGACGGCATTGCACATGGGAATGTCGGGAACTTAAAAAGTATGCGACTATTTTTCTTTTCAGTTTAACGGTCAACTGACGTTTTTAAATTCGAATGATGATAATTTTGCAGTAATTGTCGATTGACACGCTACAATTGAGTGTTTCTTTTGTTTTTTTAACTCCATATTCTTTTATAAAAGTGTTCCTATTCCTATTGACAAGTTCAAACGCTCCACCCCTTTCTTGAATACCCTGTGATAGATCGAAACTCTACAAAATGTTCTCAGAAAAACTCACAAATAAATGTTGCGTCCAGTTTTAAAAATATTAAACTTTAATCACCCAGGTTGCTGTTATGTGAATAAGACACAAAAAAATATTAGTATATTTTTCCCGTAGCTAATAATATCACGGATAGGTTGTGTCCATAGTAGAATATTGGATCTTCAGAAAAATCTATCCATATAACATCGAGTTTTCAGCCTTAAAAAATTCTAAACTCGCTCAACAATAGCCGTACAAGTTTTTGCCAACGACCGAACTTCACAACGAGCGCTGTATATTATTCATTTAATATTATATTCCGTTCTGCAACCCTTCAAGCTGAAAACTACGTCGTTGGACGCAAACGAGACGGGCGTGATGGCGATCCAGAGACAGTGACGTGACGACCCCACCCCCCACCACCCTCGGGGGGCGACTGACCCCGGGGGGGCGGATAATAAGGGGGCATTGCGGGATGGAAGTCTTCTTTCGTGGAAATGTGTTGCGTTAAAAGTGTGCACGTCAACTGAAGGTAAATTAGTTTTTGAAGTGCACTGTACGGAAAGTTGTTCACTGATAATGACCGTTTTACACGGAGAAATCTTGCTTTTACATTACCTACGTTGAAAATGCATTATCACTGAACACGCTAACGAAATTGGTAATAGAGCAATGCTGTTTGCGTCTTCATTTTAGTTAATAGTATTTAAAAGGATCTCTGTATAAAATGCACCGTCCCCTGCTTTACTTTATCATCTAATTCGTTAGTATAATCACATGAACGGTGTTGACGGAGCGCAAAAGAAAATCAACATTTCAAAACGTCACCGCTGTCCGCGTCGTGTCATTTGCACAAAATTAAATACCCTTCAAAGACGAGACGTCAACTTTACCGGACGCCTCCCTGACCCCACGGGGTGGTGGGGGCCGCCAGATGGATTGATATTACTACACGAATGCAGGTGTACCGAAGCCGATCTTCGTACAATGCCCATTTGTAAGGCGCTGTCTTATGCTGCAATTTAGATAGCTCACGTGCTTATTTATGTGGTGTGAGCTGGATTTCACTTAAAACTCTTACGATATCGGCGATAAAAGGTGATTTTTACTATCTAGTAAGCTATTTTAACGGGACAACTAGGTATAATCTAAACGGGTGTATCCACCGAGTTACCTTAGTTACATTACATAATATAATAATAAATCAGCCCACACACGTCCCACTGTTGGGCACAGGCCTCCTCTCATGGATGAGATGGAACGGGCAGTAGTCTTCACGCTGGCCCAGTGCGGGCTGGGGACTTCACATAAACCTATAAATTTCTTCCCAGATGTATGCAGGTTTCCTCCTGATGTTTTACCTTCACCGTAAAGCTAACGGTAAATATCAAATGACATTCCGTACATAAGTTTCGAACACCGTTACTTACATGTGAACAAAAAAAACCAATCGTAAAAATTAAAAACCACACCCTTTTGACATATATACTTAGGTAACTCTTTTTGTTATATGTAAGTAAGTACCTGGCAAGCTAACTATAGCATTTATCTTTCTACTTAATACACAAACTTAATGTAGCGTGAGCGCTAAGAAAAGATTTTCAAAGTCCCTTAAGAGGGTTAAATAGAGGATGAAAGTTTGAATAGTGTTTCGTTATTTTTAAAGTTAAATCCCAACGGTCACACTACCAGTAAATATATATTTTATATAATGTATATTATATACGTACTTTTGTACGTACTGAGTAATAAAAAGGCAGCATTTCTAATGCAAAGCAAGAAATTACATTAGCGAATATCCGAGAAATATAAAGAGAGAGTATGTTAATGAATCACGAATAGACATAATTAAAGATGAATGACGACCATTAATAAATGGTCCTAACGAGACTTAAAAAAACTCACATCCCTCTCTTACACCCCATAAAAACACGACAAAGACACATGTCCTCCCTTATTATCTTCAATTAAGAGGTCCAGATAATGTACCGTGACATACGCTGGACGTGTCCAGAATAAGCAGACCCCCTGTTGAGGAACACGAGTCTACACCGCTTCAAACATTTGCACTTACTTAAGCCGGCTCAATGTTCGCTGGACGGCTCGTTATGACAAAGCTTTCTGTTTAGCTGGGGTAGATTATTTTGGACCTTTTGCCGAGGTGTTAAGACCGGTGTCGACGGGACAGGTAAAGTTGCATGTCAGAATCTCGTGACTGATGTACGAAGGACGGTGATAGATCGGGGGCCGTTACATGTGATTAGTGGAACGTGGCTGTGATTCGCTAAATCAGTGTTTAGTGAAACGTCTGCATTTTTTTTGTTATTTGTTTCGCTGTAGGCACCTGATGTATAGTAATACACTGTCAAAAATCTAAAACCTCAGCTGTAACCAAATGTTTGCTCATAATTAACGATCCTAACATCAACTTTTACCACCTTCTTGTCCAAGCCATTTTTTAACAACTAACATAAAATAACACTCCTACAATACGGAAAATGATTAATATACATTAGGATATAAACGGGTAAAACTGGTCTTCGGGTTAGATTCTATATAAGTTTATGTATTGATTGACCGACGTGGCGCACTTGGTGTCTCAGCTGGCACAAACTGAAAAAAGCAAACTTTCATATACGTACCTATATTAGCCATATAAGTTTTGTTAAGATATATGAAACATTCTTATATACGAAACTATAAGTACCTAAAGCTGAATACTCTGATTTAGTCAAACGGAACGTTCACTCTTGTTATAACAATTCGCGCAGCCCTATACGACTGCTCAGGACACTGCATTTTGCTACAAACAGCCGAATGATGGAGATATCTCATCCAAGTTTTTTTTTCCAGAGACATGACCACATCCCTCACTATGTTCAGTACACCGCATTTGGCCACAAACAGGAAGAATGCCAAGGCCAATAACATGTTCCAGAGACATGACCACGACCGACCTTCAGTAATGACGAAACCAAGACGGTAGGTACCTTTTTAGACTTTTAGCAAAAAACCCGACACTCACAATTAACGCTCCACACTTCCAAAATCACAGCGAATAATGTCCCGTGATGGATGCAGACGCTGGACAGATGTTTATCTTGTGAAAGACAGCTTGGCGAATTGAAGACAAATCTGATGGAAATAGAGATTGTTGAATAATCATAGAAATTGGACACGAAATTAGTAACGGAGAGAACGAATGGAGTGATATTAGTAATGTGTTCTCCTGGTGATCGCCACGCCGTTTTGAAAGTGAGGGACTTATATTTGTCTCTTTCTTACAATACAATACTACTTCTGTGTTAGTTAGTATCCTAGCTTACAATATAAATACAAGTTCTGTTTTGCGAATGCCTGTGCTATCATCGTTTACTTTTAACCCGTCACGCGTTCTGTCTATGGGAAAACATGACGCCTGTACAATTAAATTTAATTGCAAACCTACTTTTGTTTTCTTATAGAGTTTATTTGTCATTGATTTTCTAATTGGCTATTTAAATTGAGAGTACCGAAGATTTCCAAAGCGTACAACTGAAATCATACATCAGTAACCTAATATTTGTTATTCAATTCTTCGATTAAAACACAAGTAAGAACATTGTCACAAACAAACTAAACAAAACACATTCCGTAATTTCCGTAAACATTCATTAATCAGACTATTTCGCTCGGCGACGCCGTCGCGTCGCTGCAAAAGTGACAGTGATTCGTCACTCTGACGGGCGCGTCTCGTCCGTGTTCATCCGCTGTCACGCTAGGGCTGTCACGAGGGATACTTTGTTCGTGTCATCGTTCTGTGGATGATATTATGTGACTGTCTTGTAAGTAGCATGAGTTGTGTATTTATAAACCCATACCATGACTAGATTGATATGTTTATAATATAACTGTTTTATGGCGGATATTGCAAGTATTGCAACAAACAATACCTTTGAGTCTCTTGACCTAATACTTAAAGTGGCAGTGATTCGTCACTTTGACGGCCGCGTCTCGTCCGTACGCATTCGCTGTCACGCTAGGGCTGTCACGAGGGCTATTTTGTTCGTGTCATCGTACTGTGGATGATATTATGTGACTGTTTTGTAAGTAACAGGAGCTGTATTTTTAAACCCTTACAATGCGACTAGTTTGATATGATACTGTAATTCTGTGATATATGATAGCTCATCAATAATTAATCATAATCAATGATCATCATTTCAAACGAATTAAGAGAATAAGAATAAATATAAGTTTATTTTTGTTACTATTACTACTAAGGTATGAAAGATTTGCAATTGGTAACGAATCTTACTATTTTACAAGCTTTTATTTAACTTGCCCTGTTAGGCACTGGTCCCACCGCCGGCTAGTAAGCTAGAAAAGTTGGGCGAGTAGCATTACATTGCGGATCTCTAAAGGTCGATTGATCACACTGTGCCTGGTCAGCACGCAATGAACCGTTACTCGCCCAACTTTTGTAGCTTACTAACCGGCGGTGGGACCAGTGCCTAGTATGTATGTTAGTATGGGACAAATCTCGCGAGTTAAATTTGACCCACTTCCCGGTGACCGATTGAGCTGAAATTTTAAGTATAAGTATAGTTTGGATGACAATTCAATATTATGGTACCATCGAGCTGATCTGATGATGGAGACAGAAGGTGGCCAAGGGAATTCAGTACTTAACCGACGTAACCCCGTTGAGTTTGGGCTCGTTAGAATCGTCTCAATGAGTAGTTGATGATGGTATACAGAAAAGTACAGTTGGCAATAAAAGCTTGTGCCAAAAATTAAATTTTTGACGACCGCTTTAACCTAGTTGGTAGTGACCCTGCCTACGAAGCAAGAGGTCCTGGGTTCGAATCTCGGTAAGGGCATTTATTCGTGTGATGAGCACGAATATTTGTTCCTGATTCATGGATGTTTTCTATGTATTTAAGTATTTATTTATCTATATAAGTATGTTTATCGTCGTCTAGTACCCATAGTACAAGCTTTGCTTAGTTTGGGACTAGGTCGATTTGTGTAAGATTGTCCCCTAATATTTATTTATTTATGATTAAATTATACGGTATGCATCAGTTGAATACATCTTCATCTTTTGCGGTTGCATCCAATAAATATCATAATCTCAATTACTTATGGGCGTAGGTACTACGTCGTTAATCAGTTTAGTGAAAACCCTTAAAAAATGTGGAACACAATTGGACAACCCTAATTCTTTGATCCTTAATGTTTTATTCGCTCAATGCCTCAACGTCACTTATTATCTACTTTAATCGATATAAATGTTTAAATATTACAAATTGTATGCTAAAAAAGTGTCGTAAATTAATTTGATGCAAGTCACAAATCATTACTAAGACGACGATGACAAAATGCACCCGGGCTCCATACAAAGACATCACCGTTAGTGCATTGGGATATTTTTAACGAATTTACATAGGAATAATTTCAGATTTGTGCTTTATGGCCGGGTGATTCTCACGTAACGTTTTTTAAACGCTCGTAGGTTGTCTTTACCAACTTTGTAATAATTGTGATTACTACCAGACTGTCGAAGAATCGCTAAACTTAAGTGTACTGACACTTAAGTTTAGCGATTCTTCGACAGCCGACTGCGGCGGGGCACATTGCACTTAGAACCGATGGCCGTTGGGGCGCAAAGGTTCTCGAGTGGCGACCACGTGCCGGAAGGCGCAGCGTGGGTAAGGTGGACTGATGACCAGGTAAAGGTCGCAGGAGTCCGCTGGATGCGGGTGGCCCAGGGCCGGTCATTTTGACACTCTTTGGGGGCGGCCTATGGCCAGCAGTGGACGTCTTTCGCTTGAAATGATGATGATCATGATGTCGAAGTAGAGGAGGGTTATGTTTTTCGAGCGTATGTACATACATACATACATATATACATATATAAATATATACGTATATATATGTATGTATGTGACCTTATTCTTTGGCACGCCCTGCAGCCTAAACCGTTTGACGGATTTCGAGGTATGCATATGAGGTGTCGTTGGATTCCTCCTGATCGTGGGAGTGACATAGGCTATAAAATTTGAAAAAAGCAGTTGGTTTTTTTGAAAAATCTTTTTATTTCAGTAGCTACCCGACTTCCGAATGAAAGGAGGGTTATTTATAAGATAGGCTTGCTAGTTTTACTGCTCCCACATAACTAGTATTAGTATAGTCAAGCTTTAGCAGGGCCACGATTCCATTTGCCAGAATTAACAGACCACATCCACGTTGTAAACAAAAAAAAAAATTTTTAATCTATTTTAAAGAGGCTTTTGAACTCGTGGTGACAATGCCAGCCTCATAAACGAAAATAATCTTTGCTAAATTTCACGTCGCGTCGGTGAATAAGCTTACGACACATTTTACGTTATATATCTTCAAAGTCCCTTTTAAATATCCGTTTACGATTCCCGTAAAGCAAAATTATAAAGAGAGCACACAGACATCAGCCCAAAGGCTGACAGGCACCTAAAGGGTATAAAAAACTCATGTGCAGTTTCTTTGCGAGCGCTTTGAGCGATTTTAATTCGCTTATTTCGCTCGGAAATTGGTAGTGTTGCCAAATTAAGGTTGGATCTGAGACACGGGGGGGCGCGGTGACCTGCAATCAGTCTATAAGCGGGCCTGCATGTACGCATTTGGCTAAACATCGTGTTCCCAACAATTTCCGTTTAACGCGAGGAGACATAGTTGAGGTCAAATAAATTTAATTCCCTCCCAGACACTAGACTTATGTTCAATCTTACTGTTATCAAGATATTCAGTGTTTTAATAAGCTAGTTTTGAGCATTTAGCCAGTGTAAATTATCCTAAAACTGTGACGTTTGTGCTGTAGTAGACGTTTCCTGACGTGCGTGTCATATTCGAACTTTACTATATTTTGACGCTTATCTTTTATGCAATAAGTTTTAAACTAAATGACAGTAGTTATTAGTCATGAAATATAGGTTAAAATAGAACTAAATATAGCTAACATTATCTCTCTTTCTGTTAATTATTAAGGCTTTTACACACTTACCATTACTTTCATTTGTACTACGTTCCTAATTCCTATACGTGTACACCGCAATACGCCGCTTCCGCTTATAAAATCGCTGTTACACCGCACTAAACGCGCACCCTTAACGGCTGCACTCGTCAGCTCAATTGTAAAGGCGAGCCGCCTTTTACACTCTAAATAACACTGTTTAACTTATTAGTAGGTAAGTCGATTGTAACTAAGGATTTTGCGAGTTTAAAAGTCATCCTGTATAAGTTAGATTAACTTTCAAGTAAGCCTGTATGAGATTAATGTAACTTGCTAACCGCTGTTAATACAGCGTTCACGTTTTATCTACCACTTAAATTGGCTTATCCATAGTATTTTTGTGGAAATCTGTTATTGGCTACTGTTTTAGTTTTTAAGTATGGAATTTTTGTATGTATTGCTGTTAATGCCCTAAATAAAAAAAAAACAACGGTTTGATTGCAACTACATTGTAAAAAAACCGGCATTTTGAGTCAGCAACGGAAACGTGACACCCCTGAAGTTGCAAGTCTTCATTAGACTACGGTGACGCCATGCGCCTGTTTGCCACGGAAGTGATACTTATACAAATGTGTTTGGATTTAAACACGCAAAAGCAAGAAACGGAAAAAAAAAATACATGGTGTACTTACCCATTTTTCGATCTTGAGTGCAAATTGTTTAATGGGAAATCTAGAAGTCCGATTCAAAAAACGGTACGATACAGCAGACTTCCCCTATATTAGCTCTCGATAAATCTTTCACTTACTCCGAGACGTAATCTTATAAAACGTACCGTCGCGCTCAAAAGTGTCCGGTTCATTAGTCTGCTAATTGTACAGTCGCATCGACAAGTACTAACTCGGTTTCCTTGACGTCGCGGCGTGCGTCTCATTCCGATCACGTACAAGGCTCCGGGTTCTAATTAAAAATCGAGCGATTTTTGTTGGCGAATGTACTTGCGCAGAGTGCGGGGCAGATGGGGCAGTCTATACTAATTTTAAGTAAAAGTATTGTGACGTTGTGGAGTCATTTGCAAAAAAAATTGTACATACTTAAGGGCCTTAATCTAATCTACGCTTTAACTTTTTACAGGTGAGTCACGAAAGTTACCCATATAAAATGTATGGCGTAGATTAGATTAAGGCCCTTAACTATGTACAATTTTTTTGCAAATGACTCGGCGTTGTAAGTTTGTATGAAGGGGGTATTATTTGGAACTATTTATCCTATTTTAATTATTCTTTGCCAGTATATACAGATGGATATAGGCTATATATTCAATACTATAATACGCGTGGCAGCTAATAATTTTATATGCTATTAAATATTTGCAACGTGGATATAGTTAGTAGCGATTTAGTACGGTTACCTCAACTAGCTTCATCTGTTGTGGAATGATGAAGAATGATTTTCAAGGAACTTACAGTATGGGATTTTTCAAGGAGGTGTAGGTACAGGATTTTAAGTTCCATGCGAGTTCCCTGTAATTGCAGGCGTCCTTAGACTACGGTATTTATGTCCGACATAAACGCGATCATGCTAGCTAGACTGGTGTCTCATGACGATTCGAACGATTGTATGTCAGTTTTTTTACGGTTTATCAGCTAATTTACATCACAGAATACGTCGGCTGAAGTATCTGCGTGCATCTGTACGTCATCGATAATCGTGCGCCATTGCCGAGCTAATCAGGAAACCCGAACGTACAGACAGACAAAATCAATTTAGTTCTTATTAATGCCGGCTCTATTACTGCTGGAAAAATGCGATCGACTGTACTTTGCCGGCTGATTCGTTTACTAAAGGTTTTTGCTGAACGGATTACCGAGTAAAGGTCGTTGGGAGTTTTTTAAATTTTTGTTTAGTCCTTTGACTTCTAGCAAACATTAGCCAAACTAGTGCCGACGGCTTCTTTTTCTGAGGGGGTGGCCTGTTACTATTGTCATTGTCATATAGTGTATTAAATACGCAAGTAGCGTTGTTAGTGGGGCAGAGTGCTCGAACAAATTGTCGTAAAAATGTCCACATTAAAAAATATAATAACGTTAATATAATTGAGTTTTTTAACTTAACTTAAATCCTACTAATATTTTAAATGCGAAAGTTTAGATGTTTGGATGTTTGTTACTCAATCACGCTTAAACGGCTGAACCGATTTGAATGAAATTTTGCACTAAGATAGTTTATAGCCTGAATTAAAATATAGGATAGTTTTTATCCCGGGTCCACGCGGACGAAGTCGCGGGCGGAAGCTAGTCAACTCTATAAACAACGGTTTACATGTATATGCGGTGTTATATCGGTAAAATACTTATCTAGTTGAATTCCCTGACCCCAAATATGTCTATGTAGACACCAAGTTTGTGATTCTAAGTGTCTTAGAACTCGAGATATTAATAATTAACTATAATTAATAATTTACTTTAAAACAAAGTTTTAACCGACTTCAATTTAGTACTCCGCCAAGCCACGAGAACATTTCTTTTCCAATTTACCTCATGAACTGATTTCCGAGAGCAAATGCGTTGATTATTATAAAAAAAAACCCAATCGCTGTATGTGACCCGATAATATTTGAGGACTTCCGTCAATTCCACAAGGATCACCCTTGGCACTTCATTAGTTGCTGTTTCAACGGAATCTTATCAGAATCTGTGATATACTTTTGTACTTTTAAGTACATAATTGAGGAATTCCATAAGTCATCTGTGGTCTTCATCATCAATTCCACTCCACCAATTTATGATTTCCGGATGTAAATACACGAGTTATAATAGAAAATACCAAAATCACTACACACGTGCCTAATATAATTGAGGAGTTCCCTCAATTCCTCGTGGATCCCATCATCCAATTGAATTTTCAAAAAAATGGGACCCACCTGGAAGTATATACTTACCAACAAAAAAAAAATTATGAATCGGCTCATCAATGACGGAGTTCTGAGGTAACACATTGAAAAAAAAAAAAAAAAAAATACAACTGAATTGAGAACCTCCTCCTTTTTTTTGAAGTCGGTTAAAAATGGCCACCATAAAATAAATATGGCCGACGGAGGAGTTGGTCCCTAACCTAACAAGTGCCTGAAAAAAAATTGGTGCTTTTGTCCAGCGTGTCCACATTATCACCTGAAACTGCCCTACTATGTTTTTTTTTGCATCAAACTGTACATCTGAATGTGTTATCACTACTACTTATTTCATAGCGGAAAGCGACCACGGCGTAGGCGCCCGCGGAGCGGGTTCCTGGCAGTGGAAGTGTTAAAAGTAGTTTATAAGAAATGTGAAACTAGCTCCTGCCCGCGACTCCGCCCGTGTGGAACTTGTTTATATCGTAGCTTCGTACAAACTTTCCCTTAGGGGATGATTTCCGGGATAAAAACTATCATATGTCCTTCCCCGGGACGCAAACTATGTCTATATCACATTTCATGTAAACCGGTTCAGCGGTTTAAGCGTGATAAGGTAACAGACAGACAGACAGATACACTTTCAAATTTATAATATAAGTATGGATTTGGACATTTGGAATTGTATTTGTATGTGATGCATGTGTGTGTGTGTGTGTGTTATATATAGATTATTAATAAGATAATTAACTATACCCCGGGTGGTGTCGGGGTTAGAATAGCACCACCCCCTTTCTTCCTGTGGGTGTCGACTAAGGGAGCAGGGTTGCGATATCACTGCGATATTACATTTAGTCGAAATTTCATAACCACATATATGCTAAAATTGGCACTGGAACATAAGTTTCATGTGGACACCCCTATTATGAATAAAGGCGCGAATATTCATGCGCATCACACAAATATTTGCCCTTAACGGGATTCGAACCCAGGACCTTCAGCTTCGTAGGCAGCGTCACTACCCACTAGACTAACCGGTCGTCAATATATTTACATACTTACAGGTGTTAAATTAGGCTTGTCATCCAAACAGAACACAAACCACAGTCTACAAGCCCAAAGGGGCAGCCATCACAGAATAAAACATTACCCCATTTCCAGAAAACTACAAAAGGTACCTAAGGCCATTGCCCTCCAGGTAAATAATACTTGTATACTTCTTTACGATTCCTCCCCGCCGCCAGCTCATGCTTACAAACTGTCGCATTACCTTATCCTTGGCACAACAAAGATGCAGTCTACATTCATCCGGAACACGCAAATACCAACCTTATTACGTAATACTTAGAACTGGAGCGGCCGCACGTATTAACTATGCGCAATGCCCCCAAGTTTGCTACTACGGTTATGTCGCGCGGCTTTAGGCTTTATACTTTGGGGTAAAAGGTTTTGAGGAAGTGGAGGTTAAGTTTGTGTTGTAATGTCAATTCTAAGCTAATGAGAATGACAGAATGTACAGAGTGGTTTCTTTTAGGACGGCTTAGTTAACATATATTATGCTAGTTGGCTCTCGGGGCTCATTTACTGTACCTTTTGCGTACTGCGTTAGTTTCTGACCAGTGATGGTTAATGGGCTAGGTTTCTTCATGCGAAAAGTAGTTATAGTAATGAATGATTTCAACTTCCAATCGCTTATTAAAAACCGGAGAACTAGATTTTTACAATTTCTTACGTAATCTTCTCACTTGATTACATAATGATATAGGATTTATTCACAAAGTTGGTTAATGGTATTTATTTGAAGTCATGAAAATTGATATATTTTTCTTCTTTCTTCCAAAAACTGTTGTCAGAAAAAGAAAAACGATCTACCTATAAAAAAATCCAATGGTCGATTTATCATACAATAGTATTGTTCAAAACGCGACCTTTCGGCCGTCTTAGACGCCTCACGCTACGTGGGTCATATGTGAACAAACTTAAAAACTAGCCACTTAAATTACGTAATCCTAAATTGACAAAAGTGATAACTTACTGAGGAGTGTGCCGGCGTTTCGCGTCAAGACGGGCAGTTAACAGTCAACAGTTAAAGTCAAGGGTCAAGTTGACGTCGCCCGCTGGGTCCTCGTGTAGGCCTGCAGAGGCCCGCCGCACGCCACGTGGAACTTCACTCCCCTCGCAGACGCCAACTCGCTTCAAATCACATTCGCGCCTCGCGCATACAAAAACTAATTTATCTGAACCACCGCACTAGGGTTCCAAAACAGATTCCAATTATTTAAACAAATCTCTAACAATAATACAGGGCTTATCGAGAAACAGTCAACTCTCAGAATTGATTCTAACATGGCAAATATGGCGCCTTAACTCAGAATAAACGACACACCAAGAACAAGCCACCGAAACCGACCAAGCCATATAAAACATCTCAATTCACCGTCGCGTCTCAGTTTTACCCGTTAGCACTCAATTTACGTTGTTCAACGACATTCTCAACTATTCCGCAAGAATACATAGGAACATTTCTAAATATTGCCAATAGCCTCTGTAACACAGCAATGCACTACAATAGTAGGGTCATTCTGCAGCGGAGTGGCGCGGACGTTCAATCGCGTTGAGTGAAAACTGCCATAACGGCGGAGAATGGTCCTGCGCCATAGAGTACCGGAGCGCAGAGATAGCGGTTGACTTACGATTATTGTTCGAGTAGTTTCGTTTTTGAAATGAATGTCGTAATTGTTCGGGAAATTGCATGTATGAGAGACGTTGTTTCTATTAATTTTATCAATTACTTAAATGTTAAGGGATCAATGTGAAGGTTTTTTTTTATTAAAATATTTACTACCTACTATGCAAATATGCCTCACGGAGTCACTACGGTACATCTGCACTGCACGTTTTAAATACTATACTATTTTAATATTTTTTTTGTATTCTTAGAAGAAGAATATTATCCTGATAATTAAACCATATAATTTTTAGTTTTTATCGTAGAAAATAATCCATAATTTTATGCAAATTTTGCAGTTCAAGACATCACCATCCATCATTTAATTGAAAGACAATACCACACTATCTATGTCCCATTTTAAACATCACAACAACCCTATTCAGTAATCGCGCGATAAATTATCAGTCGATATCGCTCGACCAATCGGCCTGAGTGAGAACCACCATAAAGGAAGTAAGTATGGGCCGAGTAATGGCTAGGTGCGACATTAGAATATACCCTCTGCGGCTTAATACTGCAGAAAGAGTAGGTACCACATACTACTGATAGTCCAGTAAATGAACTGACAACTCGTATGGAAAAATGTCAATTTTGGAAATAATTTATAATAGCTTACTTTTTATGTGTAACGGATATATTATCAATTAAATAGTTACCCAGCGACAAAATCCGACAAAATTTCAGACATCAAAAAAATGATAAAATAACTAACTTCTGAAAAGTCAGAAAAATAATTAATAAATATATTTGTCTTTATTTTGGTTTATTTAAATTTGCTCTATAATATTCAAGATAAATCGTATAAAAAAAGACAATGCATGCTTCATTGAAATCTACATAATTACTTCCGGGTGGAAAGTTTGTCGGATTCTTGAATCATCTTAGAATAACATTTTCAAATGAAATCAACAAAAAAAACGCTATTATAAATTAATGTTTTTCAAAACCGTATTTTGCCTGGAGTATGAGTATTTTGTATAGAATAAGAATGCCACACGCGTGACTGCCCGGCGACACCCTCCTAAATCGCATCGGAAAAAGGAATCAATGATATAAACAGCAAAATATGTGACTGTGATGAATATTTTGTTAAGGGTTACGCGTTCCGGCAGCGGTACGGCACGGATACGGACAGTGTACTGAATCACCCTTTGTACGCGACCAACCACTGCTTTTGATGCCATCGAGCTGCCTAGCTTGGGCTCAGTTTAGGCCCACCCACACTGAACCATAATCTCAAACAGTCAAGGGCAAATAAAACGGTACACTGTGTAAAATTTCTACCAAACGGTGTACCATTTTTTTATGTTCTTTTTTGGTCGAGATACTGAATTCAGTGACTCATTCCGACTGTGTGGAGCCGGCCTAAGGAACATTGCGGTTGGCAATAAAAGCTTGACTATTAATTTGTTCACTCACTATTGTAACAGAAGTACTAATAATAAAAAATAGCGTTTTATTTTTAAGTAGCAGATCTTATTAAGTGTTATCAATATCACCCTCATATCTCCACGTAACTGCACTGATTTCCTCACAAACATGTGTTTTTAAATCACCCTTGACACATCATGGTTGACACACTCCTGTAGCTGGTTTAGTTCAGAAAGTATTATCTATTGTAAATCAACATTGAAGATGCCGAAAGTTTCCATATCCTCAATTATTACAAATAGAAAAGTCAAATTAGAATCTAAATCTTTGCAAGTATGGCTCATAACAAAGAACATTTGCAATAATAAAACGCCAAAACCGTAACAATTATCGTTTCTACGACTTGCTTTGTGGGGTTTAGTTTTCTGGAGTTATTCGCAAAGGATTTTGGGATCTAAGGTAAGGTAGTTACGCCGATAGTTTCGTGTGCACAGATTATTAGGTAGGCGGTCTGAGTAATAGGCGACAGCGGTTGCCTTAGAGCTTCAAATAGGAACGGTCACAAATATGTTCTAGTCTAGGGCTTATAAGTGGTAATTTAGATTACATTTTAAATCTAGCACATTATAATTCTGAATCTAATAAGAAATGGCTCTTTTAACAAACACACACAAATTAAGGCAAAACAAAAAAAACTGTGTAGGGAGAAACCCACAGTCAAATATAGGAATAACGTATATTATGGTAGATATTTACTTAAAAATACTATGTAATAAATTTTACATACATATGTAACTATATCAAATTGGTAATGTAGTTTTGCAATTTTACCTGTAGAAACATAATTAATAATTTTAGGAGTCATAATTTCGTGTACAATCAAATGTTGAGTACATGTATTTAATTATACAAACAAACATATTACTAAATACAGAGACGGCAACGAACTATTCATAGCAGCTGCTTGCGAAGCATCAAACACGACTCTTAATTTGCTTGTTTCACAATTCCTGACCACTTAGCTTAAATCTCCAAATCTCCTCCCCCTCGTACCACATTTCCATGCAAACGACTCCTGGCGACAATAAAGCCTCATTGATGAATATCTTAATAGTCGAGCTAACGTCAGTACGGGTAGATGTGCGATACAGCTTGTATTGAATTTGTATGGGCGTTTAACATGCAATCTGTATGGCAGTCATTAGCTCCGGACACGGTTTAAATGGGATCGGGTAAATAAAAGTTTGTCGTGCTGTTAGCAAATCACGCGAGCTGGTTTATGCTTGTAAATGTTGTTAAAGTCACAACAGATGCTCTTTGTCTTCCTTACTTGTATGTTGTATCTTTTTCTTCTATTCGTAAATATTTGTTAGTTATTTACTTAAAAGTAATAAACCTGAATGTAATCACCTAATTAAATGTGTTGTATGTGTATTGATGACCGCTTTAGCCTAGTTGGTAGTGACCCTGCCTACGAAGCAAGAGGTCCTGGGTTCGAATCCCGGTAAGGGCATTTATTTGTGTGATGAGCACGAATATTTGTTCCTGTCATGGATGTTTTCTATGTATTTAAGTATTTATTTATCTATATAAGTATGTTTATCGTCGTCTAGTACCCATAGTACCTTTGCTTAGTTTGGGACTAGGTCGATTTGTGTAAGATTTTCCCCTACTTTTTTTATCCAATAATGTAATTAGCCTTTTAGATCGTGATAACTGTTATTGTATTTTAAAGATTCAAACCAATTGGTTTGTAAGTATTCATCGTTTTACTTAATTTCAATCCAGCTTGAAGAATATAAGGCCAATTTTTCGAGTAAAAAAAAGACCTGGCTACATTGAAATCTCTGCTGGCATAGGCACTTCTCAATAATAGCTTGTCATAACTAAAGCTAAACAGAACATTTCAATACATACGCTGATTATTTCAACCATAACAAGACCTTATGCACTAATTAGCGAAATGCTTGCGCCCACGCAGTCTGACTAAAGAAATGGCGTTAGAACACAATGGGTACTACATTAGCAGACCAAATAGTCCGGCTAACGGGATAGGCCAGTTTCTGCGATTTAAACACTGGAAAGTACGTAACAGACGGAGTTAGAAAATTAGAATTATCTAGTGAATCTGACGATCTATCTCTTGAATCATATCTATGATTAAGGAGAACAAATGTGTCAATCAAACAGTGCAAAGTATATCGGTATATCCTCTTTTAAAGTTTGACTGTATTAATATCAAAGTAAGAAAATCTACGATAAGGACGGTCAGACTAAAATTATTACACTATGCCTAAATTGTCGACTTCCCAAACCTCAGAACTCCTCCCTTAATTATGAATTCTGCACACATTCCGCAACCCAAGTACAATATTTTCGAAGGCGCGACCGACCATACAGTGCCGTTGCGAAAAGTCATATCTCTATATCGCTCTCGTAGTGTTATACGTGTTTTTGAGCCTAGGACGGCACAGTTGACCTGCGCTTGCAAGGTGCGACGACAGGTTCGTATGCGTGCGCAACAAAATGGCGGATTTTAATGGGAATTATTCGGTGTTTAAGCTCTTGTATTTACGTTGCTCACTTGATGCCGGTTTGCATCAGTGTTTATGCTCAGGAGCTCAACTCGTTGGATTAACTTTCAATCACAACACCCTTCCTTGCTAGTACAGTAAGGTAACTCGATAAGTGCTCACTAGATGGCGCTAGCCATTGCTTTCGAGCTATGTAGCTTCTTAAGAATACGGCGGTGTGAATGATTCGAATGTGAGTAATTATAGACGTGGGGTGACTTTTGTGATACCTAGGTGCAAAGAGTAACTTACATCTCTCAAGAATCGAGATGTTGCACCACAGGCGATTAAAGAGCTCATAGGATTTAGAGTAGTAGGAGGAGTATACATTTCTACAGAGGAGAGAACAGAAAGGCTCGTATGCAACTAAATTTAGAACAGGTCTTAAAATGGCTGACGGCTTACCATACTCGTAAATAACCTACTTCATTTGGGCGGGTAATAGTTTATTTGTCGCAACCTCATACTAACTTTGTTGCGGCAAATAAAAAAAAGTGGAACTATGACAAGGACAACGAATGATATCCCTTTCTGTCACACTTATGGCGATTTATATACTACTATCTCGCTCCTGAGTTAGCTTGTCCTGAGTGTTATAGGTGGCTCATAAGGCTCGTCAGAAGTCATAATGGCATCATATGCCGAATGACGCCAAATAAGGCCGCAAGAAAATGTTTGAAACAAGGACAACAATATGTTTACGCCACGCTTGAATCATCCTCATTAATAAAGCAAGCTATAAACCAATCCAAAGCAACAAAGAAATCAAAGAACCTAATTTTAATAGCACTGATACCGATCACTTAAAAATCAAACCGATCAATAAATTACGAAAGACAAAACATGGAATCGAAGAAATCTCATTATAATCAAAGCATCAATAGCTAATAGAAAAATCCATCTCCACCCACCTTCCCATTAACTGTTGATTTACAGCCGAACGATGAATGAACAATCTTGCTTTAAATTACAAAATATTATTAATGTAATGTATGGGGTTCGCTAAAGATTTATGAGGCTTCAGTGAACCCACCTGGTTTTGGTGTGTTCATTCACTGGACGTCTTGCATCGATAACTATTTATGTATATTGGGTGAAATATTGCGATATTACAGCAGTCGTTCTAATGTTGCTATTCGGTATTGATTACCTAATATATTAATATTCGAAGCCCTTTAATAACTTAGTTTAGTATTTGGATTTACACTCAATACTGACAACTTCAACACTCAGCGATGAAATTTTTAACTAAATATCTGCCTTATAGCTGTTCTGATATTCGTATATAATTTTCATATTTCATTCACGTAAGGCTTATTCGTGTCTAAGAAAAATAGTTGTAACATATGGACAGACCGATGGACGCAAATGACGAAACTAAAAAAGTTCCGCACAAGATGCATTGATAGTACATCGTCCCATTGATCTCAAACAAATTAATCAGAAGCACTCTACTATTCCTCTTATTCTAATAGTAGAAATGACTTGTCCCTTTCTCACAAACGCAAGTGATAGACAAATACCAGCGAATGTCAACGTTAAATGAACATTTATGAATATGCCTAAGTTTAACTCGCTCGCTATCCACATAAGTTCCACAATCACATTTTCTAAATCTGCTCGTATCGTAAATCTGCCCAGGGGCGCGAGTCCGTCGATCTAGCGTAACTCAGGGACGGGCTATCTGATCGCAGCCAGAACGGGCTGATTGGAGATAGCTAGATTATAGGGCAAGGCAGTGATTTGGGAAGTCTAGTTCTAGTAGCTGCGATGCTGTTAAATTATACTTGCACACTTCATGTATGCTTTTATAACTTCCACAGTGTATGGGGTTAGGACACTTTTGGTGATTCAACATTGGCACAAGCTTGTCATAACGTGGTAGTCACATCAACTGGTTAATAAAATCAACTAGAATGAGTCCAATGATAGGGTTCTATCACTGTTAAATCGAATTTCTTGTTTCTTAATCGCAAAGTATCCCAGATCCATACATCACAAGTTGTCCAAATTATAGTCCAGTGGTGTTCCCACAAGGCAAGACCTTAGACCCAATTTTAAATAGCATATGCACTTGGAGCAGAATTCAATAATCAGCTGTAGTACTTTTTTGGGGGAACCAATGAGTTGTTAAAATATAATGTAATTATTATACCTTAAAGAATAAACAAAAGAAATAAATCAGTCACCAATAAGACAGAGATTTAGATTCCGTAATCGTAGACAAAATAATTGACATAATTAACGTTGAGATTGTAAAATGTTTATATTTTATAAAATGTATTCCAATATCAACATGGATCCATGAGCTTTGATCACAAATCACCAGGCTTTTCCGTTTGGAACACGCATACCGATAGAAGCGGTCGTCAACCGGTTGGTTCAAAACAATAATGATAAGTAATTTAAGAGACATCGTGTTGTATACACCTACGTTTGCATACTTATTAGAAAATTCATACTAATATTATAAATTTGAATGTGTGTCTGTCTGTCTGTATATCTGTCTGTCTGTCTTTCTGTTACCTCTTCACGCTTCAACCGAAGAATCAATTTGAATGAAATTTGGTATATATATAGTTCGACCCTGGGAAAGGACATAGGATAGTTTTCTCCCGGAAATCATCTCTATCATAAGGGGATGAAATGGGGGGTGAAAGAAAGCCGAGTTCCACGTGGACGGAGTCACGGGCAGAAGCTAGTAAGAAATATAGTTCATTATAAAAACAGAGAGTGCAAAAAAAAAACATAAAAAAGTATCGTCATTGAATTGGCCTATTAGCTTGTTAATATTCGTAAATATTTGTCGTGTCGGACAAAATCCAATGAAGCTTACAAAGATATCTAGTTACAATTGAATGAATAAAGAATTGATATGTACATTTCTTTATATCTTTGATCCAAATGCTTGATGCCTTTGGTTAATGATAACCATTGTCAATAAGTATAACATTCCTTCGTTACAAGCCCCTGCAAATTTACCATAAACATTTCCAATTACTATTCAAAGATGTGCGGAATGTCTTATGTCTCTAAAAAGACACGGTAGCCTATAGACGCTTGCGATTACAGAAGATCGTTCTTTGATTTGGGAATTTGTTGTGTTTATCACTACGGCAATATTAGCTTTATGGGATGAAAACAGTAACCATTCATACTACTACTACTGTACTATATGCTATTTGATCCTTTTTGGTAGCACACGACTAATCATTGTTTTATTCTTCGATCCCTGTATTGCGTGCCTGTGCAAATAAAAAAATCTATTCTATTCTAAAAAACATTTTAATTAGCATCACTCAGGTTGCGCGCCCCTGGCCGAGATCAAGATGTGTGCGTTACTGCGCTCGCGCAGCAGCCGACAGATTTATGTGAGACAGAGGCGGTCACGCGCAGCCGGTGGAGGGGGGACCCCGGCATGTGAACAGTGGACTTGGTTGATGAGGGCTAAGTAGCAAGTTGGGCTATAGTATAGTCTTGAAAATATAATGGCTATTTAGCTTACGCTACTGTTTACTGTATAGCGTGTTTACACTTTTATTACTGTTCGTTTTTGAAACATTTTTTAAGTGGCCAGCAATAAAAACCAACATAACTCTTAATTGGCTTAAGTTATCCACACCTGTATGCTAATCATGCGTTACACTACCAATTTGAAACAAACAACTGCTCCTGTCAAAGTGACAACTACCACTCCTGTCAAGCGTAACTCACACCTAACAAGATAGAACGGGAAATTTATGCGGCGGACAAGTCCCGCCGACGCCACTAAATTGTATGTGAGAGCCATACATGAATGTCGCAGCTATCTCCAAGTCATATTGCACTTTATTACAGGACCATACAACTGAGTGCTGATGCATTCTGATAGACTGTTGGGGTTAAGGGGTGGTGATACAGTGCTACGGATTGTGGCGTGCGTCGTGACTAATGTTGTTAAAGAAAACGTAGAATGATTGAAAAATCTGTGTATGTAAGCACTTTATTGTACACAATGACAGGTTATAACATAAAAACATGACATGTAAGATTAAAGTAGGTACAAAGGCGAACTTATCTATATAAGGGATCTCTTCCAGCTAACCTTTGTGTTACCAATTGAAATACTTTTTGAAATTCCGAAAGATAAAGCTATAATTTTGATAACATTAAATTATAATTAAGAAACTTCACAAAAATAAATCAGTTAAGGGACAAATGACAATTAGGTACAGTCGAGTTCTCCAATATCTATACAGACAACCTTTCAAAATATCTGCACATGTGTCTTATGTTAGTAACAATAAAGTCTATATATAGATATTTTTGAAAGGTTGTCTGTGTAGATATTGGAGAACTCGACTGTATAATCTAGTCTCATACTAACTTCTGTAAGGTTTCGACTATGAGTGTGACTAGCTAAAAATATTGAAATATTCGATAGGTTAACTATTATTTTATACACTTGTCAAAGTTATAAATTTCGTCGGACAATATCACCACCGTTTATAACGCATGCATGTGCAGGCATGTGGGGTATTATTTGGGCGATACCCATCTTTTACTCATCGAGTTCTCAATTTGTAAAATTCTGTAATTCGTCACGTGTACCGCATTTGCAATTTTCATTCCTTGTTTGCCATTCAAGTCGAATAAGTAGGAATGATTGCATACGCCGCCCAAACGTTACCGCGTGCGGCTTGTTGTGGCACGGTGCAACGGCTACCAAACGAAGACGGTGAAATTTATCGAGAAAAGGGCTAGAAAATCTGCGAGCAATCGCTTGAGATAGCCCAGCTTGCATAAAAGGCTTATTTTAGCACCAATTTCAAACCAGTTATGACATTTTGTGCATGAGTAGAAAACGCGATAAGTTTAATTTACACCCGTGGAAACGTGGCCGTTATTTCACTCGAATTGGCCTATTTGGAACGAAATCTATGGCTGTTTGAATATCAATATATATAATTAATTGATACTGTTGAACTGTTTGATTTGACCTCAGATTTAATGGCGCGAAATTCGAAAATCGATGATTTATTGACTAAGATTATCACTAACTAAGTATTTTATTTAATCTTATTATATTTTTACGTATTACTTAGTATATTTTTCGTCTGCTATCAGTTTTGTAATAATACTATCAATAGACACACTCGCTGTTATTTACTCCTACTTCTAGCATACTCTATATACTATGTTAATATGTTGATAAAAAATACTAAGATGAGTGTACTCACAAGATCTTCATATCATTGGATAATAACTTAGTATTCCTAGTAATAATATCTCTGATCACTATCAGAATATATTCATCTGCATGAAATTTCAAAATAATAATATATCCATCCTGTACGACACTTAATTTGCAATCTACGACATGCACGTACCCTATTCTAGTACCAAGTGACACATTATCGCCTAACGATTCTCACAAATGTCATCGGCCGCCGTCAACTGTTTATGACGTTTTCACTCCGCATGAGAAAGCGGACGAGAAATGTAAAGCATTTTAATACATTCAGAAATAGCTAATGACCACTTAGTGTAGATTTATGAGATGAGCAGGGGAATAATTATTGTGAATGGGGTTCAAATGTTAAGTCTAGTCTAGACTTATAAGGATAGATAAAAATGTAATATTTAACACTTGACAACTACATCGTTCTTCAATTATGATCCACCATTATTTTTGTAAGTTTTGATATATATGTACGATATTCATGAATTAAATTGTGTTGTCGCCTATCTGATATTAAAATATTTCTCCATTTTTGTTTCTCAACTTAAACCCATATATGTATTGTGAAAAATAGAAAGGGAACTATCACATTTTATAGATTGTTGATATAATAATGTAGGATGAAATAATTCAACAAATTGAGACCATTGATCAGTCAATAAATCATACGTTTTCTAATGATACACGTCATTACATCGTTATTATACAGCTGATTTATCTGTTTATCACAAACATTTAAATTGCGCCCGTAAAACACAATGCGAAACGTCTATTTTATATAATCGATTCAGTTAATCACGCATGACGCGTCAATAATCATCGAGTCAGCACGCAACCGTAAATCCAGTCGATATTGACACCGCACAAATCATTCAATCTCCCATCAGAGTCGATCGTAAATATATCATCGTGATTAATGCAAGTTTGAGAATAAGAGCCCCGGGCGATGCCCATTGGTTGCCGCTAAACGAACAATTATTCGAATGCCGCGTCCTGATTGGTCGAGCCGGCGTTCGTTTTTTAAAGTGACGTGATGGATTCGGCCCTTCGACTCGCGCGCAACCATTGTTGTTGTGTAATTGTATGTATGTGATTTACATTAGTAGTTCTAATTGGTAGTCAGTTGGGTTGAGACGTCGATAAAAAATGGTTCGGAAGAATATTAAGATGAGTTAGAGGCAGGATGATATATTAGGTAGAACGTTTATCATTAGAACCAATATACTCTCAACGTACAATTTACTCTCTCAAGTATACAGAAATAACTAATAGTAATTTTACTTCTTGTCAAAAACATTTGTAACATTAATTCTTGTCATAAACATACTCGGAAATACAGAACTAACATTTGTGACATTACACATAATGCAAGTGGGTGGATCAACTTTTTCTGTCACTAGTTACGTTTACGTCTCCTGGCCAATTTTCGAATTGCAATTTTATGGGTTTAAATCCTCCAAATGTAGGAGTATGGATCATCTTAGAAGCATGTTAGAAGTCCATGTTATAAACTAAAACTAGAAAACCATTTCGTATTGTCTGCTGGCTAACGGAACAAAATATTAACATCAAGAAAGTTGAATGGTCCACCTACAACATAAATCATTGTGTCTTCACCTTCACACAAGACGGTATTAAATTACACTGTTTATATTCTGAAATACTCTAATACCATTTGATGGTGTCAATAACATTTTAAATCCTAATTAATGAGAACGAAGTCTCGTCATACCCCTTTTCCACCGAGCATAAACAAAAGAAGATGGCCGCTACTTGCGCACTCCCTTTGGTCATATGTCATGCGCGAACGCATCCGTCACCTACCCTCATTAATACAAAACCCATGCGTTACGATTAGAACGCATTATTTTTTATCGTTCAGTTTATGGTACGCTCTACTGGCGGTGAAATAAAAAGTGAACTATTTAGTTTTATCTTAATATAGTGATAGAGTGAGCTTGGTATATGTTGGATGTATAAATTATAATTAGTGTCAGAGTTTATGTGAAATAACACTTTATGTGGATCAATTAACGACTACTAATGGGTAAGTAATAGTGGTACTAAAATAGTAGTAAAATATACCTGTACCTACAAATGAGTTTTTGCTATAAAATAAATATTTTATATACCTATATAATAATGATTAGATACGAATTGTTATCAAATTTCAAAACGTTTATTCTGCAAATAGGTCACGTCTGGGACACGTTTAAAAGTAAAAATTGATTGTACTTAAATTTTAAATCATATACACATCGACACAGAAGCTCATCATCATCATCATATCAGCCGAAAGACGTCCACTGCTGGACATAGGCCTCCCCCAAAGAGTGCTAAAGTGACCGGTCCTGCGCCACCCGCATCCAGCGGACTCCAGCAACCTTTACCAGGTCATCAGTCCACCTTGCGGGGGGCCTACCCACGCCGCGCCTTCCGGTTCGTGGTCGCCACTCGAGAACCTTTCCGCCCCAACGGCCATCGGTTCTACGTGCTATGTGCCCTGCCCACTGCCACTTAAGTTAAGCGATTCGGAGGGAAGCTCATGTATACACTATAATTACTTAGTTGAAAAATATCAGATACATATTCCCTGATGCAGCGAACGAACAAAACCATAGAATGTGAGCTCCTTACAAATTTCTACCCAAACACGTGCCTAAAACCCGGTATGCTCATGTTCGAACTAAACGGCTGCCTGGCATCGTTTTGACACCCCGCCCCCAACCCCGCGTAATAGCAATGGCACCCATTCTGTGGGGCCATTTTGCGGTGCTACTTAGACTTCTATGGTTTTTTCGTTCGTTGCCCTTTTTAACAAATCATACCATTATAACTGAACGCAGCTAAATCCATCGACGATCAACGTTCAGAAACACTTACCTGTAATGAAAAAGTACTTATAAAAATAAGAAACATAAAGTAGGTACACTAAGTTGTATAAAACTCCTCTCAACACAATACTTGTATTGATCCTCACTCGTTCCGAATAAAAATAAATGGCCCTATTTGCGTAGATTTCAGTAAGCTCCAGTTCAAAAAACAAATGGAAAGATCGTCCCAAAATACTTGTCTAGTTTTCCCTAATTACAAGAGATGGCGTTAAAATCAAAGCGAAAACAAACGCGACGCGACTTTTAAGCACGCCACAATTACACAACGAAACGAAATGTCACAAGCCTTTGGCGAATAAGACCAAAAACCTCATTACGCGGGAAGGAGCCGACAAATTGTGCTTGACGTAAGGAAACGAGACTGCCTGCATTAAACCGGGTAACCCGTCTAAATTAAAAAGCCTTATGCAACTATGAATCTCTAATGACGATACGACATTTTTATCGGGTAGGGTAATGTAGCAACGGGCCCAAATGGGAAGAGCCCGGATTTTGTGCAGTCAATTATGCGTTTTGTTTTTTTTAGAAAGGGGTGTTATAAGCTTGATGCCTACGTCTGACTGTGTGTCAGTCGAATCGTAGATCTTAAAGAAATGGACAGATTCATATGCAGTTTTTTCACTATATTTTATTGGCTCTCTCTTATGATCGTATTGGCAACTGGATTATTAACGTTTGTTAGAACATGGTTCTTACAAATAATCAAGTTCTTTATGACCATCCGTTTACGTTGTAAGTCGTTGACATGATATCATTTAATCTAAATCCCATAAAAAACATTACATGTAAAAAAGAGGCCAAGTCTCGAAACTCTTCCACTGTAAAAAGTTGTGAGATATTTCGTAGTACCAAGTCTCTGGCATTCATATTATTTTTTATTTGCTAGCTAAATAAAATTCTGCAACTTGGCAATCACACAACTTTACTGCATTATGTAACTTGGATTTTTGCATACCTATGTACTAACTATTGTGTGATTGCCAAGTCACAAAATTTTATTTAGCTAGCAAATAAAGAATAATAGGAATGCCTGAGACTTGGTACTACGAAATATCTCACAACTTTTTACGCTGGAGGAGTTTCGAGACTTGGCCTCTTTTCTACATGGAATGTTTTTAAGGGATCTCACTTCTTGTAGGTTATTGTGTTATCAATATCCCATTCTTGATTAAAAAAAAAATTGTCCCATGCACTGCAAATACAACTTTGTAATCCTATATGTTTATATGGGATTACAAATCTTTATGCAGTTGGTGTATCTAGAAAACTGGACCTTGATTCTAAATTTGAAGCTTCTAAGTCTGCTAGAAGTGCCTTAGACTTTTGATGATCGGTGAGTCAGTCAGTGAGTGACAAAATTAAGAAGCTTTGACTAGTTATAAATCTTAAACCGCTGGTTCAAATTGAATGACATTTGAAATATATCGTGTTTATACAATGCGTGCTTGGTTAATGAAAATGCAGGCTTCTAGTTTTATCCACGAAGAAGTGACCCCCCTGGTCGAAAATGGCCTGAACTGCTTCGAGAAAAGGATGGTACGGCCGTGCCGCTGTTTTGCTCGACTTGGCGGGGGCACTACCGTGCCCCCAGATACATTATTTACAATTTGATCAGAGTTTTCCACAACACATTTATTTAAAACAAACTTTTAAAACATTTTTGATTGTCATTTTCTCAAGGTTATGTTTTTCAAAATGCGAACTGGTGTTTGTCACAATTTATTTGCTATCAAACTTCTTAGGCAGTTTAATGTGCATCGAAGCGCCTCTATCACGCTATACTAAAGCTGTATGTGTATTCATATTGGGGCGTTTAGCACCTCGTAAAATCCATTTTATATCCTCTTTGGTTTTTTTAATTTTAAATATATTTTAAAACAAATCTCGAATATCTCTACTAGATTTGCGTGGCCATTGTTATCTTTACTAACCTATAAAATTAGATATTTAGACATTTGAAGTTTTTCAATATTAACTCGAAAACCAGTTTCATCGGTTCTTTTGATTGTTTGAATATGTTAAAGATATTGTATGTTTTATGACTTTTTTATGTGGTCCAAAACTTTTAAGTACATATTTGTATTCCTTACTCAATCTTCGTTTACTTACTCTAAATGATTCACTTTACAATGTAACTTTAATGACTCCAATAAAACGAAAACTGTTTTTATAGTTAAACTAGCTTCTGCCCGCGACTCCGTCCGCGTGGAAGTCGTTTATATCGTAGCTCCATACAAACTTTCACCCCCCATTTTAGGGAACTGGGGGGTTAGAAAGATACAAAAAGTAGCCTATGTCCCTCCATCCCTTCAACTATCTCCACTTAAAAAACACGTCAATTCGTCGCTCCGTTTTGCCGTGAAAGACGGACTAACACACACACACTTTCCCATTTATAATATTAGTATGGATGAATGCTTTTCAAAATTTCAATGATCTTAATCAACTTCAAGCTTTCGACCCTGATTCTTTATTTGATAAAGATTAGGAAAATTTAAGGTCAAATCCTTCATAACAATAAAAACCTGTCCGTCTGTCCCTTCCACTCATAGGGAGTTCAAATTAAATATATATATATATACATGTATTCACCATACAAAAAGATGTGAGGAAAGTTCGGACACATTGTCGCTTGACCAATTAGCCGACACAGCTGGTTATTTTCAGTAATTGTTGCTCCATCTTGCAGTCTAAAGCCGAAATCCCCTACCATTGTCAGTTTATAAAACTACTAGCTTCCGCCCGCGACTTCGTCCTACTAATATTATAAATGCGAAAGTTTAGATGTTTGGATGTTTGTTACTCAATCACGCTTAAACGGCTCAACCGATTTGAATGAAATTTTGCACGAAGATAGTTTATAGCCTGGATTAAAATATAGGATAGTTTTTATCCCGGGTCCACGCGGACGAAGTCGCGGGCGGAAGCTAGTTTATAATATTAGTAGGATATATAATTCAGCCCCAGAAAGAATATACCCAGCAAAGATTTGTATCATTCGCTTTAATTCCACATATTTTACAAAACGAAAACTTTTTGCTGAAGGAAATCTTATTTAAATACTTATGACGTGTATCAAAAAAGTATGAACTGCCTGTTGGCGTTATCGAAAATTACATTTTTTTTTGTTTAGATTAGCTACTGTACAGTACAAAGATTCGGATAAAGTACCTAATTCCTGTGAATTACTGTCAAGCGATGTACTGAAATAACAGTTACTTGTGTCTGATCTAAAATCTGATGGCCCTTTTAAGAACCCAGGCTTAAAATGTCACTTAAAAATACTTTTATTTCTAGTCGGCTTAGTGATATGGTAGAATTAAGATATGTTAGAACGCCAAACAATTAAATGGCATGTCTTTGCGGCTTTTGCTGTGGAAACGCTCGGACCCTGGAGCCCAGGCACTCAATAATGATGTGGCCAACTTTCCAAAAAATTGGTCAAAGTATCCGGAGACCATACGGCTGGCTCGTCCTTTGACCAAGGGATCGGCATAGTTATGCAAAGGGGGAACGCCGCCAGTCTTATGGGAACCCTCCCGCAGGGATCCGACCTCGGGGACCTATGTGATTTAATTTTTATTTTCTTAATATTAGGTTATGGCGAGTAGAAGTCGAGAGGGGAGGTTTTTGCCCAGCAGTAGGACACTATATATCCTTCGAAAAAAAGTTACTTTTTTCATTTAAGCTCTTTTATCTTTTACTAAAAGTGTATGGCCTAATTCTCAATAAGTACGCTTAATAAAAAAAAATCTCGATCGAGTTCGAGAACCGGCTATCCTGCACGCTGCGCTTCCTTAGTAGGGGAAGTGTTACCCGCATAACAAAGGCGACTCGGTCAACGCATTAGCCGGACTTTGAGCCACATTACCTATTGATGGTGGCAAAAATACTTACCGTCTGAAGCCTCCCAGCCTAATTGTTATTGCGCTGCTCAATTGGGATCTACAACGAAATAACCTCTTGTACTAGTCTAATCGCGTAAAGGTGACAACGTATGTCGGTTGTTTAGATGATGAACGCTCTATGTCGAAAAAGGACCAGCTGCCACCAGTGTACAGTTGTGCTTCAATCTAAGTTTAAGGTTCCTAATGCCAAGATAATACGCACATTTTTGACCTTCACTGCGCATAAAAAAAGACATTCGTATTTATCTACTTGAGACTCAATATGTGGTCCCAATCGTCACCACCAAAGAAGAAAACGTCACACATTATCTTTGATGCTTTTCTTTACACACATCTACGACGTATATCCAACACAGTTTGCTGGCGTAGCTTGCGTGTGACAGTTATCTCAGTCGAGCCGCAACAAAGGAGATGTGTCCCGTCCAACATCTCAACGTCAGTGCATGAGCTGCAATGCCTGTAATACGCAAGACGATTGTGTGCTTCAAAAACGAGGTCTATTCCACTCGACGTATTGGGTATTGCCGGCACTCATTCTGATGCGTTAGGTTTGACGTGAGAGCGAGCGGTGGATGTCATAGATACACGGGAAAATTTCATTTCTTGCGATTGTAGGTGTACATAAAAGAATAATCACACTATGAAATGGATTCGGGCATAGCATTAAGGTTCAATTTAAAATGTTTTTATGACAACTGGTGAGATCGGGAGCGTAATACCTAGAAAATTTACTAGGTTAGGTGTTGAAAATGTACACTTTTCATGATTGACACACAGTTTGCTGCTGATTTAGCCACTGCACTGCTGTATCGTGGTCGTAAAGTCTAAAACTGTCATTAACACCAGTTATCTATATAACTGGTGTTAATGACAGTTTTAGACTGATGCCAGCAATCCTATGATTGCTGCCATCTCTCGACACCTATGGAGATGCTTATGAAAATGTGTTAAAATATATGTTACGGATGTTAAAACTACAACCGTTTGCCACCACTGTTTTTGTATCATCATCAGCGATATACATCTCAATATCTCCAAACCTTTGTTAAAAGCAATTATAGTGTTCGCCAACACGAAAGGAATCTTTTAAGCACCAACCATTTCCTCGACAAACTAACCATCAATAAGGTACAGTCGAACAAGTTAAAGGGCGCGGGATGGATGGCCGCAGATGTCGGTATTAATCGGCGACTGTAATCCGCCCGCCGCGGATAAATCAGTGGTAATTGTACCTATTTGTATTTATCAAGGCGGCCTGAGGGGCTAATCACTTTTGCAGTTGCACTTTTGGACCGAAGAGATCAACTTGACTTGAGGAGACGAGTTACCTACAATTAGTTGTCGTTTCTCGATGTCGGCTTCCTGACTATTGCGGATCTTATTATTCTCTATTATTTAATTACCCACGACGGAACGGAGAAGGCATATGCGTTTAGGGTGAGAGGCTGTTTGTTTGTTCGTTTTTGTTTGTGTACACCAATGTTCCCATTTATTTTATCAGCATTTGTTTAATTTATGTTATAAAAACATTTATCAATACTAGGTGATGCCCGCGGCTTCGCCCGCGTGGTTATAGGAAAATGTAACAAATTGAATTTTCCCGTGGGTATTAGATGTTTTCCCGCTGCAAAAAGTAGCCTATGTCACTCTCCAGCTTCTAAACTATCTCCATACAAAAAATCACATCAATACGACGCTCCGTTGCGACGTGAAAGAAGGACAAACATACACACATTCGCATTAATAATATTAGTAAGGATGTCAAACCGATCCGAGCGAGGAGCTTATCACGCGCACTTTTGCATAAAAGATGAAAGTAGTATTATTGACTTCTTCGTTCCAGAAGAAGGCAATACCCTAAAATTGAAGAAAGCACATTTTTGAAGTGAAATCTTCTTTAGGCGCTGTGCACTTTTTGTGATGGGGAGAACTTGTTAAACTCGCCACATGTCACGTGACCTTAAGATTCGTAAGACGAGAGATTCGAGACAGTTCACGTGACCGCAAGATGGACACGTGACCTGATCGAAAAACTGTTACAATGTCATTGAGTTTTCACTTCTGCCGGCGCTCCCGGAGTGCAACCCGGTCTTTTTTTCCAGTGAGTATATCACTTCGAGGTACATGTGATATACTCATGTATGATATATTCAGGGTCAGATGGCCAGATAGCATAGCAGAGGCTTTCGTAAAACCAGTACCTACACCAAATCATGGGATTAGGTGCCGTGGATCCCGGGCACCGTTAGGGTACAATGGAGATAACAACCCTATTATAGAAGGATGAATCTCGCTTGTCACGTTAAACTAGACTTGAAAAACCGGATTCTCGTAGTTGTAAATATTTTCGAATATTAAACTGACTTCTAAAAACCAAGTTGGTTCTGTTTTGACCCTTACTTTTTTCGTGTATCTCTTTGATTTATTCCATAACTAGCTTCCGCCCGCGATTTCGTCCACGTGGACCCGGGATAAAAACTATCCTTTATTTTAATTCAGGCTATAAACTATCTTCGTGTAATATTTCATTCAAATCGGTTCAGCCGTTTAAGCGTGATTGAGTAACAAACATCCAAACATCTAAACTTTCGCATTTATAATATACTAGCTTCCGCCCGCGACTTCGTCTGCGTGGGCCCGGGATAAAAACTATCCTATATTTTAATCCAGGCTGTAAACTATCTTTGTGCAAAATTTCATCCAAATCGGTTAAGCCGTTTAGGCGTGATTGAGTAAGAAACATCCAAACATCCAAACATCTAAACATCCAAACATCCAAACTTTCGCATTTATAATATTAGTAGGATAGGATAGGATAGGATAGTATAGGATTATAATATTAGTAGGATTACAATGTTCAATGACTTTTCCTTAAATATAATCCTATGTTTCTCATGATATTAATGTGACTGCGCAATTTACCTACAGTCGACATACTCCGTTCAACACAGCCTTAATTTCCACAGGCATAGAGTTCCAAATTGACAAATTTCCATCGTCACGTGCACATCATTCAGTCATATGGTAAATCGTTGAATGTAAGGACATTTGCAATTTGTAACCGGTTAATAAAGCACAGTCAGAACCATTTGTTTCTTAATGCTTAATCGACGTTCAATGACAGGTCATCAGCATAAAAAACTGCTTCAATTTTATTAAATTAACCCGATGCAGTTATTTTAAATGGACTGATCAATTTTTCGTACTTAACAGGGTCTTATAAGTCGATTTCTGGATTTTGTACCGTAAATAAATACACATGTGATACTAAAACAGAAGATAAATATTTAAAAAAAATAGAATAGATAAATATTATAAATAGACGAGAGTACTGCTCGATCCCACAGTCAAACTGTTCAAACGGTTTTACTTCGGACGGACCCTGTACTTGTTTATGTTGTATTATCGTTTCTTTCTTAATAAATAAAATAAATATTAATAATAATAATGATAAACATTGTTATGCAATATTTTTTTGCTGAGAATAGAATTAATTCATATTATCCTTGATAAGTAATTCTTTATTTCAATACTCCGGAATTTCAGTATAACGATTTGTTGTCGTTTTCTTTTAGTGACATCTTTGATAGCTTTGTCATAGTGACTATTGTCAAATAACGTATTATAACATTGGCATATTGCCATTGTGCAAGGTGTCGAAGGACGGCCCCAACGCCCTCAAATCCGCCATCTTGCGAAAGTCACAATCAGTCACAACTCTCCACAGAAAAACTCCCATCGCATCAATCGACGTAACAATAACATATTTCCACGGTATTCTCATTGTGCCTTCTCTAATAAACTATCCTCCGGGAGATATTTTGAGACGTTTTATAGCTGCTTCTGACATATTTGTGATTGTGACGGTGGATGCCGGCGGATTTATAGATTCCAAGCCATTTCTTCCCAGTTTCCAGACTTTTTTGATGTGTATGATTTAGTTTTATGGGTGTTAGTTATGTTTAAGGGTCTAGGGCGTTTTTTTTTAATGGCAAGTGCGGCGTTCTTTTATGTTGAAATGTTTTTGACGTATCTAAATAAATTGTGTTTTTCTTCGGTCGTTATTACATCGAATTGGTGTACCGACAAATTGATTAGTGCAAGTGTTAGCATGACCTCAACAGGTTGAAATAGTAATGGATACATTTCATTATGTTTTATATAAAGGGATTGGGCGTCTTTCGGCTGATATGATGATTATTAAAGGGTTTTTTCGTCCAGTATTATTACATTCTATAGGTAGGTATCTCTCTGTTAGCTTCAAGTTATTACCAGAGGTAACTTGGTATCTGAGTGTCTTGGTTTGAGAGAACACTGGTCTAGATTAGTTTTTAAAGATTTTTCTAAATAACGGAGTATGTAGTAACATACTTGGACATGTTATGTAATGTGTCAACTTTTGCTTCTTTCTAATAATAGAATAGGTATAGCGGTAGAAGATATAATAAAGAAGGGTGAATTATTGCATATTGTGCGAGGCGGTTGGCTGCGTTTAATTCCTATTTTACGTATTAATATTATTTATGTACGTTATAAGTAAGATTTGTAACTTGGCGACATTTTGTGTTTCTTTATTTGACATTTCAAGAATTGAAGAGAGGGTTAGCAAATGGACTTTATTTCCTTCTAGTTTTCTAGTTTCGGAAAACAAAACATTCAAAACTGGACTCTTTTTACAAGGAGATTACTTGTGCAAGCTAATTAAAATATATGTCTTATATTAAAGTCTGTGTGCATGGACATATGTTGCGTACCCTTTCGGCATGGAACGCCGGATATCATTGTCATGTCCAGGTTTAATCACGCCGAAAGTCGAATAGGAGTTTCTGAAGTGTTAGAAACATGTCATCAAGTATTACAGAAATGTATTTTTTCTCAATTCTGAGACAAAAGTCATGAATAAATTGCTAGGGATATAATACGTATAGACAATTACTTTGAAATGTTCACGATTTTCACTCATTATGTTTGCTTTTTTATAAAGCAATCTCCCGGAAAATCAGACATATTAAAATATAATGAAAACGGGTCACTTACGTATTTAATGTAGAAAATCACTCGGCATGTTTCAAACCAATTCGCGGTTCATCATGAGTACACGCGTTGCCGGCGCGTTTATATTTTAATAGCATACTTGCTAAACGGACTTAAGCGCGTAAACTTATTTATTTACATCGAGTCGTGTCGTTTGCGAGGAGACTCCTCTCCCCTCTTCTAGCATCTTGATGTGCAAACCTTTAGAAACGTCGATGTAAATAAACATAATTAGACGCCGTTGATTTTTAGGGTTCCGTACCAAAATTGGTCCAACGGAACACTTATGCGATCACTCGGAGGCTGTCCGTCTGTCACAGCCAGTTTTTTTATACCAAGTCGGTGGCAAACCAGCGTACGGCCCTGATAGTAAGCGGGCACCGTAGCCTACGGGCTTAACTCCAGGGGTGTCACGTGCACGTTAAACATTTATACACTCCTTTCTGAAATAACCCCATACTGCAGCGTAACTGTAGTAATAAGCCTCGTTATATCACGTCACAGAAGGCAAGTGCCTTGGTCATTATTTAAGCAGAATGTCACGTCATAATCGTCACGTGCCCGGCGATATATCAGTCGCGCGAATGCTGCGCGCGCGCCGGTATGAGTGCAACTGATTTATTCGGCGCGGAAATAGGCGCTGGTTAGTTTAATGCACTATATTACGGAGCTTAACGATTAGGTATGTTTTGTGCGTGTGTTTGATAGTTTTGCTAGTTGTTTTATGTGCCGCCCTGAAATACCCAGTAATTATCAAATCCAGTAACATCAGAGGCCCATTGTATAATAATATTTACAAGAAGAAGTCTCTTTCTCAAGTTCTCTTTTGAAAGGAGTAGAAAAGAGATTTTCGCTAGGAGTACAAAATACTAGTTATGCAATTGGTTAGGTATTATCCACTGCTATAGGGGTCTCATTCAATACTGCAAAGGCCAACATAACTCGTCATAGCTTATCAGGTGATATCTGCTGTCTCTCTTGCGCTCCAACAAAAATGGCAAGATTTAAATGCAACAATGTCAGCGCATCTAGCCAACTATCAAATCACTGAATGACACACACCTAAGTAGTTCGCAGTAGGCATAGAAAATAAACTGTAACAGCTTATGTAAATATTGTTTTAATGGCTGGTGCGTCAGTCAGTTACTCACCTGTCACCTGAATGAGTCGAGACGCAAATCATGGTCCCAAGAATGCCATAGTTGTAATAGGTGTTATTTGTCATATTGAATTTAACCAACTGTATAAACAGCGATCATCGCCTGTCTTGTTGGTTTTGTAACGAACGGAGATCATGGGGCCGATTTTTGACTTTCGAGCGGTCGAAAATTAAATAAAAGTAAATGCTATTGTAGTGTCAACATTACGGGCACTTACTTTCTACCGATAGAATTGAATACGAGTGGTCAATACCGCTCTTTTTTAAATTTTCTATCGTCATTTCAAAATAGCATTTCATAGTTTTTGTCAGTTTTCGAGTGAAAGAGTCGAGCGCTCGAAAGTCAAAAATCGGTCCCCATATCACAGTATACTGGAGATTATTTGAGTTGGCCGAATTATATCAAAGTAGTTCATTCAAGTAACTACAGTCCAAGGTAGAAGAATCCAATTCCAATAGTTTTTTTTTGTATTTACAATGTTGATCACGCGCTAATGTTGTCTATTTTATTCATAATATAATAACAAAGGGGTTTTATGTTCATCGTTTAGGCACCAGTCCGCTTATGCTCCTTAGAAAGATTGTATAATTATGCAGTCAACTCGCTCATTTACGGGACCAAGCGATAACAATATCAACCCGCACGCTTGCTCGTCTAGACCGACTCGATGAAAGCTATGCTGCGTGGACAGTTATTACTGTCACGATTATTATACATACGCGAGACAAAGTACATGTAGTTTAGATTTTTTATAAAACTTTATATTAGCTGGTGGCACTGTGACGGGAGGCAGGTATAGGTGTCAAAACTCATCAACATGTTTTATCGCGATAGATTGGTGGATTTAGTCAGCTTCTGATTTGCTAAGCTACTGGCTGGTGATATTAATACTCTGAAAGCCCCTCATTGTTTCAAAGTGAGTAAAAGAAGTAAAAAGATAGGGTTAGTAAGGATGATTCGAAGTATACTGTTCCGTGCCCGGGCTGATGCCGGAACGATAACCCAACTAAATGAAGTGTTCGCCAATCGTCACAGTCACATATTTCACCGCTGTATCTATTAATGATTGACATTCTTCCTCGCGATTTTGACAGGCATTGGTTAATGTATGATAATTTGCAAACCGAGTGCCGAACGGAACGGTGAACTGGTTTATGGTCTTTCTCGTATTATTTACCGTTTCAATCTTTCCTGCGTTTGTTAATATTTGTGAAAAGAGAATATCATAAATGTGAGTTAATAATGCTTCCGCATATCAAAGGCACAGGCGTGAAATGTTAACTAACCAAAAGACAAATCGAGTCTCGACCTAAGACATATCAAACACATACCTCCCAGTCATTCATCGCCCGTCATTAGAACCCTTTTTATTTCTATTCCCAAGACTATTCTAAGCGTGAAAAGTTGTATTTGATACCAACATGACAAGACAGCTGCAGTCAAAAATAGGCCGGACGAATCCGCGTATTTCACTGTCCGAACTCGCATCAATTTCTGTCCACATTTGTTACCCAATGACAGATGTTTTACGCCTCTGACAACCGACTTGTCAGTTCTCCCACCTACCCTTAAGTCTACTTCCATAAGGTCGATTTTCTAACGTCTCGTATCGTTTCAAACATGTCACTTCCCGTCCGGCCGGCGTCGTCAACGATAATGACAGTTTTGTTAAGTACATGCAACCCCCGGGTTGATTTTAGAACAGATGATTGCTGGCCTGTAATGCTGATGACTTGATGAGATTTGAAATGGTTCCAAAATACCTGGAGATATAGGCGAGAGAAACCTGCTTATAATGTAATAAGGCCGATATAGAACTGCTTAATTATGACGTAATATTGAACGAGCTAAATTGATTATGATGGCAGCTAAAAGTAAAGATGTGTAGCTAATTTTAAAATAACGTTCCCTCCCGAATGCTCCTATTTTATCATAAGGTTGTCTACTATAGACTATAATTAGGAAGTTAACAATACAATAGTGAACTGAATAATTGAAGATGTAGACATGAATGATTGAGAACGTCAAGATCATTGGCGAATAAAATGTGGAAAAATTTCGATTTTTTATCATCATTAAAGTAAAGAAATAGAAATGAAAAACGACGATCTCCTCTTCCTTATCATCGTAATTTTTTACTAAACAGAACTTCATCGCGTATATATTCCTTCAAAGACTCACTGAAAAACAAGAAAGTGAACTCAAAGAGGTAAACAATAACATTAAATTTAAATAAGTAAAAATTACACTGCCTCTGTGAATATCGTCACCATCCTCGTTATTTCTTGATCAAAATCATAATATCCTCTGTGTGGAGAAAACCGGCTACTTAATGGAATTTTGTTCAAGAGCTCACTGGTGACTGACATTGCAATAAGTTCTTGCCAAGGCCACCTCTCGCACAAAATTAGGAACATCTACAGAAATCCCTCTAAAGCAACCAGACAGACTGTCAGGAGAGCCACAACAATTTCGACCGTTTAACGTCCAACTGTTTTCAGACTAGATCGGATCTGTGTCAGCTAAGTCGGTGGGCGGGCGCGATTCATCACGTGATTCGAGGTGACGACTCGTTACATTTCTGAGGTGACAAGTCGTAACATTTTGCACGATCACTATTTGATCGGTCCGCGTTCCGAGCTGGCAGTTAAAGAGGACGAGTTGGCAGGGCATCGTCTAGAACAGGGTCTAATTGAGGCCGGCCTGCATCAACCTGATGGATTAGTGTTTAATATTACCCTAGCAGCTCACATCCTATAAAAAACTCTAAAAAACCTCATACAATAATTAACGAAGGGTAGTCTGACAGTTTTCAAACCTTCGGTGATGATAATGTTACCCACATTGCGTGTAAGACAAAGAATGAATTACTTTGGTAACGGCTATCCGCAACCAAAGGAATTCAAGGTGCCCCCGCAAAGCTGCATCATCTGTTCCATGGAAATGATGGAGCGAGCTTGGGAGTAGACATAAAGGAGAGGGCCAATGCACAAAAGATCCCATTGGGTCGAACTGTATCCGAAAGGGCCCTCATCTGGATAGGATGAGGATAAGGATAAGTAACGTTGCAATTTTATCTTCCACGTATGTAGACCGCGATTCGTTTTCTGACGTCACATCGCCTATCCTTAAAGCCGTTTTTTCGTATATAGATAATTTGAGAACCAGGTTTCCGGCCATCGAATTGAGTATATCAACCACAATACCACAGCCACACCATGACTGCAGGATTAAGAAATTAATGCTCTGAAGTCCTACTCTCACAACTCATATGAAAATACTTCGTAAAACAATTGTTGCAGTATGCTGAGACATTAAAATACCCTATAATAGGCATGGTGACAATTTTTTTTTCATGATGTCATTTGAACCAGTTTTAGAAGAGGAACAAATGTTTGTATGGGAGCAACTACAATTAAAGAACATATAAATAACCAAAAAAATAAAAAAGACTAAAATTGACCTCGCTGGCGTAAGGATTCTATTGGTAACTTCAAAATTCATCGTCATCATCATTTTCAGCCTTTAATCGCCCACTGCTGAGCATAAGCCTCTCTTCGAACTTTAAATTTACTCTTGGACAATAAAAAAAATGCATATTTTTTCTAAACTTTCAAGGGTCATAATCTTTTTACGATTTTAATTATATTTTATAATTAATACTTTATTACGATAATTTGATAGTTTACTATCCATTTAGCATCACTACGTTATCAATTTGAACATGAGGCACCATGCCTATACTCGGTTCTCAGTTCTACGTGTGAGACTGAACGGACAAAAACAATTGTTTTGTCCAACTCGACGCCTTAGCCGGAAGACTATTTTAATATCCTAGAATTGCAAAGACTACAAAAAGACCATTATGATGGTCTAGCAATAATCACAGACATCATTCTAAATCGTAATGAGGCGGTAATTAGTAATGATTATAATTAATTCGTCCGAGCTCGTGCCAAGACTGAAGGCGCCGACAGATAGAGATTGAGTAATGCTCGCTATGTGACAAATGGCACACATGCCACCTCCCTCTTGCAATAGTCGCCATCATATGATGGGTGTATTCTACTTGACGTATTGGACTGAAATTAGCTTTATATTTCTCGCACGAGGTCTTCCTGATACCAGCCGATTATTCTTGACGCCTCGGCTAAACGCGGCGGTGTCAATACACCCCATGGCGCTAGGAACGAAAGAGCACGTGCGAGCGGAGTGCCATGTTTATATTTTTCTAGCTTTCAAACGTCGATCTTGTTAGACAGAGGACGTGATCATGTGTTGATACGAAGTAGCGCGTGGAAACCAGCACGCACGACAAATACAACATCCATTCAAATTCTATACGTTTAGAATAAAACACCTCCAGAAATAACGTGAAGCTCAAAAACATTTTGGCACGACTGTTCCGTTTCTCTGAGAAATCTGTTCTTTAACGGTGGAAGAATCTTGCCCGATAGCAAGAGGACACCTCTGGAGTAGTAAGCGTTCGTAGGTAACAGTGTCTAATTACCAAACAAGCCCGTTGCTCCTTTGCCACCGTCGTAATAAAAAACGAAAGGTTTTATAATGTACATTACTGGAAAGTTTGTCCGTCTAAATACGGAACGAGCAAGTCAAGATATCGAATAAGATCTAGAGCGTCCTAAATACTAATTTTCACGTCATATAAGACATAAGACATTAGACGTCCATTTATTGTGACTATATCAAGTTACATATGATATAGATTAAGCTAGCTTTAATTTGTATTGTAATTGTATATTGTGAAATAAAGAAATCTAAATCTATGTCTACAGTAGGGCAAAAATCCAAACAACAAAATATCTGAAAAAGTAAAAAGTTAGGTTCTAAAGCATATCAACGCATACCTAATCTACCCCCTATCACCTTCTACTCCACCACGCAAACTGTTATTTGACTTCAAAATCGATATTGAACCCATAAAAGCACCCGTCCACCCCATAAACCCCACAACTTATGTCCCACATAAACATAAAACTATGCTCAAAAAACGTATCAACAATATTTCGTGTTGGTCCATAAAATAGATAAATAGTACCGCCACAAAAGTACCTAATTTGATTTTACGAGGCTCAATCTACCTGGAGTCAAAGTGAGGTGGGGGTCAATTTATGAGCCTCTGTCATATGTGGTGGATAATTTTTGGGCTTAGAAGAATTTATTGGTTGGGCATACCAGTTAATTTATTTGAGGTAAAGAATAAGGCCTAATAAGTATTAATGAGGAAAGATGTCCTGTTAAAGGACATTCTGATGCATTTCCACGCTTCAGATCAGATGTATAGTTATTTATTTTGGATTCTGTTTTCGTGTCATGACTGATGGTAAGTAGATTCTGGAGCTAATGAACATATTTGCTGACGATGTATTGTCAAAATGAAAATTTGTTGATAGACAAGGAAGCCAGTAGTAGGTAGTAGTTCACCAATTGTCTTTTATCTGGACCATAATTCCTGAGCAGAATTCCTAATGTTTGATGACGGGTTGTGAAGTTTTCATTCGCGAATAAAGTAATTTTACAATACTTTTGTAATTTTTTCTCTTGACTGGTCACACATTTTGTACCTTTGCTGTTACAATATAAAATACTAGATGCTCCCTTATTATTCTCAAACGTATCCTCTTTATAAAATTAAATATTGATAATATTCTAAAGAAAATTAATCCCTAATCAGGAATTCATCCTACATACTATACCTAGTTCATTCGTATCACCGAATTTCCACTTTTAGACATGCCCCACGACATGAATAAACATGTCTGTCACGATAATTCGGTTCCTGAAACGACAGCTGAAGCCTCCTGATGCTTGCTAATACCTTATTTGCATAACTTGAAATTAGGGGAGCGAGTTTACTTGCCCTGAAAGAAGGTTGTATGACGGGAAGTAGTATATTTTTTAGAGTTAGAATTCCGAAAACCATGTTCCACTCCATTTTCGTCGGGTTTTTGTAGGATTTAATACTAACCTTATACGCTCTACTTATATATTCCATTATCTCAATTTCTCTGTCATCTCAATCATCTGCGTCAACATTTTCGTTTCGTGTAACAATGGTTTCCGACTATTGGAAAATTGATGCTTTTGGATCAAGGACTCTTCAGAATTTTGGTATGTTCCCATTTTCTAGAGTGATTTCATAGGGTTTTCGTACTCTTTCCATAGGATTAAACAATAAGGACAAGTTTTTTGTGTTTGTTTCACGTTCATAGTCCAAAATTAAATTGTTACAAAAAAACGCATTTTTTTAGAAAAGATTATGTAAGAATCATCTTCCAAGTGATTGCTAACTGAAGCTGGTCACTTAAAAACTTTTATAGTTTTAATTAAAATTGTGTAAGTGTATGTACCAAGTATTTATAATGTGTCTATAACGTAAATATTTTGATATCAGACAGATTTATAAAATTATCTAAGTAAATTAGGCAATCGGGCCTAAAATCATTCAGTACCTTGCCCCTGAATCCTCTCCGCAAAAAGGAGTGATATTTTAATGAGCTTCCATAGGTTACGGAGACATAAATCAGGCCTGCGCCGGCGCATATATCTTCGCTACTCGGACAAAAGCCGGGCTTTCGGCGCGCGTGCGATACCGCGAGCGAGATAGCCGATGCTTAGGGATGGGAGTCGATATCGATAGTTTTGAGCAGATGAAAAAAGCTATTTATATAAATTGAACTACGTTATGGTATATAAACTCAATCCTATGGTCCCCGAAAACATAGACCAACATGACTTTTAGGTTTTGGTTAAGTAGTGTCATTGCTCTGTCAAATTATCAATCAAACAATACGGTAGTTTGCAACAGTAAAAACCAATTATTCTTAAATAGCTAATTAACAAACTGACGTAAATCCTAGAAGAACATCACGCTTGAACTTTTTTTGCTAGTCGAAAGATTTTAAATTACTGAAGACCAAAATTGCATGCTGTTTGACCATAGAAAATCATGATCTCACTTGCTTCTATTTCCGTACGAACTTCATACTTGCTACATATCGTTTTTGACGTTTCATAGAAAATGCTGGTCTCTCTTTTAGTCAATATTCCTATTTTATTAACATTATTCCATTACAGACCGGATTAGATATTTTTACATACAATAAACAAATATAAATGAGTATATTTTACAGAGTAATGCAGGTATTTCGTTTTGAGTGGTATATTTTGCTTCATCTAATATAATACTAATATGTCATACAAAGAGATTAAAACCGATGTAATAAAATTGAAACCATCGATAAAAAATATTAAATAATCGATGTGCAACCCTAACCCCGTCGACAGGTAGCGTCCAGCCACATTGTTCGTGGAACCAAATCTGCACCAACCATCGATTGATATACGGACGAATATCTAATAGGGCTGTCGATTTATAGCGCGGACGCAAAAACAGAACATTATGGTGAGGTCAACGCGGACATGTCTTAGGAGTTTGAATGCGTAGGTACAGTCCGGTACAAATGTGAGGACATTAAAGTTATGGTACTATGTAAGTATTTGAAGCGTGTAGGGAAGTTATATAATATGTACATAATAAAGTTTCACAAATCGAGTAACAGGCTTCGCGTGAGTAACGACGTCTGACACAACTAACACACACACACACACACACACACACACACACACACTTTAACATGAAATTATAAAAGTGCACTCAGAATACCTCAACCTCAAACATATTCTCAACATGTAAATATCTGTGTGAACGTCCTCGAAAGTTTCAATCAAAATACATTTTTTATATAAAAAGAGGAATCACCTCGGTGGTTGTACGCCTGTCTTTCAGATAAATTTTAATTGTTATTAACCAATCACACACAAAAAATATTTTTTATAAATTCTTATGTGGCGCGGCGCGTACGTTTTTGATTTCGGTCAACTGAATTCGGTGCCGACTGTATATTGCGAAATGTTAAACGGTGTATAACCAAACAGGTTTGGTGGAGGGTTTATTTATGTCAAATGTTTACTTAGAACTTTAGTGGATCGCTGGGATCGACTTAAACGTTTCTTCTTAGATCTGACTCTACGATTGATTTGGATGGATGAACGATAAAGATCATTATAAATTAAAAAGAAAGGTGTTCCCTATCTCATTTTTACGAAGTGTTTTCGCTCTACATATCTCCCGTCTAAGCATAAATCTCGGTTATGTGACCAGGGACCTACCAGCAATATCAGAGCCCGGGGTCCACTATATGTGTACAAGCACCAAGGCAAGAAAGAACACCGTCCGTTCATGCGAATTTCTTCACAGCATTTTCCTTGATGCTTGGTGGCTCCTGTGCTGGGCGCTCCTGAGCTGTAACCACGAACTTCGAAATTCGAAGTTCGGGTATATCCATCTCTATCGCACTCACATTACTCGAGTGACAGGGATGCATGTATACGAACTTCGAGTTTCGATTTTCGTGGTGGCGCCGCTGGAGTTGTGGCGGGTCGCGTCAAGCCGATGGCTGGACGAGCCACGGGCCATCTTTTTGAAGGCGGGCGGCAAAGAACACTGATCTATCTGCGGTGAGATTCCCTCAAAATAAAAACAAAATAGCAGTTAAATTCAAGTAAGATTCGTTCGTGTTTTCACATAGAGACACATGGCGCAACGCCCCGCGTGCTATAAATTGGCAACCTCAAACTATTAAACACTCCTATTTCAATAGTGCCGGCAGTTTTAATACAGTACCTATAGAAATGAATAGGTATTTGTTTAAACGCCGTCCTTAACAATGATGTCCGCTTTTAGAAGTGGCCAGAAATGGCTAACCTATTACATACAATGACCTATAAATTCTAACAGATACTTAAAGAAAATAGGAAGTTTTCACTATCGCTATAAATGTTAATTTTGTTAGTTGACCAAGCAAAGTGACCACAGAGCGTTATTGAGGTTTCCTTAAAAGTTGCTGATTTAACTGATTGATTTAACACTCAACATCCCCCTATATATAGGGTCTGGTGTCGGTCGATCTGTCGATACCAGAACAGCTATCACATGATGAGCCGCAAGTTGTGTCGCGGCGAGATATACTATCTGTCTATTTCTAATTACAATGCTTAGAAAGAGACGGATAGTCTATGCCGCCGCGACACAGCTCGCGGGCCGTAATATGATAGCCGTGCAGGGTCATTCTGACGATTTCATTATCTTGCACCATTCACACTTGATACGTCTGTCCTTCTTACTCGCAGAAAGAAAGCAAATAATTCAGCACTATTGGCTTTCGCCTCAAAAGAAAATGAAACTAATACAAAAATTCTCTGAAAATTCCTGATAAACCCAAACTAACCTCTAACACGTATGTTCAGTCAACCCTTCGATTTACTGAACTAATTGACACATTTCAAAATGCCCTTTATTCTATCTGACTCACAAAAGGGCGTATTTTACTATGAAAATCACGGCTGTTACGTTCTTTTGTCAATAGATGGCGCGACACTGTCGCATGGTCGTGCATCAGATACGGCCAACGACATCTGCCGTCGCCGATCTGTAGCTCAAATCGCGGGTATACATCGTACCCTGTATAATAGATGTAGGTATGTGGGTATGTATTCGGATACGAAGTGCTTTAGATACAGCAAAACAGCTTTGTTTATAGACCTGTGATCGTCGAAAGTATACAAGTTTGGATTTTCTTAATTCTTTTTTTCCACTAACCCATTTAGATTGCTCACCGCTCTCCGTTATTTTAATAAAAAAAGAAAGAATGAAAATTGATTGACCATGTAAATTAATTTACATTTAACAAGTCATACAATGTCTTATTCGATACATATACAACACATTTAATTAGGTAATTACATTTAAGTTAATAAGTAATTTGTTAAATCATTAAATTCGTTTATGGAGTATACATCGGATTTTTTCCAAATTTATTTTGATTTGTTTTTTAATTCTTTCTTATTGTCAAAGGTCAAAAATCCTTGTCTATAACATCTTTAGTATAATATTTTAGTAGCTACGTGCGCACACGTCTAGAGCGGGAGAAAATATAGCTTCTGTTCTTCCCGAAGATCCATGTTCTATACTGGTGAAGGATAAAAAAAAATCGGATAAGCAGTTTCGGAGATTACCCTCAACACACAATCTTAGAACGCTACAAATTTACAATTGCGCTTGTGACTCGCCTGAAATCGCAAGCGTCTACATGGTATGGTGTATCCTTATCATCAGGAAGAGCGTGAGCTCGTTTTCCACTGTCATGATATATTTTTTTTATACTCGTCGACTTAAATGTTTGAAATGAAATGCAATGAAATGATTTATTAAAAAATGCATGCGGAGATTGGGTTACAATTGCAGTTAAACTTGCAGCTCTGATAGTCTCACCAAGTCCTACCTTTACAGGCGTCCATACATTTACAAACTATAGGTAAGAAGCTACGTATTTAAAAATCTTATACATACACGTCAGATTTTAATATCAAAATAAAATAATAGTGCAATACAGAAATTGGAATTAAAAATTGTCATTCAGAAATTCATTAATATTATAATAACATTTATCAGTTTGAGTTAAGACTTCGTACACCAACAACTCAAAATTTCATAACTGTTGAGACAACTAAAATGAAATTGACTAATCACGTGGCGCCTTTCCTAAACTAAAATGAATTAGACATCAACGCATTATTTTTGCCGGCACTTCATTTCAGCAGATTTTCAATTAGATACCAAGTATGTTTAGTTAGTACAGTTGACTCGTAAAAAAAGTATTGTATACAATAGTTATATAATTAGCTTTGTATACTCGTCGACCTTAATGTTTGAATTAAGACTTCGTACACCAAACTTAAATCACATACTTTTTACTATGGAGCTCCCAACTCAACATTTCATAACTGTTGAGACAACTAAAATGAAATTGACCAATCACGTGGCGCCTTTACTGAACTATAATGTATTTGACCAATAAGACGCCGTCATGAGAAAGTCAAAAGGAAATAGACATCAAAGCACAAAAAAGAAAAAGCTGTTGGTTGCACTTCGTTTTCAATAGATACCAAGGTTGTTTAATTAGTTCAGTTGACTCGTAGAAAAAGTATAGTATACAATAGTTATATATTTAATTAGCTTTTTACGTCTCGTTCCTTAAATTAACGTGGTACTCGACTGAAAAAGCATACATTATATTATAACGATTGCATAAAATACTATTTAAGTCGCGTACCTTAATAAGGCCACGAAGCTTGCTGAGTAAACGTGGTACTAGACTGAAAAAGCATACATTATATAACGATTGCATAAAATACTATTTAAATTATGACTGTACATAACCATAACCATGCTGGCACTTGTTATATCATGTACTTTAAGTCAAAGAAATATGAAGGAGCGACAAGATGCAACTCAGTACTCGAACGAGCCATGATAATGGCCTAGCACCGAACATCCTGTATAGATGATAATGACCAAGCACCGAACACCCTGTATAGTATATATAGACTGGTATAAATCGCACCACAAGACCCGTATATAAACGCTTGTTAGTGCCGTAATTAATGTTCGTTCTTCGTCGGTCGCCATTATGATTTTGTATGGGAAATCGTTTTAACTGACGGGAGATTTGTTCGTGCGTTTGTGAGAAATTGAGCTGTTGCGTTTGTAATAACAGATTGTGGTAGTTTAAGATGTGTCCGATTTTAATCACGACTTTCTTATGGTGTTATAAATTTCATTTCATTTTCATTTTATCTATTCATAACAAAGAAATTGTGTAGCATAATAATAATACAATAAAAATCCTAATGTTAATGTCAGTACAATAAATTCAAATGACAATACAATAAATTCAAATGTCGATACAGTTAATTCAAATGTCAATACAATTTTTCCCTATTAAGTAATCTTATATAATCCAATTCAGATATAACAATACAATTAACATATCATTCATCAGCTACACACTCTGATACAGAGTAATACCACTTTTTCAGAAGAAATTGCGTAAGCCTCGCATTAAAAACTTTACTATGTTCGTCAACGATTTAAGGCTGTGCATTGGAAATTATCGCGTGCTTTGAAACGCCGTTCTGACTAGATTAAGAAACAAGAAGGTTTGATTTTCAGATATATGATTCTTGACTATATGATTGTTTCTCTGATTTTACCGATACATGATTGCTTAAAATTTCCTCGATAGAAAAATATTCCAAAGTTGAGTCTGTATTTTCCTTTTTTTACTCAGCCTACTCAAACGATACATTATTTTACGACACAATCAAGTTAATACTACAGTATTTCATCTCATCTAAAATCTTACTTTATGAAATTTAAATAAATCTTCTCTAAGTTAGGTATCTATCGAAGTTTGTCAAAAAAAGCCATTCCCGAAGAGTGTTACATCTCTTTTTCTCGTGCGCGGAAGGCATCAGCGTGTCTTTGTCTAGGGGGCGTGTTCGACTCGTATCAAGGCATCCCCTTAAACTCAATTGGTAGCTTATTATAAAGAAACACAGCCTGATAGTTTGCGGCATGCTTCATAACATTGACTTTCGGGACCATGGTGTTTTTAATGTCTTTTCGTCTTGTGGACAACCGAATTTCTGTGTTAGTGGGACTCTCATATTTGTTGAATGGGTGAAATAATGCAATAATCACATTATTTATTTGTATTTTTTTAAATCATTCCTATTTATTTCTGCACTTTTTCCTGGTATAAAGTTAATCAATTACTGAGTCAAGTAAAAAATCGTCACCCTCCTAGCGTTTTTCCCGGTTGCGCCCTTAACGAGCCCGGGGTCCGCTTTGACAACTTATCCCAAGATTTGGCATAGGCACTAGTTTTACGAAAGCGCCCGCCATCTGAACTTCAAACCCATAGGGGAAACTAGACCTTATTGGAATCAAGTAAAAATAATAAAGGGCATACCCAAGGTACACACAGGGTCCAGTGCCTGCTTACCATCAGGCAGGCCGTGTGGTTGTTTGCCACCGTTGTAGTATAGAAAAGAAGCTTGCGTTTGCGTCACTTACCTGAAACAAAAAAAATGGATAGGTAAAATGATCGATTAATATGAACCACCCCCTTTCTTCCAATAGGTGTCTCGGAATCTACTATGGAAAAAAAGTTGAAGTGCGTTACAATGGGCCAGTAATATATCACTGATATCACAATTTTCCGCGTTTTTAAGCGTACGGCCCGCCTGATGGTAAGCGGACACCGCAGCCTATAGACGCATGCAACTCCAAAGGAGAAACATGGGCGTTGCCGACCCTTGATATGTTTGAGGATTCGCCGTGTTGACAGCTGAAGGAACAAATTCCCTCCCTCTCAACACAACGCATCCTCGGGACCTTGCTCACCTCCAGGAACACAACACTACTACATGGCAAGTAGTAGTGTTATTATGGCTGTGGACTCCTGCAAGGCGGAGGTACTTCCCCAGTTGGGCTGCTCCACATTCGAGCGGGATGACATTTCGCTGTGCCCTACCTCACCAAAATTAATACTACTAGAAATTTTTCGTAAATGAATGTAAGGGACAATAATTATTGCCATGGAACCCTGTATCGACGGTCCAAAAAAATGGCGTATTTCATAGTTTGAATTACAGACTGAAATATTAGAATGCAGTATTTATTTTTTCTAAAATCTGTATCGTAACTTCCGAGCAAATTGCCTTTTCTCTTGTAGTTCCAGAATTTCCCTCACTGCCCCGTTAGAATAATACACCCTGTATATGAAATAGCTTCGCACATATCTGGTGAACACCCTTAGGCTGTAAGATGAGAAATGAAATGAAAAAAAGAAAAAATGAAATGAAATTTTATTTGGGGTAAAAGCGAGTCAAGACAACAAGGTTGGGGCTTCCTAGTAGGTAAAAAACCTGTGAAAGAACTGTACATTACCGAATACTGCAACATATCATGTGTGCAACCTAACATATGTCGATAACTGTTCTAAAATTACCTCGCATGCGCCCCATAATAACGATAGCGAGTATTTTCCGGCTACTAATTCAGGGCTAATATGACTGGTCGATGATTGGAATTGTTCGCTGCTCGTTAGTTAGTGTGTAACTGGCTTTATATCACTCGGAACGAAGTAACCTGTGCTATTGATTGGTCGGAATCATAAGGGTTACACGTTAAAGGGTTGAATGATCGGCAAATTCCAGATCAATAAAAAATGGCTTACATAAAAATGGTGATAATTTCGTTTAGTCAAAGTTGACAATAATTCAGTCAACTGGCTTGGGACCTTAGATTTTTTCATTCGAGTCAGTTTTTCAAGAGGAACAAATGTTTGTATTGGAGCAATTACAATTAAACAACATAAATACCCTAAAATTGAGAAAAAGACGTACCTCGCTGGCTTCAGCCGAAACGCTTCATACTAATTGACAAAATAAAAGTATGTCAACACAGTTTGCTATTTGTACTCATCGTTGTATGGAAAATCAAGTAAATTGCTGTTTCGGTCGTGAAATTCTGCGTTTAGGTCCATAGTTGTCTTACAATTTTGTTTCTGTAAAAGCGTAAGGATTCCATTGGTATCTTTAAATTTACTTTAGGACAATAAAAAAATGCATTATTATTCTAAACTTTAAAGGTTCATATCTTTTATGATTTTATTTATTTATTTATTTATTTAATCTTTATTGCACAAAAGAACAACTTGTCGTACAAAAGGCGGACTTAATGCCGTAAGCATTCTCTACCAGCCAACCTTTGGGCAAAGCAGACAAATTGTGGGCGGTGGGTGCAACTACAGATATAAACACACATTAAACATACATTTATAATAAATGACAACAATAGACAAATAAATAAAGATACATACAAATATAAATACCTACATATATAAATATATATACAGACGAAAATAGAGAACAGAAACACTAAGAATCTACGGCTCTGCTAGCAAACAACTTGCGTAACGATCTTTTAAACGCGAATCTGGTCGAAGACTGTCGGATTTTAACGGATTTTAAATATAGGTATTTGATAAATTTATACCTTTTTACAATAATTTGATGATTTACTATTCAATTAGCAACACTACGTTATCAGATGTAACATCACGTAACTAGCCTATTCTATAGTAAATTAATAACTTAATTTTGTATTAACCGCTCACTTGATTTGAGATTTTAAAAAAGGTAGCCTAAATTCTTTTATAAGCATAAACGTGCACTTCCAAGGTATTTTTTTTGCTTCATCAACGGTACGGTTGACCAACTCATACCTGTCGGGTAGAGCAGGACGCCTGTATTTTAGACGTGGTACTTAAATCCAGATAGATTTAGCGTTAAACGCTGCGCTTACACATCCAAGTCCACAGAAGGCGTTCATTAGGGTAATTATGGTTCCAGAGGGCGAAAGTAAGTTAATTAAGCCTTATTCGCTTTGTGCCATTTTTGGTAAGTTGGAATCATTACCAGCCGCTAAATAGTTGTTGCAAGTAAGTAATGTTCTAAAGTGCGAGGAAATATTGGGGTAAACTAATCAAGCCAATGTTAATGTACTAATAGTATGAAGTCTGTGAAATTGAGGCTTTGTAAGTTTGTATATAAGGGGTAATCTCAGGAAATAGTTATCCGATTTTAAAAATTTCTTCACATGTGTATAGAATGGACTTCCCACATAGGCATAGACAGGCATATGTTATATTTGCGAAACGGGGGTGAGACCAGTCTTATTCGTAGACTAATAATAAAAGGTTTACGTAAGTTAAAGTAGCTATTTAGTGTTTCAAGTAGGTTAAGTACTATCATTGTAATGAGCTATTTTTTGGCAAAAAATGATAACTGTTGAGTTTGTTTCGACGTTTCTCCTTAACAGTGGTCTTCTTTTTCAGAAATGCTGGTAGAATTTTGACTTGTATAAGTGCCATTGCGGCCTACTTGCAGATTAAAATTCATTTATTTTATTTATATAAATCATTCATTCATTTCGTTTGTAAGTTTTCACGGGGTTGTTTTCGGAACTACTAATCCGATTTCAATAATTCTTTCATATTATTTAATCATTTAATCACGTGGCTCTTCCTGGGTTCTATATAATGCGCGGACGGAGCAACGCAGGCATCCAGTCTTCAATATACCTATACTTAAAGCCTGCATTTCACCCAAGTTTTCAGTATCATCACGTGTCATATGACTATAACCCTCGCAATATCTCAAGGATAATAAAATCTGCAGGTGAGATCGAAGCAAAGATTGATGGCCACAACGCATGATGGACGGTGGCTCGGAAATTGCATCGCCACTCAAATGCACCTGAGTCCGTAAACATATAAAGAACATATGTGTCGTTCAAGTGGAGATATACCTTAGTACGGGGCATCAAAGTCCCTTTTCGCACAGATTGGTACGTATTTGCCAAGGAAAAATGAGCAGTTACGATTTCTTGGAAGCAACGCAAGGAGCGACCGCTGGTAGGTAAGTTTTGAGGAGTATATAACTATGTACAATATGACAAATGAAGATCTTGGCTTATACTCCCTAGAAGCCTAGGTCCCTTGGGACTTTTGCAGGCCCTTACCATTTTTGAACTAACTAGGTATATGGTACTGATCATAATCCATTCAGGGTTCCTTTTGGACTTAAACCGGGCCTGGCCATTTTTGAACTGACTGTATGGTACTCATCATAATCCATTCAGGGTGAGAACAGAGTAGGCAACGAGATTACAATTTCCTTAATGATTATGATGATTTACAGTCCTATCGGCAACTCCGCTAACTGACCATCGGTGCACCTTATATGCATTGAATTAAGGTTCTATATAAACACAGGATGGTCAGTTAACAGTATTGTCGTTTGTAACCGTTCCGTGCCCGCTCCGAGTTCGGTCGGCACTTGGTCACCGCGTTTTTTTTAAAGCGACTGCAATTAGGATGGGTATTCACGTAACGTTTCGAACGCACGTTAGGACAATGCAAATGTCATTTTTCCATATATAAATTGACAATGCAATGCGTTACGTGATCGACCTGGTGACCTTCCAACCCAGAAGAAAAAGTAGATCTCGTTGGGATTCGACCGGTTTTCTCACAATGTTTTCTTTCACCAAAAATATACTGTTAAATATCAACTGATATTTCGTGCATGAGTTTTTTTCCGAGCTTACAAACGACAACACTGTTAACTGACCATCCTGTGTTTATATAGAACCTTATTACAATGCACTTAAGATGCACCGATGGTCAGTTAGCTGTGTTGTCGATAGTACGGGTTCGAAACCACGACCTCGACATGAAAGTATTGTGCAAACAGGTGAATACTTTTAGTAAAACAATTGAATTTGGAACCTATGCCAAATCTTAGAATTGGGTAAGTGATCCCAGGCCCCTTGTCGGCCTTGCTGCTTGGCTACACATGCTGTTTTTGGCTACATTTTAGCCTTATTAATCCAAAACTCTTCTATAACTCGAGGTTGATTAACCGTACGGCAAAACTAGCGAACCTAATTTGATATCTAGAATCCAACTCTTGGCATGCGGACTCGCTGGGGCGGCCAAATCGATCGAGCACCGATCATATTTCCACCAAAGTGGCTCATTACTCAGCCGACTAATCTGACTGAAAAACTCATTGCTGTGATGTTTGACCTACGGCATACGTTAGTTAACTAACTTAGATCGCCGAGGGAATACAAATAGACAGGTCCAACATTGATGTAGGCGCTGTGGCTGATAGTGACGAAAATTTGAGTATCGAGTTCCTCACCATTTATTTTACGAAATTAAAATTGAATAGATCCTTACAGTACTTGACACTGGCCTAAAAGACAGTTTCAAACTGGTGGACTGATGACCTTGTAAAGGTCGCGAGAGTCTGCTGGACGCGGGTTGCGCAGGGCCGGTAATTGTGGCTCTCTTTGGGGGAGGCCCATGTCCAGCAGTGGACGTCTTTCGGCTGATATAATGATGATGACATAATAGAGGTAAACAATAGGTGTCAACCATTAGGCATTAAGGTATTTTATCGGAGTCCCTTATTTTACCGACAAATGTTTCACCGAATGCGTGGTTTCGCCGATTTTTCGTTTCATTGTTTTTCTCAGAAACCGTTTACTTTTTAGATATAGCTATTAAATTGTGTACAACTTTTAGGTTAGGTTAGGTTTGTTTTATAGCTATTCTGAATAGTTTTTGATGACATGAAAATTTGGCGAAATATTTATTCGATGAAACGTTTTGTCGGTAAAACACTCCGAGACCCTTGTGTCCATCACACAACCATTTATAAACCATTCAGGGCCATACATGCCATTTCAGGATTACATCCCGTTCTATAGGTATTTGTTTTGTATTATTTTCTCGCTTTCATTGCACTCGTACACTTCTTCGATGTATTTGCTAGTGTGTCTTTTTATTATTTCCTGGTACCCGAATCAATGTGATTCTATTTTATTATATTTACCCTTACCGGGATAAGGCAGTGTCACTAAAGTAGGTTTAGTGCCTTAATATTACATTTCGTAACGATTAAATTGACTACATGCTACTCATGTCCAAAGGTATACCATTATTTCTAGCAATAAAGAAAACGGGTCGATAAATCATTATGATTTACGCTTCGACATAATGTTAAAGAGTACCATAAATTCTTGACCTACGAAAACTGAGCATTGGGTAACAAGCGAAAGGTGAACATTTCATTATGACATGAAATACGAGTAAGGTGTAGTTAGAATATCGTGTGAATACCCAAGTAAAGCAAGTAGTGCCACTTCAATCTACTTGAGTCCTCATACAGACGTAGTTTTTAACCCCCGACGCGAAGAGGGGTGTTATACGTTGAACGTGTCTGTGTATCTGTGTATCTGTCTGTGGTATCGTAGCTCCCAAACGGATGAACAGGTTTTCGTTTAGTTTTTTTGTGTCATAGACAATTTCATCCCGAGTGTTGTTAGCCATGTTTGATGAAAATCTGTTCAGCCGTTTTTGAAATATTGGACTTGAAAATGTCGGGGGTTTTTCAAATTTTCTAAGTTGTAATGTTTCTCATTTTTAAAACGGAATACTGGAACAACACGAACATTTTTATACAAGGATTATTTCGCCAGGACATACATACAACATACATTCATACATTCACGCCTATATCCCTAAAAGGGGAAGGCAGAGCACGTGAAACGTGTGTTCCAGTACCACTTTTAGCATAAAAGTGGGTACAAAAGACCGACAAGATGTGTTATCGCAGTGACAGGTTGCTAGCCCATCGCCCACAAGACACTTCAACCCTGTTTCTTTAGTCGACTCTTACGACACCCACGGGGGGGGGGGGATATCTAGGTAGTCTATATAGTCGGAAATATATGGCAAAGGTATAGGGGTCGCGGGAGTCCGCTGGATGCGGGTGGCGCAGGATCGGGGGAGACCTATTTTCAGCAGTGGACGTCTTTCGGCTGATATGATGACGATGATGATATGGCTGAAAAATGAAGATTGAAGACTTAATGAAAAAGTATATTCGCTCTTTCCGACCTATAAATACATGGCGGATCCTATTATGTACAAAGTTTCACGTCATTCTAGCATGCGAACCAAAGTACGTTTGTATGGAGAGTCGAGGGTCAGCGCGACCCTTAAACTTTTCAACGCCAATCACGACGCATATGCGTCAGCAGAACAGGGCCAGCACAATTGACGCCGCGAGATGAGAAAATCAACCCTGCTCTTTCTAATTTTTACAGTGCGAGTGAGACAGGACTAGCTGAGTCGCGCGCGACGCGACTTGGTAGCAAGTTGTGCTAGACGTGAGGCTACGGGCGCTTTTTGCTACATATGGACATAAAGCTGCTACGGATTGGGTCTCAATTAAGTACGTGATCCAAAGTATTGAGTTTATATTTGGATTGTATTGCGCTGAAGTAGAGCTAAAATATGTCAGAGCGAGAGAGGACATCATTCATCATCATTCTTTATATCACGTGATTGTGTTGTTTATAATTTGCACACAATTTGTTAACAGTCAAATCCCGCCTAGACACTTTTTGTTAAGTACCTAAAATATTCACTATGGCGTCCGCGGATTTTCCAAAAACACCATAACTCCTGTAGATCCCTACTTAAAATGCCACATTAACATTAATTCAATTAACTTCAGCAAAAAAATAATATCACCCCTTCCGGGCATCGTGAGATAAGACTCAGACCGAACTAAATACAAAACTGAAACTCAACCCCCCCGGTCTTATAAACCACCAACATTACGTCCCTGGGTGGTGATCGCGTAGAATCACTGCAAGACGTGCATACTAGCTGGAAAGGGACACATGCAAATGGAGGCGGGTTGGAAAAGGACAGCGTAAACTTCTGCAGTCGTCATAATTTTGCGCGGCAGACTAATAATAAAGATAAAGCTGGATCTTTGTGTTTTTATGGGCGCTGTGTTTTTGGTCGGTTGTGAGGTTAGGTTTTGAGAGTCGAGGTTTTGACTGCGACATTTAAAAAGATAGGATCGTCATTCCTTGTCCAGTCCATGTGCAAAAATATGTATCGATTCACTCCTCTTTTACAAGCTTTTATTTACTTTCACCTGTCCCGTTGTCTGTCTGTCTGTCTGTAATCAAATCTTGCAAGTTAAATTTGATCCACTTCCCGGTTTCCGATTGAGTTGAAATTTTGCACGAATATGCAAATCGCATGACAATGCAATATTATGATGACATGGAGCTGATCTGATGATGGAGCTGGAAGGTGGCCATAGGAACTCCGTAATAAACCCCCCATAACCCCGTTGAGTTTGGGCTCGTTAGAATCGTCTCAATGAGTAGTTGATGATGGTGCACAGAAAAGTACAGTCGGCAATAAAAGCTTGTACCAAAAATGAAACTTTTGACAGAAAGTTATTTACCTTAATCCTTATAAACCTTAATCCGCTGGCATAAGAGTGATGGGACATATTTATGAGTAATTTGAATGCTATTCTTCAGTACGCCTATTGTATGAACTAGTATTATATGTATATATATATATATATATGTGTCATATCAGCCGAAAGACGTCCACTGCTGGACACAGGCCTCCCCCAAAGAGTGCCAAAGTGACCGGTCCTGCGCCACCCGCATCCAGCGGACTCCAGCACCCTTTACCAGGTCATCAGTCCACCTTGTGGGGGGCCTACCCACGCCGCGCCTTCCGGTGCGTGGTCGCCACTCGAGAACCTTTCCGCCCCAACGGCCATCGGTATATGTATATAAGAAGAGGCATTTAAGAAGTCTTTGATGAATGATAGTATAGATAGATAGATAGTATATCTCTATAAATAGTTGTCCGGTCACTTTGGCGCTCTTTGGGGGAGGCCTATGTCCAGCAGTGGACGTCTTTCGGCTGATACGACGATGATGATGATGAATAGTTGTATGCACCCATATTTTTACACTGGACTGTCCTCATACAATGTACAGTCAGTCCCTTTAATTGTTGAGCCATTTAGAGCTCACTTTATACTGGACAATTCATAGCTACTATTAAAAACCAAAATTAGTTGACACCTAAATGGCCCAACAATTAAAGACCTTGACCGTACTTGGGAATCGACGCATAATGTTTTTTTAACCCCCGACGCAAAGAGAGGGGTGTTTATAAGTTTAACTTGTCTGTCTGTATATCTGTGTATCTGTCTGTGGTATCGTAGCTCCCAAACGGATGGACCGATTTTCGTTTAGTTTATTTAGGTCATAGATAATTTTATCCCGAGTGTCCTTAGCCATGTTTCATGAAAATCTGTTCAGCCGTTTTTGAGATATTTGACTTTGAAATGAAAATGTCGGGGGTTTTTCAACTTTTCTAAGATGTAGTTCTTCTATACCTCTATTTACTTATTTATTTATTGAATCTTTATTGCACAAAAGAACAACTTATCGTACGAAAGGCGGACTTAATGCCGTAAGCATTCTCTACCAGTCAACCTTTGGGCAAAGCAGACAAAGCACCTCTATGTCACACGTCACCTAGTCACTCACTGCCTTCGTATTCATGACCTGACCTGACCAACTTTGTACGAGCCCTGTCAACTAAAGGCATACGCGTATTAGTAAAAGCCGATAATTTACAATGTCTGACATTGCTAAGTGATATTAAGGTGAATACATTTATAACATTACAACAGAGTTCAGTGATTCATAGTTAACTAGGAGAAATGCGTGACTTTTGTAATGCGCTCTAGGAAATTTCAACAGTAATTTTTTGAAAATGAAAATGACATTTGTTATTTTATAATATCCAAACGCACGTCCAAATTAATGGCACTACCTTGCTCTCCCCACTTTCATGTCTCTGTCTGTCAAAATTAGAATAGCTAAAACGTCATAGTGGGGGTCTTCTGTCAAATATTGTGGATGGAACACGGCACCTTATGTCCGACAGCCTATAACATACTTGGCTTGAAAACTCTATCCCCTAATTCATAAAACTTAACAAACCTCTGTTAACTCCAACTTCTCACTAACACAACCGTCAAAGTGACAGATAAGGACAAAATCATTTTAACGACACTTTAGCTAAAATATGTTTAATGATAGTTTATGAATAAGGCCATTACTTATTATTTATTATATTAGTAGCTTATGTCATCAATAGAAGCTGAAGCTTCTTTGGCTAAGAATAAGACGCGAAACTTTCAGGAACCTAGCGGTAGGCGTTCTGCCCGTAGGTGCTTTTCTCTTCATAGCGGGAAAACATCGGCTACGAGCTGACTGTGAGTGGCTAGCAAAAGTTGGCATTGGAAACGTTAAGATTACCTTTGATTACTTAGCTGGTGGCTCGTTGAGCTGTAATATGCTCTGAATGTAAAGAAAAAAAAAGTGAAACTTAATCGACAATATGTATATATCATTATAATTATTGAACCGGCTTACAAAGTTAGTACGAGAGAACAGCCGGACATACGAAAGAATTTTGTCCGAAGCTAAAACGGAGAACTTCCTTCGCTTCGCTCGCTCGTCCAAAAACCACCCGGCACGTCGTTCAATCACATAAAAAAATACATTATTTGATAGTAAGCTTCATTCGCCGTCACAAAGGAAAGTAAATTTAAAAAAAAACTGCAACTTCTTACTCCGGCCACAGAAATAAAATCCAACGGAGCCACTTTTACTGGAGTTTCCGAGACTTCGTCGTTTCAGTGGAAACGGAATGGGTCCGAGGTGACTGGCTGAATTAATAAGCTGTACATCGCCTTTATGATAGTTGTTCAACTTTTTTTTATTATTTTGTATACATAATGTAACCTCATCTCTGTGGATATTTGAAACTTATGCCCACAAAACTATTGGAACCTGCGTTATTTAACATAGTTTTGTAAGATGTGTCTTTGTTTTGATATTTTTGGATTTCATTATTATATATTTGTTTACATCGATGCTCTGTGGTGTCAGGAAGCACCTTTTATTTATATTTATGTATATACATTTGAATTTCACGTCAGACTCTAATTTAAATAATAACGATGTCGACATAAACTAATCTCGTCTTTTGTACTAAATATAGTACAAATCAATCCGTTTCATTTTATTTAAAACCGAAAAAAAGATTAAATCTGACCAAAAAAATACATAGTAAAACCAACTTACAAACTTATCCGCGCATAATTTTTTTGCATTTCTAAACACATTATTCCATGTGCGCTGTAAAGTAAAGTCTTCCAAACTGGAGAATCAATCAAAATAATTACAATTCCGTATCACAAAGCGTTCCGCCCGTCACGTCACGCGTCACACGTCACGTCACGTCGTCGTCACGTGACAGCTGACGTGACGTTACTTATTCATCGTTAAATTACCGAGGTATTACTCACAGGGAATATGGATTTGGCTTAAGGTATTTTTACTTAACTTCTAAGTTATAGTTGTTATAACATTTATGTTCTTTATTATATATATATATATATGTATACAAAGTACCCGAGATTCAAATCATTTTAGCAGCGTATTTCTGACCAAGTTAAAAAAAACAAATGTCATATAAAGTAACCTGAATTGATGAATTCATCTGAGTTTTTTGCACGCATTTTTAACTTTTCCCATCTAGTAAAAAGCGATAACATTAAGAAACGTGCCAAATAAGCCATATTTTTCCTAAACAAGCAAAATATTGTTAAGTATGAAAAAAACCATAGTGAAGACGAATATACCGTTGTACTTACCCATCATACAGGAAAAAAGATACAATCGAATTTGTATCAACTGCAATATGCATAAGAGCCACTTCTTTTGTTTTGAAATCGGACGAAACCAAACAAATGCCTCCCAACCTAAACTTAACCTCTATTACAATAGCTAATGACATTAATTCCATTGAAGCTGAGGATAACTTTTAATAGGCATTAGGGCGACTAGAGGTTACGGCAAATATTTTAGAACCTTCTGCCATTAAGCGATCAATTCTTAAAGTAACCAATGAAATTTCAGAATGAGACGTGTAGCTTTGAGAATGGCTGTAATCTAGTTTCAGGCGAACTTTTAAACGACCTCTTCCAGTTAAAGTTCGTAAGTTGGAAGTTAAGCCACAGGATCTGAATATTCAATCGGGGTTTTATATGTTGTGTTTAAGATGGGACTGTTATGTAACGTGTATGTATACAACTATGCATAGCGTAGGTCCTTTTGGCTCGTTATGCTATTTAGAACCTTGGTTAGATGGACAAAAAATTTCCCACTAAAAACTCCGTGCTGACTGTAGTCTGGTCTGCGAGTTGAATCCAGTATTTTATTAAACGGCTTTACGAGACAAAGCGGACCCCGAGCTACTTGAACAACCGAGAAACATGCTTTGAGGATGTTTTGTCATACTAAATTGATGTATATATTATGTTGTCAATTTAATCGTAATAAGAAAAATAAATTGAGGGAGGCCTATGTCCAGCAGTGGACGTCTTTCAGCTGATATGATGATGAAGAAAAATAATAAAATAGATCCTACTAATATTATGAATGCGAAAGTTTAGATGTTTGGATGTTTGTTACTCAATCACGCTTAAACAGCTGAACCGATTTGAATGAAATTTGGCACGAAGATAGTTTATAGCCTGGATTAAAATATAGGATAGTTTTTATCCCGAGTCCACGCAGACGAAGTCACGGGCGGAAGCCAGTAATTTAAATAAAAAAAAACATTGACTTAACGGTATTAAAACTAGTCCCTGGGCAACCGAACTCTGCACGGGTGAAAATACGGAGAAAACGAATTTACCCACACGTGAGACCTAGCTAGATCGATAATTCACCCCCTTAAACCCCTGTATTCCAAATTCCATCGAAATCGTTAGAGCCGTTTTCGAGAACGTGATTGCAAATAAATATAGGTATATATTCATATATATTTAAATACAAATATTGGTTGTTTAATAGTATAGGATTCGCCTTGAGTGTTATTTGGCTCTGCGACACGCCACACCGCATTTTAGGATTACTTTTAGTAAAGCTAACCCTCGCACCACAAAGTATTATTTTTATGACAACCCTAATTTATATAGCATTAGAACAACATGTCGTGCGGCAACTGACCGGCGACAAGCGTGATTTGTGGTCAGTCGCTGCCGCTGACGTGCCAATTGTCTCCGTCTTGAGACGGGACGCGAGCCACAAGCGACAAGCGATAGCGGGTGAATGCGGTATGAGTCACAAGCGCGTAGCGAAAACTTATAAAGGGATAAAGGCTGCCGTATTACGTTAACGCGATGAACGCTGTGATGTGTTGCAGCGTATGCTTAAAGCGTTGCGCAAATATTAGTCGGATGCATAAATTGAAGCAAATAATAGATGCATTTTCTGAAACACAATTTAATGATTAGTGACTACAATGCCCTTAGACGTACAACATGTCGTCTGGCGGCCGGCGGCAACTGACTGGCGACAAGCTTGATTTGTGGTCAGTCGCTGCCGCTGATGTGCCAAGTCTCCGTCTTGAGACGTGAGGCGAGACACGAGCGACGAGCGATGGCGAATCAATTTGGTTTGAGTAATTTTAGGCGTTTAGCGCAAACTTTTTAAGACGAAAGTCGCCGAGTTACCTAAATCATAAAGGCGAATTGAACGCTGTTATTTGTCGCAGTTTATGCAAAACGCGTTTCGCAAATAAAAATCTGATGAGTAAGTCGAAGCAAATAGCAGACTATGCATTTTCTGGAATACATTTAAATTATAGGAACTGCATTTTATTTGCATGGCGAACGGATTCCGCTTAGTTACGTACGAGTATTTGTCCCATTAGTGTTTTGATATATAATTAGTTGCAGTTCGGTTAATTTATGAATGAATGAATGAATGAATAATATTTTACTTCGTGTAACCATGAACACATATTTTATAAGTAGAACTTACAAAATTAAGGGGTTAGTTATATCTAACCTTACATTTAAAACAAAACAACTCGCAGTGCGACATGTAGGGACAGTCAACCCTGTCCGCTATCATGCGCAAAATGCTGTTGGGACTGCGGCGCACCTGGCGCACCAGGGATGTGGCGCGCGCATGCTCGTATAGAAACATGCGCTACAAAAACGAGGCAGTCCCATCAACACCCGGAACGTATTAGACTGGACTTATATTGTATGGAAAAATGACAGTTGGATCTACATAACGCGCGTTCAAATCGTTACGTGAGTACGGTCTGCTGTCTTCACTTTCTTACTTCAATAGCAACCCAGGCTATTGCTTTAACATCATTTTAGTGTTCCGTAACAACATTGTTCAAAACGTTCTAAATCACTGTATCTGTGGTTGTATCACATGCAATTTCTTTAAAAAATCTAGGAATAAGTTAGAGGCCGCTACATTTTAAACCGCATCGCTTATGCGCCCGCCACTCGCTTGTAGCTCGCCCCGCGCACCGCACTGTCACGGCCAGCGGACTGTGTAAACGCTCCTTGATACAAACCCCTAAGGCCACGCTAATATAGAGTTATGGTATAACTAAGTTTACTTACAGGGTGATGAGAACACGCTATTACTTAAATGCAAAAACTGCTCTGAAATAAAAAAGTAGGTATAGTTATATGTCTATAATTTCCTAAGGGTGGAAAATCCTGGTCGAGATCCATTAAACGTGGGTAAGCTCGCATTTATACATGTATCGTAAAATAAATATAGGTACATACATAAATGCATGGGTGCCTATACACGGCCTGTGACTTTGCCTGCGACGAGAAAATGCATTCTTGCGAAACCAGTGCATCTGTGCTGGGCGGAAATAAAGACAATTCTATGCGAATATCCGTTGTTCGAATGCAGAAATAGTCTGGCATGGTCGTCTGCCTTTTCAGCGTTACCAATTCCAAATGGAATAAACACATTAAAAAATACCTAGGCTTTAATCTATATTATAGTAAATCCATTCCTTTTATATTTCTGATAGACCCTCTGAAAAACCAAGTACTTTGATATATGCTCTAAGAAGTAAATTAAAACGGAGTGCACAGATTTCAACGTTTAATTAAACCCTTGCTAGACCTGCTCTGCTATTCACAACCTTCACTCACATCACCAATTTTATATCTTGACCCCCAGGTTCGTACAAAATACACGTAATCCAAGCTCTTATCGGTACGCCTCAGTAGCTAAGCATTGTGAACCGGCCAAGCACGAGCAAAACGCGAGCACTTTCAATCGTGGCTGAGATGGACACATTAACAATTCAAGAACGTTGAAATAAAACACCCGGGACGCGGCGGGCTTAGCACGGTCGCGAGGAATAAGGAAATTCGATCATGTCCTTTTTGAAGTACAAGCAACTGAACTAATATTGTTTTCATCAGATTTAAAATATTGAGTCATGGTTATGGCGGGGAAGTGGATTAAGCACGCGACTTTTGAACGGAGATCGTGAGTTGTGGCTCATCGTAGCAATGGTTTTTCTTGAAATTTTATTTAACGGGTATCTTTTGATAGGTATGTAACAATTGTTTTTTAGTGAAATAAATCATCTCGTGGAAACAGGAAACCTGTACACATCAAACAAGAAACTCAAAGGTGCCAAATCCGCTCTTGCACAGCGGAAGACGTAGTATTTTGTATAAGTACACCACGAACGATTTTCCGATATAGGTATATGTAAATAACGTTTGTTGCGATACGATAATTAAAAAAAGCATTATTTAAGAACCTCACAGTACTATGATGTGACGCTAATGTATGTAGAGAGCGCTTCCGTTGTCCTTACTATAGGACACAGCACTCCTTTTTAATTCACGTCCATGCTAGCCCTTATAAAGGACGCACAGAGGGAGATAATTAAATAGGGAGCCATCGCATCACTTACTCGATTATTGAGCGTCTGATCCGATGTGCCTTATATGCGACAGTCTCGTGCCGTCCTTTAGATTTACGGTAACATAATTTGTATGAGAATAGGCATGTAAGAGACCAAGTAGATAAGATAAGGAGGCCAATAATGAGTTTTATAAAAAAACAACTAGGTACCTACGCGCCTCTGCTCACGTCTTGCAATTCAGGCGAAGCCATATCCATACTAATCCATACTAATATTATAAATGCGAAAGTGTGTCTGTCTGTATGTCTGTCTGTCTGTCTGCTTTTTATCCCGGAAATCATCCCCCAAGGGGATGAAGGGGGGGGGGGGGTGAAAGTTTGTATAGACCTACGACATAAACGAGATCCACGCGGACAGAGTCGCGGGCAGAAGCTAGTAACAGAATATAGCCTACTAGCTTGTACCCAACAAACTGTCCTGCAGTTTGACAGAAGAAAATGTTGTTTAAGTGAATATTTTTTTCTTATTCTTTCTTATTCTTATCCTACAGAACTACAAACATATAGTATTTATTGTTATAGCGGCAACAGAAATACATCATCTGTGAAAATTTCAACTGTCTAGCTATCACGGTTCATGAGACAGACCTGTTGACAGACGGACGGACAGCGGAGTCTTAGTAATAGGGTCCTGTTTTACCCTTTGGGTACAGAACCCTAAAAACATACATACATACTATTACTATTCACGCCTTTATCCCTAAAAGGGGTAGGCAAAGCACATGAAATGTTCCAGTACCACTTTTAGCATAATTGTGGGCATAAAGATCGACAAAATGTGATATCGCAGTGACAGGTTAGGTTAGGTTAGGTTACTAGCCCATCGCCCACAACGCACTTCAACCCTGTTCCCTTAGTCGACTCTTACGACACCCACAGGAAGAAAGGGGGTGGTGCTATTCTAACCCCGACACCACACACGGAACACCCACACCAGGGAACCTAAAAGCACGCGGTGAAAAAAGCTCCATATAGACATACCCAAGCAATTCCTTATCATCACAAAACCCACAGACCTCGCAGGCTCAAAAGAACAAATTTAAAAACGAAAAAAACAAATGACGACTCCACACCTCTCTGCACATTTTCTTTTTCCTCCGTCAGAATGAAGCTCAGTCCATACGTTAACCGGAAGTGGACAGCGCTGGAATGGCGTCCGTCGTCCGGTCCCCCCCCCCCCTCTTTAATTAAACCTCCGGATAAGGTTTTAACACGTCTCCCTTCAAAGGTATCGAGGTTTTTTAGGGTGGCAACCCTTTCGAGGGTTAAGGTGCTGTAAGCCTTTGTGCTTCAGATTTTTTGTAGTGCTTTGGAGAGCTGTTTTAAGCAGATTTCTTTGAAGTGCAGTTGTTGGCTTGGACATGTGAGATGTGAGCACAAAGAGAAATAAGTATATTGTATTTTCGGCGTCAACGATAAACATTTTAATACAATGCAATAAGGTGCAAAATTGTAAACATATTTTTAACGTCGACTTAATCGAGGAAATAATAATTACCCAACAATTTGAGATATTTTGCCATTTTTGTACCTCTATGTTACTTATGTGCTTTATAAAGAACATAATTAATTTTACTCAACATTATAAAATTACGTGTGTTGTTTGTTTTTAATGCCGTATGTACTTCAAAAAGGACAAATACATTTTAATCCGAAATGAACAGACATTTTAAATTTTCTTTGTTTTAACTGCCTCTGTTTTAACAGCAAACTTCCGCTTCATATTGTAAATTGAAATATTACGAAAATTTCTGAGGGAAAATACTCTCAAAATACAGGATTACAAATCAAATAATTGTATTTTATGCAATCGTTTTATAAATGTATGCTATTTTGTCGAGTACCACGTTTAGGCCACGAAGCTTGCTGAGTGGCCTAATTAAGGTACGAGACTTAAAAAGCTAATTATATAACTATTGTATACAATACAATACTTTTTCTAGGAGTCAACGGAAATAACAATTTATTAAACAAACTTGGTATCTATTGAAAATCGCCCTGCTGAAACAAAGTGCAGCCAACCGATTTTTTTTTAAACGCGTTGATGTCTTTCTGTAAATCGAGCCTCTTGTTTGGTCAAAATTCATTATTATAGACTATTTCAATAGAATAAAAGTATTCAATTGCATCATGGTTTGCGAGGTTCTAATTTAAAGATTATAGTCGACGAGTATAAAAAACATACTTATTAGAAACTAAAAATAGGAACAAAACGTTTACGAGTCGATAAACTATTAAAGTGTATATTTGGACAGAGCGCGGTTCCGATGCTAATGTCATGCGCCTACGCACGGTCGGAAGCGATTTTACCACTGTTTTATACGTCGCGACATTATGGACGCCTCTACAGTGTGGGGCTCCATTGACGGCGGAAAAATCGCTATACACTGGAATCAAAAACTCGCCAGCGCTCCCAAGGATGAGCTGCTTGACACTGTTGAGAAGGACCTGCGTTTATCACTGACTAACTGTCTACGCAGCGAATGACCAAATGAATAAAGAGTACTTACAAAGGCTGCTGTAGCTGTTTACCATCAGTTAATATGTATGTATGTTTGCTACCGTCTTAGCACACATTTTTTTAAAGTGTATAATTGGACGGAGTGTGATTCTGATGCAAATGCCTTGCGCCAACGCAGCGTCGGTCAATGTTTTACACGTCGCGTCGCGACATTAGAGGCTCAGTGTAAACAATCATTCATAAGGCCCAAAATCCCGGTTTTTTGAATAAAGGTTTCACAGAATCCCGATTGTTTTTGCTATCAATCCCGGGGTTCCATCCAATCAAGATGTCGCGGGTCTTCACAACTATATTCAGCAGTGATACGTAATGTAAGGAAACTTTGGTAATTTCCACAACTAAGTTATATTTACGTACTTATTGCGAAAACGCATTTATCTTGTACTTGTCATCCCAACGTGGAAAGTAAAAATTACATTGCATTTCCGCTCTCACTGTGGTGGGCCTTTGAATCTCAGTCTAAATCAAATAATTTTCACAATGTTAGTGTCCTCTCAGAAATGTGTGACCTGTGACTTCTACTGTGATATACAATCTTGAATCTTATATCCTTCAATGCAAGGACCATAATAGAAATATTATATTTTTAGAGTAATTGTCAATCGTAAAATACAAACGGTTATGTTTTATTGTTGACATAGTTATGTTATTTCTATGGAAAATTAAGTCGGTATTTCTGGTCCGTTTGTATGGGTTTCGGGTTACACCGTAAATTGTGTGTGAGCTGTGGGTTAAGTTACATCCAAACAGGCTTGTTTTCATTTGATTTTGTATGATTTAATCGTATCCGTTCAGGTCAATAGGTGTTAACACAAAAAGGTTTGAAACAACGCTGACCGCAAAAAATCCCCGGAATATGATCCCGAGCTTATCTATATTAATAATATCGTTAACTAAGGTCATTCACCCTTATTCTTATCAGAGGCAAGTTTATATCCTTTTGATGCGATTTTGATCTCTTGACAGAATACGACCACAATGAAATGACTGTGGTCTAGCACATTGTTTAGTGATGATTGTGTGTGTGCAAGTAGTGCACGTGCTAGAACGTACAGACGAATCAAACAATATTATATAATGCCATTATTCACAAACACACATGGAACCCATTTTAGCTAAAATACCGTTGACATTAATTTGGCGTATTGGTTTGAGAGAAAATGTCAATACATATTTCAGTTATTAGAGGTTTGTACGGATGTGTGAAGAAGGAGTAAGCATTTGGTTATATATATTAATGGTAGCAAGAGCTAACCAATACGATTCGCATAAAATTCCAACACGATGTCACTGTGCGAATTGGTCACTTATTCGATTTTAGTGCGACATTCGTGACTAATAAGTCATCATGTCCTGATTAAACGTATCGACGTTGACACCTGTAGACATGTATATGACGGCTCCATACGGGCGCTTATCAGGACCTGCCACCGGGCTATTATGACGTCAGTCGGTCAGCGTTATCGCCGCTCGCAGGGCAGTTTCGTCCGATTGGGGACGTAAAAATTTATGCGCGCCGTTTGAATATTGGTCAAGGGATGTGGCACAATCGCGATTTTTTCCCGGGATTGACTATAATGAATCCCGGGGTCAGATGTATGAAACTGTAGACTCATCCTGACTATCGTCTTTGCGCGCATATGCGTCAGTTGGTATTTACAACCATACAAAACAATATACATTGGCTGATAGAGATATGCCTAAGCTCACTGATTAGACCAATTTAAACAATATTGATGCACGTAATGAATGCCTTGATATATCACTGATAAATCACTAAAAGCATCTCAGATCCACGTCTCACCGCAACCTATGAACATCAAGATAAATGCTGGTCTCTCCTTCTTGCCTGTTCAGCTAAACTTGGCTCTCGCACGCCGAGGTGCAAATTCGCCCGAACGCGGCTGACATCGCCGGACAGCGACCCTATTTCTACACATTGTGGTGCGGCCAGCTTTGTAATTGTCAGTGCCATAAGCGCGACCACCTAAATAACAGGAAAAAAGCACGTGCTACGCGATAGACCGGGATGGCATGGAGTTTTCCAGCTGTTAAATATCGGTTTTGTTAGAAACCTTAGACTTTTTGTCATAATCCTCCTGGCGATGTCTAAATTAAAGAGGCCTGCCCCGCTATTCTGTAACTGGTTTTAAGCTCACCTCAACGCCAACCCACAAATATCTTGACGCGGCGATTCGCAGTAACTAAGCGTAGGTAGAGGTCTAGTTGCGTTAGGTGTGACGGGTGGGGTGAGGCGCATTAACAGGCCAGTCGTTGTGGATAAGACATCTGACACTCTCGCACTTGCATACCTGGCAGAACGTGACAGATGTCTCATCGACCGGGATAACTGATAAGTGATAAAATGTTAACCATCTTAGGCCCGCTGGAGTCCGCTTTGGCACCTAATCCCAAGAATTGGAGGACCCTGTGGCTTCTGTGCGCAAGTTGTTGTGCGTTGTTGTTGTGTTGTTGACCACCGCTTTAGCCTAGTTGGTAGTGGCCTATGAAGCAATTCTCCTATACACCTTCAAGACGCGCGAAGCGAGTGAGAAAACGCGCCTGCTAGTGCTATCACGTAAACGCTCCTTCGCCTTCCTACTATGGTAGTGACCCTGCCTACGGAGCTAGAGGTCCCGGTTTCGAATCCCGGTAAGCATTTATTTGTGTGAATATTTGTTCCTGAGTCATGGAAGGTGTCTATGTATTTAAGTATTTATTTATCTATATAGGTTTTTTATCGTCGTCTAGTACCCATAGTATAAACTTTGCTTAGTTAGTTCGACTTTGCTACCTTTTCCTCAGTTCGTTGGTACTCGTATATACCCTATTATTACCAGCTAACTGATAAGGCAAGTGCCCAGTATTTATGACCCCCTTATGTTTAGTAGCCATTGTTTCAAGCAATGAGGAAAGCATATAATGAGTGTGTTTTTCAAACGAGCATAAATCTACTATGATTAACTGTGTTTGAATTTGAGTCGTATGTGGTTGGAAGAGGGTTGAGGATTGAGGGATGGTTGGGTAATGAGGTCGGAATAAATCTAAGGAAAACTGTTTTGAGTGTAGTTTCAGAAGTCGGTATAGGAGTTCTATTTGGGATTCTAAACTGTATACTTAATCAGCCTCGCATTTTGCAAATACCCATTAGGCCCTTCAAAATTTATTTTCATAACGAGAAAAGAGTGTAATCTAAGAGTTTGCAGCAAAAAACATGCATTTACTTGAAGAAATAAAATCGTTACTTAGAGATCCTGCGAATATTATAAATGCGAAAGTTTGGATGTTTGGACATTTGGGTGTTTGTTACTCATAACAAACATCCAAACTTTCGCATTTATAATATTCGCACGCTTAAATACGCTTAAATGGATCAACCGATTACGATGAAATTTTGCACGAAGTTAGTTTATAGCCTGGATTGAAATATAGAATCGTTTTTATCCCGGGTCCACGGAGACAAAGTCGCGGGCGGAAGCAAGTCATGTAATAAATACAACCCGGTGCATCAACAAAAAAAGTTAAGTATATTAAACAATTTACATTTAAAAAATTGAACTTTATTTTTTTTGTTACAATTTCAGTGACATTGTTGGGTTACGTTTAGTACAATCTTCATTATTTAAGATTATACCTATACATATTGACATATTATTATTGTTGAATGCAACGAAGTCAAATAACAAACAAAATACCACACAAATTGGTTTTTAAGTTCACATAAGCGTCAATCAGACCCGTTTTTAAAGCGCACACCATCCATAACAAAATGGAATACAAATGTAGGTGTCAGATTGACCCGCCCCGTTTTTCTACAATTAAAAACGCATCCACTAACACTCACAGAAATCAACTATCATTGACGATTAATCATCACCTTTCGTAATAGCTTCGCACTTAATCAACCCAGACATTACCTGTTGCAACGCATAACATACTGCGACGATTACACCTAACACTTGCTTTGATAGCCCCTGCTGCCATAGCTATTGCCCGTGACTTCGTCTTCGTATTAATTCAGTCGGTCCCTCAATGCCGAGGATCGTGACCGCTATTTTTTTATTTACTTAAATCAGGCAACAAAGGCCCATATTACGAATACCTTAAAGACACATAAACTTATCAAAAACTACCACAACTAGCGTGTTAATGCAATTTGCAGCGTGTTAATACAATAGCACTCTCCCTTACTATAAAAATATGTTAAATTTTAAGCATGTTAGTTTTAAGTATCTTGCTGTGCCCTTGCAGGGCGTCACATGGATACCTAGCTTTTAACTGTTCCACCTAATAATTATAATGTAATGTGATTTATGCAATAAACAATTTGATTTGATTTGATTTAATGCGATGTATTGCGCAATTTCGTGGTAACCGACCGCGCAAACGCCAGAACTTGACTCCCTTCGGCCAAAATTCTTGTCTGTCACCAGAAAGGAATTAAAATTCACATTCACTCCAACCTCATGACCCTCAGGATATGCCACTGTCAATGTCGAGGGGATGCAAATGGCTGGTCAATGGCTCCGGGGGCACACTGCACACACCAGTTCTCGTAGTCCGGCTTTTGATGAGCACCCACCCCATTTGGCTGGCGGTCCACCACGAACTCAACCCACCTTTCCCGTCAACATGATGTATTCGAGGCTACTGGGACGTGTCTTTGTATAGCTACTCGTTCATCGCCTGGCAATACTGAGCATGTAACAAATTTAATGCTAATAAGTTTCCCATAGGCGCAGCGACAGTTTTCGCAATCCAAAAGACACCGCCCCATTTAAGGATAATTTCCTGGATAAAAACTATCCTTTGTCCTTCCCGGGGTCTCAAACCATCTCTATACCTTTCATCTAAATCGGTTCAGCGATTTTAGCGTGATAGACAGACAGTCACTTTAGCATTTATAATATTGGTATGGATAGTCTAATAACACCTAGGACACTGAACGGATAACGGGTAAAGGAATGCGTGAAAAGCAATGAGATATACCAAAACGCTGATTCATACTCCAATCAGGAGTAGGTCTGTTATCCATTGAATTCCCTTTGATTTGACGACGCAACTTACGCAAACTGTTCTTACATTCCTGTAATATAAACAATCGAATTAACGTACGCAAGTTATGTCCATCATAAAGTACGTCCATTGAATGCCGCATAATATTAGAATCTCCACGATATTGTTATAAAATCAAATCCTTTTGAAATCGTACGGAACGCGAATATGTTACACCCACGGCTGTTTTGTGGTGCAAGTCATAAGACAATAACGATTCCGTTCGACCCGCTTTCTGACCTTCTTGAATACGCTAAATTACGTATGAATTTCGATTTCAAAAGAATTTCATGTTAGGGTGGCTATGGTTCTCTATTGCGCGTATAAATGTAGCGTACGGTGCTCTTGCCTGGGATCCCTGCCAAGACAAATATTCCCTAATGGTCAAGAAAATAGCACGCCAGTTTGCTCGCTGGCTATATGAGAAGCCTATGGGTACTACTGATTCCTTTGCACGTCCTCAGAGTCGCTAAACTAAAGTTTCAGTGGGCGGAGCACATTCCACGTAAAACCGATGTTCATAGGGGCGGAAAGGTCCTCGAGTGGCGACTATACGGGAAGACGCATCGTGGGTAAACGCCCCTAAAGGTGGACTAATGATATAAAGGTCGCGGGAGTCCGGATGCGGGTGGCGCAGGACCGGTCACATTGGCACTCTTTGGGGGAGGCCTATGTCCAGCATTGGACGTCTTTCGGCTGATATGATGATGATGACGATGATGATCTTCGAGCTTATGACTATGCAGGTTTAATAGGGGTGTTGTAGACACTAAATAAAATAATCAATAATGTCATATTTTCTCGAAAAAGGATTAAAAGTGTAGTCAAATGGAGAAAAAATCGACGCAAAAGGTTAAATAATCACGAAGTATTAAGTGTCCAAAGTTTTAAGAAGGTGTGTGTTCCCTTTTTCGCAAAACGCCACTTCGTATGAAACGATGACGCTGGAAGATTGTGACGTCACTAGAAGACGGCAATGTGCCGCGCCCCATCGTGTTCGACGCGCCCCCCCGGCAGCATCCCGTAACGTGACGTCACACACTGTTCGCGTTTTCTCTCTCTAACAAGCAATATTAAAACGGTTGTACCTTCGTAATTCTTGGAGATATCTAAATGGCATTTTCGTCACTAGGCATATTTTTTGCCTTCTTTCTTTTGAAGTAATAATAATTTTCGAGTCTGCACCCCTATGTGTGTGACACATGGTGGCAGTTACAATAAGTTCAACAATTTATATCTGTATTTAAGTATATTTATGTCTGAGTACAGAGCTTTTTAAAAATAATTACAAAGGACATAACATAGAAGAACTTAGATAGGAAGACCAGCGCTGGCTCGTGAGCCAGCGTTATGCTGAGGCGGGACCATTTCGTAGCAAATAAACAGTTTTAAGTACCTAATTAAATAGTATTATATGTGTGTATGTGATATTTATATTTCTTTGTTACGAATAAATAATTTTCATTTCATTTAATTTAATTTCAGATAGGTTTAATCAACATATTATTATAAAATACTTCAAATCGCTATAGCTTATGACTTAGTCTCCACAGATCAGTCTGAAGCCTTGATGGTACGTATAAAGTAGGCAGCCATGCGACAAAAGGCTGGTATCGCGCCATCTGTCAGTGGACGTGTGACCTAACGGCTTCGACGGGGAAATTATGAGCCTGTTATTGTACCTATGGGGAAAGGGGCTTGATCATGTATTTAACTTAACATTATCACATGGTGATACAACGGTTGATATCTTTAAGAGGGATGCCTACCTGCGATTTTCCCATACAAACGCTCTCGACTGTTTCCTCTCTGGTTTTTGAACATTATATCAGTAATGAATTTTTCAAATAAGATCAATATCATCAATATCTATGCCGCTATGTTTTGCTTTTTTGGATATTTATATTTTAAAGAAACTTACAGCGCCTTGAAAATCGCAAAAACGGCTTAATTGAATTGGCTGCCAAAAAAGGCGCAGTATACAAATATGACAACAAATGTCCAAAAAAAAATCAAAACATAGCGGCGTAGATTATTTGTTCTTCTTGCACTTCCCAAAATTTTATAATGATTTTTTGCGTTTTGGAGCAGGAAACAGTCGAGAGCGAAACCTCGATTTTTGAGTTTTTTGCGTGGGATTTTTAGTCCGAGCTGCAGTTGTCCTTATCGCACGAATTGGAGCTCCCGCCCACAGCAGCGCGACAGAAATATTGCGTCAAAAATTCGAGATTTGAAAAGTTGCTCAGCTAGGCATTGCTTATCTTAAGATTGTTTCACAACGCAGTCTTGTTTTTGTTTGAAAACTTTTTTTCTGAGCCTTTTTAGTGGCTCACTGCTGGACAAAGGCCTCTAGATTTCCGACTATCCCGATTTATAGCCAATTCCGGCCAGTAGCTTTGAAAAACCCAGTTTATCCCGCTATCTCTTCTTCGGCCGACCACGGCGCCATTGCCCATCGTGTGGCACCCACATCTGCTTAATTTAAAACATAGCGAACAACTGGGTCTGTATATGTCTACACCGTGTCAAATATATTTGCATACAACTATAAAATATCATAAAAATAACTACGCGATGCCAAATGATATGAAAACTGTATTATATTAAAATAAAACTAATATCAAATAATTACAGTAAATGTTTGGGAATTACTCCGCCTTTAAGTTTCCGAACCAGGGTTAAACGTTTCTCAAACCCGTCACATGCGGCACGCACTACCTCCATAGGCATTTCATCCCAAATACGCACGATAATTTTTTTTAATTGGTCCAAATTTGATATTTTATAATTATTCAGCTTAAACAGCATATATGACCATACAAAAAAATCCAAAGGATTTAAATCCGGAGAGCTGGGAGGCCATTCATTCTTGGGTAAGAAATCAGTTAAATTTGCCTTACACCAGGCTTGGACGCTGTTTGCGGTATGGGAAGGTGCTCCATCCTGTTGAAAAATATAATAGTCCTCTCCAAACATGCCTTGCAGATTTGGAGCAACAACTTTCGCCAGAACTTCGGTTTTGTAATACTCAGCGTTGATTTTAACACCCTTATCGATGAATATCAAAGGAAGTTTGCCCCGCTTACACACTGCTCCCCAAACCATTACCGAGGGGGCACCCTGAAATCTTGGAACGTATTTCTGATTCTCTGGAATGTCTGCCATCTGGGCTGCCCACAACCGATCGTTTTGAGCATTGTGGGGTTGTTCTAAAACAAACAGTTTTTCATCTGAGAAGACAAACTCATCCCCAGCGTGCCACGAAAGTATTGTATTTGATCGCTGGACCCTCTTCTGCTTAGACGCCTGGGAAAGTCCATGAACTTTACGTTTCTTGTACGCGTAACACCCGAGATCATGTCTCAAAATGTTATGGGCAGACCCCCTTGAAATTTTCAATTCGGCTGCTAGTTTTCGAATAGAGCGATGGTTTTTACGTCTAATTCGCTCCCTCACAATTTTAACTACCTGATCTGTTCTCGCTGATCGCGGCCGACCAGATCTCTTCGATCTTCTGTTGAGGAGGTCTCTTTAAATCGTTTTAATGTTTTATATACAAAATCACGTTTGATCCCAAGAGATTTCATCGCTTTGAAAATGTCACTAGCGCACTCACCGTTGCGGTATTTGGTAACAATAATTTCTCGAAATTGCTTCATCGTGTTTTACACATGAATGAAATATGGTAGACATTTGAAATGACTGTATTTTGTTTCTGTACATATATATTTAAATTTTATAAAAAGAACTATTTATTTGCAGCTTCATGTATTTTATACCAGTTCGAAACATATTGTATCCAAACTTATTGGACACGGTGTATATGACTCAGATTAGAGAACATGCTTGTTACAGTAGCATGTCCACATTGTCAAAAATGGTTTATAAACTTAATTGGACATTATCGCAAATGTTGTGGTTTGTTTCGTAAACATTTTAAAAAATAATTCTTTATTGCACATCAGGCCTTTTTAAAAGACTTTAAAAAAGGAGGTACTCTATTCGTCGAATGCATGTTCCCCGATTACTCGAAAACGCTGGGACCGATTAGGATTTTTTTTTGTAGGGAAGGACTTTTACCCACCGTTCTAAAGTTAACGACTGCCAAGAGGGTATTTTTAACCTACTTGAAAAAAGGAGGAGGTTCTCAATTTGTCGGATCCTTTTATTTTTTAAGTATGTTTCCCGATTACTCGAAGAATTTGGGAAATGATTGTTTTGCTTTAAAGGGTATCCTTCCCAGGTGGACCCATGATCGTCAGGTCAGGATCTGATGATAGAATCCTGGAGAAATCGAGGGATCTCCTAAAATTTCATAGGCACACTTGAAACGATTCGGGTACTGATTTGAAGTCGGTTAAAACTGTTTTTAAAGTAAATGATATTTGTGTCTTTGCCAATTGTTATGGCATAAGTATTACGTAACCAACATGTTTAGCTTACCAGTTTTTAAAGCTATAAAGTGCAGTATTATAATTTAAAATTGAGACCCAGCGAAACGTCAAACGCCATAGCTCAACGTTGACGCTGTGATATGAGAAATGACGCCGTAAGGCCTGCGCACGATGGACGGCGACGCTGAGATATGACGCACATTCTTAACCTTCGCTGTGTGCGCTTAGCTTTATTGTATAGGTGTCTAGAAATATATAGTGGGCCTGTTTCCTCTCAGCGGTGAGAGAGCCTGTGCCCAACAGTAGTTGAGAGCTGAATCGTCAAGTGCGAAGAATGTAAAGCTTATGCGTCTAAATTCCAGTAGGGAAGGACTTTTACCCACCATTCTAAAGTTAACAACAGCCAAGAGGGTATTTTTAACCTACTTCAAAAAAGGAGAAGGTTATCAATTCGTCGGATCCTTTTATTTTTTAAGTACGTTTCCCGATTACTCGAAGACGCCTGCACTGATTTGGGTAATGATTTTTTTGCTTGAAAGGGTATCCTTCCCTGGTGGACCCTGGTCATCAGGTCAGGATCTGCTGATGGGATCCTAGAGAAATAGAGGGAACTCTTCAAATAAAGCGAAGTACTGTATATAAGTATTGAAGTCGGTTAAAACTTTGTTTTCAAAGTAAATTATAAAGAATTAACATTGAGAGTTATTCTTCACTAGCTTCCACCCGCGACTTCATCTGCGTTGTCTCAGGATAAATGCTATCCTATATTTTAATCCAGGGTATAAACTATCTTCGTGCAAAATTTAATCTAAATCGGTTGAGCCGTTTAAGCGTGATTGAGTAACAAACAGCTGTACATCCAAACTTTTGCATTTATAATGTGAGTAGGATTACGATTTAATTGCCAAATTAGTACTCAGTAGATCTTACTAAATAGTAGGTATTTCAGCATTGGAACTACTTGAGATTTTGTAAATACGATCCAGGCAACATCGTATAGGTAGTTAGTAGCAGCCAAAGTACCTAAATATATAGAACGTTGTGCATTTTTGATATTTTGGAATGGTTAGGGAATAATTTTGCACGAATTGCTTTATATCAGTATAAAAGTACTATCATTTATGTGGTAAAATACAATATTCATTTACTGCGCTAACGTACACAAACATGACAATTTATATTACACTGGCTTCCGCCCGCGACTTCGTCCGCGTGGACCCGGGATAAAAACTATCCTATATTTTAATCCAGGCTATAAACTATCTTCGTGCAAAATTTCATTCAAATCGGTTCAGCCGTTTAAGCGTGATTGAGTAACAAACATCCAAACATCTAAACTCGCATTTATAATATTAGTAGGATTAAAAATGTAACACTTCAGAACGATTACAATTGTTTAACATTAAAAAGTTTATCTCTCAGAAAAATCAACTTCCATCCATACGTCTTACGTCTAACGAATCTGCCGGTCACGTGACCTGACGCGAGTAACATTTTTCTCCATTCCAAGAATCAACTATCATCCATACGTCTTACGAACCTGACGGTCACGTGACCTGACGCGAGTTACACATTTTTCTCCATCCCAAGAATCACCTTTCATCCATACGTCTTACGAACCTGACGGTCACGTGACCTGACGCGAGTTAAACATTTTTCTCCATCCCAAGAATCACCATTCATCCATACGTCTTACGAACCTGACGGTCACGTGACCTGACGCGAGTTAAACATTTTTTCCCCTTCCCAAAAAGTGCACAGTGCCGCTAAAGAAGTTTTCACTTCAATAATCAACCTCACTCTTACAGTAAGTAATATAGACATGTACCGAAATAACTGGTTATTTTGGCTGCTACTTAATATACGATACTGACTCTATTAATAAAAGTATCCCTCTCCCACATGCACTTTTATCTCAAACTTCAGTCTAGCTTAGTATAAAGTGAAATGTCCCCAGCCAATATTCGTCAGGAAATCCTTAAACACATTACTATCGAGGGATCCTTTCACCTTAACGAGGTTACTGCATTATTGCTGCTAGATGGCGTTGTAGCTTCGAGATTTTAATCAGTTTTAGACATTCAAAGTGAGGGTTTGTGAAAATTTTCTTTTGTTAACGGGAGCAGTGGCAAACTGTGGAACGGCCGATCTGGGGACCGATTTTTGACTTTCGAGCGCTCGACTCTTCCACTCGAAAAGTGTCAAAAATTATGAAATGCTATTTTGAAATGATAGAAAATTTAAAAACGTGCGGTATTGACCACTCGTATTCAATTCTATCGGTAGAAAGTAAGTGCCTGTGATTATGACACTACAATAGCATTTACTTTTATTTAATTTTCGAGCGCTCGAAAGTCAAAAATCGGCCCCCTGATGTGATGCAGTGCACCATGCAAAATAGATGACCACCCTCAAATTAAAATAAAATGAGTTATCTTTTAACAAGGTATGTGCCCATCTCATTACAATGATAAACACTTCGTAAAATAACCACAAGGGTCTAAATTCCAGGCCATTTTCCAAAACTCAACAACCCGTAACATCGCGCCCTATCTTACATTGAATCATTAAAAAAAACTGTACATATGCTTCCATTATTAATTTACTCGGCCTTGTTGCGTTGCAAGAAAATATTAAATCCTTCCAGCCATTAATCTCCTTTTAACTCTCTTCTAACGCCATATTATTCATGCAAAAGCAACGCAGGCCCATATAATTAAAGTCTAAATTGCAAGTATACGTAGAAGTGAGATACGCGCTTGTCGAAATTTCGCGAAGGTGCGCATACGCATAATGGAAAGGCTGGTAGATGATTATCGACAATTTCGCTGTTATTTATGGGATCTAGGGAGTGCGTATCGATAAAAGTTGCTATTATGCGCAGGAGTCGGTTCGGGGTGCACTGGGAGGAAAAGTGCTGTTTATAGTTGCATTTTTTTATGTATTACTAGCTTCCGCCCGCGACTTCGTCTGCGTCGACCCGGGATAAAAAATATTCTTTATTTTAATCCAGGCTATAAAACTATCGTCGTGCAAAATTTGAGCGTTATTTAAGCGTGATTGAATAGGGTAACAAATATCGAAATATCCAAACATGTAAACTTTCGGATTTATAATATTAGTAGGATTAAACTAAACTTTAGGACTTGATATTGTAACGAACAACCTTATTGTTACCTATAACACATCTATCAACATTGTTTCTCATTCAAAGGCAAACAGTTGTTTGGACATCCACCTTCATCTTTGACGTTAACTCTAATCAAATTTTACAACGACACTAATTGTCCGGTAACTGTCATCTTTGTTATAAATAATGCTCTTGACGTTCTAAATGTTCATACCGCTAGTTTAAAACAACTTTCCGAGATTACACAGTTTTTAATTCGTAATGAACAGTTGTTAGAGTTGATTATGGCTCTAATACAGCTCACAAAGTTGTTACCTACTTATTTGCTTTATCCTATTATAATTAAAAAAAAAACGAAAGTTTGGATGTTCGTTACTCAATGATGCTTAAACGGCTCAACCAATTTAGATGAAATACAGCACGAAGATAGTTTGTAGCCTAAATTAAAATATAGGATAGTTTTTATCCCGGGTCAACGCAGACAAAGTCGCGGGCGGAAGCTAGGTATAACATAATTCTATGTCTAAAGCGGTCTAGCGATGGTTTAACTCCTCTCCCCCATTTAGCACGCTAAATTGTGGCCAATGTCTAAGCCGCTTTAGATATATAAATATGCCGCTTTTTGCGTATGCAAAAATAATTGCATGCATCAATAATTCACCTTCCTCCCTGTGTGCCCCCGGCAGCAACTACAACGCTCCTATTACGCTTACATCCATGCTTGTCCATTATTCCGACACGGCAAGGGTGCGTCTTATCCTTAATTACCGGTTTTGTTACCGGTACCGATTACCGGTGATTTACCGGTACTAGATAATTTCGCTATTTCCAATTAGTGTTCATAATGGGCTTTAAAAGTTGAAATTGATAGGTGAGTGTTTATGTTGAATGTGGGTGAAATAAGTTATGAAGTAGTTATATAGCGTTTAAAGAAGAAATGGCCACTGCTGGTTTGCACGTCTTGAAATATGTAACTCGAATATGACTTCTATAATTTGTAAGTTTAAATTGTACAGTCGAACTCAAAAAAAGTAGTTACAATATTTATACTTACAGTGTTTTGTGGTTAAATTATCGAAGAGTTATTGCAAAATGTATCAGATTAACGATAATCATAAAAAATATTTTATTAAAATAAATTAACTTTTATTTTATCTCATAAGTAGGTGAGCACCTTGATACTTTGTCGCTTTCACCCGTTTATGTTGTATGGCAGATAAACATGACGTTAAAGTGACACGGTATAAAACGTAATGGTATCATTCTGAATTCCACCGTACCAAGTTGATCTTGGTGGCAAGGAAAATAGTAGTTTCCCTATGATTTTTATTCTAATTACTTACCGAAATATCTCAACATACAGTTTCAATTTAGATCTAGGTAAGGTTATCATAATACATAGCAATTAAGGTCAAAACAGGGTGAAAGTTATTGGCAAAATAGTGTGAAAACTGGGGCGTTTACCTCATAAATGTTTTACCCGAAAAATGTTGTCTAGGTTGCAGTAGGTAGGTACATACCTGTAACAAAAATAACATTATGTAAAAATTAAATTAAAATACTACATAATTCATTGAACAAACCAAAATGTCTTTTGAACACTCGATGTATTACAGAAAACCCAGGCAGAGTCACGGGATAATATACACTCGCGGGCAAAGAATACGGGTCGGTAAAATACCGTCATATTTCCTAAAATAGTGCGTAAGAGGTTGTACAGTTAATCCTGTCATGATCTTTATTTAATTTTACATATAAACTGCTAATAACAGTAAAAAATATAACGTTACCAGGTTTAAATCGGACTCGTAAAAACTCATGAAAAAAAACAACGTTAACGGAGCGAGATATCGCAAAAATCGTGATTTTTGGATATCGATATTTTTATGATAGGATCCAAGAAATTTTTAATACAGTTGGGTATTGTAAAGAATAGCATATTATGTAAATAAAACAAGTATTAAATATTTTAAAAAACCTATTGCAGTTATTTAATTTAGGGTGACCCGTATTCTTTGCCCGCGAGTGTATTTTATTTATTTATTTATTTATTTACAATAATACATTGAAAGCTTACAGTGTAAACACCAAATCGCTTACATGCTAAAATAACAAAAAAAAAAAATAAGATAAACATTCACTGGTAAAAATGTCACAAATCGTAATTGTAATGTCTATGATATGCTATGTCTATCTCGCAGGTAAATTCGACAAACTGTTGAAAGTGTTTTCTTTTTAACTGCTTTGTTTGTGTGAGGTGTGCAATACAGAGTATTTGTATTGTTTATATTGTGTTTTAGAAATCGGATTAGTACGATACAACATAACCGAATTTTCTTTTCTTCACATGTCAATAATAGTACAGAAACCGTAAGGAACGCAGCTATAATATAAGCAGAGGCAAAAAAGGAGTCTTTTCGCTAAATTGCGATCTCTAGAGTTGTTCCGAAAATTACGCCCTACATACAAACTTACAACAGACTTTCGTCTTTATAATACATATTAATTACCAGCTGCTCGCACTACAAAGAGCGCGAACGGAGTCGCGGAATAAAATATATCACTAGGCATAACCGTGACGATCCATTATATATATTGGTAAAAGAAATACATAGAAACATACAATGTCACAGACTTTTCCCTTTTATAAATAAATAAATGGGATTCAATAGGAATAAATTAGGGGGACAATCTTACACAAATCGAACTTGCCGGGATTCGAACCCAGGAACCTTCAGCTTCGTAGGCAGCGTCACTGCACTAGGCTTAACCGGTCGTCTAATATTAGTATAGAAGTATGATGTCGGGTTAGAATTTCACCACCCCCTTTCTTCCCGTGGTTGTCGAAAAAGTCTACTAAGGAAGCAGGGTTGAAGTGTGTTGTGGGCGATGGGCTAGCAAGTTATCACTGCTATATCACATTTTTTCGATCTTTTATACCCACATTTATGCTAAAAGTGGCACTAGAACTTAAGTTTCATGTGCTCTGCCTATCCCTTTTGGAAATAAAGGCGTGAATCTATGAATGAATGAATGAAGTATTTGATTTTACTGTGTACCGAAGCAAATCAATATCATCGCAAAAAATCAGCAGGCAACTCGGCTTACCGTTACAAATCAACAAATATCAGCCATCATAACTGAACAATAGCAATTGCGGCCGGTTTAATCTCGATTACAAAAGTAATCGCGGGTCGGTGATCAATGCCCACAATGCCCGAATCTTCGCCTTTGTCTTGGACGGGAGCGGGGAGGAAGTTTGTTTGATTAAAAACCTTAGGCTGAAGTCAGGTGGAAACTAGCAGTGACATCTGGGACCGGCCGCGTCGAAATGTCAGAAATAATTGAAGAAGCGAGCGGCCGAACGAAGTTCTCCTTTTCAGATTGTGGCAAAATTGTCATACGTCCGGATGTCCCGCGGTCCGGCCGGCTGGCTGTTCTCCTCTAAAGGTCAGATATCTCAACCACTTCTCGACCAATTTTGTGGGCAGGTTCGACAATTATATAGTTTTTTGACAAGTTTTGGAAATATATAATATTTTTTGGGCGGACTTGTAACCTCTTTACCTCACAGAGCCACTAAATAGTAGTACATAAGTAATTATCGCGCTAGACCAGTGCAAAGTAATATTTTCAGTAAGTACTAACTCTTTTTACAAAGCGCAAAAGTTTAAAGTAGATACTTTAAAGTGTTATAAATGAGCTCTGAATTGTTTTATAATTTGATAAATAATAAAGTGGTATAAAGATAGCAGTGAGATCTGAATTCTTTTATAGTTTGAGACATAACCACAAACTTGTATTTTATAAATAAAAACTAGCTAAAAGAGCTCAGGCAGAGCCGCGGGATAAAATACAATTTATGCTCATCTTGAAGGTCCATTCTATGTATGTACAGGTTACAGAGTATTTAGAGTCTTATTTGGTCCGTTGAATTAATATTTATCTTCAGTTAGCATGCTGAAACGAATGGAGACACTATACTGTACGTGAATACGTACACACGGTAGATGATCACATTTAAAAACGATTCTCTTAATGTCGCCCCAACTCCCGGTCTACAATCGATTGTCAGTATCTCGCAGCTCGATCGCTCAGGATCGCGATACCAGTGCCAGTACCGATACCAGTACTGATACCAATACCGACTCGACACCGTCTCCCTGTCAGCGGTGACGAGGTGTGATACCCGAGAAAACACTGCTATCGGATCATTGGAAAATGTACCGTAGGATTGGTAGGTAAAGTCTTTTTTAGTTTGTACGGATGAGCTGCTGAAAATATATTGCTTTTGTAGGATAAAAAAGCAATGCTTCCATTGTAAGAATATTAACTATATTCCTGGTAACTGTTAATGTTAATTATACCTACAAGCAACTAATGGCTCTAATGGCTCTGAGAGCTGTATATTTTTAAATTTCGAAAAACAGAATAGACCAAAAAAGCTTCATATATAAAATATTAAACCTGCAAGTCAATTACGTAACACATTTTACGCGCGTCAGGTAGATCAAGTGTCAATTCAATCAATCAATCAATTCAAGTTGTCAATGATCGAAGTGTCCATTTTTGCATGGGAAAATGACAGTTGGATTGTTCTAACGCTCGTTCGAAACGTTACGTGATTACCCCTGCATGTCGATCACGTAACGCTAACGCATTGTACGCTCGTTAGGTAGATCTAAATGACATTTTTTTATGGAAAAATTACAGTTAAACTGTCCTAACGCGCGTAAGAAACGTTAAAAGTGATTACCCCTGCTCACAAAATTTAATGAGAATCGGTTGAGAAATTCGAAATACAACGAAAGAATTTAGGTCCAAACTGAAAAGGAGAACTTCGTTCGCTACGCTCGCTCATTCAATAATGAAATAAATACACAGAAATAAAAACAAAAGTTTGGTACCTAGAATGGTATCGATATTTTGTATGTGTTTACATGTCTTTTTACAAGCTTTTATTATCCGTTGTCTGTCTGTCTGTAATCAAATCTTGCAAGTTAAATTTGACCCACTGCCCGGTGACCGAATGAGCTGAATTTTTGGGTTTAAGTATAGTTTGGATGACAATTCAATATTATGGTACCATCGAACTGATCTGATGATGGAGACAGAAGGTGACCATGGGAATTCAGTACTTAACTGACGTAACTCCATTGAGTTTGGGCTCGTTAGAATCGCCCCAATGAGTAGTTGATAGTACACAGAAAAGTACAGTCGGGAAAAAAAAAAATTTATCAGAAACTTGTTTAGTTAATTTCTGAATACTACAATTAACTCGATTTGTGACTATCCAGTGTATGGTTTTGTTCGGTTATGGCAATTTACCATTATATTTCAAAGGAATCATCTTTATTACAAGAAACCGCACACTTAATGCCAACCATTCTCTACCAGTCCCATCAAATTCAAAGCACCAGAAATACCAGACGAGCAGACCATCAATAGAGTCATAGTTTCCATCAAACCCTACAAAGGGGATAATGCGAGATAAATCCCCGCTAAAGCGAGAGCTCGAGAGCAGGACGGCTTTATGCGGCGACGCCCACTGCGTGCGCGCAGTTTTTGCGCCATAAACTACGGTAAAGGGTGGTGCATATGTGCGGTAAATAAGTATAGATAGTTTATTTGTATGGCGTTTTACTAAGATAGATAGAAATGTCTGTTTATTCGGTGGATGATCATCAACATATGAGCGTGATTTTGAAAGCATAGATCATGTGTGGTAAATTAAGGTATAACGTATGCACTCAACATGCAACGTGTAACAGTAAAAAACACAATTATGATTATCGCCCTCGTCCATGGTTCGTGCGAAAATTACTATGGATTCTGAGATCCTCTTTATACTATACTAAAATAGAATATGAAAATATATAGCATATTTTCAATATGCTCCACCATTCACTTCTTTTGAAGAAGTGTTATAAAAAGATCGAACTTGTTCATGGGTGAAATATATTTTAAAGAAAGTGAATATAATTTAAATAAGTGAATTAATTTAAATAAGACAGAGTAAACCCACACAAACTAAAAATATATTAAAGAAAATGTTCATTGATGCCCCAAGTAATATATAGATAAATATAATTAGTCTTAAATAGTAAAGATTGAATTAAACGTAACCCACCATGTCAATGAAATTGTACCTAAAAAAATAAACAGTTAAAAATCAATTCAATTTCAAAATTTCTTTATTTACTTTGATTTTAGAATAAATGAAAATTAATACTACTATCCGAACCCATGGTTTATTGTTTTTTGTTTTTTTACGTAAGTATACGGAAAAAAATGGTTCAAATTCCATTGCCATTTTTTTCTCAGGAGGTCAAGGCGTGAAAGATTTGGTCTTCATTGTCGCACAAATAAAAGGGAATTCCTCATAAACAGTGTGCATTACACCTTACGCTACCGCATTTAAGCGAAACAACATAAGTCCATTTTCTCCATTTAAACTTATGCCATTCTTCACACCTTAACCAAGGGTAGTATATTTCAATTTACACTGTCACTAAACGGTGATTGTGTAGAATGACACTTGACAGCTGTAAAGAATGCTGGTTTGCTTAAGTGGGCGCTACGCATAAACATGTCAAGTTTGTGATGCATTTGACATAAATTGTTTGTATAGAATGTGCGTTAAATGTGAGGCTTTTGTATATACAATTCAGGGTATTGTATTAAAAATACTATTTGCAGATGGTTAGTACTCATGGCAAAAATTTGCTACTTATCGAATATTATTTTTTATTGGTATGGTTTGCAGAACATTGCTACATTTCGTGACTTGTTAGACTAATCCCACTATTTCTTTTTCTGCCAATACTGTGTCTGTAAATACCCACATTTAATTTTATAAGAAGAAATTATTTTCAAACTAGTTCTGTTTCATTACTCTACATTACTTTATTTCGGACGACCGGTTAGCCTAGTGACGGTGACGCTGCCTACGAAGCTGAAGGTCCTGGGTTCAAATCCCGGTAAGGGCAAATATGTGTTTGATGAGCATGAATATTTGTTTCTGAGTTTGTGATGTTTTACTTAATTATATATATCGTCGTCTAGTACCCATAACACTAGCCTTATTTAGCTTCCTATATAGTTCGAATGATGTTAGATTGACGTTGCACCATTTTGTACGCAAAAATTAAAGACCTCAGATAGGTACCAAAACATTTCACATCTCTTCTTCCTACTTAAACCAAACTAATCTAAAACCAATCCCAAAACTCCTCCAATCACTTTTATTACGCGTCCAAAAATGGCTTAATAACGCAATTGGTGCGCCGCAGTCGAAAATACTGCAATCATGGGCCATCGCGCGGGTTACTGCGCTTAATGAGCAGGCGGCGTGCGCATGAGACGGGGTAAATTTGACATGTACAATTCGCATGCCAATTTGATATGTGATCAGGGAAAGGCGTGCGAAAGATGCGAAACGCTTCGATAACTTGAAAGCGAAAGATAATTGTCAAATTCCTGTGCGGGCATGGGAGCATGTGGGAAGGATATTGAAATGAGTACTTAAACAGTAGATAAGGAAACTTTCAAAAGTGCAATGCTGTTCGCCAACAAACTGTTATGCTTGGCGTAAATTTTACTGTTAATTTTCTGTGTAAACCTTGTTTTGTTTTTTTTTTTAAACGGGTAAAACTTGGTTAGTTTTGTTATATTTACATGGGGACCAAAGCGAACGAAGCTCTCTGCTAGAACTTGGGCCTAAATTCTGTCGTATGTCCGTTTGTCCGGCTGTTCTCTTCTACAGGTCGCATTTCTCAACAGATTCTCGTGAATTTTTCTGAGCAGGTTCAACAATCATGTAGTTTCTTTCGTCGATAAGTACAGTTTTATAAAATAAAATAAAAAAATACCGTTTTGCGAGTGTTACAGCTGCCAGAGCCACGTTCGTTCAGAGTTTACGTTATATTTTATCGAGTTGGGAGTAGTATGGCAATAAGAAGAGAGATCCCAGGTCGATTATTGGTTACGGCTTTAAGATATTTTAGTGAACCCCGAGTCTAGATATTTTAAAGAGGTATTTACATATTAAACGCACGTGTCTCGTATATTTATATCTATACTAAGATTACAAAGTATAATTAGTTAGTAGCGTTGTAATTAACTTAAGTTTTTATGCAGGAGATAATCTCCGGAAATACTCATTCGATTTCAAAAGTCATTTGACAAGTATGTATATCATACGTGCAGAATACACATAGACTATATATTTTCCTCGACTCCGTTCTTTCTTATAGGCGGGCAAAGACGCGTGTACTATGAAACCGAAAGACGACTACACATAGGCCTCTCCTAAAGACTGCCACAATGACCGGTCGTTTGCCAGCGGATTCCAGCTACCTTTACCGGGTCATCAGTCCACCTTGTGTCCACTCACACTTGAGAACCTTTCCGCCCCAAGACATATTACATTTGTAAACGCTTTTATATGTTATATAATATAGAAACGATGCAATCTTCATTGTACGCCAATATCAGGTGAGACAGATGTGCCATAACTAATAGACATTCATCTCCAGTGAGAATATGCCAGTCAGATCTCAAATCAGCGGTAGTTACCGAGTTGAAGATCTCAGCGCAACCCGAGCGCAATCACGCTTCCACCGATCAGTCGAGCAATAAATCCGCAGACCTCAAATACCTGGGCTATTATTCACAATAGTTGCTGACGAGTGTGTTACTGACGAAAGTGGCGAACCAGTGTTAGCTTGGCGCGTGATTACATATAATTATTATGAACCTGGAGTTCAAAATATGCTAGTAGAGCTGTAAAGTGAGCCTCTAAGTTGTGAACAGCACACCTGTGTATGAGTTACGCTACTCGTGATAGTTCATTCTATCCGTACTTCGATATTGTTTACGACGCTCCGTCTCCGTCTTATAAGTAAGTAGGAGAAGGACGCAAGATCATGCAGCCGTCGATGTGATGAGACGGTAAAAGTTCAGATTCCAGACCTTTAATCGGGTTCGCTGATAACTAAATGCCGACTAGAAATGTGTGAGAACGACGTGTGATTTGGTTATTCCGATAATTATTGGCATATATTCTGTTTCTCAACGAGACAGCGCAACATACCATCTGCTGAATTAGGTCTTTGGTTGGGGTAGGTTGTGAGGGCTTCTTTCGGGCGCTTATTTAGTGACTAAAGTAGGTATTTACTTCTTCTCTGTTGGTCATGCATGCATACCTAATATTATACATGCCGTCTGCCTGCATGTCTGTCTGTCGGTTACCTGTACAGTCGGTTACATGGGAGATTGAATGTCGCAATGTACAATCGACCAGTTAACAAGTTATGTTAAGTGTAAATCGGCTTTTCCCAGTTTTTGTTGAAACTAAGATAAAACTAAATCGCTCCAAAAGAAATCGTACACAAGTCAGTACTAAACCTTAGCTAATACGACAGTGTCACTATCCTATTCGAAGGCGTAAGTCCCTCCGAAGATCGTATACAGATACGACGTTTCGACACTAACGCTTTCTCAATGTACGTTCGTAGCACGGACAAAATACCCCAGTCGAAGAGTCGACTAACACCAGTTTGACGCCCTGCTACAGCGGAATCGTGACTTGCCGGGTCTGTTCCTTTGCGAGGCTACGAATTGTTTCGTATGTTTGGTTCCTGGACTACTAATTTAACTACTTTAGTACTTAGGTTTGTCGTGAAAGAGCGGGGACACTACAATGTTGCGTTTTTAGTCCTAGGTAGATAAGTTTTCGATTGTATTTAACCACTTGAAGGATAAGAATAACTAGAGTAGGAACATAGTCTAATGAAAATGCCGAATAAGAAAAGAGGTGTTGGACTCTTATTGGAATCATTTTGAATATTTTACGTGACTTGAATGTACAATTGGAAACTTATACATACTTATATCATTTTAATGTTATTCAAATCTAATCTGATATTTAGTGTGAAAGACACTAGTTAACACACTGTTCGATATGTGCTAGCACAAGACAGAACGCCAGCATCTTTTTTATTATTATTACTTCTAGAGCATTAAAAATAAAAAAACCGGCCAAGTGCGAGTCGGATTCGCGCACGAAGGGTTCCGTACCATTATCTATAAAAACAGTAAAAAAAGTTTGTTCTATGGGAGGCCTCCTTAAATATTTATTTGATTTTGTTTTTAGTATTTGTTGCTATAGCGGCAACAGAAATACATAATTTGTGAAAATTTCAACTGTCTAAAAATGAAAAAGAAAAAAAAACGTTTGTTGTATGGGAGCCCCCCTTAAATATTTATTTTGTTTTGTTTTTTAGTATTTGTTGTTATAGCGGCAACAGAAATACATCATCTGTGAAAATTTCAACTAACTATCACGGTTCTTGAGATACAGCCTGGTGACAGACAGACGGACGGACAGCGAAGTCTTAGTAATAGGGTCCCGTTTTTACCCTTTGGGTACGGAACCCTAAAAACTTAAGTAAAGCCTTAACATCACCCCTGTACATGCTAGAGACGCTTTAGGTACCTACTTAAGCTTTTTACCTATAGGAAATTGAACTTATGGATTGCCAAACTATCACTTCCTCAATTTAATATTGCGATGGTGGCTTAAATCACATGACTTAATAGCAAGCAGACACCACGGTGTCTACGGGTCTAGCCTATGGACGCTTGCAATCCAGAATAATCACAAAGTGCGCCACCTTTACTGTTTTGAGGAGTCATTGTATTCTCAGGCATTTTTTATTTTTTGGACAATCTTACACAAATCGACCTAGTCCCAAACTAAGCAAAGCTTGTACTATGGGTACTAGACGACGATAAACATACTTATATAGATAAATAAATACTTAAATACATAGAAAACATCCATGACTCAGGAACAAATATTCGTGCTCATCACACAAATAAATGCCCTTACCGGGATTCGAACCCAGGACCTCTTGCTTCGTAGGCAGGCTCACTACCAACTAGGCTAAAGCGGTCGTCATTCACAGCGCATTCCATGGGTAAAAGAAGCTTTCATTGTAAAATTTTCCTGGAAAACTAAGTTGTCTTGTCGTCATAGTTTACTAGCTTAATTCACAGTGTGAACAAGTTTAAGAGTTGATAGCAAGCACCACAAGTCGTCCAGGTATCGAAGTTTGCTCGCTTTGATTGTAACGCGGCTCGACGCGGCGGCGGCAGGGTTAAGTCACACTCGGGAGCGGTTAGGAAAGTATTATTAATAGTATTACGTTTTATTGTACTAACATAGCATATGATTAAAAAGAGTAGTTATGCACAAAGACGAACTCATCAGCGATACGAAGGTTTAGGTGTTAGATTTATTGCACTTCCTATTTTTGTAATTGGCCGCATTTAATAAGAATTACGCGCGACAAAATAGATTATAACGCAAATAAAAAGTATTCCAATTCAATGCGTTTGATCTCAAATAACATTGTCCTGAAAATAAAGAATTGTTACTAAAACACCCCACAATTCTTTACTAAATTGTTTAAAACCTGTATTCCTACCTTGATGTCTTCAAGGTAAGAATGATCCATCTCAGACCTCGTCTTAACTTTCCATCAGGTCAGAAGAAGGTCAAAGGCAATCCCATTTTTATATTTAAAAAAAAGTGTTACCGTATAAGTTGCCGGCTGTAGCTCGGAGAAAAATTCTCAATAGCACCTCAACAGCCATCCTCCTAGCATTTTTCCAGTTGTACCAAAGAGTCTGGAATTTCTTTACGATTACTTCCATCCCCGGAAAGCTACCATAACAACACCTCAAACCTCAATTGTTTAAAAAAAAAACGCATATGATGATCGAAACAGAGACGCGGCAGAACTCGTCAGCGATCGTGCGATAGCGTGGCCTCCTTTTTAAAAGAGTGGCCATAGACTGCTAAAATACGAGAGGATTGGAAAAAAAATGGGGGGAAGCCTCTGCCCAGCAGTGGGAAACCACAAGCTCATACTAATATGAACAAGAGCATATGATGCGTGCTTGTGTAGCATATGAAGTGAACTTAACCGCTGCACTCGCTAAACTCTTGCACCTTAAGCCACCACATAAGCCCGATCGCTGATAAATTCTATCAATAACAGAAGCGAGAGACGTCGGGTGCCTTCAGTAGCGTTACCCCGCCGTGTAATAAGGCGTTCAGACATCTTTGTCTACCAACTTTGTTGTGGATTGACGAATTGGCGATGACATAAGGGTGATATTTCGGCGGAAGACATAGCTGATTTTAGGGAATAACTTTATTAGGCGCGGATTGATGTAACGGCGGTGACATAAGGGTGTTTTATGATGTCATAAGTGGTAGGGTTTCCGTTTCAGTTCTTTATTTTGCTCATAAATTTGACTATAGTCATGCAAATACAGTTGAGAATTCACATAGTGAACAAGAGCTAAAATTCAACAAAATTTCAATATATTGTTGTTTCTCCTGACGATACTGGTTGAAAAAATGTTGGAAACAATTTCTGGACATGCCATTTGAAAAGAAACATTTAAAGTGCTGTTATAAAGTGTGAAGTGCTGTAAAGTGTGTACCGCTAGATCAGCTCTAGCTTTGTCCGCAGGTAATTGATTGAATTAGTGATGATAAAAGCGGGTTATATTAGTCGTGTAGTGACGCCATCTGTCTGAATATTGAGGCATTAGAGACACGTCCTATAAGAGTGTTAAATGGGACTTGCAATGAAGGCTAGAGGGGTCTATATCGGGTGGCATAAAATTGTTGGTCCTATTATTTTGTCGCATACCAACTTTATGCCTAATAACGTATGGCATAAACATTGTTGTGCATATTTTTTATTTGCCGAAATTGTTGTTCCTAATATCTATTGTCCTAAATATTTATTGTCCGAATGTTTATTGTGTCGAAGTTTTTTTTTAGAATGATTGATGTGCATAACTTTGATGTTACTAATATTTAATGTGCTAAAAATGTTGTGCATATATATCGATTGTCCAAAATATTTATTGTCCGAATGTTTATTGTGTCGAAGTTTTTGTTGTAGAATGATTGATGTGCATTACTATGATGTTACTAATATATGACCCACCCTCATGTCGACGGAGCCCTGCTTCGCGGGGCCCCTATTTCTGCTCTGGGGAACAAAAGGCAATTAACGAACCTATCTAATTGATCTAAATGAAGGTTGGTAAATAAATGCAAAATGCAAAATGTAAGTTTACCTATATTAAGTATACTTACATAGTATATTAGGTAGTAAAAAAGAGTTCGGTTCTGGCGCTTCGCCGGCCGCTGCCGCAACACGCTCGCTTCGCTCGCTCGGCTCGCGCGCTGTAGGATCGCAGTTCAACCTAACACTCCTCCTCGCTTCGCTCGTCGTCGTACCTACACTGACCTGCCTTAGGGTCTACCAAAAAATATTCTATTAGTATAGAATTTAGGAAAAAAATCGTATAGGTGGAGTAATTTTGGCTAATTTAATAATAAGAAAAATAATTACTATGACAATGAAAATTAGGACTATTACTTTTTAAGTAATTTGATGTTCGAGTAATCAATATTAGAATAAACACACTTTAGGACTTTAAAATGTGTATGCGCAAAAATGAATAGGCTAAATAAGTAGTATGCCACCCAACGTTATGCCAAACATTCTCGGCAAAAATCGCAATTTGCAATTTGTCCTAATCGTTGTATGGAGAATCAAGTAAATCACTGTTTCGGTTGTGAAATTGTGCGTTTAGACCCATAGTTGACATACAAATTTGTTTCTATAAAAGCGTAAAGATTCTATTAGAAGCTTTAAATTTACTTTTGGACATTAAATATCATTATTATTTTTTGAACTTTCAAGGTCTTTTTATGATATTAAATTATATTTTGTAATTTATACTTTATTACAATCATTTGATGGTTTAGTATCCATTTAATAACACTACGTTATCAATTTTAACATGACGGAACTACTCTATTCACTTCTTTTTATGCTAATAAACAATATGTTTCTCTTTATTATTAACTGGTAAACACAGCGATTGTCTTTTATTGTTAAATGTAACCGCTAATTAATGACATTTGTTCACAATTGACAGTTCAATGTAATAAACTTTCACGATCATATCGAGTCGGATGTAAAAAGTAAACGTCGCTATTCGGGTAAAGTATTTATTAAACATGACCTTTTCATTCCGAAGTGTTTGTAGCACGTGGCTATTATGGCTAAACAATTGCATTATTAGACCGATGGGTCTTAAGATAAGATCCGGTCTAGAATAAGAATCCGCACTATAGTTGCCTACTAATTTTATTTGATTAAACAAGTTTCTGTCAAAATCTTAATTTTTGGTACAAGCTTTTATTGCCGACTGTACTTTTCTGTATACCACGTCGATTAAGTACTGAATTCCCATGGCCACCTTCTGTCTCCATCATCAGATCAGCTCGATGGTACCATAATATTGAATTGTCATCCAAACTATACTTATACCCAAAATTTCAGCTCAATCGGTCACCAGGAAGTGGGTCAAATTTCACTTGCAAGATTTGATTACAGACAGACACAACGGGACAGGTGAAACTAAATAAAGCTTGTAATATTCTTAAATAGTATTCTATTCATCTTGTTTTATATAACATACCCATCTATCAACAGATATAACGTTCTATTGAACGTTATATCTGTTGATAGATGGGTATGTTATGTCTGCTTTTACAGATATCACATGTTCACATTAGTTTAAATAAAATGTCGAATCAACCCCCGCAGGTTTTTAGATAATTATTTCTGTGGTGGTGACTGGCATAGCCCGTCCCTAAGAATAAGTATCATATTGAAGGCAAGATCTTCTAAAAAATCGTTTTAATTTAAGAGATTGATGTTATTTGAGTAGACGATATAAAACTCTTAAGTAACCAGTAACGCATTTACATTCCAAAGATTTGTAACTCCTTAAGTTTGTTGTAGTTTAAAGTATTTAGGAGTTTAATTGTAAATTGGTGAGAGCCGCATAAATATGTCGCCACTCCCACGTGCTCGCTCTAATTTAAGCCCCTTTTAAATCTAACGATTACTTTTAGAATGCATCCTGGGTGCATAAAATGGCGGTTCTAAACAATTTTGTATTTGAGTCGATCTAACTAGTTCTACCGTGATCTAAATTCTGAGCTTATACATAATAGGTATCGACTTACCAAGTGACTGATATGTAAATTGTGTGTGTGTTTAAAATATAGATACGTAAATAAAATAATAATAAGGGTTAAACTCACGTTTTAATTGTCATTACGAGCGAAATGTTTCAAACATTCGGGAGTTTCCAGGATGAGTTCTCTCATCTAGGAGGAAATATCCGGCATGGTCCCGGGAACCGAACACGGGACCGCCAGCTTCATAGACAGGCTCACTACCCACTAGGCTAAATCAGACGTAGAAATATAAAATCATTAAAATGTTTACCTATTTTCTTCTCCAACAACACTAAAATTCAAACGCCATATAAGTCTCTCACTCGTATAAAGGTCCTATGGCCGTAATCCTAAGACTAAAATATTCACCACACGCACTCGAGTGTCAGCAGCATTTTAAGGCATCCCATCAATCGATGCTCTTAGAATGTTCCTGAGCCAACGACATTAACATCCATCTGCCGTCCCAATCGATTCCAGTCGGATGCTGCGAGAGATATGTGGACTGTTTCCAACCGATTTCCAAAAAGGATATTTCCATTCGATTTGAGTGAATAAGCAATGTCTTGGTCATTTTTTAGCTATGAACGTAAATTTCGGGCCGGGTTGCACCAACTTACCGATTATAGATTATAGACCGATCAACGTTAAATATTCCATAGAAGCTTGACAAACTTTCTATGAATTCAGATTTTTAACGAACACCACTAGATTACAGACGGTTTGGTGCAGTCCAACATTAGGATCGCCCCAGTAAAAGTTATGTGCCAAGTATATGGGTAATATAGAGATTTAGCTTCGGCTCCTGTGGATATAGGTACCTACCCAAAGTTTAATACTGGCGCAAACTGCACAGGTATGAGAACGGCCATGTGTGTTTTTTATTTCAGTGTTTTAGTAAATAGGTTTTAATCATATTTTTACTGTATATTATTTTCATATTTTTTCTTGCATAACTATTGCTTTTACTCTATTGCACATTTTATGGGTGTCTTGTCTGTCCAATAAATACTTATTACTATTATGTATGTCTTTCCCGCTCACGGGACAATGACGTCCCGGACCTTTGGGAGGCGTGCGTGGAGCTAGGTACCTACAAAGTACCAACTGAGCCAACACGTAGAGGCCCTTTTGACAATTTAATAAAATGCAAGGAGTACACCGAGCGGATGCTGTCCCTGCCCGTGTCATGGGACGCACACAGGGACAGCACCCGCTGAGGAGTATAGGGCCTATTGATGGTTGATGGAATCTAAATGAAACGGGTTATTGGGTGAAAATGATGGACTTTACTATTATTATTATTAAGGGCTAAAAGGCATAATTTTTGCTTTTAAAGGGTGTCTCTTATATAATTTTTGTGATTTTAACATAACTTATTTTTACAAAAGCAACACTATTGACCACAGACAGGAAAGATGATTAATATTGATCGTTGTATAGATGCACATTTTGTGTTTTCGCTATGAAACAGCTATGGCTCAAACTGGTTGAATAACATCTTTAACAAAAATCACTGACAGACAACAAAGTAAAACAGTATTTTTCACAGATTTAACAAGAATTCCTGACACGCCCTACCTAAAACTATTATCTATATACGTATGTATATCGTCATCTAGTACCCATAGTACAAGCTTTGCTTAGCTTGGGACTAGGTCGGTTTGTGTAAGATTGTCCCCAAAAAGAAAAAAAAAACAATATTTTCCTAGAGCCATGAAATATTTGAAAGGTATTGATATATTTCGAAGTGACAATGACATAAAAAATACTTTACATAAAATCCCGTCGAGCACACGATTAGTATCGATGGAAACGGATAAAGTAAACGTCAATAGATACTCACGCAAAAGCCACATAATACAACGGCTCACAACAATCGCAGCTGTCTTTTATACGAACGCGATAAACATATCGAGAAAAGCAAAAGGAGCCTTCTATCAGCGCGTCATTCCGCGAGCAGATAACGAATAAAAGATAATGTCTATCCGCTATTTATTCGATTGTTTCTATTGCCATCTTCGAATCAGTAACTCAGGTCGGCCATAACAATATATCGATACGAAATGGTTATTGAATAGAATACCGATAGCGACGTTCCGACGAAACGAAGATTCGACTGAAGCGAAGCGATTGACCGTGATACGTATGCGATCGTTTTTCGAACGGAATCCGGTAACGCGTCTTATTTTGATTTGAGTAAAGGCGATGTTGTAGATGTGAGTGTTTGGGGACTGCAAAGGTAAGTTGGTTTTTAATATTAATAGGTGCTTCTAGCGATTATTTAAATAATTTACCGAGTTTCGGCGTCGCTAATAAACATGTCTGTCTGAGAGTGTCGACCTCGTGTCGATGTATAAATCGTTTAATTCGGATGATAATCGTCTTGTTAGATCATTAGTCAGTCGGCTCAGCTTAAGCTCACCGATTATTTATAAATGTACGAACATAAGCCAAAGTATTTTGGAAATTTTGGGAATTGATTTGCGTTGGCTAATTATATATATATCATTAAATAATCGGTTTTGATTCATATTTCATAGGAAAGAAACAATAAATTTCGATTTTTTTTCATGGAGTAGGTAAATCGGCATACAGGTCGCGCGATACCAACTCAGTTGCGGCGGTCACCAATAGGCGAGTGGTTTAAAATGGAAAAAAAACTGAAATGAAGTCTTATACAGTTAAATTCTATATAAGGGATGACAGATAGTGAAGCCTGTGATTAAAAGAAAGAAAATTGAAACTATAGTATAATTAGCAGCATTTTATTTGGCAGCGCCATTTCTAAATATCATATAATGATATAATTTGCACGGAAAGTATTAAAAATTCACCTTTTTTGCAACAGTTATTGTAGACGAATAACATAACAATATATCATGAAGTGTCACTAGAAATTGGATATGCTTTTAACCGACTATATAACCTTTAAACAGCATCTTCAGAAGCCATCATTAACTAAAAACCAGATTTGAAACCATTAGTACTAATTAGTAATTTATCGACATAAGTATTTACTTAGGCATTCGATTTTTTCATGTTAATATAGTGATTTATATGTAACAGCCGTGTAAGAGTGTGATATATTGTTAATGCCGTTGCTATATGACCATTATAACACCGTTTGGGTCTAGAATAGGAATAGTTAATTAGATGAAAATGTTATAGACATATTACAATGCTTGGAAACTTTTAAGAGTCCGCAGGAAGCTCGATTCTCCATAGAAACGTAGTTACGCTCTCATTTTAAAACTACGTGTTGGATTGAAACGAAACTTTGCATGTACAATGACATGAGGTATATTTTGTGTCTGTAATTAGTTTATGCGTTTTTTATAGCTTACTGCGGAATTAAGGTTATTTTATTCGGTGCCTGGCCAACAGTTAAATTATATAAAGAGAATGTTGAAGCTTCATTAATTATAAATATCCATACTAAGTTATAAATGCGACAGTGTGTCTGTTTGTCTGTTACCTCTTTAGGTTTACATCGCTGTACCGATTGAGATGAAATTTAGTATGGAGATAGTGTGAATCCCTAAAAGGAGATAGGATAGTTTTAGGAGGTGAAATGGGGGTAAAAAAGATCCGACATAAACGAGTTCCACGCGGACGGAGTCGCGGGCAGAAGCTAGTTATAATATAAAGTTCCTGTACGAAGGCTGATCTATCCAAACAGTTAAGGAACTCTGAGTGAATTCCATCAACGCTATTATTCTAGATTTATTAGGGTTTGCGCTTAAAACCTGACTTTTCAATGTAAAGACGTTGTCCATCAACTTGGCTTTAAAATATTAATGCCTATATTATTTATACATTTTATGTTTATAAGTTGAAAAGTTATAGCTATTTTAATTGTGAATGCATAATGTTCAATTAATTTCCAAGTTTAATAATCTTAGTTTCAATTACAGTATGATGTAAATTAATTTTCAATCGTTACATATTATATTACGATAGGGTGTGTTGAGGTTGAGGGAAAGGGAAGTGTATTTGTATTTTGTATCGTAGAACAATACAATAAAGACCGCGTATCATGGTCAGCCTTATCACGCGATAAGTGACAAGATAGAGCGTCCGTCTCGTACTATTGAACGGTGTCAGCCAGTGGCGGCCGCTCTATCTTGACACTTATCGTGTGATAAGGCCGTCCGTGCTACGGGGTCAAGAACAAAAAGACAGACACTAGCACGGGTACAGAGACCTATTTACCTTTACGCTACAGTAAATTAATCTCAATACATATACATCACGCAAGTACAATAAAAAAAGTATATCTACACATACTACATATGTATATTGTAAAAAGTCCCTAAGGGGGTAAAATGGGGGGTGAAAGTTTGTATGGAGCTACGATATAAACGAGTTCCACGCGGACGGAGTCACGGGCAGAAGCTAGTAGTTATATAATTATCACAAAATAACGTATTAGGAACGAGGGTACGGGTAGCGAGACAGACAAGCTAATTCGACCTAACAACGCTGCAGTTGCAATCCGGTGCTCGCGTTTCAGAAATAAGGCGGGTTTCTCACTGGCCACGTGCTAAAATATTTTAATGTACAAAAAATTTTAGTACCCTATTTTATTATTATCTTATTGTTCTCTTAACTTCGGCAGTAAATGCCAATAAGTAAATAAATTTCATTTTTGAGAGAATTCTTCTCCTTCTCTAACCTAGTCATTGTGACAAGCTCGTTAAAGGTACACGTTCCAAAAAATTTTACTACACATAGTTACATCTTAAAATTCGTGTAATCGCACCCGTTATACTCTTCAATACCTATACGATTTATAAGATACAAAGTTAAATCATTAATATAAGTATTTATTTACTTAACGAATTTTTTATCGTTATTTATTTAAGCACGTGTAAGTCTAAATGCAACGGAAACAGTGATTAAATGCTATTATCTCTCTAACTGAACATATTAATTCAATCATTTGAATGGAATAGCATGCCGTGCAATGCAATGCAAGCCCCGCGTGGAAATAAAATAAAATCCATTATGAAACTGATAATTTACCTTTCAATCCAATTCCAATGCCATCTCAATATCATCGCTCACTCACGCTGTCACGCTTCCTTGTGCACTAGCACATAGGTACTTACACTACGACAATGGAAATATTAATTCAATATGTTTAAATATAAACGCATTCATTCATTCACTATCTAAAACCTAAATTCACTCATGCTACAATATCATCAACGTTATCATATCAGCCGAAACACTGCTGGGCATAGGCGTCCCCCTAAGAGTGCCAAGTGGGCGGTCCTACGCCACCCGCTACGATATAATAAAAAATATTAAATATTTTCTTCAGTGTGTACCCACCTTTATACTCAGTTCTTAAGTTTCATTCATGAGTGGATGTCAACCGCTACATAAGCTCAGCTTGCTTGCCAAATTCGAGACTTATTACCGTCTGGTAAGATATAAAATCGATCGTAAATAACCGTATAGCCTGAATGGCAGGATACGGGACGTGGGTTCAAGTTTCGAGGTCGACTTTACGCCTACTTAATGTTTTACGCGTTTTGGCGATTAATGATTTTAGGGTTGCCTACCAAAAAAAAAACTTTTTCTCTAAGCTAAAGCTGTTTTCCTCTACGCGCTAATGCGCCTCAGCGCACGCCTAACTAGACCTCTATCTACGCTTAGTTACTACGAATCCAGGTCCAATTAGTTCCCTTATCTTATCTTATCCAGATGAGGGCCCTTTCGGATACACTTCGACCCAGTGGGGTCTTCTTGTGCATTTGCGCCCTCTTTTATGACTCCAGAGCTCGTTCCATCAGTTCCACAAACCGGCTGATGCAGCTCAGCGGGAGCACCTCACTGGTTTTTTTTTTTTTTTTTGGACCTGACTGTTGCTATAATAGGACGGACCCAATATAGCGGTCGAATTGCGTGGTTGGAGGGTAGCCTGGGGAAAATCCAGGGGGAGCCTCCGGCACGACCACGCGGGAAAGTTTATACACTGGAATACTCTACGAGTTTGCGCTCCAGTAAGATTGGTTGAACGGTATCAACCGAATCTGGGGTGTGAGTGGTGTCGAGCTACTGGGAGTTTTATCGCTGGTTCGCTAAAACCTAGCCTAGCTGAGAAGAGTCCAGCAAGAAACTCAGCTAGGCCCGACTTGGGTCGGACTGAAAACACTGGCTCTCACTGGCTCGGAAAGCCGTCTTTTATCCTTTAAAACCAGTGGGCCAAAACGCATTTCCACTAGGGGGGAAAGTAATTTGACCTTGGAGCGTGTTTAAGTAGCTTTTGACAGATGATCTCCAAACGAAAAACGCTCATAATACAAAAATTTCACAGTTGATGTATTTCTGTTGCCGTTATAACAACAAATACTAAAAAACAGAATAAAATAAATATTAAAAAAAACTTCAAAAAGATTTCTTGTTGCCTTAATCAGGCGCTGGGTCTTAAAATGTATGGGAAAACTATAATCAGACTCGCACTTGACCAAAATTCTACTTGATATTACTTACGTTATTATTATAGATAAAAAAATAAAAAAGCATTATAAATTAACTAAAGTTGTTTTGCATGTTGCACTTTCCTCGCTACAGTGAGGTGAAAAGTTTTGTGTTACACACGGGTGCAAATGTATTTCACTTCTCGTGTGTTGAAACACTCGCTACGCTCAGGACGCTAATTTAGAACCACTCGCTTCGCTCGTGTTTCAATTCCACACTCGCGGGTAAAATACAACTTTGCATCCTTGTATAACAAATAACTATTGTCTGGTCTGGCAAGGGCATAAGATTTATGCAGTGTTTTCAGTTCCCTTACTTCGCGTACACCTTCAAGACGCGAAGCGAGTAAGAAAACCCGCAAGCTTGCACGTAAATGCCCCAAATACTTCGTCATACCTAAGTTTGTGTGTGCGGTGCTATTCCCGTGTCATACAACGCCTTGCTTGTCCGATCGTTTGTTTGTCTGTCTATCAGTTGGAGTTGTACCACGGTTATCACAAGGCTCTCTTACTAACTAAGCGTTGCGGGTGAGGTAAGGCGCGTTATCGCGTTCTTATAATAACAACCCTAATGGAAGAGACTGTCCGTCTCTTTCTAATTAGGTCACTTAGAAAGAGCCGGGTGGTATATCTCGCCGCGACACAGTGTGCGTGCCGTCTTGTAAAATAGGTAAAAATCTTACTACAGGCCCTCTTGCATGAAGGGTGACTTCGAATAGACATCTGTCAAGTTTGTGTTAAGACAGTTTAAATACCGTCAAATGCTGCAACTTTACCAACAAGGTGCAACATTGCCTTTTTTTTTAATTCAATTATCGCCTAAACTAACATTTTGCGGCAAGGTTGACTGACGAGAGTGGTTGGAAAATGGTTAGTGTTGCCGCAAAAACAGGTTCCCAGTAAATTGGAGCTTTTGCTGCCATTATTGCAATTAAGAAATAAATGTTAGTTTGGGAGATAATTGAAGTTTAAAGAAAAGGCAATGTTGCACCTAGTTGGCAAAGTTGCAATATGACAGTATGTAATGGCTAGTCGAATACGTCACCACTAAATACAAGAAGGGATCTACTTAAGTTTTTTAAGTGAAACCCTTGCAGGTTCAATCTAGATTAACTTAAACAGATTATTTTCCGTCACTATACGAGTGTATGGTTCTTAAATGGTATTTCCACGTAAACCCTCGTTAAGGGCTCATCATCATCCATATCAGCCGAAAGACGTCCACTGCTGGACATGGGCCTCCCCCAAAGAGTGCCACAATGACGGGTCCTGCGCCACCCGCATCCAGCGGGCACCCGCGACCTTTACCGCGAGTTTACGGTCCATGACGATGGAATAAGAGATTGACAGAAACATTCCACAAACATTGAAAAAGACCGTGTATTTACACGAATTGCCGTCCTAAATACGCGACAACGCCATTAAATACGTCTCAAAATGTAACAATCCGCAGAATTGGAACATCGAAAGTTAAAGAAGTCGTTAAACAGTCGTATATTTTATTTTTCCGCTCAACAGTTGCATAAACTGTCAAACCATGAAGGTTTACAACTATATGATTTACTGTTTTATATAATACATTAACTAAAATCCAATTAAATACATTTTTAATGCATTTTTATGGCGCCATTTCTGCTATTTTACGATTCCATAACGGCTGTTGTCATAATTATGTTAAATTTAATCTTATATGAATGACACGGTATATCTACGCGCTACGTCACCGTGTGGGGCCACACAAGCGGAGTTTTACGAGCGTTCGGAACTCGACAACTGTTTACGCGCTTTTATTGACATCTAAAAGAGCTTTATTACCCTGCCTCTGTCCTAAATCTATTTTATTAATGATCCCGCAGCCACTGACTACACTCGGGTTTTATGGCTGCATAACGAACGGCCGATAGAGAAATAAAAAGTATGTGTTGTCAATATTTGGATCGTAAAATTATTGATCGATTAAAAGTATTGACTGGTTTTTTAACGATCTTGAAATCGATTTTGGTGATGTTTGATCATCGACATCAGATTTTTATTATAATTTTTCAAGCAAACACAATTAGTTTTCAATCAAAGCTCTAGCTAAAATGAATATTTAAGATTATTTACTGTCCAACACGGAACAGAAACAAATTATGATTAAACCTATTCACTTATGTCGTTATGACTGACTGTGTTGTAAATCTACCAAGTCGTAATAGAACGTCATGTCGTAAACTAATATAAGTGACACCTGTCGGAGGTATGTGCAAACTATTTCCTATTCATTACGCAATCGGCTAAAAATATAGCTTTGACATTTACTTTATAAATCAGTGGTGAAAATGCGTGACTTTTCGAACTAGCGTTCGAAGAATTCAGTTGTCGTTTTGTTGCACAAACACATTACACTTCTTTTTGTTGGGCAGTCGTGTATAAATGGCATTTAACCATTACGCAATCAATCAACCAGCAGGAGCAAAATTTGTGGTTTTATGGTAATTTAATTAGTCTTGTCCCGTTAATCGGTCAAATTTCTCCTATTTATTTCGAAATGTGAAGTCGTACAAAGTTGAATGCCATATATAGCAAATTTCATGATATCATGGATATGAGACAAGATTCGCGATCTTACCAGGTATTCAAATATCATTCAAACGTTTCTCAAAAACGCAATTTGGACATTTATTCTAAAGATGAAAGAAAAAGTAAAATTGCATGATTTTTTTGCTTCTAATAAAACATAATTTCTAAAGGCTATACGAATAACATAAAATCTTCGAAGGCAACTTTCAACTATTCGAGTCATTGTCACAAAAATAAAATCCCCTGTTTACAAACATGAGGCACGTCTAATCTTTACGATCGCCAATAGGCCCGGAAAGTCTGATTCCTGATTTATGGACTCCCGAATAGCTCCCGTCCTTTAAAAGGAACAATTTACTGGTTTATATAGTTTTACAGCTGATTTTATCAATCGTTAAACTTTTACGAACTATTCATTATGGTAACAAAGTTTTATTTTAGCTTTATGATGATGCGATGTTAACTTGGGCATATATAACTTTAGCGCCTCCTATCTGATAACAAGATACTTAATTTTTGATGTAAATCAATGCAAAAACTAAAATGAATGTATCTCATCTTCATGTTTTTAGAACAAAAGACGACCGTTATACTTTCTACTGTAAGAGAAAGATGCGTATGTTGGGATGTTGATTTAAATAATGGCGATGCTAAAGATATATTGGCAAACAACGGAATTCGGAAAACCGACTCCTTTAAATTTCAAGCATAGGATATTGAATTATTTAAAAAAACAATGACCTTAAAACCGTGCTTAACTTAATTGCCAATCCTTTCAAACACTTATTGCATCTCAGAACCATAAAACCCGAACTAAAGAACCTAACTGAAGAAGCAAAGGGTGTCAAGTCAAGCAATAAATTCCTCAAAGCAAACCGCAACAAAGCCAAACTAAGTGATTTAGGGGTGATAATTATTGCCTACTCCGTCAAGAAAGGGTTGTCAATATACCCTAAACCCTAAACGGTAGTTGACGGGCATCGTAAAACCGGTGTTAACCTGACCGCCGGTTCAATTGTTTTCCCACATTCATAAAAAAGCAGTAAAATGGTCAAATTGTTGGGAATTAGGTGTTTGTATTGTTGGCGGAATGACTTGAAAGATTTGTTGGCATTGTGTGAAAGTTAGCGGCTTGTGATTTTTATAGTTATTGTGATATTTATTTGTGTTTTTAATTGGGTAACTGGTAACATTGCATGTTAAAAACAAAAATGTAGTCTTGCGGATTGCTTGTCTTTAGTGAATTATATTATAATACACAAGCAATTAAAAGTTGTCACTGGCTAGACTATCTTGTTATTTTCTCTCTTCTTAATGCCTGGTACATTTATTAAGTAAAAGTCCTCCAAAGCAAGTTTAAGAAACAAATGGTAAAAACCGGGAAATCGTTGTAGTAGATGGTAATCTATCCAACGCTGTAGAAGCTCTACCATCGACAACACAGTTACTAACCATTTTTGAACCTTATCGCAACGGAATGCGGTCTACTATTGCTTAATATTGCGTGTTTGTAGATTAAGACTCATTAATTAACATGTTCGCTCATTCTCACTGTATTTCTCATATTATATTAACAATAACATTTTTACTAGGTTCAGTATTACCTACCTATTCAACGTAACCTGCTATTTCTCGCCACTGGTTCATAATGATGTCTCTGTTTAAGTTGTAATGTTGCACAACTTTTTATGGCTATCGTAAAAATAAAGATGCGTAATTTCTACTTCGTTGAAAGTTGTATTGACTTGTTTTGACTACCTGAATTGTTTAATGTAGATCAGACATTATCATATAAGCTTTTTACGACTACCTTAAGCTTTAATGTATGTTATATATTCTTCCTGTCTTTATGGTTTATAACTATTGAAGTAATGCTTGTCTTGTTGTGAAGTTGCACCGCCCGCAATTTATGTGCTTGTGCAACTGGTAGATAATGCTTCAGAGCATTACGTTCACCTATTGTATATGTTATTCTCTTGAACAAAAAAAAAACCGGCCAAGTGCGAGTTGGACTCGCGCACCAATATCTATAAAAACGGCAAAAACATCACTTTTATTGTATGGCAGCCCCCTTAAATATTTAATTTTTAGTTGTTATAGCGGCAACAGAAATACATCATATCATCTGTAAAAATTTCAACTGTCTAACTATTACTGATGATGAGATACAGCCTGGCCAGACAGACAGACAGACAGACAGACAGACATACAGACAGACAGACAGACACACAGACAGACAGACAGACAGACAGACAGGCAGACAGACAGACAGGCAGACAGACAGACAGGCAGACAGACAGAGAGACAGCGGAGTCTTAGTATTAGTGTCCCGTTTCACCCTTTGGGTCCGGAACCCTAAAAACAGAAACTCAAAATCGAAACAATTAGGTATAACCCAAACTTATCAGTTAGTTATAGGTAATACTTCATGAAATTGTTGAGATAACACTTATTATTTTACTACACATTTTAACCGCCTTGATATAATGATAGTGACCAGTATACACAGATTTAGATTCGCGTCTTTTAGAGGACATTGTCAAAGTCAATGGCAACAACCTTTTTACCCGACTGCCCGAAAGAGAGGAGGGTTATGTTTTTGCTTGGACTCTTAACCCGCATAAACGGGGGAGCGAAGCGAACGAAGTTCTATGCTTCAGCTTGAGCCGAAAATCGTTTGAATATCCAGATGGCCCGCTTTCCCGCTGTCCTCCTTACAGGTCGAATTTCTCAACCGATACTTGTGAAATTTTGTAAGCAGATTGGTTAAATAACATTGTTTTTATTGTCGAGTCACTTCTTCGAAATTAAATGTTTTTTTGAACAGTCAGGTTTGCGTTCTACAGCTCACAGAGCCATATTATTATGCGATAATTTTTTTTTTATATGAATTTAACTATTGACCGCAGGAAAAACGATTGTCTCTGTATGGCCATGGTGGTAGTCCTCATAAACCTACAGCTGTCGGAATTTAAAGAAAAGCTACAACTTTTCAAATTTGCTAAGCGCTACCCGGTCCCACAGAAACCAACACAAATGATGAAATGACACAACACTTGTTTTGAATGCATTCACACGAAGACAAAGGTCAGAGGGAGAAAGCACGATAGTAAATCAAGCCCGCTATGGGCCATAAATTATATTAAACTATGCGTTTTATTTTTAAAGGTTATTGTTGGAGTGATACGCCGATTTTGACGCAGCTGGGTCTGCCGCCGTGTGTGGTTCAATGAATGTAATGCAACCTTAAAATACCTGGTTCTTTTGTTTATTGTTTTCTTAATTTAGTGCACTTGGGGCTTTACCTCCTGAGTTCTCGCGTTTATAGAACGAAGACGGAAATATCACTCGATAATAGTCAAATGTTAAAGAGACATGTTTGCATTTGTATCGTGTGATTTTAGAACCTATTCAATTCAAACTTTTTATAATGTATTCTTGTGTGCCACGTGTCAGGGGATTCTCTTGGATATTCAATAAATACGTGTTGATTTAATAATATGTATACACATTTTGTTCGCTACTTATGTCACGGAGTACTTTTAGAATGTAAGTTTTTGAGCACTTTACTAGTTCACATTGAATGTGATCGACCATTTGGTCCGAAATATTTGCATTTTACTTTATTTATGTCGTAACAAACAAAGGTAAGTATAAAACACATTATCAGTTATTTCGGGTAGTAACACAGGCCTTATTGAGCTTTTGCTTTATAAAGCCTTATTGAGTGTGACCGAGTCGATTTGTGTAAAATTCTCCCCTGATATTTAATTAAAATGACTTAGAAAAAGCAAAAGTAAAATAATAAAGTAACTTAAAATTAGAATGAAATCCACCATAATTATAAAGTAAAGACAATGGAAGCTTTCCCTTATGTAAAACAATTATTTATCCCTATATAGGTACTTGTAATGAAGATATTACCAGAGTGGCAATGGACATTAAAATCTCTTGTGATTTAGTATGGGCGCAACACAGAGAGGTTTTACGAAACGACTTAGTGGAGTGGGGCCACGAAATATGCTCGTGCTTATACGGTAGCGGTTTTTGACTATCATAATCGTTTTAAGCATGTAATCGCCCACAACTGATCATAGGCTTCTTCGAGTAGTTACGCCACCCACTCCGATAGTTCACCAGCTACATGGGTTGACGATATTAGGAGGATACTTTAGGATCAAGATGGGTAGCAGATTTTAGTCCTGTCAAAATATTGCGATCATGTATCTACCCGCCTTTAAGTATGTGAAATTTTCCGCTGAATTACAGTGTAGCTAGGTATAGCGGAAAACTATTAACATTATTTTGAGTTATTTACTTACTTATATCGTAAGGGTATCGTTGGGTAGGCCCCCCACAAGGTGGACTGATGACCTGGTAAAGGTCGCGGGAGTCCGCTGGATGCAGGTGGCGCAGGACCGGTAATTGTGGCACTCTTTGGGGGAGACCTATGTCCAGCAGTGGACGTCTTTCGGCTGATATGAAGGTTATATCGTAAATTAAAGTCCGTGACCGTACAATGTAATATTTAACAAAACTTTTGTAGCGTAATCTTTGGATCTAAACTTTGGCAAATTACCTTTTGGTTGTCATGAAGAAGTAAATATTAGTCATTTTTCATTTCAAGAACAACGCCAGTTTACGAAATTATCCAAACAACGTCACCCGCGAAAGGACGACCACGTCAAAAACGGCAACCCGCCGTTCCGCTGGCCCCACCGACCAAAACCCGCCCTGCGCTTTTACACCCATTACGACTGACAAAAACGCGTATAATAGCAAAAATAAATATTATTTATTACTTCACGGTGGGTTAGTTTCATACAAAAAACTCCTATGAGTTATTGCCCCCGTATTACATTTGCGTTGTATCGACTTCTATGGCAACTTTGTTTATGGCAAGTTTTAGTTGCATGGCCTTGCGTCACGGTGATGATTTCGATTTGAATAAAACGGTCAAGCGTGAGTCGGACTCCTTTTTTAAATGACAGTAGCAAACAAGCTTAGCTCGTCTATCTGATGAGAAACGGAGGCGGAGTACACAATCCGCATAAGTTTAATGGGGAATTAATGCCATATGACATTCTCTACCTGTCGACCATAGGCCCAAAGAGGAACTTGCTAAGGTGGTGAGACAAAACATGAAGAGCATATTAGTCAACTCATCAGCAAAATAAAAATAAATATTGTTATCAAAACATGCATACCATAAAATAGTTACTTAAGTACCTATTCTTTTAAAATCATCAGTTCATTGTAAAACCACACGGTATGGTATACTAGGCTTGCAATACACTACACTAAATTAAGTGAAAACATAACTATCATATTACCAAACATTTCACCTTTTTAATAAAAGAACCCTAAAAAAACGATTGCAAACCATTCCCGACCTATTCCCCTTCTAACACGATTCACTTTCCACCGTCCCCGTATTTAGGGAAAAAATCCAAGATGGCGATGATTAAATAGGCGTAAATATTCTGATTATAATTCTCATAATACTAAAAGGTCGTAAGAACCATTCCAAAGTGAGGGACTTTAGTCTTTTTAAAATCTGGAAGTAAGTTAAAGAGATAAAGTATGGGAAGTATTCTATTGTAGTTAAGGTAACGCTTTCTTAGTGATAAAAGTATAATTATGACGTCTTTATTACAGCTTAACGTATTGCTATTTATAGCATAACGTATTGCTTAATTTAGTACAGTCGACTAAAAAGACATCGATACGGCCAAAGTTATAAAAACATGTATACACGACCTTAATGTTAAGGCAATAAAGTCGTGTATACATATTATTGTAACTTTGGCCGTATCCATCTCTTTGTAGTCGACTGTACAAAGTATAGTTGTATTAAAGCTTCTGGTTCCTTATAATAGGGGAACAAATAAAGTCCATGACCAACTTTTCGAGTTAAAATATTACATACTGAACCTTTTTCGTAATAGATGTAATAATATAATTTTTGGTGCTCTTTTTCCATTTTTTTAAATTCTGCCCCGTTAGCCAGGAGACAAAATGATACTGTTCCTTAGAAATAATACTACAACAGACTTCTAACATGCTTAAAAGATGGCCCTCACCTATATTTGGTGAATTTAACCCCATAAAATCACCTTTTTAAAAAGAGAACCAAGAAAAGACACGACCATAGCAAGTATTAGCAACTGCTGACAGAAATAAATATTGGCCCATATTTGAGTTAGTCTCAAGCAAATAGTACCTCTTCTTTTTAACGACCGGTTCTTCGGCCTCGTGGGCAGTGAAGCTGAAGGTTCTGGGTTCGAATCCCGGTAAGGGCAAATGTTTGTGTGAATATGGTTATGAGTCTTGGATGTTTTCTAAGTATTTAAGTATTTATATCCATCATCGTCTAGTACCCATAAAACAAGCCTTATTGAGGTTACTATGGGACTAGTTCGATTTGGGTAAGATTGCCTAGAGAGCAAGTACCTAGTAGTGTTATTATGGCTATGGTCTTCTGCAAGGCGGAGGTACTTCCCCAGTTGGGCTGCTCCACATTCAAGCGGGAGCGGGGAGTGCGCCACGTATTGTAAGGATCGACCATAATGGTGCTCTAAAAACGATGACACGTAAGCGCAGTGACGTGACTTTATAAAAAGGTCACGTATTTGACGCTGCATGAATTCTTCTTCTTCGTCGTCGTATCTTCATGGCTGAGGGACGTGACGGCTGTAGTGTGTGTGTGTGTGTGTGTGTGTGTGTGTGTGTTTGTGTAGATGTAAGGCCATTTCCACTATAGTTGTAATGGTTATTGAACTGACCGTTTTCGTTAGTGTTGAGCCAGCGGTATGAAGGTCGCGGCTGCTGCTTGGAGCGCATCTCTACGCCCGCCAGCCGCCCCGGTCACTCTCCCGCATCTGGAAACAAGAGACGACACATTAAAAATAATATTACATTACAGGTTAGGTCAGAACTGTAGGTACGTCTAGCACAACTCGCTGCTCAGTCGTTTCTCGCGCGATTGAGCATCTCCTGTCTCACTCGCACCGTGCAAATTAGAAAAGGAGGGTAGATCGTTCTCTACTCGCGTCGCGGCGCGGCGTCAGCTGTGCTAGCCCACCTGCCACTGTAGTAGCTTACCGTGCGCGACTTTAATTCTGGAGGTCGCGGATTCGAACCCCGGCACGTAATAATAATAATCATATTCTTTATTGCACCACAACATAAGAAAACCATGTTAAAAGAGTACATTAAATAAATAAAGGTAAGAAACAACAGGCGGTCTTATCGTTTTAAAGCGATCTCTTCCAGACAACCTTTGGGTAGCGGGAAATTTCCACCGCTTCTCGTACCACTCAACTGGGTCCTTTCAAAAACTTATCATTTGATATTTAATAGTTAATTTTCGGTGAAGGAAAACAGCGTGAGGAAACTAGTCTAATCCCAATAAGGTCTAGTTTTTCCTGTGGTTTGGAGGGTCAGTCAGATGGGCTGCCATCTGACTGACCCTCCCGCTTTCGTAAAACTAGTGCCAATGCCAAATCTTGGAATTGGGTGCCAAAGCGGAGCTCGGGCTCATTTGAGCATAACTGGGAAAAAACTAGGAGAATGTGGGTAGAATTAGGCCCAGGCCGTAGTGCACAAGTCTGCAATTAGCATTACTGTACTCCTGCTGATCAGTATGCAGGCTAACCATTGGCATTATGAATTTGATGTTGCCGGCCCGATTACTGTTGATCGCTTCTATTCGTTCATACAGGGTGTTACATAATTGGTGATCCAAAATAGCAAAATGTGAATCTATCCATGAACAACTGAACAACTTTTGCTATGGGACCAACTTTGTGTTGTCAGAATCACCAATTATGTAACACCCTGTATAGCGTAGTCCTAGCGTTCACAGACCGCATTTTTCTCCAAATCCTACAAAAGCCTTGCATCCCCCGTACAAACGCCAACACAGTTAACTGACCATCCTGAATTTATATAGAACCTTATTACAATGCACATAAAGTGCACGGACGGAGCTAACTGACCAGCTGTGTTGTCGATAGTAAAGGCTGTACCGCGTCCCTACGGTTAATCCCGCACCGTATTACTACAGTGATGACATTGCCCCGGAAGACCTGACTCTTGCCGCTTTGGATAAACTCGGCTAACGCACACCTCCGAGGTGTCAATGTAAACATGACCGACCGAAAGAGCACGTGCTATTCAGTGAGCGAGTGAGAGCGGGAAGTCACGATTTGAATTTCCTAGCTGTCAAACGTCGGTTTACAAGTATATTTTTATTATAAGGTTTCGACTTTATTATTATTTACCTATTCATCGAATCTAAAATTGTTCATAACGATACTGAAACAAACTTACAAATCCAACAACTTCCATGTCTTCATAGCTATTATCATTATCATCAATACATTCCTAACTCTAATAATTGCTTCTAATTATCAATTAAGCATTTTTAATCAGCATACGTTCCCAAGAAACCATCTTGATGCAGGTTTCTCGAAACTGGTGACTAAAGCGCTGAGAATTTGTTTCAAACCTTAAAAATACTCGATAAAAAAACCAAACCATCATTAATATAAGAGAAGACATGAGATACGATGAACAAACTTACAAAAGCGGACCAAAACAGTCAATGCCACCCTTAATAAGTGGACTTAAAAACTATAGAGGAAAAGTCGGCGTTTTCATATCTCGGTTTTATAAGTCGACTCGAGCGATATGTCACACAATTTATGAGAACCGAGTGACGCGTTTCGAGTGATTCGGAATAAGCCCTCGTAATAAATTCGATATCAAACGGACATTGTAGTAATGCGATATAGTGACGTGCGATGCCGTGATAGGGGCCCGATTTATTACTACTTCTTTTTTACTGTTTTCGTTTTTGTTTTTCGTGTTCTATTGTTAAACAAAGATTTGTGTGTCACTGTAGCTGTCTTTTATTTCAATTTATGTGAGAATGAGAACAGTATATATATGAGTAGGTACATAGTAGTTTATCGTAGCCAAAACGGGTAAAGTTGGACGTCACTTTCGAACAGCTTAAACATCCGTTTAGGAGCCATTAACACTTTAAAATATTACTATAAAATTACACAAATTAATGACAGGTTTGGGATATTTTGCAAGAGCTTAGTTAAGTAGTTAAAGTGACATACGTAAATTGAATACGAGGTACCCAAATCGTCTAGCTATTCTGCGTGAAAAGAATCAATGATATAGCAAGAACGCATATTTTATGGCAATTGGTGTCTATAATAGGTTACATGATGACATTAAAGAATTACCATTTCACATTTTTAAATCTAGACTTAGACATTTTCTACCACAGGAATAATTTTATTCTATGAATGATCACTTTGAGTATTAATAAACTTGAGTATTAAGTCTTAATTAATGGAATTTGAATTGACATTCTATTTATTGTGTAAGTACATCGATTATGATTAATTTATATTAAGTTAGGTATTATATTCAAAGTTTGCATGCCAGTTGCTAGTGAAATGTATGTTGTTCTGTGATATATTTATACCATCTTCTGTACCACGTTTTACGCAAAATAAATTACTTACTTATACTTAATTACTTACTTATTTAGACTGATCCGACTTACTGATCGCGACATGGCTGTTGACAAAAAAATCTGTCAAAATATCTCACCTACAACCCATACTTAAGTGAGAATTGGTTTACCTAGCCCTAATCACAATGTGCGCATTATTGCAAAACCAATGTACAATCTCTAAATTATTTAATTTTATTTCAATGAATGAACTATTAAATTCAACAATTTAAATAAACTGTGTTAGACCATTCATAAATACAATAAAATTAAACGAAATTGTAATTTATTGCCTACCTAGTAAGGGATATAATCAGGAAGCGTGAAAACGCAGGCAAAACCTGGCAGATTAACAATAAAACTTCAGGACCATCTAGATCAATCCAATACACTTACATCGTTTTTCCCATATATTACTACGTTTCAAAATTCGACCTAAGCTGATAACTCTTTAAGTCTGTTTCGCAACAACAACATCGGCGCAGTTAAGCCTTTTAGGGAATGAAATTAATATAGCACGGTAAATTTAAATAGGTAGTATTTGTGTAGGATATTGAAGTCTGTTACGTCTTTGTGAAAGTAAAGGGGTGTTAACGTATTGACAGATTAAGGACAGTTGTAATTCAGCTGCCATAATTACCAGCATTTAAACTAGTATCTTACATTCCAGTTTTATATGTCTCCAAAAGGTTTTTTCAATAAATTATTATAATTAAAGTCAATCGGCGATTGAAGTAGTCTTTAAACGGACCGCCTTTTGGAAAGGAATTCAGTTTAAATCTAGTTGGCGATCTTATTTTGACGGGCTTTCGAAACAACACCTCCGTTTGTGGAGTTAAGTTTAAATATGTAGTTTAATAAAAACAAAATAAGGACACTGACTGATTCAGTCAAAATGTATACGCAATATCTAAATATATTTTTTCTTTTCATAAGGTTTAATGTCTTAAGCGACATAATTTTCATACCTCGGTGCACTTTGACGATGGAAATGCAGAAGGAGCTGTGTTTTGTTTTCAGAACCGACAAGACCGGTCGTCACCCGGTAAGGTGGTGTCCATAAGAAATCCTTCTAATCTAATAACTTTTCGGGAATTTAGACGCAGTCCAATTCACGCAGAGGAGCAGAGGGTGGCAGAGGATACGGCAATATGTGTAGAGCCACACTGCAGGCCAGCATGCATCAAGCCCCACACCGAGCAGCTTGGGGAGTGGTGGTGAAGACCACAGCCGTCACGTCCCTCAGCCATGAGGATACGACGACGAAGAGTTCATGCAGCGTCAAATACGTGACGTTTGTAAAAAACAAAGTCACGTCACTGCGCTTACGTGTCATCGTATTTAGAGCACCATATGGTCGATCCTTACAATATGTAGCGCACTAATGTGAAGCAGCCCAACTGGGGAAGTACCTCCGCCTTGCAGAAGACCACAGCCATAATAAAACGACTACTTGCTCTGTAGTAGTGTTGTGTTCCTGGTGGTGAGCAAGGTCGCCATAGCTCCCGAGGATGCGTTTTGTTGAGAGCGAGGGAATTTGTTCGTTCAGCTGTCAACACGGCGAATCTTCAAACATATCATGGGTCGGCAACGCCCATGTTACTCCTTTGGAGTTGCATGCGTCTATAGGCTGCGGTGTCCGCTTACCATCAGGCGGTGTTTGCCACCGTCGTATAAAATGAAATAAAATTTAGCGTTGCAGCCTCGCATGTGTTAACCCACATTTTCCGCATTGTAGCGGAAATTGCTCGGGCTCGATGACTAATATGTGAGTCAAAGGCCTTGTTTGGGTTAAAAGAAAACACTGCTCCGTCACTAGTTACTGACACATTTTTTCTTTTTCCACGTCTTTCTGCTTTCTGAACTGTATATTTAAGTAATTAACGTTAACTGCGGCCATGTATTCAGCCTCTAATTTGTGTTTAGTACGTTCGTAGTTTATAGAGGCTACATTTACGTGGGAATCTAGTGCACGAGGTTCACATTCTTTGTTCATTTTGCTACCCCAGTGATCAGTTAGGCTTTTATACCGAGCTTTAAAGACGACACCTGCTCATCATCATCATCAGCCGAAAGACGTCCACTGCTGGACATAGGCCTCCCCGAAGGAGTGCCAAATGACCGGTTTTGCGCCACCCGCATCCAGCGGACTCCGAGGACTTAAAGTTCGCCAGTACCAGTGGTTATAGTTTAGATTATTTGAACTGAGCTTATGAATGGCCATTGTACTGAGCTCATGAATAGCCTTTCTTTGCCTTTTTTCCTTTGTAAAAAAATGTTACCGCCACGTAAAATGTTCATTGAATAATGAAGTCTATCTTCTCATTCAATAGATTCCAAATTAGCCACGAGATAAAATACCACACACAGCACCTTGTACTTGGCTCGCTGGGAGCGGGTTGTTTTATCTTTTAGTCTATTTTGAATCTATTGAATAAGACCTTAGAGTTCATAATACAATGAACATTTTATGTGGCGCTAACCTTTTTCTTGCAAAAAATGGCACGCGTCAGACCACACAGTCCTATTGTTGGACTTGAATGCTATTGTTCTGATCAGTCCAGTTCATAAAATCTCAACTATACCGGTTACATACAAACTCATAAACTTACAAAGCTATAATCTCACAGACGTTTCCTCTTTATGATTTTTTCTTTACTTTTTGGAATAGTTTAGTAAGTTATCGAAATTATACCTATATAAGGAATATTCAAACAATGTATATTGTTCATGAATAAACTATTATGACTATGACTATAATATTAGTATAGATGCAGTAAGTATAGATTTCCATGCAAAAAGTAAGCCGTCATTTATCAGTGTAACATCCAAATTGGATTGCGCAGCGGCACCATTTAATCAAACGTCAGTTAGGACCACTTAATAAATTGTCAGCAAGAAAAAAGTATAAATTGAACGGCCATAACAGTATAGTCCGGGGTTTATGGTGATGTCCTTGTGTGTTATCGGCCTGATTCTTTATGGGCGGGACACACGGACGGCGACGATGAAAATGGACGCGAGAAATGTTGACGAGATATTGTTGTTTGCTTGCTTGTTTATTACAGGAATTTGTTTTACAGCGGGCGTGGTCTGGTTGCCATTTTATCACTTGTCGTTGTGGATAAGATAACTGTCACTCTTGCACTCGCTAAATGTCTCAACGTGACGGATGTTTTATCCACAGCGATAAGTGATAAAATATCATCCATGCTACGTCCGCAGGTTTGAAGCACAATAGGTTTTCTGTCAATAGTTAGGTATATTTCAACTGCGTGGGCTTTATAGTAAAAAAAATATCAGTACCTTAGTTTGGTTGCCCTAGAACCACGTCAATGGTTTGAAATAAACGTAAGTTAATGTTAAAAAGTTGGTTTTAAAATAAACAGTTTTTTTTTAACACGAAATCTTCAGTCTTAAAATATTGTCAATCGTAAGATGAAAAATCGGCCAAGTGCGTGTCGGGCCACGCGCAGTGTACGGTTCCGTAGTGGCCTGTCTTTCTTAGTTACATCGGCACGCGCGCGCCAACTAAATGGTTGCGTCGGCCGTTTTTGTACGAAAGTTAGCCTTTCTAAGTACATTTTAAGTTGGTCGACTATTACTCGGTAACTAGTTATGCCTACTGAGCCGTGATAGTTTTCCTTTTAAATTCATCATATGTACTACTGCCACGATTTTTTTCACGTTCCCAGTTAGCAGCTGTTTAGCCGGCAGGGGACACACACACACACACACACACATGACTGGAACAAAAATTTGGGCTTTAATTGGTAATCAATCAAGATTTTATTCTTCTGTTTTGTCGGCGTGATTGATTTATATACCCATGCCGAATTACAGTTTTCTAGTAGTAATGGTAACTGATCTAAGCCGAAGACGGACGGACGGACGGACGGACAGACGGAAATGGCGAAACTATAAGGGTTCCTTGTTGACTACGGAACTCTTAAAAAGACACGATTTTTATATAAGTAAGTAACAATAAACATCATGTGCAATTTGTAATTTCATTTTATGTAGGTATTATTGAAGCAGGTATGCCTAAAATTCACTATAATTTTATTCTTAATTATCTTCTTGATATAAAGTCTCAGCGGGAAAGACCTTCAGAGCAAGCATAATTAATCCCAATATTCCATCTGTTTTACTAAATCACCAACTTTGCAATAAGTAGCTTAAAATGGAATTTTACACAAAAATGAAGTCCATATATTTAGTGACAAATGAGGCCATTGGCATAACATTAATTACCATTAATATTCGCAAAATGGCGAATTATTACCCACGTCACCGAAGCTTTTAGCTACCGTTATCCACACATTAATTAGCAATTAACACTGATTTAACACAGTGATAACTATATATACACTATAAAAAGGTTTATAAAAAGACTTATGTTTCTACCACAACCAAGCATTATACATACGCCCTTAATAATATAGTGACTCATTAAAAAAATTACATAAGAAAAAGCCTATGTAGACATCAACCCGAGTATCATGTCTTTTCTGTCCGATAAAGCACATATATAAAGTCAAAGTTCTAAAAATTGTCCGTCTGTCTGTCGCCCCGTCGACAGATTTACCGGTACTTACTTAGCCTTTGGCGGAAGGCTCTCGATTTGATGTTCGCTGTCTCCCAATAATCGTTAAGACAAGACGTTGTTTATGGGATTACAAAAATATGTCAGCTTTTTATGGCGTTTAAATTGGTGGCGGCCGGGGGCGTTTAGGCGTATGTGTGTGGACGTAAGTGATGCAGAAATTCTACTTAGATACGTTTATTTATATAAATTACGTTGGTTAATTTAAGATTATCCGCCCAGCTAGCACAATAGGTACTATTGTCACGTGTAATGGCGAAAATGTGGTGAAACGTACCGTTAAAATGGCACGTGTGTACGTGTACGTGTGCTTTGTATTCATATAGGTACAGTAAAACACTATGCTTTTAATTCTAGACCTACTACTACGACACCGTTTTCGTTATACAAATTAACAATGAACGATAACAAAATGAATAACTGTAATTTAAATAGATTTTTATAAATCTGGGGGCACGGCAAGTCGAGCAAAACAGCGGCACGGCCGTGCCATCCTTTTCTCGAAGCAGTTCAGGCCATTTTCGACCCCCCTATAACTTCGTTATGGATAAAACTGGAAGCCGGAATTTTCAGTAACCAAGCAGGTATTGTATAAACACGGCGCTCTTTAGTGACGGAGGACAAAATCCACTTTGGGTCGTTGCGCCAGAGCAATAAGTAAATAAGTAAGTATTTGATAACTTAAGACATCGTTCTGCGCGCAATTACGCTCATCAACTCTCCTCGCAGCAGTTTCTGAATGTGATTTGTTTACGACAAGGACAGCTAGGCTGGTGATGGAATGTAAGAGAAGGATGAAGCAAGACAGTTAAAATCCTGAAACCATAAGATATTATTTTTGGTAGGAATAATTACCGATAGTATCAAATCATTATAACGAGTTGGTATTAGCAACAAAAATACCTATCCACGTGACTGCTTATAGGTAGAAAACTTAACTAAAGCCCTATACAAAAAATAAAAAATTAATGCATGTGAAACGGAAAAATAATGGAAATATCAACCACCTACTATTTAAAACTACAATACCATGCAACAACTAGAAGTAAGCAAATTGTATACGTAGTTATAGAGAATAAGGCTTTATTATTATTATTATTGATTACAGACAAGTAACATGCTTAAAAAATACACAAAAATTCTGCCTGGACTCAAAATCAAGTGCATTACTGTCCAAGTCCCAAGAACACTAAACCGAGTCGTGACACGAAGACCGTCATTCTAAAAAACTCCCGCGCAAGGCAGGTGCCGTTCGGAAAGCCATCTCCCCTGTCAAAAACTTGTGAAATATCGCCGTCTCCGTCTGAGATATCTAAGATTTATTCAGCCGTCCACAAAGGGGAACGTTTTAATTCTTTCATACGACAGATTTATGAACGGACAGATGCTAGATGCCCTTCTGAGATGGTTTCAGTGCGCTATGCTTTTGTTGTGGAATGCTGATGCTGGGAAAGCGGGGATGCACAATTCGATGGGTTTTAGCGGTATCTGGTGATATGCTGATTATGTTACTAGATTCATAAGAAATATGAAGTATGTGCAATTTAGACGACTTATTATTTATAAGGGTAAGTATCCACTTATTTCACCGACAAACGTTTCTCCGAATGCATGGTTTCGCCGAATTTTCGTTTCATCGAATTTCTGTTACTCAGAAACCGTTAACTTTTAAGGAACAGCTAAAAGGTCATTCCTTAGAAACCCATTAGGTTAGGTTAGGTTTCTATTGTGACATCCCTGAAAAGTATACTGATTCTGAAACAACAGGTTTTCGATTAAATGAAAATTCATGGAATGATGGATGGATGGAACAACTGTCGATAAAACAACGTACAACCATTTAGCATTTGGCTTGAAATTGTTAGTTTGACCTTTAAAATGGTACAGTCAGGGGTGTTAAAATAGGGTACATAAATGAGGACATAGACTCGGGGAACGTGTACAGATATTTATGTCCGTTTAATAACCGTATATTATTAACCCTGACTGCTGCGTGCGTACTGATCTGTTGTCATCAACAGTCATCTTGGCTTCCCCGTAACGCCAACTGTGTTCGTTCGTATATCCTTCTCTTTCCATCAAATACGCTAGTGCGATAGAGAGAGATACCCGAACGGCCGAAGCTCAGTCTTGTTTTAAATTCTACCACACGTTAGGTAATCTATATGGGTAGTATGTCTAACTTAGCCTTAACTCGACCTAACTTTTGTAACCTTGGCAACAGAACAGATAAGGCAAGTTCGCCTAAACACAGTCACACATGCAGGGTTGTCAAAAGTAACGCTTAAAGCACATTCAAAAGTGTTTACATATTTCAAAACCACACAGAACGTTGTAGTTTAAGAAGTATCTAATAAAACGTATTCTGTAATGACAGTAGTTGCCACGGGGCAATAGTACATTACTTACCAAGGGCGGTAAAAAAAAATGTCTCAGATGGCAGGTAGGTATCTTGAACGCCCGGTTTGGCTTTCTTTATTTCCGCCCGTGGTGATTACACAATTTTACGGCTCTCCCTGGCCAGGAAGTGGGACGCGTAGCGTGCGGTAATTGCGACTTTATGGCCAGGTATGACGTAATAGTACATTACTTACCAAGGGCTGTAAAAGAAAGAAAGCCCGAAATCGCAGGTATTTGTAACCCGAGCCGCAAGCGAGGGTTGTAAATATTGTGAATATTTGTAAACATGTGATAGAGGGCTTTCTTTTTTATTGCCCGTGGTGAGTACACCATTTTACGTCTTCATCTGGCCACAATGCGAGTTTTACCGTACGCGCAGCATGCAGTAACACTCACATTATGGCCAGGTGTGACGTAAAGTAATATTAAATAACCGGAATTGGTGTTTTCAAAGTTTTTGGACAGCACTATTTATACTTTTACGATTTTCACATATTTTTTTACTGAGTGTAACGTCCCGTTTACACTCAGATACCGCACTCGCAGTCTCGTGGTAAACGAGGACGTTGCAAATTTGCCCACCAAAAACAAAACAATAAACCTAATGACCATTGAAATCGCCTTTACCTACAAATTACTAGCTGTCCGTGCGAAATCCGAGAGAGAAGAGAAATATAGCCTATGCTCACCCTAAAAATCCATTATATTTAAAAGTAAAAGTTTTTTTTTAAATATACCAACTTTCAAAGCTTCCTCACCTACTTTTCCTCTTTATAATATTAGTAACTTCGCACGGCTACTATACTAATACATATAAACCTTCCTCTTGAATCACTCTATTCTATTAAAAAAAAAACAGCATCCAAATCCGTTACGTAGTTTTAAAAATACATACATAGGGACAGACAGCGGGAAGCGACTTTTGTTTTATACTATGTAGTGATAGTGAACAAAACTTCGTAGACACCAAAACATCACAAAAAATATTTATCAAAAATAAATCCCAACAATCAAATCGCCAACCCTGCCTCGTCAGATAGTGTCGCCTTACTAACTCGTAAAAGAATCGTCATAAATCTGTCAAATTTGACATGCCTGGCAAAATTATGAGCGATACTGAGTGATTTGTGTAGTGACGCAAACGGCAATAGAAGGAAGGGCTTTCTCGGTACTGTAATGAATTGAGGGTCGTTTGAAAAAAGACGGGTGCCCGACGTTTAGAAATGGAATGACTCATTATGAAATGCTAGGTTGTGCTTTAGAATTAGCGGTAGAACGGTGTTTTTGTATCCTAACATTATCTATAGCTACTACTATTATAAAGAAGAAAATCTGCCAGATTGTAGCTTTGTAAGCAGTTCCATTTCTTTTGTTTCGTTGTTTATTGAAACAATTTATAAACATTCAGATTATCTATGCAACCAATTTCAAATCACCTTAGCAAATATTGCATATACTTAATGGGCCTTGCGAGGCAAAAAAATCCGTTATGAGATGTCTGTTACTTAGACCATGCAGATAGACGCGGGCACCGTCAATGCCGATCTTTTTTGAAAACCTTTCCGCACCATTCTTGAACTCCTGAGTTCTTTGAGAGAACTTTTAATGCATTCCAAGGTCAGAGCGTTCGCGTAATTAGCGAGAACGACCACACGATATTTTAAGTCGTTCAGGTATGAGAAATATTATTATGTAGGGTACAATCAGCATCACATAGTTAGTAGCAGCCAAAATAGCCAAATATATATCGTAACACTTCCTTACGCCTATAGTAATAAAGACGTGTTCCGATAAAATTGGCTACTTTGGCTGCTACTAACTATATAATGTCGACTGTATATCATCTACTCAGATTCATACACAGTGGCATAGTCCTAAACTACCAGGAGTCCAGGTACCAGACGACGATATACGCAATAAAACATCTGAATTCTATTGATTTTTAAATGATTCTCAAGATACTCTATTGCCAAGGCTTTTGCATTTAAACACGAATGTCTACACATTTCGGTGCTGACCGCGCAACATTACACATACATTTTAACGCAATGCAGCCATCGATTGACGCATTGATAAGAGCCTCAGACAGGATCAAGTCAGAAATAAGTTAAATAAACTCCATCCGCCACTCATACGTCACGAACTAATTCCCGGTCTGGCGCTCCGATTCGTCACTCGGCCATCGTGACGTCACGCGGCCATTTTGAATTTAATTTGACGCGCTGACTGAGGCGTTTAATTATTGGCACTCATTACCTGTCTATCGATATGCACTGCTCAAAACCAAAAAGGCGTATGCATATTATTTGTGCTGAAACAAAATAATCCGATCGACTTTAACGTCAAGTTCGGAAGATTCAAAACATCGGAAATTTCGTGGATTGTCAAGAGTTTCTAGTATGATTCATTGTGATATGAGCCTTTTTCGCTTTGGGCGAAAAATCATGATTTAGTTTACGGGGATATGACTGTAATGGCAATCAATATTGGTTTTTGATGAATGCTGCGCTATAAAGTCACATTTGTGATTTAATCACATTGGTTTTTCATGGCAAGCAAAATGTAATCACGCGGCTTTTTATGACTTTAGGCAAATTAACGCAAACTATAATGAGTGAGTTTTCCTTGTTCATGCATAGAGAATCTACTCTGAACAAAAAGAAGAACCGGATATATGTAAGTATGTATAGGTATCATGAGATATTTTACCCCCCTGTGTGCTGACTCAAGAAATGAATCGTATAATATTATAAATAGATAAAGATTGTGAATTTATGCAGCACATACTTATATCTACACATGACGCTAAACTCCAGAACTCATTTGTACCTAGAAGGAAATGCAGTGCATTTTATCCCGCAATTCTGCCTCGTTATTTACATACGTATACATAATTGGCGCTGGACCGGTCACTTTGGCACTCTTTGGGGGATGCCCAGCACTGGACGTCTTCCGGCTGATATGATGATAATTGGGTAGGTATAATTGAGGTTATATCATTTGGCCTCCTTTTTATAAAACTGTCACTGGAATTGGAATCTTCTAGCTTGGACCGTAGAGTTGCTTTCTGAATGGACTACTTTGAAGCAGCTCCGCCAACTCAGGTCTCAAGTAGGTAATAGGGATACTTATTCGTTAATACATGTTAATATTTTCTAAATCCTTCAAAACAGTAATAAACTATCAAGTCGCTAAGTTGTTAACTAAGTTAAAGATTGCATATTAAAATACATTTAAGTATTACAAATTTTACGACTAAGTTTATTAAACAAATAATCGAGCAATCAACATTCATGGAAACTGGTTGCTACTCCATAAAGCCTTTACACATTTCCTGTGACACGCGCATGGATTGACAGTTATACACTTTGATTTCGATATGGCTAGGTAACTGGTAAATAAATGAACTGTTAAAAGGCCACTACTTGGTTTTCGCACATCACTGCTATACCTCATTCCGAATGATATTAGCTATTTTAGGGTTCCGTTGTCAACAAGGAACCCCTATAGTTTCGCCATGTCAATATGTCCGTCTGCGGCTTAGCTCAGTAACCCTTACTACTATAAAACTGTGATTCAGGATGGCTTAATCAATTACGCCGACAAAACAGTGGAATAAAAATCATAACAAAAAAAATACAGTATGTCCCCTACACCTAAAGTGGGGATGTAATATTTTTTTTCTCGTTAAACCCATAGTGTGGGGTATTGTTGGATAGCTTGTTCACAAATATTACGGGATTTTTTAAACCATATTTCAACTCGGTGATTCGATTGCGAGATATTGGGCTTTAAAGCCCTAATTTTTGCTTGCAAATAAATATGCGTTAAAGATACTCTAATGTTAAAAAACACAATTTAGGAAAATTCGATCTTATGGCGGTGTTTTAAAGACTTTAACTGGGAAATACTTTTTCACTTTATTCAAAATGAAGGTTTTCAAGAATGCATTATGGTGTCGAAATCCACACATCATGGGTAATACTCTCTTTTTCGAAAAAGAGAGTATTGCTAATGCGAATGTAACGCTCTGTTTGAAGTATGGTGGATTTCGGCGTCTAAATCTTTTTTAGGATTAGGGGATTAAAAATAAATGACAATCTATGTTGAATATGTTTCTCAACTTGCTTTTACTTGCCATTCAATCAAACAACAACAATAATCAATAATCACAATCGCAATCGCCCAAAGTTCCACCCGATTTTAATTAAGAAATCTCATGACATCCCTTATTAAAATTGAATGATTGCCCGTAATGCACTGGATGCAGCGCCATTAAAAATATGCCAACCAATCTGATGTATCCGTCAGCGTTGGATAATAAATTAATGGCATTCTGGAAATTGCTCCGGTTTTTTTTTGACCAAATGGAAATGACGAAATGGATTGTCAACTTTATTATTGGGTTTTAATTATATTTTATTAAGTTTGACGCGATTAAAATATTTGAATGTTGTATAGCAGCGTTACGAGCAGACCTGGGAGTCTAATCGACTATATGGAATTGGATTTAGGTTTGTATTTGTGGCGCTGGGTTGCTCCCCCAGTCGCGCCACCAATACAAAACAAAACCAATAACTTAGGTATTTGATACGTAATTTGAACAGATGCCCTGTCACTAGGCAGACAGTTTGCAATATAAATAGTAGGTACTTATGGTTGAGATTATTAAATGTGGCCGTTTTTTATAAAACTGTCATTGGAAATGGAATCTTCTACTTTAGTGGGTAGAGTTGCTTTTTTAATGGACAACTTTGATGCAATTTGGCTAACCAAAACAATCTCAAGCAACCTAGTTTTATTACTCTTAAAAATGATGGTCTGATATTGTAAAAGAAGGACAAACCAACATATTCTACGTATTTAAGAATTTACTCGCCTTCGTATTGCAGGAAATCTTCGTATAAAATATAGCCCATGTCTATTCCGACGGTCCATTTAGTCCATTACATATATACCTACCTGGTTTGTAAATCGTGTGAGTAGTTTCGTTAGTCTTATATACAACTTACAAAGCTACGAACTCAAACACAGATATTTATATATATATTTATATATTTATCAATCCTATCCTATTAAACGAGCAATATTTGTATATAAGTATATAATCCTGTATTTGCAATCACGTTCTCGAAAACGGCTTAATCGATTTCAATGAAATTTGAAACGTTAATGGGGCCGAGAAATCGATCTAGCAAAATTCGTTTTCTCCGTATTGTCTCTATTTTCACCCGAGCAGAGCTCGGTCGCCCAGGGACTTTATTTAAATCAGGCAACTAGGCCCATATTACAAATACCTTAATTACTAACATACATATCGATATAAACTTATGAAATAACTTCAAAAACACACTATTACTGCGATGTGTTGCGTAATTTCGTGGTGACAGGGAATCGACCGCGAAAACGTCGGAACTTGACTCCCTTCGGCCAGAATTCTTTCTTAGTGAAGGTCGATAAATGGATATTACATACCTATTTCTATTTTACTACCTGTCCGCGCGGCTTGACCCTCAGGATATTGCAAAGAACGCAGTGAAATCCGCAGGATAAAAATATAGCCTATAACCATCCAGACCCCGTATCATGGTCGGCCTTATCACGCGATAAGTGACAAGATAGAGCGTCCGTCTCGTTCTATTGAACGGTGTCAGCCAGTGAGGGACGCTCTATCTTGTCACTTATCGTGTGATAAGGCCGTCCATGCTACGGGGCCAGAAAGTCCATTCTAGACACAGGTGTAAGTCTTTTTGAAAGCGGTTAAGTGGTTCCGGAGATTACATACCAACATATACACTTACAAAGGTATACAATATCACAGCCTTTACCTCTTTATAAAGATTTTTTCAGTATATATATAGAAACTAGCTTCCGCCCGCGACTTCGTCCGCGTGAACCCGGGATAAAAACTATCCTATATTTTAATCCAGGCTATAAACTATCTTCGTGCAAAAGTTCATTCAAATCGGTTCAGCCGTTTAAGCGTGATTGAGAAACAAACATCCAAACATCTAAACTTTCGCATTTATAATATTAAGTAGGATTGGTGGTAGAACATACATAAACAGGGACATCATTATTAACAAATGACAGCTGTCAAATGGAGTATCAATAGTCACCTGCATTGTCAAGGGCCTGTCAAAAACACAGGCCACTCGCGCTCAAACTAGCTCCGATTTGGAATAACACGATTTATTCGGATGGCCCGTTCAACTGACGTCCATAAACGCTTTTAAAATGGGTGCGGAAACACAAAGGTATACAATATCACAGCCTTTACCTCTTTATAAAGATTTTTTCAGTATATATATAGAAACTAGCTTCCGCCCGCGACTTCGTCCGCGTGAACCCGGGATAAAAACTATCCTATATTTTAATCCAGGCTATAAACTATCTTCGTGCAAAAGTTCATTCAAATCGGTTCAGCCGTTTAAGCGTGATTGAGAAACAAACATCCAAACATCTAAACTTTCGCATTTATAATATTAAGTAGGATTGGTGGTAGAACATACATAAACAGGGACATCATTATTAACAAATGACAGCTGTCAAATGGAGTATCAATAGTCACCTGCATTGTCAAGGGCCTGTCAAAAACACAGGCCACTCGCGCTCAAACTAGCTCCGATTTGGAATAACACGATTTATTCGGATGGCCCGTTCAACTGACGTCCATAAACGCTTTTAAAATGGGTGCGGAAAACATAATTATCATATACTAGCTTCCGCCCGCGACTTCGTCTGCGTGGACCCGGGATAAAAACTATCCTATATTTGAATCCAGGTTATAAACTATCTTCTTGCAAAATTTCATCTAAATCGGTTGAGCCATTTAAGCGTGATTGAGTAACAAACATCCAAATATCTAAACATCCAAACATCTAAACATCCAAACTTTCGCATTTATAATATTGGTAGGATAACTAGATTTTTGCCCGCAAGTAGGCGTGATTTCCCGTCTCGTTTTCAATTCAATTTATTAACAAAAATTTGTAACATTACAGGAAATATTCTAAGGCAGTTTTTTTTGTCATTTTTAGTTTCATCCTCAATTTTATCCCTTTGAGAAAATTTGGTACCTATAGGTATAGTTTGAGTCCCCGAGAAGGACACCCGTAACCCTCCTAGTTTTTTCCCGGTCGTGCCCTACATGAGCCCGAGGTCCCCTTTGGCACCTAATCCCAAAATTTGGCGTTGGGACTAATTTTACGAAAGCGACTGCCATCTGACCTTCCAAGTTCCAACCCAGAGGGGAAACTAGACCTTATCGGGATTAGAACGTGCCTGTAATGTACTTAAATAGAAGAATAAATAATTTTGAATTTGATGTCATTTCCGGGATAAATTGTTAAGTGTTATCGTGATTGACGTGAGAGGTACTCTTTATTTAACCGCCGACGATGGAAAGAGAGGGTGTTACTCGTATAAGTTTAACGTCTCTGTCTGTTTATCTATCTGTGGTATCGTAGCTCCCAAACTGATGAACCGATTTAAATGCGGGTTTGTGTCATGTGTCATAGATAATTTTATCCTAAGTGTTCTTAGCCATGTTTCATGAAAATCTGTTCAGCCGTTTTTGAGATATTGGACTTTGAAATGAAAATGTCGGGGGTTTTTCAACTTTTCTAAGTTGTAGTTATTTTTAATATCCTTTTGAATTATCCTTTTTCGAGTCGACCAGGCCCCCTTGACAGAGCGCACGAGTAAAAGAGATGCAATACTCTTCGCGAATGGCTTTTTTGGACAAATTTCGATAAATACCCAACTTACTGAAGTACACTCGCGGTCAAATATTTCGGGTAACCCTCAATTAAATAACTGCAATAGGTTTTTTAAAATATTTAATACTTGTTTTATTTAAATAATATGTTATTCTTTACAATACCCAACTGTAATAGCAATTTTCTGGATCCTATCATAAAAATATCAATATCCAAAAATCACGATTTTTGCGATATCTCGCTCCGTTAACGTTGTTTTTTTCATGGGTTTTTACGAGTCCGATTTAAACCTGTTAACGTTATATTTTTTACTGTTCAGAGTCGTCATCTTTCTGATAACCTTCTTTAGCGCTGGTATGTATTTAAATTATTGTTTGACACGGGTCTAACCCGATACCTCTTTTCGATCGACCATGGTCATGGTGGTGGATGTTGACTATGTCCTTTACAAAGTACATCGGTGCCTGATTGCGATGTCCTTTACAAAGTACATAGTTTTTTTTAATAAAGATATTAGAGTCGTCATCTTTCTGATAACCTTCTTTAGCGCTGGTATGTATTTAAATTATTGTTTGACACGGGTCTAACCCGATACCTCTTTTCGATCGACCTCATGGTGGTGGATGTTCACTATGTCCTTTACAAAGTACATCGGTGCCTGATTGCGATGTCCTTTACAAAGTACATTATTTTTTTTAATAAAGATATTAGAGTCGTCATCTTTCCGATAACCTCCTTTAGCGCTGGTATGTATTTAAATTATTGTTTGACACGGGTCTAACCCGATACCTCTTTTCGATCGACCATGTTCATGGTGGTGGTTGTTCACTATGTCCTTTATAAAGTACATCGGTGCCTGATTGCGATGTCCTTTACAAAGTACATGTTTTTTTTTTATAAAGTTATTTGAGACGTTATCTTTCTGATAATCTTCCTTAGCGCTGGTAAGTACACGCTCCGTCGCCAGCGCCACATTACGTGAACGCACTTAAACAGAGAACATTATGACAAATTTAAATTTAGCCTCATAGCGTGTCATCGCTTCAATGCGTTACAATTGAGATTCATGTTTGACAGGCGACAGCCGGCGAGCTTGATTCATGTGATAGCTAATAATACGGTGGTTTGTGTCCGTCTGTCATAGGGCCAGGTCGAAGCACTGAATGTATGTTCACTTTGTGTTTCACTTGTGATGATTAAGAACGCGAAAGAACGGCGCAGTTGACACAAAGAGCGAAGCAAGACTAGTTACTCCAGGAAAAATACGGGTTTGAAAAACATTAATCTATAATAGCGTTTTTTTGTTGATTCATTTTGTTTTTCTTTATTCAAGAATTCGACAAACTTTCCACCCGAAAGTAATCATGTAGATTTAAATGAAGCATGCGTTGTATTTTTTTGTATGGTTTATCTTGAATATTATTTATAGCAAATGTAAATTAACCAAAATAGAGACTAAAATATTCATTCATATTTTTTCTGACTTTTCAGAAGCTAGTTAATTTATTATTTTTTGATGTCTGAAATTTTGTCGGATTCTGTCGCTGGGTAATTTATTTAATTGATAATATTTTCGTTACACATAAAAAATAAGCTATTGTAAATTATTTCAAAAATTGTCATTTTTTCCATACAAGTTGTCAGTTCATTGACTGGACTAAGTGTAGCAAACTGAGATTCGAGCTCGGTATCTCTGACCCCGTATCATGGTCGGCCTTATCACACGATAAGTGACAAGATAGAGCACCCGTCACTGGCTGTCACCGTTCGTTAGAACGAGACGGACGCTCTATCTTGTCACTTATTGCGTGATACGGCCGACCATGAAACGGGGCCTGGATTCCCGGTCCATTGCGTACATCATTCCGCTATTGCTGTGCTAATTATCACCGTTATCATCATATCGGCCGAAAAACGTCCACTTGACCGCTGGTCATAGGCCTCCCCCGAAAAGTGCCACAATGACCGGTCCTGTGTCACCCGCATCCAGCGGACTCCAGCGACCTTTACCGACCATTAAGAAGTTCGTAGAAATCAGACAGGTAAAAAGCTCTTGATTATTTTATAAAGAATATTTAAATTTTGATAGAAACTAAATTCGACAAATCAAAGGCGTAAATAGGTTTCATCTTGTATTGTGCATATGTAGTAACTATACGTTCTCCCTTTCATTGTTTTTTTCTAAAAACAAATAACGTAGCATTTGTGAAATACCTTAGCAAACATTTTGTATGCTAAGATTTACAAGGATTATTGTTTGATTCAGATATTTAGTAAAGGTCTCTAGTTACTAGAGTCTGACTCAAAGGCAACCAGGTCCGCAAGATTAAGAATTCAATATTGCAGTTTCCGTTTCGTGGAAACTTTTCTCTGTAGCTTCATTCGAAATCTGGAGGTCTATTTGGATCTTCATGTTGCATCGTAATGTGATTAAGAAAGTGTTATGCGCGCTTTTAGAGCCAGAGTAGCATGTTGGCCTAGGTCAGAACGAGAGAGCGAAACATGTTAAAGTTACATGGCATAGATGGATACGGTTCGATGCAGAATAGTGCCCCGCTGTATAATTACTTGTAATTCGTAGAACAATACAAACGGAAACCCTTTTTCATCTCTGTTTATTAGAAAAAGACTTTCGCTTGCATTATAAATTACCTACAGGTTATTATGCAACATGTTTTTTTTACCGTTTTCTATCTATGACTCATTTTCTCTTTATCATGCTTAGTTTCCAACGAGTACGTTAAACTATTATTAAAGTTAATCTCTGTAGTAGTGATTCTTAATTTAGCACTACAAATAAATCAATTAACATTAAATAGAACAACACCGCAAATATCAGCCAGACATTATCACGCACAACACGTCAGGGCAGGTGCACTGTCTAGATTCGAACCCGTAACCCGACACCCACCTAGATCTGACATGCGCGTACGTCGCGATTGATTCCTTATTCGCATACAAACTAATATCAACCTTAGAACAATATGATTGGGTTTAATTTCGAGTAGCAATACCTTTAAGAATCCTGTCTTATTAAGCGAGAAACGAGGCATCAGCATCCATCATAATTTTGCCTCATTTTGTAATGCAGCTACTTACGATTCCGCTCACGCGGAACTGACAACTAAGACAAACGCAACAAGGGCCAGATTGGCGTGCACAGTGACAGTGTAAAGTATACCGGACCCTGGTATAACCAGTTGTGCGAAAGTAGCTTAGATGCAACCGTTTTATTTCCCAAGCTATTTTATAGGATGGTCATTTCTGACTTCTGACCTGAAGTATTTAATGGATAGACAGCAAATGCATTGCAACGGTGCATGCCATTCAACCATCATCCTTATTCACCTTATTCCCGGTTGTGCCCTATAGGAAGGCTTTGGCACCTAATCCCAAAATTTAGCATACGCACTAGTTGTACGAAAGCGATTGCTATCTGACCTTCCAACCCAGAGGGGAAAACTAGACTCTATTGGGATAAGATAAGACCGGTTTCCTCGCGATGATTTCCTTGACTACATAGACTTAAGACAAGGATGCGTTGAGGACGCATCGTCCTTTTATAAAATGTCATACAGCACGGTTACGAGATAGACTATCCGTCTCTTTCGAAGTGTTTTAATTAGAAAGAGGTGCATAATCTCGCCGCCGTCTTGTGCTAGCAGTGCTGAAGAAAAGGCGCAGCGACGCATCACTTCGTCCGCATGCTATTGATAGCCTCTTGAATCTCTTGATTGCAACAGATATACCGCAGATTAGACCCGAAAAGAAAGAGCCAACGCAGCCGCGATACAATATGCGAAAATCAACTTGGAGGTTATGGGTTTGAATCCCGGCTAATAACACTGGGTTTTACAAGAAACATATTCTACGAAATATCATTAGATATTTACACGTAACATGAGCTTTTCGGTGAAGGAACACATTGCGAGGTCTAATCCAAGCAAAATCTAATAGTTTTCTGGGGAGTCACTTTCTTAAAAATGGTTTAGGATTAAGTGCCAAAGACCCTCCTTAAATATATAACCGAGGTAACGCTAGGGGGACTCTCTAGGTACTTATGACTATCTTACCAAGAATGTCAATAAGTTCATTGGACGTTCGGTTAGCCTATAGACTATTATATAGTGGGTAGTAACGCTGCCTACGAAGCTGAATGTCCTGGGTTCAAATCCCGGTAAGGGCATATATTTGTGTGATGAACATGAATATCTGTGTCTTGGATTTTTCTATGTATTTAATTTATATCTATAAAGCCTTATTGAACTTACTATGGCGCTAGTTCGGTTTGTGTAAGATCCGCCCACTAATATTTATTGAATTCGCGCTCCAATCTCATTAAATATAATCTGTTGCGTACACTCGCTCTAACACTTTACGTTGTCTCGCGAGGAAGCGAGCACGAAACACTGAAACGCGTTTGAAATGCAAAACGACGAACAAGAATAGACCTCGCGGCATGCCTCAATCATAAGTTAGCCACTAATGTAACAGTCGGGAAGGAATGTCGGTATGTCTGTTCGTATAATGTCACCGACGTTATACTCTTGCAAAAGGTATGCAAAATACAAACCGTTAAAATTATGCAGTAAAAAATATGAGCCGGGTCATTCCTGACTGTAGTTGTAGATGAAAATGCAGTAAAAAATACGCGCATTCAATTGATAAAGCGAGCGAAGAGAACGATGCTCTTCGTTTCAACTTGGACAATAATTATTTCATATGTCCGGCGTCTTTCCGGCTGTTCTCCTCTAAAAGTCACATTTCTGAACCGATTGTTGTGACATTTTGTGAGTAGGTTCATTGAAAATTATAATAACGGAGTTTTTGGTCGATTCAGCTTTCCGAAATATAAAATAATTTTTAAATAGACATTCCTGCGAGATCTACCCACAGCTCACAGAGCCACTAAATTAAACTTTTAAAATGTCTTTCACATGGAGGTGTATTTATCTTATGACTCTCGTGAGCTAACTAAAGTATTAAAATATACATCCGATTTATTATTTAAGAGTCCGGAGTAAGCTCGGCCGAATTTCACCTTCCCATACAAACGTAGTTACGCTCTCATTTTAAAACTACGAGTTAGATTGAAACGAAACTTTGCATATACAATGACATGAGGTATATCTATGTCTTTTATTCGTTTATATGGTTCCAGTTTATAAAACAAACAAAATACAGCAAAAACAAGTTTTGTATGAAAAACTTAAATTCACTGTATTTTAATTACTGTGGTATCTGAAGCTACAATAACTAATAACAGACATAGATATACCTCAGGTCATTGTATATGCAAAGTTTCGTTACAATCCAACACGTAGTTTTAAAATGAGAGCGTAACTACATTTGTATGGAGAATCGAGCTTACTGCGGACTCTTAAATAAAATACACCGGTGAACCCATTTCATTAAATTTTACTTGACTGTTTTATAGGTTTTAGTAGCTAGAGTTAATAATTAATGTAGGAATCATTAAAATGAATATGAAAGTTACATTAACCGACCTACATAGTTATCAGTTACAATTCAAGGTCATATTGTTTATATTGGTTATAAATGTACATATTATGTGTATGTTATTGTGTAGATTTTAAACGTCCCAGTACAAAATATCTGATAATTATATTTAAAAACGCGCTCTCCCGTATTTTTATATTTAAAATGAACATTAGTAAAAAGAGAGCAAATTAAATTCGGTCATAAAAACAATGTTATTGATACGTTTGCTTACATAAAACAAGGCTTAAAAAGCGCTTAGGGTATATACGGTCTCAGTATCAGCTAAAAATATAATATTAAACACACTTTTATTTCAATGCGATGACCATTATAAAAGTGTAGGTGGTCGAATAACTGTTGGCTAAAAAGCTAATAGTTGTAATAAACGTTTTAATATCAGGTTTACTTTACCTGAGAATCATCCGCACGGTAGTTCACCGACACGAATTTTCTCTAAAAATCTCAATTTTGTTAGCATTTAAAAAAATATAACACTTATACAATAAAATGGGCTCCTTGAACTCTCAAACTACAGACTTTAAAAACGAAAAACCACGGGTCGTAAAAGTAATGACCCATATAATTTGCCACGTGTATGTGTTTTTATAATTTATTTTAATAATGAAAATGTATTTGTTACCTTTATTTGACGTATTGCTCTTTATCTATCCTACTAATATTATAAATACGAAAATTTGGATGTTTAGATGTTTGGATGTTTGTTACTCAATCACGCTTAACGGCTCAACCGATATAGATGAAATTTTGCACGAAGATTGTTTATAACCTGGATTCAAATATAGGATAGTTTTTATCCCGGGTCCACGCAGATGAAGTCGCGGGCGGAAGCTAGTTAAAAATAAATGAATATGAGTATGAGCAATTAACTACAGCCAATCAAATACGTAAACCACTGTATTCCAAACTGTTACAGATTGTTATAATTAAATTGAAATATGACACCTATATATTTTGAAATTGCCGGCGCATTACCGTTCATTGCGACTCTCCTTGGTGGAGGCCTATGCCCAGCAGCAATAAAATGTAGGGGAATGACAGATGCCCACGAAACACTTTTCGTTAACATCTGTCAGTCCCATACATTTTATTAGTTTTCTATTGGCGTTAGCGCTTGCCGATTGTAACCTTGTCTAGACCCCTGCTCTGTGTTCTGTTAATTATCATCATCACCACAGCTTCCTCGCACAGCGGATTAGTATTGCACCCAATAAGGTCTAGTTTTCCCTCTGGGTAGGAAGGTCAGATGGCAGTCGCTTTCGTAAAACTAGTGCCTATGCCAAATCTTGAGATTAGGAGTCAAAACGGAGCTCGGGCTCCTTTAGGGCACAACCGGGAATAACGCTAGGGGGATGATTCAGCGGGATAATGCTGCCAGCATCTTTTGTACGAATCCACGGGGCCCTTTTTAGACATTGTTTAAGTTTTTAAGTTACCTAGCTTTAGGTTTAGGATCATTTAATCCCATAAAAAATTGTAAAATTCACTTACACATCATAAACACATAATTAAATACAAAAATTTGTTATGAGCGCACAAAAACACTAAACTATTTAGTAAAGAATGGGTACTTGTACAAATAAATAGTTTTTACTTAATTATTTGCTATTGTAAATAGTTTTATATCTGTTCTGTATGTATATTTATGTTTATTTTAATAACACAGATTGAATTAATGGAATCAGCAGAAGATAAAATTGTAAACATGGGATGGGATGAGTTGTACCAGAGTTTGTATTTAAGAGTCCGCAGTAAGCTCGGCCGAATTTCACCTTCCCATACAAACGTAGTTACCTACGCTCTCATTTTAAAACAACGTGTTGGATTGTGTCGACATGAGGTATATCTATGTCTGTAATTAATTTAGGTATATGGTTCCAGTTTATAATTCAAACGACATACAGCAAAAACAAGTTTTGTATGAAAAACTTAAATTCGCTGTATTTTTTACTAAGTTATCTGAAGCTACATACATAGACATAGATATACTTCACGTCATTGTATATGCAGTTTCGTTACAATCCAACACGTAGTTTTAAAAAGAGAGCGTAACTACGTTTGTATGGAGAATCGAGCTTACGGCGGACTCTTAAGAAAACATACAAAGATACAACCCCACAGTCTACAATATTTATTTACTGAACCCAATAAAACTTAAAATAACTATACTAGTAAGTACAAATTTTAATTCGCCTAACTGTGATCAGTTTGTTGGCGAGTGCGCTCTCTACAAAAGTAATACCAACTTATTTAACAGTATTAGTTTATATACGTTAGTCATGAAGGTTAGCTGGAAGAGATCTCTTATAGGGAGAAGTTCACTTTAGTCAGTTTTTACTTTAATCTTATATGTCATGTTTGTGTATCAACCTGTTATCGTGTACAATACAGTGCTTACATACATTACCTATCCGTAATCACAGTATTACAGATCATGCAAGCCAAGAAAAACTCACCACATGTAACCGGCGACGCTTTCCGTTCACTTTTTAGCAACATTCGGAATGAACGCGCTGTCAAGACAGTCTTCAGATAGAGACAAACAGACGCGTTCGAAAAATGGTACCCAGTAGGGATGTCCCGACATTCGCCGGGATTTGTGTCATCTAATCATACACTGCGTGGTTCAACTCGTGAATATGCAAAATAAAAACCTTTATTTCATACAGTGATACTACTACACAACGATTCACATTTTGAACGAATTAATTTCACCTAGTAAAAAATTTGTTGATACGAGCGCGAGCATATGTCGCAGGGATATGGTTTGATCGAAACTAAAGTTTATTGGCAAATACCAAAACAATATTTTCAATATTGGTTAGAAATTTATTTTATGTTTTTCAGAAGCTTGTTCAATTTTCTCCCAAAAATTACAAAAATGCTATTGATATACTTTTATATATTTGGGTGTGGTATATCAGGTAACCACCAACATTAGAGAAATGAAATACTAGTTCAAATGTCCTATTAAAGTGCGTAATGTGCTCCACACACAAAAACCTGTTACTTCATCAATTCATCATCAAAGAGATGTTCTTACTCGTACTTACAGGGACCAAACTTCATGCTGTCTTTTTTCAATCCCTTCTTCGGCTACAGATCAAGACCTAGTCTTCTTCATATGGAACAGAACATGTCCCTGCAATATATACAGGGTGGTTTAACGCAGTGCCATCCCTAGAGAAAGCTCCTTCACACAGCATCCGAGCCGGCCGGATATGAAGATAGCGTTCGGAAAAACGAAACTCCGACGCTGCCGAGTTATATTTTGTTCTTTCGCTTTTTTGCTCGGGCTCGTATTGATTTTGCGGTGATGAATGCACGTGATGTCTCACACTGTATGTGTAACTTTGGGTGCTGCACACTGGGCTGTTATTACGCGCTCATGCATGCGCCTCACCTCACCCGTCTCGCCTAACGAAACTGGACCTCTACCTACGCTTAGTTACTACGAATCGCGGCGTCAAGATATATTTGTGGGTGAGATTAAGACTAGTTACAGAATAGCGGGGCTGGACTTGAAGTTTTGTTCGACGCGCTGACGAACGTTCTTAGGATGTCAAAGGTCGTCGAAACCAACGGCTAAAACGAAGAGTCGATAGACTTTCTAACAAGTGGTGTGTGAATGGTGTTGTCTTTAATGAATAATAATAAGTTGACCATAAGTCCGCAGCAGAACTAAGGTAACCAATATAGCCCCCCGAATGACTAATCTTAAGTGGCAGTGGGCGAGGCACATTACACGTAGAACCGATGGGGCGGAAACGTTCTCGAGTGGCGACCACGTACTGCAAGACGCAGCGTGGGTGATGACCTGGTAAAGGTCGCGGGAGTCCGCTGAATGCGGGTGGCGCAGGATCGGTCATTGTGGCGCTCTTTGGGGGAGGCCTATGTCTAGCAGTGGACGTCTTTCGACTGATATGATGGTGATGATGATTCAAAAAAAAAAAAAACAACATTCAATATATTTAATCAGCAAATAGGCCACGAGGACACTTTTACATGTCAAATAAAATAAGGAAAAAAAAATACGATCTTATTTCTTAGATATGTATGCCATAGGCACCCACAGAGATGTATACCTAATGTATAAATGTGTCAAAAACTAAGTAATTAAACTAAATGGCACCCAGAATTTATAATAATTTGCCCAAAGCCATACGACATATAGAGGATGTAATTAAATTCAAAACAGAGCTATACAGTTATTTGACAAAAAAAGCGTACTATTCGATAAAAGAGTCATAACGAGAGATGAGAGAGAGATGTAGAGTCGTTTAGTTAACATGCATGATAATAATTAGACATAGGAATAAATGCTTTTATTTTATTTTTTTATTTTGTTTGTACTTATTTACCAACTAATCACGACATTTTCTACTTTTAACGTATACAATTTGAAATGATTTATTACAATAAATATTATTTACGTTCTAGGTATTTGACAATTCCATTTTAATTTTAATGTTTAATGATCGTACTGAAAACGTAATTTTAAATTTTGTATGCCTTGTGGCAAAACACAGTGAGACATGTTTTTAATAATCTAACTATACCTTTATATACCTGTGTTTTACAAATAAATTATTTGAATTTGAATTTGAATTAAATAATACAATCAAGTGAAGCCAGAGTGAAATCTCTCATACCAATTCCGCAGAACCGTGGAATGAAGCTTGTCGTGCTTGCAAACATGAACTGACCGGACTGCACAAACAGCACCCGTTCACGAACGTGGCGACCCGATAAACGACGATGATATAGAAGATGAAAATGATAATATATGTAGAAGGGACCTTTGGGATGGACATAGGTAGGATATTTTATCTCGCGACTGCCTGGGTTCTCTGTAACACACAGGCGAAGCCGGACGGGCCGCTAGTTTTATAAATATTGTCACTAGGGTGATCCGTACTATATATGAAAGACGTCTATAGATTAATTTTTAAATCCATCGTACATGTTAATTATTCAATTAATATCAATCGTACTAAATTCATGCACACTAAAATCTTTGCTGCAAAGAAGCCACTGTGTAGACCAGACCTACTCAGGAGTCAGGAGCTTATGATTATTAGAGCAATCGTTAATTTCTGATGAAACAATGATATTAGAATAATACTAATATCACTACGGGCGACATGGTTCGAAGTCTTCGGAAGTTCATACGGGAGTTTAACCGTGTTATTATTATTAATGTTAAACATTTCTCACGAAAGTTTATATTTAATCAATGGTATTGTTGCATATTTCTCCTTATTTTAAACATTGTATTTTTACATATTATATTTTCGATATGAAGATTTAAAAAATCGTTAGACCTAAACTAAATACACAGAATACATGTTGCTATGTTAGTCGCAGCATCACTCTATCTCGATCCGAGAAATTGCATTTCAAATCTTTATCTGCAATCGATTATCGTACCTGCATCGATACACATGACATACTGCGATAACTTTCGCGAGCTCGCACCACGCGTACCTCTTTCCCTGTTCAGACTTGAACTCTACTGAGGAAGGATCATTTTTGAATGGAGGATGGAGAGATACGAGGTTTGTAGTATTTGTGGAATGGAAGTGGACTGACTAACTGGTTCTTATCATTTCAATGCGGAAAATCAAATTGGCGTAGAAAGTTCGGCTGTGTTTGGCATGAGAGAGGCAAGTGCAGACAACTTGGATTACATGTCCGTCGTTAGTTTGTATATCAATTCTGCAGCAACTGATGATTTTGGTATGAATATTTTATCAATGTCATCATCACATCACAAATTGAATAGTTATCCTCTTGTCGGTAGAGTATTTTCTATTTATCTCTGTCGTGCGCGAGCCTTTTGATTTGCTGATACGACACGACGCCAGCTTTTTCGTTTATTTGGTCCATATAACGGCACCGTGGTCTTCCTCTGCCACTCTTTCCTTCCTTCTAATCTTTCCTTCCATGGTGGTTTTAAATAAGTTGTCATTTAGATCAGAAATTTTCCGCCTTCTAGTATCGATGGTGTTCAAGATCTTTCTCTTTTACCCTCCGTTTATCGTGTATTGCAAACTCTCAGCATAATTTTCTTGCAGTAACACATTTCTAGAGCGTGTATCTTCATTCGCTCTACTTCATATAGGGTCAAAACAAAATACATGTATTTATGAAGCCTTACAGTTTATGGCTTCTAAAAGTTCTAAAGCTCCTTTCAGATGTAACCAGGGCAACGGTGAATATCCACCAGAGATGTCCACGGTTGCAAGGCGGTGAGCGAGAAAAATCACGTCCCGGGGAAGGACATAGTATAGTTTTTATCACGGAAATCATCCCCAAAAGGGGTGAATTGGGCGGTGAAAATTACGATAAAATACGATACAAACAAGTTCCACGCAGACGGAGTCGCGGGTAGAAGCTAGTTTTGAAATACTTCTTACTTCCCCTATCTTCTGCGTGCCGAATAGAGCTTATCCACTATCCATCGCAGCTGTATCTATAAATAACTGCCTCCAGATCCATTATTCACATTAACCGGGTGGATATCTCGCTGCAATTATTAGTAGCGTCAGACCTCACGCGTGGTAATTAAGGGCAAAAAGACCGGTGCCCATATCGCGGCTTAATGAAGCTATGCAAATTCTGATACGGATGCACTTTAAATAGTGAGCTTGGTGGTGAATTGGAGGTTGCTAAACTGGTAAGATTATATTGACTGAGTTAGAGGGTTCCAATTTGAATAACAGTTGGGGTTTGGTTTTGGTTTGGGCTGGAATTTGACTTACAAGGTGCTCTCCATTGAGCCCGTGATTGTCCACATGAGGTGATTTTGGCGATTTTTCGACTCGTTCTTACGTGTTGATGACGTGAGATTCGGTCAGACTAACTCCCTCCCTCTCTAACAAAGTACTCAGTGAAGGAGTCCTAGATGAATAAATATGACGAGCTAAACATTTATTTAAAAATGTAATGAATTTCAATCATAATATTTGCATTTTATTCTTATAATATAACATTCTAACCCAGTATTGTAGTTATTTATTTCAATTTATTGTTAAATGTAATTGACAATGTATGGTTAATACAAATACGTAAAGACATATCATATCATATATCGCACGTAAGATTTTTCAAAATATTTATTTTTGGTATTATTCTGTGCTAAATTGCGTAACATTTATTTTATTTTATTTAATACTACTTGATACTAGTTACATTGTGAATTCTTAGAACCTAGCGTTGAATCACAACTATATTAAGAATACTTTTTTATTTATTTATTTATTACCATTAATATTAGCACTAACAGTTATACCTTACATGCTAATTGGCAAATTAATACTTATCATGCGAATTTTGAATGTAACATGTCAAATGATTTAGGTAATAATGAACACAAAACTAAAAAACGAAAATGAATGATTGTTGGTCGAAATGCTGATTATCATTCCATAATACTGAAAGAATACGAAGAAAGTAGCCTAGTTGGTAGTACTTGGTAGTGACCCTGCCTACGAAGCAAGATGTCCTGGGTTCGAATCCCGGTAATAAGGGCATTTATTTGTGTGATGAGCACGAATATTTGTTCCTGAGTCATGGATGTTTTCTATGTATTTAAGTACTTATTTATCTATCTATAAGTGTGTATATCGTCGTCTAGTACCCAGCTACCCATAGTACAAGCTTTGCTTAGTTTGGGGCTAGGACGATTTGTGTAAAATTGTCCCCAAATATTATCATTATCTCCGATTAAAATTGACTGGGCGAACCTCGGTCATTTGGAAGGCGTGCGTGGGGATATAGATCCAACACGTCGAGGCCCTTTGGAGACGAAGTTTAATGTGATGTTATACACCTGCTAGAACCCATTGAGTACATCGGTAGATACTCGTGAACCTTCTTATTATTATTCTCTTTATTCATTTTTCATCTTAGGCTAGGTTTTTACAATAACTATATAAAAAGTAAAATATAAAACTATACATACAAAACTTAAAATCATTATAAAAACCTAACCTAGGGTACCGCCGGCAGCGAGGCGGGGCCTAAGCTGCCGGTGGTCAGGGCGCCAGAGACATTATTTTATTATCATTATACTAACAAAGAATCATGTGGAAATAATACGTGACATTAGGCGAGATTCGGTTCAAGCCCGTTCCCCCCTTAATGCCTTACCTAATTCATGGTCGCCAAAGTGTGACGAATTTACATTATCTTCCCGTATTCATGTCTTTGTCATTTTTATTCTTATTAATGCTGGAAACATGTCACATTTGACGAATGTTCGCGTAAAATGTTACGTAATTACCCTACTGCATAGTGTTTGTCTGTCAATCAATGTTAGTTTTATTAAGTAGATTAACTACCAGTTTAACGACGCCACGGTAGGTCGCATTAACTATGCTTCGAACCATTCATCTTTGTCTCACCGTCATCTCAATGATGTCATAATTAAGTATAAAAAAGTATGTGAAATACCTAACTTAACTTAATCAGAATGTAGACGATAATTTTCGAAATGTTATTTTGCTTAAGTTTTATTCCTATTTACGATTGTTATGAAACAAATCTAACCTAGCCTAATTGGCTCTACGCAACGACATTTTTTAAGTCCTGTGGGCGTAGAATGGTTGCCATTTTATCACTTATCGTTGTGGTAAAGACGCCCATCACGCTCTGACAAGTATGCGAGTGCGAGAGTGACGGATGCCTTATCCACAACGATAAGTGATTAAATGGCAACCGTGCTACGCCCGCTGGAAAGTTAATAACGGCTTTAAAAGTTAGGGGAATGAACATGGTTCGCCCACATGAACGGCAACATGGTGGTTAATTTTCTTAAATGGTCTGAATACTACTAATAATACTACTCTCGTGGTTTACGTAATTACGTCTGGTGAAGTCGATCAAGTCGATGGTCGACGGCCCTGGCTCCGTCATGGTCATCGCTTACCGAGTTCCACCACCCGTAGTAGACCAGCCCTTATTTAAATAACCTGCCGGTTACCACAATAATAGACAATAGACGACTATTTTTAAAAAAAGTGAAATAAACGATTTTTAATTATGGCATTTGTCATTAGATGCTTGACGTTCTTCGTGTCTATGGGCAGCGGTGTGGACAGCTCTGGCAGTAGCGTGTTTCTTCTTTAAGGCGGTGCATTGGAAATTATCGCGTGCTTTGAAACGCCGTTTTGACTAGATTAAGAAACAATAAGGTCTGATTTTCAGATAGATAACTCTTGACTACATATATGATTGTTTTTCTGATTTTACCGATACATGACTGCTTCAAATATCCTCGAAGAAAAAAATTCCAAAGTTGGGTCTGTATTTTCCTTTTTTTACTCAGCCTACTCAAACGATACATTATTTTACGACACAATCAAGTTAATACTATAGTATTTTATCTCATCTAAAATCTCAATTTATGAAATTTTTATAAAACTTCTCTAAGTTAGGTATTTATCGAAATTTGTCCAAAAAAACCATCCCCGAAGAGTGTTTCATATCTTTTTCTCGTGCGCGGAAGGAATAAGCGTGTCTTTGTCTAGGGGGCGTGTTCGACTCGAATCAAGGCATCCCCTTAACATGGGCTGGTTGAGTTTAATACAGACTTTTCATAAAGCGGGAACGTGAGCCAATCTCCACATATGTACAGTCAGGGGTATCGAGTTACGTACATGCATTAGGACATATGTATCAGTATATAGTACACACCTTTATGACATTGCTAATTGTGTCCTGTACAGATATTTACGTACAGCCAGCATCAGAAGTAGCTAAGCAAAATAACACGCTCGAAATGACCTACACAGATCCTTAAGCAGATTTTCCACCGGAGGGGCGAACGAGACGAGGCGAGGCGAGAATTGAAATTCGTTTGGCAAATTTTCAATTCTCTCCTCGCGCGCGCTCGGTGGAAATAGTAAGTGCCATACAAATTTCAATTCTCGCCTCGCCTCGTCTCGTCTCGCCCCTCCGGTGGAAAATCAGCTTAATTCCCTTGACATTAAAATTCGTGTGTAGATCATTTTCAGCACTAGAACGGCTTAGCAACTTCTGCTGCTGACTATACGTATGTTTATACTCCTTACTGTACCTAAACTTTCTAAGAAACATATAAAAGTCTACCTCTTGAACTTCTTCAACAGCTACCTACTTACTTAGATACAGCGAACGAAAAAACCATACAATGCGAGCTCCTTACAAATGTCTACCCAAACACGTGCCCAAAACCCCGTAAGCGCATGTTCGAACTAAACGGCTGCCTGGCATCGTCTTGACTACCCGCCCCCAACCACGCATAATCAAATCAAATCAAAACATTTATTCGTGACAAACACAACACAGATAATAAAAGAAATAAAATAAAAAGCACATTTTTTTTGCCACGAAATGGACCCAGCTCAGCATGTTGCTACCTTTGCAGCCAGCGCTGGTCTTCCGCAGGGTCCATTCGGTGAGAGCACGGAAAGTAACAAACAAAAAATTAAAAGGAAATATATACTTCACTAAAATACAAACATAAAAAATACACAAAAAGGAATGAACGGTATTTTTTTTATAACATTAAATAGTAATTGTTTGTTGGCCTGTCAATAGTTTCATCCCAACAAACCACTACGTGCGTATGGGCCTTAATGGTAAAAGTGAACGCAGCCCATACATGAACAGTACCACTAGCGCCAGTGAGAAGAAGACAAACTAAACATGTATATTGTAGTCTTTGAACTAAACTCTAAACGTCAAACAAAACAGCATGGCACGAAATTGGGCTTACAAAAACAATACTTAATTATAAAATAATGGCAACGTCACCCATTCTGTGGGGGCATTTTGCGGCGCTACTTAGACTTCTATGTTTTTTTTCGTTCGCTGGTTAGATACTTATTATTCTTATCACCCACACAGAAGCAACAGCTGACGCATAAATACAAAACTCCAATACCGCAACCGGAATGTAATTGGTTCTAATTTATTTTTTAAACTATTAGCATGGAACACGACCTTTGCGCAAGCGCCGGTGGTCTGCATTTGCATTTCTTCACACGCGACGTACGTGAGTGTTGGCGAATGAGCATCGGTTTTATTGCGATTTTGTTTATCGATTTCTATATTGCTTGTTAGGCTGCAATCGAATTTACATCTTTGCTTTTATTTATTTTTAATTGATTATTAATTGGGTATAGTTAGGATCTAATATAATAAGATTGTCTAACCACTAAATTGATTGCGAATTTTAAAAAAGGTAGCCCAAAATAGCTTTACCTCGCAAGGCCCAAGCTATTTTTAGGACAAATTTAATAAATAACTATTATTTTTGAGTCATTTCAAATCTTATTGCAAAAAGCTAGTGAATAATCCCCTTATTCATAAAACTTAAAATGCCTCTACTAAATAAAACTTACTTACGAACACAAATGTCAGTGACAGATAAGGACAAACGAATTTTAACGCCATTTTAGTTAAAACAGGCTTTTAGGACGTTTATGAAATCCTAAAACTAGGCTGATAGGTCTTACGACAAGGTCAAAAAATCAAGGTCAAACTAACCGCATATAGGTACGTCGCTTGACAGCTACAGTTGAGTAACAATCCACATTGGGCGCATTAGGAATTAAGTGGCTTATCCTTTACATTTTTAGGGTTCTGTACCAAAAGGGTACAAACGGGACCCTATTACTAAGACTTCGCTGTCTGTCCGTCCGTCCGTCTGTCTGTCACCAGGCTGTATCTCAAGAACCGCGATAGCTAGACAGTTGAAATTTTCACACATGATGTATTTCTGTTGCCGCTATAACAACAAATACTTAAAATAAAATAAAATAAAGATTTAAGGGGGGCTCATACAACAAACATGTTTTTTTTGCCGTTTTTATAGATAATGGTACGAAAGCCTCCGTACGCGAGTCCGACTCGCACTTGGCCAATTTTTTTATTCATTATCATCATCATCATTTCAGCCAAAAGACGTCCACTGCTGGACATAGGCCCCCAATGAGTGCCACAATGAGCGGTCCTGCGCCACCCGCATCCAGCGGACTCCCGCGACCTTTACCAGAAAGATGGTCGATTAAGTAAAGCATGCTTAAACGTCAATCTTTGTATGAGAAAATTACAGTTGAATTGTCCTAACGCGCGTTCGAAACGTTACGTGATAACTCCTCGGTGCACCTTTTCTATTACTATTTTATAATATTTGATACTAAAACAAACCCACCTCACCCTCTTAAAATACTCCGCGAAGGAACTACAAATTGCAAGTGTCACGGCGCGGTGACAGACGTCACGCCGTCACGCCGAGACGCGATATTGCACGTCAACAATATTAGATGCACTGTGCATGCGCAGCGCCTTTGAAGATGTAATGTGATTCTAGCGTGAGTGACAGTAGTTGCGTTTGGATATATTGTTGGTTTTAAGTGAAGTTTGTTGTTTGAAGACGTTCTTGTAGAAAGTTATCACAGAAATTACAGTGCTTACGTGTTTGTCGGTAAGATAAAGACTCTTTTGTAAGATAAAAAATATTTTAAACAGATGTACCTATACATATTTAGTAATACATAGCTAGGAAGAGAAGGCGAGGAGACGTAGCTATCGAGCGACTTGTGATCCAGGGAAAGGTCGAGGGCACCAGACCGCGAGGCAGGTGACCAATGAGATGATCAGACCAGATTAAAGCTGCAGTAGATGTACCCGCAAGCAAAAGCAAGGTGACTGTCAGAGAGGAATGGCAGCGTGTTGTGAAGCTTGCCACCAATACCTGAAATGATGAACACGACCACACTGTCAAGAATGAAACGACGAAGAAGAAGAAATCTAGGAAGAACAAGATTCCTGCAATGGCCGCGGCTCATTGCTGCCAACCCCAAAAAGGTAGAAACGTTCCATTTCATTCGTATCGTACGAGTACAACGTGTAGGAGAACCTCGTACAAAAAACGATGTTGACAGCTAGAAAACTCATGCCATCCCGCTCTACCGCACAGTGCTTGCTCTTTTGTCTTATTAAGGTTGCGGAGTTTTGTATGGCACTGAGAGTAACAAGTCAACGCCGGCGATAGTGTCACTGTACGGCGGTGTCTTCCGCCTTCGGGTGAATTATCACCTCGGGGGTGCGTTACAGCGGAGTGGCAAGAGGAATAGTCTTGACAGAGGAACAGCTCGAAATGCAGCGCAACTGCAGGAGTATCTCCTTAAAGAATACTGTAGATACAATAACACCACTTGTAATGTAGGAATGTGGTGTTGTGTGTTCCTTGTGGTGGGTAGAATCATTAAAAAGTGGATAGAATAAAAACGGTCCGTGCAATGATTGTACTTTGTAGGTACTTAGTGCATGGAGGAATACAGACTCTCGTATTCAAATCTTCTCTTTTACAAACACATTTATCATACTTATTCAAATTTTTCATATTTAATTTAACAAGCTATGCATTGTTTCTGCCTTCAGTATACACTATACAAATATATAATTTATATAAAATCGCAGATTTTCACATAAAGATGACAGATTTCAATCAAATCTGAAAAGAAAATCTCTTGTATAATGGACAATGGACGGAATAGAGTAAAGCTCATTATCCGAACGATGGCGCGACGAACTTCAAACTTCGCACTGCGAGGAGAAACGCTGCATTTTAATATGAGCAGCTCAAAAATCTGTTATTGTCCCTCTCATCCAGGAGGCCTGTTTTGAGCAGTGGGACATATGTAGGCTGATTTATTATAATATTATTATGAATGTTTATTTGTAAAATTGCCACTAAAACAGTCTTGTCAATGTTGCTGAGTTAGAGAGTAGTTGCGAATTTAAATGCACTTGTGAAAACCTTTTTTAAATCATTAGCATGACACAAATATATACCTACTGTTGGGTATGAACATGAGATTTACATCTTTAACATGTGTGAATTTGCATGTTATATGCCTGAATAGAAGAATAAATAACTAAAACTTTGACTTTAAATGGCCTATTTCGGCGTCGGTCCTTTAACGTGGTTATAAGTATAACAAGTTCTATATAAACCGTTTGTTATCCCATCCCATCATATGCTTAAGCACTGATCCATGCTTTAAACCTAAAAGTCATCTTCTGATTTGCCAGTTTTACATTTGCCATTACAAATTATTTTTTAAAAAAACGCCGCAGTCAAAAATCGAAGTGCGTAAACAGTTAATCGCAAATTCGGAGTGGATCTCAATGTAATGAGTTCTTCTTGCGGACAATAGCGGGGAATCGAACCTGGGACAGACGATTAAAGCTTTTGTTTGCCTGAATGGAGTTTGTATGGACGGATTAGACGTCCGCTTGATTTGGTTTTAATATTTTTTTAAAGTGTGTGGTATTGTTTTTGTAACGCTTTCTTGTTTGAATTTTACTTGAAGAAATGGAAAGTATCTTTAGCACAGAACAAGTAATTACCTAGTAGTTAAAAAACATTCGGCCTGCCTGACAACATTCAAATATTCCCCGTTGCCTATGGATGCTTGCGACAACATAATGGGGCTTCTACACGGGCTGTACTTTTCCAGAAATGTGTGGCCGGCAACTATGGGCATCTTACCATACTTGCCGGCCACACATCGCCGGACAAGTATAGCCCGTCTAGAAGCCCCATAAGAATTACAAGCGCACTGCCGGCCCCTTATTGTGACCTGTGTTTTGTTTTTTACACCCATTGTTTTGTCCACAAATAAATGTTTTCTTTCTTTCTTTCTTTCCTTATTGACTTGAGGATGCGTTGTACGGACAGCTAGCTAGAGACATATATTTATTTATTTAAAATCCAGTACAAGTTGGCTCAATTTGGGTTGCACAAGGCAGTTCCACAACACTTCGGGAGCTCAAATCCAGCCATCCAGTTGCCTTTTGGACACTCAACTACGCGTCATTGCTCTGAATAGAAGAACATTCGATTTTTCAAAATTCAAATACATGCCACTGCACCATAGAGCTGCGGGTGGCGCAGGACCTGTCACTTTGGCACTCTTTAGGGGAGGCCTATGTCCAGCAGTAGACGTCTTTCGGCTGATATGATGATGATGGGAGCTTCGTTGGAAGCTCCCATCATCATCATATCAGCAAAACAGCAAGCAGTGGTGTTATTATGGCTGCGACTTCCTGTAGGTTTAACTAACTTCCCCAGTTAAGTTGCTCCGAATGAGAGCAAGATGGCATTCCGCTGTTCCTTGCCTCTCTTAAAACATATCATCATTATCATCATATCAGCCGAAAGACGTCCACTGCTGGACATAGGCCTCCCCCAAAGAGTGCCACAATGACCGGTCCTGCGCCACCCGCATCCAGCGGACTCCCGCGACCTTTACCAGGTCATCAGTCCACCTTGTAGGGGGCCTACCCACGCTGCGCCTTCCGGTACGTGGTCGCCACTCGAGAACCTTTCCGCCCCAACGGCCATCGGTTCTACGTGCTATGTGCCCCGCCCACTGCCACTTAAGTTCAGCGATTCGGAGGGCTATATCGGTTACCTTTGTACTGCTGCGGATAGCCTCATTTCTGATGCGATCGCGCAGAGAAACTCCCAACATAGCCCTCTCCATTGCCCTTTGGGTGACTTTGAGCCTTCTTATGAGGCCCATAGTAAGCGACCACGTTTCCGTGCCATACATCATCACTGGCAACACACACTGGTCAAAGACTCTCGTCTTGAGACACTGCGGAATATTGGACGAAAAGATGTACCGTAGCCTCCCGAATGCTGCCCAGCCGAGTAGGATTCGACGATTGACCTCTTTCTCAAAGTTGGATCTACCTAACTGAACACTGAATTTAAAACATAAAGCAGTTGAACCATGTATGTTTACCTGCTTCCAAACGTGTTGACATCGGACCAGCAATCAATAAGTGAACGGTTTAAATATACCGGATTTATTTGGATGCCAGACGGATCAGTTATTCCTGTCGGCCCAATTCGCTGGCTTAAATCAGCCCACTCATTTAGTTACTTTGTCACCTATATTAGATTCGGGTTTTTTTCCGTTTTGGCGTAACAAGAGTGACCGCTTGATTACGCCTGTTTTTAAGAGGTCTTTTCACTCAGTTGTTATTAAATGTTATCAAACATTAACTCTGTGTAACTTATCATTAGATGTGTAGAAATAAAACGACCCGACGACCGGTTTAGCCTAGTTACACTGCATACGAAGCTAGAGGTCATGGGTTCGAAAAAATACATTAAGGATTGTGTATTAAGCGCTGGCTGACTCACTCATCAGTTACGGGCTCATTGTTTATGGACGAACTTTTGTCACCTACATCAGAGACATTAAACAACTACAAACAAGACTGATTAAGTTCCTAGTTAGTAAAAAAGAAAAGGAAAAGTATAATAAGGAATATGATAAACAATTTCCCCTCTGTAAAATTCTACCAGTAGATAGTAAGGCTAAGTATTTGATTGCTTTGGAGCACTACTATTCCGATGAGTATAAACTCAGTGTTAGAAATACATATAGCACTAAAAGTGTAAGGAAAAAAAAACATGTACAACCTAGGGCTAAAAACTATTATGGGCAAAGAGTATCAGACTTCATAGTACTAAAAACTTTCAATCAGATTAGTATATTAAGACAAATTCCTAAATTAAGTAAATCTATTGTAAAATCAAAATTAAAGGACTTGCTCCTAAACGATGTCAACAGATGGACATCCACAGAGTGAATAAGTAAGTAGTCCTACTTATTTACTCTGTGGATAGATACCTGTACGTAGTACCTAACTAGGTAAGCTATTGTCGTTCACGGTCGAGCCCAAATACGGTATTTTATTATTATTAATAATATTTTTAATTGCCATTCTACCTACATCTGTAAAAAGTTTAGAGAAGAGATTAGGTAATAGTAATAAAAGCAAATTAGGTTATGTTACAATAGTTACAGTAAATGAGCGCGTCTCGCCATCAAACTTAATAGTTTGGCGAGTATATATTTTTAATTTATCAGTTCTTGTATTTGGAAATAAATAAATAAAAAAAAAACAAAAAAAAAATCCTGGTATGGGCATTTGTTTCTGTTGATGAGCACGAATTTTGTTCTTGAGTCATGGATGTTTTCTATATATTTATTTATCTATATACGTATTTTTACCATCGTCTAACACTCATAGTACAAGCTTTGCTTGCTTTGGAACAGTACAGTTTTGCAATTATCCGTTCATTATCGAACATTCTGTATCTTTAAATTATAACGAAATACTTATCAGAAAGTGTAAAACCCACCGGTGGATTTAAGGGGTAAAACTTCACAAACTTCTCGCTCTCGCTCAATCACAGCCAAATGTGTAAGACCAGGACGCAAGTAGCATTTCACTACAAATTCGACGCGGTCTCCAGTGGAAATGCGACCCGGCATTACCAAGTTTAATAACCAAGCTTCCCAAAATACTCGATAAATTACCCATTTCCAAGGGATGAGAATTCAATAAATCAAATATGATTTAGCGTCACATCAAAGACCGACGTAACGACCCCGACACGGCTTTACGACTGGTTACCGGGAACCAGTGACGGACTGAACGCTGTCTTATAAATCAATTTAATCTTAAACTGTAAAGACAATTGGTACCGCTCACTCACAATTACAACCAAATAGGTGATTTACATTGGATCTTAAGACAAGCTTCCTAGGGTTGTTAGTCGGATGTGTCAGTCTTGGTGGTTACGGTGAAGTTGAAGATTGAAGACGCATGAATCAAATGAAACGTCTCTCGAGTTTGAATTAATGTCTAATACGGTACAGCGGCGTGTAATTGTTAGATGAGTTTTATCGTTGCAAATGTTTGGGCGGTAAATCAAAGGGTACTGGTACAAATAGGGAATTTGCTCTTGCGAATATGGGACAGTTACATTACATCGTCTGTTAGAACATAGCCGGAGTCTCTCATGAGCTTTGACACCGCGATTGGTCCGAGTAGTGACCCTGTTCAGATCATGGAAAGAATGGACTTGGACTAGAGCAAGCAACTTGGGTAATTCTGCATGAGCGGCTAGGTAATTTGGGAGGTCCAAGGGTTTATTTGCCTGGCTATGATATTGCCCAACTTAGAATTTTGTTGTCCGACAGTCCCGAACATCCAAGAGTCAGAAATGCAAATTTTATTATTTTAGTGTAGACGCAATTACGTACACGATATAAGATTGATTAGAGTACTTTTCTATTTGTATTTAATTTTAACATATCTATAAATGCTTTGCAAATCTGGATTGTTTACATAAGGCCTTTTCTCTTATATTTTTTTCGACATTATTCAATTTTAACACTTTCACTGCCAGAAACCTGCTTTCCGCTACATACGAGGAAAACCACGGGATCGGCTACGAGCGTAGCGCGTAGCGATTCTTGGCAGTGAAAGTGTTAACAATGCAATTGATTTATTTTCTTTTGAATCTTTTGATTGACGTAGGTAGGTATTACGTATTGACTTGCAAATGTGCCAGTATAAATGTTTATATTTTGCCTCACACAGCTCTCAATACCCTATTAGACAGTCACTCGACTGTGTTATTCCTGTAAAGATCCTCCACCGCCGCATCGTGTCTCATGTCGCAGCGACAAACAGCTCTGAGGGACACGGGTCCTCAATTATTCAGCCGACACGTCGCAGGCTATTCCAGACTGGAATTAGATCGGTGTTCTGTTCCCGTCACATTTGTGGAGGACAAGGAACTGACCTTAGTACGTGAGTGAAGGAATATCCTAAGTCAGGGTAGCTCTGTCTAGTTTAGAGGCAGAATACATAACGGAGTACCGCGAGGTAGTGTTGTTCGAGTGTAAAGGCTTGTTTCCTGGTCATCAGGCGATTTGTACTGCCTAAAGGAATATCTGGAGTCAGGGTTGCACTGTCTAGTTTGGAGGCTGAGTATATTTAACGGATTGCCGCAAGGCAGTATTATATTTGAGTGTTCAATCTTGTTTCTTGGTCAGTTGGTTATTTCGAGTTCGACTATTTTAGCATGAGAGTGAAGGAACATCTGGAGTCAGGGTAGTTCTGTCTGGTTTAGAGGCTGAGTATCTTGAACCGGGTGGCACAAGGTGGTGTTATTCGAGTGTAATGGCTTGTTTGTTGGTCAACAGGTGACTGCCGTAGTACGAGAGTGAAGGAATATCTAAAGGAGGCAGGGTAGCTCTTCTGGTTAAGAGGCAGATTATTTTCAACCGACTGCCGCAAGGTACTGTTCAAGCGTGTGGTTTGAATACATATGGTTGAGTATCCACTGTTGAGAGTAGCGGAGCGGTGTTTGATTCCACGCACAGCTCTGATGGATACTAAGGGGTTTCTTTCCTGGCCATTGGGCGATATCGATTGGTAAAAGCGTCATTAGAAAAGCATTGTGTTATCATCTGTCAAAGTTTAAGATCTATGTGAATATGCCTAAGTTTGTCTGTTTTTATGACACGCTCTGTTGCCTAAACAGTTAGATTGATGATAAGATGTATGAACAATTAATTTATTTAACTTTGTCAAACAGCGGACTTAAAACAATATATAGCTTTCTCAGCAGGTCAACCATTTGACATGTGGTATAATATTGAAGTCAATATTATTGTGTTATTTATTTTTTATCTTCACTTTTGAATGTTCGCAATATCCCAACGTAGTCCACGCCAAAAATGTATGTTTATTTATTTATTTATTTAAACTTTATTGCAAAGATAAGAAGTACAAATGGATCAGCCGTTTGAAGATCATCAGCTCTTTAATAGTTGATGAAGGGATCTGACTACCTTCCATATGTCCTACCGATTCGAAATTTGATACCGTGTTACTTCAATGATATTGAAAGTATATGGTAAGGTAACTATAACCTGATCAGCCGTTTAAAGATCATCACTTTAAAAAGGACAAAATAAAAGTAGAATTAAAAATTTCATAAATCCCCTGACACAAGAAATTAACTGTAAAAACTAACAAATAATATTTTAAACCTATTATAATTATTATCGTCACATATATGATGTAAGTTCAAATATTTTTATTTTCCAAGGGTCGTCGAGTCGGGGGACCGCTTCAGTTGCCCGACGGGCCCCCGACGCGACGGTCCCCCGACGCGACGACCATTGGAAAATAAAAATATTTGAACTTACATCATATATGTGACAATAATAATTATAATAGGTTTAAAATATTATTTGTTAGTTTTTACAGTTAATTTCTTGTGTCGGGGGGTTAATGAAAATTTTAATTTTACTTTTATTAACTTACTGTTACAATAGTAAGATAAAGGTGTCAAGATATAAAGCATCGGCCAAATAATAAAAATTTACATTGATCATGCTAAATAACAATTCAATATCGTTAAAATGTATGTCTTACATTGCTGATCCAGACTTTATTCCATTGTTGTCACACCATCCAAATCTGAAAAAAGAAACAATAATATGAAGTAACCGGTTTAAAAACTCATTCATTCCTTAACTGCAAATAATAGTACATTACTATAGAGACCGGGAAGTAATTATCCTCATAACTATCCGATCTCACTACGCTCGGCCGTCTGTATGTACTCGGCCGGCAACCCCTTTTCACGCCGAGGTATGTATAGTGGTTTTTCAAACATGCAATGAAATAAATTAAAAAAAAACTCCAAGAAATCAAACTTTAATTTTCATGGCTGAACGCCGTGATCCTGTGCCACAAATAGTGGAATGGAAATTAAAAAAGACCATTTTGCCGGCCTAGGCCTCCAATTTTGTATGAATTGCCATTACGGGTCTCTCGTCTCGCTGCGCCCGAAACGTGACACTTCGAAGCCCATTATGAAGAACACAACGTCAATATTTCATTGCATGTTTGAGAAAAATATTTAATGTGAAGCCAAGACTTAAAACATATTTCAACCAGGTGGGTCATTACGCTGGTTACGCGACCACCTTCGGTTAGCGACCACCTGAAGAAGGTTTTTTCTATTAAAGATAACTTCAATTCTTCAGACCCTATTGAGACAATTAGTTGTACATGCATTTTTTTGTTGTTTTAGAATAGAAATCTACTAAAAAACTGAGAAGATATCCTTTCAGTTCACCAACTCAGCTATAAGTGGTCGCCAACTGGAACATGAAATTAAGTGGTCGCTAACCGGCGAAATGACCCTATAGTGTAAGAAAATGTCCAGTGGACATCTTTCGGCTGATATGATGATGACGATGATAGTGAGAATACATTTTCCACAGGCCAGGTGAAAATCAATCCTATGCCAATATCATGAGACAAGGAAAAGCTTTTTTCAACTTTATCTGTACCTGCTTCGGTATTTTTTTAGCTAATTGCATGAGCGAGTGAGGTGAACGAACTTCTACGTTTTAGCTTGGGAAAACATTCTTAAGCATGTTCGGCATGTGTCCGCCCGTTCTTTTTTTTTATACAACTACGGGGGCAAACAAGCGTACGGCCCGCCTGATGGTAAGCAGACACCGCAGCCTATAGACGCATGCAACTCCAAAGGAGTAACATGGGCGTTGCCGACATTGATATGTTTGAGAATTCGCCGTGTTGACAGTTGAAGGAACAAATTCCCTCGCCCTCAACACAACGCATCCTCGGGAGCTCTGGCGACCTTGCTCACCTCCAGGAACACAACGCTACTATCTGTAGTGTTGCAAGCAGTTAGTGTCATTATGGCTGCGGTCTTCTGCAAGGCGGAGGTACTTCCCCAGTTGGGCTGCTCCAAGGTCGCATTTCTCAACCGATTCTCGTAAAATTTTGTGAGCAGGTTCAATAATAATTATGTCATTTTAAGTAATAATAATTGTAATTGTAATTGGCTGCGTCGACAGGTTAAATTGGTTGCTGGACAGCTTATTGACCCAGCAATGTACGTGGAATTGTCATTGTCAGGTGACAATTGTCAAGGTGGTGAAATAGGGGTCAGTAAGTAGTCGTTGAAACAGGTCATCGTTTGTAAAATACACGACTTTTACACAGTATTTCATAAACGCTGTAAAGTAATTGATTATTAAACTAATAAACGTCGAGCAATTCTAAAATTTACAGCACAATTACAAATCAACAATGAAATCACTGGTTAATTGTGATTTAGGAACCAATCCAATCCATCACATGCCTCATAATAATAAATTAAATCAAACCATTCTTGAAATCAATTAAGGTGGTCGCATTATACCTAAATAAACCGTCCAAATTCAGATTTTACTATATACGCTAGAAGACTCAAATTGTAATGACAGTTATCATTACTTGTCGGTCATCTCAAACGATTTTGACTACACCTCGTCACGACACGGGGAAAGGCATTCAACCGAAACGCAGTAAATTCAATACCTTCTAATGAAAAAGGAGTTAAGTGCCTTGTTCATCAAAGGGACATGATGCAATTTTCAGTTGATCTTGAAAATAAGTGCGCCGTAAAGTTGGGTATAAATTGCACAGCCCAGTATTGAATGCATCGACTTCTTTTAGGGGGTAGATGTGTAACTGAGTAGTAGAAATTTTTACACAGATATAATTTAGGTTATAATTGCACAGCTAAATAATGGACTGCCATTAAGTATTGGGACGCTGCAGACGTAGCATAGTTGACACTTATCGCCAGAAATGTCTCGATCTGACGAGTTCGCGAGTGCGCAGGTGACGGATGACATATCTACAACGATAAGTGATAAAATGCCAACCATCTTAGGCCCGCCGAAGCCTATTTTCGGTGAAAACAGTAATTGTTTAACACGTTCGCTGACAGTGAAATCATGATACGGCAGTAAAACTTTCCATACTAAACGACAACCCGTCAAACGACGTACTTACAGATTCAGTGTTATTATTTTGAATAAATGCGTCACTACGTCTACAGCCGAAAACGTCCTGCGACGTAGTGACTAATTACACAAAAAAATACTTGCCTCTGTGCAGCACTGCGTCGACAGACGTGGAGTTTTCTCGACGTAGTGCCTATTTGAACATATTTTTACATGTTTAAATGTGACACTACGTCGAGGGACGGTCCCGTCTGTCGACGTACTGGCAGGCTTGACATATGTTTACTGGCCTAAATGTGACACTACGTCGAGGGACGTTCCCGTCTGTCGACGTAATAACAGGCTTGGCATATGTTTACTGGCCTAAATATGGCACTACGTCGAGGGACGTTCCCGTCTGTGTACGTAGTGTAGTGCTGGTCATGTGTTTGCATGCCTAAATGTGACACTACGTCGAATAACTTGCCCGTCAAGTGACGTAGTGTCGAGCTGAGCATACGTTTGTATGCATAAATGTGACACTACGTCGAAGGACCTCATGCCTTCCATCTCTTTCAAGGGAAAATAATAAAAAAAGATATTCATAAGACAAAAATATATTCTGAAAAACAAAACAAAAGCTAAAAAAAGTCTTTAAAGTTTTATAAACCACATAATTGCCTTGAAACAAATACGCAAATTAGGTAAATTTAAAATCAAACAAGAGAATCTTGATCTTGCTGCTCAAGAAGTTGGTGATAATCTTGGAAACATTTAGGACATAGCGGAGGAAAACCCGGGCAACCAATGCACCGGTAGCTGATTTCTACTCTCTTCTTGTTCTTGGAACCTTAACCTTAAAAAAACGACTAAATTGACCCAGATTGTTGGTGTAAAAACTACCTACGAACTTAGTAATACTTAATCATAATTTTTACAAACTGCTAAGTAATACTTGCATACCTACCCAAGCTATCTTAAATTTTAATCATCTAACTAAAAGAATACTTAGAAACATTTTATGTATCAATTGCTTGCTAACATAATTAACATACCTAATTATAATTTAAAATGTGGGTATTTTTAACTTAGTAAATACCAATATCAGTAAATCGTATTTATGGATCTAATGCTGCAAGCTAAATTAAAAGATATAAGCAAGCAAAATAACTATTATGTAAATTTTACTTACGCTTTTGCGAAAAAACTCCGTAGTTGTTCTCAAAATGACACTGATTGCACTTATTGTTTAAAAAACGAAGCGTGCGCTCACGCCGTTCGACGTAGTACTCAAGTGCGAGCAGTTCACGTGTGTGTGTAAGGGACAGGTATAGGGCTATTGAAATACTCTTGATACGGCAGTAGGAAATATAAGATTCCTGACAGTGAACACTACTCTTCTTAGTGTTTATATGAAAAACTATCGTCGGCCGACGTACTGCCCATAATCTTAAAAAAGTAAGTACGTCGTTCGACGTACTGTCATATCGCTACTTTTGAATTTCCCAACTGGCGACGTACTGTCAGCGAACGTGTTAAAAATACAGCGTTTAAATTTTACCTTTGTATGTACTTTATCGTCAAAGTAGGAAGAGCGGGACGGGTGTTTGTTTCCTCGACTGTACTTGATTGGATGCGATCTTGTGCGGTGTTAATGGTAGAAATGCACTCATTTTACTGTTGTTCGCTATTATACTACCGCTCTAAAATCATAAGTATTATACATAATTTAAGTTAAGGCACTCCAGGTCTATTACTTTTTAATGTCTTTCTATACTCTAAAGATAGGTAATATTACTGTTTGTTGCCTAAAAAAAAATTAAAAAAATATGCCGAGACGTAATCAGCAGGTCGATCACGTAAGGCATTGTTTGTACACACGTACGTTAGGTAGATCTAATGAAAATTTGCATATAGAAAAATGACATTTGAATTGTCCTAACGTGCCTTCGATAAGTTACGAGATTATTTAGATTATATAGATACACGTGTTTATTATTTTTGTGAACTAGGGCTAACAGCCTATAACTGCATTATTAACGCAATTGCTAGCAGTTACACTGTTAATTCAATTTCATGTGTTCTGCCTACCCCTTTTCGAATCTCAATCTTAAAAGTGTGTAAGGACCTACATTAGTAAAAAAATATATATCTGCAAACAAGTTCAGGGCAACTATTTTTTGTATGACAGGATTCGCAGTAACGCATTGTACGCGCGTCAGGCAGCGAACTAAAAAACCATAGAGGTCTAAGTAGCGACGCCAAATGGGTGCCAGTGCCATTATGCGGGGTTGAGGGCGGGTTATCAACGATGCCAGGCAACCGTTTAGTTCGAACATGCGCATACCAGGTTTTAGGCACGTGTTTGGGTAGACATTTGTAAGGAGCTCGCACTCTGTGGTTTTTTCGTTCGCTGGCGTCAGATAGGTTTAAATGTTACTTTTTGTATGGGAAAATGACAGTTGAGGTGTCGTAACGTGCGTTCGAAACGTTATATGATCACCCCTCTGAACAGCTCCGTTATAGCTTTTCTAGTTTACATTTAATGAAATGAAACACCAAAGCCTGAAATAAATTATCATCAAAATAAGGAACATCGTTCCGATAGTCAGAGACCAAGCATAAATAAGGCTTTACATCTCACTAAATAACCCCAGCAAACATTAAATAGAAGGAATCAAAGAGAACCGATGATTATTTAGAAAATTAATATACAAATCCAACATCAAATCACATTACATCGTATACAATTCACAATCTAAACTCAACCCTATTTAAAACATATAAGGTTTATATTCTAGTAAAAGTCAGTCGCTTGATAAGAGGTTGGCTAGTTTACGCATGCGTCGTAACTCATGCGTGGACGCAGTACAAGTCACTCATTAAGTTAAGTTGATTGCAATTCAGATTTAATTAATTTTTACACCATGTATGGTATGTATGGTAGTTACATGTAATTTTACACGCACACCCCAGACCATAGTAACTGTTGATTTAAAAAAAACTTGATTGTGAACTATGTTTACTTTCCCCAAAATGGGACTTTAGTTTTCTAGAGTTGCAATGACAGCAGTGACGTCGGGAAAAAAACAATCTTGCTTTACCTGGTATATTTTTTGACTTCTACTAAGACGCTTATTTGTACACTATAGGGTGAAAAACCTTATACAAAATCAGCAGAAACCAATAAAATGTATTTCCAAATTGTATTTAACAAAAATGTGCTGGCATCGTCTGGGATGGCTCAGTGACTTCTTGTACCGAGAAAAATTAGAAATACCGTGAATTTCACAAATGGGGCATTGCTTTAATTTGCATAGCCTTTAATAGATTTTAATAAAACCCTATGCTCTCAAAATTCTAAACTAAATTCTAAATTAAATTCCGAACACCATTTTCTGCTAAACGAAAAGGCTGTAGCCGTGTTTCTATACAAAATTAGCCTTTCTATCAAATGTTCTAGTTATTTTATTTTTAGATACTCCTTGTAGGCAAAGCACTGTTCCCAGAAGAAGAACCATGTACACTTGTCAGTTTTCGTAATATGGCGGGTCGTTTTTTTTTTTCACTTTTTAATTATTTTCTTGAATTTGGTCTTTGCGATTATTTTTTTTTTGGTAGGCTATATATACTACATATTAAAACTCATCACTACACAAAATATTGTCTGAAACTTTAGTTCAAATATTTATATGTCAAAATAATGGAAACTATAATTTGCCAAATTTTTTTTTGGTGTTCTGGTATAGCAGCATCTACAGTTTTTACTTCATGAATTGCCCATCTATATACCTACTACATTTATTAAATTCAAAATATTAGCTTTGGTACTTCATGCCTAAAACTAACTACAAATAAAATTGTTCCTTTCTTGTTTCAATGTTTTTACAGGATTGCTTTAATTACTTGTATGAATGAAATCTACTACATATTATATCCTATTTTTATAAATGTCATTTATGAAAGTTTGAAACATTGAAACAAGAAACACGGCTACAGCCTTTGGACGCAGATGATTGAATGCCATATATAAATAGGTTAGGTTCGTATTATATCCTGACAAATCTAAAATCCCTTCAATGGAACATGGTTTTCGAAATCATGAGATTCGGAACAATCATTAAATTGTTCCGAATTGTAACACTTCTTTAAGGTGCTGTCTGCTAACGGTGCACTGTCATTAAGCAACGATCCAAACTCACCTCCATCAATCTAAAGCGCTAAATTAATGACTCGTCCAGCGTGAACTAATTAGTGATTGGTTATTACGATGTCATGACCATATTGCTGTCACGCGATGCAACTTGCATCTATTTATAGGTGTAATCTTTTTCCTATTTTTCACTCCGATGCTTTACTTAGGTAGACATAGGCATAGGAAAGCTTTATTTAACATCACATACTCGCCTGTATGTGATGTTACAAATTAGAATTTAGATTCAATTTAGAACCTATACAGTTCCCTTCGCCTTCGTTGGTTCAGTCAGGTCTCTCGCAGGTCATCTGAATAAGTAGGGAACAAATGCCTTGGCCTAGTCCTCAGCGGCCCTCGATCCCACGGCAGACCGAAAATGGGCTAAGTAGAGGAAAGCTAGTAGGAAAGCGGACCCTGGCAAAGGCCAGGATAACGCTAGGTAGAAGAAGAAGACAGTCCCGTACGATACGAGGTATAACAATGTGTGATGCTAGAAAGGGGCTAGACTCTAAATGTTGCAGTTGTGTGGGTACCTACACCGCAACGCTGGTTTTCAGTTAGGTAGACCTTTACATATTAAGCTTTAAACATATTATTGGTACTTGAACCGGAACTTGTTCTGTGGGTTTATTTGGTGTTGTGTTATGGGTGGTGAGTATAGGTCTCTTGATCTCCCGAAGATACGCTGTGTGAATGAGAGCTGCATTTCTCTCTAGCTGTTATTGCAATGCAACGAAATCTCAAATCATTGTGCAGGTTTCCTCGTGTACTTGTGTGTGCGTAGGCACATTAAGTCACTTCTCGCACACATAGCATCGTCGTGCGCACAAATGAGTTGAACTAATGTGTTGCACGTAGAACCGATGGCCGTTGGGGCGGACAAGTTCTCGAGTGGCAACCACTTATCAAAAGGCACAGTGTGCGTAGACCCCCCACACAGGGTGAACTAATGCTCTGGTAAAAGTTAGAGGAGTTTCTTTATGCGGTTGGCTCAGGCCCGGCCATTATGGCACTCTTTGGAGGAAGCCTCTAACGTGGACGTCTTTCGGCTGATACATACGTATAAATAGGTACTTATTTATTTGATCCTTGAATACAAAATCCTGAACTCAATATTTAACACGAAAACAAAGTTTACTTATCATCCTAAATAGACCGTCCGCTGGACAGCCAATTGATTTCCCGTCAAACCTGACTGCTAATTTAGTGCAAGAGAATTTTCAAACCAATTTAACCATTTTTGACTGACGCTGTTCACTGCCATGCGGCGGGAATTAAATTAAATACCCATACCATTTGTTTTTATAGAAAAAACGTTGTTATAAATATTCAACCCATGAGGACGAAGCGATCCTTTTAGATAGCGGTAAGAGAGGTTAGCCTACAAGAGTCGCGACATATCGCGACAGTTCTTGAATGGGGGACCGCTTTGCTCTCAAAGTACGTAAGCGCTTAGTTACCTCTGTAACTAAGCGCTTACGTACTTTGGAATGCACGTTAAGCCGGTGGGTGATGTGGGTTGTTGTCTACAACATCAGTTGTTAAGTTCAGTCAAAACTCAAAGGCCTACAGGCGGCATGAGAAGTTCTAGGTATCAATCCAGTTTCCAACTCTCTTAGCAAGCCCAAATCGCAAGATCAAATCTAGGATTGGAAGGTCAGATAATATGTATTTATATGTTGGGGGTAACCCTCCGGAACCACTTAACCGATTTTATAAATCCTTTCACCTACTCGTACTTAAATGTAGAATCGACTTTTGAATCGACATAAATATCATCATCCTGAATTATGTCCGGTTGCGCTCCGAAAGGAGCCGGGGTCCGCTTTGACACCTAACCCCCAATATTTGTCTAAGGCACTAGTTTTACGAAAGCGACTGCCATCTGACCTTCCAAACCAGAGGGAAAACTAGACCTTATTGGAATTAGACCGGTTTCCTCACGATGTTTTCCTTCAGCGAAAAGCTAACGGTAAATATTCCGTACACATAAGTTCCGAAAAACTCATTGGTACGAGTACGAGCCAGGATTCGAACCCACGACCGCCGCTTGACAGCCGCATGCCTGAACCACTAGGCTGCCATAGCTCTCGAATCGACATAATGTTGTTCTCTTATCCTGCCCCTCCGCTTATTTACATTATTTGCAAAACGCGGGCGACCCCGCGCGGGCATCTAGTAATTAATAAGCTTGTTCAAAAGTACCAGGCATGCATAAACACATGGTAGCCTATTCCCGGTCAGCGTTATAATGCGAGCTGTCAATCAGACGATGGACGTTTCAATCCGGCGTACAATGGCGGTATCAAGCTAATATGTTATTTAATCGGACATACGCCTGTGGTGTGCTATTTCAAAGAATATTTAGTTTGCTATTTAAAAGGAGCTAAATAAACGTATAGTTTATGTATCTTACATGCTTGGATAATGTGGCCTTTATTATTATAAGAAGGGTTTTAAAATTTCAACAAACCCTTCGTTTGGTGGCATAAACCCATAAAACTGATACATGAGAACTACTAAGATGATGCTTTATGTTGGAGGTAAATGCGATCATGCTAGGTGGTGATGAATTTTGGCATATGGGAGTTAACGGGGGCGAAAAATCGATCTAGATGGGTCTCATGTCTGGGAAATTTCGTTTCCTCCGTATATTCTCTATTTTCACCTGAGTAGAGCTCGGTCGCCCAGGGAGTAGTAAGCTATATTTCATCATGCAGTTTAAATTTTTGTAATTATGTCTGTTGCCATCTCATACCATTTGCTTAAAACTCTATAATTTGGCCGCGTCTGATATTTTTCGACATTGAATTAAAGGTTAATGTAATCTTAGTATCGTAAGTCATGTTTAATGATTGACATTTTGACATCAAGTCGTATAACGTCGCATCCTTAATTTAGCAAAATATTATGAATAAAATTAATGCCATGAACCTAATCAACATAATTATCGGACCACCGTCACTTATCATGTGAGTTTGTTCAAACTACCTACAACAAGTTTACCGAAAGCCGTGTTTTACAAATTTTCTCGATCATATTTTTGGGATGGAATGTGAAGTCTCTTGAGAGTTGGCAGTAATCAAATCATCATGTGTGCCATTGACATCATGTCATATTCTTGCTGACCAGACTTCTCCATAGGCTCCAAGGGTGCTGTTTAAGACGATTTAGCTTATGTGGACCGCTAGATGGCGCTGTCACTAGTATAAACTAAATAACGGTTGTTCGATTCGAATTCCTTGGGACATCCGGCGGATGGTCTGCTCCGGTACCTCTGGCACTCAAAAAACTTGTTGGGTGTAAGTTAGGCCAGAAAGTGTTGGAACTGATATTATAATAGTAGAAAATAAAGCGCTAAAAACTAGAGTGATCCTTCGGTCGGTGGAGTATTTTCCATATCTCTCTGACGTACGCCAGCCTTTTGATTTTCTGATACGACACCAGCTTTTTCTTTATTTAGTCCATAAAACTGCGCCGTGGTCTTCCCCTGCATCTCATTCCTTCTCTTTCCTTCCATGTTTTTTTTTAAAGTGGTCGTGCCGTATCAAATGACCTTTCATTTTCCCCCTTTTAGAATTGATGGTGTTGAGATTGCTCTCTTCTTTTTTACAAGCTTTTATTTTGTTTCACCTGTCCCGCTGTCTGTCTGTCTGTCTGTAATCAAATCTTGCAAGTTAAATTTTACCCACTTCCCGGTGACCGATTGAGCTAAACTTTTGGGTATAAGTATAGTTTAGATGACTATTCAATATTATGGTACCATCAAGCTGATCTGATGATGGAGACAGAAGGTGGCCATGTTCAGTACTTAACCGACGTAACCCCGTTGAGTTTGGGCTCGTTAGAATCGTCTCAATGAGTAGTTGATGATGGTATACAAAAAAGTACAGTCGGCAATAAAAGCTTGTACCAAAAATGAAATTTTTGACAGAAGCTTGTTACCCTCCGCAACTTGTAATCGCTAATACTCTTCCCAAATTAGTTATGGAGTTGAATTAATTTCAATAAGTATTTAGAAAGTTCATAGTTACCTCTCGGTTTGCACTAGTACGAGTAGGTATTCATTTTATACACAAGAAAGTTGAAATCTAAATTACGTGTTGTCGGCATCATCTATATAAGTATATATAATACACCCATCAATATGTAAACAGATTACATGAGCCATCAGATCTTTCGATGAGATTATTAAATATATATTTCTGATATACGTATCTTAATTATGAATCTGTAGTAATGAAGAAGTGTTGTGGGTGGCATTGATGTTAAAAAATTATATATTCGCATACATATATGGTCCAACCATTACAAAGCCGATGACGTCTAAAGTAGTCATGAGTCGTATGGCATGGCAGCGAGCTATATTCACGTGTGCCTACGAAAGTAGTCTCAAATGTCAAAAAATATTGTACCACAATACTATGTACTTAAACTCGGTATTTAACGACCAAAACAGCAATTTACGTGATTTGCCATACAATTGTTAGTAGGTACGAAGATAATGCTGTGACATCATAATACTGTCAATTAGTATGAGCCGTACGGGCTGTCGCCAGCGAGGGTCCGCCTTTGACCCTGTTTTTTCTCTGTTTACGTGCTCTAATGGTAGTTAGTCCCATACAAACATTTGATCTAGTCAGAAAACCGGTTCGAGTGCCACCGTAGTTATATTTGTAAATCTTTTTAAAAAGTAAGGTGAACATCCCAGCGATTGATACCTTAATTCCCATAAATGACATCTTGTTGTTCATCTCCATTGCTATGAATAAAATTATGATTGGAAGTGTCCAGCAATGAACCGGTGTCACGGACTGGGATGTTAACTTAAGAACAAGACTTCAGATCAATTATAATCTAAATCTTTGTTCGGCTATGCTTTCTCTTAATCGAACAAGTTATATAACCTAACAAATAGAGCCTTCACTACGCAACCGATTGTAAATCGACGCATTTACATAATTCGCCTATGAATAATCGATACGTATCATAATCGAAATATTGAATTATCGATTCGGCGTAAATATTGATTTAGTTCCGATTATTAATTTAAATGATACCATTTATGACGAAGATATATTATGTATATGTGTAGAAACTGGCTTACGTAATTTATATGGTTGGAGATATCCTTGTAGGGTAGCCAGACGCGTTGGAAATTAGGAAAAAACCAATAAAAAAAAAAATTGATAATAATAATAATAATAATAAATATTTATACTTTTTATTATTTTAATATGTTTGGTGCCACTGTCACATTGTGATTATCGTATACTAAAATAAAAGGTTCAATCAGGGCCTAAAGGCCTGTTTACACATTGATTAGTGATAAGTGCGAGTCCATACAAAAGCGACTCGCACTTGCAGCAAATGTATCAAACTTATCAAAGTGTAAACAGCCCATTAGCTGAAGCTGAACCAAATGACATAAGATAAGACAAGGACATATTTTTAAGCATAAATAAGGAAGATGCAATATTTTCATTTTGGCTTTCATTTGAAAGAATCGCATGTAGAATAGACCACGAAAGTATTCAAAAATTAAAACACTACAATTTAAAGTCATAAATTCCTTTTACAAATTGACAATTTAAACTCTCCCGCCTAAACGGATCTACAGTTCTTGTGACGTCACTCGCTATATTATAAACCTACTGTATTCTGGCAAATAAATGATATTATTGATACTGAAGTCACTTATTGGCAAATTCGAAATGACATACATTATAATGCATCGCTATTATACACATAACAAGTAAGAATTCAATTTAATTCGTTAATTAAGATATAATGCCGCAATAAAAACTTACTGATTTTATCAGGTACGTGATAGAAAAAAAAAACACTTGAAAAAACTAAACAGCCGTCCTCACCTATAATTCTGATCCACCTTTCAACACCGCATCAGAACTCCGTTATGCCAACCCTACAGTACAAGTTGATAAATAGTCGCGGGCGATTTGCAGAGTCATTAGGGTTGGCACCACGACACATGTCGCGGCTCGATTCATTGCTTTTCCTTCATGTCGCCTTTCTGTGTATTATACTTCAATTTGTCCCGAGTCACTCGTTTTTCGGGGTTTTTCTTCTATTGTTCTGTTCTGTGGCTTATTTTTCGTAACATCTGTGACTGAGGTGACGAGTGAGTGTTTGGCGCAGTGGAACTGTAGAGTTTTAGAGGGTTTGGTTCCCATTCTGACTTCATTTAAGAAAAAAACATAGACACGGCCGGAAGAAGATACAAAGACATAAAACCTAAAGCAGTGCTAAATAAAGTCTGGCCTTGGAAAAGCTAAACAAAGCCAAAAAGTGAAAATGAATACTACGATAGTGGCAATCAAGTGGCTTACTTCCTAGCTGGATTGCTTTAGCTAGCACACAAATAAATCATGACATTAATCAATATAATCGTTTCACCTCTGATAATTAGATATTCGATTTTCGTTACGGCCGTTCACGTAATGAAAATCGAATATCTAATTATCTATCTTCGCTGAAAACTGGATAACTGACTTTAAATAGTGGCTCCAATACGGTATACTATCTCTTAAAAGCTCATCATTATTACGATTTAGAACACATAAGAAAAAAAAAACATTTATAATTGCTATCAACATGCAGCTGGTAAGGGTGACCTTGCTTCCGTAGATAGAAGGGCAAACAGGACAGGAACTTCCAGAGTAGATGTGCCTATTCGATTCTGAAATCCACTCCCTATGAGTGAGTCAGCATTATATACATAAGGGTTGAAGGGTCTTCGATTGGCAAGTTGTTTTGATATGATTTGCAAATCGGTTAGTTTAGGAAGTTTGGGGCAAATGGTATTTTTGAAGTCTAGTCAATTTTGCAACAGTACCTAACTACCTAAAGCTTAAACTTTAAACATACTCATCACTGAACACATTTCTAGGGGCAGTCCCTCAGCTCAACATCCTAATTTTTTTTCCGCTAGTAGTATTTTCAATTTAATATCTTTTTATTATCAATTTATCGATCGTTTAATCGTTAAGATGTGTTTGGGATACTTAAGGAAGAGAGAAGGCCGAATTAAATATTTGGCACAAACATTACACACATTCAAATTTGTTGTAGGTCTAACTCTGTCAGCTTTAAAAAACAGTAAATAATGTTTCCTTTATAACTGGAGAACACATTTAATGTAGCCAAAATCTCATTTTATTGAAAAATATTAAATCCTAGCGAGTATTCAGCCCGCACTGGGCCAAAGTATTATTTAATGAGTAATAAACGCGGAAAACACTCACAATATTATGTAATTACATCACCTAAATGTCATATTGTGATTTCTTTTTATAAAATTGGAAATGGTACCTTAAAAATAAACAAATCGTGCGTATGTACACACCAAAATGTCAACAAAAGTTTTACATATCAAACTAAGCATTTTTTACCTGTCAAAAAATGATTCCAAACACTTAAATTATAATACGCATAATGCACATCAAGCGCCAAAATCTCGTCAAATGACGAGTCACCGCGCTCAAAGGATCCATCCCGGGCCGCCATTTTCCGGGCGAACAACATCATTTGTTATTCCCATAGAGAGTATTTTTTCAAGATGATGAAAGCGAGCTGTTAATAAAATCGCACTTCATCCGTTTTTGTCGATCATCGTCACTTAGCCGGCGATTGTGGGGTGACAACGCGATGGCTGGAAAAGCTTTTGTTAAAAGTAAAGGACAGATAGGAACGATAAACTCGGCTGATAGGTCAAGTAGCAATGTTTTAAGACATGATGCCTTTTTATTATTCTAAATAATCCCACGGATCTTTTTTATAATCTTCATAACAAATAGATTGACCTTGTTTTCTATTACTACATAATTAAACATTTTTGAGTTAAAGTTACGAGACTGCTTTTCTATTTGATTTATTTACGTAGTTACTTTGATTCTTAACCATAAATTTCCTAACACTTAAGTATTGATTGAGTTGGACAAGTTCACTATATTTTTTCTGTTAACCTCATCGCCCATTGAAACACGCAATAAAATATTGTTATCAGCTAACATATTTATATCTGTTTTTTTTATACAGGTGACACGTTCAGCGACACAACACGCACGCCGTCAGGCGACTGTGGCATATCCAAACGGGATGATTATGACATATGATATATTATATATTAGGACAAAGTTCCGTATATTTCAAGCTAAATACATTGATTTCTCTTAATAATACTAGATGTTTTAAATATATTGAAATTTATCAAGAACTGGTCTCGCATGAAACTCCTACATGGTCCCCCTAGCGATCAACAGGGCGCAAGTCACGATGCGTTGTCAAAACTTGGCTGACGACTTTGACACATTGCAGTGACAACCCGGAGACTTCGCTTTGTGCTGAAAGGGCCGAGTGAAAGGGAGTGTTTGCGAAATGTTCGCACGGTTTTCAACGCTTCAGCCGACAAAAAGAAGTCAATTTGGATTTCGTAACTTATGTCGTCTCTCTCATAGTTGAAAGGGGATATTATAATTTATAACTGGCGAGGTAGGGAAAAGCGGGGCATCATCTCGGTCATATTTGGAGCAGCCCAACTTGGGAGGTTCAGGGAGGGTTCTTGGGAGGTTATTAAAAAAAACTGTAGAAAACTGTTTTTTTCAGATTTCGTTTTTTTTTGTTTTTCTTACTCAGAATCTTTACCAATATCGATCCTCATACAAGAAAAAAAGTGTGAAAATTTTCCATTCCAGATCGTCACATTTTTGTATGCAGTCTTTTTTTATTTTTATGGTCGTGACGCACTGGAAGAACAAACTTACATATTCAAATCTGGGACACTTTTTATCTTGTATGACGATCGATAGTGTCAACAATTCTGAGTAAGATAAACAAAAAAAAAACAAATCCGAAAAAAAGCTTTGTACACTTTTTTTGAAAAACGCCCAGGTACCAACCTCCTTTTTAGAAAGAAAGAAAGAAAAGAAAGAAAAACATTTATTCATGACAAGTATCGTGTCACGAAAAGGTCCCGCCTCAGCATAATGCCGACTCAAGAGCCGGCGCTGATCTTCCGGCGGAACCTGAAGTGTGTCACGGTGTCTGCAGTACGCACGGCTTAAGCTGAACGCGACCAGTTTGACAGCGCTGTCTAGCGACGGCGACCCGAACTACCGTAGTGTCAAAGTCACGTGCAAAACCTCTGCCGTGAGTACTACAGACAGACAGAGTACAATAGGCCGACAATAAACTATAAAATAACTAAATAATAAAAACAAACAAGTACAGATAACACAGATAAGGATATGGTAAAAAATTTGGAAAGTTACAAGACACCAAAGAGGAAGACAATCGCTGATGAACATAACATAATAAATACAAGATGGGACATAAAACGTAGGTAAGTACAAAGAATTAAAGATATATCATATCAGAAATCTAGGAACGCTAAACACACACAAGTATTTCATATACATTATTTTACTTATTTCACAGATTTCTTACAAGAGATACAGAAGGAAGAAAAGTGTACGCTATAATAAACTACAATTATTACTACTGTTAACAAGGCAACGAATTAAATAAAGGAAACTAGAAACTATGTACATGCACTATAATATTATGCACTAGAATGAAGAACTGGCATTCCATTGTTCTAAACAGGACACAAAACACAGGTACATGACAATTATGTTACATAACAGCCGCGCCGTTAGCATATTATTATATGACCAGTATTGGTACTGGGTTTTGTGAATCTCCTGGATGTGTAACGACCGACCTGCCAAAAAAGGGGACCTGTCTAAAAATCCACACAGGGTAATATACACACATATTAAGCAACAAGCTGAGACTGATTTTTGTACATGTTTTGTATAATGCTTATAAAATATAAATAAAGACATGGCTATATATATATAATAGTTTATTTAAATTATATACAACTTGTATCATGAACAAGGCTCTCTTGTTCTTTTTGATGTGCAAGTATGTATTTTTTTAAGTGTATTTTAAAACATTCTATGTTGTTTAAGGTCCTAATAGGCGGCGGGATTATGTTCCAACATTTGGTTGCCACATACCGAAAACTCCCTCTGAAGGCAGCTGAAGCATGTTGTGGTGTAGTTAACAGTATACTACATTGGCGTGGTCCCTGCGGCCTACGGCTTGAAAACCATGACAACTTGTTGAAAAGATATGAAGGAGCTTTGTGCTGAATAACTCCAAACAGCAGACATGCAAGATGAAGTTTGCGGCGGTGCTGCATCTTGAGGATGTTATGTCTATTCAGAAACGGAGTTACATGGGCCCTTGGTGGAATGCTAAAACAGAAACGGGCACAGGCATTCTGCACCCGCTGGATTAGCCTCTTTGTTCTCGCAAGGAGGCGTGGGCCAAAAACTGGGTCCATGTAATTGAGTTTTGATAAAATAAGTGACTCTACCAACTGTATGCGCAAAGCTTCTGATATAAATGGTCTTATGTTATACAGTATTTTCAGTTTATAGAAGCAATTACTCACAGACTTTTTACAGAAGACGGCAGTCATAATAACACCTCTACTTCTGTACAGTCAAGTGTAACAATATGGCTGCATACAATTAACTGATAAACATGTCCCATCGCTCTTATGTCAGCGGATTAAGGTTTCGGTACATGTTTATGAGAGGATTAAATCGATACATATTTTTGCACTTGACTGTACATGCACGCTGTTGTGCCTCCAGCACGTCTATCATGAGACGGCCGCGACATACTGTCGAATTTTCTCTCGACACATCGAAAATAAAAATCTCTAAATTGATCTTATGTCGATTCGAACCCAAGACCGCAATATTAACGTCAGAGTCAACGTGTTAATCCATATTAATCAATATCCATACTAAAATGATAAATGCTAAAGTCTGACTGTCTGTCTGTCTGTTACCTTTTAACGCCTAAATCGCTAAACCGATTTACATGAAGTTAAGTATAGAGATGTTTTGAGCCCGGGGAAGGTCATAGACAGGAGGATAGTTTTTATCCCGCAAATCATCCCCCAAGGGAGTGAAAGTTTGTATGAAGCTAAGATATAAACGAGCTCCACGCGGACGGAGTCGCGGACAGAAGCTAGTGGAAACTCTTGCTCGCACTTCTAAGTCATTTTAGGGTGCGAGCAAGATGTCCAGCGTAGAAATGTACGACTCGATTGGTTCGTTGATTCCGGCGCTACCTATACCTTCGCAAGCAGGGTCATCATCAATGGTCAAACTAAGCACAATTTCCCCTAATTATTTTCCATTCTGACCTCCTCAGCTGTCATCAATGAGTGACGTTTGTCAATTCGTTCCACCGTGACTGGCTCCGTTAATTACGTTGATGAGATCGGCCGTCAGGATAGTGTCATTGCGGGTGGGCCGGGGTATTGTTTGTAAACTGATTGGTTGGTTCTGTTGAAAGAGCAATTATTGAAAATGAAGATATGATGAGGTAATCTGATATTGGCGTCCAAGAGTCGAAGCTCCGTCTTGATTGAACTGACTGTTGTGATTCGTTGCCATTTCAATTTCTCATCTCGATATGATGTTTTTATACCGTAGCTGGTGAGCCACAGTATAAAAACACACACCCCAAACAAAAGCCAAACTTACAGCCCACCTGATGGTAAGCCGTCATTTCGGACCCTAGGCCACGGCCTATAGGCTTGCAACTCCAGAAGAATCACGAACGTGTTACCGACCTTTTATTTGTCAGGCAACCCTCGAACCAACACAACACCAATGTGTTGACTGGTAAAGTGAGACGCGGGTCCTTCGCTCTCAACTGTCAACACAGCACATCCTCGGCAGTAAACAGCAAGTGCTATATGACTGCGGTCTCCTGTTAGATGACGGTAATTCCCCTGTAGGGCTGCTCCAAATATGTGCCAGAGGAAGTTCCACTTCCACTGGGCCCTACCTCTCTAGTTAGAATAGCAACATTTCCTTTCTTCTTGTGAGCAATATCGCGATGAACCGCACAAGACTAGGAACAGTGGCATGTTTGTATTGGAGGCTACACTTTGGTCCGTTGCACCATAGGAGTAAACAAGCCAATTAATCGTCAATTACATCTTCGGAACACTTTTTAGGACTAATTCCACAGAATAAATAATAGTACTACGTACAGAAGGTTCACTGTTAACAAAAACCCTGTTAAAAGTTGCATTGACAAGCGATTTGATAAGCGAATGACGTAAAGCGGGAACGCATGCGTTCCTTTAGTACCATAGCACCGCGTGGCATCCAAGGTACCTACCAACTAAGTTGGTGGCCGGCATGTACTCTTGTAGCGGCGTGACGAAACCACGGAGCGAACCGCTCCTGCTAATTTTTAGTTATTTTGCCCACTTTTGACTTGCGTTAACATCATCTAAAGCATCAGACATCAGGGAAAAAATGTAGAGATCGTCTGCAAAAGGAAATGTCTGTAAAGGAAATATGAAACCTATATTCATTGTTATAATTTTCAGCCTGTAATCGCCCACTACTGCTGAGCATTTACTTTACTTCGCTTTTTTTGCCTTTTTAGCTTCTCAAATTTTCATTTTTTTTAATACTCTTCCACTTTCCGCCAAAGCCAATAAATCCGGCACGATGATAAGTATAGTTTGCCGGCGGATCATAGCAAACTGCTCAGTCATGCCGTCGATCATCTATCGCTTGACAGACAAACACACCAGCTATGTTCCACTTGCGACCTTTGAGGATATTTACACGTTTTCTGTACGATGGTTAACCTTTTGAAACTTCTATTTGTAATATTGTTTCCGTTCTTAGACTGACTTGTAATGTCTTTCAATACTGTTTTTAATGTTTCGGTTAAGACCGATTGTATCAATTTCTTCATTTTATATTTAAGTTGCGATGGTTAATTTTAATTGTTTTATTATCTTGATTCATACAATTTTAATTTTGCTCTAATTAAATACCTCTATTGGTTGAAACCGGGTCGTTGTCAATACCACCAGTAACACGTCCTTATTATATGTAATACTAACTTCCGCCCGCGACTTCGTCTGCGTGGGCCCAGGATAAAAACTATCCTATATTTTAATCCAGGCTTTAAACTAACTTCGTGCAAAATTTCAATCAAATCTGTTGAGGCGTTCAAGCGTGATTGAGTAACAAACATCCAAACATCTAAGCATCTATACATCCAAACATCTAAACTTTCACATTTATAATATTACGATAAAGTGCGTTGAGATTAAGATGACATCCTAAAGGATGCCTTACCACTAGGAAAGGGTCTAGTTAAGGTTGTATAGGAAATCTACCAATATAGCTCAGCACAGGAAGAAACGAATGGCTTAAGACAGTATAACAATGCAACAAAATAAAAACATAATAATAGTGATTTACCCAACTGACAGAAAATATTCTCATTCCAATATTTGCACGGATTCCGATGAATTCACAGTTCGACTAGCACCCAAGTAGAACAGACCCCTCAGTGACAGATACCGACAAAGCCCCGCCAGATCACGCAGCCAGATCACTCCTAATTGTAGTCTCGATTGTGCTCAGATCTCAATAGCTATCGTTACAACAAATTCATCTTTTGTGGCAATCACGGTTTAATTAAACCAACGGACTTTTTTAGATAACGAAAGGAGTATTGTTTAGTGACAGACGTTGTTCTGTTGAAAGTGGATATTTACAGTCTTTTGGAAATGGGTCAATCAACTATTGCTTATTGTTATTGTGTCCCGTTAGCTAGGAGACAAAATTAAAGTTTCCTAGTTTTTTTTTTACAATTCGGACTTAATATTGTGCCTAGAAGGATGGTCCATACGGTCCGTCAAGAAAGAGTAGAAATTAAATAAAATGGAACTAAAAAAATACCACACGAAGTTGTTGCCATTACGTCGAATAATGTGACAGTTACGTAGAAAGTGGCGCCCTCGTTTAATTTCTTCTCTTCCTTGACGGACTGTACAAAAGGGTCGAACTTGACAAGGAAACCCCATATTAGGTGATTTAAAACCCATAAGTCGCAGTTTTAAAAAGTGACCCAGGAGACGTTACCATGGCAACTATAGCATCCGCAAAACTAAGTGGCGAGTCAGGTCATAAATCATTGGATCATGCTATCTCTTTCGCACCTGCGTCATGGAGCGGGCCGTGCAACAATAGTACTGACTTTTATTGCCTGACTCGCCACTTGGTTTTGCGGATACTATTTATAGTGACAAAATAGTTGAACCACCCAAAAAAATGCTCTTTTTAAAGGATTGCGAAATTGAGGTAATCAACTTTTACAACGTATTGCGTATGCGTATTTTATGGAACGTGGAATAAAATATAGTCTTTCCGGAGATTTCTTTTAAAGAGAGAGAGAGAGGGAGAGAATTATTTCCTTGGTACAAACTTACAGCCCTCACAAACTTTACCTCCTTAAAATATTTGTGTGGAAAATGATTGATTAAATGCCATAATAAATATCTTAACTCTACGAAAATTTAAAAAACTATGCGTAAGTGTGTTTTACTTAAAAAGATTAATACTAAAACTCCGCAAACCAAAGACAAGATACATAAAGCTTAATATTGTCAACATTACTTGAAGCCAAAAGTGGTGACAATTGCTACAGAAACCAAAAGATAACTGAAATTTTGAATACCAATCAGTGTATTGTTTTGCGTTTAGCTGTCAAAACCCATACAAATTGAGGGTAAAACGCAAACGCGATCGGAACGTTTTGTTTCGGTAAAACTTATACTAGAGCCAAGAAACCGAAAGACAATTTTTTTCTGGGGGTGATATTAAGTGTTTAATTGTTTTGGCGTACGACACGTACCTATATACACAACTCAGTGTAAGTAAAGTTCGTCTAAATCTATATATCCGATTTCGTAATAAATAAGTATTTCGGCCGAATTCCATGCGCCCCGCGGGTGGTAACATCTTCATTGGGCATTATATTTATTTATTGAGACTTTATTACCTACACATAAAAAATACGTGTCAAAGGTGGACTTAATGCCTCAAAGCTGTCTAGACCAAGGCATTTTGTATGTAGGTCGCCAGCGCTCCCTAGGATGCGCTGTGTTGAGAGGGAACTGCATTTGACCCTAGGTGTCACAACGAATACTCATACCAAGCAAGGGTCAGCAACGCACTTGTGACTCTAAATCTGTGCGACATCAGTAAGCTCTCGGTAAAACACACAATACCGCATACAGATACCGCCCCGCAAATCCGCCATTTTATGACTTACCGTTGTGGATAAGACGTCCATCACTCTCGCACTCGCATACTAGTCAGAACGTGACGGATGTCTTGTCGACAGCGATAAGTGATAGACGTCGACCATGCTACGTTTGGTGCGTAGAGGCGAGCACGACCAACAAATACAAAATTGATTCCATTTCAATGTTTCAAGTCCAACACATTCCGTTAGTAAAAACTGCCGCGCTATATTATGTTAAGCACCGTGGGAAACCTTAAACATAATGGAATCAATGTTCACGTAAAGTGTGGAGGTGATAATGAAGAAATTACACGTCTAGTCGATGATTACATGTTCTAACAAGTCAATAACCGTGCCTTTTTACCCGACTGCCGAAGGAGAGGAGGGTTATGTTTTTCGAGCGTATGTAAGTATGTATGTATGTATGTATGTATGTACGTATGTGACCTTATTCTTTGACACGCCCTGCATCCTAAACCGTTTGACGGATTTCGACTTTTACGACTTTAAGGTGTCGTTGGATTCCTCTTGATCGTGGGAGTGACATAGGCTATAAAATTTGAAAAAAGCAGTTGGGGTTTTTGAAAAATCTTTTAACTTTTACGACTAAGTCTTGTAATCTCACGCATTAGGTAACTCTTTTTCGTTCTTCCTTTTTTTTCCTCCATATACTTTGTCGGTTGCAAACAAGCGTACGCCTGATAGTGAGCAGTCCCCGTGATACAGCGCGGCTATAGGACGGCCAGCGAGCTGTGTAGCGGAGAATTAGACTATCCATCTCTTTCTAATTAGACCGCTTAGAAGACGGATAGTCTATCCGCCAATAGATTTCGAATTTAAAATAAAGGTAGGCTAAATTCTTTGGTATATTTTTAACATGGCAGCCCATACTTCTCTTGGCAACCACAGTTGCCACCATCAGTTTAGGGTTGCGCGAAATTGGCAACTGCGGTTGCCACAAGCATGTGACAAGTATGTCGCTGCGACACAGGTCCCGGCTCTGTGATAGCGGTGCTGACGCTTACAACGCCAGCGGTGTCATATTATGCGAGATTTATGCCACCCTTTACAAATATAGGTACATCCTTCTTTCTTAAAGACCAGTCCCTGGCCGAGCTCTGCTCGGGTGAAGAGAGGCAATATGGAGAAAACGAATTTTCCCAGACATGCACGGCTAGATCGATTTTTCACCCCCGTAAACCCCTACTACAAATTTCATTGAAATAGTTAGAGCCGTTTTTGGGAACGTGATTTCATATATATATAAGAACATTGCTCGTTTAGTATAGGATACGGAGTAGTACTTCGGGGAAACCACGACACATTGGATCCACAATCGGAGCGTCCGAGGGAGGAAAATCCTCTGAAACCGTACCGTACGCTGCTTAATTTAAACGTTGTTTTTAGGGTTTACACACGTTTGATTTATATCACGCCAAATTTGGCTCATGCCAAAAATATGTTATATTAGCTTCCACCCGCGACTTCGTCTGCGTAACCCGGGATAAAAACTACCCCATAATTTAAACCAGGCTATAAACTATTTCGTGCATAATTTTATTCAAATCGGTTGAGCCGTTTAAGCGTGAATGACTAACAAACATCCAAACATCTAAACATCCAAACTTTCGAATTTATAATATTAGTAGGATCACGGCCATGTCGCAAAATTGACGATATCACAGACAGTCAAAAAATAATATCGAATTGAGTCCATATCCAATTTTGTTTACGAATTCTAATTTACTGGATAGGTATATATATTATTTAGATACCTTGTTTCAATAGCATTATGGTCTACAAATACTCGCTTAAAGTAGCCCAGCTAAATAGAATCAACATATTTTTTGTACCCTCTCGTATTATGTCATTAATTACATTCAATTCCAACGAATTCACTCCATAATAGGTATCCTATAATTACCATAACAACTCTTTCACAGAATTGTCACTTGATAAGGCTGTGGTTGATATATGAGCGGGAAGTTTTTATGTTTTTAAAATGCAAAAAAAAAAAAAAAAATTACACAGGGAGGTTACAATTACAATGTGTGCCTTTTTTATACGACAAAGTTTTTAACCGTTTTATTATGCATGCGTGGAAGTTACTAAAAAAACAATTCATAATTAGAAAGAAAGAAAACATTTATTCGTGGAAAAAGAAAAAAAAGACAAACAAATGGCCACAACTCAGCGTAATTCATATGTACCATATAAATGTAGAAGTAAGTGTTATGTTTTCTGTAAGAGATCGCTCTATAGCGAAATGACCACCTGTTGGTAAACTTTTTTTTAAGTTTTATGTCCTGAGGCGCTACCGCGAACTTCGAAAGTCGAAGTTCGTAATACATGCATTCCTGTCACTCGAGTAATGGAGTACGATAGAGATGGAAATACCCGAAATTCGACTTTCGAAGTTCGTGGTAGCGCCGCTGCATTTGATTCCTGTTTTGGGGTTGCACTAAGTGTCTAAAAGAAAATACTTGTTGCAAGTTTTTTTTTAATGCTACAATCTTAGTATCCATAAATTCCAGAATCTATCTTTCACCACCGCTGTCAGTCAAACGTAGCCCTGGTGATACCTAACCTAACACTTATCGTGCATGTCGGTCATAAATTCCCAATGACAATATGCCAAACATACAATTATATGCATAATTTTAACAAACCGGTCGGCATTCTTTACGAGAAATTATAATTAAATATCAACTTTAATGTCAATATTATTCGACTAGAAATCGATGAAAAATACGATGGTGTAGAAATGTATAGCTTAATTGGTAACCTTTAACCTGTTTTACAAACGGTTAGGGGTCCATCGTAACCCTGGAAATTTTGTAACATGTCTACATTATATCTTGGGATTTAGGAGCAAATGACGTTTCCGTGAGTCACTGACGGTGCTGGCTGAAAATCAGCGCTGCAGGTGTCTGACACCTCAGCATAATGCTGAGCCAGTGTTCGGTTCACTGCTGCAGAGACACTTATTTCATGTTTTATCTGTTTTTATTGTTTATGTGTGTCCTGTGCATTTGTGAGTAAAAGTATCTTTCTTTCGTTCATTCAAATGTATGTAGCCAAGGATGGAAAATATTTGGTATCCAGGTGAATGATGGCAGACTTACTCCATGTTTGGAAAGAAGCAGAAACTCATGCAGAAACTTCTGCCGATCCCGTGATTTTCCCGCTATGTACCGGAAAGCGCCTACGGCGTACACGAGTTCCTGGCAGTTAAAGTGTTCATGCCGGTGGCATGAATCCTGAATCTTTTTCTAAGAAATATAACTCTGAAAAAGTTTATTCCTCCAAATTCCGCTATTCCCCATTTAAATCAAATATCACTCATTCGCTGAACTAATCATCTATTGACCTATTTTTTGTCATCGTCATTGGATATTGATCAATAGATCAATGATCCAGATTGAGTCAGTGCCTGACGTCTCGATGTGATTGAAAGACAGACTGACAGACCGACTGATTGGATATAATTACTTGCATATTTTAGACATTAAAGTTTTTTGCTTAATATTGTTTAGATTGTTATTAATTTGAATTTGAACAATGAAATAATTAAGACTTATTGTAAAAAGAAGGACTGATAATCCATATTTTTTTATAATTTTCATTAACTAGTATTTGAAAATGTATTTGTAATCAGTAATCGGAATAGACGAAGCTACCTTAAACCTTACCTTAAATCACTTCATCCTAAGAACACAAAAAAAAGAAAACTTTAAACTTTGGAATACTATTTCGAAAAACCTCGTTGTTGTTAAGGCGATGCCTTGATTTGAGTCGAACACGCCTCCTAGACAGAGACACGCTGATGCCTTCCGCGCAAGAGGAAAAGAGATGTAACACTCTTCGGGAATGGCTTTTTTGGACAAATTTCGATAAATACCTAACTTAGAGAAGTATTATTTAAATTTCATAAAGTGAAATTTTAGATGAGATAAAATACTATAGTATTAACTTGATTGTGTCGTAAAATAATGTATCGTTTGAGTAGGCTGAGTAAAAAAAGAAAAATACAGACCCAACTTTGGATTTTTTTTCTATCGAGGAAATTTTAAGCAATCATGTATCGATAAAATCAGATAAACAATCATACAGTCAAGAATCATATATATGAAAATCAGACCTCATTATTTCTTAATCTAGTCAGAACGGCGTTTCAAAGCACGCGACAATTTCCAATGCACGGCCTTAATACGATAAGCCATAAAATACGCGAAAAACGGACACTTACAGATCGAAGGTCATTGGGAGCTGGGAGCCCCTTAAGACGCAAGAGAGGGACTGTGGAGTTTTATGTTTTTCCTTAGTGCCATACGCAAAGTAAGTACCTATACCAAAATTCAGCCGGTTGCCGAGCATTTACCATCTTTGACCAGGGGTCGTAGACAAGGTTACAGTCGACCAGCGCTAACGCCAACGGAAAATAATAAAATGTAGGGGAATGACAATGACAGATGCCGACGTAACACTTTTCGTTAACATCTGTCATTCCCGTACATTTTATTATTTTCTATTGGCGTTAGCGCTTGTCGATTGTACCTAACCTTGTCTTGGCCCCCGGGTCTAAAAATCCCGACCTATTAGGTAAATAGGCATTGCGCCCGATCGACGTCTAGTTCAACAGCAATTAATGAAGGCTTTTTGTTCAGATATTTTTGTAATTGCTACCCATTACAATAAATATAGGTAAATAGTGACTGCACAACGGACTTTTAATCATTTTCCAAATTCCAATTAATTCCAATTAAAAGTTGGCACACCTCTGTATTACCGATGACGAACACTGAGCGACGATGATCCAATTATTATGGCAGGTATTAATGATTGGTCAAGATTTGAGATGATATAGCCGCTGCAATTCAACCGGGAGAACTGGCACGATTGGAATTGACAATACTAATGTCTTCTATATGTGTAACTACTGTACCGTCTTTATACCTCGCCGAGTTTCTTACGCAAGTTCTTCGCATGGCAAACGTTTATTGTTCTGAATCATTGGTAGTTTATTGAGATGGTTGTTATGGTGATGTGATGAGTGTGTATAACTTTGACTTTATTTAACTTTACTCCGTCATCATTTATGCTATGTATATATAACGATATAACTATATTTAAGGGGAGGCCTATGTCCAACAGTGGACGTTTTTGGCTGATATGATGTTGATGTTATATTTATTATACTGATGGTAGTTAGTCGACTACCTATTATGTTTTTTATATTTCACTACGTACCTTAGTAAGTTTTTGTTTGACCTACTTAATTCAATTTGCAATCAAGTTTAAATAAATGATTATACCTGCGGTGGCAGTACCTAAGACACCATAGGCGGTAATTAATGCTACAGATCGATTATTTATTGCCCTTGCCTTCGGCTCGGACGGCAACTCCTGCATTTGAGACATTATTGGTTTTACAGTCCGTGGATAGTTTTACTATGAACGACCTCAACCTCACCTTGGGGGAGGGAGGCCTATGTCCAGCTAGCAGTGGACATCTTTTGGCTGATATAAATGATTATGATGAAATACCTCAATTATAGTCGCCGGCCAATCTCTTGCAATTTGCAAATAAAATTCAGTTCATATTCAGAACAAAACAAATGAACCGTCTCGAACACATGTTAACTAAATGATTGACAGCTGACGGGCGCAGGCCGCGCCGACTTATCGAGAATTGGTTGTGAAATTCAAAAATAGAATACAGAACATACTGGCCAGTGTTCGATGAAGGGAACAAAATTGTATCCATTGGAGGTGCTTTCAACTTTTTTTTTATACAACCTGTATAGTATAAACAGCGTTTTGCCTGTACTGTAATACGAACAAATAATGAAATGGTATTAATAAGCAATAACAAAGTGGGCGGGGCACATTGGACGTAGAACCGATGGCCGTTGGGGCGGAAAGGTTCTCGAGTGGCGATCACGTATCGGAAGGCGCAGCGTGGGTAGGACCACCACAAGGTGGACTGATGACCTGGTAAAGGTCGCGGGAGTCCTCTGGATGCGGGTGGCGCAGGACCGGTCATTGTGGCACTCTTTGGGGGAGGCCTATGTCCAGCAGTGGACTTCCTTCGGCTGATATGATGATATGATGAACAAAGTGTTTCCAAGTAACTCAGGTAACGAGATTTTTATGCTGTCTCGTTTGAAATCTATTAATTTCCTCTAAAAGATAATAATCAAAATAGAATTGCAATGGAATTAATGAGAAAAAGAGCTATAGTTTCACACAATAAATTAATGAGAACTTACTTATATATATCATCGCTCTTATGTCAGCGGATTAAGATTTCGGTACATATTTATGAGAGGATGAAATCGATACATATTTTTGCACTTCACTGTGCATGTTGGGTACAATAGGTCTACTGGTTTTAAAAGACCTGAGACAATATCAGATCAGATTTCCAGAACCCAAGTGATACAACACGAAAACAATAAGTACATCAATAACGAAAAACCTTCCAAAAATGTCAAACCCGCCGAACTAAAAAGCAATTTTAATTCCGAATTCAGAACTCCACCGCCCCGGGACTAAATCAATATGATATGACAGTTACGGTCAATTTATGGCTCCGACTTAATTACAACTGTGGGTCGGGGCCCGTCTAATGACTTGTAAAGATGCTGTGTTACGTGCGAGCGTTTGATATATTGTTTCGGTTCTGATTGTATCGATCCTGTAGCTACGCGTGATGGGCTGAGAATTTTCTGTGGCGGTTAGATGAGAATTGAGAATTTTCCGGAGCGTCTTTAGGATTTGACGATGCATTTTTGGGTTGCCTATACATTGATAACATGCACCCATAGTACAAGCTTTGCTTAGTTGGGGACTAGATCAATTAGTGTAAGATTGTTTCCAAATTTTTATATATTTTTCATATCAATACTATCTAATAGTAGTATGTGGCTAGTTCGAATTGTAAAGATGATGCGTTACGTGCAAGTGAATGAGAATTTTCTGTGGCGGTTAAGGATTTCCCGCATCTTTGGGGGCGTTCTTGGGACGAAATATAATATATACATTAACATTTGAATACTGATAATGGTAGAATATTGGTAGTCTGTGGGGCTACTTCGAGTTGTAAAGATCTATTGGTTCTGATTGTATTGATCCTGAAGCTACGCGTGATGGGCTGAGAATTTTCTGTGGCAGTTCAGAATTTTCCGCGATTTTGGGAGCGTTCTTGGGGCGTAATGTAATATGGGTACCTACATAACATTTGACTATATCTAAAATGTTTTGGTCGTGATTTTATCAATCCTGAGCTCCGTGTTAGAGAATGTTCTGTGGCATTTGGTTAAGAATTTACCGCAGCTACTTTGATTTGAGGATGTAGCATACCATAAACAACATTTGAAATATTAGGTACATAATGAAGGTCTATAGATATTTTATGCCAGAGGATCAGTCATATTTTACGTTCCTATGCAGCTGACTACACATGTTTGCGCCTTGTTTTAGTTTTAAATTAACGTTGTGTTATATATAACGAGTTTTCAAAGGGATTCCAAGGCCATAATTATTAAGATCAGTTGACAGCTTACCTGGACTACCGCAAAACATTTTTTCCAGGTGTGTCTCTCTAGTGACTTTTCCTCACCCTTTTTGCTAATATATTATATAATATATTTAATAAAATTAATTGCAACTAAAGCAGTCCCACTAAATTCCTTCCCAACCCAATGATGGGCGCTTGTTTTTCTTGATTTTCTCTTCAGCTTCTTTCGAAAGGGAAATTTGATTGTGGTTCACCTTCAATGATTTACCTTATCAATAAAAAAAATCGTTAATTATTAATGGGCGTGTAATAAATATTAAAATACGAATTATATTAATCGCTTTAACATCCGATTAACAGCAACAACATACGATCAACATACGATTACGCTCACCTCTAATTTTATCTTCACTGGATAAAAAAAACCGCCATCTTATTAGGCCATGGCGCGATGAAATCATCAAAAATCTTGGACCATTACATCTATAATTCTACCACCGTAAACACGCGGTGTGATCTAATTCAGCGGCGCGCGCGCCGACAGCATTATGACCGCGCATGCGCGAGGGAGACCTGTCAAAACATGCGCAATCAAACAGCGAATGATAGGAAGCAAACATACTATAGCGATCTCAAAACACTATTCGGGTAATTTATGAGATCATATGCGGGAATTGCTACGGTAAGTTTGTATTACGGTATTTGAACCGTAATGTAGATACTTACCTATACATGTAGGTAGTTGAAGGGAGCTGTATTGTATGTCTAATTGAAGGGATTGAATATTAAATTGTATCTCAAGGGAGATCATTATGTAAGGGGAGGGCGGTGAATTTAATTTTGAGTGAAGCGAAAATTCTAAAGTTGAATCTCGAGCGTAACGAGAGACTCAAAAGTTTACGCCCATGATGGAAATAATTTGGCCGAGTGGCACATATCGCTTTTCACACGTTCTATAAGAAAAATATTTAATAAATTAAACAGAGAATTCCAGGGGAAAAAAGTACAACTTCTATCCCTAGTTTGAGGACAATTATTTTCTGAATAGGAAGTGTGAAAAAATCTTTACCAGTATATTCTTCAAGTCACGTTACACGGAAAAGTGTAAAATTAATATATTTTTCATTGAAAATCCTATATTTTAATTTGAAAAACTCGCTTAAATCACTTTCAAGCGATAGTTTTCAAGTCTCCCGATGACAGAAAACTGAGGCTTCATCTTATCAGCGGAAAGACGTCCACTGCTCTATCAACGTGACATAACAAATAAACAAACAGATAATCCTATGTGCATACATAATTACACTTAATTTAGATTATCCATTTGAACAGAACAATCGGCAGCCATGTTTTCCGCCACCCGGTGTTACTACAATGAAAAAAACGAGCGCGTTCCGTTCCCACATTCTCGGCGTTTAGTTTTTTCAAATGGCGATGACGGATCAAAGGTGGAATCGATGAGTTTACGACCGGCCTCGATCACTATTACGAATTGTTCTGCTCGTGATGAATCCTCAGATCTTGTATTTAATTCGCATCTTTTATCAAGCTGTTATTTATTTAATTCAATTTTACGTTCCTGTTATTTGAGCGTTCCGTTTCATCAAAGTGATGACGCAGTAGCGTTGTTACAAGGTTTGTATTAGTATGAATATTATGACCTTGCTAATGGAATATTTCAATCTTTTACATATTTGGGATAAACAAAGTTCCAATATTACTGTATAACGATAATCAGCGCATTATTGCTTTTGCTGCAACTTCTCGCTATCAATGACTTTTTTTTATATTAAACAATAATTTTGTATTTGTATCATCATCAACCTATTTTGTTCAATGCTGGACCTTCTCCCTATTGAACTGGTGTTCTGGTGCTTGGTCAATCACATTCAGCTCTTGATCTTGGCGACCACCTGGCGTCTGTCCGTGGGATCGGTACTCCACCAAGTCTTAGAACATCCTACACTTCGCTTGCCATTCAGCGGTCTTCGCACGCGATTGCCCATTTTTTTCGTCAAGGTTCTTCACACACATATATTTTCTGGAGTTATATTTTTTTTAAACTTGGCTGTTGCTTTTACAGCTCGAACCCAATAAAGCGATCGGAATGCGCGGTGAGAGAGTATCCTGAGAGAGAACCTCCGGCACAACCACTCGAGGGGTAGTTTACCCCAACGATTAACGTTCTGCGTCCAGACAAGTACACCTTCAAATTTTATGACTTCTGACATTTGCTGGATCACCTCCGTATGGACAAAATCCTTCAGAGAAACCCCCAGCAATGAGCCCTCCATAGCCATTATGCCGTGAGTGACGTCATTGACATTTCGGTTCCAAATGTCATTGAAGATTAAAAATCTTCAAATCTGGATTTTGCCTAATGACGATATGTATTCAATTTACATTGTCATGTAGTTATATTTACCTACTATATATATTATTCAATAATTTATTGTGTCTAATTATAGTTATGTACCTTCTCGGACTGAAATTCCGCTCCTAATTTATATCCAAATAAAACTCCGGAATCCAAGTAACAACAAAATGCTCTAACTTTAATCGTGTTCAAGGCTGCCGTCAAACAATTAAAACTCTAAGAATAAGCATCAGAAGTTATCTATCATTGACAGGCCGCTTAAATTATGAGAGAAAAAGAAAAGGTCCTCTATGGCAACCAAAAAACCCAAGTGATTTCTTAGTAATGCAAGGCATAAATCGTCCAATGTGTCAATTAAGTCACTTCTAATGTAGTATTTATGTAAATTGTCTGACGTTTTGGGCATAGACATAAAGAGATGTTTTAGCTTGACCGTAGCAGGGACAGACTGTGGTAAACTTGTTTTTAAATGATCTATCACGTAGTGCTCAATTAATTTGTAAGTAAGAGTATTTCAAATGTTAATATATCTTAAAGTATTTAATTTAAAATTATTAATTAATATTTCAACTTTTTTTGTCTAATCAGAATATCTGAGTGATGCTAACGTTTTAGCTATTATAATTATAAATATTCATAAATCGTCAAATAGAGATTTTTTTTTATTGGAACGCCAGTTTTTTGTTTTTTCTTACTTTTTTTTGTTTCGTTCGTCAAATAATAACGGCTACCTATACAATCACCATCTTGTGTCTCTATACGTCCCACTGCTGGGCACAAACCTCCTCTCATCGATGAAAGGGAATTGGCAGTAATCCACAGGTCCGGTACACACTGGCGCAGTACACAATCAATAAAGAAAAAAAAAATCAGCACTAAAATTTACCTATTTGTTAGTAGTTAAATATTGTTGACCCCAGGCGTTTATTCTCATTGCAGATAATTGTTTTTGTTCATCCATCATCTTTAAAAATAATAAGCACAAAGTCTACCTAACACGAGTTTATTACCACGAGGAAGAAATATTGACTCACTTGCTCAATCTACTATTTGGGGTCCATTATTATAAAACAAACCTAACCTAACCTAATGACTTCTATTTGATGATATTCCATGAATACCCGAAAATACCACTGTTTTGACGAAAAAATGCATTAGGTCAAATGAAACATTTGTCAAATGATACATTTGGCTAAAAGTTGTTTGGTCAAGAGACAGCTCTTCAAGGTCATATTTATGAAACTTGTCAAATTAAACATTTGGCCAAAAGTTGTTTGGTCTAACAAAGGAGAACCCTACTATTTCAATGATTTGTCTGTTACACTATAAATTATTATCCATGGGATATCCTACTAGTATTAAATCTATGGTCATTTTAGACCATGGAAGGCAAATGAGTTTAAAGCTCCGATAAGTATCTCATATTAAAATAAGTTTCATATTAAAATAAGCTTCTGTCCAAAATGTAATCTTTGGTACAAGCTTTAATTGCCAACTGTACTTTTCTGTATACCGTCATCAACTACACGTTGAGACGATTCTGACGAGTACAAACTCAACGGGGTTACGTCTTTTAAGTCTTGAATGCCCATGACCACCTTCTGTCCCCATCATCAGATCAGCTCGATGGTACCATAATATTGAATTATCATCCAATCTATACTTTAACCCAAAATTTCTATCTGCTTCAAAATTGAGTTGCAAGATTCCACCCGAACAAACAGTTACATACATAAGTAAGAAAAAATAATGATGTAAATAGTAACCGACTTATGCCAATCATCATTCTCCTAGCCTTCTTCCCGGTTGTATCCTAAAGGACCTCGGGGTCCTTTCGCACCATATTTGCGTAGGACATAGTTTTACGAAAGCGACTGCCATCTGACCTTGCAACCTTGGGAAAACTGAACCTTGTTGAAATTGGACCGGTTTCCTTACAATATTCCTTCACCGAAAATCTGCTCTTAAATCATAATCGTTATCATCAGCGTGTGTCCACTGCTGGACAGGCCTCTCCCATGGCACGCCACTGCAGCTCAGTTTTCAGCTTTCCTACTCCAATCCCTGCCCGCTGCCCTACGAATGCCATCGCCCCACCTAGCTACAGAGCGCCCTACAATCTTATCTACAAGAGGACCCTTTCGGATGCACTTCGATCCAGTGGGATCTTTTGTGCATTTGCCCTCTTTTATGCCTACTCCCAAGCTCGCTCCATCATTTCCACAAAACGGATGATGCAGCTCAGCGAAAGCACCTTGAATTCCTTTCGTTGCGGACAGCCGTTACCAAAGTAATTCATTCTTTGTCTGGCAAGGGCATACACAATACGTCTGCAACTGCGCTGCGTTGTTAATATCTAATGATATTTCCTAAGTAGGTGCCTATTTTTAAACCCTGATCCGAACCCACGAGCTCCAAAGTGGCTTCACCTCAATATTATTATTAAAACTGAGTCATGTCATGACAATAAAATGCATAAATTGTTGGATAATTTATTGAAACAGAAGGAGTCGCCATTCGGCCGTGTAATCATTTTAATTTATGCTTATTTGCATGAAATTGAATTTATTTTATTATGGTAACCGATTTTTTCTTTTTAGTTATTAGTGCATGATAAAAAGTCATTGCATTTATTGCAGCTGATCCACTAACATTACGTATCCAGGTTTATATTTTCCATTAGCAATATTTTAAAGGCTCTGTCATCTAATATTATGGACAGAATGGATATTATGGACACTTAGAGTTAACATCCCTAACTTGGCTAGTCCTGAGATGCACTATTTCTGTCTCTCTCCCACAATATAATAGGTAACTGGCTGATATTTATATGAATAACTTAATAGTAATGTATGTCTCTTTCTACTATCGTATTTCGACATTTAGAAAGAAAGAAAGAAAGAAATCTTTTTCCGTTTGATCTCAATTCTGTTGAATTTCAATTTTGACGTTAAAAATGCGAGAAACGCATCTTAGTTTATAAGTTTTTCACAGCACAAATAATACACACACACAGAATTCTACAATAGTCAATAATGATACCGTACCGTAGAACCTAAAAGATACATCTGATACGACACAACATAAAAGTAAATCTAAATATAATGGTCCATTAGATTGAAGGAAAAAAGGAAAAGATGGACAGAACGTTATTCAGGGCAACTCAAATAAAGTTTTTTTTTGTTTTCTGCTATGTACTTGTTTTTTTTTTTTAACTACTAATTACTGCTAAAGAATTTTTTTTTGTGTCGCATCAGGTCAAATATATTGCTCAGAGAAGAAATAATAGGAAGGATCTGCATATCATCAGAATTTAAAGAAGTTTGAAACAGCTTTTTAATAATATGTATATTCTATTCGTGATACCTATAAGTATAAAATGTATTCATGTAAAATTTTAGAAAATACAATTAGGTACAATATTACAATGCAATAACATATATAAGATACGACGAGATACTTACTCATCACCAAACGATAAAATCTTAAAAGGTGTCAAGTACCAACTAAAACGTGTCAAACTAGTACTATTAAATTACCTTGAGCATCCACAAAATCGATTTCAACCAGTTCAAAGCACTTAGACACAGCAAATATAAATATAATTAATTGTCGAAATAAATATGGCGGATGATTAACGGCGTTATTGACATCGGCGCAGACGCAGCCGCCATCTTGGATTTCGTAATAAATCGCCGGTTTATGTCGTTAGATCAGCCACGCGTGGATATATGGACGGATGTACGTTTTTTTTCCTGGATTCATATAAAAAGTGACCGTTTTGGAATGTAGATATTTTTTATTTATTGACACGATTTATGTATATTAGCTGGGTTTCTGGCTGTTAAGTTTTATGACATAGTTACGTTAGACGAAAATATGATTGGGTTTATTGTAATTTTAGGTTAGATGGCGCTAAGGCGCTTTTATATGTATCATAAAATTGATGAATTATTAGATAACTTTTTAGAAATGTTTATGTAAAATAGTTGTCTTCTTTACTTTATATAGTTTATAACTGATATTTTTCCGCGTGAAGTCAGTTTTTATTTAGTCACATATTTTTATATCGAATAAAAAAGGAAAATTAATGAATGCATGTTTATTTTTTCAATTGCGATAATAGTAAGAAATAAGGATAAATAATATAATACCTAGTTACTATGATTGGCAATGAAGCTAATACATCTATTATAGTTACCTTCACACAATAGTTCAGCCTTTTGTGCTGTATTGAAGGTAATTTATGCTCGCTATTGTTGAACATTATTAAGTGTGCAAATATAAAGCAGATACTACCTATGTCTGAAAGTTAAATAAATACACACTACATATGCTTAATAATATTCACATTATAAAAGCATTATTTTGCAGTTTTTCACGTCTAGCAAATCTTTTTTTTATCAATAAAATATTATTTAGCAAAAGTTTTTTTTTTTTTATAAAAACGAATGACCTTTTAGTAGGTAATTATTTTTTATTCATCTTCATGTTAAGCTTCACTATTATAATTCGGATATTTTTAACGGCTCTCCTGTCAGCGCCGACAAATTTATCGTCCGCATGTGACGCAGCAGCTGCTACCTGCGACATAACATAAACTTATGTCGCGTCGTGACTAATCGGCGGTGGCCCGTCACCTGCCATGGTGACTGTGTTCCGTCCAGGGTGACAGTCATGCACACTCACTTACAATTTTTTTTTTTTATAGCCCACGACGATGGTAAGCATAAAGTCTGCCTGACAGCAGACAGCGTTACCTGTGGACGCTTGCGACGCCTTAAGAATTACGAGCGCGTTGCCAGCCCTTTTTTGATTCGAGGATTCGCTCTCCAAAATATCTGACAACTCAATATGTTAGTCATTAGAATATTATATGTAGAGTCATTATAATATTACTCTGTCGTATGTGAACGGTACGTCTGAAAATTACATTTAATAAATATTCATGCGGAATGGTTTTATTACTGAAATAAATCGCATGCAGAAACATAAAATAACATTAGGTAAATAATTCAATAACGCCTGAATACCGCCAAATGCTACTATATTTATGAGTGTTGTACCTATTCATTTTAAAATAAATTAGCTTGAGTTATCTTATTTACCTACATCTACTTCATTCGCCTAGGTAAGTACATAGAAAAAAGTACAATTGATTTAATAATTTATTAAAAAAAACACCTAGAAAAAATCACTAATTAGGTCAGCCGTTGCAATCGAACGAAAATCTTTTTTTTATCAAATTTATAAACTGTTAGTTTAACTTAATATATCTCACAAAATATAATAATTTTTAGTACATTTATTCAAACTACTCTTATTAAAGTGAAAACGTCACTATACTTTTTTGTACCTATATTGAAATATGAATATATTCCAAACTTAATTACAATCTTAATCCACATTACAATAACTCATTGCACTGCAGTCTCTAGCCAGTCAACCAGTGACATTTTGTTTCCGTCTCGCTCGCGCCGCCCCGCCCACCAATAGACCAGACACTTGACTGTAATGACAACTGTGCACTGCTTTACAAAAATAAACATGGCGGCGTCCTACCAATGTAGGGAGGCATGCACGTTTAATCTAAGAGAAGTAACTGGGAAGAGTATTTTTTGGGGGTTTTTTTTTATATTTTTGCAGGTTAAATTTAAGGAAAAGAGTACCTAACTTTTTGGTAGTATTTTTTTGGGAAATTATATTATTTTGTTTTTTTTTCTGAGATCAACAGTGTAGGGATATTTAGCGAATGTCATTGTGTAATTATAAAATGTTAAATGTCATTTCTTTCTTAAAATAGGTATATCGGTTTATTGATTAATTAAATTGACAATTATGTTGAGTAATATTTTTTTAGGCAATATTATGCTTATATTTCTTGTGAAACTTTTTATGCATGTACGGCTTTATTTTTTTTAGTTAGTAGCTATACGTGGAAACCCTATAAAGTTTTTTCTAATATCATATATGGAGCCACGTGGCGGGGGAAGGTAAGGGGTTATAATTTTAGACTGTAAAACATTTTTATTTTGCTTATTTATAGTAAACCGTGTTTTAGATGGGTATTGAAAACAATTAAACTATATCGAAAATATTTTAAATATCTGCAAATTGTTCGATGCCGTCATGTTGTAAAGAAATTGAATCTAAACAAGCAACTCAAGTTTAACTCGCTGGAAAATGGTATTATATTTTAGCTAATTATACAACTATACTATTATTTCGAATAGGACACATATACCTACATACTAAAGGTCTACGACAATTTTTTGGTGGTTTAAAGGTGTCTGAATCAGTCAGAAAGGTATTTTTTTGAGTAAATAAGTTTCAGAATTAAAAGACAGGAATGAATAATTAACTGGTGACTTACGCCACTATCCCTGAAATACCTTTAGATTATCGAAATTACCTTGGTGCCATAAGAAAGCTTTTGATAGCAACCGCATAACAAAATTGATTCATATTGATCTCATGTGTAATGTGTATAGAAGTCTAAAGTGCGTAAAAATAATCAAATAAAATGGCATAAATCAAAAAGCCGCAATATTTTTTTTTTCGTTTAGGAATACGCTCGGCTGCTTAACGGTTGTTTTTGTATCTAAAGAATACATTTTTGGTTTGGAAAATGGAACATACAACGGTTACGTCATCGAGCCGGCTTCAGCGCGCAACCGTCACCGGCCGCCGCCGCTTACTCACTGAAATCAGTTTCGCCCGAACTTTGCCGAGCCTACCAAGCATTCTCTGACTTCACAACTCCAAACAAACTAATCAAACTTGCCAAAAAACTAATCGAAAACACAAATAACCAAGAAAACTAGCAGAAAAACAATGGTAACTAACCAAAAAAGGTATAAATAAAAATGTTTTTTCTTGTAATAAAAATTCCTTCTTACCGTATTGTCCGACGATTTACAGACAGACTATGACAACACGTTTCACCTGTCACGAGCACCTAAGTAAGCAGCGCTTATATCCTTTGTTTTCCGAACTTCTATTTATTTTCTACATACGTGAAACGAATTCTTGTAACACAAAAAACACCTCAACCGATCCTCCTCCGATTTTGCGAAACGTGTTTTTTGGAAAGTTCACTGCACTGACACTGAGTTTGCACTTTTTGGCACTTCGCGTGTGTATGTGGTTTGGGTGCGCGCGGTACGTGCGAGCGGCGGGGTCGCGCGTCGCGGCCGGAGTGACGCGGCGGGCGGCGAAAGTGGCGCCGCGGCCGGCTACGGAACTACCGCACTCAATCAAACGACGTGATAAGATGCAACTTGTCTCGGTGCAGTTCTTTTGCGTAGATGAATGGCTGCGGATGCAGCGTTTTTTTCTGATTGAAAATTATTTTGAAATATTTAGTTTTTTTATACTTTAAACTGCAACATTCATGGCACATAAACCTAGGCTATATTTTCTTTAAAAGTTGATTTTACTTAACGAAACATGTCGTTTGTGTAAAAAATTGGAATTTTTTTTTTTTTCGTCAAAACAGTGCAAAAACCGACCGGTCTGCGGTGACCTTGCAGCGTGCACCCGCGTGTCGGCTGTCGCATTCTAACGCGGGCGGAGTGCACCCGCGTGTCTGTCGTCTCCCTCTAACGCAGGCGGGGACTCAGGCCCCGCCCCCCGCCCACCGCACCTCCCGCCTTTTACCTTTTTCCCGCGTAACTCACTTTCGTTTGTACTATTGTATTGTTTTTAGTGTTTTGATTATTTTGTTTGGTTTTTTTTTAATAATTTGCTGATCGACTTTTTTTAACTATTTTGTCCATTTAACGGATAATTATCATACTTGTAATAGATATTTCAATTGAAATTCAGATCAACATACTTATATTATTATTATTGGCACTTGGAATAAAAATAGGTACATGTAAACAACAAAAATGCAATATTAAATGTATATAAGTAGGTTATTTATGTATGATTGTCCATATCGTTCATGAAGTCTGTAGATTAAAAATAAACCTACCTACCTACAATATTTTAATTTTTTATATATTTTTTTCCTTTCGTAGATTTGTAGATAACCTAAGTTTGGTTTAGGTAATTTTATAATATTTTTTTTTGTTAATAATGTACCATAGAAAACAAATGATTAACTACCTGAGTAGGTATAAATAGTAAATATTACCTACTCGTACTTACACGTATGCAAAGGTATTTCATAAAAAAAAAAAGTTAAGTACTATTTTGTATAAGTAAGTAGATAAAACTGATTTGATTACCATAAAAAAACAGTATCTTTAACATGTGCAATATTATCATAGTGAAATATCCTTCGAATACCGTTACGTGATAAGTAGGTAGGTGTTGTTTTTCGGGATTTTAGGCAGATTGACAACGTATTGTTCTTCTCAATTTTATGATTGTGTAGGTGTACGGCCAGTTTGACAGCTCACTAAATATTTCAAAGCAATTTAATTGCTTTAATAAAAAAACCCATTTGGATAATATTTAGTATGCCGCTATAATTACTATAATTTTATTTATATAAAATTAAATAGTTCTATTCATTAAATAAATTTTATTTAAAGAGGTTAACTGGACTAATAAAGGAATCGAAGATCTCAGTTTGCCCTTGGACCAAAAAAATCGTATGGCCGGGTGTCCAGATGTCCAGGTGTCCAGAAGTCCAGGTGTCCAGATTTTCAGATGTCCAGGTGTCCAGATATCCCGGTGTCCAGATGTCCAGATAACCGGCTGTTGTCCTCTACAGGTCACATTTCTCAACCTATTCTCGTGAAAATTTGTGAGCAAGTTCGATGTTTACTTATTTTTTTTTTAGTCTCAGTTTATGAAATTAAAGAAAGAAACTGACTCGCGACCTCTACAGCTCACACAGTAGTATTCATTTCCAGACAATGTTTACCGACAGATTTTGGTACTAGAAGATTAGGTTTTTGAAGTGAAAACTTCTTTAGCGGCGCTGTGCACTTTTGTGTGAAACTGTTAAACTCGCCACAGGTCACGTGACCGTAAGATGCCACGTGACAGTGAGATTCGAGAGATTGGAAATTCGTAAGACGGACACGTGGCCTGATCGAGAAACTGTTACAATGTCATTGAGTTTTGACTTCTGCGGCGCTCGAGTGCAACACGGTTTTTTTTTATCAAAAGTACAAAACAATTAACAATGTTATGTTACTCGCCAAACTGCGATAACAGTTGACCATAGTTATGCAGAATGAGATCAATCATTAATTTTCGATTTTGAGATACAGCCGTTTTAAGGTTCAATAATTTTTTAAGGGTTTTAATACCACTTTCTCGAATAAAAAAATGCAATTTGGTAGATTATTATATAAAGTAATGTATTAAGGAATGATTGTACATATCAGAAGTTTTTTTCGACCAACTGCCCGGTCGCTTTAAGCAGATCAAAAAGTGCGTTAGCTGTTACCGCTGTTTATTGTCAAATGCGACCAACTAACCAAATGTAGGTTGGCTGTTTTCTGCAGATTGAAAACATGGTTTTTAAACGGGTGAAATGAACTATGTTGGGTACTTTGGCTGGTTTCTACATTATAAAACGCTTCTTTTGTCATTGGTCGTTTTATACATAAATACTGTAATTCAGTGGAATAACGTGCTAAACATATAACGGTTTTAGCAGATTATAGTTTAAAAAATCTAGTTGGTGATGGCATTGTTAACTCATTTTTCGAAAAAATGGCATTGGTCTCATTCTGCATAACTATGGTCAGTTTGTTGGCGAGACCGCACTCATTTTAACTAAATTATAATTTTAATACTAATTATATTACAATTTTAATAGGTTAGGTATGCTCTATGGACTACATATAATCTGAAACACTAACTTACACACTAAACATGACAATGCCTGAGCACTTGACCACTGCACTTAAAGTGCTAGTTACTTAGTGGTACCAACTTATATTGTGTATGTCCACTAATATACATACTGCCATTTTAATTTTAAACGAGAGAAAATACGTACAATTAATCTGATTTCTTTACCTAAATTAAACCGAGTGGGTGCCTGTAATTTTTTGAAGATAATCAAAATTTTGGTTTATGAAGCCCGCTTAAACGTAGAAATAAGTCGTGTAGAAATAAGTTAAAAACAAAACATCTTATTTTGCAATGAGTCATTACATTCGTTTGAATATCTCTTAAAACGCTAAAGGCTAACCTAATTATGTTAGAAAACAAGTGATAGTTTCGCGGTACATAAAAAAGACGATTGGTTATTCATTTATCTAGAATCGAATACCACCTTAATTCGAAATAATCATTCCTTTAGACCAACTTTAGACCATGTATATTTTTTAATCAAATGTCGCAACTGGGCGAAAAATACAACATTTTTAGGTTAACAGCTGCCTTACTTACTTATTAGATTCAACTTTAATTTATTAATCACTGAGTAAACTCAATCATTTTTCACAACCAGCTCTTAAATTCGACCACAAGCCTGACTACAAGGTGTAAGCGCCATCGTACCGAAAACGGAGTTAGTAGTAATAGTAATAGTAAAGTAATAGTTTTAGATTTTAAAACCTTTAGACCATAACCGTAAAATGAAATCGGGTGTATTTTTATCCGAAAACTCCTGGGAACAAAATCTCATTCGAACCAAGTATTCATCCAAAAAATCAATTAACGCAAATATTATGAGTAACATTGTTTAACAGTTTACCGTTTTACGATTGTTACACTTTCTGCACCAGGGTCAATGACCTTTTCCCGCCTCATGCATCATTTTACAATTAGCGATCCATTGTTGTCCAATTTCGTTTTTTTCTGGGTATTTTTCTACTGCTTTCCGAGTCAGAATAATGGTTTGAATCTGGATTCACTGCAACCCTGGGGTTTGAGTCATCGCGTTAAATGTTCCGCCACCCTGTATAATTTAAATTTACTTCATTAATTAATGATTCAACCAGTAGGAACTGTGTACGGATACCGGTACAGGCTGTATCTTAATCAACGTGTACCTGCCGTATTTGCGTAATTAATGGGTCGGGGTATGATCGAATTTAACTTGAACAACGTCATGAAACATGTTGCATGCTACCGCCGACAGGGGTCAGTGTGATAGGTGCGTTTCGCATTTTTTTGATTTGTTCATTAAAAACTGAAATTAAACGAAAGCAATAAGAAGGTACACAGCGGCGAATAAATGATCAGTAACTGTGGAGATTGGAGTGTAATTACAGTCACAATTTGTTTTATATACTACTAGCTTCCGCCCGCGACTAAGTCTGCGTGGAACTGGGATAGAAATTATTCTATAATGTAATCCAGGCAATAAGCTATCTTTGTGCAAAATTTCATCCAAATCGGTTAAGCCGTTTAAGCGTGATTGAGTAACAAACATCTATACATCCAAACATCTAAACTTTCACATTTATAATATTAGTAGGATTGTCTGCATATTTATTATCTATGTAGATATGTAAATAATCAAAATCAAAATCATTTCGTTTGTCTGAGTAAGTTTATTCAATCATTTTCAATCAATTTATTTTTACGACGTTTTGCAATCCAAAAAACAGTCGGCAAATCGCGGCATTCGCGCTCTAATTACTCAAATCACAGGAACCCGAATAGCCCGATTGCTTGCGCCTGCGCATATAATTTGCAGCCATAAAACGACGCGTGATGACAGACAATACACAACAGATTACCAAGTTTACGATACCAAATTACATATGAATCCTTCACTCAGTAATTCACTCATCAACGTCTGTATTGTTTAAAAATAAGACTTAGTTTCGCTTGATTTGAGTGCATAAAAATATTGCCTAACTTTTTTGGAAATGCGTTTGCAAAAACGGATTATTAGCGATTTTGGGTCCTAAACAGCACACATTAAGGTGTAACGGTCAGTCTGATGGAGTTGTTGTTATGTTGGTAGTTTTGAAGTGAGACTGTTGAGTGACGGTTGATTGATAGCTGGACATGACCTTAAGGTTTATAGGACGTAGAGTCTAAGGGAGAAACTGAATAAGGAAGCCGAAATGAGAATATTGTGCCTTCGACTGCCCTTTGGAGGTCCTTATAATTATCAATTATAAATATGAAAGCCTCGATATATTTTTGTCCAAAACCTTATGGCTCCTCTACATGATGGCCCATCCCAATGGCCCACTAGGATGGGCCAGCGTGTGGAGAGGGTAGTGGTGTCAGATGGCTTATGGCGCGGCGATGTCTTTCTCCGTCTAACGCATAGTTGCGTCCTGTACGATGGGTCGTGATGGCCCACTGTATAGAGCAGGCTTTACAAACGTACAGTCAAGTATCTATACAGGCAACCTTTCAAAAATATCTACACATACTTATGTCAGTGACAATAAAGACTGTGTATAGATATCTTTGAAAGGTTGTCTGTACAGATATTGGAGAACTAAACCGGACGTTTGTAAAGTTTTGGCCACCGAAGAAGGGTATGGAACGCGCGACATGAATCATGATAGTAACTTTAGGATTCGTCATTAAAAACAAATGCAGGTCAGGCGCAACGCTACCCCGCTATTCTATAACTTGTTTTAAGTTAACCTCAACGCGCTAAGCGTAGATTGAGCTCTAGTTTCGTTTAGGCATGACGGGCTGACGGGTGAGGTGAGGCGCATGAGTGCGTAAAGAATAACAGCCCAAGAAACAAACGGGGGTCCCTCACTTTCAAGGTACTATGTGTATGTCCCAATTCTCGACACCTTAATGACCAATAGTTGTAACCTATAAAAAAAATACTAGGGGACAATCTTACACAAATCGACCTAGTCCCAAACTAAGCAAAGTTTGTACTATGGGTACTAGACGACGATAAACATACTTACATACTTAAATACATAGAAAACATACATGGCTCTGGAACAAATATTCGTGCTCATCACACAAATAAATGCTCTTCCCTGGATTCGAACCAAGGACCTCTCGCTTCGTAGGCAGGGTCACTACCAACTATGCTAAAGCGGTCGTCTCACGTGGTTGTTCACCTCTACTAGTAGGTTAGTTAGACATAAGGTTGAAAGTGACAATGTATTAACTATCAGGTCAGTGACGAGCGAGGACGATTACTTTAGCTAATCTATACTAATTTAATAGAGAGGTAAAAATCATGCAAGTAAGCACCGGGACCATTCATACTATAAAAAGAAAACAATGGGCTATATTGTTTCCCGCGATTTAGATTTCTTTATTTCATAAAATAATTTTATATTATAAGTTTACACGTTATTTACACGTATTCATGATATTCAAAAAAGCTTCTGTCAAAAATTTCATTTTTGGTACAAGCTTTTATTGCTGACTGTACTTTTCTATATACTCATTGAGACGATTCTAACGAGCCCAAACTCAACGGGTTTACGTCGGTTAAGTACTGAATTCCCATGGTCACCTTCTGTCTCCATCATCAGATCAGCTCGATGGTACCATAATATTGAGTTGCCTTCCAAACTATACTTATACCCAAAATTTCAGCTCAATCAGGTCACCTGGAAGTGGGTCAAATTTAACTTGCAAGATTTGATTACAGACAGACAGACAGACAACGGGGCAGGTGAAAGTAAATAAAAGCTTGTAAAAAGGGCCTTTACCGTCCAAGGTAGAGTATCCAATTCCAAAGTCAATATCATAAAAAGTCGGCCATACTTATAAATATACCGTACCTATTTGCTCTTTCTAGGATGCGCCAGAATTCGCACCTCCGGGGTGTGTGAGGATCAAGTTTAGCCGAAGCGGCAAGAGGGGTAAACCTACGCGGTTAACGTTCTGTAACCTTGGAGCCGATGATGATCATGAGTATCATAGGCTGCGCGCGCGCCGTCCATCATCGCGCCTCGATTTTATTATGACTCAGCGATGCTCAAACTGTCTGGTATCGGCGGTCGCTATATCCGTTTTTTTTAGTTTTTTTTTACAGATAAATACTTAGCTATTATAACGCCTGATTCAATCAATATTTGAAAAAGTTTGTGATGATGGAAAAGTCAATAGTCAACATTTAAGTCCGGTTATTTCAAACCGTTGTAATCGTGAGCACCTTCCTTTAAAATCCGATAGAATGACAGCCATATTTAACGTGAGGTAGTGATATGAAATTAAAATCAACAATCGAACTGTAGATTATGTGGAGGAATACATCTATTTGGGGCAGATCATATCTCACTCGGATCAAACAACAAAAAAAAAAGACGAATAGCGAATGGCTGGAAAAGATATTGGTCCCAAAAGGAGGTTATGAAATCCACTGACCTCAATATCGGTGTCAAGAGAAAGGTCTTTAACACCTGCATCCTCCCGTGCGTTACATATGGATGTAAAAAAAAACCTGGTCTCTTACAAAACATCACAGAAACACGCTAGAATATTGTCAAAGGGCCGTGAAATGTAGCTTGATAAGTATTAAGAAGCAAGACAGGAAACGAAATACCTTCATAAGAAACAAAACAGAGGTGCTGGACATACTTACCATGATAGACCCAAAAAAGTGGAGATGGACGGGACACATGCTACGTAGTACCAAAGAAAAGTGGAGCAAAATCATAACAGACTGGTACCCTAGATGGAAAGAGCCCTAGACAGAGCAAGAGATGGGAAGATGAGTAAAAACAGGGGGAACTCACTGGAGAAGAGTCGCTTGAGACAGAATACAGTGGAAGATGTTACTTAGAGGCCTATGCCAAGAGGCACACTGAACTTAGATATTCTATTAGCACAGCAACACTAAACTACAAATGAGAGTTCAGGATAAAAGACTCAAATAAATAAAATAAATAAATAGTAATGATTACTCCATCTACCTCTACAGTCAAACGCCACGTCAAATTAAATTGATCAATGTAAAAAAAAAAATTTAAGGTCTTTTTTCAAATAAATATACATATAATAAGTAACATAACGACCACATAACTTGTTAATGGATCAGAACGGACTGCGTTTGAAAAAAGTAAGCCGAAAAAGGATTTAAAAAAACCAACTGCATGTTTCTAATATCTCCTATGTACTACCACGATTCTGAGGAATGCAACGACACCTCATATGTCAAAATCCATCAAGAGGTTTCGACTGTAGCCCATGAAACTTTTTCTTGTCCACATACGCTCGAAAAACATAATCCTCCTTCGGCACTCGGGTGATAAGACTAAAGCCAAATCCTTAATCCTTTCCAGCTCACCAACGGATAAGTATGACGCAACATTGTACCTAAACTAGCAAACTTTGAGCACCCGACCACTCCCAACTATGAGTGCGTGAGAAGACCATATTTATTATAGACGGTAAGGGGGGTAGTGGGGCGAGTGGGGGGTAATTAAAAGCAGGTTGCATGCGCCCTTCCGTTTCCTTTTGCCGAGTCGTGACATGTTCAACAGTTGAACCGTGTTGGACTTTGTTGTTTGACAGTTGGAATAAAATACCGTTTTTATGGCGTTTATCTTTGTGTTTTGTATCTATGCGTGTATATACATATATTTTTCTTTTATTGAAAAGTGACTCTACCTGTACTTAGTTGTAACTAGAATAATAATTGACATAGTTTATTACCGGACATATAATAATCTTGACCTGATCAAATAACAAAATTGGCATTACCTTACGATAGATCTAAACACATATACTACGTATTATAAAAAAAGAAAAAAAACTATAAAGTGGAACTTAACGCGTCATATTGTTATTAATAGTTTGAATTATAGTGTATGTGTTAATTTAAAATTGCCTCGCCCTATAAATAAATACATAAATAAATAATCCCGTGTGGTGTCGGGTTAGAATTTCACCACCCCCTTTTTTCCCGTGGGTGTCGTAAAAGTCGACTACCCTTAGTCGACCAGGGTAGAAGTGTGTTGTGGGCGATGGGCTAGCAACCTATCACTGCAATATCACATTTTGGGGATCTTTTACTCCCACATTTATGCTAAAAGTCGCTGGAACATACGTTTCATGTACTCTGCCTACCCCTTTCAGGAATAAAGGCGTGAATGTATCTATGTATGTATGTATAAATAAATAAATATGTTATTCATGTACTTGTACAGTGTAGCTATCTGTCTTCTGAACTTATTATAAGGGATCAAGTAGCCATTAACACAATTTGGTAGGTGGGCATTGTGTACCCAATTAGCGTGAGTCGTCAAACAAGAATTAACACAGTCTCAGTGTCAGTTTTGTGACGACAGTGACAGTGATTTAAAAATTAAGTTTGTGTTAAAGTATTTTTTTCTTTTCAATTTAAGTATAAAGGAAATGCATAACGTCATTTAAATTTGAAACAAGTTAATTTTCACATAATATGTATGCTTAATTTTCGTCACAAAACGGACACTGAGTTAATTATTGTTTAACAACTCAAGCACACGCTAATTGGTTACACACATTTTTGAAAAAGCCCAGGTAACTAAACTTCAAAAAATACATAATTTTCATTTCATGCAATTTAAATTCAGCACGAAATGTATCGATAACAACTGTAACAAATACCTATCTAAAGATCTCACATCACAAATATGTTTACGACTTGAAAAAGTTTTGAGGAGTGTTTATCATTTAGTTAAATCAATATTAGGACAATGATACAAATCGATCTAGGCCCGCAGTAAGCTCAATAAGGCTTGTGTTATGGGTACTAAACGAAGATATATATATATAATAGACATAGATACTTAAATACATAGAAGAAATCCATGACTCAGAAACAAGTATTCATGCACATCACACAATAGGGATTATTTTTGCCCATACTGGGATTCGAGCTCAAGACCTTTTTTAGGGTTCCGCACCCAAAGGGTAAAAACGGGACCCTATTACTAAGACTTCGCTGTCCGTCCGTCTGTCTGTCAGCAGGCTGTATCTCAAGAACCGCGATAGCTAGACAGTTGAAATTTTCACAAATACTAAAAAAAAAAAAAAAAAAATATTTAAGGGGGGCTCCCAAACACACTTTTTTTTTCTGTTTTTATAGATAATGGTACGGAAAGTTATTGACGACATACAGATACAGATAGCAACTGGTTAGTTAATCAAATAATTGTAAGTTGGAATAGACTATGCACCTAGTATTAAGACATAATGACATGTAAAATATTTTTTATAAATAAATGATCGTATCGTATCGTATCGTAACCCTTCGCGCGCGAGTCCGACTCGTAATTGGCCGGTTTTTACGTTACTACCCACTAATGGCGTTGATCATTTGGAAGTAATTTTTACTATCTGTACTACCTATATATGGCCATATTATTGGTATAGGTATACAGTCAAAAATAACACAACTTACTTAAGTATATTTAAATTAGTCCCATCGCTCTATGTCAGTGGATTAAGGTTACGGTACATATTTATGAGAGGATTAAATCGATACAAAAGGTATGTTTGCACTTGACTATAAAGCTCAAACAGGAAAATCAGCTCAAACACTTTGAAGACGTCATTAATCATCATCATCATCATCATATCAGCCGAAAGACGTCCACTGCTGGACATAGGCCTCCCCCAAAGAGTGCCAAAGTGACCGGTCCTGCGCCACCCGCATCCAGCGGACTCCCGCGACCTTTACCAGGTCATCAGTCCACCTTGTGGGGGGCCTACCCACGCTGCGCCTTCCGGTACGTGGTCGCCACTCAAGAACCTTTCCGCCCCAACGGCCATAGGTTCTACGTACAATGTGCCCCGCCCACTGCCACTTAAGTTTAGCGATTCGGAGGGCTATATCGGTTACCTTGGTTCTGCTGCGGATAGCCTCATTTCTGATGCGTTCGCGCAGAGAAACTCCCAACATAGCCCTCTCCATTGCCCTTTGGGTGACTTTGAGCCTTTACGCCTTTACGTCATTAATGCCATCTGTCAATTGCCAAAGTCAAAGTGAGGTGTAGTTTTTACGTGGTGTATTTCGTGGATGCGTTAAAATGCCGAAAACTATTTCAATATAATTTACAAGATGAAGTATTTGTCGGAGAGAAAGTCGAAAGGATAAAGACTCTATTCCTCTAAATAACATCACCAACCTTGTTGTCAACATGGCTGGTAGGTACATCAGCAATAGAAATTAATGAGTGTTGCCATAATTATTGCTAATTTAGCTCCTCCAGAGCAGGTTTTTTTATTTTCCTGGTCGGGCTTCATCTACCTACTCTTTTTAACTCGAGTCATTTTTGAGAATCTTCGATGATATTGTGTTACCCTGTATGTAAAGTGTTACTCTGGAAAACAAGCACATGACCAGCCTATGGTAAAGAGACATGTTAGCGGATGTTACATAGGAAGATTCATTAGGAAGACCGCCTTAATCTTGAATGAAACAGAAATCATCTTGAAATAAGATGACTCTCTTGAACCAAGAGAAAAAAAAAACATACTCAAAATAATTTCACTCAAGATCTTCCAATTTTATTAGTTCAAGAATATTTACCGAATCAAGTAGGTAAGCTTTTTTCTTCGTAAGTAGGTAACGGGAACAATTCCAAAAAGTCTTAAAAGCCTCCCAATCTCATTGCACTTGCGTCATTGCACGCGTGAGGTTAAAATTGTCCCAGCGCGTGGTCCATTGATACGATTTATGAATGAGCGGGGTCAATGCCCCCGCCACAATTAGGCTTGGTGACGCACTGAGCTCACTACTATGATGGGTCTATTCCGCTCACGGTATCGGATTTGGTTTTGAAATCAAAGACGCACTCGAGCGGTTAGGAACTAGAGACGTCATCATTCTGTGTCAAGCTGTAGAATCAAGTTTTTTTTAAATTTACAAAAACTGAATCGATATAAAAATTCAATATAATTAGCGAACTTACTTACAAAATTTCCGGCTCTTTCCGGAACTTGCTTCCAAGAATCGGTTGATAAATGCGACCCTTTAGAGGAGAACAGCCGGTAGCACAGCAGCGGGACATCCGGACATACGAAAGAATGATGTCCCAAGCTGAAAGAGAGAGCTCGCTCGTCTAATGAGCCGCTAGCGATATCTGATTAGCGATAGCTTTATTTAACTTGCAATGTAGGTATGTAACTATGTTTGTTCGGGTGGAATCTTGCAACTCAGTTTTGAAGCAGATATCTTCAACGGATTGAGCTGAAATTTTGGGTTTTAGTATATTGAATGACAATTCAATATTATGGTACCATCGAGCTGATCTGATGATGGAGACAGAAGGTGGCTATGGGAATTGAAGACTTAACAGACGTAACCCCGTGGAGTTTGAGCTCGTTAGAATCGTCTGAACGAGTAGTTAAGAGGAAACACTAAGATAATTGAGAAATAGGTATTTGTAAAATGTATTGCTGTTGCGCCAACCACAAGCCTCCCGCCGCAGAGCGCAATAGAGACAACTGCAGCTTGGACCGAAAATACCTATTAAAATTACATAAAATCAACGTTTCTTAGTCCCCTGATTTCTTCTCCAAAACTTGACCTATTAAACTATTTTTTTTATTAAAAATCAAAGAAAGAAAGTTGTCCTTTATTTAAATAATCTAGTCAAAATTGTTTTCTGGATGTTGGAACACAGGGGAAAATTTGGCATTTTTTTAGGTTTTTGAAGTTTAATATCTCTTTTAGGAATAAATTTATGAAAAAAGGAAAACATAGGAACATGTCAATAGCAGCCATAGATTTCTGGAAAAAAAATGCTCTACTGCCATTAGCCAGGGAGAATACAGGGGACTACTTTTGTATGGAAAAAAGTCCGTTGTTTCCTCTTAATGACGGTATACAGAACATACAGTTGGCAATAAAGGCTTGTACCAAAAACTTTGTTGACAGAAACTTATTTATTCATTATAGCCTTTTGTTATGCTCTAAAATTGTAGTTGATCATGGGATCAACTACTCATGATAAAAACTTTAATACCGGTAATTTGTGCTAACAGACTGACAAAATTTTTTTGATGCTGCCATTCGAAGCAGTAAGAAAGGGCCGAAAGTCTATACTCTAGTCTTTCTCACTGCTTCGAATGGCAGCATCAAAAAAATGTTGTCAGTCTGTTTGCAGAAATTACCGGTATTAAAGTTTTGATCATGAGTATATGTCGTACGCTGCCAACTCAAGCATTTTGAGGTGCGGTCCCCATAAAAGCAAAAACGTACATATCTCAGATTTCATAAACACTTTAGGTCCGTGAATACTCGTATTTATCAAACTCAATCTTAATTCGCCGGGCGAAGTGTTGTTGCCGTAATGGGTCGTAACTTAATGTCTAATCACAGGGCTCCGTATTTAACCGATGCCGGGTCAGACGTGTACAAAGTATTTACTTGATTTTTGGTGATGATTTTGACCTTTGGAGATCTTAGAGATGTATAAGAGCTCCAAACGTCGAAAGTCTCATCACAAATGGAGACTTACACATCTCTCTTTTTACAAGCTTTATATTAACTTGACCTGTTCGTATGTAAGTTGTCCGTCATGCAATACATTTTTCAGTCACCTATTGCCGTTATCTGATTGAGCTGAAATGTTGGGTATAAGAATAGTTTGAATGACAATTCAACATCATGGTACCATCGAGCTGATCTGATGATGGAGACAGAGGGTGGCTATGGAATACCCCCGTTGAATTTGGGCTGGTTTGAATCGTCTTAATGAGTAGTTGATGATGGTATACAGAAAAGTACAGTCGGCAATAAAAACTTGGACCAAACATGATTTTTTTGACAGAAACTATTTCTGACCTCGACATAGCCGGATTCCATTGTGTACATACAAAGTTTCATGTTATACCGGCACGCGTCTACTTGTGATCTTGTTCGAGACTCTTAAAAAAAAACTATTAATACAAAATCAAATCTTTACATCAGTTTAACTAATAGTGGTAACTGCGACCCCTTTTAAGAAACTACAAAACACATTTATAAGTCAGTTCCGGAGATTACCCATTACATACAAAATCAAAACATTTTTTTTTTATAAGTTAAAAACACTGTTCCAGTGCAATAATTATAATACACTAGTCTACTCATATTATATACTAGGTCTCCAAACATTTTTTATTTATTTTAGCTTATTAACTCAATTCTTACCCGTAATCTTGTCCTTTACGTATATGCAGTCGAATTAAACGTCATTTAAAATCCAAATGGACGCCATTGAATTTTTAAGTTGTTCAAGTATCAAGTGGAGATAAATCGGTTGGATCGATTTACGATAATTCGTCGGGACCGATAGCTCCGGTTACGATTAAAACAATTTTTATGTCTGTCCGCCATCTTTGAGCGCAGCAGTTGGTATGTGGTGGTCCAAGTCACTGGTGCGTGCCTTATTTTTGATTTTCTGACGACCGGTTAGCCTAGTGGGTAGTGACGCTGCCTACGAAGCTGAAGGTCCTGGGTTCGAATCCCGGTAAGGACAAATATTTGTGTGATGAGCATGAATATTTGTTTCTGAGTCTTGGATGTTTTCTATGTATTTAAGTATTTATATCTATTAAATATATCATCGTCTAGTACCCCTAACACAAGCCTTATTGAGCTTACTATGGGGCTAGTGCGATTTGTGTAAGATTGTCCCCTTATATATTTTTTTTATTATTATTATTTAACCGACCGAGGCGACTATGTACAGTCAGTATCATGTGTACATCAACATATATACACTTCTCGACCTTATCTCTAAGCAATAAGATCCTAGAACCACCTAAAATGTATACATGTTTATGATGCATATCGTACTTTCATATAAAATTACAGTCTTAAAAAAAGTTTCTGTCAAAAACTTCATTTTTGGTACAAGCTTTTATTGAATGGAATAGAATAGAATAGAATGGAAATTTATTCGGATAACACATCCACACCCCGACTACTACCCGACGTACTTTTCTGTATACCAACATCAACTACTCAGTTAGACGATTCTAGCGAGCCCAAACTCGATGGGGTTATGTGTTTTTATTACGGAGTTCCTATGACCACATTCCAGCTTCATCATCAGATCAGCTCCACGTCATCATAATATTGCATTGTCACGCGGTTTGCTTATTCGTGCAAAATTTCAACTCAATCGGAAACCGGGAAGTGCATCAAATTTAACTTGCAAGATTTGATTACAGACAGACAGACAGACAACGGGACAGGTGGAACTAAATAAATGCTTGTAACAAAACAAAAATTGGTAATATAGTTTACATTCCGAATCTTTGTGCTACACTTCTGCAGTACCTATATACTTTAAAAGACTTTATGCTAATCATCCCCTGTAAAAACATTACACTCCTATTCGTCGTGCAGTCGCGTAAAAAAGAGGATGGAATGGAGTCTATGCCAGCTGAGCCACGTGTATTAGATTTATAATGATTTCGTTGAAATATTACATCAACTTACGAGTTAAGTAACCTGTTGCAAATATTTTGTCAACGACCTTACACAAAAATAAAACAATAAATTATTGTTACATTCGCAACACGCTATCTCTTTCACATTGCGCCGCTAAATCTAAATCACTGCGCATTGACAGAGTTTATGAAGGACGGCATAATGCAAGTTTTGTCTACGCGATGCATTTGCATACCAAAGTATTCGCGGTATGCTTGCCGTCTATTTAAATCCTACTAATATTATAAATGCGAAAGTTTAGATGTTTGGATGTTTGGATGTTTGTTACTCAATCACGCTTAAACGGCTGAACCGATTTGAATGAAATTTTGCAGCAAGATAGTTTATGGCCTGGATTAACATATCGCTTAGTGTCTGCAATACGGCCACATCTCAAGAATAAAATACATTTGAGATGTGGCTCTATTGCACAGTGCAATGCGGTCACATCTCGAAAGTAAAATACATTTGAGATGTGGCCGTATTGCAGACACTAGGCGATATAGGATAGTTTTTATCCCGGGTCCACACGGACAAAGTCGCGGGCGGAAGCTAGTTAGCTTATAAACACGCAGTGTGCCGTTGACCCTTGTGGCAAGTGTACGTGATGACCTGTCAGCCAGTGTTCTATTTATTTATTTATTTATACAAGGAATTCCAACAGCTATGAAATATTCGCTAAACTTTATAAATAGCAATACAGAGCCAATTATAGGAACTCGCAAATAGAAACTGAATATAATAATATGTTACACAGTACACGCTATTTGATAACATTTGCACAGTATGTGATACAAAATATTACAGTATGGAATGTAAGTATCAAAATAACATATAAAAAGCAAAAGAAGAAACAAATCCTATATAAGCAACGAGTGAGAACATCTCTAGACGTACAAATCACCAATAAATGCACGAATACAAATGTACACCGAAGTGAAACAACTTAATTTTTAATAATTTGATGAACAACATGGACCGGACACAAATTAATTGGAGACTCTATTTCAGACTATATCCTCCTTTTATTCCGTGTATTCCTGCGAACCAGGTACCAACTCTCGGGGGAAGTCTGGGTTATGTGGTGTTCCTACCCACAAAAATCCCGGAATCTGCGCTAAGTAATTCGGTGGACTCTAGGATCTCAGGCTAAACGCACTAGAGCAGGGGTTTTCAAAGTGGGGGGCGCGCCCCCCTAGGCGGGCGTGACCACATTTTAAGCGGGGCGCGGGGCCTCGGGAACACGCTAGGAAGATGATGATGATTTGGCTAGCTAAACCATTCACTTCCGTTTCCTTGCATCGCAGCGAAGGGGAGCGTGGGGACTTCATTTTAGGCAGCAGGGGGGCGTGCCTAAAAAAAGTTTGGGAAACTCTGCACTAGAGCCTTCCTCGCGCTTTGCCCTGCTCGTTCTGGGGTATCTCGCCTCCTCTGGGGTACTTCGCCAAGAGCTGTGGCCTCCACCACAATGACCACTGGTCACCCCGATGACCCCCTTAATTCGCCTTTTACGACAGACGGGGGAGACCGTAGACCTATTCTAGCCCGAGTCTACACGATTTAGACTACACCTCCTAACGTGCGACCAAGGATGTTCTGAGTGTTGCGACACCGAAACGTCGGGAAAACTCAAGGAGGTAAATATATAAATTTATTTGTGAAAATGATGTGGCAGTACGTCTAGCACAACTTGCTGCTCAGTCGCTTCACGCGCGACTTAGCGTCTCCTGTCTCACTCGCACCGCAAATTTGAAAGAGGAGGGTAGATCTCTCTCGACTCGCGTCGCGACGCGCCGTCGGTTGTGCTAGCCCCGCAGAATCGTGAAAGTTTAAATGCTCCTAGCATAGAGCTGCATTAATTATGCCTGGATGTCTCGCTCTTGGATGTTTGACCTACACTACTTTTCTACAACTGTCCCCTACACTTTGGAACCTAAACCGACTTTTCTTTCTGAATACATAAATTCAACATTTAAGACACCCCCGACACAAGAACCATCTGTCCAGGCAAGACTTTCGAAAAAAACAACCGCTCTCAAACGGTGTGGGGGTGAATTGGAAATTATCGCTTGCTTTGAAACGCCGTTCTGCCTAGATTAAGAAACAATAAGGTCTGATATTCAGATATATGATTCTTGACTAATATATTGTTTATCTGATTTAATCGATACCTGATTGCCTAAAATTTCCTCGATAGAAAAAAAACAAAGTTGCTTTTCTTACTCAGCCTACTCAAACAATACATTATTTTACGACATAATCAAGTTAATACTATAGTATTTTATCTCATCTAAAATCTCACTTAATGAAATATAAATAAAATTTCACTAAGTTAGGTATTTATCTAAATTCGTTCGAAAAAGCCATTCCCGAAGACTGTTGCATCTCTTTTTCTCGTGCGCGGAAGGCATAAGCGTGTCTCTGTCAAGGGGGCGTGGCCGACTTGAATCAAGGCATCCCCTTAAAGCTACATTAGCCTGATAACGAATCTGGGATATGGCCCAGAGGTACGATCCGGGTTTTGAACCCACGACTTCTGGAATGAAAATCGCGTGCTTTACCCCTCGGCTACAGTAGCTTTCCCAAAATGGAGTATTAGCCATAGGTAAAGAAGCTAACATCGCTTACTACTAAGCTAGGCTCTTAAATCCATACTAATCCATACTAATATTATAAATCCGAAAGTGTGTCTGTCTGTATGTCTGTTACCTCTTCACGCTTAAACCGCTGAACCGATTTGGATGAAATTTGGCATAGAGATAGTTTTAGTCCTGGGGAAGGACATAGGATAGTTTTTATCCCGGAAATCATCCCCCAAGCGGATGAAAAGGGGGGTGAAAGTTTGTATGGAGCTACGATATAAACGAGTTCCACGTGGACGGAGTCGCGGGCAGAAGCTATTATATGATAAATAGAAGCTGCGCTTCGCCTGCATATTAATTAAAATAATTATAACTAATAGTAATGAAAAAAAATTGTTTCCAATAACGTGTATTTTTATGTAATTCGCTTATTTAATCAATGCAGCAGTATTATTATTATATTCAATGAAATGTTCAAAATATAAATTAGCACGTAAGGTTTATCTGTTAGTGTTATTTTTTTATAAATAAATAAAAAATAAATAAATATTGTAAAGAATGCAGGCAAACCCGCGGGCTCTAATTAGCCTATGTCCATCCAGACCATTATAAAACTCCATAAAAATGTTAAAAATCGCGTCAAAAAAAAATGTTCTACTGTTATGCCCTTGATCGGTTCACACCCCATTTTTGGTACACTCTGTATACATAGGAGAAAGATTTTTTGAAATTAGATAAGTTTTACCGGAGATTCCTCCTCCATGTAAGCTCACAGATTTTTCCTCTTTATAATATTACTAGTTGCCCGCGCGGCCTCGCTCGCGTATCATTAAGAACGCAGGCAAACCCGCGGTATAAAATATAGCCAATAACCATCCAGAAATTCCATTCTACACGCAGGTGAGTGAATTATTGAAATCGGATAAACGATTTCAGAGATTACCCATTACATACACACCTATAAACTTGCAAAGCTACAATCTCACAGACTTTTCCTCTTTATAATCGAACGAGCGAGCGAAGCGAACGAAGTTCTATGCTTCAGCTTGGCCGAAAATCGTTCTTATGTCCGGTGTGTATTCTGTCGGCTGTTCTCTACAGGTCGCATTTCTCAACCGATTCTCGTGAAGTTTTTTAAGTATATAGTGTCATTTTGTCAAGCCACTTTTTCAACTCACGGAGTCACTAGTATTCGATTAAGTAGGTATAGAAGTGTAGATAAACATCCTGAATCTAACCTATAACCCACATATGGCACATAATAGTAGTTTATGCAACTGATACATAATGAGAGGCTTTAAAATACGAGTGTGGTTTTATGAAACAATCGTCAGCGAGTTTTACAATAGGATCACAATCACACGAGTGGTTTAAGGCCTAATTATATACAGTTGCATACTAGTAGTTTATGCAACTGATACATAATGAGAACTCGTGTGATCCTATTATGAAAAACTACACTCGTGTTTTAAGGCCTAAATATGTACAGTCGCATACAATTCTATAAGTCTTGAACTTGTATGTACTTATCTACACACATATCATAAGTAAGTACTCTAAGATGGGTTCACAAACTTTCGTAACAACAAAAAAACCAACAAAAAAAATGACAACAGCAATGGCGGCAATTCGATCTTCCGTCATGACCTGAAAAAAATCTTAAGCCTGCTCTATACTGTGGGCCATCACGACCCATCGTACAGGACGCAACTATGCGTTAGACGGAGAAAGACATCGCCGCGCCGTAAGCCATCTGACACCACTACCCTCTCTACACGCTGGCCCATCCTAGTGGGCCATTAGGATGGGCCATCATGTAGTCCTCTACATGATGGCCCATCCTTATGGCCAAATTGGCTCCTGCCAATAGACAAACGAAACGAATGAAGTCCCTATACCCATGTCACACGAGATCAAATGTCCTGCGGTTTATATTTAAAAAAAAACATATTGAATCAACGTTTCGAATCGATAATTGTTTTAGTATCTATGGATACTAGAATAGAGACCCACTTGAGTTTTGACAGCTGTTCCAAATTTAAACTCATAACGTTAAAAAATCTATACTATTATAATTATAACAACAATTATAACGACAAGAAAGTTATCATAGTAAAATCGGTTGTAATAATGCTGGTCGTTTCCTACGGTTTCCGGACGCATTTTAGAGCACTAATGATATGTGATGTGCGTAGATAAATATAAATACCTAATTAACGAACAAGTTCCCTAAGCAGACGAGACAAGTAAGCAAGCTGGCAGTCCCACGACGCCCGAGTCGATCAGTCTAGCAAATTAGGTTCGTTGACCCGCAACCCCTATTCGCCTTGCCTATAAAGAGGTCATCAACCTATATATTTTGCTAAGGAAATGAACAGTCTAGAATTTTCACCTGTCTGTCTTACCATGAATATAAATGGGCTGTCTGAAAAGGAGCCTGGATGTCAATCATAGACATCCAGGCTAATTGAACGGCTGTTCTCCTCTCTCATCATTCTGTAACTTGTTTTAAGCTCACTTCAACACTCACCACAAATATATCTTGACACCGCGATGCTTATTAACTCAGCGTAGGCAGAGGGCTAGTTTCGTGACGGGTGACCGTCGGGGCGAGCCGCGTTAGCGCGGAGCTCAGCAATCACGTAACGCATTGAACGCGCGTCAGGGGGGCTAGTACGCTAAGTTTTATGTCGGACATAAAGCATTCGTCCCATTCTGGCAAATATGCGAGTGCAAGAGGAACGAATGCTTTACGTCGGACATAAAACCTATGTGCTAGGGGGGCAGGTAGATCTAAATGTCACTTTTTAACCCCCGACGCAAAGAGATGGGTGTTATAAGTTTAACTTGTCTATGTATCTGTGTATCTGTCTGTGGTGTCGTAGCTCCGAAACGGATGGACCGATTTGAATGCGGTTTTATTTATTCGAAAGCTGATGTGATCCCGAATGTTCTTAGCTATGTTTTATGAAAATCTGTTTAGCCGTTTTTGAGATATTGGACTTTGAAATGAAAATGTCGGGGGTTTTTCAACTTTTCTAAGTTGTAGTTATTACATGTAAATGTCAGTAAGATTGTCCTAACGCGCGTTTGAACCGTTACGTGATTACCAATCAGAGGCTCTAGTATAAGTTTTACCGAAACAAAACTTTACGATAGCGTTTGCGTTTTACCCTCAATTTGTATGGAATTTGACAGCTAAACGCGAACGCGGTCGTAACGTTTTGTTTCGGTAAAACTTATACTAGAGCCTCAGGTCGCATATCTCAACACTCTCGTGAAATTTTGTGAGCAGGTTCAATTTAGCTTTTTTTGTCGATTATTCTTTTGAAATAAAAAATACAGCGTTTCGAGTGCTACAGCGTGGCTACAGCTCACAGAGCGACTAGCGTAATAGTTTTCTCGATAAGAGCTTTTACATAGAATTGAACGCCTAACCTCGCCTTACATAGAGCAAACGTCCCAATTGTTGACACCTATCCTACTTAATATTATAAATGCGAAAGTTTGGATGTTTAGATGTTTGTTACTCAATTACGCTTAAATGGCTCAACCGATTTAGATCAAATTTTGCACGAAGATAGTTTCTAACCTGGGTTATAAATAAAATAAATAAATAAATAAATAGTATTCCAATAAATACATTTACATAGCCATGGAGTGGGTGCCACATGGGCTGAGACGGAGATGGCGGGACGACCTGGAAGCATTTTGTAACGATTGGCCAGAGATTGTTCAAATCCGGGAGGAGTGGAAGTCGAGAGGAGAGGCTTTTGCCCAGCAGTGAAACACTATATATTAGGATACGAAAAAAAAACAATGACTGGTGGACAAACTATTCCAACACTGCTCACTGTTATTACTATCATTTAAGTTTAAAGGTGCCAACTATTGGAGCAGTGTCAAACACGCGAATATTTACCTAAAATGAAATAAATACTTTTTCCCCTCACTGCCTCGGAAAGCCGTCTTTTATCCTTTAAAACCAGTGGGCAAAAACGCATTTTATCCACTAGTGGATAATCTTTGACAAGTGGGGAAAGTAATTTGACCTTGGAGCGTGTTTAAGTAGCTTTTGACAGATAACAAAACGAAAAACGCTCATAATACAAAATGTTTCCAGATGATGTATTTCATTTGCCGTTATAACAACAAATACTAAAAAACAGAATAAAATAAATATTTAAGAACTTTAAAAACATTGCTTGTTGCCTTCATCAGGCGCTGGGTCTCAAAATGTATGGGAAAACTAAAATCCGACTCGCATTTGACCAAAATTCTACTTGATATTACTTACGTTATTATTACTGTTAAAAAATAAAAATAAAACATTATTTAAATTAACTAAAGTTGTTTTGCATGTTGCACTTTCCTCGCTACAGTGAGGTGAAAAGTTTTGTGTTACACACGGGTGCAAATGTATTTCACTTCTCGTGTGTTGAAACACTCGCTACGCTCAGGATTCTAATTTAGAACCATTCGCTTCGCTCGTGGTCCAACTATGGAATCCTTTCGCTTGCTTGTATTTCATTTCCACACTCGCGGGTAAAATACAACTTTGCACCGTTGTATAACAAATAACTATTGTTCTGTAAGTAGGCCGCAATGGCACTTTACAAATCAAATTCTACCAGCGTTTTAGAAAAAGTAGTCCACTGCAGAAGAGACGCCGAGACCAACTCAACAGTCAGTCATTTTAGTAGAATAACTTTTTCTACCCACAGCGATAACCAAGAAACGCAATCATACTTTCCACCTGTACATTCACCGCAAACACACACACACACACAGCCTAGTAACCAAAACAAACGGATCTAAATCAACCGACACCGAATACGCATAGCATAAAGGTTCGTGCAAAAACCCGAGCACATTTTATACAAACGATGACATAAATACTCATTTGCAAGAACAATATCCGATATTGAGTGAGGCCTGTCTTGCGGACGAGAGTAATGGCGGACACGAAAAGTGAACACCGAGTGATCAACCCGGTTTTTTTTTCTCTGAGCGTCTTTTTTTTTTGTCGGCGTTTATAAAAACAGTCGTTAGGGGGCTCCGCTAGGGTTGCCCACCTTACTTCATTATATAGTACTAGCTTCCGCCCGTGACTTCGTCCGCGTGGACCCGGGATAAAAACTATCCTATATTTTAATCCAGGCTATAAACTATTTTCGTGCAAAATTTCATTCAAATCGGTTCAGCGTGATTGAGTAACAAACTTCCAAACATCCAAACATCGAAACTTTCGCATTTATAATATTAGTAGGATTGTACTATATTTTGACTCTTTGTACTATATATGTTGAAGAAATATATCATCATCATCATCCTCCTAGCGTTGTTCCCGGTTGTGCCCCTAAAGGAGCTCGGGGTCCGCTTTGACACCTAATCCCAAGATTTGGCATAGGCACTAGTTTTACGAAAGCGACTGCCATCTGACCTTCCAACCCAGTGGGAAAACTAGACCTTATTGGGATTAGACCGGTTTCCTCGCGATGTTTTCCTCCACCGAAAAGCTAACGGTAAATATTCCGTACATAAGTTCCGAAAAACTCATTGGTACGTGCCGGGATTCGAACCCACGACCGCCGCTTGACAGCCGCATGCCTGAACCACTAGGCTACCGTAGCTCCCGTTGAAGAAATATATAGTACGCAAAAATACTATACTTTGGGGGCCTCACGAAGTGCTTCAGATTGCTCAGCTTTCAGTAAAAATTTATCAAATACTAACATTGCCCAACTAAGAACATACCTACTACATACATACATACATACATTCACGCCTTTATCCCTAAAAGGGGTAGGCAAAGCACATGAAACTTGTGTTCCAGTACCACTTTTAGCATAAATGTGGGTATAAAAGATCGACAAAATGTGATATAGCTGTGACCGGTTGCTAGTCCATCGCCCACAACACACTTCAACCTTGTTCCCTTAGTCGACTTACGACACCCACAGGAAGAAAGGGGGTGGTACTATTCTAACCCGACACCACACGGGGGTATTTTTTTTACAGTGTAGTATATTATTGTCGTTTTTTTCTGGAAAATACTATATCTCCCCAAAAAAATGTTGGCGACCCTAGGTTTGAAATGTATAATTTCTATGTTTGCCATTGCGAGGTTGAGTAGTCAAAGATTTATATCTATTAAATATATCGTCGTCTAGTACCCGTAACACAAGCCTTAATGAGCTTACTATGGGGCTAGTGCGATTTGTGTAAGATTGTCCCCTTATATTTATAATTATTAAAAAAAAAAAAAAAAATAGCAGTCGCTCTCACAAAACAATTGAATTGGACGAATTGCATCAAAGTAGTCCATTCAAAAAGCAACTCTACTTTCCACGGTATAAGAATCCAATTCCAATGACAGTTTTTTAAAAAGTCGGTCACATTAAATAATCTCAACCATCCCGCCCAGCAGGTCGATTACGTAACGAATTGTACGTACGTTAGGTGGATCTAAATGTCAATTTATATATGGAAAAATGACAGAAGGACTGTCCTAACGCGCGATGCAAACGTTACCTGATTACCGCTCAGGAATAATTTTCAATGGCGCGCCGGTGTAAAAAGGTCTTACGAGACTAGTTGGACTGTAAAGGACTAGCTTACGCCTGCGACTTTGTCTGCGTGGACCCGGGATAAAAACTGTCTTAGATTCCAAGCTGTAAACTATCTTCGTGCAAAATCTCATCTAAATCGCTTGAGCCGTTTAAGCGCGTCATTGAGTAACAAATATCTAAACATCCAAAAATACAAACGTCCTCACATCCAAACATCCAAACTTTCGCATTTATAATATAAGTAGGATTAGTAGGATACTATTACACATAGTTAAAAGTATAGCACGCTGTTTTTTCTTGCACAGATGTCATGCCATGGGTTAAGGATAATAATAATAATAAATACTCTTTATTGCACCACAACAGGAGAGAAACATCTTACAAAAAAAAATTGCTTAATAAATAATGGTAACAACAGGCGGTCTTATCGCTTTAAAGCGATCTCTTCCAGACAACCTTTGTATAGCAGGAAACATTATCTATATAAACGACAAAAAAGTCACGTTTGTTGTATAGGAGCCCCTTTAAAAAATATTTATTCTATTCTGTTTTTTAGTATTTGCTGTTATAGCGGCAACAGAAATACATCATGTGTGAAAATTTCAACTGTCCTGCGTTCATGAGATCCCTTGAAATGTATCATTCATGTATCTGGGCCATTTTACGAAAAGTTGTACACTCGACTTTTTTTAAGAATTTTGATGTAATCGGGTTTTTTTCTACTCAAAATCGAGAGCACTTTCGAATGCTATACGAGAAAAAAAGTGTCCCAAGATTTTTTAATCCATTCCGTTACCGTTTCCATACTAAGCTTGTATGGAATGTGGTAACGGAACGGAAACCGAAAATTATAAGTAACATTTTGGACAGTTTTTTTCTCCTATTAGGTTCGAAAGTGCTCTCGTTTCTGAGTAGAAAAAACTCGATTATATCAAATTTTTAAAAAAAGTCGAGTGTACAACTTTCCGTAAAATGGCCCATCTAACTAAAGTTATTATTATGAGGCTGTAGCCTGGTGACAGACGGACAGACAGACAGAGACGGACAGCGGAGTCATAGCAACTGGGTCCCGTTTTACCCTTTGGGCACGGAACCCTAAAAAACTAAGTATAGTCCTAAAACAAAACCGCTCGGCCGCCACTGTACCAGCCCCCGATATATTTATCGGCCTGCATCCGCCCAACCTACGTGGAATTTGGTATACGGTCGGGGCTCAAAATTTGTCTAACACTTTACAGCCATATGCAGATCGCAAAGCGGGTAATGAATACTGGGGAAAATGGCAATATGTCATAAGGTTAGTTTAGTGAATCTATTACGGTATAGTTAAGTGGTATTGGTGTTAGACGCAATGTAATACCGTAATATTCGCAGCAGAACCAAGGTAACCGATATAGCCCTCCGAATCGCTAAACTTAAGTGGCAGTGGGCGGGGCACATAGCACGTAGAACCGATGGCCGTTGGGGCGGAAAGGTTCTCGAGTGGCGACCACGAACCGGAAGGCGCGGCGTGGGTAGGCCCCCCGCAAGGTGGACTGATGACCTGGTAAAAGTTGCTGGAGTCCGCTAGATGCGGGTGGCGCAGGACCGATCACTTTGGTACTATTTGGGGGAGGCCTATGTCCAGCAGTGGACGTCTTTCGGCTGATATGATGAATACCGTAATATAGGGTTATTTAAGAGCCGCGAGCTTATCTGAAAAAAAATGTACTTATCCTACTATCCCACTAATATCCTACTAATATTATAAATGCGAAAGTTTAGATGTTTGGATGTTTGTTACTCAATCACGCTTCAACGGCTCAACCGATTTGTATGAAATTTTGCACGAAGATAGTTTATAGCCTGGATTAAAATATAGGATAGTTTTTATCCCGATTCCACGCAGACGAAGTCGCGGGCGGAAGCTAGTCATAAATATGCGAAAGTTTGGATGTTTAGATGTTGGGATGTTTGTTACTCAATCACGCTTCAACGGCTCAACCGATTTGTATGAAATTTTGCACGGAGATAGTTTAAAGCCTGGATTTAAATATGTATAGGATAGTTTTTATCCCGGTTACAAATTTACTTATCCTACTATATATGTATATAATATTATAAATGCAAAAGTTTGGATGTTTAGATGCTTGGATATATTTAGATGTTTAGATGTTTGGATGTTATGTATTATTTGTTATGATGTAAAATATAGAATAGTTTTAATCCGGGGTCCACGCAGACGAAGTCGCGGGCGGAAGCTAGTATGTAATAAGGTTAGTTAAGTGAATCTATCCCGGTATAGTAAAGTGGTATTAGTGTTGGTTGAACTAATTTGATAGTATATAAGTCAGCAACGTATATGATTTGTTAGAGGGTTGGAACGTTATGTGGACGACGGGCTAGCAATCTATCACTACGACATCACATTTTGTCGATCTTTTATACCCACACGTATTCTAAAAGTGGCACTGGAACATTTTTCATGTGCTCTGCCTACCCCTTTTGGGAATAAAGGCGAGGATCTATATATACACGGTGTTCCCGGGAATTACCGTTAACTTCGGCATATTGCAGAGTACATTCACAGAAACAAATTAGTATAACTATTTCTTGAAAAAGAAAAAAAAAATCCTTTTTTTATACAAAATAATTATACACAATAGCATTAACGGTTATTGTCTTATTGTACAAGGGTCTTGAAACAAATGAAATAAAAAATATGTACCACCGAGTCAGTTCGTGCCTAATATCGAACGAACTCGCTTTGTAAACCTCCTTGTAGTGTATAGGAACCTTACATAGTTTAAAAAGCTGTTATGACGTCACAGTTAAGAGCCATTTACACTGGTTAAATCTGTGAAACTGATTAAATTAAAATATTGAATATCTTGATAACTAGAAGAGTTAAGATACTACTGTCATGGAGAAATTAACTTTATTTGATCTAAACTATGCCCCCTTGCAATTAACGGAAATTGTCAAAAACACGTAGTAGGTATATGTGATTCGAGGACATTTTTTTGGTACCGTAAAAAGCGATAACATATTTTAAGTCCCTACATCGCCAATTGTATAATGCTTTAAAATGTTAGGCTTTGGAAAATGCCAGTATTTTCCTTCATTTTCAATTGCGTGGCCACACTATTGTTCAAATCTATGCGCGCGTATGACATTTAGTGTTCATTTCATTTCATTTCATTTATTTCATTGCATGTCACATTACAGGTTGCAAGGTGGAACAACAAGGTAGGTATACATGTGACGCCCTGCGTGGGCGCAGCAATATTACACAGCCATCACTATGGACTTATTTCTAAACATAATATATAAACAACTAACATGCATTAGATAGAATATTCAACTTTAACAAACTACAAATACAATTCTTATATAATAGTTAAAAAAAAAACTACTTTAGCTACAAATAGATACATCTTCAAAATAATCTTTTAGGCTATAATAACATTTTTGGGTGAGGAATAGTTTTAATTGTTTATCAAATATGTTTGGTTTTCTTAAGTGTTGCCGTCTAATTGAATACTGGTCGCCATCCTCCTGGCGTTATTCCCGGTTGTGCCCTAAAGCAGCCCGGGGTCCGCTTTGACACCTAATCCCAAGATTTGGCATATGCACTAGTTTTACGAAAGCGAGTGCCATCTGACCCTCCAGTCCAGAGGGAAAACTAGACCTTATTGGGATTAGACCGGTTTCCTCGCCATGTTTTCCTTCACCGAAAAGCTAATGGTAAATATTCCGTACATAAGTTCCGGAAAAAGTCACTGGTTTCGAACCGGGAATCGGAAGCCGGGATTCGAACCCACGACCGTCGCTTGACAGCCGCACGCCTGAACCACTAGGCTACCGTCTATTGTGAAGAAATGGAAATTTCAAAGAAAAACTTAGGTGTGATAATTAAAGGCCTCCACCCAACGACCGCGTGTCGTGCGCGTCGCGTGTCAAGCGCGGGCCCGCGCAGCTGCTGAGTGTGATAGAGATAGTGGGATACATATTAGATGCGTTGGTAGTGAGAGAGATATGCCGCGCTGCACACGCGTTGCTAACGCGTCACTGACGCGCGGGCCCGCGCGTGCCCGCGCAGCTGCCGCGCTGCTGAGTGTGATAGAGATAGTGAGGTACATATCAAATGTGTTGGTAGTGAGAGAGACATGACGCGGCGGACCCGCGCGGGCCCGCGCTGCGCACGCGCTGCACACGCGTTGCTACACGCCGCCCGCTTGCGGTGTGAATATACCGCTTCAACTGCGCCCGATACGCGCCGCGCACGACACGCGTTCGGTGGGTGGAGGCCTTTAAACTAGAACTTCGCATCCAAATATATCATCAGTGTTGCGGACGCGCCGGCGTTCATACGCACAGAGTGGAGGAATCTCACAAAAAAAACAGTGTTGCGCATAGTAAATAGTAAGTTAATGTATATATAAGATAAACGTTCAGAATGGACATGAAATGTATATATATATGATAATATATCGGCTCCATCTGCATTCTCCGTAATAATACGTCGTCAAAACCGTATTATTTTGAACACTTGATTTATAAATTAAGATGCTATTACATATTTAGCGAATTAAGCTAGCAACATTGTTAGTATAATCAAACGGCAGGTGATAGTGAAGTCACACCAATCTCAATCTTATCCCACAGACATAAGGCATAAATATACTGACTATGTCTAAGGTAGTGCGCACTGCAATGCGCATGTATAACGTATAATTATGCAGATCGCTGCGCACGCAGCTGACTATAGCACCGCCGATAGATCTTCATCATTAACTATGCCGGTGCTATGATTTTATTACCTGCATAGCTGTAAGCGCGGCTTCGCCTGTATTGCAAAGAACGCAGGCAAACCCGTGCGATAAAACGTAGCCTATGTCTATCCAGAAAGTCCAATCTATACGCAGGACGAAGAATTTTTTAAATAGGATGTGTAAATGCGGAGATTACCCATTACATACAAACTTATTTTACTAAGCTCAGAGCTCATTCGCAAAGAATCCAGGTGGAGCTATACGATAAAATATAGCCTACTAGCTTCTGCCCGCGACTCCGTCCGCGTGGAACTGGTTTATATCGTAGTTCGATACAAACTTTCATCCCCCATTTTACCCCCCCAGGGGATGATTTCCGGGATAAAAACTATCCTATGTCCTTCCCGGGGATTCAAACTATCTCCATACCAAATTTCATCTCAATCGGTTCAGCGGTTTAAGCGTGAAGAGGTAACAGACAGACAGACAGACAGACAGTCACACGTTCGCATTTATAATATTAGTATGGATGTGCATATAGAAAATTAATTTTATACACAGGTAAAAGGAATCGGATAAGTGGTTCCAGAGATTACCTCTTACGAACATACTTAGAAAGCTACATTCTCACAGACGAGCTCATCAGCATCAGACTCAGTTATACTGCTGGATAGCCTCCCCCAGTGTCACAATGACCGGTCCTGCGCCACCCGCATCCAGCGGACTCCCGTGACCTTTACGAGGTCATCAGTCCACCTTGTGGGTCCACCCACGCTGCGCCTTCCCGTCCGTGGTCGCTACGAGTACTACTGGAAAGAGCAGGGCAGATATAGTTAACACTATGATGAGTGAAGTGCAAGGTTTCGTCAAAAAAATATCTACCTCACAGTTAATGCTTTGTTTATAATAGTGTTAACTATGACGCAATAAACAATTCTAAGGAATCTTATAATTAACGAGAACTATTCTCAGTGAATCTTTAGCAACTTCTCAGCATTAATCATGGAACAATACAAATACAATGTAACGGAGAACTTATAAGAAACGCAGTGTTTGATTGACGGCGAAAGAGCTCAGTTAGGGATAGGGTAACCATTGCCTTTGTAAAGAGCTGGGACGTCAATATCCCAACCGTGTTGGTTCAGACGAATAGGTTTACTGTCTCCCCCGACTTCCTCGTGTCTAGGTGCCTCAAATAAGTGATGCCCAATAGGCAGCGGTGTGGACAGCTCTGGCAGTCGCGCCTCTCAGGTCATGTTCCGAGCAAGAGTATGGGGCACGCCATAGTTTTACCCCTGACTAAAAGGCGACCAGAGGTGTCATCGGGGCCACGAGTGTTCCATGTGACGGGGGCCGCGACGCTCGCCTAAAAACTCGAGGTAAGGCGTCAGCATCGTAATGCCCTAGGACGTGCCAGATGTAGCGAGGCCCGAGGCGTTTTCTTGTGCATGGAATATCACTTCACCCAGTCATCCCCGACAAGCGAATGATGCGATGAAGCGTGAAGAAGATGTAGCTATCAAGCGATTTGTGGTCCAGCGAAAGGTCGAGGGCACCAGACCGCAATGCAGGTCACCAATGAGATGGACCACAGATAACAGAGAAAGGCAGATAGGCCCTAATAAATTGAACGTTTTCTATACATCCGATATCTTCTCACTTACGTACTGGACGACGAGTAAGAAAGGGATAGAACCACGTTAGCAGACAGGTCTTCATACGTCATTGTCTCCGTTTTCTCGCTCGCACGATGTCATTCGATCTGTCGCTCGCTCGAGATTTAGTGTAGCGAAAGATATTTTGTTACAAGATATCGACATCGATATTCACTTTTCATTATATTCGTCATCTGCACCAGTCGTAAATAAATTGTATCCCCTTACATTTGTATTGAGATACAATTTAACACATGTATAATATAAACTTTAAAATAATTACAACACTATAAGTGTCATCTTGACGTTGACGTCTCGGCGAAATTGTTTACTATTTTAACACTGTAGTGAACCAGTAGATGGAGACGAGTCGTTAATAGACTCAAAATACCATACTATTCGTCTCATTCTAACTCACGTCAGCTGACCATAAGAAGTGACAGAGACAACTATATGAAACATCGTCTTGCTTTATACTGCGCGTCTGTATTAGTCTGTGAGATGGACAGGCAGATTAAGGGTCACAGCTCACTAGACCCACACTCTAGTCTAGTCGCTAACGTAACGTAGTATGGCGAGGCGGTGCGGTGCGTGTGCTGGGTGGGTCTAGTGAGCTGTGACCCTAAAGCTGTAGTAGCAGCATCACTACACGCAAGTATATGGAAGGCGAATGTCAGAGAGAAGCGGCGTTTTATGATGTTTGCTACTACTAGTAATTATCACCTGAAATGGTGTCCACGACCACTCCGTCAAGAAGGAAAACAACGGAGAAGTGCGAAGGAACGGAGCGCTTTTTTGCGAATTGGAACACCATGCAATACATTCGGTGGGACCGTCTCAATAATCTCCCCTTTATTGGTAACCCCATGGCTGCGTCCCACGGCTGCGCGAGTCAAGTCCGTCAACGTCATGCGAAAACGGAACACCTCATCAATACGTATCATGTTGGGAGTAAAAGACTCGTGACGTAATTATTTGGATAGGAGTCGGTTTTATACTGGTTCGTCTTGATTATAAAACAAGATAACACGAGAACAAGGACAGCTCGAGCGATATGCGGGTTCCGATCTTCAGTGTAAATTGGCCTTTATATATTTATTTATTTATTTATCTCAGGCAACGAGGCCCATATACATATACAAATTGAACCTTACAGACCTCTCTTCTAGAAGCACAATATCACGTGCGCGGGCGCATATTCAGGGTGTCAAATAACCGGCCTCGAAATGGCCTGTCATCTGTAGGTACTTGAAGAACTATTTTGTGTATTTTTTTCAAAATTTTAGACTCAGTAGTTTCGGAGATGAAGAGGGGGGGGGAATGGTCATTTTTTGCCTATTTTCATAAATAATTTCTAAACTACTTATTTTAAAATTACAAAAAAATATATATTTTAGATGCACACAATGAGCTCTTTCATTTGATATGTAACACGATAGTATATGCAAAACTTTATTTTTTAATTTTCTCATTTCCCCCCAAAAGTGGCCCCCGTGTTTAAAATTCATTTGTTTGCGTTACATGTTCCTCTTTGGGTCACAAACTTACATATGTGTACCAAATTTCAACGTAATCGTTTCACTAGTTTCGGAGAAAATAGGCTGTGAAGGACGGACAGACAGACGCACGAGTGATCCTATAAGGGCATCTAGCCTGCGTAAATGCGTTGGGGCTATCCATATATTACGTCATTTCAAAATAGGGAGGGGGGGGCTTGACCATAGGATAGTCATTTTATTAGGCGGGGATCGTTAGAAATGAGAATAAGGAGCATGAAATATCATTTTGGTCTTTTCCTGTACAATCTTTAATGTGCGACTCCTTCGCCGCTTTGAACGTTAAATACCCAAAATAACGTATAAAATAGTATTTTTGTTTTTGTCGTATTTTTTGTGTTTTCTTCAGTGCGTGCTGCATAATCCAATTGTTCAAAGACCGTGTCTTCATCTGATAATTAACGCAAGTCATGTAAAACACCTATTAACTACTGTGAGAGACACCAGCCCAGCTAACATGAAACAGAAACATAAAAACTATACGTAGGTACCATACACACGATACATTACGTAAGGCGTTACTTTCGCGACAACGTAACTGTTGCCACATTGACTTTTCAATTTGAACCTTAAATGTTCTGCATATGGTTGTTTTTACAAAAATGTGATCGGTCAAAATAGTAGCGATGTAAGATATGAACCGGATGTCCACCTAATTAAGACTAATGAGGCAAATGGAGTCAGTTTGAGTTATCATAACATAATTAATAGACTACACAATGCATAAGAACATTGAAGTACGAAATGACAGTAGTCATTTTCAGAGTTCCGCACTTAAGACTTACACAACACATGTTTAGATAGGTACATAATTATGTTGTGTTACCAAAAATACGCCCAATAAATCATTTTCATCATCAACATCACCATCATCGTCATCACCATCATTATCTTATATCCCTCAGACCAGAAAATATAAATCAATCATGCTGACAAAATAGTATAATAAAATGTGTAAAAGTTTTTTTTAGGGTAGGTACCTCCTCTAGACCTTAAGTGGGGATGTCATGCCCTCCCCGCTAAATGGCTACTACGGGGGATGGGAAAAAAATCGTGGCAATAGTACATATAATGAATTTAAAAGACACGTCGTGGTGTCGACTCGCTGGAGATTATTAGTCCGCACAGATAATATACAGCCGATAATCCGAAGGCACAGGGACTCGGACTATTGGGCCGTGCATTCTCAGCTCCTAAAAAACTGGCTTCCAATTATTGCCCCGGACCAATTTGGTCACGTTGATAATGCACGGCCCAATAATGTACAGCCTGATAATCCATGTACAGTATGGACGCGGATTATTGGGCGGTACATTATTTTGGCCGTGCATTATTATGGCTGTACATTAACCGGCACCCCGGTTGTCACGGGATTCGCTTTAACACCTAATCCCAAAATGAGGCATAGGCTACACTAAAAACACGTAATAATAACATTAGAATAAAACTGCTATTCAATTATTATCTTAGACGGAATGCGATATTTATTTACCTTTATTTCTGACGTTTTGATTCGACACGGCTCACCGGTCATCGTCGCAGATGACTGTCGGCCCAGCAAGTTGTCAACGGTGATATGCTGGGTGCATATTAGTATTTCACTACCATACAAAAGTACCTATAAAATGTGGAGAACGGGCAGTGGACTTTTTTCGGGTCTACCCTCTTTGTTGTATTGAAACAGGTCGATTACTAGATTTCATTTTAAGCTGCATTTTCGTGTATAGAAGGTTCACTGACAAACAAAACCGATGTCTGAGAGCAAGAAAACTCAAATCAAGGCATCCCGCTCTACCGCACTCGCCTTTCCTTTAGTTAGGGTTATCACATTCATACTTTTAATGTGCCGAACGCCGGCACGGTATACTGTGAGTAATGTTTAATGTATGTATGTATGTATTAAGGTGTATTGTAAATTAAACAGGTGGAATACAGAAGGTACAAAAAAAATAATTAATGTACAAAGCGAACTTATCCCTTTTTAATGTGCTATACCAACGTTTCTTATGTAAGACACTGTAGGATATTTTTCAATCTATTTGTTTTTTGGACTTGTTTACCATGCTTTTTATGATACTTTCAAATGCTTTTATTCATAAAAGTCTTCAATATTATTTTAGTAAAATTGCCGTCAACATGCCGTTAGTCTTTATCGGTCACATTGACATTTGAGTTTGTGAGAACGGGACAAAACAGATTTTACTTAACAAAGGCTTGTTAAGTTTTATAAATAATTAGATTATTGTTGATCCCGGTGGCTTATCCAAGCGAACAAGTTTTTCTACTACCTCTATAAATAAACCAATAGACGCATACACTATGCATTTGAGTATGAATTTCGCATGAGAGACTAGCGAGTTAATCAAGACGTAAATTAATTAAACATTGAGGAATGCGACGCGGTGTATGCTCTTGCGCATCAATCGTTCACAGCGCTGCGCGCGCTAGTGACAGCTAGAAGACGATTTGGGTCGACACTTCGCATACTTATATATAATTGCGTGTAACATTTTAATTTAACGCACTCGTTTTTGTATACCACGACGGTGGCAAACAAGTGCACGGCCTGCCTAATTTATTGAACGAGCGAACGAAGCGAACAATGTCGCTAGGGCAAAAAATCTTTAGTAAGTATCAGACCGTCTGTCTGTTCTCCTCTACAAGTCGAAATTTCTCAACCGATTCTTGAGAAATTTTGTGAGCAGGTCAATACATATTGTTGATTATGTTTTATGACATTAAAAGTTAACTAGTTTATTCATTTACATGCCCATATTTACATTTGCCTTACAGACTAACATAAATGGGTAAGGCCGTGGAGCGTTTTAACCGCCTCACTTTTATGTAACGATTTATTGCCGAATAAAACCTCATGGTGGCTTAGTTTTAACATATATCGCAAGTAGAAAAGCTAGCTTTTTGTTTTTATTCAAACTTGGTGATTTTGTCACGCTGCCCTCCACAAATCGTTACATAAAAGTGCGGCGGTTGAAACGCTCCGCGGCCTTACCCAAATATGTATAAGACTTTTTAAGTAACACACACGTTAATGGTAAGATACTTACCGTACCATATCCGCGTATATTCATTCATAAAATATCGTATAAAGTTACGAGCATCGTCACTCGGACTACATATTTTTGAATGTATGGATTTATATGAGATCTGCAGGTCGATCACGTAACGCGTTGTACGCGCGTCAGGTACGTCTGGACGACACTTTTTATATAGAAAAAATACATTTGGTTCTACTTTACGCGCATTCAAAACGTTACGTGATTACCAAACTGATTAAGCCGTTCTTAAATTCATTAAACATTGAAGAATGTGACGCGGTGTATGCACTTCCGCATCAATCGTTCACGGCGCTGCGCGCGTGACTGACAGCTGCTCCCGTCTATCTTATCTGTTACTACGACGGTTGTAAACAAGCATACGGCCTATCCGTTGGTAAGCAGATATACAGTGTTTGGCCACGGCTCCAGAAGAATCGCAAGCTATTTGCTGACCCTTTATTGATTTGTGGCTTTTGTTGACGGCTAGAACACTCTCAGAGCAGCAGCAGCGTGACCTGACCTACTCACCAGCAGGAACACAACACCATCTACATACAGAGCAAGTACGTATGTTGTGGTGTTATTATGTCTGCGATCTTCTAAGGGGTCTTCAAACTTTTTGACTCAAGGGCCAAACTGCACTTAATATAAATGCGTGCGGGCCAAGAGTTGGTGGTGGTCATGACTAGTGATGTGCCGGAGAATATTCCCGGGAACTGGAATGTTCCCGTATGGGAATTTCCCGGGAATATTCCCTTGTTCCCGGGAATATTCCCCAAACAGGGGAATATTGAAATACAAATTAGGAAAATTAAAGTTGTAATAAAAGTAAATAAAATGAATAGTGCCCCGACAAATAAAGTGCCATTCGCCAAAAACTGCATTATTGCACTAATTCTGACTTTTTATCTCAATTACCGTTTAATATGTAAATATTTTCATATTTTGTATTCGTATAATATTTTATCGTGGTTTTTTTATTAACTTTGTATCGTTTTTGTTACTTTCAGAAGTTCTTTTGTAAAATTTGTTTTTTTCTGCTGGGGGAATATTCCCACTAACTGGGAATATTCCCATTGTTCCCGGTAATATTTCCATTGTTCCGGGGAATATTCCCGGGAACATTGGGAATTTACTTTTGCGGGTAAATTACACTGGTTAATGTCTTGGTAAAAAAATCAAGGGCCCAAGTTATCATGGAATCCCTAATAGCAAGATATATAAATATACACAATTTCAATATTCCCGTATGTTCCCTTGTATGGGAATATTCTCGGGAATGTTTCCGGGAATATTCCCACGTGGGGAATATTCCTGGGAACGGCACATCACTAGTCATGACCAGCCCTATACCCCATCGCTATAACTATTAGCTGTCTTTCCGCGGGCCGGATGAGAAGGGCTTGCGGGCCGGATTTGGCCCGCAGTCCGTAGTTTGGCGACCCCTGTTCTAAGGTACTAACCCCAGTAGGTAAAGCTGCTCCAAATATGAGCGAGTCGACATTCCGTTGTCTATTCCTCTCTTCCAATCTCATGAAGCTGGGCTAGGGGTGGCAAAAGCAATAAGAATCAGTTGTTCTAGCAATTTGAGGGTGTCTACGATAATTACTCGATCGAGATACCTACGTCGGAATGTGTTATTTGATACGTCAAATAAAAGAAAAAAATACTTTCAACACATAAGTGAAAGTTGAGGATGGTATGTTGGTTTGGTCTCATCTCAAAATAGCCTTTATTAAAGCTACGGCACATCTTTTCGCCCAATATTCCGCAGTGTCTCAAGACGAGAATCTTTGACCAGTGTGTGTTGCCAGTGATGACATATGGCACTGAAACGTGGTCGCTTACTATGGGCCTCATAAGAAGGCTCAAAGTCGCCCAAAGGAAAACAGTGGAATTGATGAAAGATATGTATGTATGTAAGCACTTTATTGTACACAATAACAGGTTAAAGAATATACATGTCACACAATAGATCAAGTTACCTACGCTTCCAGTGATTTGGTCTACGGAAAGCTAGCGGTGGTCCGACGGTTCAGAATATAGACGGGTCTCTGACGGGGTAGTAGGTAGGGGGGGGGGGGGGGACGCGATACCGGCCATTGTAATGTTGTGACCTGGGTTACTATTATCTTCAAATAAAGGAGAAGAGAGATGTCACTAATGAAGAACTGGGGTCTACTCCACCGACAAGAGTCGAGCTATTAAATTATGACAATATTGTCAAGGAAAACCCTATAACACATAAATTCTAAGAGTGTTAAGACACGCCATCGCAAGGCATTAATTTCTAGATCTGATCGTACGTCTCTCCTTTTATCATTGCTTTGTGGCATTCAACTTGATCCATACATGAGCTACAAACGAAAATAGTTATTATCGTCCCATTTTAAGGCACAATAAGGTATATTATCGTATGTTGGCTAGGTGATGAAAAACCACACAGTTACGCATATATAGTCGATGTTTCATAGCAGTTCATTATGTTTTTCCTTAATGAATTACTATTGATGATAAATAGTTTATGTTAGATTTATGCGTAATAAACAACTATAAGGCTGATACCGATCTTAGGTAGACATTGAATGATAAGTAAAGTTGGCACGGACAAGGTAACTGAACGAGCGAGCGAAGCGAACGAAGTTCTTCGCTTCAGGTTGGGCCAAAATTCTGGATGTCTCTCTGATGATTTCAAAATATAGGATAGTATTTATCCCGGAGAAATAGTCACGTAACGTTCCGAACGCGCGTTAGGACAATTTAACTGTCATTTTTCTATGTAAAAAGTGATCTTTACATCTCCCTGACGCGCGTATAATGCGTTATGTAATCGACCTGCGGGTCCACGCAGACGAAGTCGCGGGCGGAAGCTATTCGAGCGCCTGGCCCCTAGGGAGTGGGTTTTTTTAATTAATTCACACATAAGTTTACAGTTTAACACCAAATCACTTATGTGGTATTACCTATAGGTTTCGCTACAAAATACTTAACAAGAAACTAGAAAATAAAATAACATACAACATAAGGTAACGTTACAAAAAAATAAAAAGACAACCAGAAAAAATGGCACAGTTTAAATCTTAACACTACCTATTCATACGATAAGAAGCTAGTTTATTATATCTGCCATTGGTAATCAAATAGGTTGACAATATTAATTATCAGCACAAACATCAGTTCCGTACCTAAGGTCACGAACTCCGTTGACTGGACTATCATATCCGTGTGTGGTCTGGACAGGTGCAGCATACATACACACAGACATACATACACTACACTAAAGGTCACAGGCATTAGCGGGCGCTTTCATGTTCACTGGGAATGAGTTTTTATGGGTTTATATTATTGACTTCGCTGGACAGGAAATCGATGTGCAAATAAATGTATGATTGTCATTGTCACTCCTTATTATCATCAGGCTAGTTAAAGTGGGACAGACATACGTCAAGGCAAGAAAAAAATTGAAAATTCCTGATGACGAAGTCTAAACTTGAAATCCATGTTTCCATTGACTAAATATGACGCCAAATTATGGAATCAAAAATAGTTCCTCTGTTCTTAGTCGTGTCCATTATAACTGATCATAGTGGTTGGAGATTTTCATTCGAGCACGAATGTGTTCCCTCCATTGATTCCAGTCTATCGGGTTCCTCAAGACATGGTCGAATTATTTATTTATTTATTATTTATTATCTTTATTCATCTTTCATCTTAGGCTAAGTTTTTACAATAACTATATAAAAAGTAAAATATAAAACTATACATACAAAACATAAAATCATTATAAAAACCTAACCTAGGGTACCGCCGGCAGCGAGGCGGGGCCTAAGCTGCCGGTGGTCAGGGCGCCAGAGACAGGAACCTCCTGACTATCCGCGCAGTATTCAGAAGTACCGCCTTCTGTATCTGACCCTTGATCCAGCCATCTAGCGAGAGTCTCTTGAAGTGATGGTCGAGACTCTTCGCTATTAAACCGTTCGCCGAAACGACTATCGACTATTTATTTATTTATTATTAAGGATCGCCAACAGCGGCAACAACAAGCACTAATACAAAAAAACATAGGTTTATATTTAATTACGCCACCAATTACAGGCGAACACACCATGCATTAAAGAAAGCATCGACTAAAAATTATATAAAACGAGACAATACAGTAGGGGACACAAAAGTAGTTAACAATAATATACTTAGGACTAATTCAAGAAGAGGTCTAAAACTAAAGCAAATTACTATGGCTATTGAGGCATTTCAATCGGTCATCGACAGCCATTTTGTCCTGAATCGCCGTAAACTGTCATGGTGTATGTCCAACTCCTGCTCTGAATTGCTGCTCAGAGTTTTTTAATTATTGAGATGGTTCATCTTTAAGTCAAGCAGTTCATCGTACAACAACGGCCATATTTTGCCTTCAGTGTTTACCACAACGATTAACCGTTCCAATCATCACTCCTTCGGATTATATGGCCAAAGTAGATCAAAAGAGATGCTCTCAGCACGTCTAGCACACGACGGCCGCGACATACTCTCGATTTTTATCGCACTATACCTCTTCTTCTAAGTGTTCTAGTAAGAGAGAGACGGATAGTGCGAGAAAAATCGAGAGAGCTCGCGCGCCGTCGCGTGCTAGCTGTGCAGATTGTGAACAGTCACTAAGCCTATCTCCAAGAGTATCGACTGATTGGATCGCCTATCAGTATTAGTATTCGCAGCTCAATCAATTTCTAACTTACGCCAAACCTAGTCTTTTTTAGCAAAGCATAGGTACCTACTACAGCTTAAATCTTGTATTACTTACACGTCTTTCTCGGGGACCCACTACGCTGGATGTTTTTTTTAAAACGCAGTAAGTTAAAAAAACCTGATGACCTGGTAAAGGTTGCTGGAGTCCGCTGGATGCGGGTGGCGAAGGACCGGTCACTTTGGCACTCTTTGGGGGAGGCCTATGTCCAGCAGTGGACGTCTTTCGGCTGATATGATGAAGTTAAAAAAATTGGTGCTATGGTCGCCGTAACAATAAGACAAATGGCATTTACACCACGCCAGTGTAAGTGATAAACAATTTGCTGAACACATAGAAGACTAATGTCTTCATAGTTTAATAGTACGGTGCGATGGCAGATAATGTCTCTAAGGCTATTAAGGGTGTTATAACATTGTTGTCTTTTATTGCGTAATAGGTCAGTGTTTAACAAGCACAATGGTGTTATAGTCAATCGTTATACTAAGCGTTTAAAGGGTTAATTGTCTAGTTATTTTTTTTCAGGTGCAACAATTAGCCACGATTAAACTATATTATTTAAACACCACTGAATCATTTATTATTTTCGGGGTAACCCGCGACGTTGAACAAGCCCGCATATGTTGACTTATTAAATTTTATTTAATTTCGCATAATCTGTATTTAATTTATTTTGCTTGCTATATGGACTTGTTCTGGAATAAAATCATTTTCATTTAATTTCATTATTTTATAAGCATAGAACACTTAATAGTTTACGCTAAGGTATAAACTTTTAAAGTAAAAATCTCGTTGTCCCGAACTGAGACTCTCATCTACATTGAGCGTCTTAGAATGAAATAAATATTGTCAAAAAATTAATTTACAGTACATATGGTGCTACTTTCCCGCACTAGTGCGGAAAAGGGCTTTTTTCGTGCATATGCCGAAACTTTAAAGAGCCATATGTACAGTAAAACGTTGTACGATACACGTTTTATTTATCACCACTCGTTGCGAGTTTCCTATTTTTGGCTCTTGTATCGTAAATAACTATTTTGATACAAGCTTATATAGCCTACTGTACTTTTCTGTACTTATACCGGCATCAACTACTCATTGAGACTATTCTAACGAGCCCAAACTCAACGGGGTTACGTCGGTTAAGTACTAAATTCCCATGGCCACCTTCTGTCTTCATCATCAGATCAGGTCAATGGTACCAAAATATAGAATTGTCATCCAAACTATACCTTTACCCAAAATTTCAGCTCAATCGATTGAAGATATCGGCTTCAAAATCCAGTTGCAAGATTCCACCCGGACATACATACATTGCAAGTAAAATAAAAGCTTTATTTATATTCGTCTTAATTGTCAGAAGGTGATGTACTGAGGATACTGCTTGACAGCTCGTCATATCACCAACGTTCTGAGGGGTAATCGCGTAAGGTTTTGAACGCGAATTGGGACAGTCCAATTCTGACAGATTTCCATATAAAAATTGACATTTAAATTTACCTAACGTTTTTACAATGCGTTACACGATCGACCTGCAGGTAAATCATGGAAGTTAGGTAGATCTAAATGTCAAATTTTATATGGAAAATGACAGTTATTATACCCCTCTGATAACATAGATGACATTACCACTTATCTGAGGACATTCTGGTTATTTATTTAAATTCATTGTTTAGCCTTTATCGCTGGAAATGTAACATATTTATTTTTTCTCTGAAATAAACATTATCAAGCTCTAAAGCTCTCTAATGTATGATTAATACAAATAACGATATAACATACTCGTAACAAATCTCAACATTTTCGTTATAGCTATCATGTCACAGGCTTTCTATAAAAGAAATCGAATTGAACCCCATCGCCATTCTATCACCGTTGCATGCATGTCAGCGCGCGTCTTGAAGTCTCAGGCGCAGCATTTATTCCTCAATTTACCTTGAATCAATCAAGCGCGCGCGCATCGATCAAGTAGACAACTACTATTATTTACTTCCACTATTATTTTACCATTTACACCACGACGCCTCATGCACCAATGGGCAAAGTATGAAAATAATGAGTAGTACGTATCTCTTAGGCTTCACAAGACCTACTGGGACGTTATTAGGACGCAGCGTCGTGCACACGTTGGACATGTACATTGATTTACGGATGAGTTACTACAATTTGCCGCCTAGTATTCTCTGATCTCGCGCGCACTGTGCAAAGCAAAGGAAATTAACAAGAGGAGGGTAGACTTTTTCGTCTCTCGTCGCATCACAGCATCACTTTTGTTAGCCCCGCAGATGGCTTTATTACAATTTCCTCTCCGTATCTAGAATAATGGAGTGAGATTATCAACTCCACTCTTATAACAATGTATTACTGACTTCCTTCCGTCGAAGACTTAATCAGGATCGATGTATTACATCTTAGTAGCGCGTCATGATCACAGTTGTGTGCGCTTTTCAGAAGCTTACTCCTGAATTGGTCATTTAATTTATAATCAAGTATGTAGTAAAAATAAAATATTAATATTAATCGACGATACCATCGAGACAAACCTTATATTAGAGCCAGTTTACACCTACCGATTAATGTAATGGTTGGTAATTTGTAAAAAGAAAATTGTTGCTCGCCTACTGATTAATCGAAAGAGTCGAGAAACTCGATCCGCAGACAGCGATAACCATCGTTGGCGTTACACTACTCATTCTACTCTGCTGAGCCAGGTTTCAGTCACTTGTGACGTTTCGTTCATAGACTCGATAAAATTGATTAAAAATGGAGTTACACTACTTGTTCCACTCTGCTAACGTTGACTGTGACTTGTAACGTTTCGACTTGTTTTGCACAGCGCTGCGCAGTAATTATAGCAGTTTAATTAGATAACTCGAGAGTGAGAGTAATGTTGCTGTTTCATAGTGAATGGGCCTAGTCAGAAGTTGTCTATACTTAGCAATGCACCGGTGAAAAAATCAAATTGCGAAAGTTTATATGTAGAAAGTTCTGTCATATTTGGAATATTTTCTTTACAAAATTAAATATTCTCTTGAGGAAACTTCCCAAATGGAAACTTGCTTAAAGTGAAAGTTTCCCGAAACTTCTGACAATATTCTTAGTTTTTGGGAATTGTTCTACAATAAGTACAAATTGTAGAACAATTCCCAAAAACTGATAGCGTTACTGGAGGACTTTAGGGTCATGATCTGATGGGTATTTGCGTAACTGTTGGAACCAGCTTTAGTACAACTTCACTATAATGATATTAATAATCATCATTATCAACGCAACAACCAGTTAGTGCAACTTCCCTGCAGTCATTCTCTTGTACAACAGAGGACATTGACACCTAACAGACGTAACTGGCTGTCCTGGGTTTGAATCCCGGTAAGGGCAAAAATTTGTGTCACTGCCATGAATCTTGGGTATTTTCTATGTATTTATATCTTTTAAATATATCGTCGTCTAGTACCCATAACACTAGCCTTATTCAGCTTACTATGGGGCTAGCTTGATTAATGTAAGATGATCTGAGATGATCTGACTATTATTTATAAAAAAATAAAAATAAAAAATATTTATTTCAGAATACAAATGTTCCATAAGTCATAAGTCATAAGTCATAAGTCATTTATTAATAATATTCAAAATATTACATGTCATCATTCTTAAAATAAGTAGTACACGTTTATGCATATTCATTATTATTGTGGTAAATTGTAAAATTCTTTGATGTCATAAAAAGAGTGGGTGAGGAGCCACGATTTTAATCTTCTTAAGAAAGATGAGATACTATCCGCACATTTTATGTTCGCGGGTAGTTTGTTGAATACTTTTGGCCCCACATGAGAGATGATCTTAGTTGATTTGGTCAGTCGAGTGGTGTGTGTGAGGAGTTGGTTCATGGACCCCTGCCTTGTGCGAGTTATCTTTTTATGGGGAAAAGTGTCGATGTTCTCTACGACGTATTTGGCAACGTCGTATATGTACTGCGAGGGCAGGGTAAGTATATTGCTGTCTCTAAAGAGATTTTGAGCTGGAGTGCGTGGAGGGACAAAAGAGATAATACGCACGGCACGCTTTTGTAGTACGCTTTTGTAATACACGTTGCCATAATTTTGTTAGTAACAATTTGCCTTAAAAAGCTATGTTAGACACACAGAATAAATAAAATTAAACAATAATAAAACTAACTGGCTCCCCCCGCGCCTCATCTATCCCTATTGACGCGCAGGTCTATGAAGCGCGCCAGGATGCCCGATTCATATTTAAAAGTCAATGCATCGAGTCAATGCTATACCTGAGTTTATGCAGGGTGTAACAAAAATGGGGTGTGAACCGATCAAGGGCATAATTGGTATCCTGTTATGATAAGAAAAAACTAAAAGATTTTTTTTGACGCGTTTTTTTTTTACATTTGTACGGAGGAGGTCGCCCCAGTCGGCCAACGCTCCATAGAAAAGTAAGAAACAAAAATCGCGCAAAAAAAAAAATCTCTTAGTTTTTTCTTATCAGAACACGATACCTGTTATGCCCTTGATCGGTTCACACCCCATTTTTGATACATTCTGTATAACCCATTGTCACGTTTTCAAAGCCCTAAGTCCTCGTTACTTTTGCTACAAATTAAACACAATTATATCTCAAAAATATGACCCTCACTAGATTATAATCGCATCTCTACATTAATCTAGACTCCTATTAAATCCTGCGCAGGCTTGTCTGCGATAAACACCTATAGGTACGCATTACGGCTCATATATTAAACCATACGTAATCTAAAGATCTGCACACAATTTTAAACGTTAATCAGTCGACATACGATCCAAAATGTAGGTGAAGAAGGTAGTTAATAGTGAGTATATACGAAGGTTCACGAAGAGTTCCGAAGCACCCCGAGCGACGGTCGGCTACAATGTTCTGCCACCGTGTGGCTACTAAGAGCTTCTGTCGATGCGTCTGTGGCCGTTGGACGTGGGTCCATTGTCGTACGAAATAAAGGAGGTTATTGTTGCAAAAAGAATCAACCTACGCGCTGTAAAACTACCAGGAATCTTCCAGTTAAAGAAAAGTTGTTTTCATGATCTCTTGAGGGTTAAATCCTCTTTGCAAAACTGTGTCCGAATTAGGACTATCGTTTATTTAGTAATACGAGTATAATTGCTCGATTGCATTGGGTCGCCAAAACCGAATTCCCAGGTGATATTAGCGCTATGAGAAAAGTATCAAAAGTCAAAGTCAAAATCAAAATCATTTATTCAAAATAAATTCATAGAGAACACTTCGGTATAGTGTACGGATTGTCATATTCGCTCAACGAACGTTAATACACTGCAGGAGCAATCTTAAAGCACTTCACAATTTGGTGTAAAAAAGTTTCCAATTTTGTTACGATAAGTTGTGATACTTGTGATATTAGAATAAGCAATTTAGTAATATGCAGAACATACTTTGAGGTGCTGTGGGACATTAAGAAAGATTTACATAATGAATGTGATTCAGTATACAAGGAGCCATTTATCTTATTTGGTTTGCTACTCAGCACTGTGATAAGAAATGCTGCAAGGAATTATTTTATGACGTGAGAGGCCTCTTCTGTTGCTCTCGTAGCTCGCACAACTGGCCCGCTATCCTGTAACTTGTTTTAAGCACACCTCAACGCTCACCCATAAATACATCTTGACGGTAGTAACTAGGCATAGGTAGAGCTCTAGTATCGTTAGGCTTGACGGGTGGGGTGAGGCGCATGAGCGCTTAATGATAACAGCCCTGCAACGTAGAGAAATATTATGCCGTGCCGTATGACAATGGAGACGCGGCAAGACAATGTCCGCTATCAGATGACGAGGTAACCCGGTGCATGTTTACGGGCCAAATCTAATTTATTGGGCCGGTCGAGATTACACCAGTTAATGCTCTAGCCGAGAGGCGCGTCCGTCAGGATGTACTGGATATAGGTAGATAACCTAGCATACCCAGGTATGCTAGGTTATCTACCTATATCCAGTACATCAGTACCCAGGTACTGAGTGCTCTATAGGCAAGGGAGTTGTGGAAGGATTGAGCGCGTAAGATGATTACGAGATGTAACACTTTCGGAATTGGGTAAATCACTTTATACAGTAAAAAAAATGATTTGTTATTCATTAAAATAAAAATCGTTTATTTAAAAGAAACAGACCACAACATAAGTAAGCCCATGGTACACTAGGCTTAGCCTGTATCGTGGTGCATTTGAAATACAAGTTTTTCGGTAGGTATTCTCTAATATTATTATCAAACAAATGGGGAACACAGTGTGTGTGTGTGTGTGTGTTTGTGTGTGTGTGTGTGTGTTTGTGCGCGCGTTTTTGAAAACATTTTTGATAACTTATTCAGTTTCAAAATAATGATTCAGGCTGTTTAACAAAACGAACGTATTACGCTTAGCTTCAGGAAGGGATGCATTCTTGATATCACATAGTTTGTTAACTTTGTTATATAGGCATGGATGAAAATAACTAGGAAAGCGTTTAAAGAAAGATGTATGCGGTATTGGAATTTTGTTCACCCTTTTGCGCAGTAGCTGTGGATATATTTCCAAAGAAATGGTCTTACGATGAACCAAAAGGACGACCCTCAGAAACATTACTGCCTAACAGTGAGAACAGCCCATTCTTTATAGTGTGGTATTGGAGAATAACCGAGGCTTTCTGAGCATGACTTTGTGTTTGAAGATGAGACGTTGTGTTCTTTCTAAACTTATAAGGTGCGAGCTGGCGGCACCACCCTAAACCGTAATGTAATATATGAGTATTGGTTGGCAAATAGAAATGTATACTAATTTGCTTCAATTAGGGGTTAGATGTGGTAAAATACCGTCATTTCAAGCTGATAATCCTGATTATGTTGTTAAATAATGTATAGCCAACTTAAAAAAACTTAAAAAGAAATTATTTTTAGGCGCAACATATTTTTTTTCTGTGGAAAAAGTTATGAGCAATCGTGTTTTGGCTTCTTACGAAGAACAAAAATAGAGTCAAGATATCTAAAAATGTATACATTTTTTTTCCTAGAGGTAATAAATAAAAAAAATACGTGCCCTTAATGGATTTTGCTATAATAAGCTCTGAGAATACATAGACGGTGTACATTGATGGACTCTACCTACCGCTGTCAAAACCGTGTTCTGAAACTCTTCAAAAAGTTTGAGAACGACAACGGCTTTTATTTAAATGTACTGCCTGCCTCTAATGTGTATGAGTAGGTACCTAGGGAGGTTCCGTTAAAGATTTGTTTTTGGACTCAGCTGGTAAATGCAAGATTGGTCATGTCTCCAGCTGTCAATTAACATCGGGCCCCAAAGCTCCCACTTTCTTCTCCAGTCCCCGCACGCCTGACGTAAGGTGATTAGGCCTAGCACAGCGCACGTCACGCGATGACCATTCGATAATTAATATGGTAATAGCGGCCACCCTTGGTACGTGCGACGCATGCTAGGCGTCTTAGACGCTGGAGATTTAGAGGCGACAGGGGATGACGTTAGACGCAACGGACTAGGTATGCATCTGTACTATTTGAACATTAAAAGCGGGATTCATAAACCTTAAAACATCAGCGACGTCAACTTTCGTACTTCCCATATAATTCGATTCTAATTGACGTAAGTTAATTTCACGTCGCTCTGGGCGGTAAGTGAGATTTAGAGGGGAGAAGACGTAAAATTGTGTACGCACCACGGGCGGTAATTCGTAAAGCCCCAGATCACATATTTATGGCCCTCACCTTTGGTTCGGGCCTGCACGAACACCTGCGATCTCGGGCATTCGCGTATTCACCGCCCTAGGTAGGTACGTAATGTACTATTGAATAAGAATAAGAAGAAGAAGAGTTTACGTCCGATCTCATTGTATTGGATATTTGACAGTTTTCCTTTCAATATCAGGAACCCGCTAAACCAGATACCTGCTAGTGTTTCAATGGTGGGAATGGGAAGAAAAGCGCCTTTCCTGCCACCAGCAGGTTGATCACGTAACCCATTGTACGTACGTTAGGTAAACGTCAATTTTTAAATGGAAAAATGACAGTTGGATCTACCTAACGCGCGTTCAAAACGTTACGTGATTACCCTGAAAGTAACCCTGAAGGTATATATCTCTCTTCCAAGTAAGAAATAAGACACACCAAGGAAAAGGTGCACGCACTGTGTGGTAGACAATACGAATATGAAGGAAGTCAGTGAGAAGACGGTTGACGGAGTGGTGTGGAAGAAAAAGTGTTGTTGCTTTGACCGAGTAGAGGTTTTCGTGAATAATTTTGCCAAAACGTGCGAACGGAGGCCACGCTCCTGCTGAGACTAAGTCTTGGTCAAGCCATTAGGATCGCTTCTACGCTGGGCCATATCTATATGCTTCTTGGCTGAGCCTTAAGGTACGCTTCTACACTGTAAGTAACTAAGTACCATATCTATTATGTTCCCTTAGTCTGTGCCCGTGATTTGCGTGTTCACAATCAACAAAAACGTGATTTACGAGCGTTCTGTGACGGCTGACTGACAGCCGGCCACCAGTGAACCGGGACCATGGTACAGTCAGCATCAAAAGTAACTGCGCAAACGAAGACGTCAAAAGTGTTTATTACAAGGGAATAAGAGCTTTTGACGTCTTCGATTGCGCAGCTACTTTTGATGCTGACTGTACATACGTTTACTTTACTTTGTGTTTATCATACGCCTGGCTGGTGTACGTGTGCCTAAATAATAAATTGAAGAATCTTGACGACTTAGCTATCAGTATTGATAGTCGGAACCCATTGTAAGGTTGAGTATCCACCAGAGCTGTGCGTGGTAACGGAGCGGTGTGCGAGGCAAAAATCCACCAATAGCATTGCCAGTTTCGCTGGCGCATAACTTTCTCTTGGTGATTTTTTTCCTTGCACACGTGGAGTAACCGCCACTGATTTTAGTCCTCTGCCAGTCTCTTGAAGTCTTGGTACGACTCGACACGAACCGCGTTGCATCTGAAGTCACTAGTAATAACCCTTCCTAAATATTTAAATAGTTCACCGAGTTGGATACATACCTACCCTAAATCTGATCGACATTATATGAGCCTTTTCAACAAGTTAACCTACAAATATTTTAATACTAGCTGATGCCCGCGGCTTCGCCCGCGTGGTTATAGGAAAATGTAACATATTGAATTTTCCCGTGGGAATTAGATCTTTTCCCGCTGGAAAAAGTAGCCTATGTCACTCTCCAGCCTCGAAACTATCTCCGTACAATAAAATACATTAATACGACGCTCCGTTGCGACGTGAAAGAAGGACAAGCAAACACACACACACACTTTCGCATTTATAATATTAAACTAGTAAACTATGAAACATGCAGTTTGTATCCTTACTAATATTATAGCAGCAGTTTGTATCCTTTAGGATAAGGTGCAAAAGCATAATATATGTTCAATTGTTCACGTGGAATTACCAGGTAAACCCTTGTATGCGTGCGTGCCATTATTAGCGACGCTTGCGCACGGCGCGTGAGTGCAGAGTTGTAGACCAGTGGCAGGTGGCGTCGTTGTTTGGTATAAGGTTCGAGATTCAGGCGATTATGAATGTGTAGTTTATTGTTAACTTATTATATCATACTCGTACTATACTACTGGTTCTGTGTGCTAAGAACTTGCCAGGGTGTTTTTTTTTACTGAAAAAAAAACACGAAAAACTGAATCGACAAAAAAATATACGTACCTAATTACACAAAATTTCACGAGAATCAGTTTAGAAATGAGACCTGTATAGGAGAACAGCCGGATATCTGGACATCCGGACATACGAAAGAATTTTGGCCCAAGCCGAAACGGAGAACTTCGTTCGCCTCGCTCGCTCGTCCAATTATGCTTCAGTTACTGATGAGGTCACTTTGGTTGATAACAACGACGAAGGATGCTTTTTTATGCCACCACATGGTTATAAATCAGCATATACAGCCGGCCTGATGGTAGATATATCCTTTAGTTTAGAAAAATGTGTAGCTCCTGAAGGCGTTTTATAGCATCCGACACCTTCCTTTAATGTTCAGTTATGATGAAAACACTCGTGCAAATAGATAAATTAAGGTAATCGTCCGAGTGCTCGACTCTGTACTAGTGGGCACTGTATGTCAAAGAGACATGGCTTAAATTCGGATGAAGAGAGATCCTCTTAGCTCGAATTTGACCCTTATTGCTTTGACATAGAGCGCCCATGCCAAATACTAGTACAGCGTCGAGCACCAGTGCGTTTACCTTACAGAGAGTTGACGCGCTCATTCTGTTCTGACACTCAATGCACAGAACGGGCCCCGCGAGAACACTCATCTGAAGAAGAACTCCCGACCGGTTCGAAACATGACGCCAGTAGGGACAATGATTACTACTACTAACTCATATAACTTATAGTACACATTCAAACTTATGAACCAAATTGAGACCTAGATAATACAATCTCTCGTGCAATACTAATACTTATAAAACCATGTATAGTTAGTCTAGAGCAGTGTTTTTTATGTATTTAAGTATTTATATCTATTAAATATGCCGATGTACGCAAGCCTTATTGAGCATTATTATTGGGCTAAGTTGTCTGTCCCCTAATATTTATTTATTTATAACAAAAAATATTCCGTTCACCGCTTTTGACTTACACCGCAGTACCACCTAATTTACAAACTACGACATAGTTGGCGAAACATGTAATTCTACACAATTACTATGTTATCATTGTATGATAATTGATAATAACATGTATGGTTATACTCGGACTTTATGCCATGGTAAGAGAGCTCATTTTAGGTTGATTTGTAATTTAAAAGGGATAGTTAATGATACAGCTTTCTTAGCTTTTATTATAAAATAAAGTGAATTCTTTAAATGCTAATAATTACACGGTTCAACTCACGTATTAAATGGCACTACGGGCGACGTGTTTCGAACTCTTCGGGAGATCTTCAGGATGTTTTCGCGGCGGTGTCGCTTAAATTATTAGCATTATTGAACCGTGTAATGGACGTGATGCCTAATGTTCAAATTAATAACGTAGTGATGCTATATGAATAGTAAACCATCAAATTATCGTAATAAAGTAATTATAAAGTATAGTTCAAATCATAAAAAGATATGAACCTTGAAAGTTTAGAAAAAATATGCATTTTTTTTTATTGTCCAAGAGTAAAGCTACCAATACAATCCTTACTCTTTTATAGAAACAAAATTGTACGACAACTATGTACTTAAACGCAGTATTTAGCGACTGAAACAACATAGACCCTGATTTTCCATACAACGATTAGTACAAATGTACAAATGTGACGTCATACCTGTGTGTCAATCAGTATGAAGCGTTTTGCGCTGCCGCCAGCGAGGTCAATCTTTGTCTAAATTTTTTGGGTATTTATGTTCTTTATTTGTAGTTGCTCCCATACAAACATTTGTTCCTCTCCAAAAACTGGTTCGAATGACATCGTAAAAAAAACTTATTCATCATCCCTATTATGAGCATTATTGCAACATGTCTCACGAAAGCTTAAATTCGAATTCCTTAAATGTTTTATATAAGGCTCATATGTGGATCGTTAAATATAGTTTTCTTTTTTACTGGTTCATAGCGGTTGAAATGGATTACCAATATTACCATTAATGTACGTAAGATCTAAAAAGAAAAGACATGAAAGAAATAGGGCAAAGCAGCGCCGCTATTCTGCAACTTGGCGTCACTGGCTGACACCGTTTGATACTCGTAGAACGAGACTGTCGCTCTATCTTGTCAGTTATCGCGTGATAAGGCCGACCATGATACGGGACCTGGTGGGTGTGTGCCCAGGTTTTAAGGCAGTTATATTAATGCATATTGTTGACTTCTGAAAGAGCCCATGTGGCCTACTTGCAGAATAAACATTTGATGGTAGGTATGTGATGTTGTGATGATGTTCCTGGTCACCACCAAGTAAGGTTGCCAGAGCTCCTGTGGAGGCGCCGTGTTAAGTGTAGCATTTGTCTCTAGGAGTCAAGAGCGTCTATAGGCTACAGTGTCCTCATATTTGGCCGGCCGTATGCTTGGGTGCCACTGCAACCGTATAAAAAAGTAAACACGTCACATAATTCACCTTACTATGGGACTCGTTCGATTGGTGTAAAATCGTCCCTTAATATTAATTTATTTATAATAAAAAAATAAAAAAAACAGACCGATTGATCCATAGTGGGTTAGTAGGTTAATAACAAACGACTTAAGACTACATTATGTTAGTAAATAAACAATAATATTTATAATTAATATCTTAGAAAAGTTGGTACGGCCCCGATATTTTCATTTCAAAGTACATTATCTCAAAATCGGCTGAAACGAGTTTCTGAAACGTAGTTAAGGACCATCTTAAGCTCGACAGCTTTCAAAAAAAAAACGCATTTATATCGATCTATTGGTTTAGGAACTGCGATGCCACAGATAGACACCTCGGGAGTTAAAAATTACATTTATTTGCAATTATAATTCTGTTTAGAAAGCCATTAAGCCAATACCGATATGAATACGTTAGATAGCAAAGAAACAAACACACTGCCACTCTTATCGACAGATCTTGAGATAACTCACTTTTTACTACTAGCGTGAATTCCTAGCATTTCAGCAATATGCCTACGTAAGTATAGAAATGCAACCGCACACCTGTCCTTGTGTTGATAGCTAGTTGCCATATAAAAGCATATTTGTACAGATAAAGTTTAATGACAGTAAATAAATTCCTGTCTCAGTAATAGCGGAATACTTAATGCGACTTTAGTTATTGTCAGTATATTATTGGGTAGTAAAACTTAAGCTCGCGTTTGGCATGATTATGTGGGGTAGAAGGGGCCGGGAATATTGCTGTCAACATTTCTGATAATATTGCATGTGAGATATAGGCGAATTGCCCACAGTTTTTAGCATAATTTTCCAATAAACTTCTTTTAAATGTTTTTTTAGCAAACTATACTATCCTTATATAGTGGTTCGGTTTGTGGAGTGGAAGTTTGTACGTTCGGAGTTCTTCAGAAAAACTCATACGATTTCAAAAACCATCATAAACCAGCGAACGAAAAAAACAATAGAAGTCTAAGTAGCGCCGCCAAATGGCCCCACAGATTGGTGCCATTACCATTATGCGGGGATGGGGGCGGGGTGTCAAAACGATGCCAGGCAGCCGTTTAGTTCGAACATGCGCATACCGGGATTTAGGCACGTGTTTGGGTAGAGAAAGGAACTCGCATTCTATGTTATTCTCGTTCGCTGTCATAAACAGCTTTCGGGATGGAACAAAACTCGATAGCGTGATTCAGTAATCAACGCGTACGGTGCGGCGCCATCTAGCGGGTTATTCAACAAAGACACATTATCTTATGTTACGTTACAAAGTAGTCTTTAAGTATGTTGCTGTGCCCTTGCAGGGCGTCATATGTAAACCTATCCTTAATTCCATCTCTTTAACTGTAATGTGACTTGCAATAAATATTTTTAATTTGAATTTGACACATTCATTCTTAGGAATGTTGTGCAGCTAAACACTTATCATCAACATCATCATTTTCAGCCTGCAATAGGCCTCTCTTCGGATACGCTACCCGTCTATCCTGAGCTAGTCTTATCCAGAAGTGACTCGCGATCTTCCTAATATCGTCCACTCATCGATCTGCACGGCCGACGCTCCTTTAACCTAGAAGTGGCCACCAATCTGACACCATATTGGTCCAACTAATCTGTCTGGCTGGCAAGGTGTCCTGCCCAACTCCACGAGTTCGGCAAGGGCATAAAAAAGGCAGAAAAAAAATTCACGGCTCAACATCTCAATACCAGCTAAACCGATTTCGTTTAAACGTAACTAAGAACCATCTCGATCACGTTAGGTCGCGGACAAAAACCGCATTAAAATCGGTCCATTCCTTTAGGAGCTACGATGCCACAGATAGATAGTCACAGGTACACAGACACGTCAAACTTATAACACCCCTTTTTGCGTCGGGGTTAAAAATGCAACAAAGTGGGCAAAACCTTTCAGAATAAGTCACACCTCAAGTGCTAAAGATGCTTATCAAACAGCTGTTCTTTAGTTAAAACAAAGGAGCGTCTCTTATTACATGGGTTTATGTCGTTTACGCTCTTCTAAGCTAAGGTGTTGCTAATTAACAACTTTTACTAATCACCAGTTATCTGGCAATCGCAATGCCGACTTTTCTAGTAATTTAAATAAGCAATTTATGTTGTATATTTATGAGTGCGGACCATCAGGTTATTTATGAGAAGTGATTAGTTTTGAACACATATTAAAAATAGTTAGACTTGTGTAAGTATGTATGACGATTAGTGTTTACGTGGAATTTAATCTAGGGGAGGGGTTAAACTTGCATTTGCCGGCCTCTCCAAATAAGATTAGAAAAATCGTGCGTTAATTCATGCGATTTCAAGAAAAACCATTATGAAAGGTAAAATAAATACTATTGACATGTTTGAGAAGCACTAAATAATCGAAATAAGCATAATTAGTACAATATTTCCCTTTCATATCCTAGATAGACGAAGAACCGCAGATGAATTTGTCCGTTAAGAATCTAACGTTATCTGCAGGTCGATCACGTAACGCATTGTACGCGCGTCAGTTACATCTAAATGTAACTTTTTATACGGGAAAATGACAGTTGGACTGTCCTAACGCGCGTTGGAAACGTTACGTGATTACCCCTCTGGACTGGACTAAGGTATAATGAGATTACAAACCATTATAATATTACATTTTTTTAATATAGAATGTCCACTCGTACTCTTTAATACACGCAATAGGGGCCTTTTGTTTTTTTTTACCTATACATTGATTGATTATTAAGTCTTTACTGTACAATATGCTTGAATTCACATTTTTCCATCCAAATCAAATAAACAGAACTGAATCAATATCTCGCGCTTCAAAATCAGCTGACGTGACGATCTAAAATTAAATAAGCGGACTGACAGTGACGCGATATGGCCCGTCATGTCACTGTGACAGAAGTGACAGGTGACGGACGCGTGACAGGTTATTTCCGCGGTAATTGGCTTAATGCTTGAAATACGCAGGTTTTTATACGTATTTTTATATACGTCGCAACGAAGTATACTTTTTTGTAAGCAGTATTCATTTATTTTAGACTTAAGTTTGGATTACTCTTGAAGCTTAACTATGTTAATGTGGTTGTATTTTATAGCAGTTTTATCAATATGAAAGAGAATTCGATTTGAATGTCATCTTTATCGGTTGATTAGGACTACATTCCAGAACGGTATGACAACGAATTGTATTTATTTGAAATAGATTCGCAGTTGCTCACTTTTGGTTGCGTGTTGACATATTTATAAATAATAGCCGATATAGCCCTCCGAATCGCTTAACTTGAGTGGCAGTGGGAGGGCACATTGCACTAAAACCTTTGGCCTTTCGGGTAAACCCCCATAAGGTGGACTGACCTGGTAAAGGTCGCGAAAGTCCGCTAGATGCTGGTAGCGCATTCCGGTCATTGTGTACTTTGGGGGAGGCCTGTGTCCAGGCAGTAGAAGTCTTTCGGCTGATAAAGAACATACGGCGGAAAGCCTGAATGGTAAGCAGGCACATATGGACTCTTGCGAATCCAGAGGATTGACAAGCAGTTGTTGACCCTTTCTTAAGAAAGGAAGAAAAAGGTGTAGTTAGAAGATTCGTTATGTTGAGATAGAAACAAATGCAGCCCCTTCACCTTCAAAAGCACTCTCAAGACTTCTGGCGACCTTACTCACCGTCAGAAAAACTATATACATAACATACCTCCAGTTTGGGATTAAGACAGAAGGCTGGGAAAAACGCGCCAACATGAGACCTGAATCGCGCCACGATATTAAAGTCGGGACAACCAAACACGACGAAGATTGGCTCGTGAACCTCAAGCAGAAAATACTCTCGCTTTAGCACCTCCTACAGATTGTCAATTCGTCTGCAATCGATGTGGCAAGACAAGATATGCCGCGCTGCTATATTAGGGCTGTAGGAAGCAACTCAGAATCCTATCTGGGGTGTTCACAGGTCACTTCGGGGTCAAGGATCTCTTGGCCAAGATGGGACTGTCGGACAGTTTAGACTGTAGAATGTGTGGCGAGGAGGATGAGACCATGGAACACTTACTGTGCGAATGTCATGCCCTTGCCAGACAAAGAATGAATTTATTTGGTAGCGACTATCCGCAACCAAAGGAATTCAAGGTGCTCCCGCTGAGCTGCATCATCCGCTTTGTGGAAATGATGGAGCGAGCTTGGGAGTAGGCATAAAGGAGAGGGCAAATGCACAAAAGATCCCGCTGGGTCGAAGTGCATCCGAAAAGGCCCTCATCTAGATAAGATAAGATAAGATAAGGGCTGTACTAGCCACCAACGTAGATGCGGCAATGCATAGGCTCCTAAGCGCTGCAACAATCATCTGTCATAGATGCTGAGGCCTCGGGGCCCAACTTGGAAAGAGGTAGGAAAAAAAAGATGCTGTGGCCAGGGATGATGATAAGCAAGTAGTGATGTTATTATGGCAATCGGCAGGTCGATCACGTCACGCATTATACGTACGTTACGTAGATCTAAATGACAACTTTTGTATGGAAAAATTACAGTTGGACTGTCCTAACGCGCGTTGGAAACGTTATGTGATTAGAACAAAGTTCACCATTATTGAAAATTTATTTAGATTAAGTTTATCGCCTTATTTTTAACTTATTGAACCAATATTTTTGAAATTAATGACTTCGGCTCAAGCGTCGAATATGCGATCTGAGGCGTTTTTATCGGCTTAAATATAAATTAAACTGAGACCGAGCTGACATTCAAATCAATTCTTGTGATATGAGGCTTTCCTTATTTTACCGCCCTAGGTAAGTAACGTCCTATTTTATTTACCGTGCAATTTTGATTTCAAACTCGCGATTAAAATTAAAACCATGAATTGCTCTAGTAATTACCTTTATAATCACCATTCCTCGAAAGTAAACATTTTCCGATAAAACAAAACAAAGACAGTATTAAAAGTAAATAAATCGCATTGTCGATTTGTGGTGATCCGATTACTTGGAGGTTAAAGGAGTCGGGCCCTAACCGGGTGTTGCGGAATCCAGTGCTCTACTGTCCAGACAAGTGTGGACTAGAGCCATCTGTGGAGCGGTAACATAGCAACTAGTGATGAAAATTACATGAAAGATACATGTATCTTTCAAAGGCCCCTGTATTTTTCAATAAAATACAATCTTTCGCAAGTTTAAGTTTTTTACGTGTAAAATACATTGTATTTTTCGCATTATTACATTATATTATGAAAAGTGGCTCGGAATGTATTGGCTCTCATACAAACAGGTGACTTTTCTTTCCGCTCAGACTATATTTCGATATCAATATCAGTTAACTAAAGATGTTGAAATTATCAATTATGACGAAATACTTATAAATTGGAATCGTTAATCTAAAAAAAAGACTATTATTATTATTTGTATGTATTGCCTTATCACGGGACCATGGAGTTATTATTAAACAAGTCATTATTAAATAAACATGTAAAATACACAGTATAAAACAGGTATTATAATACCTGTTTTACACTGTGTATTTTACGCGTATGATTGTATTTGTCAGTCAGTTTTTTTTTTCGAAATTTACATGTATTTTATAGGAAAGATACAAAGTTTCGAAATAATCTTTCGCCATTTTCATCGCCAATAGCAACCGTTGTTTCCCATTTCCCAAACGATAGGACCGTATTTTTACCTTTTAATAAAATCATCAAATTAAATTGTTAAAACATTAAATAAGGAATAGCAATTCATAAAAAAGAGGTACCATCGCCAACACAGTATACTGACCATCCATGCACTTTATGTGCATTGTAATAAGGTAAAATATAAAAACGGGATGGTCAGTTAACTTTCTGTACTTATGGACAATTAGATCAAAATAAACATTTTGGAAAAAATGTTACGCAAAATCAGTAACCTTCCAGCACACACAAACGATTGTCCAGATTCCGGTGTAGACATTTATAACCAGGTATTAGACATTTAAAACCTGGATTAAAACATAAGTAAGATGTAATGTAACATATAAGCTCATCCTCCAAAGAAATGGAATTGGCGATCAAACCGGGGCTAGTGCTAGTACAAAACTGTGATTGAAATAAAACCGGTCAAGTGCGAGTCTGACTCGCGCACCGAGGGTTCCGTACAAACTATCAATTAACTCAAGGTTAAGAAAATGTCCCTATATTTGACACCTTCATTCTGTAGCTAGCATGATGAGCAAGAATTGCGTGAAATTTATCCACGCAGTCATCTTCGATGTAATTATTTTCAATTACGTAAGAAAAACTATCAACATCCATATAAAATTTTCTCTAAGCTTTTATAAACCCGTAAAATATAAATTACCCTCGTATGAAACAGAAGAGAAAACAACGAATTCTAATACCGCAATGTATCAATGAGTATATTTTATTTAGTTTTTTCCTAGCCGATCCGCTTCAGTTTTTCCCATTACGAAGCCAAAGCCCAACTAATACGACGACAAATAGACCGAAGTAAATTTCGCCTGTTAAATTACTTATTTTAACCCAACACAACAGAATTCAATTTCAAACAACGAATAACTTTTACACCAAGACCATCGAACTACCAAGACGATTGTATCACGAATTCTTTTTGACCTGCTATTGAAAGATACCCGTCCCAACCCCATTCATTCTAGAAAAATCTTAACAGCGCGATGTAGGAATGGGGTCAGCGCCATCTATCGGCCCCATTTGGTACTAACGTGCAAGGGCAATCAGCTTAGTATGTATATTGGTGTTTTAGCGATTATTGTTTATCACGTGAACCAATCTCGATTATTATTTTTTTATTTGAAAGAGAGTACTTCTATTATAGTCTTATAGGAATTTCAAAAGAAAAAAATACTTAAAAGTTGATTAAATTGCAAACTTAACTAGGAAATGATTTTTGAAAATAAAACAAAAAACGCTAGATATAGAAAAAGTTATACTTTTCCAGTAATATTTATGTTTATCTTAATCACAAGTAATTATTTCAAATTTTATATTATTAATGGTATTTTTTTACATTTTCCTTCATAAATCAAAATGTTACCAATGTAGAAAAAAAAGAAGAACTGTTTCAAAAAGTACAACTCAAGCCCTTTCATATGATACCCCACTTGACCTAATAGTTGTTTTTTTTTTGCCCCCCCTCATATTCGTAATTTTTCATAGGAAATTAAAATGTTTATTTAAATTTCTCATTTTCCATGCACGTGGATAACTCTCATTTAAAATCATTCCAAATTTCAAATTGATAGCTTAAGTAGTTCGTGATATATTTCACTTTGTGACAGAAAGACAGACAGACGGACGGAGTCGCACCATAAGGGTTCCTGTTTTACCTTTTTTGGTACGGAACCCTAAAACAGTTAAATTGAATATGATTGTCGTCTCCACAGCTCGCTTGCTCCGCACGGGATCGCGGCAGGCAGATAGCGCGGCAGACATTTTTTGTCCGTCCCCTTGTTTTGCTCTGTTTTCCGCATACGCTAATACTGAGGCGGTGGCATGTGATCTATACTTTCCTGGAATGTCCTTTGAAAAGGACTTTTAATCACGTATTTTGTTTTTTTTCCTTGCAATGACACGAGTAATTTGAGGCTTTTTAAAACGATCTATTTAAGTTTTTTATTTATGTAAAAATGGATTAAGCGTGATAGCGGTACAACGCGCTACGAAAAATTTCTTCGCTGTACTTTCACATACGTTTACATACTGGATGCGGGGGGCGCAGGACCGGTCATTGTGGCACTCTTTGGGGGAGGCCTATGTCCAGCAGTGGACGTCTTTCGGCTGATATGATGATGATGATGACTTATGACGTACTTATATTTTAATTGTGTGTATAAAATAATGACGCCTATTTGCTGGCTTGGTGGACAGAGATCGATAATTCCCCTTCTACGACCCTAACAAGCATATTTGGCTTATTTTCACTTTATATTACCTATGCTCGTCGGGCTAGAGTACTCGATATAATTAGGGTTCCGTACCTCAAAAGGAAGAAACGGAACCCTTAATCAGTTTTTTGTCCGTCCGTCCGTCCGTCTGTCAAGACCCTTTTTCTCAGGAACGCGTGGAGGTATAAAGCTAAAATTTATACCAAATACTCAGGTCTACTGTCCCTTGGAGCTGTGAAAAATTTTTACTTCTAAGCCAACGCAATCAAAAGATACAGCCGTTTATGCCGCAAATTATCGAAACCCGCAAGGGAATCAAAACCTACAGGGTACTTCCCGTGAACTCAGAATCTTGAAATTCGGTCGGACGAAGCAACGTCTTATAGGACAGATAAAGGAAAAATTGCGAAAACCGTAAATTTTTAGTTACGTCATATAATAACAATGTGTTCAATAATTTTAAAGTTATTACTTATATACCTACAGGTTTGTACGGAACACTCGGTGCGCGAGTCCGACTCGCACTTGGCCGGTTTTAATTCTTTAATATTACTTCAATTTAGTGGGAAAATATCAGCCGTTTAGTTCGAACATGCGCATACCGGGTTTTGGGCGCGTGTTTGGGTAGAAATTTGTAAGGAGTTCGCATTCTATGGTTTATTCGTTCGCTGTAATTGCGTCTCCTGCCGATCGATTGCGTAATATTTCGTACGTATGGTTGAGATTATACAATGCAATACAAATACTCTTTATTTGCACACCGCAATAGTACGTAATAGGGAAGTTGAAATACCCCCGACATTTTCATTTCAAAGTCCAATATCTCAAAAACGGCTGAACAGATTTTCATGAACACTTGAGACAAAATTATCTATGACACAAAAAAACCGCATTCAAATCGGTCCATCGGTTTGGGAGATGCGATACCACAGACAGATACACAGACAGACACGCCTGTGTATCTGTCTGTGGTATCGCATCTCCCTCCCTCCCTCCCTCTTTGCGTCTTGGGTTAAAAACAGCGAATATAAGAGCAGAGGGAAATAACAGGCGGTCAGATTATTTTGTCATAGGAATTGGAGTCTTTAAGCTTGGACGGTAGAGTTGCTTTTTTAATGGACCACTTTGATGCCATTAGGCCAACTCAAATAATCTCAAGAATACGTAGAACGGATCTGAGTGCGTTTTTGTACGGGAAAGTGGTCTAAACGTCCATTCAAAAAGTTATGCAATTACAAAGCCTCAAAGGCAGTTAAGTAATAACTAAAGCTTAAAATTGTTTTCGAGATTAAATCAGACGTCCGCTCCCGATGACAGATAGCGACGTAATGCGTTTAAACTTGACTTTTTCTCTTTTTTTAAACAGTGTTGCCGTTTAATGAGCAGGTGAGCCGTATCGCGACGTGTGTTGCCAACTTAGTGTCGGCACGGGAATGATAACTATAAATAACTTTGTAGTAATTGGTTGGTTTTGTTTAACAATAATGTTTAATGTTTATCTGATGGAGTTGCGTGCAGTGAGGCACGCATGTTCGTCGTTATTTTGATTTGAGTTTTTTAAATACTAGGACGATGGCAAAAATGTTTGCCCTAGTAATCATTAGCCCTAATGCTATCTTAAAATATGCTTTGGGTTGACAAGCTTCTACTTGACTTGTTCTGTTCGTATGTATGTAAGTCGTCATCAAAATTTTGAAAGCATTTTTCAGCCACTAGCCGACAGGAGATGGTGGTGGTTTGAAATCAAAAAAACACCCGAAGAATTTCCATAGGGAAGATGTATTCAATTTATCGGTGACTCGGGACCAAATGGTACAGAAACTGCGCGGATACTGTGAGTAATTTGTGTCGTGCCCTATATACAATGAATATAATAGTGGTTTTAATGTCGGGTATACCCTCCTTATTTTTATCGACTTTTGGAGGGTAGTGAAATATACCCACCCATATTTCCGTTGACAACTTGCTGGGACGACAGTCATCTGCGACCATTCCCGGTGCAACCCGTGTCGAAGCGTCAGAAATAAAGGTAAATAAATATCGCGATAAACCCGTGAAAAAGTGGCCGGCCTGGCAAGTCCTACAAACCTACAAACCAAACTACACAAGATAAACCCTTCTTGTTCGGGCTGACTAGTTTCTCAACGAGCAGTTTGTTATTGTGAAAAAAGTACAGCGCACGGCGATAAAACCTTGCACTACCATTTTTATTTTGACGGAACCTTAAATTGAAAACTACCATTAGGAGGGTGATAGACAGACGGCATCCCAAGCGGGAAAAGCCGCGGCAGCCACTATGCCTATAAAACGACCCACAGAGCTCAAGAAGTAATTAAACCGGCCATATCTAACAAATAGTTAAGGTATTTACCCTATATTAGTCCTTGACTCCTAATTAGCTAAACGGCAACACGTTCTGCTCTATTATAGAGCCGTTATAGCCCTCTTAAACGGCTAGCTGGCCTCAAAAACAGCAGTTTGGTGGTATATGGGCCGTGAGTACATTAGGCGGTAGGTAGACGTAGAAAACTATTTAATTGTAATGTTTCAAGGTGTGTTGGCCGTGGCCGTATTGAAACTAAAGACAACTAAACCACAATGTATGGGAAGCGTACGAGGTTTAATTTCAAGTCGGTAATAAAATCGATTAGATTTTCCATTCACTATTCGTTAATAATCGCTAAATATGACTAACGATACGTCTTCGCCTCACCACTGTTTATGACTGTTTATTGTTTACCAAAATACATAAAAACAAGCATATTTTACAGTAACATTTTACAGTAGGTAACTACCACGGTCAATGTGACAGCGTCAGAAATAGGAAGAAAGGTATCAGGGACGTAGTCTGCTGGGCTGTTATTCGGAACGCGCTAATGCGCCTAGCTCACCCGTCACGCCTATTACGAAACTGGACCTCGTTCGTTTCGACCTGAAATATGTTAAGTATATAATAACAAATAATATTAATATGATTGAAAACTCCTCTCGCTTTAGTATTTATCATCCTCAGTGTCTAAAATTGAACTTGTTATACATACATGTTTCAACTAATTGTGCTTTTATCGCATTTTGTAATATAAAAAATAAAATAAAAATATAAATGTAAATATTTTCACGGTTGGATATGAAGCTATTACATATAATTTTAGGTATATTTTACAAATAATGATTCAAACGTATCATATCTGGAGGAGCCTAAACTTGGTATGTTTTGAAAATGATTTTTATTTTTATTTAAAACTAGTGACTGAAATATAATGATGTGATATATTTTTAGAATCGGCTTAGTAAGCCCCTTTATTCGATACTACACACGATAGGTTTCAGAACAATTTTTTTTTCCATACAAAAAAATGTCGTCATAACTCCTCTTTTTTTCGTTTTTTTTTTCGTGCTACCGGTCAAATTGATTCGTATGGCCTAACGACCAATCGTTTCCATTTTCATGCTTCTAACACCATTTGCAACTTTTCACTGAATTTCGGGGTGTACCGCTAGCACTAGTTAGAACAACTCAACTGTCATTTTCCTATACAATAAAATGACATTTCGATCTACCTAAGGTTAAACTCTCTCCAAAACGTTACTCAATGGTCCAGGTTAGGCCATTAACTTGTGTGATGAGCACGAACATTCGTTCCTGAGTCTTAGATGACGTTTATATGTCCATTTTCCTATACAGGGTGGAAAGACACGACGATCCTTCTCGCAGAGGGGGGTTAGTTTAAGTGATGTAGAATCGATTCGTAATGTTTAGATTTTTGTTACAAACAATTAGTAAAAATATTTAAATTAAATTATGTTCTTCTTAGTGACAACCCTACTATTACTACGTATACCTACTATCTACCTACATGTAAGTGTAATGTGACACTTTATGTTTACAAAAATATTTACTTTGTGATAAAGAGGTGGGTACCTACCCACATCCCATTGCATACCTATGCAATGGGAACAAAGTTGCATTAAAAGTTAACCTAGTTTCTTTAGAGGAAATACAGTACTAAATCTAAACAATCCCCTATATAATACAAGTGAGCCTGTCGTTTTCTTAACTTAATCGACAGTAAAATTCTACATAATTACTGAACCTGGTCACCTGGGGACAATCTGTCGCTCACGTCCGCAGGATTTACCAACCAACCACAACCCTGCACGTGTCCCCTGTGCCAAATGAGCGACTACACTTTCGGCGAAATAGGCGCTCCTAAAAAATATCACATGGATATTCGCCTATTCTTCAGATCGCCATACGATTGAATGAAACCTGCTCACACAATTTCACGAGAACCTGTTGACAAATGCGACGAATGCGATGCTCTAGTATAAGTTTTACCGGAACAAAACGTTACGATCGCGTTTGCGTTTTACCCTCAATTTGTATTGGGATTTGACAGCTAAACGCAAACGCGGTCGTAACGTTTTGTTTCGGTAAAACTTATACTAGAGCCTCTGTTGATGAGAACAGCCGGACAGTGGCACATCGGACCCCGTATCACGGTCGGCCTTATCACGCGATAAGTGACAAGATAGGAGCGTCGTCTCGTACTATCGAACGGTGTCAGCCAGTGACGGACGCTCTATCTTGTCACTTATCGTGTGATAAGGCCGACCATGATACGGGGTCTGAGCATCCGGTCATACGAAAGAATTTTGGTCATACTGATACAGAGAACTTCGCTACGCTCGCTCGTTCAGTGAGTGTGTGTAAATAAATATTTCGGTTGCTATTATGCTTCGAGCTATGGCAGCAAGCTTGTAGTAGATATCTTAATATCTACCTACTACAAGTTTGCTACATAGCTCGAGGCATAATAGCAACCGAAATATTTTCGCGAAATAAATTGTTTTTATCAGCCCGTTTTAAGATAATCTATCTTTGTTAACCAAAACATATGTATATTATAACTAATACATTATATAAACACACCAGTAATTTGTACGTTTTCTTTATTTCTTGGTTGTCGCATATCCCGCACCGGATTTGATTATTTTCTGTTTCGCCTAAAGGTTGACTGGTAAAGAGTGCCTTATGGCATTAAGTTCGCTTTTGTATTTGTAACTTGTTACTATGCAATCAAGTTTAATAGTACATTACGTACCAAGGGCGGTGAATTCGTGCAAGGCCCAGATCGCAAGTGTTTGTGGCCCGAACCGAAGGTGAGGGCCATAAATATGCGATCTGGGGCTTTACGAATTACCGCCCGTGGTGGGTACACAATTTTACGTCTTCACGAGTTTTACCGTACGCGCAGCGTGCTGTAAAACTCGCATTATGGCCAGGTGTGACGTAAATAAACAAATAAAACTCCTAGTAAACCTAATAGCAAGTGGCATTATATCGTAAATTTCCGTCATTGGCAACTATGATTGATGCGCGATTGACATATCGGCGAGTAACTGACAGACGATAAGAAAGAGATAGTACAAAGTGAGATGCAGCTGTGGTTGATAGATGATATGATTAAATGATGAGCTGTCTGTAATGTAATACTATAAATCTGTGTATATCTGAACGCCATCTCAATTTAACTCAATAACCAGAGTGAAAGGAAAATCAACCTATTCTAAAACTTCGAACTTGATATCGCTACATTTTGTGATATTATTTTAGACCCTAGGTTGATAGATACATTAAATTATTTCTAGTAAGGTATAACCCCTTATAATAAGTGAATCGATTTTTGGTTTATCCTCTATGCATCTACTGTGTCTTATATATATATGACTGTTTCTTGGTCAATTATAAGCAAAAGCATAATGGTTTATGTCCTTTAAATGTAGTTTACTCTCATACAAATATCTGTTCCTCTCTAAAAACTGTAGCTACTACTTACAGTACACGACACTTCGGTCAGTTTTATGACGTCTCTTTGTTATCTTTTCGTTCCATGTTTAAAAAAAAAAAAAAAAAAAAAAAAATGCATTTATTTCGGACAACTTGGATCCATAGATTGTTAGAATTACACGACTTATATAACTAGCAACAAACAATCCTTTTTCGTTATTTAAGTAAAACAAACTACACAACACAAGCATACATGTCACAAGCTGTCCACATAAGCCTTCGTTAGATTGGTTCCATGTCAAAACACCTTATATAAACCAGTTCGGTTCACTGTCCTAATGATGAGAACATTCAAATATCAGGTACGATATGGGTATATTTTATTTTTTTACTCTTTTTCCTCAAATTCCTCCGTCAGACTACTGGCCGGATTCTGCTACTTATTTTAATCTGAAAATATCAGCCAAAGTATTGATTCCACTGCAATTTTCTAGGTAACATTTTTGGTACGGTAAACAAAATCACATCCGACTCGACCGGGCACAGCGTTCGGGAAGTTACTGCACCAATTTTCGTGGATCCGGTCACCTACGGCCACTTCCTTCTACGGCCATCGTGGAAATTCTTACATCGGCCATATCCCTGTTCGGTCTTTTCCTACTAAGGCCATTTCCCCGAAAGACCACTGTGCAAATTCCTAGTTCAGCCGTTTCCCCGAAAGACCATAAGACGGAGAGCCGGCATACCAGTCACCTACCTCATCGGGTAGCAAGATTCGGCTCCTATATATAGGAGGTAGCACCCTAAAAAGTTATTATTTTTTTGTAACCTAATAAGCCAAACCTGGAGCTTTCGAAATCCGGCCTGATCAAAGGGTACCAAAATAGGGGTCGTCTGATTTACCTCATCTCCGGTAGCAAGATGAGACTTATACCAAAATGAAAGTACTAATCTACTTAGAGACTACCGCTTGTAATACAAGTTACAAGCTTTCGAGAAACGGGCACCTGAAAAAAAAATTCGAAAACCTGACGAGGATTGGTTTACGAGGAAGGTTATCATATAGAGAAGTCAGTTACAGTTTGAGGAAGTTGGCCATACGAGGAAAAGGCCGTTTTAGGAAGTGGTCATAAGAGGAAAAGGCCGTTTGAGGAAGTGGTCATAAGAGGAAAAGGCCGTTTGAGGTAGTGGTCATAAGAGGAAAAGGCCGTTTTAGGAAGTGGTCATAAGAGGAAAAGGCCGTTTTAGGAAGTGGTCATAAGAGGAAAAGGCCTTTAGCGGATTGTGGCCTTTCGGGTAATATTGTTTCTAAGTGGCCATTAAAGGAAGTGGCCCATTGGGGAAGTGGCCGTTCATAATACTTGGCCTTATAAGGAATGTGGCCGTAAGTGACCAGATCCATTTTCGTCCAATATTCCGCAGTGTCTCAAGCCGAGAGTCTTTGACCAGTGTGTGTTGCCAGTGATGACGAAAGGCACTGAAACGTGGTCGCATCATAAGAAGGCTCAAAGTCACCCAAAGGGCAATCGAAAGGGCTATATTCTCAGTTCAGTTTCTCTGCATGATCGCATCAGAAATGAGGCTTTCCGCATCAAAACAAAGGTAAACGATTCAGCCCTCCGAATCACTAAACTTAACTGGCAGTAGATAGGGCATATTTCACATAGAACCGATGGCCGTTGTGGTGAAAAGGTTCTCGAGTGGCAACCAAGTAACGGAAGGCGCAGCGTGAGTAGACAGCACAGGTTTTAAAAGGTTCGTCAACGCGAATGCGAGTCCTTTAGAGCTCCAGGCGTCAATTAGGCCCTGGTTACCTCTTACCATCATTCGCACTCTAGCAACATAAACAAGTTTTCGACCTAGATATGGCGGATATCATTGTGTATACAATACTTATTCTAGCATGTCATGTTTCAAATGAGAACCAAACTACATTTGTATAGCGAGTCAACCTTCCTGGGGACCCTTAACACATTCACTACCAGGAATCGCTATGCGCTACGCTATCAGCCGAATCCGTGGTTTTCTCGCTAAGCACAGGAAAGCGCGTACGGCGCAGGGGCCCGCTAGGCGGGTTCCTTGCAGTGACTGTGTTAAGATCGAACGTGTCAAATTGTAGGGACTGTGAAGTTAACTTTACCTACGTTTCGTTTTATTATCTAACATTTTAACAGCCAGCTTTTAAACTACAAATCTGAAATTATCATTTTGCCACCATTTAAAAGTATCGTACCCAACCCTCCTTTACATTTTGTCATAGACGTCGAAAAAAACAAAATGGCGTCGATTCATTAAAACTTTGGCTGATTGTGTACCAGGGTAGACCCTAGCCACGACGGAACGACGAAAGTTAGATTGCGGGCGATAACACCAACATTACTGGTTGATGAAATGATATTTTTAAACCAATGAGTTGTTTTTTAAGACGGAGGCTATGGCATGCATTTGTTTTTTAATTCTAGTTTCTGGTAACTTTATTCGTTTGGTATTTCAAATTACTCACGTAGTACGACTTTTCTTCTAATGGCAATGTTGATTACATTATATTTTTAAACGAATGAGTTGTTTTTTAAGGCGTAGTAGGTGAGTTTGTTACTAATACCAACTTTAATGAAATGATATTTTTAAACCAATGTATGAATTGTTTTTAGGACGAAGAATTTTCTGATAGTACATATTTGTTACCTATTCAGAGAGCATAGTCCTAGTTTTCAGAATATTACCTACTGTATATATGTTTGTTTTTATTTCTTTTGGTAAACAATAAAAAATATCAACTTTACTTTTCAAAGTTGTACGAATTCTCTAAGAATGGAATCCTTATAGTAGAGTCCTGTCAAGGTTGGCAGGACTCTACTATAAGGATACTATAAGGCCTATCTCCGTATGTCCGTAAGTCACTGGCATTTTATTTCACTCAAATACTGTAAGAAGTAGGTATTTCCACGACATTTAAGCTGATTTTCCACCGGAGGGGCGAGACGAAACGAGGCGAGGCGAGAATTGAAATTTGTATGGCACTTACTATTTCCACCGAGCGCGTGCGAGGAGAGAATTAAAATTTTGCCATTCGAATTTCGATTTTCGCCTCGCCACGTCTCGTCTCGCCTCTCCGGTGGAAAATCTGCTTTAGAATATAGGTGAATTTCGTAACTTTCGTAAGGCAATGCATATTATGCATAGCAGGTAGTTAGTGCAGTAAAAAAAAAGTCGGAACTAACACCTACATGTAAAAGAAATCTTAGATCATTCAAAAGAAACATATAAGCTGGATTTGAGTAAACGTATTCGGAGATAATCGCTCCTTAAGTCACAAAAAAATCTCTCCTTTAACCCATTCGCCGCCTGTGTCTTTAAGTCAACTTGCCACCCACCTGGCCACCGACTTCATACGAACTCCGAAAACAATAGACTTTTCGGGCTTGCGTGGCGTGGACGTGCGATCACGCAATTTTTCTGTGGTGGCGAATGGGTTAATCAAATCGTGGACCTAATAAGTAATTTATAATTATTACATTTCTTTATTTAAACAATAAGATCCCCAGTTTGTTAGTAGTTTTCTTAATCCTTTGTTATCGTATGTTAGTGAATATATCATCACCATCATCGTCATATCACCCAAAAGACGTCCACTGCTGGACATAGGCCTCCCCCAAAGAGTGCCAAAGTGACCGGTCCTGCGCCACCCGCATCCAGCGGACTCCAGCAACCTTTACCAGGTCAACAGTCCACCTTGTGGGGGGCCTACCCACGCCGCGCCTTCCGGTACGTGGTCGCCACTGGAGAACCTTTCCGCCCCAACGGCCATCGGTTCTACGTGCTATGTGTAGTAAATATATGTATGTAGCTAAAGATATAGTATTTTTAGTTAAGTGTTGCCTTATTAACCACACTTCTAATGGGTACCTACAGTTTTTAGGAGCCACGTATTCTGGCTAAATGTGATGCCATCTTTTTCCGCAACACAGCCCCAAAGCTGTTCACTCGCGTTTCAGCGAACATGGTGGACGCTCTGCAGGACCGTGGCAAACCCAATCAGCGCCCTGAAGGCGTTGCTGTACTGAGCGACCTCTGCGAACACTTTACCCACAGGGCACCAGAGTACATTGAAGTGCATTATGCTCTAAAAAGTGTTATTTTAACTGCAGCTGCACACCTATAGCGAACCTGCGAGCCAACATGTTCGCCCGAACCGCCAGCGCATTGCGTTCCCGTTTTTACGTCAACGTCGTCCTTCAAGATGTCAGTTAGACATCTATATCTATCCTAGATATTCAAAGTGACTAACTCTGGTCACTGGAACTCCATTTAATAAAAAAAACTGCTTATTTTGAACAAGAAAAGTCCATAGGCTTTTGAGATATCTCTAAAAATCTGCCCTTACGTCTCCCCCTGGCCAGGAAGTGGAATTTTCCGTAGGATGCGGTAATTTCCACTTTACGGCGTGGTGTGACATAATAGTACATTGTGATAGGTACAAGTGGTGTATGCTCACCTGCGGCTCGCGTGATAATTCCGCCTCTGATGTAATTATCAAAGCTCACGCGTTTCATACGACGTTTTTCAACACATTTTGCGAGGAAAAAATCCTTTGCATAAGATGAAAATTTGATAGGCCTGCCGAGTTATTTTCCTTACTTATTGATGTCAACAGGTTTTTACTCACACGTTGAATACATTCGTCAAGAATTTCTAGTGGCGTCCATTCTTTTTATCACTTTTCTAGTCACCACGAATCAACATTTTTGTTAATAACCAAACACGCATTAACAATGTTTACAAATATCTGTGAAATAACCTATAATGGCGCACATCATTTTTTTTGTAAAGTTTGCGCAGTGCGCGCGCATTAGATGAAATCTCAAAACAGCCAATACAAAATAAAATAAATAATTTCGTTTTAAAATGTTATCTTTATTAATTCATCTAAAATGTTATCAAAAGTGAATAGTTTTACTAAATTAATCGTTTCTATATCATATCCAAAAAGAAATAGTACTAACTAACTAACTAACTAACTAACCAAAAAGGATTTAATTTGTTTAGTCGAGTAAGAATCCATTTGCCGAGAATTAAAAAAAAAGCTGTACATTCTGTACAACCCGGTTAGTTTAAGAATGCACCGTGTGCATGCATACATCTTGCTGCAAGGTGGCAACGTGACTTAATCGGGATATAACCATAACACACAAGTATCGTAATGTTATTAAACACGCGTGTTTAATATCCAGGATTATGAGCCTAAAAGCGACACAATAAGAGGTACGTTACGAGCAATTGTGTTGAAAATAAACTAACCTAACAGAATACTCACGTTTTAATCATAATATAGCAACCTGTTATAACCTTAATATTTTTTTGCCTCTTAGCATCTTATATTGTCCTAATGTTTTAAAATCTTCTTTGCACACTTTGACTTAGAGTTAATACCTATATAGTCTAGATATAATGTAATGATATATACTATCTTGTGTTTATGAGCCTTATAATAAACAAAACAAATAAACTATACCTATCCGAGAGAACAAGCTCACAAATATATCGTCAAGGTGTTAGGCCTGTTCAGATATTTTTGATTAAGTACTTAAAGTCTGTACTTAGGCACTCAGCGTGAATGTTTTGTGAAGCTTATTCAGTAATTGTAACACAAAAGGCGTATATTAACGTAACCATATTATAATATAAATTGCACAAGATTTATAGTTCTTAATCATGGAATAACACACGTGTATAAACGGAACATATGATATGTTATGTTAAATTTACGGCCACATAAAACATATTTATTATCCGTCACGCTCGAAGTCGGGTTTTGACCTCGCAATCATTATCTTATCAATCATAAATCATATTCGGGGAATCCTGACGTTGTTATTTCGAATTTAAATTAAATTTGGCGTTAATAAATCATTAAATCTATCAAATGCGGCTGACAAAATAATGAATTGATGGAAAAATGTGAGCGTAACTATGTATAATGTGTATAGAAAAGACGTCACAAACCACGTATCAGATAGACAACATTTTTGATGTGATTTTTTTAGAACATTTAGCTACTTCCTAACTTGCCCTATATTAAATATTATCAACTTAGTCAAACTATATTATGAACAAAAAAAACAGCAAACATGTTGATTGAAGTCAAAGGTAAATTATAATAAGAATAAAAATGATCACAAATCAGTTTCAATTCTAATCAAGTGTGTAGTTGTGTAACTAGGAGCGCCATCTCTCGGCGGCTAGTGCAAATCACTAAAAATGCACCCGAGTGCAGAAAACCGCCTTTTACTCGTTTAATTACATTCAAATATTCGCAATTCTTTTTCTCATTGCTTCAATTCCATTACAATACATAGCAAGGCCACACAAATGTAGTCTGGAGGAAAAAACACTGGCCAGTCCGTATGTGGACTTCTTTTTTTATTTATCATCTTTAATTAAGCGAATCGTGGCCTGGCCATTGTCCGACTTACCTGCCTCGACGATTTGAATCTCAGCAAACCGGTTAGGTACAATGTCTTTTTATTTTCAAATAATTTATTTACCAAACCACTCACAGAACAGGCATTCATCAACAATATAAAAATAAATCGTATACTTATTTGCACTTTTTGTTCATACGTGAGCCATTTTTTAAAGCATTCGTACTTTGAAATTACGATTCCATTTTAGAATCGGCATTTTCGGAGTTCGCGCGCGAAACATTTGGCGCGTCTGAAGTGACTGCTGTCTGTCAGAGTCGGGGGCGTTTACGAAGGGCCGGGCTCCTGGCTCGGCAAACTTCGGCTATCGCGCTCTCGCTCTGCCGTAACTCAACTGTCTTTAGTATCTGTACCACCAATGAATCGAGTCACAACGCAGAATTATTCTGGTCGTGTTTTAATACAATCTACGAACATCGAGAAACGGTGAGTGATTAAGAAGTATCCTTTCCGTGTAGTTTTATATGTGTATCGTTATTCACGGCAATCATGAAGCGTATGCCCAAATTTGGATTCATACGCGATTGTGTTATTGTTCATTTCGCGTCTGTACTTTCTGAGTGTTGTTTACATTTAAATACAGCTTTTTTCGATATATCACGGTAATAATTCGATGAATAGTAAATAAATGTAACTTATTCTGATTGTATTTTTAACTGCGATTAGGTTTTTCCCCGATTTTTTCCATATTTTGGAAGATAACCTCAAAATGTATGCATTTCGTTTAGTTTCCACGCGGCGCATACTAGATGGCGCTACTGTCGGGGGCGGAGCTTGCTATTACACTAGACGTCTGTCATTTCATAATTGAAGGTTAGAAATTTAGATAAACTGTTATTTATTTTTATGATTCGCACCCTTTTAATGGCCATAGATAAGGGTCCGTTGTTTATTAGAGGCTGCCAGTTTATTATATTTGTTTTTGAAGTGACTATGATTGTTATATGACTATCAAAATAATGGCGCCAAATTACGACAGCTTAGACAAAACTTTTATTATTTATGAAATAAAGATGTAAATACTGAGCTTTGATCAAGCAGGTAGAAATTGAAATACTCAAACGATCGAGCAAGCACTATCTGTCATAAAAATGAAATGTATGATGGTAGGTATGTGGGCACTTTGCTGTACGTAATAAAAGGTTCATACATAAATATACCTACCTACATGTCATTTATGACTAAAGTACAAAAACAAAAGTTTATACTTACTTAGTGGAAAAATATGCGTTAAATGAATTGTAAAAAAATATGAATACTTACTTTTTTAACAACTGTCTGTGACATACACCGAGTTCCGTTACTACAATTTTGGTACTCACACTAAAAACATTCATCGTCACTCCGTTGCATAGAACCAATACTCAATTCGCAGAAGCTGTAAGTAAACAGGCACACGGCTCAGCCCCAGCAGTAAATCTCGCGGGTAACGCACTCAACACGGAGCTTGAGTGCGCACTATTCGAGTCGATCGTCGCCTGATCCAGGTAGCGTCAGCAAAAGGAACAAATTATATGTAAAAAAAAAACATTTCAATTGAAAAACTATTAAATTACAATAAAAATTGATTTTAGTATGGAGGCTAGCAACATTGCAAGTACCAGTAAATTTTTACTTAGCTGAAGCACTTGAGTCTGCTAACGAAATCCTTAATTCCGATCAAAGTGAAAATGCAATTAAATGGAAAGAAAATTACAAAATATTTTTAATAAAATAAAAGAACTGAGCATTCATAATTTTAGGTATTATTCTGGGTAAAATATTTTTATTTAAAAAAAGAACAGCACCTATAATTATACTTTTTATTTTGAAGTTTTCTTTTAGGAGCGGAAGAAACATAATCTGTTTACATAATACGAAATCCTTTGAAACACGGCTTACAGATTTTTTTATGTTCTTGCTTGTTGCTGTAACTGCAACAGTTATGTTACAACACATAATTTATGTTATCCGCGCAGAGGGGCTGCGAATGCCGCATTTTAATTGTTTACAGCTGCAGTTAAAACATATATCCCGCTAACATTTGTGTATGTCAAAAGCGAATGGTGACATAAATTCCACCATTTTACTAGATTTCCTTCTGAAGACTAATTGCTGTAAAGCTTTTCTGGCCAATATCATCGCGACTGACTTTCCACTGAGGTTTTCCATCAAATAACTTGGAATAGATAGGTAAATAAAATAAGCCCACAAATATCTTACAAGAAAACAAAGATAAAGCCGTTCTCGACGCCAACTTATAAAAACAACATCTCTATTAATACTTAAGTTATTATTCCTTACAAAATTCAAAACCTCCGATATCTCTATAATACATAAATCAGACCCATCCGAGCTCTTTAGTCATTTCTCGAAAAAAACTTTTTTCGTCATCCGTTGAAACTTTTTAATGTTTTTTTTATGTTGCGGACGGTCCAAGGCGGGACTGACTGATTTACGGTGTGCGTGGCACGCATGCCTCCCATCGAAAATTAAAACGTTTTTGAAAGTTCTTTCAAAAATCAAAATTTACTAAGGCATTTTTACTAAGGTTAAGGTTTTGCTGCTGACTTTACTTTTGTATTTAAATTGTCATAAAGGATTGAAAAGCTTTAATTATTGTCAATAAAACTAAGGATAAGTATACTCGGCAGTGTATCTTTAATATCTTTTTGGACACATTTTTAGTCACCTTTTAGCATTATTCAACTCAACTAAGGCTTCAACGCATGATTTTATTTTATTTTGCCAAGTTTAGACCATTGTTTTATTCCTATCTATAGTACAAACCGATTCATGTTTTTATTGTTCTATCGCTAAAATTCACTTAAAAAAACTAGTTATGATAATGAACTGTAACTAATCCCTCAAAACAACTTTCTAAACACACTTTTTCACAAACCATAAAAGTAATTTATGGCTCGTCAGACAAAAGCGGTAATGCATCACTCGTCATAAAGAGATTACCTACGTCACTGGCAGATTTACTGCTTGCATAATAATAACGCCATTGTTGGACTGATACTGAACGTGAGAGAAGAGAACTATTCGAAGACCTATTTTTTTGGTGGCAAATAAGCGTATGGCCTGCAGTCAGTAGACACCGCACCGTAGCTCATTATTGCTTGTGATTTCAGCGTTTTAAGGAATAGATACTATTGTTCTGAGGAATAATCTTTCATATAGCATGGTTAGAACAAAAAAGGCCCGCGAGCTGTGTCGCGGCGAGATAGACTATCCATCTTTTTCTAATTGGAACGCTTAGAAAGAGACGAATGGTCTACCTCGCCGCGACACAGCTCGCGCGTTGTCTTGTGCTAACGGTGCAGGATAGGTATTTGAGTATTATGTCTAAGCCGATGTCAAGGAGATTTATTTTAATATCTGAGGCTTTTAAAAAGTACTTTATTCGTTATTACGACATAAAAAGATTATTGCTGGCGGATTTACTGCTCGCATAATAATAACGCCATTGTTGGACTGTTGCTGAACGTGAGAGAAGTTGAGTTGCGTTCGGTTTCCCATTAATTATGGACCTAGACCCTAGGACGTAGGTAACTATGAAGCCCTCGAAAAAATCGAAGCTCTATGTGTTTAACTTAGTATAACATGTGTCAGGACAAGGTCAAGTCTATGGCATCGTATCTTGCAAACAGATGAACGAGCGGTGTTTTCAAATCGAATGTCGATATGTTTTGGGCTTTGCTCGTTATGGAGGGGTTAATATTTTTTTTATATTAAATTCTACGACGATGGCAATTAAGAATAGGGCCTGCCTGGTGGTAAGCAGACACACCAGCAAATTGACACTCGTGAGTGGTCGCAAGCGCGTTTCTGACGTTTTAGTGATTTGAGGATTCGTTATAAACTAAGTCGAATGTTGATCCTGTTTATCTGCTGTGTTCCCATACAAGTGACATCTACTTGGCAGACCTACTTTTACTATTAACTTTATTTTCAACTCAGATTTTCACACAACCCCGTATTAGGTTAGAATAGGCACCACTTCCTATCCGTGGTCGTAAATGTCTACTAAGGGGCAGGGTCGAAGTGTGTTGTTGGCGATAGGCTAGCGACCTGTCATCCCAATATCAGTTTTTCCGTCTTTCAACCCTAAACTTTGCAAAGTAAGACAAAAATCGTGAGTTCAAGTGTCGTTTGCGCTGTTTAAATCGCAAAAAATCGTTTTAGACAAAAATGCAAAATGCTCATTAAAAAATGTGTGAATTTTTAGATACTCTGTAAATTCTAGGCTAACCGTTGCTAAAAGTGGCACTGAAAATTAATCTCACCTGTGCACCCTTGTGGGAACCGAGGCTTGAATTGTATTCACATACGAAATCAAAACCAAATCCATTACAGAATCGAAATTCAATCTCAAATATCAAGATAATGTTAATTAATCGTTAATAACTCCGTCTGTTCATGATCCCAACCCATCCAAGCATTTGTATGATTAAAATCTTCCATACAACCACAAAGACTACTTTGATATATGTATAAATCTTTTATGATATGAACCTACCAACTCGCTTCAAAACTACAAACGAGTTTCAAGTTTAAAACGGCAGTATAAAGTCCAAATTGGGTTGAGCGGATCGCTAAGTTCTGAGGTACCACCTGTCAAGTGATATATTGGCCTTAAATAACATATCTTATTTATGTTGAATCGGAAACAAAGTGTATAAAAAGAATGTTTTATTATAAATCGGGCCAGTGCGAGTGGGTGGATAACTAAATTTGTACGCAACCTTGTAATACAAGTTTGTATGTATGTATGGACAGCTGCAGATAAATTGAAAGAGATAGTGTTTCTTTCTCTGTTTAATAGGCTCTTTGTGTTGTAATCTGGGCTATTATTAGAAATACTGGAACGATATAACAGGTTTTCTAATGCCAAGATTAAATAGAGAGTCCACTAGCGAAATAGCTGAAGTATAAGATACTTAGGTGTCAATTGTCAACTCATTCTTAGCTCGGCATATGCTTAAAAAATAACCAATAAAGCCACCTAGCTGTCTATGGTATGTTCAGAGTACCTACTTAATTATTCTCTGACTACCAATCCCAGAAATAGAAAAAATAGGAAAAAAACCGTCACTTCTTTTTTGTTTGTAATAAATTATTATTACGGTATAAAGATATAGCATGAGACTCAGCTACTCACCGGTAACACGGTTGAGCAAACGAAAGTTCAAATATTTTAAGTAGCACTGGCCAATATCAAAAAGTTAAAACAAAAGCTAAATAACGTCAAACGTTTGAAAATGGAATGAGTACCTATAAAGCGATATATAACCGCAACCTTCGACACACAAAACGTTCGCCCATTAAACCCTATCATAATTCAACTCGATCGAGTTTTCAACTGGAGTCTATCGCGAGCAAACTCCTCAGAAGCCTATTACTGTTTACCCTTTCTTTCAATTTAAACTCTGAATGAATAACTTTAAGGTTGAGTTTAGATACTGGTGTGAATTAGATATATGAGTTTTCGAAAGTTGTTTTTCACTATGACACTCACGCTAAATCTCTCGGAAGGCGGTCGCCGGTCATAAATTTTTATTTCCAAAATAAAAATAATAAAAATATAAATAAATGGCCGGAAACATTTGTCCGGCCGCGTCAAGGGTAATCCTGTCCTGATTTATTATTAATTAGGTTGTTTTTTCAGGAATTACATAAATTCGTAGTAAGCCGACGGGTTGGGTATTATTTAATTTGGCTTTGTTTTGGATGACGCTTGTTTTGATGTTAAAATACCTAATTCATTTTGGTTAGTCTTCAAAAAATAAATATGACCAATGCTATGCTTCTCTTCTCAAGTGAATATCGGATTCCAATCCAAATTGTAAAGAACACTATTTCGTAAATGTTCGTAAGATTATACATCATATGCTTATTACATGTTTTTTTTGTGATAATCATAGTTTGACATGTTTTTTGTGATAATTATAATTTAGAATTTATGTTTATGCCAAAAAACACCGTATCGAGGTCGTTTTCGGTATTTGTTTTTGTAATATTGTTTTAAATAAATACTTCAAACCTTATTATTGTTTTTATCATGAACATGTTATAATAATTATAATTGTATTGTAAATCAAGAATTTTTTGGAGTTCATCAATCTATTACGTTGAAAATTAATATTACCTTAAGTTACCACTAACGCCATCTAGTTCAGTTAGCAAGAACTAAAAATGTCCCGAAACGCTGCTCACTGGATAAATTATGAAATATTACTGTTTAGGAGAGTTGGGACAGGCTTATTGAAATATTACTTTGGGCAAAGTATACTTTTGAGAAACAAAAGATTAGTTTGCATAATGTCACACAAAAAATCACTGTCATTATAAGTAGCTTTATCACGAATAAATACGTTTAAAATAAAAATATAAAAAGTTTTTATTTTTATAATCAGTTTTGAATTTTATGGCCCGCATTTATATTTCCTATATTTTCTTATTAATATTCTAGCATATTTATAAAAAACAAGAAATTAAATTAGTTTTCCCAACACCGGAGCTCTACTAAATCCAAAAGGTATCCTCGAAAATCGTAACTGGCCAGAAGAAATTGTAAACGAAAAAACAAAATTCAAATTTCGAATGATAGTGACTCGCCGTTGCGTCGGCGACCACTAATCGATGCGCGGCACTGCGCTGTCTTCCTTCGTCGGTCATTACGCACCTTTATGGGCGCCCGCCCCTCCCCGCTCGCCCCGCGGACCCCTCTAAGGCGGCACAGCACATGACGAATCAATATGCCCCGAACCGACTCAACACTTATTTATTTGACACGATTTATTAGTAGAATGCTTGTAAACTTTTATATTGGGCTGTTTCTATGTTTCGGGATATTGGATATGTCTGGGGATTTTATGTTGTCCTCGGATGCTCTGGGGTGAATCGGCTGTTTTGGGACAAATCTTTATATAGCAAATTTTTTACTTTCCCATAATATTAAGTGACATTGACCTCGTGGTGTCATGCTATGAACTGTCATTTAAAGCACTGATTCGACAACTTATACTGGCAGAAGCTTTCACAGAATTGGCTATAGTAAATATTAGTTATATTTAAAATTTACTATTTGTCTTCCTGGTTAACCGCTTAGGCCAAATGGTATAACTGAAATCTTGAAAGAAAGGCGAGTTTAATTTAATGTTCAAATGACAAAAGTTTGTTTACCTCGACGTTACGGGCGTTTTGCAACATCTCCTGGTCGCGGGAAGACTCGATAATATTACTAATAAATCTTCTCACATTTCGATCTAGTCTGGCAACATATCCTAAAAATAGAGGTAAACAAATATATACCTAACAACAGAATTTTCAACCTGTTAGCTACCTCCTTAGGCAGCGCAGCTTATTATGAGTTGCGATCCACCCCGCCTAACGGTGCACCAAGAACAATTTATGCGGTGAAGATGACCCGTTGCCGCAACTTTTCAAGGTGTTTGCGTTTAATAGTTTTATGAGCGCCATAAACGACGTACAATATCGTGCTTAATATTTCATTTAGTTACTTACTTATCCTTATATACTTCTTCTTTAAGAGCTAGGCTCTTGTCGGTGGAGTAATTTCCAATTCCAACTTATTCTACATTCTGCCTTTCTTTTCATCCTAGTACTATTATAAATGCGAAAGATTGGATGTTTGTTACTCAATCACGCTTAAACGGTTCAAAGATACGATCAAGAAGATAGTTTATAGCCTGGATTAAAATATAGGATAGTTTTTATCCCGGGGTCCACGCAGACGAAGTCGCGGGCGGAAGCTAGTTTCTGTATGAAATGAAGCATTTATTTTTTCTTTTATTTGCTCCATGTGAGATATCCTCGGCCTTGCCTTTTCCTTCTACATACTTAGGTACTAATATAGTAAATACGAAATTAACTCTTTAAACGCTGAACCAATCCTGATGAAGTTTGGAACGCAATAGTTTGAGATCCGGATGGACAAAGGAAATTAAAATTGGAGGATTGGAAGTTGCAATGGAAGTGTTACGTTTAATATTGTACCTATGGGATTATAATAGCAAAAATCCTTAAAGTCGATTAACGAGTCTACGCGGATGAAGTCACGGGCAAAAGCTAGTCATTAATATTCCAATGACGACCGATTAGCCAAGTGGGTACTGACACTGTCTACGAAGCTGAAGGTCCTGGGTTCGAATCCTGGTTGGGGCAAATATTTATGTTTTGAGCATGAATACATGTTTTTGAGTCTTGATTGTTTTCTATGTATTTAAGTATTTATATCTATATATATCGTCGTCTAGTACCGATACCACAAGCCTTAATGAGCTCACTACGGGACTAGTTCGATTTGTGTAAGATTGTCCCCCAATATTTATTTATTTATTTAATTTGGGTTCCAAGATATGACAGCTGTCGATTTAACGATTACACGTCAGTAAAGTGGAGTCGAATTAAGTACTGAAGGGTGGGTTAGGGTGGGCTTACGATGACTATTTAGTATTTGAGCCGTACACTTGTTTGCTACAAAAATTTCGGTAGAAACCATGCTTATAACCTAACGAAGTCACAGACTCCTCTTTATAATATCTATATGGATGATTCTGTATGAACGCGCTATGTACGAGCTTGTGGATGTGCTTTTTGGTCATATTTTTCTAAGTTTATAATATTAATACTGAGGCTCTAGTATAAGTTTTACCGAAACAAAACGTTACGATCGCGTTTGCGTTTTACCCTCAATTTGTATGGGATTTGACAGCTAAACGCAAACGCGGTCGTAGCGTTTTGTTTCGGTAAAACTTATACTAGAGCCTCTGATGTCTTAATTATTGCGTGGGACATTGAAGGGCATACTGTGACTCAATAGCATTAATATAACTTACACGAAAGGAATATGTCTGACTCATATGAGGGTATTTGCGTGGGCATCAAAGTTTGCTGGACTAGAACGGAAAGTTAAACGTTGATAGATAAATAATGTGTTATGGCCTTATGGCATAATTAATAAACTTTCATCAAACATTTTTGCTAAAAAATGCCATCAGAACGGGTTAGGTTCGTAAGGACTAGATTGCATAACGACTCTATAAGTAAAACGTCTTAGTTGCATAAGGTCTTGGTAAGCACAATGTCTTTTTTGCTAAATGCCCTAGTGAGTAGAATGTCTTAGTTGTTCGATCGACAACTATAGCATAACGCCCGAAGTTGCAAAATGACTAATAGAGTTTACGTTCAAGTTATTAATAAGTCTTGATTGTAAAACGACGCATAAGGAAAAGTGTCTGGATAGCATATGGTCTTGGTAGCAAAACGTAATATTATTCGATAAACACATTATTTACTTTAATAATATTATTGAAAGATAAAACTCAATTGACAGTTAAGATTGTTGAACAATAAGTACATTATCTTTGATTTTAAGTGGCCAGCAACTCGACTTTGAAGTTTCTTTATCAAAGAGTTCCTTCACAAACTACGTTTGAGTTTTTCTTGTCATTCAACCATCTAGTCGTTATGCCATTTAGACGTTATTAATGTTTGACGATACGCCTACCTAGTCGTTTTGCTATTACAACATTTTGATATTAGGGCGTTATACAAACAAGACGTAATAGAACTAAGTCCAATCTTAAACCCGGGCATTCTACTATTAAGACGTTTGTACAATTAGACATTTAGCTACCAAGACCTTATGCAACTAAGACGTTTTGCTTATAGATTCGTTATGCAATCTAGTCCTTACGAACCTAACCCATCAGAACTTGTCTTTATTAGTCTTTTTAACATTCGTCTTAGTGAGAAAGCGAAAAAATACAGTTTCATTAACAGATGTTCGTTAAGATTTATGAATAAGGGAGTACGTTTGTTAAGAAGGAAACTCAAAAAGCATGGTGGTAGACGAGTAGTGTGACTTTCAAATTGGAGGTCGTGGGTTCGAAATCTTCCTCGTGCCAATGAGTTTTTCTTCTCGGGATTTGGCGTACACAATATCATTTGATATTTACCATTAGATTTTTAACGAAAACATCGAGAAACCCTTACACATTTGCGAAGAAATTTGACATGGGGACTATAGACTCTACCTTCTACCTACCCGTCAAACGTGTGCATCAGAAATCTGAATGCAGATTTTAAAAGGTCACAAGGACGAAAAGATCTCATATATTGGTACCTAACTCATAAAAGTGCCTATAGAAGAAAATAATATCGAGAAAAAGCCACTCGATTTCATGAAATTAATAAGGAATTAAAAATAAAAGTACAACAGTTAACAGGTCGCCGGCACAGCCTACCTGCGGCCAGCAATAACAATTTTCTTTCGACAATTTCGCTTCATTAATAGCCGTTTTATGGACCAATTAACGTTTGTTACTTTTCAACGCGTTACTGTCACAAACTCTCATCACAACCAAACGAGAAACTCAAACCCAACTGTATTCTAAAGAGTGAAAGTTCAAAATTCGAACGCACTTAGTACCTGATGGGAACGTGTGAACGCTGCCCCTCGATTTGTAACTTCGCGTAGACAAAAATGTCGGAAGTTTTTTTTTCTGAAGCATAACGGAAGGAAGACGAAGGCTTCCTCTAGTGTGCCTGTTTAGGTGCTTTTTATGGTAATCGCGGAGATTTGCAGTCGACTCTTAGCGCGATTATTCATGGCTGGAAATTAGGAGGAATAACATTGTCGCCGAAAAAAGACCGAATTTGGCAGCTCTTTTGTTTATATCTTCAACATTTACAAATAGCCCGTGGTATTATTATATTTTTCGTTATACTTATTGATTATATGTCAAATTTATTCTCACTCCTATCTAAAGGATACAGTTACTTCATAAGTTTTTATTGCAACATACATAATAAAGTAGGTATATGCCACAAAGAGTGCTGTTTAGATACTATAAAACTTTCATTATCTCCAATACATTCAGACAAGGTACTTTTCACAATTGCGAGATCTTCAAATATCCCTATTCATTCAGAGCAGGAGTTAAGAATTGCCAGTATTATAATATTTTGTTACAATTTCATCTGCGTATAACGGAACGTTGCCGGCAGAAGGGTTCCGTAATTTTGACCATTCAACGGAATTAATTTTGGAGCTGGAAAAAAGCAGATGTGGAGTGTTTCGACGTAAATAATATCTACTTACAAAATATTTATGTTCACAGTAGATACATTTTTGCTGTTTAGAAAATTGTCAGTAAGTACATTAGTACATTAGGTAAGATTATTTGTAACTACTTTTACATGTAGATAGAAGGTAAAAGAGCAATTGGCTCTTAGTCTTTTATTACCATATTAATAACATCGCCATTTTGTTGTAATTAGCAGCAGTTGGAGGCTTAAGATTATCTTTACACATTTCATGTTATAACTTATACCTCACTAGCGACCCGCCCCGGCATCGCATGGGTACTATATTATACATATAAACCTTCCTGTTGAATCACTCTATCTATTGAAAAAAAAACCGCATCAAAATCCGTTGCGTAGTTTTAAAGATCTAAGCATACATAGAGACAGACAGCGGGAAGCGACTTTGTTTTATACTATGTCACAGGATAGATAATAGCTATGTAGTGATTCAATAGTTTCCACTTTTTTCTAAATTCCTGAATCATAAAAAGTTAAAAACGAATGTCAATCGAACGCCTATTGCCGCGAAACGTTTAATTAGGTTCTTTATCGTCCATTCGTCAACATTCCATTTCGTCGCTGGCAACTCAAAAGTCGTTCCGTACCACGCAACATTGGCACCCTCGAATGCATAACAGACAACAGCTAATCCGAACGTTATCGTAAATTGTCAGTTTATGACGTGCGGAACGGCCGCGGGGCGCGGGAGGGGGCGAGTTTTCTAATTTCGCCCCCCTGCGCCATTTTGACGCGCTAATTCGTGTAAGCAGTTTCTGAACGCGCTTGTTTTGAGCTCTTCAAATTTACACGGGTATCCACACAGTAGGAGTGATCTTTGTTGAAGTTGTTATAAGGGTGATTTTCGATTGTTTAGTTATTTAGATACGTTGGCAAGGGCGTCCTCGGCTTTTACCTACAATGCAATTTACATACATTCTGTTTGTTCGGTTTTTAAATTGGGAATTAGCCGTGTTAATTGCGATACGTTGTTTTGGTACGTCATTGTAATTATTGTTTATTTGGACGTGAAAGATGTTTGTATAATCCGATATTGGGGAGGTCTCTGAATGTGTTTTGTGCGGTCTATACATTATAATACATATCACTCGCACATATACAAACGCAATGCGTGTAACGGAACTGTATAGAAAGGCGGCGTATTTAAGATTAAAAAAATACCATTGACTACATCCTTGCTTTTTTTTCAACATCGCTTAAGTATCGTTATTACTATTAAGCACATCATACTTGTCTCTGTGACCAAAAAATCTAGGGGATAAACAGCTTTTCTGAAATAGTATGTATGTATGAAATAGTATGTAGTAACGATCTATCTACAACGATTTAAATTTGGTGATCAAAAGTTCCATTTACGTAAAAGTTTGAAACATATCAAACATACTCATCCCTTTCCTTTAATCCAATTGTTATAGCATCAGAAAAATACAGGATTAGTCTTAAACTCCAGTGGATAGCACATCACACAGCAACAAGTACGATGTGTATCCCTAGATATAAATATGTATGTTATTAGTGGGTAATTATTTGTAGCTCGTTTTATTCTAACTGGCGGACGGACGGACGGACGGATATCTAATATCCCACGGACATGAAACTGATCTGAGGCCGTATTCTGACACTACTGCAGCGGCACTTCATCAGTCTCCACAAATTTTAAATGTTATAAAAATACATTTATTTTCCCGAGAACATGGGGCCTTCTCCTTGCTTCTGCACCTCTGCCTTCTTGTCTTCTGACCACAGCCATAATAACACTACTACTTGCTCTGTAGTAGTGTTGTGTTCCTGGAGGTGAGCAAGGTCGCCAGAGCTCCCGAGGATGCGTTATGTTGAGAGCGAGGGAATTTGTTCCTTCAGCTGTCAACACGGCGAATCCTCAAACATATCAAGCGTCTATAGGCTGCGGTGCCCGCTTACCATCAGGCGGGCCGTACGCTTGTTTTCCACTGTCGTTGTATAAAAAATAATTAACCGTAAATGTTTGCGCAATTTTGACCACTTATTCACTTTCTTAAGGAATGACTCGAGATAAAAAAAAACGTATTTTTCCGGGACTCAATACTTATCAAAAATAAACAACAATTCAAAACAAAATATCAAAAACAATATTTATCTGGGATCAGCGTTCGTAAAGGAAACGTACAGGAAGAGGTAGATTGAGTAAACGCATTTTTATTGGTACGGAAGCAAGGATAAGCCCCATATTGCCACCTCTATGCCTGGCGCCCTATTTCAAGATCGATCTCCATGGCTCCAAATATCGGTATCTTTACCAAAACAATCCCGGAAATACAGCTTCAAATCCCGGGATTTTGTATAAGGAATCCCGTACCCCGTAATGATCGTCCTGAGAATCCCGGTATTGGAAGCCTGTCAGAGTCCGGCCGCCAGCCTGCGCTCGCGCATCAACAATTAATACTCTTCATTTAATCGATTCCTTCAATTATTCCACCTTGATATATGTTAATCCCCTCGGTTATTGTTGCCTATAATTACGTGGGAGTTCCACCAATGACAGGTATTGATGTTTTTAATCTGATGTTAGGATAAGACATTAGTATGCGCGTACGACTGATTTGTGGTATTCTGGTTCATTCGCTGTAATTATTGGATTTGGGGTTATTTATTGGGGTAACCTTGACGGTTGGATTCAGGTAGAATGACATGTTGAGTGGCAGCCATCTTGGTTTTCGTAATGGAATTAAAAACAAAATAACGATAAGCAGAATGCGATTGCATAATTAGATATTGCAAATGATGCTTTAAAGTTTATATAAAAACAGAATAACAGAAACAAATCCAGAATTTAATTAAAATAAAATACCGCAAGTTATTATCTCGGTTGCATTATTTATATCGTTAAGGAACCCAGGGACTTGACTGCCTAATTGGCGTAGGCTTTAATTTTTGCGATAGCAACTAGCGACCGCCAAATGACCTTTCGAGAAATATGCTGTTTTTTTCTAACTAGGAACATTCAATGACTTACCTACGAATTTTCCAAGTAACTAATTAAAGCTAATTTATCACACCACATCCGTCATTCCATAATCGAAATGTTTTTTGCTTATCGATGTCTCCCCGGGTTACAATACGTCATGTCGCACATCCACATGATCACCTCCCGACGGATTAGAAACAACAAATTCCAAAACGGCTTAAGCCCGAAAGAAACAACAGGCGTTTATTCCCTTTAGAAACAGAGCGAGACGTCAATACGAAGTAATGAGCGAATATTGCGACGACAGAGTCGTAAAATAAAAGAGGGAAATTGGAGTCAGAATTGCACGTGACTTACGTCATTTTAGCGGAATCATTTGTCGGCAGTAATAATGGTAGCATCTGCCGCTAGGGGCGCTGGCGTCGCGAAATTTGTCAATTATGTTTTTTTATGATTTTCTTTTTACGTCTTATGTTAATCTTCTGTTATCAGGTGACGTGTGAATGTGTTCCCAAACGGGATGGAACGTGTTTTGGCATTTTAGGGTTACGTTTTTAGAAGGAAAAATCGATGCCCTACGGTTTGTCTGTCTGTCACACTCGATTAGTATGCGGTAGTATGTCTACCTGTTTGTCTATTTTCATGATTCCGATAACAATAAGTTTAGCTTGAATTTGAGAAGGATATGTGGTAGTTTATACCAGAAACTAATTTCAGAAGAGAAAGATTTTCGATTAATATAAGCTACGTTACGAGAAGGTGCGGGCAAAGCTAGTGATATGATATAACTGGGCGTGAATGTCGATTAATAAGCTCTACATGTTCTGGCAATAAATAAATTATTTTTATTGCCAAGCTCATATGACAGAAACACGTGGTCGTCCCAACAGCTGTCATAAAGCTATTTCTTTGACATATTATTCATTAATAGCTGTAATTTATTATTCAGCGTTAAAACGTGTTAATGTGACAACTTTAATTATTTATTGACAATTGACTGTGTAGATATGACTATACGGATATTAGAATATAACTTATGGTGAAAAATTACAAATATTTACCAAATATGAGCGATTAGCAAAACTTTAGAAAAAATGCATTCAAACTTCCGGCTTCTTAATGACTAGTGGCACCATCTACTTTCGCCGACTGGCACTAGCACATTATGATTGTTTTTATTACCATAAATTGACAAATTAATTAAAAAGACGTCCGCTCATGTATCGGATCTTGAAAGAAATAAAACGTGTGCATTTTATAGTTCTGGACAATGTTAATCATAACATTTGCGCGACATTAAAATACATTTTAAGCAAAAATAATACCTACTAATCGCGATTAAATGTACAATTTTTTATCGTCTATTTTGTTAAATTCGACGAAAGTCACGTCAAGGCAAAATAACAATATAAGGATATATTTTGCTTAGTAGCGCCATCTAGCGGGATTTGTAGACACTAACAGAATTCGATCTAAATATCAATAACGCAAAGAATGTTACTAAATCTCAGCTGATTTTACCAACGACATTTCTAAACTGAGTTTTGTTTTATCCTGAGTTATCAAATAAATAAAACACAATTTATTACACCTTAATACTAAGACGTCATTAAAACACCTCATTTTCCCGCGCGCAACCCGCCATGATGGATTAACGTCACACTTTTTCTTTTTAAAAGGCAAACAAACGCTGCACACTGCCAGCCAGCCAGCTAATATCCGTTAATACCTTGCCAATCATGTCCCGAGTCAATTTTCAATTTTCCAGCTTAATAAGAACGTCAACGCCGAACAAAACGCGGTTATTGCGTTCGATTATGATAAAAGTTAGCAACGCCTTTATTTTTAAAATGGAACGTTTTGTTATTTTCGTTATTATTACGTCAACTACGTGTATTAAATTGCTATTGTAATTTTGAGATTGATTTTTGTAGGGAATTGGTCTCGAAGTTAATTTATTTAAAGTTTTAAAGTGATGAAAACATAATACCTACAAAGCACGTACGTGTACATTCATAAGAATCATTAGATATCATGAGTGTATGACGTAGTATGAGAGTATGACGATTACGAAATTGTGATTGCCAAACCGTGTTATAAAACATGTTAGACAATTTCGTCCGCTCAGCAACGAGCAGAGTGGCGCAGTGGAAGCGTGCTGGGCCCATAACCCAGAGGTCCGTGGATCGAAACCACGCTCTGCTAGGCATCCGCCGATTTCTTTTTGCCTTTTTTTGTAACTGATTCTGCTGTAATTTTATATTTTTTGTAATGATTTATTTAAAAAAAACAACAAATAGTAGACTAACATTTTTTAAGTCGTTCGTTTCTACCTTGTTATGAAGGTTATCGAACTTGGGTTTAATTAGCCCAAAGAATTATTATGAGATTAGGCCGTACAATATTGACGTTTAACCGAGATTTATCCTTGTTCGTGTTGAGTCTAATGCGGCCTTATTATTGTATGATTTAACTATGTACATACTTACCTTACCGTTAACTTTTTCAAATAAGTTTTCTAACGCGAATACGGCTTTCTTCGAAATGTGTACTTATTTCACATAATATTTGTGTGGTTTGTTTTCTGTGTATTAATAAATTAATGTGTAGTTACAGATAAAACGTCATCTCACTATAACGACATTCAATTAATTCCCTGCACTGCACCAACTGTTTCTGCTGACCGTTACTCGGTAGAGAATTCCCTATGGCGTTCAATCCGCCATCTCTACTTTTTCTATTCTGCAATAAAGTAGAAAATGTTGAAATATATAAATAAATGATAACGAAATTAAAACAATAAGTACTTGAGATGTGTAAAGTCTAAGCTCTAACAGGCAAGTTCGTAGGAATGTTTTCACAGAAATAACACTATACTTACTAAGTAATGCATGCAACGTAATACATTTTTGACCCCCCACAACACAATGTCCATTGTACTGATAGCCACGAGCAACCGCGAGCTGTCATTACGGCAGCTAAATCAAAATGGCGGCGAGGTTTCAATTAAACATAAATCAACGCAGACGTAAACTAATGGTTTCGATTCACTTTGATTCGTGTTACTTTCGTTTTTTAAACGTTTATTTGTTTTATTTAAATATGTTGGTAAGTACTAGCTTTTGGCGGCATCTTCGTCCGCTTAACTACTTATATACTCGTCAATCGCCTCAAGGGAATATTGTAGGTACAAAATCTAGCAAATATGGTATTATACTTCCCACAGGCGAGGCATCAATTATTGCACTCCCTTTTTTATCCCTTTAAGGAATGATTTCAGGGATAAAAATATCGTATAGGCCCAAGGTCTCAAACTATTTACATATTCGTACCAAATTACGCGCAGCAACCCTTCCTTACTTTTCAACCCTATAAGGGATGATTTCAGGGATAAAAACTATCATATCTCCCCAAGGTATCAATCTATCATCATAACTAATTTCATCTAAATCAGTTCAGGCAGGCCGTCTGAATACGTAGGGAACATTTGCTCTTCTCTTACAATGCCTTGGCCTCGTCCTCGACTGCCCTCGACCCCACGGAAAACCTAAGAAGCAATGGCTTGATGTCGTGAAGGCCGACATGTGCGAAAACAAACTCACAAAAGACGCCCAGGGGGCCGATTTTTGACTTTCGAGTGCTCGAAAATTAAACAAAGTAAATGCTATTGTAGTGTCATAATCACAGGCACTTATTTTCTACCGCTAGAATTGAATACGAGTGGTCAATACCGCACGTTTTAAAAATTTCTATCGTCATTTCAAAAGAGCATTTCATAATTTTTGACAGTTTTCGAGTGAAAGAGTCGAGCGCTCGAAAGTCAAAAATCGGTCCCGGATCCTGCAAGGTTGAGAAAAGCTAAATGTATAGTATCTGCAATTGCGTATGGCTCATTGTCTGTTTAGGGTCTATCATTAATTGAAGAAACCTCGTCTATCCGGTGGTCGCTAACTGAACTTGGTCGCGTAACCAGCACTGACCCTAACAATATAATTCATTTGTAAATCTTTTATAATAATATATACTAGCACGTTAATATCAAGCTGTTACCAAACACGATATATCTCTTATGAAACATAAATATTTCGACTTGACAAAACCATGAATATGAAATGTTTCCCGTTAACTAATCCACGGAGGATCCTTACATTGATTTATAAGGATATTGGTACATCATTTTCATTACCGACCGGTCATTACGATCCTCAGTCATGCGATCAAGACGTCTCAATAAAATAACGTTTATGCCAACGCAATAAGAACGACATATCAGAGAACATCAATATCCAGAATCAAGACCCTTTTATTTATTGGCTTTAACGATGACGAATAAGAGATACGTTTTGTAAAAACCCTTTTGAGTTGACGCGTGATATATTCGTGCGCGCGAGTGTTATAAAGAACACGGCGGGGTGCGCAAACGCAAGGCTGTGATTGGTCCGTATAATGACTGCGAGCGCAGCGCTCGATCTTCCCCGCAACTCTGACGTGGAGTAATGGTGCTGGCGTGGTAAGCCAATGAGTGATAGGCACCTTTGAACCTATTGTGTTGTAATATATAAGCTGTTGATCGCAGGATGCTTTGGAATGTGTATATATTTATGCTTATTGGTCGTTACCAGGTGCGTCTAGTAAATTAGGATGTAACTGACATTGATTGTCCATAAATTCCAAGTCCTTAAGATAGCAAAATTGCCGTTTACACCCATGCACCCGCGCGCAGATGAGTTCAACTAGCTATATATACTTAGTAGGCTTCCGTGGTTGATACTGCTACAGCGTCTCTCCACCTTCAATGTAATCATTAGTGCTCCCTTTCATTGAACTGCATAATTATTACGTCATTAACTACTCGCAGCTATTGAATAAACATGGCAACATTTCCGATCACAGCTTTGTTATGCACGATAATTATTTCCTAGTTGAATTTTGTGGGGATGAAAGTATGAGTTTAGAAACTGTTATTGTATCTTGCATATATCTGCGAAGAGTTTAAAGGTGTATGTAGACTCTAATCGGAATTGGGGCAGCTTTGGCACTATAAATAGCCCATATCTGTCTCCTCTTTAAGAAAAGAAAGGCTTATGGCCAGCAGTTGGACTTGTGTGTATTACACACACATGCATTATGATAGGATTTAAATATGTACTTATATATGGTTTATCTTTGTAGAATATGTCATCTACATTCTCGCACTTATTAACTTGTTAGATTGATGACAGACGCTGCGCCCATAACATTCGCGCAGATATGTCCCGAATAAACTCATACTTCAACTCCTAATTTCTCCGAAACAAAGCCCAGACGCTGTCAGGCAATCAAAATGTCCCGTTTGTCATATTCCAGTCCCAATAAAGGACTTTCTCGCAATAAACCTAATGACACAAATATGGCGTCTCTCGCGCAGCGGGGTGCGGATTGAGATGCGCGTGCGTTGCGAAAGTTTTATCTTTATTGGGCAAAATGATGGGTTGATTGTTGCAGGATTTTGTTTTGATTGAACGTTTCCTTTGTTCGTAAGTTGGAATTTCATGCATTCTTTTACTTTACGTACCTCTTGGATTTGAATTTTCTAGTAGATGATTAAATTACTATAGAACAATATTCTATTGCTTATGCCGCCTTATTCTTTAGCGGAATCGCAAAATAACTCCTGTTTAAGTCAATATCTCCAGGAGACGAGTACCCATAGGAAGTTATGTTTTAGACATGATGCCTTAAAAGTCCCCTCAACAAAGATCTTCTCATGTAAACATGAAAACGATACGTTCTGTTTAACATGTTCGATTCGAAGTTTACGAATCTATGATTTTTCGATGTTAATAATATTTTCGGAAAATCTTACACAAATCAACCTAGTCCCAAACTAAGCAAAGCTTGTACTACGTACGTGTACGACGATACACATACTTATATAGATAAATAAATACTTAAATACATAGAAAACATATATAGAATATTTGTTCCTGAGTCATGGGACTCAGGAACAAATATTCGTGCTCATCACACAAATAAATGCCCTTACCGGGATTCGATCCAGGGCAGGGTCACTACCAACTATGCTACAGAGGTCGTCGGTCGCCTGACACACGGCTGCCTGATAATACGTAGACACGGCAGCCTATGGACGCTTTATAAATTGGAGGATTTCTTCAATGCAGCCCTTACTCTCAACTCTCAACACAGCGCGTCCTCGGCTCCGGGCTTTGATCTTAGTACCGAATAGGTAAAAAACACACATTTACGTGAAGCCTCGAGCTTCCAACTTCCATCCCTTATCTAGTGCGGTAAACAACGTCCCAGTCACAGTTGAAGGTAATGAATAGGGTCTCCACGGGCGCATCCGTCCGGCAACTTCTGATCCGGGAAATTTGGATTTTAAATGATTGGTCCGGCCGCCGGGTCGCTGGACGGGGGATAGTGGAATTAACGTTCATACGGGACAAATGATGGATCTGATGGGTGGACTATACATTTTAATTAAATAATGAGCGCCTGTGTTTTATTTTCTGAACAAAAGACGACCGTGACAAAGTCGAGTGTAACGGCGCAACAACAAATTTTTCGTATCACTAGGTAACTTATTAGGTGAATGACGGAGGCGCTGGGTTGCAAAGGTATACGTTTTATTTCTAAACAAAAGACGGTCGTGACAAAGTCGAGTTTTACGGTGTAACGATAATATTTTCTTTGCACTGGGAATATGGGACAAATGATGGATGTGATAAGGTGGATGATGTTTTAATGGTAAACAAAAGACAATCGGAACAAAGGGAAATTTGTGCGTGACAAAGTCGACCATTGCGGTGCAACGACAGTATTTTGGTTGCATTGAATAAGAATGAACGTTGGTATGGGCCAAATAGTGGAAATGGTGAGTGGTTTTTTTTAAACATGAAACGACCGTAAGAAATCGAACAACTGCGCAGCGATAATATTTTCGTTGTAGCATTAATCGGCTGCCCGAAGACAACAAAAAACATAAAATACGTTTTTTTTTAATTGTACATGGACGACATGGACGTGTCTCCTAACCTAACATGATAAAAGGGTGAATCAACTTTTAAGGTACTCATTACACAGCGATTTGGAAAAAAAAACTTAATATATTTTTTCGAAATACTTGAAAAAAATTGGCGTTAACATTATTTATTGAATTTACGTAATTTTGCAGTAGCCATTTTGACACATTGTTAATTCTCCGGATTTAACCAGATTTAGCAATTGTTGCAGTCAAAAAGTCTTCTGCGTTACCTAATTAAAAATCCTATCAAAATTTTATGCTTAAGCGAAAAGCATTCAATCGTTAAGAAAAAAGTAAAAATCTCCGGATTTAACCAGATTTAGCAATTGTTGCAGTCAAAAAGTCTTCTGCGTTACCTAATTAAAAATCGTATCAAAATTTTATGCTAGAGCGAAAAGCATTCAATCGTTAAGAAAAAACTAAAAACTACTTAGAACTCCACTATGCGCAATACGTCTCCAAAACTATTATAAAACGCTATCAAAACATATTAAAGAACAATTAAAAGGCTGCAGGCGCAGAATCAATTATAATTCCCATTAGAAGAGGGCGGGGCCGTTGATTTACGAGGCTGCACCTTGCTGCTTGCCGGCTGGTGCAGGAAACTATGACCTCTAGGTACTTATAGTCGCGCCAATTGGGTATTTTATTTAAATACATACAGAGTGTACCAAAAATGTGTGAACCGATCAAGGGCATAACAGGTATCGTGTTCTGATTAGAAAATAGTAAGAGAAAATTTATTTAATGTGTTTTTTTTACATTTGTATGGATCGTTGGCCGACTGGGGCGACCGGCTCCATACAAATGTAAAAAAAAAACGCGTCAAAAAAAATATTTTAGTTTTTTCTTATTTATTTATTTATTTATTTATTTATTTATAAAACAGTTTTATGACATTACAGTTATAAACCTATGCGTCACAAAATTTAGATAATAATAAAAGGTTCACAATAATAAATATCAAACAGCTTAATTTGGAACCGTTGAGCATCTAGCATCCATCGCCTCGCAGAATCTCAAGCATTCACTATACACTGCAGCCCATCGCCACGCAAACAAGTCGCACTCGGGTGTTGATGTCAGGAGCGCATTGAGAAGTGAGAGGGCGCGAGGCAACGGCGAGTTCCTGAGCGACACGGTGCTCGACGGCGGCACAGCCAATAAGTCGCGCTGTCGAGGTCTCAGGGCTATCCTCGGGACATCCGGGACAAACAATCGCACCAGACGCTCTACAAGTTCGGGACAGTCCGACTCGCCACGCAAGGCCTGACATGCCGAGATCATCAGCTGACAATTTCGCCTGACCTCCAAGGAGTTGTACCCAAGGGAACCGAGAAGGTACTTCGTTGGGTAAAGATACGGGTAATATCCGAAAGTATTTTTATAAAGGAACCTTAAAAACGCTTTCTGAACCTTCTCAAGAAGTAACGCATACGTTGATTCATAGGGGTTCCACACGATCGACGAAGTCTCTAGCTTACTCCTTACTAAGGCATCCTTATCAGAACACGATACCTGTTATGCCCTTGATCGGTTCACACCCCATTTTTGGTACACTCTGTATAATTAAGCGTTATTATAACCTACTATTATTGGAGAAACAAAAGCTCACCGCTCGGAATAAAAAGTAGCATATATGTTTAATCAGCGGTCTACTTGACGTTATTTGAGAATTCCATTCAAAAGACAAACTCTACCTTCCAAGATTCCAATTCTAATGACAGTTTTATAAAATAATAATCTCAACCGTAAAGCACATGACTTTCTATCTGGAGGTGTTGGGTTCGAACTCCGGCTCGTACCACTGGGTTTTTCAAAAAAACGTATGTCCGAAGTATCATTTCATATTTAATAGTATAATAGAAATAGAAAATTGTTTATTTGCATAAGCGCACACTACAAAATGGTACATAATAAGAAACAATAACACATCGTGTACCAGCCAAACGGAACAAGCTCAGCATAATGGTACAGCATGGCGGCTGCAGCGCTGATTTTCAGCATGCTCCTTAACAGTGACATCCAACACATACATACAAAAAGAAAAAAAATCCAAAGCAACATGAAACAAAAAAAACATATATCCATCCCCCAACAACATCTTAAGGATGATAGGGGACAGATTGGACTGCCCTTACTTGCTTCATTGTAGTCGGTTACATGCGCCGTACTCAATGAAGCCAAATGTCTAATGTTCTTTCTTTTTTTTTACTTTTTATTTATTAATTTGATATTCTAAGTACTAACAGTCTTTTTAAGGATAATGCTAACAAATAATGGATCTTGTTATCTGACTTAACCTCGTAAGTCCCCGCGTACTTGTACAAGTACAAACTACAAGTACAAACTAAGCATAGTAGTTCAGACCTGATAATTTAACTGCATAGCACGAATACCTGCCTAATGTACTTACCCAAGTACAAATTCTTCATTCCCCATGTACCGAGTATTTTTTTTATCTCGGTCTGCAGCACTATTCTTGGTTTGTACTTGGTATAGTACATCCAGCAGATATGAATACTGCTATTGAAAAAACAGAGGACTTACGAGGTTAATAAATTAATTGAATTGAATTGATTATATTAAAAAAATTGATACAGCGAGAATTACATTACACGCATAGAAAAAAATGGGTGCTTACTCTAAACAAACTCTAAACCGAACAGTAATAGAATAAAACATATTAACAATAAAACAGTATTATAGTAACATTTTGAACAAAAATAAAGTACGGTATTGACAAGCCGAAAGAAAAAAATAACACGAAAGTCACAAAAATAAAAGAAAAAGAAAAATGCATAGTTACGCTGCTTAAGTGTATTATACTGAGCTTAAATAGCTATATATTGTAATACAACAGTACCTTTACGGTGAAGGAAAACATCGTGAGGAAACCTGTCTAAACACAACAAGCTCTAGTTTTCCCTCTGGGTTGGAACATGCATAGTCAGATCAGATGGCAGTTGCTTTCTTAACCCTTTATTTGGCAGTGTCTTTGGTCGTCTTTTTGTATTTTTTGCCTGACCAGAATCGTTGGGGCTGTCCTGCGTCACCGAGGCTTGAACTATGGACGTTAAATTAAAGCCCGCTCTACATTCTCGACAAAACTACACGAGACTAGTGTCGCCGGAATATTTCCCGAGACCGGGCGAAACCGAGAGTGGCCCTCTACATTCTCACCTTGCGCAGTTGTAATTGGACTTTCATACAAGATGGACGCTTCCTACGGTTGCCGTGCGTCGTTCGACTGACGGAAGCGCAGCGAGAATGTGGAGAAGTTTCGCGCAAACACGAAACTTCACGAGAGCTCTTTGATGTTTGGCCATTTTACCGACACGAAACGGAGACTACACGAATATACGCAAAACAATACGAACAGTCGAATACTCACTCCACACTCTCGTATTGTGGAGCGGGCTTAAGGCGATGCCTTGATTTGAGTCGAACACGCCCCCTAGACAGAGACACGCTGATGCCTTGCGCGCCAAGGAAAAGAGATGTAACACTCTTCGGGAATGGCTTTTTTGGACTTTGGATAAATACCTAACTTAGAGACGTTTTATTTAAATTTCATAAAGTGAGATTTTAGATGAGCTAAAATACTTATAGTACTAACTTGATTGTATCGTAAAATAATGTATCGTTTGAGAAGGCTGAGCAAAAAAAGGAAAATACAGACCCAACTTTGGATTTTTTTTCTATCGAGGAAATTTTAAGCAATCATGTATCGATAAAATCAGATAAACAATCATATAGTCAAGATTCATATATCTGAAAATCAGACCTTATTGTTCTTAATCTAGTCAGAACGGCGTTTCAAAGCACGCGATAATTTCCAATGCACAGCCTTAAGGGATAAAACTAGTGTTTCCACCGCCAAAGCGGACTCCGGCCTCCTTTAGCTCCTCTTGCTACCAACTATATGAAGCTGACTGTACAAACGCGGACACACTAAAGATGGTGATGTACAAGCTTTTAATGCGGACTGTACTTTTTTCTACAATGACTAAACTAAACTGCTCGTTGAGTTTCAATCAGCCCAATCACGACGGGTTATTCGTGCGTTTAGGAGCTCCTATGGCAACCTTCTGTCTCCATATCAAATCAGCTTAATCCTACTAATACTCGTATTATAAATGCGAAAGTTTGGATGTTTGGATGTTTAGATGTTTGTTACTCAATCACGCTTGAGCGGCTTAACCGATTTGGATGAAATTTTGCACGAAGATAGTTTATAGCCTGACTTAAAATATAGGATAGTTTTTAGCCCGAATCCACGCAGACGAAGTCGCGGGCGGAAGCTAGTGGTGTTATATTTCGTAGTTGTTATCATGGCTGCGGTCTTATGTAAGGTGGAGGTACTTCGCCAATTGATGACCGACGATGGTATTCCGCTGTGGCCTACCGCTCTTAAACATCCTATCCGTCTAGCTAACTTAATTTGTGGATTGTAAAAAGATAACAATAGTAAATGAATGAGCGTTGCAGAGGTGTTATGAGGGAGCGTTCTTACGGCGGCCGATCGATCCCGACGTCGTTATTAGGACGACAGCCTTTGACGGGCGCGTTCGGATACGCGCCACAGGGACGTTGGAATACCTTTAATAGAATGTAAATAAAGTGTAATATCCCATAGGTTAAGTTAGTTTTAGTCATTTTAGTAGTTTCATAGACATATTTGTAATATATTGTATAGTTTAATGATGTATCTTGTATATTATAGAGCAGAAAATTTCTCCGGGACTTTGGTATACAAGGTCGCCAGCTTTCGCCAGAGCTCATAAGGATGAGCTGTGTTGAAAGTGAGGATCTTCATTCGTCTCTAGCTGTGAACACAATGAATCCTCAAATTAATAGAGGGTCGGCAATGCGTTTCTGATTCATCTGCAGTCACAAAGCGTGTATAGGCTAAACTGTAAATCTTTGAAGTAGAGAAATATAATCAGCCGTACGATAATTAAATAAATAGGCTACGGTCCCTGCTTACAGCAAGCCGTACGCTCGTTTGCCACCGTCGTGGTATAAAAAAAACCAATGATTTATTGAAACTTGATTGCAATTGTGTTGGACGGAGAGCTAGCGACCAAATCGGTCATGTAGCTTCAGCTATATTGAAACTCCGTTAGCTACTTCCCTGAACAACCTTTTCCGATAATCTTCGCGCTGGCAGCCTGCAGGCGGTGGGTGCGGGTGTAGTGGGGTGGGAAAAAATTGAATAAAAAATGTGGGCTCAGCGACTTTAATTTTTTTTACAAACCGTATCGGTGGAAAGGTATCGAAAAAAAACGATATTTTTGCATGGCTATTTTTTGGGGCTTACATATTAATTAATCTCGCGTCAGAAAAAAAGCCAATACAGCTGAGCCCACATGAAAATTATTATAACTTGGTATTTTTAATTAACGCTGGCAACCCCTTCCCACGACCCGATCGTTTTTTTTTGGGTGCACAGGGAGTACAGTGCAACTATTTGAAAAAAAAAAAAAGTCGCTAAGCCCGCATTTTTTTTTTCCCCATCCCACTACACTCGCACCCATCGCCCGCGGGCTGCCAGCGCGAAGATTATCGGAAAAGGTTGTTCAGAGAAGTAGCTAACGGAGTTTCAATACAGCAGCTGAAGCTTCATGACCGATTTGGTCGCTAGCTCTTAGACCATGTGTCACAGGCCAAGACTCAAAACTCGCTTTGGGCTACTAAAGTGTAGTTAGTTATTGCAAGTTACTGATACGAAAGTTTAACTTAATGCCGGAAAGCATTCTCGGCCAGTCAATCGTAATGAACTTTTTGCGATTTTATGGTGTGAATTAACGACAATCGCGAACTGTAAATGAGAACGAGAAATATGGGGTTCGCGCGCGAAACAAGCATATTGGTATTTGAGGAGAATGTTAATGTCAAGTATATTAAAATTAATAATAAAACAGTGGTTCGTTGTTGTGTCTGTTGGAGCTGTGAAACACAGGATCTTCGGCGTCGCAAGCAGAGCACCGTCGGTTGAAGTCCCCAGTTCATCTGAAACAAGCTTACTCTTAACTCTTACCTCCGGTGTCAGCTAATTAGCCTCACATTACGCCCAAAACTCACTTCACTGATACTAAACACAGTCTACTAATGCTACATTGCTGCTGCTTTTTACTATTTCAACGACAGCTATATAAAGGGTTGTTCTCTGTTCGAAATTCGAAAACTAACAGACCGATTGACGATTAGGAGTGGGGGGTAATAGTGTGACCAACACAACAGTTAAAACGTCCTCTATTACTAGTGTGTTGCCACAATAGAATTAAAATATACCCTAAAATTAAGAATGACAAAACTGAACGTATGGGTTGACGGTTTTTATATCAAATACCGAATTACCAATAAGTAGATTAAGTGGGTTAGCACCATGCTGAGTCGGAGCCTTTTCGTGGACCCTGCTACTTTTACTTTACTGTGTTTTGTTTTGTATACCCATTGTTTTGTCCACGAATAAATGTTTTCTTTCTTTCTTTCTTTCTTAGATAGGTAGCAACTGGCAACAATTTGGGACATTTTGAAAGTTCGAAGTCCTCTGAATTGTATTTACCTAGCCTAGCTGTCACATTTTTGTTGATATCAACTAACTATTTACCTTAAATGAACTGCCTAAATATGTACACAATTTTACACTAATCCGTTAGAGAACTGTAGCTAAGGCAAAACAAATCATTTCGCTTCTTTAGTTCAAATTATTTTCCTGTATTTCGTTTTTTTTGTCAATAAAGTTTAAAAAAAACATGCTCGTGTGTTCTATAGCTCACTGAACCACTAGTCATTTGTTTATTTAATCAGCATCCATCATTTCAGTGCTTCTTACAAAAACTATTGTCAATGAAAATTACACTACATAGTTAACCCCTCGATTTTCGCACTTAAGTGGTGTATTTAAATAAATAAGCATTCCAGGCGATAATATCAGGTTTGCTTCGATGGACTGCCTATTACTGTCACCCTTGACTTGACGAGCCGGTGACAGTTCGGAAAACCCACGGGTCGATACTGCTTAAGTGTGGGGCGGTCAGATTTAGATGTTAAATACGATATTCTTTTTATTCTAAATAAGTTTCAGCAGACTATACCTAGTAATTTAGGTAGAATTTTTGTTAGAATTTGGGATGTACCCTCGGGCTCTTTTAGGGCACAACCGGGAATAACGCTAGGAGACTACCGCCAAAAAGTACCCTGGTTTTTTTTCTTGACCTGCCTAATCCAAGTTCTCATAACAATTATATCTTAAGTTCTCAAACGCCATTTTTTATGCAACTGGCTGCCTCCGCGGCTTGTCCCGCATATTACAAAAGACGCAAGTGAAGTCGCGGTATAATATATAGCCTATATCCGTGCTGAAGGTTCATGATATACTGGTAAAAAAGAATATTCTAAATCGAATGAGTAGTTCCTGAGATTACCTCCTTCATTCAAGCTTACAAAGCTACAGGCTTACCATTCACAGGCAATACCGTAAAATGTAAAATGGGGTGAGTTGGGTCAAAATAGACATTCAAACTACGATAAAAATGTAATTTTACATGTGGCACGTTGATTTTTATACATATAAAATGTTCCGGGCGTATGATATTTATGTTTATAATGATTATCGGCCGTTTAATTTCATAAATGTGACGATAAACACATAAATAGTGAGAAATCTCACCTCACCCCTTAGTGGAGTTAGATAGCAATGGGGTGAGCTGGGAAAATGTCTGGGAAAATACTTTCGGATTGTGATTTTCGAATAAGCTTGCCTCGATCCGCGTTCCATTTCACTCTCCGCTCATATTTATCGCTCCTCTTCCGCATATCCTCTCAATTCTAAAGACTCCACTTTTTTTAAATAGTATTTGGCTACTCTGTATTGCCGCAAGATGAGAAAATATGTGTAAAAGTATAATAAAATTACTTTTATAGCAACCTATGCCAGGAAATCAAAGTAGCAACTGAAAATATTCGCGTCCCATCTGCCCCTTCAATTCTTTAGTACCCCATTTCACGGAACTTCTTTAACATCAGTATAGAATTAGATCAGCAGCTGTAGCGCTTGTTTTAGTACAAGTCCTACTTAATACCCATGAATAGCTGGCCTACATCAGGATCAGAAGTCCGTATAAGAAGGCGTAGTTTACATTGCTAAAATATGCACTTCTCAACGGCTCGCCACTGTCATACTTTATAACATCGATGGCACCAGTACGGGTAGATATTTCAGCACACATTACAATCTCCGGAGCTAGATAATTATACAAACTATGTCAAAAAAACAACATCATTTGGTGATCTATCGAGAAGCAATCAATAACGTTAAATTCAATACATCAATATGACAGTTGTCACATGTCACGAGGACGGTGCGTTCGGAATGTTTAGCGTTTTCTATTTGATAGGTATTGGAGGAAGCCTATGGCACGATCGCAACATAATATGAGATGGCGTTATTTTAATTGAATGAAATACTTAGTCCTGCATTTTGTACTAGTTTATCGGCCGTATTCATAAACGTACTACAAGCCTCGTTTTAACTAAAATGGCGTTAAAATTCGTTTGTCCTTATCTGTCACTTTGACATTTGTGTTCGCAAGAAAGGGACAAAGCACATTTTATTTAGCAGAGGCACTAAGTTTTATGAATAAGGGGGTTAATCTTTAAATCATATTTATTTATTTATTGGTTCAAAGGAAATTACACAGCATTACAGTAGATACTAATGCACTGCGAAATTAAAGACAGAATGTACACATAGAAACAATCTTATTAACTAACTGAGGACGGACGGTCATCGATTGCCTCACAAAGGTTTTTGCATTTCTCACAACTACTATTAGCCTCCAACTACTTGCAAAAACATCGCAGTCAGGAGCCGACTTGAGAAGTGCGTTGATGTAGTGCAAAGCACGAACCCGTGCTGATTGCCTGTATGCAACAGTGCGCGCTTTAGGTGCTGCAAGTAAGTCGCAATGACGAGGTCTAAAATTAAACTTTGACTGAGACAGAGAAGGGACGCGGAGGTGCAACAGCTGCGAGACCAGCTGAGGGCAGTCTGAATCCCCACGTAATATTCTGCACGCCCCGGTCATGAGTGCATAATTACGCCTCACTTCCAGGGAATTAAAACCCCGAGTTCCGAGCAAATATTTTGTTGGGTAAAGGAAGGGATAGTACCCATAGACTTTTTTTAATAAAAATTTCAGGAACGTCTTTTGGATTTTCTCCAGAAGCAAGGCGTAAGTGACCTCATGGGGATTCCACACTATAGACGCTGCCTCCAGTTTACTCCTAACTAAAGCGGTAAAGTTAATCTTGATGGCAAACGCATTGTCACAATCGCGTGCGTTGCGGATAATAAATCCCAATCTCCGATAGCAGTCGGCAGCTAGGTTACTCATATGAGCATGAAAATTTAGGTGGGAATCAAATATGATACCTAGGTCTTTTATACTGTCAACGCGGTTTATTAATTCCGTCCCTAACATGTATTTACCAAATAGGGGACTACGAGATCGGCTAAAAGACACCACGGAGCACTTCTCAGGGTGGAAATTCATATATCCTGTTAATATCTTCTTGGAGCGATTCAAAGTCAGAAAGCTGTTCTAGACCATAAACAAGCTTTAGGTCATCGGCGTAAAGAAGACATTGCGCACATCTAAGGAGAGATTCTAAATCATTAATCATGACGCCGAACAGAAAAGGGCCCTTACATAGCTTCCTTAGGAGTATTTCGTTATCTACGCGATCAAAGGCTTTTTTAAATCAAAGTATAGCACGTCTACCTGTATCCCCCTATCCAAATGCTCAGAGAAAGTGTCTACCAGGGTTAAGAGGTTCGTCTCGACAGATCGCCTGGGCCTAAACCCATGTTGAGCGTATAGCATATGTACCCGGCTGTAATTTCGACAGACAATTGTGGTGTGGTAACATCGCCGGGAGTGTTTTTTTTGCGGGAGAGAGAGGAGAAGACACGGGGAGGCTAGTTGGCTTTTGGCTTCGATTTCCTATTTAAAATAATGTACTAGCTATTTTGGAGCGCCATGTAAGCGCTATAACAATTTAATAAGCGTCTCCGCTGCCGGAGGCGCCGGTGAGTGCTAGTTAATAGTTCGCACGAGCATCAAGCGTCACCTAACCTATAACTCCATGCGCGATGTCACGATGGGACCATCTGCGCTTTCGCCCTGTCGCCCTTGATATCGCCTTTTGCGGCGACTTACGCCCGATGCGCAGCCCCGCGCTTTCTGCTCGTCGCGTCCTTCAGCCGTAGGTCTCCACAGCGAGGATCTCGTCGGCGGTCCGACGCCGACGTCATCATGCCAAGGAAGATGGGCGCGGCGCATGCGCGGGTAACCTCCCGCATTCTTCATTATCGTGATGCTGGCGTCTCTAACGCGCGGCACTGACGGCGATGCCGAGCGTTCCAGCGTAGCGGGATTCTTCAGTCTTTTCACCGCAAGCTTTTGGTGACCGACACCATGGACAGAGACGTGAGTCGGTACCTTTTAATTAAACCCAGCTGGTCGCGAGTGATCGTACGTTGCGCCCGCGCGCAGTAGAGGGGCCCTCTTCCCGCGTTAGCTTAAGGCGCATTTGAACTGTGGGTCCGCCACCATGTAACGCGACTTACAATTGCGACACATTACATTTAGTTACATTACAATTTCCTTGTTTTACTTATATCCAAGGTAGCAGCCCATGGTATCCAACACACGAACGGCTCTTGAACCAAAGGTTCTATGTTTCTCCGAAGAGCATCCATCCAGGCACTTTACTTTCATTTATAAATAAATGTAGCTAATGGGACATACCGAGGGTCCGCTGGCAGCGGCCCTCGCACAATTACTACTTGATTCCCATTTTTCTTGAACTTCTTAATCCCATTCACTACACAGCTAGACCTGTAATACAAAATGGCGCATCAGAGACATCCCGTCAGATAAGTAGCCTAAAAAAAGAGATATAAAGTGTAAGTGATCCCTTATAGTTCGCTTTTGCACATATATATTTCGTTTCCATTGTAAACGTTTTTCTTATGTGCAATAAAGTTGACAAACATAGCTATATACATCCATAAGTTACATACATTATTTACACATGAATTAATTAAATATTGACTGAAAATTATGATATGCAATTGACACGTAATATGAAACTTTTTTTTCTGTTTATGACTTGTAAATGCCAATTTTTACCAATACATAATACAACACAATACAATACAACAAGTATGAATCCGGCTTAACATCGTGAACAGATATCTGAACGCACCGGGTCCGCCTCTGACTGACGGAATGCACACAGACGCGTGGCACACAACTGCAGCGAAAGGTGACATTGCAGAGTGAACATATCTAAGGGCCTGTTGCCACATTGATTAGTGATTAGTGCGAGTCCATACAAAAGCTACTCGCACTCGGAGCAAATGTATGAACTCGCACTAATCACTAAGTAGACAGCCTTTAACGCAAGCCACTGCATTCTAATACTTAAATACATTACATAGGTAATAGGAATAGGTATTAATGGGAAAGTGATCCTACCTTTCTGTCTGTTTGATCGATTCATATACATAAATATTGTAATAGGGAACAAAATTTAAAACAGGGCGTTGTATAAAAGCCAGACTCATCATTTTCTGACGTGACGTTTCGTGACGTATCGGTTTCATACATTTGTTAGGTATTATCGACAACACATCTAACCGACCATCGGTGCACCTTAAGTGCATTGTAATAAGGTTTTATATAAACACAGGATGGTCAGTTAACAGTGTTGTCGTTTGTACGATTATAATTACCTACTCATATTCATCTAATGCGCTCTGACGTATAAAAGCACAAATAATAATAGAAACGCGCATTTTAGGATAGCGCAGACAAAAGCAATACGCGAGTTGTTAAACAAAAATACTCAGTGTCAGTCTGTCAGTTTTGTGACGACAATTAAGCATACAAATTGTGAAAATAAAATTATTTCACATTTAAATTGTTGAACGTTTTTATGCATATCAAATATGAGCGTTTCTCAAAAAAAATGCCACTACATTTTTTCGGAGATTTTCTGCAACTTTTATGTTATTTCTACTCAAAATCACGATGTCTTTCCATCCCACTCGGAGAAAAAAAGTGTCCCAAAATGTTCATACATTTTTGAACTTTCCTATTGTGTTACCACCATACAAAGTATATGGTAAATGGTAACACAATAGGAAAAAAATCTTCGGGACAGTTTTTCGTCCTACCAGGGTCGAAAGAGCTCCTGATCCTGAGTGGAAATGGTTAACATAAAATTCCTAGAAGTACAATTAATAATAGTGGCAATTTTTTTGAGAAACGCTCATATATCAACATGAACATGAACACATTGTATGTATATCATTTAAAAATTGTAAAGAAAATGTTTTACGCTTTTCCTTTGTTCTCTGTGATCCTTTGTATCAATGTTACAACCGAACTCTAAAAAAAAAAACAATCAATTATTTATTCTGCAAATAGGCCTTCTGTCACTTTTAAATGTCAAAAAGATATTTACAATAAATTAATAATAATCTTACACAATAATCATTGAAAAATTGCTGAATATGGACTGACATAAACGGTTAACAAAATAAAGCACACTAAATGATAACAAAACTAAATTGCAAGATAAGGTGAGGAGATAAGGTCTGTGTCAGAATTAACAAGAAATAAATTATATTAATTTAGTATCCCAGAGATGTATAAGGTCTCTGAGCGTCCAAGCACAATTAACAATTATTCTAATGTTCTTAGATATGTATACGGTCTCTAAGCGTCAAAAAAAGGAACATTAGTGTAATATTGTCAGAGATGTACAGGGTCAATAACAATAAAACGTGTCGAGAACAGAATGATGTCTCTCGTCATTACGAAAATAATAATAATAATACTAGTATTTAAGTATTTACTATGCCCCTGCAAGTTCATGCTTGCAAGGGCATATAGTCCGGATTCCACAAACAGCACCCGATCACGAGTATGGCGCATATCTCATCCATCGCCTCCCTTACCCATAATATATGTTAGGGAACGACGCCACGGTAAGCAAAGCCCTTTATAGACCGTGGGCTCACTCCCATTACACCTACGTTACATGATAAAATGCATTTTATTTTTTATGATATAGGAGGCAAACGAGCAGTCGAATCACCTGATGGTAAGCGATAATCGACGCCCATGGACACTTACAACACCAGAAGTGTTGTAGGTGCGTTGCCGGCCTTTAAGATGGGAGTACATGGCAGCAGCACGGCTAGCACGCGACGGCGCGCGAGCTCTCTCGATTTTTCTCGCACTATCCGTCTTTCTCGTATTAGAACACTTAGAAGAAGAGGTATAGTGCGATAAAAATCGAGAGTTTGTCGCGGCCGTCGTGTGCTAGACGTGCTGGTCGAGAAAGTTGTGCTGAGCAAGAAAAAAATAAAAATTAGAATTGGCCGAAAGTTTGAAAATCCTTCACTTCCGGTCAAAATTTGTATGGGTAGGTATATTTACGTCATTTGACAACAGTACGAGGCATGTGGCATCATCTAACCCTTTAATCGTAAAGCTAAGTCTGTCAGTCCTGAAATAGCCGGAAGTACTTGGCAGACGGCGTCAAAGTTGCCAACTTTGCTGCGACTGCCATGAATTTATCATGTTGTCATGTGACGTAGGTGTATTGGGGGTGGGCCCTCGGTCTATTAAGCGAGCAAGATATACTCAAGCCACCGGACATTGATAATAGCAAAGTTTAAAGCGACTTGTTCGGGGCGAACATGTTATATAAAAAGGAACAGTTAATTAGCTTTTTAATTGTTTATTATATTTTAATCCATTTATTCATAACCATATATTACACAAGTACTATTTAATAATCTAATTTTCCGTGGTAGGTACTTGGAATAATTACAAATGTAATACGCCAAGACAATCATACTCGTAGGTATATTCCTAAGAGAATTATACTAATGGCTTAAAGCAATTATTGTCGTTTAAGAAATCGTTGACAGTATAATACGCCTTGCTTAGCAAATTATATTTTCTCAAACATGCAATGAAATATTGACGTTGTGTTCTTCATAATGGGCTTCGAGCTGTCATGTTTCGGGCGCAGCGAGACGAGACCCGTAATGGCATTTCATACAAAATTGGAGGCCTAGGCCTGCAAGTTGGTCTTTTTAAATTTCCATTCCACAATTTCTGGCACAGGATCACGGCGTTCAGCCATGAAAATTAAAGTCTGATTTCTTGGAGTTTTTTTAATTTATTCATTGCATGTTTGAGAAAAGCACTAGGTGTCATACCTCGGCGTGAAAGAGGTTGCCAGCCTCATAACAATCCGACCTCGCTACGCTCAGCCGTATGTATGTACTCGGCCGGCAACCCCTTACTTCCCGGCCTTTGTAGTTATTAGGGTGCGGATGAGCTTGAATGTTAGAAAGTCCGGAGAGACGTATTAAAATGTTTATTGTCTTAAAATCCTAAAATTACAAATGTTATAAAGATATGTTAGAAAGATGTTGAAAATGTTAAATGTTAATGTTCGAATGCACCCGGTCGCGATAGAGCCGAAAAGTACACTAAATCGAGGTTAATATAACTTATTGCTCAATACGTCTTTTGCTGACGGGACGCACGAGGCTAAATCACGTGTTAGGTGCATTGCACCGAACATCTTGGCGGGGGCAAACGATGAGATGAGATGAAAATTTAATATGAGTAATACAAGATGATCAACAATGTTGGTTTCTACAGCTAGGTAACTAGTCCTTAAACGATAATTTTCTAAACACCGGCGAGGTGCCTCTGTCCACTTGATTCAACTCAATGTTTTCGTTTTCACTACACTTTTTCTCTTTACTCGCACTTGCACTACACTTATCACTAACACTGCAATTGCGCGCCAGCCCGCGGCTCCCGCGGGGGCTGCGCACGCGCACGGCGGGGGACGGCTCCGTCGCCTGGCTCTGCTCGGCTGCTGCATGCGTTTCCACGTTCGTGGGTGAGGGTGCTGCTCTGGCCTTCCACTGGCAGCGTGTCCTTCTACTCGCATACATTATTATTCCGATGATCACTACACCCCATAGCCAATATATAGCTGTATAGTGATGTATATCGTTTGTAGAAAAGTTTTCCAAAATTGTTTCGCTTTGTTTCATAATGTTTATTTTGTCTCTTATGTTCTTTAATCCCTTCTCATCATAAGTGGTATCCAGGGTATTATTTCCGAAATTGGGTAAAGTTATGTTTATGATATGGTTTATGGGATCTATTTTCGGTGTTTGTATGTTAAATGACAAGTCGATCTTGCTTTCCATGTTTTGATGCGTGTGAATAGTAAAGTTCTCGGTTTTTACAACGCAATTATCGTCTATGTTTATAATATTTGTCTGGACTACTGTCTGGGATGTAACCTGATTCCCACATAGCGCGCGTAACTGACACGCGTCGCAACAAAAATAAAGGTACTGATTTACTTTAGATAGATTAATCCATTTGTTTTGACAAACGACTGAGTTTGTTTTGCATTGATGATTCTCATCTTGTCGGAGTTCATTTTGAATACAGGAGTTTTTAAGTAGCACATGTATGTTAAGGCGTCTCGATTCACGCAGTGTTCTATCTCTTTCTCAGTTATAGGCAAATAGGCATCCTTTCGTAAGTTTATGGCTACGTGTTTCTCTATGGGACTAATAGATATCATATTTCTTTCAGCGCTGTGTTGTATAGGTATAATGTTGTATAAATCGTAATTGTCTCGGCTTACAAGTGGAATACGAATCTCTATTATCATGTATTGGTCAGTTATCTTGGCTTTAATCTTTAACAGATGATAGATGGTTTGTAAATTGATTTGAATGTTATCTATTGGTAGGGATAGGTCGCTTACAAGTTGTCCAGAAATAATGTTTAGTTCTCGTTGAAGTTGTCGAGGGTCGATGATATGAATATTCATTTTTCCATTATATATATTTGTAAGGGTGTCTAGTAAGGTATTCTGAATATTTCTTAAATTACTTAATAAGTTGTTGGCGGCCATAGCAACAACGGTGAATTGCGCCATGCACTCAGCGGTGCTTACTTCCTTTTGTAAGGCGGATATGCCCTGGTCTAAGCTAATCAAATGGGCGTGTATCATTTTATGTTGTTTTTCGATGGTAACTTTGTTTCTTATTAACATGTTATACTCGGCCTCGATTATAGACGTCTGGTTCTTCCACAGTTTGACTAGATGCTTTTCGTTGCTTCGTATGAGTCCGATGTCCTTTTGATATTGTTCCGCGAATCTGTCATCCAGAACCCCAAACAAAGTACTTGCGATGTTTCCGATACCATTAATAAGGCCACGACGTTTTCGCGCTTCATGATTAAATTGCTGGTTCGACAGAATGCGGTTATAATGCTCTAATTCGTCATAAGAATGACGTAGTTGCAGAATGATAATATCACAGTGTGATAATGTTTTAACCTGTTTACAAATGTTTTCGAGTTGTGTATTATATTTTCTATAGGCCGTTATTCCTTCCCAGTACGGATTTAGGTCCTGGTAGGCGACCAACTTCCATTCATCTTTTATAAGCAGCATGTTGCCAATATTTTCGAAGTATAGGCCTTGATTTTCATTGACACGAGTCACTTGTACGCAGCATCCCATTGTTAGTAATGACATGAAGTATAGGAAGGCCATTATAATTGCAGTGGCGCATCCGAGTTTCTTGTTCGGCTTGTTTCTTGTGCGGTTATCTGTTTGTTGTTTTTCCGTTTGTTCGGATTCTTTTGGTAATGGTAATTTCGAGAGTTTTATTACTGGCCGCTTCAAGATTCCATTTTTTGTTTTAAGTGTGACGACTCGGACATAGCCGTCTTGTCCAGGGTGAACGTCGATAACTCTTCCAAGGGCCCACTTTCCCGCGGGAAGGTTATCGTCGTGTATTACTACCATATCATCCTTTTCAAGGTTTGTTTGAGCTGTGTTCCACTTCGGCCTGATGGACAGTTGGCTTAAATATTCGACTTTCCATTTCTTCCAAATATCACTGAATATTTTTTGGGTAAGGTGCCATCTCGTTCTAGCGTCCTCTTCTGTTTCTATCACTGTTCCTCCAGCCCGGCCCGTTAGGAAATGCGATGGAGTAAGGAAATCAAGGTCGTCTATGTCTTCAGTCAACGGGCATAATGGGCGTGAATTTAAGCAAACTTCTAGTTGGGCTAAGATTGTAGCGTATTCTTCGTAAGTAAGTTTTCGTTCTCCTATCACTCTCTTCAAATGATGTTTAAGACTCCGTACCGCTCTCTCCCAGAGACCTCCTGCACTGGGCCACGCAGGGGCATTAAAATGCCATTCGATCTCCATCTCTGTGATTTCCGTTAGGAAACTGTCTTTAAAAATGTTACGTAAGTCTTGCCATTGTCTCTGTAATATGTTATTGGATCCGATGAAGTTTGTTCCCTGGTCTGAGTACAAATGACGTGGTGTTCCCTTTCTTGCTGCCATTCTTCGTAAAGCAGCTAAGAATGCGGAGCTGGTGAGTTCAGTTACCAACTCCAAGTGCACGGCCTTGGTCACCATGCATACAAAAATGGCAATATAGCCTTTTAATGTTTTTATGCCACGGCCTTTGTTGGCTTTGATGTCCACGAATCCTGTATAGTCGACACCTGTATGATGGAATGGTTTGGCTTCATTCACTCTAGCTGCAGGTAAGGCACCCATTATCTGGTGTTGTTTTCTTCCTTCAACTTTCTTGCATCTGACGCATTTTGCAACTTGTTTCTTCACCGTGTTCATTCCGCCCATAACCCAATACTGTTCTCTAAGTTTAGCCATAGTAAGCCGGGCACCACCATGGAATGACATAAGGTGAGCTTGTTCAATCAACAATGTTGTGAAGCGTGTATTTTTTGGGATAATTTTCGGGTACTTCATCTCGTATGGAATGTTCGCTTCATTCAATCTTCCTCCTACTCTCAGAGTACTATTCTCGTCAATAAAAGGTTTTAATTTTAAAATGTTACTCTTTGTTTCAACTCGTTTATGTTTGCGCAAGTACTCTATGTCCGTTCCCATTTCTTCCGATTGCACAAATTTTATAATTGTCAATTTAGCTTTATGCAACTCCGGTAACGTGAGATATGTAGGTAATGTGGCACGTGTCGGTGTCAATGCCCGTAATATCCATGCGACGATCCTTATTATTTTTGCAAGTGAGATATACTTGTGTAATAAGTAATTTATAATGTTTTCTGATTTAACCGATTGCGTCACACAAAGAAGGGTACTGTTATTCGTGTTATCTTGGTTCGAGTTTTTTGAGCGGGATGTTTTCTCTTCTTCGTGAGTAGTGTATTGCGCATTTGTGGGAGTTGGTTGGAAAGTTAATAACCAGGATGGAGCTTGCCACCACAAAGTATGGTTTTTCAATTGAGATGCTGTGAGACCTCTGCTCGCTGCGTCTGCCGGATTATCAGATGACTTAACATCTACTCACCACTCTCTAATTCCCAATGGAGTGTATCTATTGCGTTCCAACGAGCCTGTAAGGACTTAAGTGCATCTTCTAACTCCCACTTATCTGTTAGCGCGTTCACGTCTATACTTTTCACGGTTCTAACGAAAGCCTTCATGTTTGCCGTTTGTTTGCGATACATTTCGTCATGTTTACTCGACGTTCCAGCATCTATTTTAAGTAGTTGGCTTTCTATTTGAGCGCCTGGGGCATGCTCAGACTCTCTTGGTGTTTCTCCTTCTTTAAGATTTGAACCTCCCTGGATTCGTTTTCTCCGAATATCTTCGTCCGTGGTCTCCGACGATGTTCTGGCTGATTCTTTTACCGTTGTAGTTGATGTTGTCCCTGCCTCGAGCGCCTGATAGCCCGTCTTCAAACCAGAACTAAGAACCAAGTAAGTTTGCTTCGTACTTTCGTAAGTGCGGTTAGTGAAGTACGGGTGAGTCTGACTCTCTATCATCCCTATCTGTTCGTGATTGAATTCAAATTCTTGCCATAGTAGACTCAATTCATCAAAGCGCCTCTCGAAATACTCGGCCTTCTTTTTCCTTTCAGCACTATCCTTCTTAAAGTTAGTAAGCATAGACTCGATAGAGCGCTGAATCTCCTCTTGACGGATAATGCTCGCCATCTTGATGTTTTGTTAGTAAAAAGGAAAGATCTTACTTGTATGCCTTCTGTGTCGTTACCGAACACTTTTATTCGCTGCTGCAGCTGTTGGTTACGCTTCTCCTTCAATGCAGCTCACCGCCCACAGATGTTCACCAGTTCAAGCACCTCACTCACTATTTGAAATTAATTCAAACACGCGCGAGGTCCACGGTTCGAAGGACCAATATTCGGGTGCGGATGAGCTTGAATGTTAGAAAGTCCGGAGAGACGTATTAAAATGTTTATTGTCTTAAAATCCTAAAATTACAAATGTTATAAAGATATGTTAGAAAGATGTTGAAAATGTTAAATGTTAATGTTCGAATGCACCCGGTCGCGATAGAGCCGAAAAGTACACTAAATCGAGGTTAATATAACTTATTGCTCAATACGTCTTTTGCTGACGGGACGCACGAGGCTAAATCACGTGTTAGGTGCATTGCACCGAACAGTAGTAATGTACTATATTAATATGAGACTTAAATTTACTGAACGGCAAATTAACAATGAGTTAACCTTGAGGACAGACATAGGCTATTTTCTTTGCTGCGGTCGCACCTTGGTTCTTCATAATACCCGGCGGCGCCGCGCGGGCAACTAGTCCATAGTTTTCTATGATAAAACATTCCTGACCATTCCCATCAGCTAAAGTGCGAGCATCACAATTCAGAATGCTCAACTCAACTCCACCCCGAAAGGTCACCCTTTTCATCACCGTCACTGGGTTACTAGGCTACGCTAGGGTGACACCACGACACGGTGCCGGGACAGTCCCGAGCCGCGACGCCATTAATAATCCACCTGTCCGCGTCCCGGCAGCGCGTACCACGGGTCGAGGTGAGAATTTTGAGGATAAATTTTCGAGACACTGGTGACTTTTTTGAGATGACAATGCGGTATTTGATGATTATCAAAACATTTATAAAACTTTAAAAATGCTCTGATGATATTAAACTGTTCTGTTGTGAATCCTCCATGAAAATTAGAGTGTTATCCTGACTTGAATGGAGAGCTTCTTGACAAGTTAGATCGTCTTCTAAATAATTGTATTCGGTTCATTTTCTGTCTTCGTAAATACGATCATGTCTCATCCTTCCGCTCCCAATTGGGCTGGCTGCCAACCTACGCCGCAAAATACGTTTGCTCTGCACTCTCTTCTCCATTCTAAACGATCCAAATTCTCCCGAATACCTCAAAACTCTTTTTCAGTATTACTGTGTCTCGAGTCCGTCAACTTCGCTCCTCTGGCAACCTTTCCTTATCTGTTCCGCCTCACCGTACTGGTTTTATGTCCAATTCCTTCTCCGTCCAAGTAGCTCGCCTATGGAACCATCTCCCTGTCAAAATTCGGCAATCTCCAAACAGGCGTCCTTACAAAATTTCTTTGCTGGCAGAACTAAAAAATAATCTATCAGATTTGTAAGTTTCATCTATATTCATATGTATGTGTATGTATGTATTAATAGGTATATATTGTTATATCATATATTATATTGTATTGTACCGTATTCTAGTATATTATTATTCATCGCATCCTTAGACATGTTATAGAGTTTTTGTTTAAAATTAAGTTGCACTGCCCACATTTTATCTGCTTTGCCTTAGGGTTAACTGGTAGAGAATGCTTTATAGCATTAAGTCCACCTTTTGTACTATAAGATATTCTTTTGTGCAATAAAGATTAAATAAATAAATAAATCCTTCATTGTAAGAACGGTAAAGGTAAAAATCAGATAAAACAGGATACACAGGTACAAAGCCGAGCATTAGCTAGGGATTACCCTGTAAGGGATCTCTTCCAGTTAACCTTTGAGCAATTGAGTTGCGAACACGATACGAACGACACGTAGGGGTCGTCACAATTTTCGTAATAGTCAATGAGCGTCCATTTTTTGATTGAACGCATCCCGCACCAATCAGCAAGTACTTTAAATGTGAGCGCGCAGAAAATAATCTGCACTATCTTGCTTGACTGACAGATAGCGGCTGACAGCTGACAGATACCGCACCGTGCCCGTACTGACTAATGCGGAATTGGCCGCAAGTGTAAATCAAGCCAGATTACTTGTTTATTCGCTTGACTTAACCTCACGCCATCCGAGGTGCAAAATGATGTACATTCCATTTCAATGGGAATTAAACCTTTTACCAAATATGTTCGCTTTTCTTTTGTTTCATTAAATAATATTTATAATGCTCAAATTAGCTCTGTTTTCTAAATAGCTTGGTTCAAACTACAATAACAAAAAAGTGTATGATGGGCAGCAAGTGGCTAAACTAAACCTTGAAATAAAGTCTCCGTTCGAATACCCGTGGTAGCCGTTGTCACGCGTCAATCCTCCGGCGCCTGACACCATTGTCACCCGACAAATCGCTGTCATTACCTTCATTATACTCCTAGTTTTAATTCGCTGTTTATTTTACGTTGATGTATCGACTTTTGCCATTGTTGGGGTGACGGATCATTTGTCTTCCTTTTGAATGCTTTCTTGATTCAGGTTGATTATAGGTATCTAGGACAATAACCTAGTTAGGTTTATTTTGCGCAACCTTTATTTTGCCACAGATTTCCGAATGGTACATGACTTTTTCTCGAGCCTTGTGAAGGTTTTCTAGTGGAGAATCGAAGCGAAAAATTCACAATATAGGCGGCGCCGGCGATGAAATGTTTCACTTTTATTCCACTGCAATCCGCGCCTCGAGGAAAGGCAATTGTAAATAAGCTTTAACGTAACTAACTTTTCATACGAAACATTTTTTTAATTACGAGTATGATAGATTTAGATGTCGATTTTCATTTTTAACTCCAGATTTATGAATGATTGTAGAGATCAAAATTGGAGCATTAAAGATGTTTCATTTTCCAAAAATTTTGTAAGTGTAGTAAATTAAATCTTACCGCGATTGCTACTTTTTGTGAATGACAACCATACGACAGAGTTAAATAAGATTTGCAAGACATTACTTTCTCAATTAATAAAATACCCTTGAATCCAAAGTTTTGATTGATTGCGTCAATTTATACAACAGTAATAGTAATAAAAAATAATATCAGAACCAGTCCCAACGTAAGTTTAATAAGGCTTGTGTTATGGGTACTAGACGAAGATTTATTTTATAAATATAAATACTTAAATACATACAAAACATCGAAGACTCAAAACAAATAGTCATGCTCATTACACAAATATTTGTCCTTTAACCGGGATTCGAATCCAGGACTTTCAGCTTGGTAGGCAGCGTCACTCAGTACCATCTAGGCAATTTAACATGCCTTTTTAACTTACACATATTTATTACCAAAGAGCCAGATCTGTTGCAGCTCTAATTGTTTCAGAGTAGAAAACTTAAAAACGTGTTTCTTTGGTTTGGTTAAGCGAGTCGACCTTATCTATTTCAAGGATTTTTATGTCACGCAAGTATTTCGGTAATAAATTCATAAATTCATTATCCCTCTGCGCCGCGCCGTGATCGGTACAGAACTGACTGAATGCCCATAATTCATTTAAACCGAAAGATGGCGATGCAAATGCAGTCGCAAAGTCCCGCAGTAATTACTCGCATACATTATCGATTGAAACAACTGGAATAATTCCTAGTGCTTCCCATACTGCAACGTCTTAACTGCGGCTCAACTGCTAGGGAGCCACGTCGTTTGAATTTGAGGAGTTTAACGAATTTATTACCTAGCCGTCGCGTTAATACACGCGAAGGATTGGGGAATGGAAACTGTATCAAGCGATTATGTAGCTTATAGCAATGATGTGAAGGCTATAACGCATGCATATAGACTTGCTTGTTTCTGGAGAAACTTATTTGAAATGACATCGGCGGAGTCAAAGGTGCTTACATAAGCTGTGCGTTCTGTTTCTTTTAATAGCACTTGAAAGAAAAAGAAGCAAATATCGAACTTATTACAGTTAATAACATTCATAACACATTGTTTTCAGATGCTATCACCACGAGATGATGAGGATGACGACAGCCATCTTTGCATCAAATGCAACACGACCATCATCGGTCTTGACAACTACGTCAAGCATAGAAAAGAACGCTGCGCCAAATCCAAACCCCAACAGAAAGTTGAAATACCTATAGATTCCTTAGAACCTACATACAACCTTGGAGCTGATGTGTTTTTCCAATCCCTAGAACTTCAAAGCAGCGTCAAAAAAACTTCTTTGTCTCGACTGACTCCACCAATACCGATTTCTAAAGCCAGCTTAGATAGGAAGAATGTTCTTGTAGTTGCATCTACTTCCAGCGATATACGAACGATGAGTCCAGTGGAAAGTAACTTTAGAGGTGGTGATTGGATCGGTGGGCACAGCTTGAGGATAGGCAGTAATGAAGATAACCAGACTAAATTGATAAACGCCGTTGCCAGTATAAGTGGCACTGTAAAGAAAGAAATACCAAGATCCTCTTACAGTATCGGACCCTTTAACGATTTTAAGCCTGAAGATGAATCTGATGAATCAGAGGACTCGGAAGATGACGAGGAAGAGGAGCCACCAACGGGTGGCAAATGGAAACCTCCTCCCAATTATACTGGAGGTAAATGGAGGCCAGCATCACCAGAGCATGAGGAATGGGTGATTAGAGAAGAACAGGAACATACCGGCGGGAAGTGGCGGCCTATCATGGCAGATGCTAATGATAGAGATGAAGATTATGATGCTCCTCCACCAGGACATACTAAAGGAAAATGGGTACCAGGCCATGAGAAGTCACAGATCATGCAAACTACAATACAGACAAAAGGCTCGGTTCAGTATTGGTGTGGACCCTGCAATAGGAGGTTAGGTTCAAGAGCGATTTATGAGAAACATCTAATGTCCAAGTTACATATGAAGAAAGTGCTACCGGAGAACGAGTTAGAGTTTTCCGGGCATATGCAGCCATTAAGAGCTGCCGTTGAACAAAGCAGTCGAAAATTGCGATCTATCACCAAACCTTCTTCCTCGCAGGAAAAAGATCTGCAAAAGACAGAAATTGAAAAGAAGAAAAAGAGGAAACGGAAATTACGTTTTGTCAACTGCCCTGGCTGCAAATCAAGGGTACGGCATCACTTGATGGGCAAGCATTTAATATCCCACTATCATTTTAGAAAAGCCTCCACAGTACAAAACCAGGTATATCGTCAATTGATTCTCAACAACATTGATGTGATCGTCCACCAATCCCCTTTTCAATGCAGCCCTTGCAAATTTTACACGAATTGGCTCCCAAATTTCATGCAGCACTGGTCTTCGGAAGAACATACCCAGAAAACATCATCCATGGACGGTAGACATTGGTGTTCCTTTTGCAAGTTTGAATGTGAAACATCAATAGATATGCTTCTTCATCTATCCAGCGCTGACCACGGTGAAGTAGTAGCTGTGATCAATCGCTCCATGCCAATAATCATCAGAAAGAAAAGCATTCTCAAATGCGAGACGTGCTACCGAGAGTTTCGCTATAACGCTGAAATAAGACGACATTGTCAGCTAACAGGCCATCAATTGACGTATACAGCTACCGATGATTACCAGGAGCTCCACAATTGCCAGCAATGCGCAATGAAGTTCAAATCATCACTGTCTTTGGCCGCTCACCTGAAGTCAGTTCACAAGCAGAAAACCCACATGTGCTTGGTGTGTTCTAGAACATTCTGCTCAACGGATGAAGCGAAGCAGCACAGAAACACCTCAGAGCATAGACTGAGAAGGAGAGCGAATATGAAAGCGCGTGGCCTGCCTGTCAAAGAAGTGAGCAAGAAATGCCCGTATTGCATCGAGAAGAAAGTAGTTTTGGCCAATATTTTGGAGCTTAAAGACCATATTCGGAGGATGCATCCTAACAACAAAAAGAAGTAAGTGGTTTTAGGACAGTTATACTACATATTTTTCTCTACTATTTTGGTAGGCACACATATGTACATTACTGCCAGAGTCTAAAGTCTAAGCGGTAATCGGCAGCGTGCATATCATAGGAAATGCTAAAATACCCACATGACAAATATGGTAAAAACCCAAATCTGAACGGCACTTTAAGCACAATTTTCTGCACACATACCCCACTTCTACGTCACATGTTCCAGGTGTCCAAAATGCGGAATGTCCTTCATCCTCCACCAGGAAGTAACCCGGCACATCCGCTCCAACTCCTGCCAAGTGCGGAACTGGCTCGCCCCCTGCTCCACCTACAACCAGCTCTGGAACTGCAGCCAATGCCTTTTCACCACTGACTCGCAAGCAGAGTGCTTCTTCCACGAAGTCCTGCACATGACTCCTGTGAAGGAAATCAGAAGAATTAATGAGAGAGAGAAGATTATACTGAAATACAGGTAATTTTAATAAATTATACTTTCTTAACGAAACAAATTATTTATTAAGTATTTTGTTTCGTGTTATTTTTTAACGAGGAAGTTACCCCGATCATATATTAAACGACATAATAGAAAGAGAATGAATATAATGGAAAAAATAAACAATCTTCGTCTGTAGCCCCCGACAGGACTCGAACCTGCGATCTCTCTATTGCCGGTAGAGTGCTCTAAGTGCTAAAGGCTGTCAGTCTTTCAAGAGTATACAGAGAGGTCGCTATTCGTAGCAGGAATATGGTTGTAAGATACGCGATGTTCAGTCACTGTCCTCATAGCTTAGTGGTTAAAGCACTCTAACGGCAATAGAGGGATCGCAGGTTCGAGTCCTATCGGGGGCTACAGACGAAGATGGTTTATTTTTCCATTGTATTCTTTGTCTCTGTATAATATCGTTTAATTTTGATAAATATTAGATGTTTCCGGGAAACTTATCGTCGCATTTATTACGTGATAGACAAGATTCAAGTGCAGCAACAAGAAGAAAAAAGAAAGAGAATAAAGACGAAAAAATGCAGTGCAAGAAACAAATTTCTTAACGCCTTCTTAAAAATAGAGAATGTACATGCCACCCGGACATTTTAGTTAGAGACCCTAAGGCGTTTGAGAATTTAAAGTCAAGTTGCCCAATTGTCTACTCTAGTTTCTTTGATCACTGGATCTTCAAAACTAATGCCTACGCTTAATATCTGCCCGCGTATTACAGATAGTCCAGACAGGGCCGCGGGATAAAGCATAGCCTTATCTATCCTAAAGGTCCATTGTATAAACGGGTGAAAGATTTTTTTGGAATCGGATGACTAGCTCCGGAGATTTCCCCCGTACCCTAAAGACTTTTTAATACTAGTATAGAATTGTGCCATAAAGAATATTTTTATTGTAGGTGTCCACTATGTCCGAAGAGTTTTCGGAAGTCCTCGCTCCGTCTACACCTCAGGCAGCATACGTGCGAACGGCCTTTCATTTGTAAAGTGTGTGGAGCCAACTTTACGCGGAAAAGCAGCCTTGTCAACCATGTGCAGAAAGAACATGAGACGCCTAAAGTGGTCAAAGAGGAGAGCCAATGTGAAGGTTGTAAGAGGAAGTTCTCTAACACGTGAGTATATACAATGTATCCGATAATCGTACCTTGGGGAAATGCTTATAAATCCAATCTATAATAGGTAGCGAAAGAAGCATCCGTATGCCTCTTTGCTTAGTAATGTTTCACACTGAAAACGTTGAAATGAATCAGTTTTTATGTGGTATGAAGATAGAAGGGCTAACCACTACCAAGGATATTGGAACACATCCGAAACTTCCAGGTTAATAAACAAGTAAGCTTTATATATTTTATAATACGCAATTAAGTCCTGTGTATTAAAAACTAGCGACCCGCTCCGGCTTCGCACGGGTACTATATTATACATATAAACCTTCCTCTTAAATCACTCTATTTATTAAAAAAACTGCATCAAAATCCGTTGCGTAGCTTTAATGATCTAAGCATACATAGGGACAGACAGCGAGAAGCGACTTTGTTTTATACTATGTAATATTGTGATAAAGTCTGAAAATCAAGCACCTATAATGTATATATTCAATAAGTATATACTTAATCAGAATCAGAATCAGAAATTATTTATTGTACATACTCATAATATAGCTGTCACAATCAACCGTATTTCGGCATACAAGGAAAGCTTAGGTATAAGTATTAGCTTACTGTGAAAATTTCCATAATGCAGAAATACTAGTAATCTATAAATAGTATGGATAGTCCATTAAATGAACTGACAACTCGTATGGAAAAAATGTCATGTTTGGAAATAATTTATAATAGCTTACTTTTTATGTGTAACGGATATATTATCAATTAAATAGTTACCCAGCGACAAAATCCGACAAAATTTCAGACATCAAAAAAATGATAAATTAACTAACTTCTGAAAAGGCAGAAAAAATATTAATAAATATTTTTGTCTTTATTTTGGTTTATTTACATTTGCTCTATAATATTCAAGATAAATCGTATAAAAAAAGACAATGCATGCTTCATTGAAATCTACATAACTACTTCCGGGTGGAAAGTTTGTCGGATTCTTGAATATATCATCTTAGAATAACATTTTCAAATGAAATCAACAAAAAAAAAGCTATTATAAATTAATGTTTTTCAAAACCGTATTTTGCCTGGAGTAGAAGTAATCCTTTGAAGGATAGTTTTCGTTTGCTTATTTATGTTTTCCTCCTTACAAAGTAACGTAGTCTAATTAATACCCCGAGTAATCCCAACTAATTACGAACAACTCCATATACTATTCAAAGGAATTCCAAAGCAAACTCCCAGTTTAGATATGACAATATTTTCGTCACGGACTTCATAACACGTGGTGAACCCACCAATCCCGTTGTCACGAACAAAGTAAAGGAAATATATGAAACACCGCCGATTTGCGATATCCACACCATAAACAAAAAAGTCCTAGGTGAACGCCGCCTCCTCGCAATTTCAACCGTAACTGTATCTGAATAGGGTTTAGATTGGATTATTTGAGTTCTGACACTTGCTGTTCGCTAATCGACGCGCGCGCAGGATGCACCATGTCACACGTCACACAACTTCTTCGCACATATCGGGAAACATTCATAATTTGATGCTTGATCAGTCTTGGGGTGACACATGGGTAAAGGTAACAGTAGGTCGGCATGGACGTATAAAAAGACTAATTTTGTGTAAGGAAGTAATCACCATCATCATATCAGCGGAAAGACGTCCACTGCTGGACATAGGTCTCCCCCAAAGAGTGCCACAATGACCGGTCCTGCGCCACCCGCATCCAGCGGACTCCCGCAACCCTTACCAGGTCATCAGTCCACCTTGTGGAAGCCTAATACCCACGGTGCGCCTTCCGGTACGTGGTCGCCACTCGAGAACCTTTCCGCCCCGACGGCCATCGGTATTACGTGCAATGGTAATTTTTGAATTTTGGGTGTATACTTGAATCTTCTTGTAATCTATGTCTCCTTTCCCATTCCGCGCTAAACATCGACGCGCATGCGTTAGAGTGCCACAGGCGGTTTTTGCTTCATATGGACATTAAGGTACTACGGGCGCGAGCGTAGCATTGTCGTATTCTACGTCGTTGTATCTTTTGCAATTGGTTACAATCTTACCCACTTTCATCTTTCACACATCAGAGGCTCTAGTATAAGTTTTACCGAAACAAAACTTTACGATCGCGTTGGCGTTTTACCCTCAATTTGTATGGGATTTGACAGTTAAACGCAAACGCGGTCGTAACGTTTTGCTTCGGTAAAACTTATACTAGAGCCTCAGAAGTTCTTGTGCTTTCATGCTTAGCGTCGTCGTCTAGCTTATACAGAAAGTAAGAAAGGCAGGGACGGACGGGCTGCTCAAATACGGTCAAAACTTAAAGGGGGACATTTTGGTTGGCACTATAACTTTAGACCATTAAACCATTGAAGTCAAATATGTTCTTTTCCAAATGTTTATTTTTACAAGCCTCTATTTAACCTGGATTTTGTATTGTTCAGGTCAAATCTTGCAAGTCAGACCAAGTAAGAGTTGGTTATCAAGATATTCAATATTTTAATTTAATCGCAGCTTTAACCGCTGTTAATGCTACATTCAATTATTTTGTTAAGTAATAATTATGCTTATTTGTTTCTGTGAATGTACTCTGCAATATGCCGAAGTTAACGGAAATTCCCGGGAACACCGTGTATATATATATATATAAATCTATACTTAATATTATAAAGAGGAGGTGTCTGTGGGATTGTAGCTTTGTAAGTTTGTATGTAATGGGTAAACTCACGAACCACCAATATACACCAATATAATATATGACTTTTGAATGGTTATAGGCATTTTTTTATCTCGCAGGTTTACCTGCGTTCTCTGCACTGTCATTTAATAAACAGAAAACATTCAAGTAACACGGACAAATCTCTGTGCTCATCACACAAATAGCTGTTTCCAGAATTCAAACCCAGGACTGTCATAATAAATTAATTAACAGTAAAAGTCCAATCGAGTTTAGTACATTCGTGTTAGTCTAGACAATAATATGGTGCCATAAATAGGTAGTTTGATGATCGAGAAAGAAGCTGTGTTTGGGCTCATTGGAATCCTCTCAGTACGGTTAGAAAGAGACGATTCGTCTATCTCGCTGCTAGGCAGCACGCGCGCCGTCTCGTGTTCACCGTGCATGCGGCCATAAAATATACAATAATAGTACATTGTGATACAAGTGAGGTATGTTGATAATTACATCAGAGGCGGAATTATCACGCGAGCCGCAGGTGAGCGTGATAAGAGAGCCGAGGATTGTAATTATCAAAGCTCACGCATTTCATACGACGTTTTTCAACACATTTTGCGAGGAAAAAATCCTTTTCATAAGCTAAAAATTTGATAGGCCTGCCAAGTTATTTTCTTTACTTATTGATGTCAACAGGTTGTTACTCACATGTTGTATTCATCGTCAAAAATTTCTAATCGCGTCCATTCTTTTTATCACTTTTCTAGTCACCACGAATCAACATTTTTGTTAATAACCCAACACGCATTTAACAATGTTTACAAATATCTGTGAACTAACCTATAATGGCGCGCGTTTTTTTGTGAAGTTTGCGCAGTGCGCGCGCATTAGATGAAATCTTTAAACAGCCAATACAATATAAAATAAATAATTTCGTTTTAAAATGTTATCTTTATTAATTCATGTAAATTGTTATCAAAAGTTAATAGTTTTACTAAATTAACCGTTTCTATATCATATCCAAAAAGAAATAGTCCATTAATTAACAAAAAGGATTTAATTTGTTTAGTCGAGTAAGAATCCATTTGCCGAGAATTAAAAAGAAAGCTGTACATTCTGTACAACCCGGTTAGTTTAAGAATGCACCGTGTGCATGCATACATCTTGCTGCAAGGTTGCCAACGTGACTTAATCGGGATAGAACCATAACACACAAGTATCGTAATGTTATTAAACACGCGTGTTTAATATCCAGGATTATGAGCCTAAAAGCGACACAATAAGAGGTACGTTACGAGCAATTGTGTTGAAAAATGATATTATATATATGTTTTAAAATAATACGAATAATTTAATTCCACTCCAGCTCACTTATTAAATGTCACTACGGGCGACATGTTTCGAACTCTTCAGGAGTTCTTCAGGATTGTTTTCGCGGTAGTGTCGCTTGAATCACGGCCGTGCGCGCTCCGACCGCCGCGCCGCGCGGACCGTTACCCGAAGCAGTCTTAGTAAAAGGGTTATATTTGTAGACCTACTGTGTCTCTCTCCCTTACTCTTTTCTCTTTAGCATGATCCGCTGACGTGTTAACACAATACGGAAATAAATACCTTCCTGCGTCCATCAAAGTATTTCGAGAAGATATTTTATTGTTCACACGTGTGTGCTTGCTTGTTTTGTGGTTAGCGCTTGCGCATTGGATTAGATCGGGGTGCAATTCTCGATTTATTAGTTGTTTGAAGTCTGTTTTTTTTTATATCATCACTCAAAAATGTATGGGCTATTACTGAACCAGTGGGCTTTATCTTAGACTGTCGCTTACGATCAGGTGAGATTCTCCCGTGTGGAGGGTTAGAATAGCACCACCCCCTTTCTTCCTGTGGGTGTCGTAAAAGTCGACTAAGGGAACAGGGTTGAAGTGTGTTGTGGGCGATGGGCTAGCAACCCTGTCACTGCGATATCACATTTTGTCGGTCTTTTATACCCACATTTAAGCTAAACACACACTGGAACACAAGTTTCATGTGCTCTGCCTACCCCTTTTAGGGATAAAGTTGTGAATTTATATACGTATGTATGGTCAGTATTTTATAAAAATAAAAATAAGTTGCTATTTTTAACTAGATACATAGACGACAAGTCGGTAGCATCATCGGGTGTTTGAGTCGCGCACTGTTCCATTATATTCTAGACAAGCTTCCGCCCGCGACTTCGTCCGCGTGGATCCGGGATAAAAACTATCCTATATTTTAATCCAGGCTATAAACTATCTTCGTGCAAAATTTCATTCAAATCGGTTCAGCCGTTTAAGCGTGATTGAGTAACAAACATCAAAACATCTAAACTTTCGCATTTATAATATTAGTAGGATATATTTAAAAAAAAACATACAAAGTTCCATACTTTTGTTAGTAACAATTGCCTTAAAAAACCATGTTAGACACACAGAATAAAAAAAAAAGGTGCCATCTTTCGTGCCGTGGACAAGGCAAATATGAGAACCCGGTTAAAGTGTGTGGTGTGCTCAATGGACTAGCAACTTGTCACTGCAATTTAAACCGTCAATCACAAGAGCCACTTTAAATTAAATTCCATTGTGCTCTGTTAGTATACACTGGTAAAGAAATAGACAAATGAGATTAAGTCAGTACAAAGGCGAACTTATCTTCAAATTTAAGGAATCTCTTCCAGTTAACTTTTGAGCAATTCAGTGGTACAACAAAAACTAAAACAGACAAACCAACATGTGTACAGACGCGTTTATCTTTATCTCTCCGCTCTGCCTACCCCCTCTTGAAATTAAAGCAGCAGTTTATGTTTATCTAAAGAAGCTCTACAAAACGACTCCCCTAGAAACCTAAGGCCGCTAGAAATTCCTAGCTTAATCTAAAACAGTTCCTAACAAACAAACACAATTAAGTACAACCGTCATCACAATTATCCATCTCAATCACAACCGCGGTGCACTTCCAACTGCGCTTAACTGCCTCCAACTGCACTAATGCACCATAACCCTAAGATACGACTCAAGTTTGATCATCAGTGGTCGTGTGAGTCGATGGCTCGAGTTGTAATAGGGTGGTGGACTTAAGGACTTAAGATTCTCAAATGCGGTGTATTTATACTCTTACCTAAATATGGTATGCGGTTTTATGGCCGTTGAAACGGATTTTTTTTACTTGGTTGACGGCTTCTTTAGCCTAGTTGGTAGCGAACCTGCCTACGAAGCTGGAGGTCCTAGGTTCGAATCCCCGGTAAGGGCATTTATTTGTGTGAGCACGAATATTTGTTTCTGAGTCATGGGTGTTTCTATGAAGATATGTATTTATTTATCTATATAAGTATGTATATAGTTGTTTAGTACCCATAGTACGAGCTTTGCTTGTTTTGGGACTAGGTCGCTTTGTGTAAGATTGTCCCCACATTTTTTTTTCAGATTTCTTTTTCTTCATTTTCTGTGAGCTGTCGCGTGAGTTTTGGATATATTCATTAATGTATGTCCCTTAGACGGACAATAACAAAACGGACAGTCAAGTCGATCCTCCGTCAAGACTAATGGTTTTTTTTAATCATAGACAAACGAATGAAGTCCCTATACCTACTCATGTCACTCGAGATGAAATGTCATATTAAAAAAACATACTGAATTGACGTTTCGTATCGATAACTGTTATAATATCTATTGGATACTAGAATAGAGACCCACTTGAGTTTTGACAGCTGTTCCAAATTTAAACTCATAACGTTACAAATCATTACGTTTTCTTTGACATGAGCAAGGCATTTGACCATGTATCACATAAGTTCCTTCTAAAAAAATGCGAGACCTATGGCATGAGAGGACTAGCGTACTCGTGGCTGGAGAGCTATCTCAGCAATCGACGCCAAATAGTTGAAGTAGTAGGCTCAGGCACTGAAAAAACGCAACAGAATTATAGATCAAACGTGTTATATAATGGAGTAGGGGTACCACAAGGGACTATTCTTGGACCAATATTGTTCTTATTATATATTAACGATTTGGCTTTAGTTACAAATCACAGTTGTACCCTATTTGCGGACGACATCTCTATCGTTATCTCTGACATGAAAAAGCAAAATTATGAGAATGTTATTAATAATGCTACTGCTGACATAATTAAATGGTTAAATTATAACAATCTACAAGTTAATGTTGACAAAACTAAGTAAATCCAATTTATTAATAGCAGGGGTAAGAAGGAGAAGCTAAATGTAGTACATAATGGACAGACTCTAGTAGAATGTGATACAACTACGTTTCTAGGATTTGCTCTTGATGATCGATATACTTGGAAGATGCATGTGGAAAAAGTTTGCTCCAAAATTAATAGATTTGTATATGTTTTATGGAGATTGACACGTATAACTGATATGAAAACCGCTTTAATGGCATATCATGCTTTTGCGGTATCTAATTTAAGGTATGGTATTTTGATTTGGGGAAATTCGTCACATGTGAGTCGAACCCTGATAGCACAAAAGCAATGCATTAGAGCAATATGCAACATACCTCGAAGAACATCTTGTAAAAGTTACTTTGTTGAACTGAAGTTATTAACAGCGCACTCAATTTATATTTACGAGGTTTGTGTATTTGTTAAACAGCACCCCGATATGTTCATCGCGAAAAGAGATATAACGTGTTTTAATACTAGATATCCTGACAGGCTAGTACTCCCTAATATGCGTACAGTCATGAGAAGTAAAAGTTGTTACGCAATGTGCATTAAAATATTTAACCGGCTGCCTGCTGAGCTTAAAAAACTACCAATCACGACATGTAAAAAAAAAACTGTTCTCTTTTCTGGTTGAAAAGTGTTACTACACATTGAATGACTTTTTATGTAATAAATAATTAATAAGACTTTTTCATAATTAAAACGACTTTGTATATTTATTTACAGGGTGCTTCCCGTGAACTCAGAATCTTGAAATTTGGTACGAAGCAACGTCTTATACCTAGCACAGATAAAGGAAAAATTGCGAAAACCGTAAATTTAACGGAACCCTCGGTGCGCGAGTCCGATTCGCACTTGGCCGGTTTTTTTATAACTAAATTAATCAAACCAGCTTAAATAGAAATGAATTAATATTATTACAAAACATTAAATTACTTAAGATAAGATAAGATAAGATAAAATAATTCTTTATATATACTTGGCAGTATGAAGTACCTATCTAAGTCTAATATCGCGTGTCGAAAATTAAACAACTTTAGTCCAGTAAATGAACTGACAACTCGTACAGTACGATTACTGTTAGTTGAGCATTTCTCAAAAAAAATGCCACTACATTTTTTCGGAGATTTTCTGCAACTTTTATGTTATTTCTACTCAAAATCACGATGTCTTTCCATCCCAATAGGAGAAAAAAAGTGTCCCAAAATTTTCATACATTTTTGAACTTTCCTATTGTGTTACCACCATACAAAGTGTATGGTAAATGGTAACACAATAGGAAAAATATCTTTGGGACAGTTTTTTGTCCTACCAGGGTCGAAAGAGCTCCTGATTCTGAGTGGAAATAGTTAAAAAAATAATCCTAGAAGTACAATTAATAATAGTGGCATTTTTTTTGAGAAACGCTCAGTTAAGACCTGACAGATGGATTGCCTTCATTTAATTTTCAACTTTAATTTCATATAGATAAAGCATTTTTCAGAATACTGTTACCCACATCTACCGATTTAGTAATAACTATTTTATTTGTATAAGATTAAAGTTGAAAATTAAATGAAGGCAATCCATCTGTCAGGTCTTAACTAACAGTAATCGTACTGTATGGAAAAATGTCAATTTTGGAAATAATTTATAATAGCTTATTTTTTATGTGTAACGGATATATTATCAATTAAATAGTTACCCAACGACAAAATCCGACAAAATTTCAGACATCAAAAAAATTATAAGTTAACTAACTTCTGGAAAGTCAGAAAAAATATTAATAAATATTTTTGTTTTTATTTTGGTTCATTTACATTTGCTCTATAATATTCAAGATAAATCGTATAAAAAAGACAATGCATGCTTCATTGAAATCTACATAATTACTTCCGGGTGGAAAGTCTGTCGGATTCTTGAATAAATCATCTTAGAATAACATTTTCAAATGAAATCAACAAAAAAAACGCTGTATAAATTAAAGTTTTTCAAAACCGTATTTTGCCTGGAGTACTTTATAAAGTTAATTGGCGAGAATGAGCAATTTTTGAAGACACATCAGACATTGAATCACGATCGTACTACAGGGTGTCTTCACATAGTACACATAGTGTGAGTGAACATGCTATCCTCTGTCCTGGGCCGTTCTTTATACTCACCTCACTCCACCCGTCACGCGTAAACGAAACAAGACCTCTACCTACGCTTAGTTACTACGCATCGCGGCGTCAAGATAGATCTGTGGGTAAGCGTTGAGGTGAGCTTAAAACAAGTTACAGAATAGCGGGGCCTGGGCTCTTATTCGCTACGCGCTAAAGAGGCTCAGGGCTCACCCCGCTGGTCACCCGTCACGAAACTGGGACCTTTGCCTACGCTTAGTTACTACGTATCGTCAAGATATATTAGTCGGTGAGCGTTGAGGTGCTTAAAACAAGTTACAAAATAGCGGGCCTGTTCACTCAACGGATTCCCTGAATTCCCTGGCCGCCGTCCACGGCGCTAACTGATGTTATTGCCGCCATGTTTATTGGCTGCCTTTGTCCACTGCTTTTTGCTAAGTGATGTGTGAGGGAGGAAATGCGACTGTTTCGAAAATCTTACAAGACGGCGGTAACCAGCTCCCGCCCACTTCGTCTGCGTGGACCCGGGATAAAAACCATCCTATATTTTAATCCAGGCTATAAACTATATTCGTGCAAAGTTTCACACAAATCGGTTGAGCCGTTTAAGCGTGATTGAGTAACAAACATCTAAATATCCAAACATCCAAACTTTCGCATTTATAATATTACTTGCGACCCGCCCCTTCGCACGGGTACTATATTATACATATAAAACTTCCTCTTGAATCACTATCTATTTAAAAAAACCGCATCAAAATCCGTTGCGTAGTTTTAAAGATCTAAGCATACAAAGGGACAGACAGCGGAAAGCGACTTTGTTTTATACTATGTAGTGACTAGCTGCCCGGCCCAGCTTCGCACGGATTACCTAACCGTTTTCCCGTAGGAATGAAGCATTTTCCCGCGGTAAAGTAGTAAGCAGCCTATGTTCATCAGGGATAATGTCGGCTTCTAATGGTAAAAGAACTTTCCAAATCGGTCCATCGGTTTCGAAGCCTATTCAATACAAACAAACAAACAATCAAATCTTTCCTCTTTATAATATTAGTGTAGATATATATATATTTTAAATATTAATATTATGTTTTATTAATATACATTACATAGAAATAGGTGACAAACTTTTAGAATAATATACCAACGATACTTTCAAATAGGTTGCCTTGCCTACATATTTTTTAGTCATTAATTTAAGGAAGTACATCTTTGTTTTTTTCAGACACGAGCTACAGATACATTCTTGCCAGACAACGACGGAACTCCTATGCCCCTACGAGCAATGCGGCTACGTTGCTTCAACTCCTAAACAATTCTCTAAGTACGTATCAATTCTTTATTATCACTATTTATCTGCAATAATAAGGTACACTTTTACAAAATAATCCTTAACAACTTAGATAAGTTTGATATTTAATTTAGCGCCATCTGGCGTCATCTTACCGAAGCGTTTATAAACCAAACTATTTACAAACGCTATTAAGACCTCAGATGATTCCTGCCGTTGTCCAAGCTCGGGCATAGATGGCGCTGATATTAATTGTATAACCAACGCTCACTAGATGGCGGTTTTATAAATACAAAATCTGAGTAAATTAAACGTCGTTTATATACCAAACCGTTTACAAACGATATGAGACCTCCTTACAAACGATTCCTGCCGTTGCCGAAACTCGGGTATAGGTGGCACTGATATTAATTGTATGGCCAACGCTCACTAGATGGCGGTTTTATCAACAAAAGTTATGATTAATTTTAAACATTTCAGGCACTACGCGACTCACGGCGAACGACTGAAACACCTGAGCTGTCCTAAGTGTTCGTTCAGGACTGACCAGAACAGCCATCTGAAGAGGCATCTGATATGCCACGAGGCTCGGAAGCCGTATAAATGTCCACACTGCGATTTTACTTGTGCAAGCTTGGTAAGATTATTAGACGCGCTAGCGTCGCCATATGCACTATTTGATATCCTCGGAGTTTGCAATAGTCTATCGGTCGGTCCATATGCTACGTAGGTACACTTTATATTATCAGCCAATAATAAACTTTAGCGGTCCCGATTGATTGATTCCAATTTTGAACCTTCTGTAGTTAATGACCACATAGGGAGTCTATGTGGTAATTAACTAATTGGTAATTAAATAATAGTCACTAATTTATGTTAGTAGCGGAGAAGAAGTTTAGTTAGAATAATACTTAGTTTTACTACTAAGCGCTAAAAGGATAAGCCAGCGCATGTAAGAACAGCCCCGGGTGCCATATAAAAACTCTTTTGGCGTTGACTTATATCTCAACCACTTTTGGGTTGGACAGATTATGAGGCCTTAGCTAATCTGTATTATATCCTTGTCTTACAGGAGAATCTCCGCAAGCACGCTGTAAAACGCGCGCACCGCGGCCTCCCACTCTACATATGCGCCTGCGCAGACTGCAGTTTCGGCGCCGACACCGCCTCAGCGCTGCGCGCGCACCTCGTCGCCGCCCACGCCGGACAGTACGATGCGCGGTCCGCTATTGAAGCTGTTAAGAGACATCTTATGATAGAATAATGGTTAGCATGTGCTATAAAAAAATTATTGTTATTGGACCTTGTTAAATTGCTTCATTTACAAACACAGATTAATCAGACAAAATAAACAATACCTGAAATGACCGAAGAGATTTAACACTATTTTTGAGTCACCCTGTATAATACCTAATACCCATGAAACTATCAAATGTGGTGGCAGCGCCACGCCACCGTCTAAGCGAAGCCGTAAGCCGATTGGATATCCAGGTACAAGTTTTACTTCCATCACAAACCATTTTTTTTATCTCATCGGCGAAACAAAATTAAAACTATTTATTAGTTTAGTTACTATGAATGAAGATAGACCTTTTTGGCTAAATTTTTTAATAATTTCTACATCATTACTGGTGCCGACACCTAGCGACAAGCTACCAAACTATTCTAGCATGCGTGTTGCATAGCACGAGCTTAACCTTTTTCGCTAGATGGCAGCCAATGTACAAATTGTACCAAATAAGTTTAGCTTTATGCATATTCTTAGCTTGAAATGTTTTATTTGTCACCATTCTCATACCATCATATTATTCACGTTTATTCTATTAAAATCCATCTACAAATATTTTCTGAACTAGCAACATTAACATCACACATTCACACCAAATCATTATTACAAGTGGCAGAATTTGGAACTAAGCTGAACGCCCACGTTAACAAGTTTTTACGTAGACGCTAGCGCCACGTATAATTGCAATGAAATGCCATTTGAGAGCCTAAGGCATGAACGAGGGAAAATAATCACTTGTGAGATGTCATTGAGTAGTGATGTACGTCGCTTTTAAAACCAATATAATTTAAAGTCGTAAACATTCGTGACTAAAAAATAACCTATTCTGCCAGTGTTATTGTATTACACTGATTTTAAAGTAGACACATTACATAATTCTACTTATTGATTATTTCGTGTGCAATAATTTGTGCGTGCTGTGGATTTGTTTTTAATAATGACTGTTTGCTGAAAAATCGATTGAGAAAATGTCTTTAAAGGTATGTGGCTAGCGTAATTTGTTTTGCTGATTTTAGATGACCTTGCGTATCGTTTTACGGATAGGAATTTCGTACTAGTTTTCACTTGATAAAACGACGTTCCTTGTTTTAATAATTATTAGAACTACCTACATTTAATGTTTATTTTATCTAAGATGCTGACTCGTTTCTTTATCACGGTTGTTTTGTACAGTACAGTCAGCGTCATATAGTTAGTGGCAGCCAAGGTAGCCAAATATTTCGGTACACGTCTTTATTACTGTGAGAATAAGGGTGTGTTACGAAATATTTGGCTACTCTGGCTGCTACTAACTATATGACGCTGACTGTACAAAACAACCGTGATAAAAAAAGAATTGAATGTGGTCCCATTGAAAACGAAAAGTTAAATACGTAAGTAGGTATATTATAAGTTTTTTTTTACTAATAGCAATTTACATATAGGATACGTGAACACATATAAACGTATATTGTTTAATTTTCTGAAAAAGCGACAGTTTATTTTAACCTTTATTATATTATTTTTATAGATTTAAAATTCTCGTGACAGCCTTTGAAGACGATTCTCGCAATGTTTATATTTTGTAGTAGGTACTAGGTTATTGGTTCTCTTTTTCTAGCCGCTTGATACTATGACGATATAAATATACCTAAGTAGTGTTTGTTAGTATGTCTTACCGTTCGGCCTGTATCTATAGAACGGTATCCCTATGCTCTTGATACAGACGCATTCTTGTGCGAGACATGAGAAATAACTCGGAGACAGTCGAATTCTCCAATATCTACACGGACAATGTTTCAAAAATATCTATACAGAGAATTTATTGTTACTGACATAAGACACGTGTAGATATTTTTGAAAGGTTGTCTGTATAGATATTGGAGAACTCGACTGTACATCATTACTAAACTACGCTTCGCCTACATACTCAAAATATGTAGACAGGTACAAATTTTATTTAAAACAGATTGATTACCAAAAGAAATAAAAACAAGCATATTTTACAGTAACATTTTACAGTAGGTAATATTCTGAAAACTAGGATTGTGCTCCCTGAATATCGAAAAGGTTTCCTTCACACAATCAAAAGATTAAGATTTTTAATCAAACGATGTATAGGTATTCAAAAGTAGCTTTTTAAAATGTACCTTGTAGTGCAACCTCCAAGTCCTTTATTCCGATACTATTTTTTGCCACTCAGGAGCCCGAGACGGCGCGCGAGCTCTCTCAATTTTTGTCGCACTATTCGTCTCTCTCTTATTAGAACACTTAGAATAAGTGCGAGAGAAAACGAGAGTATGTCGCGGCCGTCTCATGATAGACGTGCTGTGAGCTGTATAACTCGCAAACATGTAGTATTTAAAAAAAAATACTAAATTGACAAACAAAACTATATATTTATTGAACCTGCTCACACAAGTTCCCGAAAATCGATTGAGAAATGCGACCAGAGGGGCTACCGCGAAACGAAAACGAACTTCGTTCGTGTATCTCCGTCTCTGTTGCACTTGCTAGTTCGAGCGACAGGGAGGGATATACACGAAGTTCGTTTTCGTTTCGCGGTAGCCCCTCAGGCCTGTTATTCGCTAAGCGTTAAAGCGGCTCACCCCGCCGGTCGCCCGTGACGAAACTAGACCTCTACCTACGCTTGGTTACTACGCATCGCGGTGTCAAGATATATTTGTGGGTGAGCGTTGAGGTGAGCATAAAGCAAGTTACAGAATAGGGGGGCTGTAGAGGAGAACAGCCGGACGTCAAGGCCATACGAAAGAATTTTGGCCCAAACAGAAACAGAGAACTTCGTTCGCTTCGCTCGCTTGTTCAATGAACAAAATACAAATTATTAGAGATGTGTCGTTCTCGGGGATATTCCCGATCCCTGAGTATGTATCCTAACTCGGGAATATTCCTGGAAGCAGCGCATCGACTTCCAAAATTTGACATGAGCCTTTAGCATGTCATACCTAGGACCATCTCCACCTTTATATTTCAGTATTTTCAAAATAAGAACGCTAGAATTTGCCAGAGACAAGAAACAGGTACACAACATGAATACGAGCCCAGTTTAAATATTTGCGAAAAGCCATTTATTGCAGCATTTGCAGCAGATTCAAACTAGTCTGTCAAAACTCGTTTAACCGGGTGCAATCTTCGAATGAATCACAATTAAATATGTAAATAATATTGTATTACCACAGCTTTGAATGGTATCTTACTACAAGTATCTAAGTAGGTATGTCATAAAAAAACATAGCACACATTTCGGATTATTTTCATTTCAAATAAATCGTTTGTCGATAAAAAAAATCTTTTAACGACTTTAGATTGTGTACAAAAGATCTTTTATGAGTAAAACGCGAAGGAATTTTATACTACAGGCCTTTATGGCAGGGGTTTTTATGTTTAAGACCTCAGTCTCACCTATCGTACCGCTCATACTTTGGAATTTACTTCTTTAGCAACCGACAGCAGACCGTATCTATCTACACATAAATGAGAATGATAAAAAAACCATCGATTAGCTAATACATCTTAAATTATGTGTATTTAAGAAAATAGTTTCCCAAAAATGTTTAAGACCCTAACGATCAAACTCTGGAAATTAATTCTTTACCATCCGACATCAGCCAAAAAACATATATTAATTGTAACTCCTTAAATGATACCTATAGGTAGGATTCAAGGATTTTTTTCATTCATAATTATTTTTAAAATTAGGTACTCCGCACACCTCGATTTCTGGTACATAGAACTTGTCTTCCTGGTAACTTCTTATTCTGAAAAGGGTGAACCAGTTCTCGCGAACAAAGATGACCTTTCGAAGACTAGCCATATTTATAGCAACGATAGCGTGCTGTCGCCAATTCTTTAGTAAAGGCATAGCGAAACCGGTCGGGGGTGGCTTCGTATCTTCTTACCATTGACTAAACCAAGTCTCCGTAAATCTGTACGCGATTATAGCTTTTAAGCCTCGAGCAATTAGCAGCATAATGGTGTGTGGGACAATGCACTTACTGCATTTAGTTCGGACGCGTTGACCTGACGCTCTTCCAAGCCGGTGAATCGAACTATTTTGCCGCGGCCTGTCAACTTTCATTACTAGGATGTTTTTGTATTGTATTAGTCAAGATACATTATTTTCGCAGTGATCATGAAAAGAAACGTCTGGTAAAAAAAGGTTACGTTTATGTGGGTTCTTTGAACAATGAGAAGCACGGAATATAAATCTGTTTGTTTCTTTCATTTCCATCATTGAAAGTCCGCTTTAGAAATGAGATCATGAAACTTACTAACTGAAAAAATCTGTGTATTTAGATATTTGTAAATACAAGCAGAATGCAGATCCGATACTGTCAATCTAAACCATTTAACATTCTAAATTAAGCCATGTATTAAACAAAAGAAAATTGACATGAGTCAATCACGCGACGGCGCGCGAGTTCTCTCGATTTATCTCGCACTGTCCGTCTCTCTCTTATTAGAACACTTAGAACAAGAGGCCGTCCCATTATAGACGTGCTGATACGGTCTTTAGTTTCTGCATGTTACCAGTAATCTGATTACAACAATAAATCACAATCACGTCAAAAAAGTCCTTGTATTAGCCCTAAATCTCCTTAGCTTAAACTTTCTTTATATCCGCCAATATGTCTAAATCCACGCCAGACATAGTAGGTCGTCTAAAAATAAGATCTGCCATTCACGTGCGAAATGTCGCGACAGACACATGTGCTTGATCACTGGACGGAGCATGCATGGCCTGTATATTCAGATTTATTGCTGTATCTGGTTTGATGGCTTGGTTATAAAACTTATAAATAAAAGGATCTGCGGGAACATTTTCGAAACGATTTGCCGTATATCTACATCATTAGTCTGCGTTGTAGGCCTTAGGTACCTACTAACTGGAATAAGGCTTAATCTAAGCTCTAACAAAAGTGTATTTTAGAATTTTTATCCTGGGCTGGTCGAATTGACACATAATTCATTTATAGTAGCAAAATTTAACGTATCCGTACAATATTTTTGTGATATCACCGTGCCGATTATTGATTTGACATATGGCAAAACCATTCGATCACTTGCTCAGAGGATGAAGATTATGAGGATGTCAGTTACATAATGGATTACGATTATATATTTCACTTACTATGAGTAGTTTTAGAGATTATTATTATTATAGCCCGACCAGGAAAATAAAAAACTTCGCCATATTACGGAAAACTATTGGAACTAATTTCCTCAACTGGCAACAGTAACTTTGAAGACGTCATTAATGCCATCTGTCAATTGCTGTCAAAGTGAGTGGTCATTGGTACGTGTTGTATTGCGCTAAAATGCCGAAAACTATTAAATGCGACTTAAGAAAAGTGATTTACAATATGACGAAGTATTTGCCGGAGAGAAAGTCTGAAGGATTAGACTCTATTCCTCTAAACAACGTCACCGACCTTGTTGTCAACATGACAGAGTGGAAATTAATTAGTGTTGCCATAATTATTGCTAATTTAGCGCCCCCAGACCAAGTTTTTATTTTCCTGGTCGGGCTTTAGTAAAGATATAGGTGATGACTATACGGACAATACGGTATTTTCTTCGTTAAGTAATGATCTTTAATAATTTCAATCACTACACTGTCAATAGTGATGTTATTTCATAATAGTAATAATGTCATTATTACTGGCAGTGTCTGGAGTACATAAGAATTTTGCTGGCGCAAGATTGACGCCCCTTCCCATAAGGGAATTTTGCAGCAGCTGTCTAAAACGACTTTTACAGTTAATACATGTTAAGAGTACAAAAAATATATACGACTGACGATACTGACTACCGCTTTAGTCGCCTAGTTGGTAGCGACCCTGCCTACGAAGCAAGAGGTCCTGGGTTCGAATCCCGGTTGTATGATGAGCACGTATATTTTGTTCCTGCTGAGTCTGATAGATAAATAGATACTTTAAGTGCATAGAAAACATCCATGCACTTAAAGTATCTATTTATCTATATACTTATATGTTTATCGTCATCGAGTACCCATAGTACAAACTTTGCCTAGTTTGGGACTAGGTCGATTTGACTTAGATTGTCAAAAAAAACAAGAAAAAAAATGTGTTAAATTAATGGCACTTTATAACATCATTCCAGAAAATGTCTGATAATCGCGCAGCAGATGAAACCTTTCTCTGGCACTTAAGTATTTATCAAAAACAAACGAAGTTATTACGAAGCATTGTACACTCTTACTTGACTTAAAAATCAGCTCCACGGTCTTCTGAAAGCAGGAAAAGCATGTTCTAACACTTACAAGTAAAATCCATCAGCTCGTCGTGAGAATGTCTGCATCATAACAAAGAACACATAGGAGACTGTCTGACACTGCAATCTAAATAACTGTCTAGACTTTAACCTGCTTGGTATTTGCTAGAAACGCATAAAACCTGGAAGTGGCCAGCGAATGTCTGTGCGACATCTAATGACATTAAAGGGTGTTGCGACTATCTCCATCGCTAGGGTTGTCTAACTTAGAGAGTTTAATAGAAGATTGTACAACAAGTGCATAAAACGCACCATTTCACGCGAGACGTTTATGGATTTAAAATCGAGTGTAAAATAGGTTTTATGGACGAATTGAAATGAAAACTATAAGTTTATTTCATGAAGTTTTATTGTGTACTTTGGCTGTTGGTATCCTTGCCTTGATATTAGAATACTAACGAAACATAATGAAAAAAAGAGTTTATTCTATGAAGTTAAAGTGGCTCGTGTGGCTGTTAGGCCGATTCGGTCTTGGTCTTCGACGAATATTTTACTTTAGGCACTAGAGCATAATCAGCGACATGTCGCCTACGTACAGCATAAAGACGAACTTTTAGAGCATGAGAAATAAAAAGGATTTTTGGAACTGCTGATTGAAAGATTTCTTACTGCTTTTTAAAGAAAGAAAGAAAGAATGAAGACTGACTGAATAAATCACTAGACATAAGACACACAGAGACAAAGGGAGTAGAAATACAATACAATTGACACAAAATGTGTGTGTCTTCACGGCAATCGGTCGCTGTCTCAGCATTATACCGAGGTGTCAGACAGACACCTACAGCGCTGATTTTCAGACAGCACCGTACGTGAACCACGGAACCGACTCGTGTCGTTTTAAATAAACGAACCTCAAAAACTTTTTAATAATTAAATGTCTGGTGTAACGGGTTCGCCAAGTGAAAATTTATCCTAACCTAATGTAAACGATTATGATTCCGATTCATACTGATCCTGATGAGTATAAAAAGACGCAGGCGACGCAGCAGTTTGTCCACATAAAAAATGAAACAGATGTTTCTATTCTCCCAGCTGCGCTATACTTCTTTTGTTTATGTGCTCTGTTGCCAGTCCCTTTCGAAAACCTGTAGAACATAGTCATAATGTCAAACGAAATGGATAGGACAGACATCGAACGAATAGTTTCAAGGCAAAAATCAAGCTCATTTTGTATGTTCCCGGGTATGCTGGCTATACCTACCTTTAAAGTAGTACGTTCTAATAAAACAAATAAAATAAAATCCGACTCGACAAACATAGCTAGGAACTATCTCGACGGACGAGACTCGATTATTACACCCGCACCCAAATCCGTTCATCCCTTTGGAAGCTACTATGCCACAGACATTGTTTTCGTTGTGCGCTAAAAATATTATTCCTAGAAAATATTTTTGTAGGTATTAACTTTCTGTATGAGTCCTGGTTACTTGAAATAAATGTTTTCATTCATTGATTCATTCATTCATTACTAATAAATCTCCTGTTCGCGTTTGTACAAATGGGAATTATATACGCTGTGCTACTAATTTATCTATATATATATAACAACCCTTTTAAATTACACCATTTATAACGCAAAGAACGGGTGAATAAATTCTTATGATTTTAGATTTTTTGTATTTGTAGTCCCATTAGCATAATAACTATTAAGAGTTCTCATACATTTTGAATGGCGAATACATTCGCGGGGTCAGCTAGTACGTGTATAAGACCATAATATTGTTCCTACTATTATAGCCAACCCTAGTCCTGGCTAGTATGGCGGCTGTTTCATAACTCCCAGCCCGGTCTCGTCTGGTCTAGACTCCCTTATCTAGGGAGAGATCTGATTCGCAGAACCAGTCGCAGACGGCAGTGTGTCAGTGCGCGATTTACTGCCCAGTAAGGGCGCCACACGTAACCAGTATTTGTTATAGTTGATTCAGATATCGCATCGTTAAATTATTCTATAAAACTGAGTAATGAAATAGCAATCTTAAACTGAACGGGTCTCCAATGTTTTTTTGATGTGGTTAGTACTCAATACTCATTAAGTATGATACAGGTATGGTTATTTAGAAATAATACCTAGTCGTGTTCATTCTTCAAGCCTTCTTGATCTGGTTTAAGGGACTCCAAAGATTAAACACATAAATACCATTGAGACCACTTGTGATGTTCACTTTTATGTACGAATGTTCTATCATTTCACAAACGAAAATATTATCTAATAAACGCGCACACAACTTAGGTTTCATAAAAATAGAAAATATGTAAGTATTCAAATGTAACAGCCGACTGTAAAAAGATGATTTACAAATTCTACCCTCTGCATCATCATTTTGCAGAACTTGACGCTACACACTACCATGCACTTCGTAGCTGTGATACAATCGGTTTTTTTTTATCACTTCTCTGCTCGATGTTTAGGGCCTTTGAGCCAAGGTAACGAGTCGCGACGCAGTTTACTGTAAAATGTGTACGAGTAAGTACGTCATTAACACAGTTTTAACTTTTAACTTTTAAACTAGAAACTGGGCCTGGTACTTTTTTATTGTAGCTCATTATCCATACTAATATTATAAATGCGAAAGTGTGTCTGTCTGTCTGTCTGTTACCTATTCACGCTTAAACCGCTGAACCGATTGAGATGAAATTTGATATAAAGATAGCTTGAATCCCGGGGAAGGACATAGGATAGTTTTTATCCCGGAAATCATCCCCTGAGGGGGTGAAATGGGGGATGAAAGTTTGTATCGAGCTACTATATAAACGAGTTCCACACGGAAGGAGTCGCGGGCAGAAGCTAGTTATCTATATATGTATAAGAGGAAGGACTATCACAGAGAAGTAAAGTTTGTTTGTTTCGTGAGATTTATATATGCAGGGGGCCAGAGGGGCTACCGCGAAACGAAAACGAACTTCGTTAGTGTATATCTCTCTGTCACTCGAACTAGCAAGTGCGATAAAGACGGAAATAATAAACTCCGGAACTACTACACATCATTTATATTTTATCATAAGTTATATTTTATCCCGCCGGGCGGCGGCGGTGCAGGCGGAGACGTTCGGTCATTTTTTTCTTTATTCTTAAGTATATATAGTGTTAATATAAGACTGGTCTATATAGGCAAGCTACGGTAGCCTAGTGGTTCAGGCGTGCGGCTATCAAGCGGCGGTCGTGGGTTCGAATCCCGGCTCGTACCAATGAGTTTTTCGAAACTTATATACGGAATATTTACCGTTAGCTTTTCGGGGAAGGAAAACATCGTGAGCAAACCGGTCTAATCCCAATAAGGTCTAGTTTTCCCTCTAAGTTAAAAGGTCAGATAGCAGCCGCTTTCGTAAAACTAATGCCTATGCCAAATCTTGGGATTAGGTGTCAAAGCGGACCCCGGGTTCATCAACCGGGAATAACGCTAGGAGAATGATGTTAAGATTGGTCTATATTCTGTGAAGATGGAATTCAATGTAGCGTTTTGATGTTGACTTGTCCCTTACGCCTTGGCCACGACTTTGGTCTTAAGCGACCTGCGGCAGCGGTTTTTCTAATTCATTGCGCGTGATCCCAACTAACCACAGTGCGTTGCGCGTCTCGACCGCGCAATGAACAGATAAAACGCTGCCGCAGGTCGCTTAAGACCAAAGTCGTGGCCAAGGCGTTACGCAAGCATTTTACCAAATTACGGTGAACATCGTTACTTTAATAACCTTAATAGAATAAAACTGCCACAACTCTTCCTTATTATGAAGACGTCAACTATCTACACAACATCACGGTCCACTGCTCATGAGAACGAAAGCTAAATTGACAGGCCAGTCACTTGTCAACTGTCAATTAGGTGTAAGCACCGGCAATTAGAGTAATTGTTTTAATGGTTACTGCTTACAGTAATGGCGGAAATCCAAGACTTCCTTATATGTGGCGTGACAGATAAAAAGTGACGTACTGTAACGTAACTATTTGTTAAAAATGGTTTTAATTTTCTTTCAAGGCCTCCACCCACCGAACGCGTGTTGTGCGCGGCGCGTGTGCTGCGCGGGCCCGCGCAAGTTGTAAAGCATTGAAACTACACTTCAAACACAAAACGCGATCCGAACGCGGCCCGCGCGGGCCCGCACAACTCGGCAGCGCGGCTGCACACGCGTTGCTAACGCGGCGCTGCTGCCGCGCTGCTAAGCGTGATAGATTCATTGAGATACATATTAAATGTGTTGGTAGTGCTCTCACTACATGGCATGACGCGACGGGCACGCGCTGCACACGCGTTGGTAACGCGTCGCCCGCTTGCGGTGTGAATCGCTTCAACCGCGCCCGACACGCGCCGCGCACGACACGCGTTCGGTGGTTTATTGTTAACTAGTGTAGTATCTTAATGTAGAAATTATTACGGAATATGTTCGTCCGTATATTTTATTGCATCAAGTTCCAATTGCCAAATAGGTACCTTATTTGTTTTTAGTGTTCTGTACCAAAATTGGTCCAACGGAACACTTATGCGATCACTCGGAGGCTGTCCGTCTGTCACAGCCAGTTTTTAGGGTTCCGTACCTCAAAAGGAAAAAACGGAACCCTTATAGGATCACTCGTGCGTCTGTCTGTCCCTCCTTCACAGCCTATTTTTTTCCGAAACTACTGAACCAATTACGTTGAAATTTGGTACACATATGTAAGTTTTTGACCCAAAGAGAAACATGTAACGCAAACAAATGAATTTTAAACGTGGGGGCCACTTTTGGGGGGAAAATGAGAAAATTAAAAAATAAAGTTTTGCATTACTATCGTGTTACATATCAAATGAAAGAGCTCATTGTGTGCATCTAAAATAGTTTTTTTTTGTAATTTTAAAATAATTAGTTTAGAAATTATTTAAGAAAATTGCTAACAAATGACCATCCCCCCCCCTTCATCTCCGAAACTACAGTCTAAAATTTTGAAAAAATACACAAAATAGTTCTTTACCTACAGATGACAGGAAAACCTATTAGAAATGTGCAGTCAAGCGTGAGTCGGACTTAATACGGTATTTGACAAAAATCAAATCAGCTTATTTTTATGAAACGTCAAAAACGCTCCGTTAGTAAAAAAAATTTTTAAAATCTTGTGATGTACGGAACCCTTGCAACGCGAGTCCGACTCGCACTTGGCCGGTTTTTTTATTGGTCAGTTTTGAGATAATGCACGGAATATAATATCGTACAGTCGTCTCGTCTTAGCAAACTTTGCGTAACTACTTAGTCAATGTTAAAGTCCCTGGTTAAAGTGACTCCAGCCTAAGGTACTTAGGCTGTATAAAAACCAAAAGGACTTATGTATATTTACAATTCTACATAAAAAAAGTCTTTCTAGAAATATGATTATAGATAATTATACGCCTAGTTAGATACTTGAGTTTTGTAGAAAACTTTCCTGTTCAAGAGTCATTAAAATGCGATCATTACGACCAATGTTTATATTATAAGAAGATGTTAATGTACTTTCATATTTTATACGAAGATTGCTGTTTTAGTTACGGTTCCCTTCATCGGCTTTGTTCTTCCTCGCTGAGCGAATTGGATATTGGATATGCCTTGTATATAATATATGTAATGATCTGTCTAAATCTATAAATATCGGTACAAAAAGCTCTTCACGTAGTTTTTCAACTTGATTCGACAGGAGAAACCCGTCTATATTCCTTATATAGACGGGTTTCTCCATGATATAACTGATTTGATAATTTGCGTCAATGTTGTATTGTATGGCATGCGAATGCGATAAACGCCAACCTTGACATCACTTATTTTATTATGTAAATATGCAAATTGAGACGGATGGTATATTAAATAACTTTGTTTACTTGCATATTAACGACATATTAACAGAATTGCTTCCTTAATTAGTAAAATATAACCATATCGAAGTTTTCATACCTAAGCATTTCTCAAAAAAAATGCCACAATTATTAATTGTACTTCTAGGAATTTTATGTTAACTATTTCCACTCAGAATCAGGAGATCTTTCGACCCTGGTAGGACAAAAAACTGTCCCAAAGATATTTTTCCTATTGTGTTACCATTTACCTTATACTTTGTATCGTGGTAACACAATAGGAAAGTTCAAAAATGTATGAACATTTTGGGACACTTTTTTTCTCCTATTGGGATGGAAAGACATCGTGATTTTGAGTAGAATTAACATAAAAGTTGCAGAAAATCTCCGAAAAAATTTAGTGGCATTTTTTTTGAGAAACGCTCACTAATGTTAAATTTCAGTTAAGTATTTTGTTATATGATGGTTTAAACATAAGTAAACTAAATGTATTGTTTATTATAAAGTAATTCCATTATACTATAGAAGAGGAAAAATATGGAACTGTCCACAATACTTCTAGTTTCGCCATCTATTGAAACAGTTGACATTAATTGGCAGTCTAGAATTGGTTAATCCATAGGGTAAGTAACTATTACTACTACTATGTAATATTTCGTTCTACGCATACGCAACAAGCTAATCTAGAAGCCAAAGGTTATAAACAGTGCAATAAAACAGTAAGCGTTTAAAGGTTAACTTGCTCCGATACGTTCGTAAGTAGGTATTACAGGAGGCCTCTCAAGTGTTGACGCGTACTAGGATTAACTAAAAGGTCTTGAGGTGTGTTAGATATTGTATGTTGAATGTAATAAGTGTATTACAAAAAAGAGTATCGGAAGCCAGTGCAGAAACAGTGCAATAAAACAGTAAGCGTTTAAAGGTTAACTTGCTCCGATACGTTCGTAAGTAGGTATTACAGGAGGCCTCTCAAGTGTTGACGCGTACTAGGATTAACTAAAAGGTCTTGAGGTGTGTTAGATATTGTATGTTGAATGTAATAAGTGTATTACAAAAAAGAGTATCGGAAGCCAGTGCAGAAACAGTGCAATAAAACAGTAAGCGTTTAAAGGTTAACTTGCTCCGATACGTTCGTAAGTAGGTATTACAGGAGGCCTCTCAAGTGTTGACGCGTACTAGGATTAACTAAAAGGTCTTGAGGTGTGTTAGATATTGTATGTTGAATGTAATAAGTGTATTACAAAAAAGAGTATCGGAAGCCAGTGCAGAAACAGTGCAATAAAACAGTAAGCGTTTAAAGGTTAACTGCTCCGATACATTCGTAAGTAGGTATTACAGGAGGCCTCTCAAGTGTTGACGCGTACTAGGATTAACTAAAAGGTCTTGAGGTGTGTTAGATATTGTATGTTGAATGTAATAAGTGTATTACAAAAAAGAGTATCGGAAGCCAGTGCAGAAACAGTGCAATAAAACAGTAAGCGTTTAAAGGTTAACTTGCTCCGATACGTTCGTAAGTAGGTATTACAGGAGGCCTCTCAAGTGTTGACGCGTACTAGGATTAACTAAAAGGTCTTGAGGTGTGTTAGATATTGTATGTTGAATGTAATAAGTGTATCACAAAAAAGAGTATCGGAAGCCAGGCGCATGTTTTTGATCACAATTGCGAAATAAATAATGAGTCTACATAGCCTAAAAAAAATACAACCGAATTGAGATCCTCCTTTTTTAAAAGTCGGTTTAAAAGTAGCCGGACGGGCACACGGTAATCACGTAATGTTTCGAACGCGCGTTTGGACAATGCAACTGTTATTTTACCATATAAAAAATTATACGTACGTACAATACGTTACGTGATCGACCTGCAGGTCTAGTTGACGTTTATTATCTAAATTGTTAGGTAAGTAGTTGTTTAAACAAAAAAATCATTCGTTTTTACAACGTGAATAAGTACCACGTGACCCTACCTTAAAATAATAGAGTGCTCAAGATAATACGAAAATAAAAACAATTCGGTTCGCTAATTGAATGTTACAAAACTTGGACTCGACTTGGCGAGAGCACTACCGTGGCCCCAGATTCCGGTATTTAATTTTCAACATGGTTTCCTCCACGTAAGAATGACACTCGTTTTTGACCTCGTTTCTGATGATCTGTCAATTACCATGACAAGTTATTCTCACGGATTATGTCACTCTGATGTCACTCAATGGCAGCATATTCAAATATCTTATTAGAATAGGAACAATACAGCACTTATGTCCTCTTTGTGTCGCGGCTGTAGACTGTGGTACCTACTTGTTCTTCGCTAAGTCGTGCTAACGAGAAGACAAATACTTATGTAGCTAAAGGGCCTGTTATGTTAAGCCGTACGTAAGACATTAGTACCTACTCTACCTGCCCAGGGCTGTTATTCGCTAAGCGCTAATGCGGCTCACCCCGCCGGTCACCCGTCACGAAACTAGACCTCTACCTACGCTTAGTTACTACGCATTGCGGTGTCAAGATATATTTGTGGGTGAGCGTTGAGGTGAGCTTAAAACAAGTAACAGTATCACGCGACGGCGCGCGAGCTCTCGATTTTTCTCGATCCGTCTCTCTCTTATTAGAACACATAGAACAAGAGGTATAGTGCGAGAAAAATCGAGAGTATGTCGCAGCCGTCCCATGATAGACGTGCTGCTCTACTTGCCCAGCGAATAAAAAACCATTTACCACTATGCCATTAATTGACATCATCTAATCCCCTACTCAACCAGCATATTAACAATTTGAGAGTAGGTATACCCTAAGTAAATAATACAAGGTATAAGAATTTCTTTGCTTGCGTTTTTTGTATTATGGGGCCCAGCCAGACAACGTATGAATTCCTATTAGGGTTCCTTTTTAACCCCCGACGCAAAGAGAGGGGTGTTTGTGTCTGTGTATCTGTGTATCTGTCTGTGGTATCGCAGCTCCCAAACGGATGGATCGATTTGAATGCGGTTCTTTTTAGCTATGTTTTATGAAAATCTGTTTAGCCGTTTTTGAGATATTGGACTTTGAAATGAAAATGTCGGGGGTTTTTCAACTTTTTTTCCGTTGAAGTACCTACCCTAAAAACATGCTGCGCCGACCCCAAGTAAATGGGATAGGGGTATGCTAGTGATGCTGGCATTTTCTTTGTCCGAGCTTACATGTAACCTTTCCACAAGAGAAAAGTTTCACTCTACATTTAACAGCCTGGATCAACACACAACACCCTTCTAAGTGGGCGTCAATGGCGTCATACGGGCGTTTCGGACTCTCATGTTCAAACGTTAAGGGGCGCTATTTGGCTAGTTTTGACGTAAAAGCTCCTTAAAAACTATTGATATATTTATGGCACAAACACTTATCGGTTCTTCAATCCTTTATCTACATATGCACGATTTTTTTTTTTACATTTTTTTTAATGATTTATTCAAATATGGTCCAAAAAAGCTCTATTTTCGATATAAGTAGTTGTTTATGCACTTGAATATATGAAATCTACATATAACTGTTCCTTATTGACGTATCTAACAAGTTAACAACCCACGAGAGATTTTTATTTTAAACTCATTTTCACAAAAGTTACGTCCAAAAAACTGGCTAATTGGCCTGAAATTGCCAAAGTTTGCTGCCATATATCCCGAAAACTGTGCGTTTTGAAATAAATATGAAATACTATTTCGGTAAACCTCGCTGTTGTTAATACGATAAGCCATAAAAACACAAAAAAACCGACAGTTACAAGGTCAAGGTCATTGGGTGCTAGGAGCCCCTTACATAGACTATAACCTATATCACCTATCTATATACTAGTATCAATGTATTGCAGACATTGATGTAGTAAAAATATTTTTCACATTTGCTATTCAGAAAAGAGTCATTGTTTACCTCAAATGAGGTATCAAAGTAGTGATTGTCTTCCCTGCTTTGCTATAGAAGAGAAAAGAGAGTTTGTTGCAAATCAGGGATTTCATAGGTGTGAAAAGCAGTATATGCCACTCGGTAGCAAAATTATTTCCATCTTGAAAAAAAAATGAAATGAAATTTTATTTGAGATAAAAGCGAGTCACAAGATGACAACAAGGTTGGGGCTTCCTAGTAGGTAAAAAACCTGTGTCAGGAAGTCCCGCTCCTCCATTACATCATAAAGTAAATTATTTATGATTACATGCATAAGCTAGATCAAATTAAGTTTCTATTCTTAGGACTATAGGTACATTCTTACTTTCTATTTAGACGAAAAAGGCTACACGTATGTGATAATACCAGCCTGAGTGTGTGGGTGTACGCGTGTGTACGTGTTTCTGTGTGTGTGTGTGTGTGTGTGTGTGTGTGTGTGTGTGTGTGTGTGTGTGTGTGTGTGTGTGTGTGTGTGTGTGTGTGTGTGTGTGTGTGTGTGTGTGTGTGTGTGTGTGTGTGTGTGTGTGTGTGTGTGTGTGTGAGCGTGTGCGGGTGTTTGTGTGTTATACCTGAAATTCGTGGATAACATTTTACATTTTGTTTCTTTTGTTCATTTTACATCTTGGGCGTAAACATTTGAATCCCTCGTTACTCTCAAAAATCTACTTTCGAATCCCTCGCTACACGCTGAATCCAGACTGAAGCGAAATATTCTACAATAGGATTCCGTATTGTAGAATCTTTCGCTTCATTTTTGAGCAGGTTCAATAATTATATAGTATATTTTGTCAATTGAGTTTTGAAATTAAAAAAATAGTAAAAATAGACAGTCTCGTGAGTTCTGCAGCTCACATAGCTACTAGTTATACCTATACTTCAGTGATTGTAAGGGATCTCTACAGTTCCTAGGAACATAGTCGTAGGATCTATTGTGGTATTTGGAAAGTAAGCCTGGCCCCCAAACCTCCCGCGACGTCTGCCCATCAAGGGGGGCCTTATACAGAGGATATCCATAACCATGTCTGTTACTGGCCGCTATGCAGGCCAAACAGACAAAAGCGCAAGCATTTTCTCAACGATATCTCTCTAGTGACATAGTTTTTTGCACTGGGTACGCAAAGTAATATGTATGTATGTATATTGTATTTTTGTATTTATGTAAGTAAATGTATTTATTTATTATATTAGGATATCTATTTTCATCAGCTTCAGGTAGCTAATGAAAAATCTTTTTCTTTTGTGATTTTCTTGGTCAACTGCCTGCACCTAAGCTTTTCTGTTTAGCCCTGTGGTTGACTGGTAGACAATGCCTTAAGGTATTAAGTCCGCCATTTGTACTTCTTATTTGTGCAATGAAGTTTAAATAAACAGACCAGATAGATATCTGGTGTCCTATATCCACCTATGACCCCATTAGTAGCTTGCAGGTCAGCCCAAACTGACTATACTGTTGTACATGTCATACCAGGGCTGTTATTCGCTAAGCGTTAATGCGGCTCACCCCGCCGTTCACCCGTCACGAAACTAGACCTCTACCTACGCTTAGTTACTACGCATCGCGGTGTCAACATATATTTGTGGGTGAGCGATGAGGTGAACTCAAAACAAGTTACAGAATAGGGGGGCTGCTTAGGTTATGGATCTCGAGGTATTATTACAAAGCCAAGTCTGCCATCGACCTCGCAATAGTACTGCCTTGAATGGCGTTTAATACCAACGTGCACATTACGGGCTTTAGTTCTTTCGTTCCGCTGGGTTTAGCCAGTAATATTTCATGGTCCATAAAACAATGCAATTACTGGCCACACTAGATTTATCGCAGTATCCTAGATGTTATGAAATGAAATACACATTTTTCAGAGTTATGTAAGCAAAATATACACTATTCCGTTTTTCTTTTCTCAAATTTTTCAGCAATCTACTCCATAGTCTTATAGTTATAACTATGAAGTCGAATGCTGAAAAATTAAAAGACATTAGATTTTTCTGACGTGTTCTTTTCTTTATCAATACAGTGAACATCGTTCCAGGAGGTAGTTTCGATGGTCCAGGTCCAATTCCATATATAGTCCGACCAGGAAAATAAAAAACTTGGCCATATTGCGGAAAACTATTGGAACTAATTTCCTCAACTGGCAATAGTAACTTTGAAGACGTCATCCATGCCATCTGTCAATTGCTGTCGAAGTGAGTTGTCGTTGGTACGTGTTGTATTGCGTTAAAATGCAGAAAACGATTAAATGCTACTTAAGAAAAGTCATTTACAATATAACGAAGTATTTGCCGGAGATTAGTCTGAAGGATTAGACTCTATTCCTCTAAACAACATCACCGACCTTGTTGTCAACATGACAGAGTGGAAATTAATTAGTGTTGCCATAATTATTGCTAATTTAGCGCCCCCAGACCAGGTTTTTTATTTTCCTGGTCGGGCTTTAAGATTAGAAAAATCGTACATTAATCGTCATGTGCTTTCAAGTAAAATCAATACGGCATGCAAAAAAATGTATTACCTACCATGTTTGAAAAGCACTTAATGATCGAAATAAGTAAAACTAGTTATTTCCTTTTGATATCCTACTATAATATTATAAATGCGAAAGTTTAGATGTTTGGATGTTTGTATGTTTGTTACTCAATCACGCTTAAACGGCTGAACCGATTTGAATGAAATTTTGCACGAAGATAGTTTATAGCCTGGATTAAAATATAGGATAGTTTTTATCCCGAGTCCACGCGGACGAAGTCGCGGGCGGAAGCTAGTCCTATATAAACGATGAAACGGACACAAAGTCCGTTCAAATTTTAATGTTATCTGGAATGTGGTTTTATATGCTGGAGAAAAGATTCTGCACCACAAATCAAGGAAATTACCAAGATTGATTTCAGCTTCAAAGCTTTTTTTTGAAAATCTACAAATGCATTTTTTAGTAAGGTAAATTATACTGTTTCTGATGTCCCTGACTATCCTATTCGGAATACTAACCACGTAAAAGTACTCACGTCTGACCACTGTAGCTCTAGCAGGTGCTGCAAAGTCGCGTCGCGCGCGGGTCAAGGACTCCTGTCTCACTCGCTCTTTGCAAATTAGAGTGAGTAAGATAGATTTTCAAGGCGAGAGGCGTCAGTTGTGAGCCCCAATAGACAAAAGCATCCACAAAAACAAAATATGTTGACTCTCAAATAAAATTTAGTCAAAATGTTATTACATTATTTGATGTCTGTGATGTATATGCAAAGTTTCGTTACAATCCAACACGTAGTTTTAAAATGAAAGCGTAACTACGTTTGTATGGAGAATCTAGCACTCATTGGTACGAGCCGGGATTCGAACCCACGACTGCCGTTTGACAGACGCATTCCTGAACCGCTAGGCTAATAAATAAAAACCGGCCAAGTGCGAGTCGGACTCGCGCACGAAGAGTATCGTTATCTATAACAACGGCAAAAAAATCACGGCATATATATTTTATTTTTGTTGTTATAGCGGCAACAGAATTTTTTTTTTTCGGTTCAGGTATGCAAAAAGAAAACCGGCCAAGTGCGCTTTGGACTCGCGCACGATGGGTCCCGTATCTATAAAAACGGCAAAAAAAACACGTTTGTTGTATGGGAGCCCCTTAAATGTTTATTTTATTCTGTTTTTTAGTATTTGTTTTTATAGCGGCAACAGAAATACATCATCTGTGAAAATTTTAACTGTGTCTTACTATCACGGTTCATGAGATACAGCCTAGTGACGGACGGACGGACGAATAGCGGAGCCTTAGTAATGGGTCCCGTTTTTACCCTTTGGATACGGAACCCTAAAAAGAGGTAGATAGGTTAGGTATATTATAAGCTCTCCAAATGAGGCACCGTAAACCAGAGTCAATTACAGCAACTTCCCTCAGTTTTGCGTGGTGGAAACGTGTGCTGTCAGATTTGGTAACCATTTTTAAACACGGAATTCCGTATATATTTAGACAACGTATGTACCTCTCTTTTATGTATTACATCATTGTTTTATGTGGTTTAGTTTACCAAGTGTTGAGGATAGGTATATATCATTGTGTGTGTTTGCATGCTTTGAATACAGTTCAGACCTTGAACGCTTTAAATATACCTACGTATTTAAATGTTACACAAGCTATCTTTCACTGCTAAGTTGGTTTCTTGCCAATAAATTAGATTTACGGTTCCTACTGTCAAGGTTTTGAGAATACTGTTATTTGCTGAATTGAAACAGTTAAAAGATACGCTATTCTTTAGTATTCATTGTAAGTATTGAAAATTTATAAAATATATTTATAGAAGTAAATTATTTAAGTAGGTAGTCCCTGGGCGACCGAACTCCGCTCGGGTGAAAACAGAGAAAATACGGAGAAAACGAATATTCCCAGACGATACCAGACATATTTACGAAGATCCAGCTGGATCGATTTTTCGCACCCATAAACCCCTATGTTCCAAATCTCGTCGGAATCGTTAGAGCCGATTTCGAGAATGTGAATGCAAATATATATACAAATATTGCTCGTTTAATACTATAGAATAGGATAGGATAATAAGATTAGAAAAAACGAGCGTTAATCGTCATGCTTTTTCAAGGAAAACAATATATAGAAAGGAACGTATAAATAAACATGCGTAAGTACCTAGTGTTATTGTTTGAAAGTAACTAATTACCGAAATACGTAGACCTGTTACAATATTTATCTTTGACATCCTAAATAAAAGAAAAAACGTAGACGAATGTGTCGTTTCAAATTCTTTCCGCATGCACTCCATGTGAATAGGGAGCGGGCAATCTAGGCTGCGCATTTTTTTTTTGTTCTAAGTTAATATTTAGTTATAATTGTAATTGTGTCCACTAACATTTAGTCTATTCAGTGTTTTTTATTGTTCATCATCATCATATCAGCCGAAAGACGTTCACTGCTGGACATAGGCCTCCCCCAAAGAGTGCCTAAGTGACCGGTCCTGCGCCACCCGCATCCAGCGGACTCCAGCAACCATTACCAGGTCATCAGTCCACCTTGTGGGGGGCCTACCCACGCCGCGCATTTTTTATTGTTACTAACCAAAAATATGGATGTACACAAAATTAAAAATTATGTATAGTTTATATAATACCTACTACATATAAATAACAAACAAGGTGTATAGTATAAATAAACCCCTATAACTTGTGTCCCCCTAAAACCCTTAAAACAAAGACGCTGTCAGCATTTTGTACCAGCATTACTTCTCATAATACATTCATAGTATTTTAAATGCTTTCTGCTAAAAGGCATTAAAGACAAAAGAAAACCTTTCTCAAAAGTCTCACTTAGGTTATTTCATCATAAAACCTCCGGGTACTTAACGGTCAACAATACCATCTAATTTCAGTCCCTCGGGGTCGGCTCCGACTTCAAGCGGTAGCGGGAGCGGTAGAGCTGTGCCATACGCGGGAGCGAGAAGGCGGCGCTACCACGAAAATCGAAACTTGAAGTTCGTAGTCATGCATCCCTGTCACTCGAGTAATGTGAGTGCGATAGAGATGGAAATACCCGAGCACACACAACGAAGAAAACTCCGAACACTTTCGAAGTTTGTGGTTATCGCTCTGATCTCTCGCTCCTACGTATGGCGACAGGAAATATATCAGCTAAGCTAGGCATCTCAGCTATTGTTCAAGACCTTTTTACACCTGCGCCTCGTTTAATATATCTATTTATTGCGCAAAATACTGAAATGTACAAATGGCGAGCTTAAATGCCGAATGGCATTCTCTACCAGCTACCCATTGGTTTAAACAGAGAACCATAAAAGGTGCAAAGAAAAGTCACATGACGAAATCCTACAAATATTATTATAAATGCGAAAGTTTGGATGTTTGTTACTCAATCACGCTTAAGCGGCTTAACCGATTTGGATGAAATTTTGCTCGAAGATAGTTTATAGCCTGACTTAAAATATGGGATAGTTTTTATCCTGGGTCCACGCAGACGAAGTCGCGGGCGGAAGCTAGTATGTAATAAAGACCAGTAGTATTTTAAAACAGTTCTACACGGCTTATGAGCGGCACGTATGATGTACCGCCAACTACCCCAGTTGCACTTAAGTTTATTGTAGTGATGTGTGTCTACGCTACGACTCTAATTCACATTAGACGTTACGTATTTTTACAAGCTTTTATTCAGTTTCACCTGTCCCGTTGTCTGTCTGTCTGTCTGTCTGTAATCAAATCTTGCAAGTTAAATTTGACCCACTTCCCGGTGACCGATTGAGCTGAAATTTTGGGTATGAGTATAGTTTGGATGACAATTCAATATTATGGTACCATCGAGCTGATCTGATGATGGAGACGGAAGGTGGCCATGGGAATTTAGTACTTAACCCCGTTGAGTTTGGGCTCGTTAGAATCGTCTCAATGAGTAGTTGATGATGGTATACAGAAAAGTACAGTGGGCAATAAAAGCTTGTACCAAAAATTAATTTTTTGACAGAAACTTGTTAAAAGTTAAGCCATATTAGACCCACTGTGATATGCCCGGCGCTACCGCTGCCGCTCAAAATCGTGGCCGACCCCTAACGGTGCTAATGCTAAGTCATAATACACATGTCTCAAGGCCAGTCTTTTGTCATACAAAGCATTTGTCAACTCCGGCGCAATGCAATTACTTTTGTAGGCTGCGCTGTCTGAATGTCATTGTGTTTTTATTGAAGAAACATGAGCTGGTAATTGGTTGAGGATTTAATTAGTAAAAACTGGTCAAGAGCGAGTTTGCTCCGACGGGTTCTGTTGTAGAAGTCACGGCAATAGAGAGATCTCTCAGGGACCGAAGTCCCAATGAGAGTTGTTTGGATTTTATATATATGCAAAGTGATCTACGACGAAACTTCTCTAGCGCGATGCAGACCACGTCAGATTCGAAAGCTGACAGGAGTGACGCCACATCAGCCCCCCTTCGAGACAGAGGGGTCAGCGACGATGTATGAGAAAAGTGCAGCTTGCCAGTGCTCAGAGCCAGCGTGGCGAGCGAGCGCTCAGAGCCAGGGTGGCGAGCGAGTAGGGAGAGAGAGAGAGAGAGTCTGGCTTGCTGAGAGAGTTGGGCGTCAGTCAGAATCCTCAGAGTTGCGCTTATATCCATTGTCTGGGTCACCAATGTAGAAGTCACGGTAATAGAGAGATCTCTCAGGGACCGAAGTCCCAATGAGAGTTGTTTGGATTTTATATATATGCAAAGTGATCTTTGAAACTTCTATAGCGCGATGCAGAACACGTCAGATACGACAGCTGACAGGAGCCCTTAGAAGGATCTTCTAGATGACGTGAAACTTTGTATACACAATGGGATCCACCATATCTGTAAGTCGGAGATTAGTTTCTGTTGCTAGGAATTAAAATAAAAAAAATGCGCGAGAAGAACGTTTTTCATAGGTTCAAATATCGGTCTTCTGTTCGGTGGACTCCCCTAGTTTGGCTTATCGCAGCTGCAATCGGGAAGTAAAATTGACGTAAGGATTCAATGTTTGTAAAAAAACCGGCCAAGTGCGAGTCGGACTCGCGCACAAAGGGTTCCGTTATCCGTTGAAAAGGTAAATTGCCGTTTACGATTTATGACGTATTAAAAAAAACTACTTACTAGATCTCGTTCAAACTAATTTACTGTTTTTTTTTTTCTATTTTTGTGTAAAAATCTTAATGCTGTTCACAGAATACCTTACCAAGTTTCAACAGTTTAGTTCTTATAGTTTCGGAAAAAAGTGGCTGTGACATACGGACGGACAGACAGACAGACAGACATGACGAATCCATAAGGGTTCCGTTATAAAAGTATACATATATGTCTAATTACTATTACGGAGTGAGAGGGGTCGCGAATTTTATTCCATACTAAAGGTGCTCTTACACGGGCGATAAAAATTGCCGAATTGCCGGAAATTCGGGGCAATTTTGACGTCACGGCCATTTCAAGCAATTTAAATATTGCTCGAAATGGAGCAATCATTGCTCCAGTGTGGCGCCATTCTGGCCCCATTCAAATTGCCCCATATGCAGCAACTCGGGAAACTAGGCAATACGCATACACGAGAAATTCAGTGGAGCAACAACTCGGATAGAAATAAAAATTGCCTTGAATTTTCCAATCGTCTGGATATAAGGCAATTGTAGTCGGCGATATGGAGCAACACGGAAATGAATGGAGCAATTCGAGAATTAATTTCCGAAATATTGCCGCAATTGCTATAAATTACCCCATATTGCTCAATTATTGCTCCATTAATTTCGGCAACGTGTCGCCGGGCAATAATTGCCCGAAAAATCGCCCGTGTAAGAGCACCTTTAGGGAAAAAGTCAAAAACACGGCTAAACAGAATAGGCGGGCACACTACATAATTCCGAAGAATCATTTGTCCGAAAGCATTTTTTATTTCCGAATTTCATAATTCCGAAAACCGTGTTCCGCTGAAGGACATTTACATTTTACAGGATATACTTAACCTAAAGTAATATTATCAACAATATTTAATCATCTGCGTCCAAACTGCCGTTAAGCGGAAAATGGCGTTCGTAATTTTAAAATTTCGGAATAATGATGGTTTCGGATAAATTGCTGGTTGGAATTTTTCTGTTTTCCCGAAAATAGGGTTTACATACGTCATTACTGCTTTAACATTGGGCAGTGCAGCCTCCGGGTCAACGGCCGCGTGCCCTTACTTTTTGTGCGCCTGCGCATTGCACAACGAGCGATCAGTCTTTGATTGCATTTAACTGGATGACTCGCTCGATGCAGTTGTGCAACTTGTTGATATTAACCGACTGTTAAAGAGGAGGGTTGTGTTTTAGGATTGTAAGGGCTCCTAACACCTTATAGCCCAAAAGCAGGTAAGAACCTACACCATTCACCTAGGTACCTTCCCCTGTAAGAAAAAAAAGGGACAGCACGAGCTGTCCGCATGCAGGATGCTCTAACGACCTGCACGGCTATCAGAGGACGGCCCGCGAGCTATGTCGCGGCGAGATAGACTATTCTTCTCTTTCTAATTAGAACGCTAGAAAGAGACGGATAGTCAATGTCACCGCGACACAGCTCGCGGGCCGTCTTGTGATAACCGTGCTGCGTTAATGACAGTATTAATGATCATCATCGTCAATATCGTCATCATATCAGCCGAAAGACCTCCACTGCTGGACATAGGCCTCCCCCAAGGAGTGCCGCATCCAGCGGAAGAACTCGAGTGGCGACCACGCACCGAAAGGTCGCGGGAATATTCATGTGTCACGAATTTTCAGTCACTTCATTTTCTGCGGTAGTGTAAACTAATTACTAGATTTATACAATAATGTAATAAGTAACGCAGTAGAAAAGGTTGTCTCCAGGATTTGAAAATGTGCAGCGGAGCGTTACCAGGTTTTTTGGGGAATGTAAAAGGTCTTCATGTTAGATCCGTACATAAACGTCTAGTTTGTTGTTACCTTTAAATTAATACTGAGGTAAGTTGGCTTTAGAAAGGGAATACCACCTTAAAAGTTAATTCTCTCGTATAACCAATCCTATTTGTTGAAGAAAATGCATTTCCCTCACACAATTTCTGCTAGGTATGCCACAGAAAACAGAAAAATGTAAAACTGTTGTTTCTAATAAAGAAACGACATTATTTTCCTCGCTAGTGAACTAATTCCACCATTACGTCGTCTCACGGAATAGTAGGCCAGCATTGTTGACATACGCCAGGTGTGGAAAAAGCGGACATGTATCATATGAAACTGTGTAAATAGCATATTATTGCACAGGCCCGGAAAGTAGGACATTGCTTGATGGGTTTTAAATTTATAAGGCAGAATCGCGTTGTTAAGTATAATGCGGTAGAATCTAGAAACTAATATTTGAAACGTTTTGTTGAAATGGAAATAAAATTAGCTCACGATATTAAATGAGACGATCAATTGTTTTGTCTGTAGCATCAAACGGGTACTCATTTTAATTAAGCAATCTACACGCTACTATTATATATTCTGTGCTATTGCGTAAAAACTATTGTAATTGTTTAACAAGAAAAAGAACATTGGTCTAATTCTGCCCGATTACTATGTACTGAATCATGTGAAGGACTTCAAACGTTGGGATGTATAATGTAATTATAACCCGACCATATGAAGTGGATTACGCTCTTCGCTTGTCTGGTTGATATATTAGCCTAGTAGTAACAGTCAGCAGCAGACATAGCTACGCGGGCCTAGTGCTCAAAATGATCTACACACGGACTCTAATGTCAAGGGAGTAAGGTTCTGTATAGATCAGTTTGAGCGTGTTATTCTACTTAGCAACTGACTGTCCCGTAGCTACCTAAATATAAGTTCATAGGTAGGTACAGTTGCAACATCACTATCATCGTCATCATTTATAATTAAGAGCTATGCTCTTGTCGGTCCAGCCTGATGCAGTTGTAATAAATAAACATAATCAGATTAAATAGAAAGAAAGAAAGAAAACATTTATTCGTGGCGAAATAAAAAGACAAAATGTGGACACATACGTACATTTGCCACGAAATGGCCACAACTCAGCGTAATGCTGGCAGGGCCAGCGCTGGTCTTCCGTTGTGGCCATTTGGTGAGGTGAGGACGGAACAATGACGCCACGATCACACACAAGGACAAGTTCCAAAAACATAAAAAAACGAACACAAACTCGTTAAAAACAAAATTCAACATATAAAAAAATAAAAAGACCTATATATTACAATAAAATAAATTACAATAAAAAATCGCTTTCGTTTACACAAGAAACTAGAACATTAAGTTATCACATCTTGATGGAATGTGTACGGGGGGGGTCCCTCCGCGCCACCTACCACACCGGATTTTGTAATACGGCGCTGGCTGATCCTGAGTCAGCGCCAGCTAAATCATTGTATAAGGCCTACAAATTATGTATGAGATAGCTATACCTCCACTAACGGACGTATGGAGCGACATGCTCGTTTAACGACCAAGCTCCTTAAATAAGATAAAAAAAAACATTAAGTGCAGAGAAGTGTTTATGTCCCAGTTTCATATCGAGTCTATTCATTCTTACGTGTCCTATTACGTAAACAAACATGACGTCAAATATGACCATAGACAATGACTACTGATTGGAAATGACGATGAAATATACATAGTATTCATAGACAATCTAGACATTGTTGTGTCAGATATTTTTGAGGTCATTCGTTGGCTACTTTGACTATGAAAGAAAATCATATTATAAATTATATTTTTCAGTGGTTACTTGGTTGATTTCAATACTTTATGAGTGTCTTTAAGTACATAACAACATTTTACGCGATGATTATTGGGTAATCCCAGAGAAAACTGTGATAATGTCTTCGAGAAGTGTTTGTTTACATGATAGGATACGTAAGGATGAATAGACTTTATGATATCATAACATGGATGATAAACTATACAAAATGGCCAAAATTACATATTTTTTGGGAAAGTAGTAGCTTAGTATACTTCCTTGTCAAAAAATGTGTTAGACAGGGGTATGTAGAGTTTTAAAGTCGATACGTTGACAAATGATAAGAAGCAAAATGATTTCAACCAGCTACAATAATATTAGAAAGGACTATATACTCTACAAATGTATGTATTTGGCGTGATTGTGTGCATTGCATTCGAACGATGATCCCACTTTCACCGTGACTCATGACCTCGCGAACTGCGTCCAGCGAAACGATACCATTAACTTTAATGTGAAATTAACAGGGCTTATGGTATGTCCTCATAAATGTCCACTTCCGATCTCAATCAAATTTCAATTGGTTTCCTCGCGCGCAGTTCGCATGTCCAAACACGCGAAACACAATTGAAATGCAATCTGTAAGAGATAAACTCAATTTACCCACAAGCTATATTGAACCTTTAAGCCTAAATAGAGAATTTGCCTCCTTGTGTAACGGACGTTCAGTTTTAACAGCTGTCTCCATAAAGATCAGAGGTACGAGAAGTCCAATCCGTCCATTCGAATGCGAAGGTGTTGTTTCTTCTGAATATAGATAGATAGATAAATCCTTTATTCGTTTCCACAACATTCATCGTAAAAAACACAAAAATAGTAAAAAAAATATCAAAGAGACATGCAGCTTAGAACTAAATTTAAATACAAGTTAAATAAAAAAACCGGCCAAGTGCGAGTCGGACTCGCGCACGAAGGGTTCCGTACCATTATCTATAAAAACAGTAAAAAAGTTTGTTGTATGGGGGGCCCCCTTAAATATTTATTTTATTTTGTTTTTAGTATTTGTTGTTATAGCGGCAACAGAAAGACATCATCAGTGAAAATTTCAACTGTCTAGCTATCGCGGTTCTTAAGATACAGCCTGGTGACAGTGGTGACAGACAGACGGACGGACAGCGAGTCTTAGTAATAGGGTCCCGTTTTTACCCTTTGGGTACGGAACCCTAAAAACCATGTCGTGGCATAGAAAAGGCGCTGCCTCAGCATAATGATGTGGCTAGCCACATCGCTGGTATTCTGCCAGGACCTAATAGTTGTGTGATAGCCGCCAATCATCATCACAACTTTATTACCAGTATCGTCCGCCCTTCCGTTATTTATTCCATCCGCCGCCTATTCTTTTGTATTGTTTTATCTCAATAAATGGCTTCCAGTAATCCTTGGAATAATTACTCAGATTACATCTGAATGTGTGTCAATTTAGACCGCCAGCTTGAGACAGGACTGGGCTTCGAACGAGGCAGCTTGACCCTTGCCTTCTTGTGTCTGTTCAACCGCTTTTATAATGGGTTGCCCAGTAGAACGGTTTGACATGATGCCCACAACCATACTCTACCATCGCACCGCTCTGCAGCCCCCCTAATCTGTAACTTGTTTCAAGCTCACCTCAACGCTCACCGACACATATCTTGACACCGCGATGCGTAGTAGTTAAGCGTAGGTAGAGGTCTAGTTTCGTGACGGGTGACCGGCGGGGTGAGCCGCATAAGTGCGTAGCGAATAACAGCCCTGGGCACATCATCCCACCATGGAACCTAAATGGTCGTGCACAGGCTGCACAGCACGGTTCCAAAGGAATTTCCTGCCGTTAACGCTCTGGTTGAAGAATCAACTTCCTGCCTAGGTTTTCTCGAGGTACTCCAGTATGGGATTCTTGAAGAAGAGCGTGTACAGGTTTTTAAAAGTTTGGCAACGCGCAAGCGGGTTTAGTAAACGCTTACCAACAGGCCGTACGCATATTTACGTGGCATAAAAGAATAAGTCCCTGCAGAGTGCGGCGAATCAATATCATTAACTTTAACGTTACTTTAACAGGTCTATTTATATCCGATACTTCCTCTCTCAATCAATATTAAATCTGTTCCGCGCGGTCCCTGCCACACGCGCTGAAGTAAGTCAGAGCGAGCGCGCACATTGAAACGCGATTGGCATGTGCCAGAGATGAACCGAATTGTGGCCTCATAGTCCGAAACGATACCATCAACTTTAATGTGACTAACATTATTGACACGACCGTTTTACGACGTTTTTACGGCTAAAGCAATGTTTATGTTAGGTTTAATAACGGTTAATCTAGGGTTCAAGCCATGCGTAGCGTGCCGAGTTTGATATGAATTGGCAACGTATGTATGTAGGCTTATGCCGGTAGCTGTCTTCTTCTGTACTGTGGCAGTTTTAGTGTGGTTTTACGGACAAACAGGCGGACCCGCGTTAAAATATAACCCATGTCTTTACGGAAGGTATATTCTTTAAGTTGGAGATAGGTTTTATTTCATCTGATGAGTCGTTCCGGAGACAAACTCCAACGCGCAAAGTTACTAAGTCACAAACTCGCCAACTTTACTAACTTTATGATATTATTATAAACGTATAGGTACAGGGGACCGATTTTTGACTTTCGAGCGCTCGACTCTTTCACTCGAAAACTGTCAAAAATTATGAAATACTATTTTGAAATGACGATAGAAAATTTAAATACGTGCGGTATTGACCACTCGTATTCAACTCTATAGGTAGAAAGTAAATGCCTGTAATTATGACACTACAATAAGCATTTATTTTAATTTAATTTTCGAGCGCTCGAAAGTATAAAATCGGCCCCCAGAGCGTATACAGACCATTCTCATTCGAATTGACCTTTAAAAAAATAAAGGAAAAGTTTTGACAAAAATGTTTTGACGAGTATGAATCATTCATCATACGGGATTCCTAATATTTTCATACCCATCTAAAAATTTTAGTAATATTAAAGTGGCGTAGTAAATTCGTGATGAGTATATAGGCAGTGTTTGTGCTTGGAATTTTAATTACTAGCTCAAGTTAATTAACATGCATTAGTGTAATTAATTGTGCTAGTTTAATACTGCCACTGACCTTGTTTGTTTATAATAAACTACCTTCTGCCTGCGACTCCGTCCGCGTGGAACTCGTTTATATCGTAGGTACATTCAAACTTTCACCCCCATTTGACCCCATTAAGAGATGATTTCCTGGATAAAAACAATTTTATGTCCTTCCCCGGGATACAAACTATCTCCATATTAAATTTCATTTCAATCGGTTCTGCAGCGGTTTAAGCGTAAAGAGGCGGACAGACAGACAGACAGACCGCTTAACACAACACATTGATAAGGGCTCCGTCCGTTCTCGGCCAGTCTCTACAAAACAAAACCGTCCTGAAATTGAATGCAAAAAAAAAACACATTAAAAAGGCGTGCATTGGAAATTATGCTGCCAAGTGCGTATTGATTAAACATTTTCTGTGTCAGTCGTTAGTTTTTGGGGTTTCGTACCCAAAGGGTAAAAACGGGACCCTTTTACTAAGGCTCCGCTGTCTGTCTGTCCGTCTGTCACCAGGCTGTATCTCATGAGCCCTGATAGTTACAGTTGAAATTTTCACAAATGATGTATTTGTGTTGCCGCTTTATAGCAATAAATACTAAAAAACTGGCCAAGTGCGAGTCTTGAGTGGGGCTCCCATACAACAAACATGTTTTTTTTGCCGTTTTTATAGATAATGGTACGGAACCATTCGTGCGCGAGTCCGACTCGCACTTGGCTGGTTTTTTATTGTACCGTCATCATAATTCGGTATGGATGCTTCGTCTCAGCCCCATATGATACTCGATCGGGTGTGAGTCAAGGCTCCATACTAGGACCTTTCCTGTTCGGAATTATGATCAATGATCTCCAGTCCGTTCTTAAGTCATCTCAATGTCTCCTATATGCTGACGATTTAAAGTTAATTTACGGCGTGGAGCAAGGAGCTGACTGTGACTCATTGCAGGCAGACATCGACTTGATCTTTCGTTGGAGTATGGACAACAAACTGCTTTTTAACCCTGCCAAATGTTGTGTCTGTACTTTTAGTGGAGCGCGTGATCCAATTCTTGCTCAATACTTTCTGGGTTCTGAGCCCATAAACCGTGTGTTCACCGTCAAGGATCTCGGGGTAGTCTTCGATACACGTCTCTCTTTCCACGAGCACATACTATCACTAGCTGCGGACTGCTATCGAAGATTCGGTTTTGTCATCCGAAACTTGCGTAACTTTAACGATCCACTAGCAATCAAGCTAGTCTACAACGCCTTGGTTAGAAGCAAGTTGGAGGCAGCGTCGATCGTATGGTTACCTTATGAATCAACGTATGCCTTAATGCTGGAGAAAGTGCAAAAAGCTTTCCTAAGGTTTCTCTACAAGAAGATTTATGGGTACTACCCGTTCCTCTACCCAACCAAGTATCTGCTAGGTACCCTCGGCTACAATTCCTTGGAGGTAAGACGGATCCTTAGTTTGCTGTTGACTGCTTGTCAGTGCTTGCGACTATTTGTGCCAGACGTCCCTAAAATAGCTCTTAGGCCTCGGCGACGCGTTCTTCTTGCTGTCTCGGCAGCTCGGAGTGTGTCGCGTAGGAACTCCCCACTGCCCCGCGCTCTCTCACTACTAAATGCGCTCTTGGCGTCAGCACCGGAGTGCGATCTGTCTGCATGGGGATGGGCAAGTGTGAGGAAATAATTTTTGAAGTTCTGTGAGGTGATGGATGCCAGGCCCTCGAGTGTAATGTAATATTCTCTTTTGTGTATACTGTTATTGCATTTCTTTTTATCATGTGCTATTGTTAACATGTTTAATCTTAGTTGTGTGATGCATTGGATGTCTGTAATGTCATGTAACATGAGGCTAGTACGCTAAGTTTTATGTCGGACATAAAGCATTCGTCCCATTCTGGCAAATATGCGAGCGCAAGAGGGACGAATGCTTTACGTCGGACATAAAACCTTAGTGTGCTAGGGGGGCTGGGTCACCACGGACTATGTTGTCAAAGAAGTGCAGGCCGCTTTTCAAGACATGCGACTCTTAATGACATAATCCGCCGGTATCTTGCTTGTATGTGCCTGCTCTTCTTGAGCCGCCTGGCATTGTCAGAGATGATGGCAAAAGACCTGATGGAGCGTCTCTGGTTCCATGGAGTTTGGGACGGATGCTTGTGTGGGACGCTATACCTGTGAAGACACACTGGCACCGTCCCACCTCCAACGGACTACTTCTAAAGCGGGTGCAGCGGCGGAAAATGCAGAAAACCTGAAATGCATTAAATATAGAGGCCTCGGCAGAGAGTACAACTTTGTACCATTTGGCGTCGAGACCCTAGGTCCGTGGGGTCCCAGTGCGCAAAAGTTATTTGCGGAAATCGCGAAACGTCTGGTCGACGTAACTGGTGACCGAAGAGCTGGCGGCTTTCTCGCGCAAAGCATCAGCATTGCAATTCAGCGAGGAAATGCCGCCAGCATCCTCAGTACAATGCCTCGAGGCCCTTTCTTAGTTTTCATTTAATTTAGTTAATGCTAGTTATCATCTTGTATATACAATTTGTTTATTAATAAAATATTTAATTATTTTGTACATCTCAAATAACAACACTTGACAATATAGTCGTTCAGATATATGTGTTCGCATGAGAGCCAAGATCTCCAAACCTTTTCCGCTTTTAAGTGGCTAGTTCGTAATATTCGTATATAATAGCGATTTCGCGAAACTGTCACATATTAACTTTCACGCATGGCAGGATTCCGCCGGAGATGTCGCGGTGAAAGTGGCTCCTGCGCGTGTTTGATCGAGATAAGCTGATAACATTCCTTGTGTGGCGAAACTGATTTGGAGTGGAGATGCCTGAAGTGGATAAACATTTCAGTAGATGCTTTGTCGCTATTAATAATTGTTTTTAGGTAAATAATTAATGAATCATCTTCATTTATAATAAATGTTTAATAATTGTTGTTCTTTCTAAGCCGCATTGAAAATTTGGTAAGAGTCAAACTTCATTTAAGGCACCGATGCACAGGTGTTAAAGGCCTAATTTTAGCTTTGTAAGACAAGTCTCATTTTGTCTAAGTAATTGCAATACCAGGGGTGTAGACATTTAAAAAAAACAATAATGCTGTGTTGTCGAAAAAGGATTAAAATGGTAGTCAAGTGGAGAAAAAACAACGAATTATAATCACTAAGTTATAAGTGACCAAAATTTTAAGAGGGGGTAAATTCTGTCCCTTTTTCGCAAAACGTACGTGACGTACGTGACGTAGTGACGTTACTATCTGTGAGCGTCATAGTAAATGACAATCGTTCATAAGGTACGTTTTGCGAAAAAGGGACAGAATTTGCCCCCTCTTAAAATTTTGGTCACTTATAACTTAGTGATTATAATTCGTTGTTTGTATCTGTTGTCGTTGTATTGTATTGTAGTCAGTTTTATCTTCGTAATTCTTTGAGATATCTGAATGGGATTTTCGTCACTACTTTCAATAGGCATATGTTTTTGCCTTCTTTCTTTTGGAGTACTAAATAATTAATTTTAAGTCTACACCCGTATTAGACTATTGAGAAATTAGACTATTTATAATTTGATAAAGATTTAAGTACTTATAATGTACGAACAATCTATGGAAATTTATGTCTAATCGAATGAAGTTTAAACCCAGTACGCTTAGCCGTCATCTGTCGTTCGAAGTGTTCGAGCTTCGAAGGCATCATTGCAATTTCTTTATTCACCAAGACTGGGCGCGTTCCTATTATAATGACATTAAAGTCTAATTTCGTATAATCCACTTGTCTCGTGAAATGCAAGAAGTATACTCAATTACTTAGTGACAAGACTTCACTGTTCACACATGTCGTGGCCATTATAGTTGACACTGACACTGGCGTAGAAAAGGCAAGAGGCGTTATTAAATATATATGCATGCTTTCTAATAGGAAACATGTTGATGTAGTGTGTAATTATGACTTTCATACGCTCATGCATAAGCGACGCATTACAGAATTTCCATACAAAGTATTCTTGTTTTATCCACTCTTGACTGGATGTTTTCTGTTGCATAATGTAAATTAAGTCAAGTGTAAAGGTTGGTTTACATTGAGTCGTCGAAAGGATTTTTATAGTGAACAAGGCGCACTAAGATGGTTAAGTGAGTTCCCCATTACGGGATTTGACTGTCGAAGTATCTGTTTCTTACATTAACTACCCAAATACTTACGAAACTACTCTGAACACATAACTAATTCAACTTACTTTAACTCCTAAAAAAAAGAGAAACAATAACCCTCCTTTTGCTTGGCAAGCGGGTAATAAACATCAATAATTGACGGTGTTTGACCATATAAATTCGTGACGTTAAATACCTACCTTGTTCCTATTTCCGTACAAACTTAACGGAGCGTTTTTGACGTTTTATAAAAAGTTACTATAGTCAATAATCCAACGTCCCGTTTCAAATTCTCTAAAACAAAATAATGTGGTTACAATTTTTAAGCATTTTTTGTGGTCTTTTATATGTCTCAATACAATACATTTTTAGTTAAGTATAAACTACTTTACATATACACAATTAATGATGATGATTTATGACAAACAGTTTTGTTCTAGGCAAAATAAGATAACCTTACCGTATCGTATCGTGCAAATACGCATAAAATGTTAACTACGCTTAGTTTCCTTTAGCGTCGCAGTATTGATTCTAGCTAACGAATTTGGCTCGCCTGCAAGAAGGAACCTTGGCATTAGATCCTTGAGTTATCTAGATTCATAAACTGATTACGTGATTTAATTGGTTAAGAGTCGACAGTAAGCTCGATTCTCCATACAAACGTAGTTACGCTCTCATTTTAAAACTACGTGTTGGATTGTAACGAAACTTTGCATGCACAATAACATGAGAAATATCTATGTCTGTAATTAGTTTATGTAGCTTCAGATACCATAGTAAAAAAATACAGCGAATTTAAGTTTTTCATACAAAACTTGTTTTTGCTGCATTTCGTTTATTTTATAAACTGGAACCATATAAACTAATTACAGATATAGATATATCACATGTCATTGTATATGCAAAGTTTCGTCACAATCCAACACGTAGTTTTAAAATGAGAGCGTAACTACGTTTGTATGGGAAGGTGAAATTCGGCCGAGCTTACTGCGGACTCTTAACAGCAGATACTTAATTAAATAACCGCTAGGCAATGTTTAATTCAGCCCAAGTGATAATTTTGTATCAATTTATGTTCACTACAACACAAGCATTTTCCAGTTTAGCAAACGGGTTAATTTTGATGTATGTGTACCAAACCAACTTCCGCCACTAAGCTTTTATCACCGTGTTCTTATAAAAGCTTAAGCATGTTTTTGTCACAGTCACTTCCTACTACACTACTCATTGGGAGAATTCCAATCAGCACAAAAGCGATGGTTTTGTCATGTTTAATTTAGAAATAGATGCCTTGTGTCATCATCAGATTCCCTCTGTTGTGTTTTAATTGTCAATAAATTACATTACCTACTTATGTCAAATTTCATCTTAATCGGATACCAGCAAGTGGCTGAAAAATGGTTTGCTAGAAAAAGGACAGCTTACATAAAAACAGTGCAAATTAAATAAAATCTTGCAAAGAGACGTCATACTAATTGTACTAATTCCAACTGTTCTAATGACACAATTACAGTTACCTCATTAATTACGTAACATTACCCAACAAACGAAATAACGGGCCAAGTAGTAATGGATCGGAAACACTGACGAAACACCATCGAAATAGAGAGTTGTTTTGTTTGCTACTAGCCGCAAAAAAAGAATCCATGGTCTTGGTACTGGCAGTACTGCGCGGGAAAATGCCATGTGCTGCTTTTGTGATGTGGGTTCCGTAGCTGAGCGTTTCTCAAAAAAAATGCCACTACATTTTTTCGGAGATTTTCTGCAACTTTTATGTTATTTCTACTCAAAATCACGATGTCTTTCCATCCCAATAGGAGAAAAAAAGTGTCCCAAAATGTTCATACATTTTTGAACTTTCCTATTGTGTTACCACCATACAAAATGTATGGTTAATGGTAACACAATAGGAAAAATATCTTTGGGACAGTTTTTTGTCCTACCAGGGTCGAAAGAGCTCCTGATTCTGAGTGGAAATAGTTAAAATAAAATTCCTAGAAGTACAATTAATAATAGTGGCATTTTTTTTGAGAAACGCTCAGCTATAAAGGAGCTGACGCGCTTAAAATGTACTAAAAAAAATAAAAATAGAACTGTTTATTTCAATTAAAAATGTAAAAATGTGTGTAGTACTTCACTTTTGTAGTTTTGTACTGAAACTAGGTAAATTCTGGTAATTTAAGGTTGTCTGGAAAAGCGCTTTTTAGCGATAAGAACTTAAGTATTTCTTTGTGTATTCTATTTGGTGTGTATTGGGCAATAAACAATATTTGTATTGTACCGTCCGTTTAAATCTGTGTGGGAACTTTGACAGTTCTCTATGGGATGACAGCTGTCGGCGCCATGGTTAACGTTGACCTCCCTTTCCCCTCTTTAAAGAGTGTGGTATCGACACACCGCTATCGTGCGATTTTGAACTAGAAGTCCAAATCGTCACTGGTCACGGCGTAACATATTAGTTTCGGTTTGGTCGATACACAAAGGAATAAGTTGTGTGCGAGTGTGTGTGATTAAGACATAGTGGCTTAATAAATGGGTATTTTATTATTATACTTCTCAAATAATGTAATCGAATGTATATTCAGCTCGTAAAATAAATATAATAAATATTTTTGAATGTGTGTGTTTTAACAGTGATGTTACTGAATCACCAATCGAATACATATTGTATGATTGATTGAATTAGGTACATTCAGTAGGTACCTATAATATCGTTGATATCCAAGAATTTTCGAAATCACGAGCCGTTTTAAAAATTATTGTTAATCAAATCGGTCGTTTCACCTACGACGCTACGGAACCCCAAAGCGAACAATAAGCATCGGTAACTTAAAGCTACATAGAACATAAAAAACTTTCGCTTGATAAGTTTTTGCTGCGCCGTATAGTAAACAAGTATTGTGCTCACTTGCATTGTGTTGTGCGCTATGGCATTAGTCAATGGGGTAAATTAGGTATTGTGTTCATTCACTAAAATGCGGTTTTTGTTGACGAAATGACATGTAATTGGCAAGAATAATAGGAATTTGCAAATGTTGTAAGTTTGTAAATGGAAGTGTAATCTACAATCGCAAAAAATCCCTACGTACTGTACCTACTCATTACTCATGTTTGACAATATAATTAACAATACTGTAACAATATTTTTTTATAACAAGCTACATGCGCGGCTCTGCTCGCGTATTATTATGAAGCCGCGACTATATTGCTAGCGGACTTTGACAGTTTTGCCATATACTTACGTCATAGTGTATAAGGATTCACAGCTATTCCATTCCCAAACTTATCTCGGTCAAATAATGATAGGTCCGAACGTCAATTCTATGTATTTAGTATTTTTTTAAACCGAACCGGGAATTACTGAGATTACCGTAACATACGAACTAACAAGCTCACAAACGTTACCTCTTAACCGTAACCCACAATATAAAATAATCCATATCCATACTAATATTATAAATGTGAAAGTGTGTCTGTCTGTCTGTCTGTTACCTCTTCACGCTTAAACCGCTGAACCGATTGAGATGAAATTTGGTAAGGAGATAGTTTGAATCCCGGGGAAGGACATAGGATAGTTATTATCCCGAAAATCATCCCCTGAGGGGGTGAAATGGGGGATGAAAGTTTGTCGAGCTACGATATAAACGAGTTCCACGCGGACGGAGTCGCGGGCAGAAGCTAGTGTTTCTATAAAAGATATACCTACAGCATGAATTCCCTGGTAGATTTTTTACCAATGACCTAGTCACAAACTAAGCAAAGCTTGTACTATGGGCAGTAGACGACAATAAACAAATTTATATAAATAAATACATACTGAAATAACATCCATGTCTATTCGTGCTCATAAATGCCCTTACCGGGATTCGAACCCAGGACTTCGTAGGCAGGGTCACTACCAACTAGGCTGAAGCGTTCGCCGAACGATCGAACGACTTCTAAAGATATTGTATGTTTTAAGGGTATTAAATACCGCAGTATATACAGTATTTAGCAAGTCGGTGTTTACTTTAACGGTCAACGAACTTCGAGGCTTCCTTGAGCATTTGCAAAAAGTAGTAGCGGGAGTTTTTTGTTTTCCGTTTGTCGGAAGATTGAATGGGAAGACAAATAACTAGTTTTCGGAAAAGGTATAGTGTGTGAGCGTGACATTTATCGTCATAAGTTTTAACGTTTATTATTCACACGGTTTATTGTGTTTTATTAAGTTGCTTATTTCATAAGACCAGGAACAGGATCTACGAACTTAATCTATAATATTCAAAGTGTAGTTGGTTAACTACATCTGATCACAAGCATCTTTAATTTGTGACAAAATCCCGAACAGTGTTTTCTAGAATTCCCAAGATACGCGCGAAGCGGACGTCGTCAGTTCCTTCGGGTGACGATTGCTACCTATATTCTATTATCAAAGTGCGATAGAATTGGGTTGGAATAGCGGTCAGTTCATATAAAGTTTGACGTATGTGTATGCCAGCCAGTCTTATTTTAATTGCGGCTTGTTGATACTTATAAATTATGCCAATAATTCACTTTATAAAAACAAAGTTGCAACAGACTTCATTTCAGTACCCAAATCGCTACAAGTGTGCCTATATAAAAGTTCCCTCGATGTATCCAGGATCGCATCATCAGATCCTGACCATGGGACCATTTGGGTTAGGATATCCTTTCAAACAAAAAGCGTTTTTGAGTAATCGGGGAAGATAAGAAGATACAAAAAAAAAGATTTTCCGACAAATTGAGAATTCCCTCCTTTTTGAAGTTGGTTAAAAACGCGACTCATCGCTGGCACTTGCATAATAGTAATTTTCAAGCCACTGCCCGGAAATGTGGCAAAAGATGGTTTGAATTCAGGCTTCAAAGCTGGGGTTCGTTGGACGTCGCACGAACAGGCCATCTATGAGTCCAAACTGTCCAACAATGTTTTTGTAGTCCAGTTTGAACAGATTCGAACAATCCCAGTTCCCCCCGCCCCGCCCCCGGAAACACACAGATGACAGCTTTCGGAACCGTTTCTTAACACTTTCAGTGTCACGAACCCTAGGGTTAGGTGCCCTCTACTCGTAATCGATTCCTCCACAGTAGCGCTACGAAATCTTTTGCACTGACTGCCATTCGGTTTACTATGACAACCAAATACTATGGTATGTTACGAGAACAATATTGAGTTGCTGTTCCGCTAGTCAACGTGCTGGTCTATCAGCGAAGATGAGATGCTAGTTGCAATATTCCTTTCCTATACCGCTAAAAAACGTGCTGGTGTAAAACGTGCTGCGTATTTTTGCATGCGGTTAATTCGCCCATCCTCCCTTCGCACATGCAAATAATTACAGCAAACCATCACCAATAATAGCAAAACCTCGACACGTGTTTCGCCTCTACGAGGCCTCATCGGGAGATGCTGGCAGGCGATGCGGCTTGCGACGTCCACAGAGCAAAAATCCAAAAATAAAATGTTTTAAAGATACCGCATACAAAAATACGCAGCACGTTTTACACCAGCACGTTTTTTAGCGTTATAGGAAAGGAACATTCTTCTCGTAACGTATCATGGACTTCCGCAAAATAACGCCTGATTCAATCAATTATTCAAACACGCAAGATTAAGCCCTACTTTCAGCAGCGGACTATGGCTGATGATGAAATGAATGTGTTAAGAATTACCTCCTCAGACTAAACCACTAAACCGAGTATGCTCTGAAGTAATGGCTGTGCGGAGTCGGACTTTAAACAGCTATTTGGGATGATTGATAGCTACGGAAGCTGCTTTCTATTTGCGTGGTCGACGAGTGAAAAACGCGCGTTAATGCTTCTACGTTTACGTCCCTTGTTTAGTTTAGGTACGGGGAGAGTCGGAAGTATACTCGGGATTTGAGTTGGCCGAATCGCACCCAAGCGGTCCATTCAAAAATCAACTCTACGGTCCAATGTAGGAGATTCCAAATCAAATGAAAGTTATAAAAGTCGGCCATATATTCCATAAGTCATCTCGACCATAAATAGGGCATGTGTACTTAATACAAGCGTGAAATAAAATGCTATACCTACTGGTCGACCCCCCCCGCCCCCTAAACTTTTTTGGAATCTAATTATGGTGGACTGATGACCTGATAAAGCTCGCGGGAGTCCGCTGGATGCGGGTGGCGCAGGACCGGTCGTGGAACTCTTTGGGGGAGGCTTATATCCAGCAGTGGAAGTCTTTCGGCTGATATGTTAATGATGATACCTACTGGAGCACGAAAATAACACTATAAATAAAACACGAGCAGTTACATGGTCGAAGGCTTCATTGCTGAAGGTCCGGTCTTGCGTTGACGATATGCATACCAGACAGAGATGGACATTATTCGTATAATTATTTATTCGAATAAACATTACACAAAATTATTCACGAATAAATTATTCGTCTACACTTTCGAATGAGAAACGAATTAATCTCACTTCATTCGAATAAGTGTACGAATAAATCGTCGAATAATCCACGTACAATATTTAAAGATGCGATTGCTCGTTTACAACAAGTACACGATCACTTTAATTGTACCTACTATTTTCACGTGTTCTAAATAAGTGTTTCAGATATATTACAAAATGTTCCTCATAATCTGCGCACATGGTTAAAAAGCATCCTTACAATATTCATTCAAGATATTATTCCAGAAAAGCATTACGATTTACGAATGATTATTCGAATGAAGAAGTTATTCGCGAATAATTTATTTGTCGAATAAATATTAGCAATTAATTATTCGACATTTCTAGACGTCATCTCTGCCACCAGAGCGTTCAATCATGGGAGGTGCCAAATGTTTGGGCACACCTTCGCACATCTCTAATGGGCATTTACCCCTAAATGGACATTGATAAATCGGATATTTAATACGTAACCCTCAAATACCCTTGCTTGCGGCATTGAATACACCCTCTGTTTATCTCAATTTCAACCTGTGCTCTCAACAGCATGGGGGAGGGGGTGAGGGGTTGACTAGTATCAGCGATTAGTGCGTTCACCCCGACCCGAGACGATCAGAGGGGCACGTGTTGCGAATGTTGAGTTTGCAATTTAATTGATTTATGTGGTAGCAAAAATATTACGAGAAAATTAAATAGTAGATTGTGTGAGGGCGGTATATTGAATCCTGACTGAAGCGAAAGATTTAAGAATAGAACAAAAGTTTATTTTGGAGTAACAAGTTAACTAAAGGATAAACAACACGTTAGGCTTGAATCTAGAAAAGGAAACTAATGTTACTTCAAAAAAATACAATACAATAGAATCCGGAACGTAGGGAGGAATTCTAAAGTAGAATCTTAAACGTAATGAAGGATTCAAGTATTAACCCGCTACGTGAAAATAATTTTGCGACCGAGTCGCACATACTTATGCAGAAATCTTAATTAAATAAGGAATATTAGGGAAGAAAAGTAGGTACCTACAACTTTGCTCTAATTTGAGGGTATAGCACTGTCAATTTTCTGAATAGCATATGCGATTACACATAGTTAATCGCCCACTTCGATTACGCCACTCATTTCGGTCCCGCGCTAGTCTCATCCAGGCGATACCCGCGATTTTTAAAACGCTAGGCTATTTGGTGGACGACCGACGTTTCTTATAGCTGTAAGTGACCAGTCTGTTCTGTCTGTTGGCTGCCAACCTAACTCCAGTTGATTTTAGCAATGACTTCTTCGATATCACGCACCTTACTGCGACGTCAACACTCCCCACTTGGTCTTGTTTAATTTAATAACAATTGGTAACAACAAATTAGGACCTAAATATTTATGTATGGCCCAACCCCCCTATTTCTGACCACCCTTTTTATGGAGGATTTTATTCCAATTTAATCACATGTAACAATATTTATGATGTCATTGACTCTGTTGACAACTGCGTGGGCAGATTGTGCGGGTAAATGCCGGATTATGTTTCACTGACACATCGACGGTAAATCTAGATTAATGGCGGCGTAATACTAGATGATATTAATAATTTTCCATTCATAGCAAAAACAAAATACATCTATAAATTAAAAGAAACGTAGTACAGAGCTTGTTCAAAGCGAGCGTATTCAAAAGATTTTAATTTCGGAGATCAAAGGTTTCCTTTTGAATGGGAGCATGGACGAACATGGTTCGAATAAAGTACGTCCATTTAATCTAAGAACGAATAGGGTGCCACTTAGTGACGATTAATTAAGGAAGTATGACAAATAGAAAATGGGATAAAGAGTAAAAATACATTTTTGAACTGTTTATTTCTTTAAGAATGCAATGTTACATTTCCAGCGGTAAGGCTTTATCTTATTATTTTAAGATTTTAGATTCCTAATATGATAAAATTGATAAATTAAGCCGTATACTCAATTGATACCTGCATTCGTCAAAATCGGTAGTATCTTAAACACTACGTGGAGCACACGCACATACAAACATTGACTGCTAAAACATTATCCCAGTGCATGTTAATGCATTATTACATAGATTTATATGTATAAAAGGAGACGCCCTTTAAATGGATTACATTTATCGTATAAATATGGCCAGTATGGCCTCATTGCCAATCTGAGGGTATCTATCGGCATCGATATGAGATAGCCAACACGCCTACGCTTTTACCCTGATGAAGAAACATTTACTACATACACACACCCTTAGTATTTTCCCTATTTGCTTAATAAGACCATATTATACTTACTTGAATGATTTGCCAATTTTTGATTTCATACACTGACTATTGTCGCATTAGCCGCGCGCGTCAGTCACACGCGATCGATCGCGCGCGGATCCGATCGGCCGCGATGCATGGTATAGGGAAATATGCAAGTATAATATTTACCATTATTTGGTGTTGTGACCAAAATGTTGAAAAAACATAAAATAATAGCTACTGAAACGTTTTTACTTTAGTTTACACTTATTTCAAACAATAATTACGATTTGAAGTAATGTGAAACGAAACGTGTTTTAATCCAACAATCAGCGTCTGGTGACGTCACTCCTGTCAAAAGTCAAAACTTAGGCAACTCTATGACATCTGGGGACGAACCACAGAAACAAATATGGCGAGTGACACACATGAGTGACGTCACGGGAACTGGAGATCCGTTTAGGCGCGAAAATTTTAAATTGTTAGTTTGTAACAGGATTTTTTGACTATTCGAATTTTTTTATACTTTCGTGGTCTATTCTGCGTGCGATTCTTTCAAATAAAAGGAAAAATAAAAATATTGCATCTTCCCTACATATAGATCACCTGACAAAATTGCCTGTATATCCATATCGCGTTTATGAAGTCGCGCTGCAAAAAGTCACGTGTGTTACCGCTCTTAGACCGACATTGGGAGGTTACCAAGGACAAGTATAATTAAACGAAAACTTTTATTGGGATAGACCTGGCACTAGCATGACCGTGTTTACATCCGACACAAAACCTTTGTCCTCTCGCGCTTACATACTTGCTAAACGACGAATGCTTTACGTACGACACAAGCGATCATGCTAGGTTGCTCTCAATCATTTAATACTAACGGGACAGTCGCTGACAAGGGACTTATCTAGGAGAAATTGTACTTTAATTAATTGGCCCTATCAGTCTTAGGACAGGCTATGTAGCCTACTCCAGATAGCCTGTCTTAAGATTAAATATGTAGATAGGTTGATCTTTTCAGAATTCAGTTTATAAATCGGAATGTAGCGTACCAGTTTGTATGCATACGCGGTCACGCAAATTTTTAGTTTCTACTATACTATGTGAACATGTCCACCATACAGTAACAGGATAAGGCAAGTTTTACCATTTTTAGGGTTCCATACCCAAAGGGTAAAACGGGACCTTATTACTAAGAATCCGCTGTCCGTCCGTCTGTCACCAGGCTGTAACACATGAACCGTGATAGTTAGACACTTGAAATTTTTGTTACCGCTATAAAAACAAATACTAAAAAACAGAAGAAAACTAATATTGAAGGGGGCTCCCATACAACAAACGTGTTTTTTTTGCCGTTTTTGTAGATAACGGTACGGACCCCTTCGTGCGCGAGTCCGACTCGCACTTGACCGGTTTTTTTGCGATAATCTTGCCTCTTGTAATTTCGAGTGGACTTTGAGGATACTAACTGACAGACAGACACCGAGCGACCAAATAAGTGTTCTGTTGGGAAAATCTTGGACGGAACACCAAAGACCAGTGTCTCTGACAGCTATAGATCGTTCGAGAGTGTCTTTTTTTTCTAAAAACTGTTTCGACATTTGGTTCTCAGCTATATACAGTATATTTATAGGATAATTGTTGCTGTTGGATCGAAGCACTGATTGCAACCTGCGGGACGCTCGAACGCGCATAATACTTATAACGGCACGGCGAGCCTCAATTCGACACACGTCTAAGACATGCAATATATGTGTGTACAGTCAGACAAGAAAGAGGTCTACTATTTGGCTCTAAATTTTATATTATTTGTGTGTATATCAAAAGTCGCACTTTCTTGCTTGACTTGCCTCCATGTTCAACTTCCGTATCAATCTGACATACCTAATACATTCTTTAAAGTTATTATTTGCTAGTCGCCCAGGGACTGTTATATGTATAAAATAAGGTATTCCTCATTTCACATAACAGTCACAGTAAAAGAGAAAACACAGTGAAAACAATTTTTTTCAGGCATGAGGCCCAGCTAGATCGATTTTTCGCTTTTCGTTAAACCTCCGCATTCCAAATTTGCTGTTAAGGCCAGGGCCAATTGTTATGCAGGCCAAGCATCAACATTAGGTATTTTAAGCCACGCCCTTACACCCGCCCGCGGCCTGCACCCCGCATTAAAAGTTTCGTTTTTATACATGTTACATACACAAACACACGCGTTCCGCTCACGTCACGTCACCTAGCGTGACAGTAGAGAAATTTGACGCTCATCGAGAAGAGATCAGTTAGTCACGCGATACATTCGTCCCTTTCATTTCGGTCCTGACGTCATGAAGTCTTCATCTGTTCCTTTGAAAATCGCTTATTTACACATTTCTATATATTTAAACTTTACTAGACCAAGTGTAGAGTAAGTTGTGGCAGATAATTCATTGTATGTACCAAAATAATGAAATATTCACTGAATGTGATGTGACATTATGAGCATGAAATGAGCGTCGTAGCGACGCCGTAGTTCAGTTCCTTTGCTCATATGAAAAAAAAAACTAGAGGGTAAAAGTAAGTATGTGTTTACAGCGGTAGCCCAAAAGTTGCAATAGAACCACGGAAATTGAAGCAAGTCCCACTTTTCAGATGGACTTTTTATTGTGTATTGAAATTTCCAAAGAAAAATACTAAGTCACTCGCACAATCTACAATTTATCACAACTTGTAGGTAAATAAAAATATTTCTTATTTATCTGACTGCTCTGTTATAAGCTGTGATATTCTGTAGAACAAATTTGACACTTAAATTTAGGTATTAATACGGCCAGTATTTTTCAATCACAACACCCGATAGAAACATTTTCAGCAAAAAGTTTTAATGTGAAGTAACTGGCACACATTATAAATTTATTGCGCATGTGTGAGTGCAATTTTAGGAGCGCCCAAGCCCATTACAAAAAGATCTCCGGCACGCTTCGGGTTGAATGGCGCCGTAGGCCTACATATACTGGTGTATAATTATAATTCGTAAGTAATTTTGCGGCGCTGAATAACATAGATCCTGCCTCGAAGACGGCCGGTCGCCGAATGAGCTCAATGGGCGGTCCGCGCGTCAGAGACAAAGTTACGCCAATAACGTTTGACAGACAAGAAAACAACATCCTCAGAAAGGGGCGTTTGCTTTAAAAAACGCGAAATCAGTAATGATGGGATTATTCTAAATATTATTATGAAGGGAGTACATTTTATAAAATCAGATTCAAGACGAGTAATTGATTATCATTTCAACGAAGTTTCGCCGCTTGATTTCATGTTGGTGGTTAAAAATCTAAAAATTAGGACGCAACTTTGGTTTTTTTCTATCGAGAAAATTTTAAGCAATCGTGTATCGATCTGGTTGGATCAACAAACATATAATCAAGAATCATAATATCTGAAAATCAGGCCTCATTGTCTGCTAGTATGGTCAGAATGGCGTTTCAAACAACTCGGTATTTTTCAGTACAGCCCCTTAAAGCTGTTTGTGGGAACGTGATTACAAATATATGTATATAGGTATTATATATCGCTCGTTTAGTAGTATATAATTAAAATTTTGACAGACAAGTTCGTCTACGTTTTTACTTTTATCTAGGATATCAAAGGCAAATATTGAACTAATAATACTTATTTGGATCGAGTGCTTTTCAAACATAATTACAATACTTACTATTTTAAAGCGTTTCGACACGGTTTTCTTTAAAATCGCATAACGAATTGACGTTTTGACGCCCGATTTTTCTAATCTTATTATTATGGAACTAGCTTCTGCCCGCGACTCCGTCCGCGTGGAACTCGTTTACATCGCAGCTCCATACAAACTTTCACCCCCCCCCCCCCCCATTTCACCCCTTAGGGAATAATTTTGGGGATACAAACTATTCTGTCCTTCCCCGGGACTCAAACTATCTATATAACAAATTTCACCTAAATCGGTTTAGCGGTTTAAGCGTGAAGAGGTAACAGACAGACAAACACACTTTCGCATCTATAATATTAGTATGGATAGGGTATAAACTTAAAGTTCTTATGTAATACAAAGAAGGTAGCGTGTTTACACGCGCCTAATATCGCTCAAAATCGGTTATTTACCCCTTCATTATATAAGGCTAATTTCAATCAAACTGTTATGCATTGTAAATGCCTTTAGCGCTTGCTGAATAGAGGCTGCGCCAGCGCATGTAACGGCATAGTCGGACTAATTGCAGTTTATCGTTGCCAGATGATAAGCAGATACGCACGCGATCTATAAGCTATACAGGGTGTTAGGTGTGTTGAATTGAAAACTAACAAATATGGTCGAGTTCTGTATAAGAATGTCAAAAGTCACATTACTCATAGAGCGATTAACTAGAAAAACTTAACTTTTTACTTAGTAGCCATTTTTTTTAAGAAAGGAATGCATTTAAATCAAAGTGGTTGAATATCGCCAACTATTCTTTAATACACTGTGATTTCCAAAACAGCAAATGAGACATTCTTCACGTTAATTCACAAAAACTGTAAATGAAATGGCGTAAACCTCTAAATAATAGAGGAACCCGAAAAAAAATTATTATTGCTGTAAATGTAATGACATAATATAATTATGACGGCGTGATCCGACTACCGAACAGCCTGTATACGATCATGTGTAGGTATGCCTGATCTATTTTTACCACACACCTATTAATAATGTAATAGTGTTTATTAAAAAAAGTAATGAGCACATGAGAATAAGGACGTGGTATTTTAATTGAAAATGCAAAATGAAGTCTCAAAGTGAGTCATTCAAGCATGCATTATTATTTTTTCATTTTAACCGATTCAGATCTTTGGTATAGAGATAGTTTGAGTCCCGGGGAAGGACATATGATCATAGTTTTATCTAAATCCCCTAAGGGGGTGAAGCTTCTGCCCGCGACTCCGTCCGCGTGGAACTCGTTTATATCGTAGCTCCATACAAACTTTCAATTTCATCCCCCATTCGACCCTATTAGGGGATGATTTCCGGGATAAAAATTATCCTATGTCTTTCCCTGGGATTCAAACTATCTTCATACCATATTTCATCTCAATCGGTTCAGAGGTTTAAGCGTGAAGAGGTAACAGACGTCAGACAGTATTCGCAGACTTCGACAATTAATTTCTGAAGCCCACGATCAGCAGGTCGATCACGTAAGGCATTGTACGTACGTTAAGTAGATCTAAATGTCAATTTTTGTATGGATAAATGACCGTTGGATCTACCTATAACGCGCGTTCAAAACGTTACGTGATGACCCCTCAGATATCACCTGGAGGTAGCAATGTAGTTGCAGAACATTCTCAAAAAAGTTTGGAATGCTCTGAGTTTCTGGAAACTCCGTTGTGAGTTAAGTAAGTTGAGTAAGATTGCGGGAAATAAAGTGTATTAGTTGCGATAGGAAACCGAAGGGGAACTTATAAGTAATTTTGTAAGGCTAATGTTATAAATTACAGAGAACTTTCCACATATAAAACTTCGCGGAAATTTCTCGTCAGTGCTTTGCTACCTGGAGGTTAATTGGGTTCGAGTTCGACATTTCGCTAAACAATATTCATGATTTACCTAGTCGAATTTAAACTTACGTGAGACATGTCTAATAAACACTACTCATAAAATCACTCACGTTTTAAATGTCACGACGTGGAAGTCACACTGAGCCGCATCTCCGGACGGAGATGCGGCGCGACATCCACCCGACAGGCGACATGTTTCGAACGCTTCGAGAGCATGATGAGTGTTTTGTGTGTTCTGAATATGATTTAGATTGCCTTTACTGTTTCAGTTGTGTAACAAAAAAGAATGTCAATTTTCAGGCTCCCTCCAATATTAAAGCTAATGGCGCCCATGACCCGTCCTTGGCCGGCCGGGTATGAATCGCTTGACCGTTTCGTCGTGTTATACCGTACAGTACATTTCATGGTTGTAGTTCAAAGACCTATTAGTGTGTAATGTGTATTTTGTAACTAGGTTGATCTCTATAAGTATAAGTAGTTACTTAGATCCTAACAGCCCGCGCGCCTTCGCCCGCTTATTAAGCCTCTCACAGACTGGCGCGGCCTGCAGTAGCGGTCAATAACAAAAATTGACAGCTAATGTCAAGTTGGCTTAGGCCCACGTCTACAGATTCCCAATTCTACAGATTCTCACGTCTACAGATTCCCTTCTCTACAGATTCCCAATTCCACAGCTTCCCAATTCTACGAATTCCCAATTGTACAGATTCCCAATTGTACAGATTCCCGATTCTACAGATTCTCATGTTTACAGATTCCCAATTCTACAGATTCTCAAGTTTACAAATTCCCAATTCCAAGGCAGGTCCGTGTAGGTACGACGACGAGCGAAGCGTGGAGGAGTGTTAGGTGTACTTCGACCCTACGAGCGAGCGAAGCAAGCGCGCCGCGGTAGCGTCCGGCGAAGCGCCAGAACCGATTTTTAGGGTTCCGTAGTCAACAAGGAACCCTTATAGTTTTGCCATGTCCGTCCGTCCGTCCGTAAGAATTTACTTGTAGGTACTAAAGTTGAAATTATTATCTGAAGAACACGTAACCAGTAGAATTCGGAATCTGTAGAATTGGTAATCTGAAGAAATGGAAATCTGCAGAATTCAGAATCTGTAGAGTTGGAAATCTGTAGAATTGGGAATCTGTAGAATTTGGAATCTGTAGAATTGTGAAGCTGTGGAATTGGGAATCTGTAGAGAAGGTAATCTGCAATGGAAATCTGTAGAATTGGGAACAATTCGTCAAGTTTACTATTGACCGCCACCGCAGGCCGCGCCAGTGTGATGCGGGCTTTACAGGGAACTGCGGGATAAAGTAAATTTTATCCATCCAAGGACCAATCTACATATATACTGGTTAAAGAACTTTTGGAATCGAATGAGTTTCGGGGATTACCCCTTACAGATTGACAACGCCGGCCATGTGTCTAGTCACATACCTAGGTATGTGTCAACGTTAGTGTCACTGGCCAACGGTGACATAGCTGCGTCCGGGTGAAATAGCCTCTCTCAGATTAGCGCGGCCTGCGGTGGCGGTCAATAGTAAATTTGAGAACAGCTGTCAAATTTACTATCGACCGCCACCGCACTGTGATTCGGGCCTTAGGTGTGGGGAGCTGAGTTTAGCCTATGTGTGACCGTGACAGGCCCGACATCGGAAATTGAATTTTATGTCAATACTTTTTTTAAACTTAGTCGTTTATTGTTGCAGAAAGAGTCCCGGACGGATGTGCAGTTCCACCTAGCGGCGCTGCGGGGAGACTGTGAGAAGCTCAGACAACTGCTGGACACTGGGAAGGTGCACATCGACTCTAGAGATCGGGTAAGTTTACCATAGAGCCACACTATGACGACAAAAACCACCCAGTTAGGCCATTTCCGCGTTAACTTCACATCCGAATCTCTTTTAAGGACATTAGTAGTGTGACGTAAAGCCACGAGAAAAGTGGTGGACTGTATACTGCGTTCTTTAAAAGAACCCCGATGCACCCCAATACGCACACACTGCTCCCAATGCACTTGTAGATGTTGGTTGATTAATTTATTTTTTAGTTATTTTATCAGTAGCTGTTTTTTTATTATATTTCTTTTTCAAAGACTTTTTCCGACACTGACACTTGCGGATTATGTCTATGGTTGTTGCCGGTCAATACCTACTCTCGTAAGCATTGAGGTCCATCGGTTTGACTGTATACTGAACAAGTAGTTTGTGTCTCAAGGGAGCAAAATTGTATATTTACGGCGAGGAATCCCGAATGATTTGAAAGAATAGGGAGAGAGCCTGGCGACGGATTCTTAAGTAGAATCTTGAGCGTAACGAGGTATTCAAGTGTTTACGCCTAAAACGGGAATAATTTTGATGCCATACCTACTGCTTTTCAAACCTTCTACGAGGAAAATTCCTCATTTGAGGGCATACATATGATCAAGCCTATTTCCCGGAGGGGTAGGCAGAGATCACGGAAGGTCCTTCAAGATTGTAGCAAGTAGAAACTTGCTACGATCTTGAAAGACCTTTCTTGCATTTGCCGGCAACAATGGCTCTTTTCTGAATAGCATTAGGTTAGGCCGATTGAGTTGAGACTTGTAAATTGTAGCTTCGATAAACGGACCACTGAACGACCTGGGGCCCGTTTATCAAAAGCTTGTAACTTGTAATACATGCGGAAGTCTCTTTCTTATAAAAGGAGTTGAAAAAAGTCTTCCGCTTGTATTACAAGTTACAAGCTTTTGATAAACGGGCCCCTGCCGATCTCTAACCTCACAAGTTAATAACTACAACTTAGAAAAGTTGAAAAACCCCCGTCATATTTATTTCAAAGTCCAATATCTCAAAAACGGCTGAACAGATTTTCGTGAAGCATGACTAAGAACACTCGGGATCACATAAGCTTTCGAATAATAAAAAACGCATTCAAATCGGTCCATCCGTTTGGAAGCTACGATACCACAGACAGATACACAGACACAGATAACAAAATTGACAGCTGATCTCTCTTTGCGTCGGGGGTTAAAAAGAGATACATAGTTTATCCATCAAGATAAACGCGACCATACAACTTACACCCGCAGTAGCAAACACAACTTAGCGCTTTAGTACCCAACAAGCTACAGTTCCGCTGATACCGCGTGCCCCACTTTCAGTTCTTTATATTAGCTTTCTGTGGCTGTTATAGCTAATGTTAAAAATGGTTAGGTCGTAATTGAAAGTCGAGAGCGAGTTCACAATTGTCTACTCAATAAATACACAAATTGAATATCTAAATTGCTCACTTTAATAACGCCCACGACATAAGAAACATAGCTAAGAACTATCTGGAATTCTGGACAAACAATACTTTTGATTTCAACAAACCGCACTCGAATGGTTCATCTATTTTGGAGCTAGGATATCACAGACAGACACACATGATAAACTTCTGTGATACTTAATAACTGTAGCTCGATTCGACATTGTTATTTCACAACTCCTGATATCGCCAGCCGTAACGTTTGCCGACCATTTCAAACCACTACTCTATTTGTTTATGCCCAAAGTGCCATGTCGATAATTGTGGACTGTCGAATATTAGCGTAGTCGAGTTCGAAAATATGTCCATGGACCAAGTGATACATTTTTATCACATATTTATGTGACTTAAATATGAAGGGCATAACGGGTGCTCAGATATTTTTGAACCTTTGCAGCTTTGGGAACGGACTGTACTTAAACATGAACTCGACTGTACTTAACCCATTCGTCGCTTGTGCCTTGCACTCAACACTAAAAGGCGTTAATCTCCAACTTATGACGTGCCGTGTTCCGATCAGACGCATGAATGTAACATTTCGTAACCGCAGTTGCGTAATGTTTGGTTTAGTTCACTAGTGCACAATGGAACTAATTTTTATTTACGGCTTTTGATGACTTTCCCTTGTATCGTGGTACCGTGACTTGTGTTTTGAACGTTATAATAATTCAAATGCGCGTATGATCATTTTTTAACAACAACTGAATTGCCTTTGGATAATGCTCTGAAGTGGACACCATAGCCTACGGACGCTTGTGACAGCGTTGCCGACTGTTTATTGATTTGATTTGAGGATTATATTGTGTCATCATCATCACATCAGCCGAAAGACGTTCACTGCTGGCCATATAATATGCCTCCCTCAAAGAGTGCCACAATGACCGGTCCTGCGCCACCCGCATCCAGCGGACTCCCGCGACCTTTACCAGGTCATCAGTCCACCTTTGTGTTTTGTGTCAACAGCTAGAGACAAATGCAGGTCCCTGACCCTCACTCTCAACCACAGACTCTTAAGACAGCACATCCTCGGAAGCTCTGGCGATCTTACTCACCACAAGGAACACACCACATAGGCACATAACTACTTTCCTTTTCCCCATACTACACAGTTAAATATCTAAGAGATGACATTGCGCTCCGCTGTGCACTACCTCTTTATTGTGTCCTACCTCTTTAATGTGTCCTACCACTTTAATGTGTCCTACCTCTTTAATGTGTCCTACCTCTTTAATGTGTCCTACCTCTTTAATGTGTCCTTCTTCTCTAAAGTGTACTCCATCTTTAACATTATTGTACGAGCGAGCAAAGCGAACGAAGTTCTCTGTTTAAGATTGGCAAAAAATATTTGCTATGTCCGGCTGTGCTCCTCGTTCTGTAGCATTTCTCAACCGATTATACGGATATAGAATTTTGTGTTTTGCAACTATAAAACTTACATTTTCAAAGCAGAGTTCTAGTATGCAGTCATATAAAGCCAGAATAGGTCAGAACGTCTAGATGTTAATCAAAACACCTTCATACTTATTCTTCAAGCACCACGTTACATCAAGATACTAGAGTTTAACGACCATCATAAACCGTATCATAATCGCCAAGACGACATCAAAAGCACAGTGTAAATCAGCCTTTAACAGGCAGATGCGAAGGCTTTATGTGCCATTAAGCACAAGTTATGTGGGACACAGCAATTATATTTTTGCAGAGATTGTCCAGATGATAAGAAGTCTCGCACGCACAAAGCAAATACTTAAGCGCTCATAGCCTAGCGGCGCCATGTGAGTCCGAAGATAACGCAGGTTAAGCAAAGATGGCAGCGGTCAGTCTTTGGATGGGTGACCGCTTGATGTTTGAGTGGTTAGTATAAATGAGCGCTTTCGTGCTTTGGAAGGCAGTTGATCCCGGCTGCTGTAAATGACAGTAGTCGTTAAGCCGAGTTAGAGGCCATCGGGTGGCTTAAGAACTTCTAACAGTCGAGTTGCCCACTCACTTGTCAAAGGGGGGACAACTGTCACTCGCGTCCGCAGGAGCTACCTACCACAACCCAGCACGTGTCCTTTGGTGGTACTAAAGAGTGACATACTTTAAAGGACAAAAAAATAATGTATGCCATACGATTAAATAAATCAAAGTAGTCCATTCAAAAAGCAACTCTACCGCATAGATATAAGATTGGAAATCCAATGACAGTTTTATAAATAGTCGGCCTCATAAATAATAACCATACATATGAAGTTTCTTGGGTTCTTAGAGGGACATCGATGCTTGTAAACTGCGCCGCTGTGCAAGTCACGTTTATGTCTCGCACGCACAAGAAAACTAGATGCACACTCTTCGGGAGTCTGTTTTGGTTTTGGACAAAGGTCGATTTCGTAGTTTTATTCGTTTTACTTCTATGAGATAATCATCACCATGTCAGCCGAAAGACGTCCACGCTGGACATAGAACTCCCCCAAAGAGTGCCAAAGTGACCGGTCCTGCGCCACCCGCATCCAGCGGACACCCGCGATAATTACCAGGTCATCAGACCTTGTGGAGGGTCTACCCACGCTGCGTTTTCCGGTACGCGGTCGCCACTCGACAACCGTTCCGCCCCAACCGCCATCGGTTCTACGTGCAATGTGAGATTTTAGTTACGGTACCGATGGTCGGAAAGGTTCTCGAGTGGCGACCACGTACCGGAAGGCGCGGCGTCCACAAGGTGGACTGATGACCTGGTAAAGGTTGCTGGAGTCCGCTGGATGCGGGTGGCGCAGGACCGGTCATTTTGGCACTCTTTGGGGAAGGCCTATATCCAGCAATGGGCCTCTTTCGGCTGATGTGATGATGGTGAGTTAAGGTAAAATACCATTTTAACTTTATGTCGTACAATAATGTCTTGTTTGAGTTGGCCCAGGTAAAAAAGAAAATAAAGACCCAACTTTGGCATCTTTTTTTATTAGCGCTTCTTGACAGTGATTTGTCCGATATTGATATTGCTACCTAAACTTCATTTATTTAATTGAACGAGCGAGCGAAGCGCAAGAAGTTCTCCGTTCCAGCTTGGGCCAACATTCTTTTGTATGTCCGGATGTCCCGCGGCCCGGCTGTTATAGAAACAACTTTGTGCTATGCCAAAAAAAATTAACTATTTCATTAACTTTGCTCAGTTTAGACCGACGAAAATTTATGAACAGGTGTTTTTTTGCATACTTAACACAAAGTTGGTCCCATAGTAAAAGTTGTTCAGAATCATAGATAGATTCACATTTTGCTACTTTGTATCACCAATTATGTAACACCCTGTATAATTTTTTGTCGATTCAGTTTTTGGAAATTACTAAGATTTTTTTTAAATAACGGCTTACTTTCTTTCTACAAGCTCATACAGCCACAGTAATGCAGGTATTTTTTGGGTTGGCTGACGTAAAAAAGGAAAATAAATAGCTAACTTTAGAATCTTTTTTCTCAGCTTATCTTTGGCAGTGAGTGAACTACCTTATAAGGAGCGTATCTTGAATTTTTACCTGTAACAGTGCCATTGCCGCCTACTGGCAAAGTAAAGTTTATTTATTTCATTAATGAATAGTTGGTTTAGTAATTAAGTACTTGAACAGTAATATAACACATGAGCATATTGACCATGTACTTATCTCTGCCAACTAGAGCGTTACAGCGTTACTGTGCATAGAAACTGAATTGAGATTCATCTGTTTATTCATGGCGGCCATTTTTAATTCCATTCACACACAAACAGGCGCAAGCGACGTTTGTTTTCCTTAGAAATAGGTCTTTGTTGAAGGATTAGATGTTAATAGATTTATGAAAAAGCGCGATTAAGTGTTGATCATGCGGAAGATTTCTTCAAAAGAATATTAATCTTCGCGTTTTACTCGGATAATCTTGATGTTTTCTTGCCTTAACGGAAACTTACTTAGGTACTTGCTCGCAACAGTTTCTATAACATATCTTGAAAGATTTTTCTTTTCATTAGAACAGGCAAAAATCTAATGTGTTTATCTGTAAACCGTAAGTGTGACTAAATTACGTCACTGATATCTAAAAACTAGTTTTCCAATTTGTTTTTTGCCTACAATTTTGTTTGTATATCTATGAAATGTGTGTTTTCGTGAAATGTAACTCCCATTTGTACTTAAACTTTAAGAGCACTCGTTTACAACATGAAATAAAATACCCAATGATACCCAAAACAATGTTATTCCAAAAAAATGTAGTTGGAATGGCACCGAAGATATTTAATAAACTACCAGTGTTTAATGTCAATAAATCAACTACACATATTTAAAAAAGCCTTAAAAAATGTTCTATCTCATAGAAGTTATTATACCATAAATAAATATAAAAATGATAGTGACTTTGAAATGCATGCTCAACAATTTGTAAGCCGTAAGGCGCCACATAGTGAAACTGACCATAATTTTGCAACATCCTGTAACCTATGTTGGACAAATAAATGATTTTATCTTTTATCTTTTAATTAATAGTTTTTTAAATGTCAAAATGTGGTTCAAAAATTTCGTACATTTTTAAAATAAGCACACTCACTTGCTAACCTATTTCAGAATTTAGCCAACTTGAGATAAATATGTAACCGAATTTCCGATTCCCATTATTGTAACTACGTTAGGTAGATCTAAATGTATTTTGTTGTATGGAAAAATGGTAGTTGAGTTTTCTTAACGGCTCGTTCGAAATGTTACGCTATGAGGGTTTCCAGGATGCAAGGCACTTGGCTGCACTTTGACGAGAGGACTTTTTGACATTAGCTTTAAAATCCACCAATCAAATGGATGATGATTTTATGATCATACAGTTCTGTCAGCTAAACTCAAACTCCCGAGAGATGTCGCTATAATCAACTACTTGTTTCCAGGATGGCACAACACCGCTCATCCTGTCGGCTGCGATGGGCCACACGGAGTGCGTCAGGGAACTCCTCGCGCAAGGAGCGGATCCGGCATGTAGCCGCACGGTATGGTATTTCAAAGTCAAATCAGGAATGCCGCGGCAAGCCTAGGCGGTACTGAATATGCAAATGTAGCCTCAAAATACTCATAGTAATCCTACTAATATTATAAATGTGAATGTTTAGATGTTTGGATGTTTGGATGATGTGAAAGTTTAGATGTTTGGATGTTTGTTACTCAATCACGCTTAAACGGCTGAACCGATTTGAATGAAATTTTGCACGAAGATAGTGTATAGCCTGGATTAAAATATAGGATAGTTTTTATCCCGGGTCCACGCGGACGATGTCGCGGGCGGAAGCTAGTAAGTTAATAAGGTCTGATATTTGCTCTAATAGACACACATATCACATTTTAAATGTAAGCGAAATCTCCGTCCCATATATGTTTATAGTATTAAAGTGTTTTCTATGTCAGACAGGAACGAGTGCGTTGTTCTTCGCGGCCCAGGGCGGGTTCCTCGACATCGCGCGGCTACTGCTCGACGCAGGCGCAGACATCGACATGCCCAGCACGGTCGGTATAATGTGAAACTTATTCTGTAGGCCATAGTGTTTTAAATAGGTATGGTAGTAGCGGTGCTAACGGATTACTGTTAGAATGAAGTATATCTTTCTTAGTCACACTGTATGGTTTCGGACTTAGTGAGAAGAATATCAAGGCTAAGACCAAGTTCGACTGGCAGAGGATATCTAAAGGCGAAATAGGAATCAAATGGTACAGGATTTGGTCGACACGACCTACCCGAAAATGCAAAATCATAGCCAGCCATCCAAATTAATTGAATCGTGTTTTTTATATTATCTTTCTCAATGTAACTTGGTGGAGGTGCTGATATATGAAACCAAATCATCATATTTAACTTTCGCAGTCTACAGTGAAGTGAACTATATTTTGTTAATATTTAAACGAGAATATGATGCGTTTCAGGATGGTGGGACGCCGTTGTTTGTGGCGTGCCAGTGTGGACACCTACCCGTCGTCGACGAGCTTATTGCGAGGGGCGCTAATGTTAATTCTTGCATGAAGGTAACAACTTCCATCCATCACATCGTAACGTATCGTACTTCGATACTTCTTTAGACGTGACAAGATTTCTATCATCTTGAGATCAATTCGATCCCAAGACGCCCACTGCTGATTAGAAAACCTCCCTGAAGGGTTCTGTTCGTACTCGTTCTAGCAGGTTCTTGAACTGAGGAAGCGGCAGACGCTTCGTGTGTAATTTTCGCAAGGATTAACGACGAACTACAAACGGTGCGTCGGTATAAGCTGTGTCGTGTCGTTCTTATGTCTTTGGGATACTTATTTTCAGTATCACGATCGCCGGACTCCATACCAGTCCAGTAAACGCAGTGTTAGTATTATGTCCGCAATTATAAGGACTTCATTAAACCACTTAAATATTGCTACTCCCGGGAAGACTTATGTTCAGTAATAGTATCGAATAGTAAAAACTCATCGTTGCAGCTATTCAAAACCAGACATCTAACTAAACTAAACCAAGTACTCGTTAATAGGTACATACCATTCATACTTCTCTATAACACTCTTCAGTTCTCTGACCCTCGATCATCCGTCAATCAAACCTCCTCAATACGTCCATCCTAAATCTTAGCCTTCTGTCATACATTGTGTATATTCATCGGCGCACACCGAACATGTACGCCATGTACCACGTCCGAGGCACAAGCTGCGGGAGTGGCTCGCGCTTGCTACTAGCGACTGCGTTTAGTGGCTTAATGTGCGGCAAAGTTGTCGCGTTTAGTGGCGGGCACTAGTGGCTGTACTCAGCGGGTACTCTGATACCACGATATCGTGTTCTATATTACAGGACAAAGCCACCCCTCTCTTCATAGCAGCCCAGAACGGGCATGAGGAAGCATGTCGAGCGTTACTAACGGCCGGCGCGCGGGTGGACTCGGCGCGCGCGGACCGCGCCACGCCGCTGTGGATCGCGGCGCAGTGCGGGCACGACCACGTCGCCAGGACGCTGCTGGCCGCCGGCGCGCGCGTCGACCAGATCAGACAGGTTGGATCCCCTTATCTACCTTATAGATCTAATATCTTTCTTCAGTCGTTCCCTCATTCTTGAGGAGAGCTCGATCCATGGTTGCCCTCACGGCTTGATAAAATTTGCTTGAGGATGTGGCTTACTCGACCAGGTCTGACCATCTAGTTGGCGAGCGTTTTCGGACCTTTTTCCCTTGTACTTCGGCCACCACACCCAGTTTTTCCAGACTATGAGTGAGAAGCTCCAAACCGTCTGTGGTCGTAAGCGGTATTCGTTAAAATCTGAATGTATGGAAAGTATGACAAGTTTATATGGGATGACAGCTGCCGGCGCCATATTTAATGTTAATCGGTCTGTAAGCGTAAGTTGGTGCAACCCGCCCCAAACCTCTTAATGACTGGCTAGACTAACAGGCGGAAATCAAGGAGAGGGGTTGTTACAATTTGGTTCCAGTGTTAAGGATACTCGGACGTAATGAAAATCTGACATTATTGGTTCCAGGATGGAGCGACTCCGTTGTTTAAAGCAGCGCACAAAGGGCACGCCGCAGTTGTAATCGAGCTGCTCAAATACAGGCCCAACCTTGGCTTACTACCTGTAAGTGTCTATAGGCACAAACTACATCGCATAATATCACCTTACATAGAATACAACCTGCTAAGATTACGGCTGAACGCGCCAGTGTGCGAGATCTGGGGCCGTAGACAAGGTTACAATCGACAAGCGCTAACGCCAATAGAAAATAATAAAATGTAGGGGAATGAAAAATGCCGACGAAACACTTTTCGTTAACATCTGTCATTCCCATACATTTTATTAGGATTCTATTGGCGTTAGCGCTTGTCGATTGTAACCTTGTCTAGGCTCCCTGGTGAGTGATCCGTATACCTAAGTAAAAAAAAACGGGCCTAGTCTCGATCAGTTAACTATGCCAAAATCAGCCGTTAGAAAACCAAATTCCATCGTCGAATACCTATATCAGGGACCGTAAACTGGTATTACAATTTATACAATATAATACAAATGCTCTTTATTGCACACCTCAAAACATGAATGAAATTGACATACAAAATGAAAAATAGAGGTTAACAACAGGCGGTTTTATCGCTAAAGAGCGAACTCTTCCAAAAAAACTTTAGGTATAGTTTTTATATAGAAAGCAAAGTCATCAGTCGTCATATAATAATAATATCATCAATAATATATATAATCTCATTTAAAATACTTAAAAAAACATTGCGGACCTGGGTTTTTTTTAAAGAGTACTTGTTAAAGTGCTTTATACATGCCGATAAAAGTCATCGAATCCCTTCCATTCTAGAACGGTCAATCCGCTCTGCACGGCGCCGCCATGTTCGGGCAGCTGGCGTGCGTGCGGCTGCTGGCGCGGCGCGGGCCGGCGCGCCTGCGCAGCGCGGCCGGCCTCACGCCGCTGCAGGCCGCGCTCGCCGCCAGGAAGACCGACGTCGCCGCCTACCTGAAGCGGCTAGACCAGGACACGTAGCGAGCTGTTCCACAACCTAGTCGACTGTTTGTGACTGTGAGGTGTTAGGGAACTTGGCTCACCCAGGGCCTGATTTGCCCACAGGCTAATAAGGCTAGAGCCTAGGCCGTAAGATCCAAGCGAGGGGGCGACGGGGGGCGCGGCACTGAACTGAGACTTTCTTACATTTCATAGTTAGCCGAGGGCGGTCAGAACTCTAAATCAGGCTTTGTGTTCACCTGTCTTTTTTTCAGTTGGGGGAATGCCTTGATACACTGTCCGCCCGGTCGACCGGCGTTAAGACAGTGTTGTCCAATTCACCATGTCGCTTCCAGGGAGGGCCAAATAGGGAATGCAATCTCGATCTCGCGATATCGTAAATTTACGAGATCTCTTGTGAATTTTTGAGATTTCAGTACGCAAAGCATGTTGGACAGTCCTTGGCTAGTAGGGGAGACCAGGGATGAACGTAACAATTTTCATTTTTCTCGTCATATCTTCGAGACCATATGAAATATCAAAATTATAACTATCACACATGATAGATTGGACTATCGACAAACTTTTAACACTAGCTTAAATGCGACTGATACTACAGATTTTGAAAAAACTGTTCAAACAAAAAAGTGGAATCTGTTACAACCATCCCTTCCCCTAGGGTTGGTTGTAACAGTGCAAAGGGATGATTGTAAGATTGTAAATAAAAACAAAATTACTTTCATAATCAACATGTTTATTTATAATCAGCCTTTTAAGTTTTACATTATTATCACAATTATCAAAAAATCCTAGAATCTCAGTATAACGCTGAAAAAATAAATCAACATTGCTTTGATTGAAGCTGGTCGCTCGGGCAATACTTGTTGCTTGCGGAGCTCTTATTGATAATCTCGGATTACGACGCATAAACAATCTTATCCAATCATCACCAGCACACTCATTGGAACTCCACGAGCTGGGAATGTCTTTATTATATTTAATTGCTAATTGAAACGCCAGTTTTCGTACTTCTTTAGTTGTTAATCCATAATTAATTTGAGAACAATGGAGTGAATAATCGGCCAGTATTTTTTTCTTCCTCGTCATTAAAAACTCGTCTTTTCGATACGTAGCCTACATATGGAAGACTCTTTGAAACTTCTTCAAGCATTTTCTTCTTCTTTTGCACATATCTATATAAAGTAACGTGGCACAGCTGATATGAATTCGCAGCGTCTCGAAATGGTACGTTTCTGAGAAGTACTTCATCTGCTGCCAAATCTATTATTTCTGCAGAAACTAAACCTCTACTGGTGGTTCGTTTGTGTATATTAGGCATTCTGAAATAATAAAAAGTAATCTGTAGTACTTTTAAATGTAAAAAATACATTAAAATACAGTTTAAGATATTACGATGATAATCGGGATGAAAGTAACAAGTTGTTACTTTCATCCTTACCTTAAATTTTTCCCGAATTGGACAAACACGAGCTTATTTACCTAGAAAACCGTTAAAAAGATACAGTTTCGAACGACAAAATAGGAAGATAAACAGTTTTGCCAGTGTCAAATGCCAGTTATGTCGCACATTACTGGCATTTGACATTCAAGGTTACACTAACCATAGTAAAAACAAACGCAATTGAAAAAAAGGTCAAAACTTACTTTCGAGGTATTTTTGCGGCATCGACTCGCTACGCCCACAATCTGACAGCACAGCGCCGTGAGCGCAACTGAGGTAAGAGGGGGGTTTAAAATGACGTATGTCGGTGATCCAGCCATCAGTGCAGCCAACATAATTCGTTCAGAAACTCGTTTGTTACGTTCATCCCGTGTTACTTTCATCCCTGGTCTCCCCTACTAAATGATTTAAAAGAAAATATTTCAAAAACGCATTCAATATTGGCGCACGTTTATGCATTTTATACGTTTGGAAACAGTCGAGTTCTCCAATATCTACCCAGACAACCTTTCAAGAATATCTTATACAGAGACTTTATTGTTACTGACATAAGACACGTGTAGATATTTTTGAAAGGTCTGTATAGATATTGGAGAACTCGACTGTACCTACAAATCATCATAAGTACTTAATAACTTATTTGTCAACGAAAAATTTATGTTCGGTATTCCATTGATGTGTTTTAAACTCAAAATAATAGCAATACAGAGTGCAAAGTGGGTATTTATTATATAATTTTGACCAAAATAAATGCTATATTAAAAAAAGTGGAATCTCGATATCATCGAGATTAATCGAGATCTCGTCGATGGAGCTGGCGAGATCTGGAATCGCTAATCACGACATGAGAATTTAAATTCCAGATCTTGATTTACCAATCTCGGCTCGAGATTACATTCCCTAGGGCCAAAGGTTCACGTGACGCATTCTACCTTGACTCACCTGTCCTACGTCAACGCTGGGTTACATAAGTCGATTATCGCATATGTGTTTACTACGCTAAGAGAGAGATTGATTAAGAGGGCTGCTACATGCAGCCTTTCTCAAGCGTTCCGCTTGACGATGAACCAAACTGTCACATCACGAGGGTTCGACTATTCCAAGTTTACTGCGCATGCCACTTACATATCGTATAAAATGATCGTCCTATGCGATAATCGACCCAATATAAAGTGACTAATGCTGGATTTCATACAACAATATCTTACTGGATAGCTTTACCTTGTAGCCAAATGGGCCAGCGAAGTCCAGACTAATTCAGCAAAATGTAAAAAGTGTTAACGATGACAACGGACATTAAATATTATGTAGTTTTTTTTTTGCAGTAAAAGGTTTTCCTAGGTTAGCCAAGTTCCTGATAAAACTGAAAGATTGAATAAAACGAAAGGATCTGTTATAAAATCTCATATATTCATAACATAGCTACAAAATATAACTATTTTGTATTTGTATACACCACTAGCCGTAGGATAGTCACACCGGTCAGCTTTACACCCGCCTTACGCATACATATACCTCACACTAATACTAACATAGAGCTGTTATCATAGTACACTATATTGAAGTTAATTAATTACTTGTCCGGAAATGTATTTGACTATTCAATGAAAATAATACATCACTCAGCTTTGACGACCGAGCCGAAAGAAAGGACGATAAATGTGTGGTCTGTGGCTTTCTTTAGTAGGTACCTACCGCTCGCAAAGAGTACACAATATTATATCTCCCCCTGGCTAAGAATCGGGCGGTAATTGCGACTTTATGGTCAGGTGTGATGTAAAAATATATAAAGACAAATATCTGTTATATTTATGTCATTTAAATAGTCAAATATCGTCGGTGAGTTTGCCAAATGCGTTATGTGCATGATTTACGTAAAAGAAAATAATGCTCTAGTACACATATGGTATATGTCTCGTAATTCAAACTGTGCACATAATGGATTTGGCAATCTCACCAACGATATAATTGTCGACATTTATCTTAAATACTGGCTATGCGGTCAAATCCAACAAGTACCTATAAAATATTTTATAGGTTCATTGAACCATTTGTTTTCCCAAAAGGGATAGGCAGAGCACGTAAAATTTATTTTTCAGTGCCTTTTCTCGCAATTATAAATTTTATATAAGAAAAAGGTAATATTGTAGCAATAGGTTGTTACAAGCCAAACGTCCATATATAAACTTCAACCTAGTGATCGTGAGTGTCGTAAGAGACTAAATATTGTGTTATGGAACATATTCTATAAACAACTTGTACTTTTTTTAATTAATTTTGGACTTGTTGGATTTTATCCATTAAATATGTACAGTAACCGTTATCTCATTATACATGAGCTTATCGAGTCAATTTAAAAAGGTTTGGATGAGATTTTTTTTCTTTAACGTGTTTGAAAGTTTTCATCCATGCCCAATTATAATATCAACTTCAAGTTTATTACCACTTGCTTACAATACCACTAAACTTTGTCTCCTATTTTAAACATACTCGCCAATTTTTGTTTACTGAACAACTTAATTTTGATACAAAGTAACTAACACGGTCAGCGCGAGACGGCGCGCGAGATAGATTATCCGACTCTTTCAAATTAGAACACTAAGAAAAGGACGGCTAGTCTATCTCGCCGCGACAAGCTCTCGCGCCGTCCTGTGCTAAGTTCAACTTTCCTTCAATATTGAAATTATAAGTAAGCTACTTATTTGTAGATCTTGTTTTAACATTAAGTTTATTTAAGACTCCTTTGAGTTTATATTGGTGCTGTTGTAGTCTTAAGTACAAATATGAAAGTACACTTTTTTATTTTAAACTAGTCAAGCTTCATATAACATCCGTTGCTAAATGCTTCGACAAAAAAAATGCAATTTGCAGTCTCAATTAATAAAAAAATCAACATACTGAGTGAGTGTGTTGGTGCAATTAGTACATTTTACTGACTTAATAAGCGTGACTTTGTGCTTCATTTTGGACATTTCTAAATGGTATTTGCATAATTTAAATAATAACAGGTCTCTCCATTAAGCACGACGTCACTTGCGTGATGCCGATAATAATTATGTTCGATCGTATTTTTTTATATTACTTATGGTTCACCAAGCAATCTTAATATTAACAATAATATTTTATTGATATTTTAACCACCGTCCTACATTTTCTTTAATTCATACATTAAAATAGTTTAAGGGTTGTAAATAATTTTAAACGCGTATTTTAATCGCTCAACGTAATTAAGTGTTGTATTGTATTAATAAATCGAATTCATAATAAACGCACGAATGTAAAAAGGAATGAGATCACATTCTCGAAACACGATTTTTAAACATAACTTTAATATAAAGCTTGAGTACTTTTCAATTTTCTCGGCCATGGACACTTTTTCAGTACTGTCTATCTAATTTTACGATTCAACGTCATAAATTATACTGCGTCGACAGCTAAATGACATGTGCCACCATACCCAAGGGATTCGAACTGCACTATGAGTGATGGTTACGTAGTCTACGCTACGTCAAAGATTCTACATCATTGACGCGACACGCGGGTCTCGTCGGGGATGCTGTCATCGGTTGAGGCCTTGCTTCTTAAGCGGAGCTTCTGACGCTGATTGCATTATTGACGACTGACCAAAACTACCGAACAACGTCGTTTTACAGCCAAACTTGACATTGGCGAAATCATCTTAAATTTAATAGAGGATGTGAAACGTGCAAAGAGGTTCGTAAATATTAAGCACATCAAAGGGAGGTTTTTATAAATGTGAATCTCGAAATAATGAATATCCAGTCAATATGCATTTTACATTAATTTGAGTATTTCCCAGTAGCAAGTTTTATAATGGGAGTTTTCAAGAATCTCACCTCACAGTACAGGACGTCTCCAAAATATATCTTGTACATTGATGTAAGGGAGACCGAGTATCAACCCTTTAACACTTTCGCATCCGGACTACAAATGGAACAATTCACCAGAAACCGACAGAACTCGCTAGGCGTGTAGGTTTATAGCTACTGCCGGTCGAGCGGGCTGAGCCGGCATCTGAGCAAATTGGTTGCTAACGTGTTAACGGGCCTAGTTAAAATGAAATCATAGATTCAAGTCATTCTTGCTAGTGTATAAATAGATCGAAAAATTCTGCACCATAAACTGGTGGTCACTTTTGCTATTGAAATTTAGATTGTGCCCTATAAAGGGTTAAAGGAAACAAGGGACAAATGTAACAAATCCTTTTCAAATTAAACTATAACAAATGCACGAATCTACTCCGATATCATGAAAAGTGAAACGTACGTTCATCTCTGGTCTCCCCTAAATTACTTTATAGAAAGGCAATACACCTTAGAATTTGTGACATTTGAAATTGTATTGCTCTCGTTCCAACTATAGCTGCGTCTCTGTCGGTTGTTGTAACAAATTGCAAGGTGCACCGTTTTTCGTTGGGGGAATACTTTTTGCACCGTCTGCCCGGTCGGAGGAGGACCAGACTGGTGTGTGGGACAGAAGGCCCAGACTATTCACTAAATTTCGCTTACAACGAGGGTCAAAGGTTCGCTTACGCATGCTACTTAGATCCTCACGACTAGCCCGCTTTACAGGCCTGGCCAGGGAAGGAAGAAATTTCAACTAAGATTTATGTTTGGTCTCTTGTAATAAAGAACGTATTAAGAGTCCGCAGTAAGCTCGGCCGAATTTCACCTTCCAATACAAACGTAATTACGCTCTCATTTTAAAACTGCGTGTTGGATTGTGGCGAAACTTCGCATATACATTGACATGAGGTATATCTATGTCTGTAATTAGTTTATATGGTTCCAGTGTATGAAACAAACGAAATACAGCAAAAACAAGTTTGTATGAATAACTTAAATTCGCTGTATTTTTTTACTATGGTATCTGAAGCAACATAAACTAATTACAGACATAGATATACCTCATGACATTGTACGTGCAAAGTTTCGTTACAATCCAACACGTAGTTTTAAAATGAGAGCGTAACTACGTTTGTATGGAGAATCGAGCTTACTGCGGACTCTTAATGATCCCACCCGTACCTTAAGTTCATGAAATGAAACCACACTATTTACACAAAAGTTCATTTCTTTACTAGTGTTAATTTTGGGCTAATTGAGAGAGAACTAGATACTAGGCCAAAACAGGAATGCCCAATGAATGTGAAGCATTTTTCTTTTCCATAGCAATATGAGATATGTTAATCAGTTTAGCCGAAACAGGACTGAATGTAATTAAGGTTGAATAGTTGTTACATTTTTGTTTATGTTACGGAAATACAGTTGTTTTCCATATTTATCGGGTGTTTTAATTAAATCTACAGTTACATTGTATTATAGGTTAATTCCTTAGAAATAATAACGTTATTATATAGATCTCAACACATTCACGAACAGGAACCAGCCTAGCGGGCGCCTATGCCGCAGGCTCTCAGCTACTCACAGCCTAACGCTCACACGGGATCGGCTACGAGCGTAGCTATTCTATTCTTGGCAGTGAATGTGTTAAGTGTACTACTGACTGGGAAGAAAAGGTATAAACTTCGTTTGTATAAGTAGTTTGCTTGCTCGTGTAGTACTTATAGATCTCTAACTTAAAGGAAGGACGGGAGTATCGCTCGATAATATGCCAGTGCGATAAAGATAGAGATACACGAACGAACAAGGTTTGCATTTAGCGATAGCCCCTCAGATCTTATCGAGCATAGCTTGGGAAGGCTCATCATAGGATCATAGGACAGTATTAGTTTGTGTAATACTATATGTGGAAGTGTCCCAAAACACAGTATATGCAATAAAACAAAGCCGTAAAAGCATCCGATTTGACGCGCTCACGGACATAAACTTAAGCGTCACGCGTGTGCCGCGTAGAACTTTTCAATGAAGCGCAAGTCCAAATAAAAAGATCTTAATGGACTCTAGTTTAGATACTGCTTTAGCCTGGGACCTTATAGAGGTATTCCTTTCATACAAAAATACCGCTATTCAATTTCGTTATATTTTTGTATTCTAAGCAACTCTTCTAAAGCGCAATTTAATGCAAGCTTCATTACATTGCGGGTTACCGAGGTATTTATACTGCGTTTTATCTATCAAACCCCGCAATGTAGTTAAAGTTGCATGCAATTTCTTGCATGTGTAATTTGCGCTTAATATTCTATCCAACACGAATAAAATACCGAAAAATTATCGCGAGTTGAGTAAGATATTATGTTTTTTGAATATAAGTATAAGTAGGTAGCTGGTTTTAGCTTATATTTACGTATCAAGGTGTTAGGTATGGTCAGACCTTGGCCAGTATGGCCTAGGCCGGCTGATCATTGGACAATGTTTGTCTGTAGTCGTAATACTGTATCTGCGCAGCTAGCACATGATTTGGAGGTGTCAAGGTGTTGAGTATGGTCAGACCTTGGCGAGCATGGCCTGTGCAGCGTCAGCCAGGTGTTTCCCGCTGGGCCTCCGCGCGGGCTCGTGCTCGGTGCACGCGTGGAACACGCCCAGGGGCTCCGCGTACTGGGGTATGGGGATGTTGGCCGGGATCGGTGGTCGGGTGCCTGCAATAGATTATAGCGGCGTCTAAGTGCTGGAATGATATCCCTCCTCCTATCCAAAGGGCGCTTAGCAGATACACCTTTAAGCGTATGTTTAAAGGCTATTCGTTGACGCTCCAGAAATCAAAATCCTAATCCCCAGCACTGTGACAGCAATAAATATGCCAATTTCTCATTTCTTCTCTAGTTTTTGTTTTTAATGTGTACTGTAAATATAAATATCTTATTGAAGCTGCATCTAGGTGTGTGTACATGTATTATCTCACTTTTTATTTATGTTTATTTCTCTTTCGCCTGTCCCAATACTGTAGGTAGTTTATTTATTACATTTGTATGACGTTTCCGTGAGTCACTGACGGTGCTGGCTGAAAATCAGCGCTGCAGGTGTCTGACACCTCAGCATAATGCTGAGCCAGTGTCCGGTTCACTGCCGCAGAGACACACTTGTTTCATGTTTTATCTGTTTTCTGTTTTTTGATTATTTTATTGTTTAACACGTGTGTCCTGTGTGTTTGTGAATAAATGTATCTTTCTTTCTTCTTTCATATGACATATCGATATTGTAGCTCCATACAAACTAATACTAACAATATAATACTAATACTACTAATACAAACTATAACTGATAAAAAAAAGTAACCTATGCTTTTCAAATTTTAACTAAATCGGTTCAGCGGTTTAAGCGCGAGAGCATGAAAGAGATACACACTTTTGCATTTATAATATTAGTATGTATAGTATGGATCAGAATGTTGCTCTATGGGCATACTTTATTTCAGGGATCGGAACCGGTTTTTTGCAAAAACCTCGAAATAACCTCATATCTCGAACTATTTTTACTTCATGTGTAGGACTCTGTTGTGTTTTGAGGTAACAACTGCGTATTATTAGATTGCCCAATTAGAAATGAAATAATTAACAAAGAACGAAAAAATAACGTTTTCGTTCCCATACAAAAAATACCGGTTTCCGATCCCTGCTTTATTTAAGCCACGACTGTAGCAAAAAGCATACGGCCCGCCTGATGGTAATCTGACACTGCAGCCTATGGACGCTCGCTACTTCAGAGTTACAAATGCGTTACCTATAACACTATATAGATTTGAGAATTGATGAAAACAGCAAAGAGACAAATGAGGCCCCTTACTCTGGACTAACTACCACCTACAAACTTCTAACCCTCACTAAATTATTTTTTCCTGTGTTCGATCTTCCGTCCTTTACCTAATCTCATCTAAATTGTTTTAGAAATTTCAAATTTATGGAGGTATGGAACTACGGATATTTAGAGTAGGTACTTGTACCTTTAGAGCTCAGTTAATGTCAGTATGGGCTTAGCTTATTGAAGATCTGGCTAAGCGAAAATGATCTGAAAGCTTTTAAACTTACCATATTTGTCCGAAAAGAACTCCTCACTCATGGACCCTTCCATCTCACTGTCCATCTCCATTGTCTCCTCCTGCGAGTGTGGTGGTGCTAGGGCCATCATCTCCCATATGACCAGCCCCAACGGCCAGATGTCCGTTTTGGTGGAGACTTCTCCTCCGTGAATCACTTCTGGAGCGCTCCAAGCTTCGGTCCCTGAAGATTAAAGGGAAGGATTAAAGAATATTGGTTTGGTTGAAACTAATTAGCGCACTGCGAACTATATTTCAGTGTCAAATGGCAGACAATTTATAAATTCTATTTCAGTGGCATTCTGGATTAAAGTATAATTAATATCTAAGTAAGGGTTTCCAATTGTATTTTTTGTACTCCAATTGAGCTTCGTAATCCAATGATTAATATCTGTTGGGTTATTCAGGCCCCACAATACTGGTTTAGTGCATAGTTATAGAAGTCGTTTCACAAGAGAGGTATAGTGCGAGAAAAATCGAGAGCTCGCGCGCCGTCTTGTGATAGCCGTGCTGTTGTGACATGAAAAATAGAGTGGGTCTCTAAAATGCCACTTTAGTGTACTTACAGTATGTATACACAATTAATAAATAATGACACAAATATTAACAGGCCAGGATTCAATCCAGGCCCATGAGCATCGAAATAGGGCTGCATAAAACACAAACATACCAAAATACACAGCCTTCCCAGCCTTCTCCATATCAACTTTGCCATTCTCATCCAATGGCAGTGTGACTCCGAAGTCACACAGCTTGCAGATCACAAAGTCTCCGTTCACAAGGATGTTGTAAGACTTCATGTCTCCGTGAAGGATCTGCATTGTTGTGTGGAGGTAGTCTAAAGCACTGCCAATGTCTAATGCTACCTGGAAATGTTTTAAAGGTATTGTTTATGTGTCCACAATACAGGATAGATAAAGAAGAAATAAAATTGAAGTCACTAAATTTTCCAAGTAATTTGAAAACTTATTTGACATCACATTTGTAAGTTATTCTTGTACAAATATTATCAATGAATTTTTCCTTTATAGATCTTTTTGTACTATGTCATACAAAACTACATAAAAGCAATTAAAGTGTGTACCTTCTGCATTAAAACTACATTAATTTCATATATACATTAGTATACCCCTTTTCATAGGTCTTATTCTTAATATGGATATACTCCATGGTGCAATTATCATATAACACAAATATAACAAGTTTGGAATGCGGAAAATAAGACACACCTTTAACATCTGCTTTGGACTAAATGGGTCCGCTCCATCATCAATTCTGTTCTCAATCATATCACCGAGTGATAAATCACACGCTTCCATACCCAGGTACAATATCTTATCATTGCTGAATGCTCTAAACCCGACTATGTTACGGTGGGACATGCGTTTCAACAGGTCTGCTTCAGCTTGTAGCCGTTCCGAGTATACTATGCAGGGTTTTACACGCTTGTTGATCATTTTGAGAGCCCATGGCGACCGGATCTGACCGGCTCTTGGGGAACGAACCAGCTGCATTACATTTACTCCTGCAAATAGTAAATTTTTGTTTGATTATAAGGTGATGGGTGAAATATGTCTGAGTTCTGAATCGAGACACAAAAGAACACAAAGAATACAGTACTGTGATTTTGTCAGAAGCTGTTGATTTATAATTTTGATACATTTCCATTTCCCCAAACCTTGTACTTTTGTAGATATTCGGGCCAATTACACTGATCATTATATTAATATCCAACAAATACCCAACAATAAGCAGAAAGCCGATAGATATACTGGTTCATTTGTATGAACAGAATACATGCTAGTCAGTAATCAGTTACTCCAACTAATCCTAATCGCCTTCAACACACACAAACAGATATGGACTTCATCAAATTGGATATTTTAAGGTATCTAGATACTATTTGCATAATAAATACGATACAATAGTTTATTAGTTCCATTGTCGATCGTTCAAAAGTACAGGAAATGTAATAATATTCACCAGTGCCATATCCAAGCCGACTTAAATAAGGTGATGGAGGAATTGTTATCTTCTCGTTTAAATCCGACGTCTTGGCCTTCACTGGTGTTTTGAATTCACTCATTTTGCTTACTTTACAATGAAAAACACCGATTTCTTTAATTTAAGTAGTAACCAAAGACTGGGCAATTAACTTCGATGATATGATATTATAATGTTCCGTTTAAATTCAAATTCGTAACGCAACGCAACACGGACTTGACTTGACATTTACAATTAGTGTAGTGTTGCCATTCCTCTGCGCGAGCGCGTTTACTTACGTTCGGAAATCGAATACAACTCAGTATCCGACATTTCTAATAGATGGCGGTAGTGCATCGGCGGTTTAACTTTATACAAACTACAAAGTTAACTTTTCTTACTCATGATTGATAATGATAATGCAAAATTCATGATTATTACATACCTACACATGAGTTTAGGTCACGCACTAACAACAGTTCATGTATTGAAAGCGGGGTTTGGAAATATGTGTTCTTTTTTGTACCGACTGCAAGTTCAACAGCAAACTAAGATCGACTAAACGTGTCTTCAAGTATTTAACTAGTTTTAATAATTTTTTTTGAAAAAGTAACTACCTAAAATAAATATATTAATCAGATCATAGAAATTCAATAATTTTACATCGTAAGCGATAATTTCTTTATATTTCCGCAACATTAATATACCTACGTTTAAAATAATTTTATTGAATAAGAAAAATCCATTGATATCTGAATTAATAAATTAGATATATGGGTACCTAGATTAATAAATAAACCGTAAAAACCTAAAGAGTATTATATGTAATCGTGCAAATAAATAACATGCTTTTTCAATTACATAGTCTGTGTGGTTGGAATAAAGTAGGGGCATGTACCTACACTTCATCAAAATTTCATCAGTGATGTTATAATGCCACCTATTTTTCTTGATGTTATCGTAGAAAATATGCTAAAATAAGCATGTTTTGTAGGAAAAACTTTTCACTCGAAATTGGGAAGATTCTGTTTATATATAGAGCTATTTATGTACGTGCATTAATATAATTATTTTGTTTTTTGGCTTATTATAATCTCTGCACCACCTACTACATAATATAGTTTTATCTCTTTCTCCGATACCCAAAGGTTGTCTGTAAGAGATCGCTCTTCAGCGATAAGACCGCCTGTTGTCTACCTCTAACTACATGTTATTGTATTGTTTTTCTTTTTAACTGCTTTGTTTGTGTGAGGTGTGCAATAAAGAGTATTTGTATTGTTGTATTGTATTGATTCTAGGACTGTGTGAAAAATGAAAATTTCAATGGAGGTTGTGTTATTATAGCACCAATTTTTATTGTTGTATTCGAATACGCTAAATTAAGAATGTTTTGTAGAAAAAACTTTTCTCTGAAATTAAAAATGGCCAAGATATTGGACCTAAGGCAGGTTAGTACAACGACGAGCGAAGCGAGGAGTGTTAGGTGTAGCGCGACCCTAACCGCGCGAGCCGAGCGAGCCAAGCGAGCGTGCCGCGGCAGCAGCCGGCGAAGCGCCAGAACCAATAATGACTCATCCATCGAAATTTTTACAAGTTCAGATTTTTCCCAACTTTCGGGTCAAATATCTCGGCCATTTTTGATTTTAGAGAAAAAGGTTTCAAACAAAAAAATGACAGTCAGTCATAAAAAATAGGTGTTAATAACAAGTGATTGTGCCCCCTTTGCTTTAGGCGGACCTGAAGGTCCGACCGAGACTGCTTTTTAGTCTCAGCCGAGAATGAGTTCGTGAATAATATTTATTATATCACCGAGCAACCGCATCCCCAGTGGCGTGACTACCATACGAGGCCCGTGGCGAAATCGCCGACTGGGCCCCTTCTCCAATGTAGTAGGTCCAGGTAGGTTCCTCGGATTACTAATATATTTTGGTCCAACGACAGTACACCAGGTTCCTTTGTGTTCACGGCCTCTGGCTGCGGGGCCCGGCGGCCCGTGGCATTCCATTGCCACACTGTTTCGTCGCCTAAATAATAATTTAGTGTCTTAATTTTATAAATTTTATTGTATGTATAATCGTCTTTAAGGTATTTGTAACTATGGGCCTTAATTGCTTGAAGTAAATGATGATTATAAATAAATAAAATAAAATAAATATTAGGGGGCAAACATACACAAAACGACCTTGTCCCAAACTAAGCAAAGCTTGTACTATGGGTACTAGACGACGATAAACATACTTATATAGATACATACATACTTATAAATACATAGAAAACACCCATGACTCGTCAGAAACAAATATTCGTGCTCATCACACAAATAAATGCCCTTACCAGGATTCGAACCCGGGACCTCTTGCTTCGTAGGCAGGGTCACTACCAACTAGGCTAAAGCGGTCGTCAATAGGTCGATATAGGTACTTATTATTATTATAAATATTTCCGTTCGCTACTTTTGCCAGCTAAAGCTAAGCTGTCGTGGGACCCCGCTCGCAATGACAATTTTTTCAATTACGTAATTTTCTGAATTTCTCTCATTCCTGAATTATCTGGCCGCCTCTACTTCGTACGATTTACAGTTCACAAGGTTTTCGGCGTCCAGTTCAGAAAGTGGTCGGTGATTCTAGTTTTCGTCTGAACCTACCGTTACATATAGCTATATAATTAGTAGAAAAAACATGAATTAGTTAATACTAGGAATAGTTGGTGAAGCGTGATACAGTTGGTTGGTCTGGGCCTAATTTACATTCTGCGATATATCAATCCTACTAATATTATAAATGTGAATGTTTGGATGTTTAGATGTTTGGATGTTTGTTACTCAATCACGCTAAAACGGCTCAACCGATTTGGATGAGATTTTGTACGTAGATAGTTTATAGCCTGAATTAAAATACTTATATAGGATCGTTTTTATCTTGGGTCCACGCAGACGAAGTCGCGGGCGGAAGCTAGTCTATCTATATACGAGCGAGCGAAGTGAACGAAGTTGCATGCATATAAAAGACCATCCAGTATGGAACTAGGATTGAAGTGTGTTGTGGACGATGGGCTGCAAGCCTGTCTGTGACATAGAAGAGAAATGGCAGCCTTGAAGGCATTGCCATCCCTTGAGCCGGTTTTGCATAATTGAGTTGGTAGATAAGATAACAAACATTGAAACTAGTGGTTCTGTGAGCTCTATAACTCAAGGGCTTGTTTATTTTCCAAAAATTGTAATGTTTGATTAACTTATACCTACTACAAAAAATTATAGGTATAATTATTGAACCTCCTCACAATATATTTTACGAAAATCTATTGATCACGTCACATTCGTCGAGACATCCGAGACAGACCGAGGTCGAGTGTGTATGTACATGGTGCTCTCACCTTGTCTCGCCCGCTCGGGTCTCGCCTCGGTACGCCTCGGTCGCGTGTCGGTTTTTCCGGCCGAGTCAAAGGGTTGTTCCGCTGTTCAAATGACGCAACGAATGTGTACATTTGTGCGCTCTCGTCGAGAGCTTCTCGAGCGAAACTCTCGGCGAGAAGCTCTCGACGAGTGTGAACAGCCGGCATAGAAACGCGATCTGTACAGTGTGTACAACAGTCGGACAGAAGCCGGACATATAAATATTTTTTGCCAAAGCTGAAAAGGAGAACTTCGTTCGCTTCGCTCGCTCGTTCAATACATACTTACTTAATATTAATAGTTTTAGAAGGATACGCTATCAATTAATCCCCATTCAATCAATAGACTTCCCGTAACACCGATTTTGGCTGTATAGGCTATTTCGAAACTTCCAAGAAGCATCAAAAACACGCACATCCATCAGACCTTGACTAGCGGACATGTAATACAATGTAACATCCTTCACTCACCATCTTTTCCGTCTCACTCCATCACATAGCTACATCCTGTTTCTTTTTAAATTTTAGCCGATGCTAATTACAATCAACCAGCGGAAGAATGATTCATAAAATACATCCAAAGGCAATAAATTGATAATTTGATTGAAGGGTAACCGAAATCGATTAGCATTGAAAATCGATTCGACTACGACAGCGTGCATTAATTTCTTAAGTTAGATTCCTTAATCAATATTCGAGAAAAGAACGAGATTTTTCCATCTGGTTCTTTTTTTACCTGGCTGGTGTTTTCATAGGGCGGACCTAATGAAGAGATCATCATATCAGCCGAAAGACGTCCACTGTTGAACAGTGCCACAATGACCGATCCTGCGCCTGCCACAACCATCGGTGGGAAGGTAGCCTAGGGAAGAACCAGGAAGAACCTCATTTTAAAACTGGAATACCGGAGTACTCTGCTCTGGCCGTACCCAGAGTGCCCGCTCTACTACGGGTGGGGCGGGCACTCAGGCTCAGGACGGACAATAAGAGAGGCGGTTTCAACCGAATCTGGAGCGTGAGTGGAATCGAGCTACTGGAAGTTTTTTACCGCTGGTTCACTTAACCTAGCCTAACGCGCTTCCAGCAAGAAACTCAGCTAGGCCCGCTCTGAGTATGAAAGACTCTATCCGGTACCGGTCTATCTAGATAGGCTCATCTAGGTGAGACAACAAACATGTGCCAGTTTTGATAATACTTGTACGTCCTTCTAAAATGACTCACCTATCTTATGTTGCTCTTTTGAATTTTATAATATCACTAGCTTCCGCCCGCGACTTCGTCCGCGTGGACCCGGGATAAAAACTATCCTATATTTTAATCCAGGCTATAAACTATCTTCGTGCAAATTTTTATTCAAATCGGTTCAGCCGTTGAAGCGTGATTGAGTAACAAACATCCAAACATCTAAACTTTCGCATTTATAATATTAGTAGGATTGTTGTCAGTTGCTCGTCTGTTTAAATCAAAATCGAATTTTGCTTTAGTATGACACATGTGATTCACGGAACTGGAACGAAGGGGTAGGTACAGTGGAATGCCATATCTTTCTTCTCATCATCAAATTAAAATTGATTCATTGACAAAAAGAACAGCGTTAAGTTGGGCAACGGGTGCTCGTTTCAACATACGCAAGGCTTGAAGCCTTGCGCTGGTTTTCAGACGAGTCCCTTCGACAGGGTTGGTCGGAACACTAAATGGAAAACAGCCCAGCAGGGTAAGTATCTCCACCTTAAAGAGAACCGCAGATGATAAGACAACTTGCTCGGTAGTTACGTTAAGTAGTGCCCTACGCGATTAAGGTCGCCAGAGCTCCAGAGGATGTGCTGTGTAAGGAACCTGCCTGTGTCTCTTGCTGTTAACGAAGTGGATCCTCAAATGAGGGTCAGGAACACTTGTGACTCCTCTGAAGCAAGCTTGCATAGGCTACAGTGTTACTCTTACTATCCAGGAGATTGCAACATTATTAATATTAATGTTAAAAGCTTCTGTCAAAAATTACATTTTTGGTACTATCGACAACACAGCTAACTGACCATCGGTGCACCTTAAGTGCATTGTAATTAGGTTCTATATAAACACAGGATGGTCAGTTAACAGTGTTGTTGTTTGTACAAGCTTTTATCACCGACTGTACTTTTTTGTATACCATCATCAAGTACTCACTGAGACAATTCTAACCGAGCCCAAACTCAACGGAATTCCTATAGTCACCTTCTGTCTCCATCATCAGATCAGCTCGATGGTACCATAATATTGAATTGTCATCCAAACTATACCGTCACCGGGAAGGAAGTCAAATTTAACTTGCAAGATTTCATTACAGACAGACAACGGGACAGGTGAAAGTAAATAAAAGCTTGTAAAAAAAGCTGTAAAATAAAGTATTAAGGTACCCCTTTCTGTGTCCTTTATTTTACCTCTGCGCCCAGAAATCAACATCATTATCATAATAATATCAGCCGAAAGACGACCACTGCCGGGCTTGGGCCTCGCCCAGAGTGCCAATAACCGGTCCTGCGCCACCCGCATCCAGCGGACTCCCGCGATCTTTACCAGGTCATCAGTCAACTATGTGGGGTGAGTAGACAGACACCCACGCTGCGCCTGCCGGTACGTGGTCACTCAAGAACTTTTCCACCCACGCACGCACGTACACACGTAGCACCGATGGCTGTTGAGCCAAACTTTCAGCCAATCTTAGGTGCGATAATCTTCTGATTATAATTGCTCAGCACAACTTTCTCGACCCGCTGCCATGCATTTTATCGCGTTGTTATGAGACGTAGGTGTATTGGGAGTGGGCTTATTTATACAATGACGGTGGCGAACAAGCGTACGGCCCGTAAGCGGACACTGCAGCCTATAGACGCATGCGACTCCAAAGGAGTAACATGGGCGTTGCCGACCCTTGATATGTTTGAGGATTCGCCGTGATGACAGCTGAAGGAACAAATTCCCTCGCTCTCAACACAACGCATCCTCGGGAGCTCTGGCGACCTTGCTCACCACCAGGAACACAACACTACTACAGAGCAAGTAGGTGTTATTATGGCTGTGGTCTTCTGCAAGGCGGAGGTACTTCCCCAGTTGGGCTGCTCCAAATTCGAGCGGGATGACATTTCGTTGTGCCCTACCTCACCTAAAGGGGCTGGGCTTACGGACTATTAGGTAGTTAGGTACCTCACGTAGTTCCCAAGTTGCATTGGTCCAAATATTAATGAGCGAAATGAGTAAGTCCTCTACCTCCATATGTATGTTTTTGTTTTTCATTGCGCATATTCTGAAAGTACCTAGGTCATTATTTTGCAATGTAAGTGCAAAATATTCCATCTAAAATGGCCAATGCTCAACCCTGTCGGCGTCTAATACCTTAGCCACACTGTGCACATTTTTAATACCACGACGGTGAGCTTCATCTTAGGCTCTGTCGTCGCTTACCATCAGGTGAGACTAGGTTCAATCACTGGTCAGTCTTTTATAAAAAACAAAAAGTACGCGTTACACCTCAGCCACACTACGAGTATGCCCCTCGCGCTGCCGCGATGTTTCCCTCTGCATCACGGCTATCATGCGACGGCGCGCGAGTTCTCTCGATTTTTCTCGCACTATCCGTCTCTTTCTTATTAGAACACTAAGAACAAGAGATATAAGTACAGGGTGTACCAAAAAATGGGATGTGAACCGATCAAGGGCATAACAGGCATCATGTACTGATAAGAAAAACAAAAAGAGAAAAAAAAATTACGCGTTTTTTTACATTTGTATGGAGCGTGACTGGGGCGACCTGCTCCATACAAATGTAAAAAAACGCGTCAAAAAAATCTTGGTTGTTTTTTATCAGAACACGATACCTGTTATGCCCTTGATCGGTTCACTCCCCATTTTTGGTACACTGTAGTGCGAGAAAAATCGAGAGTATGTCGCGGCCGTCGCATCTTAGACGTGCTGGCCACACGCTGCTCTAGTCACGCGATTAATCGCGACGTTCCGCGCTAGTTCACTTGCCTTTATTGCCGCTCCTTTGACTCGCGCCCGAAAAACCGATAAAACAGGGAGCGGCGGGCATGAGGAGCAAGACGAGCGGCCTGACGAGTAAGGTTGCCACACTATCTCCGTCTCGGGAGTCCCTTGTTTTGTCGACAAACTTTTCATCGAATTTTATCTCATCGAAAACGTTTCAAGTAACATTTAGTTCACGAATTATTGTTTGGTGTAGGTTAGGTTTTGGTTAGGTTAAAATAATTGCCATAGATAACTGTGTATGCCAACTATTTTAATAAATTAATCCTACTAATATTATAAATGCGAAAGTTTAGATGTTTGGATGTTTGTTACTCAATCACGCTTAAACGGCTAAACCGATTTGAATGAAATTTTGCACGAAGATAGTTTATAGCCTGGATTAAAATATAGAATTGTTTTTATCCCGAGTCCACGCAGACGAAGTCGCGGTCGGAAGCTAGTTTTAAATAATCCTTGTAATAATTCGTATATCAATTAAAAATACTTGAAACAATAAATCATAAAACGTTTTCCATTACATAATTCAACTTTTTAATGAATCATCCGACAAGTAAAAATACACGATTTAAAATTACTTGTAATGATCATTCAACAAACTGAATTGTCGACGAAATGAAAATACATGAAACGTTGACTTTGAAGTGAAATTCGACGAAGTGAGTGTCGACAATTTGATGATAAACCCTCTGCCTCTTTTCCTCGTTAATATTTCCCACGTCACTCGACGGGTGTGTGGCAGGGGCATATGATATGTTTGCATTTTTGGACCTTATTTTGTTGTAAACGACAAACTACACCTTGAGGTATAAATCTTTGACTTCGAGCGTATTATTTCATTCAGCTATGCAATGATGGCTTTTCGTACTCCGCTCGTGCCTTATTTAATATTTTAATAACAGTCTTAAGAATATCTTTGTTACGATTTAAACATCATTATCTGCGTTATTAACCGATATCCGCAAGGAACAATGTATTTCTAGGCCGACTGTTATACCTACTTTTTATTTTATACGTTATGTTATGAAATATAGTAGTTCTAAGAGTCGTAACACAATTCTTCCTTAAAGGGCCTACAAACGTAATGAATTCATTACGTTTGTGGGCCATCAACGATTTACAGTTGCGATTTAGGCCCAGTGCATCTATTCTAAAGGATAGGTGAAGTGCGATAGAGAATATTTATCTATACTTTAAACTAGCTGAATTCGCCCGCGTAATTCCTACAAAGAATCCAGGCAGAGCCACGGGATGCAAAGTAGCCTACACTGGTGAAATATATATTTTTAGAGTTCCGTACCCAAAGGGTATCCTGGACCCTATTACTAAGACTCCGCTTTCCGTCCGTCTGTCACCAGGCTGTATCTCATGAACCGTGATAGTTAGACAGTTGAACTTTTCATAGATGATGTATTTCTGTTGCCGCTATAACAACAAATACAAAAACGGAATAAACTAAATATTTAAGGGGGCTCCCATACAACCAACGTGATTTTTGCTGTTTTTGTAGATAATGGTACGGAACCCTTCGTGCACGAGTCCAAATCGCACTTGGCCGGTTTTTTAATTCGGTTCGTTTAAAAGATTACCCCTTACAGAGAACTTACATTTCACAGACATTATTTTTAATATTAGCACCTACATAGATAAAATAAGCTACGGTAGCCTAGTGGTTAAGGCATGCGGCTGTCAAGCGGCGGTCGTGAGATCGAATCCCGGCTCGCACCAACGAGTTTTTCGGAACTTATGTACGGAATATTTACCGTTAGCTTTTCGCTGAAGGAAAACAGGGGGAGGTGAGGGATAGGGGCTAATCTCAATAAGGTCTAGTTTTCCCTCTTGGTTGGAATGGAAGGTCAGATGCAGATGGCAGTCGCTGATTGTTGCTACACTCTTCTAGGGTTCATGTATCTTCGTTTTAAGCACTTGGTTGCAAATAAATATCTTATCTAAAACTAGTGCTGCTTATGCCAAATCTTGGGATGAGATATCAAAGCGGACCCCGCGGGCTCGATCCGGGCACTACCGGGAATGATGCTTGGGTGTTTATAGTTGATTTTTTTTAAATTACACTGCATCTAAATTATCCATTAATTTTAAAGATGCTCTACACGCCTCTATCTAGCTAGACCAGAGGTAACGATAAATTGTTGGTCTAACACGAAGAAAAAAATACTGAAATCATTATATTTGTAGACCCCTCAACACTTCTTCTTAAGCACTAAGTATTCGTACAAAATCCTATTCTCAAGTTATCCATCCCTCACAAGGACGTCTCCGGTATAAGGTATCGCCGTGACGTTTGGGGTTGCGCGCACGCACGCAGTTCAGTGATCGAGCGAGTGCCGCGCCGGGCGGCTGGCGAACATGGTAACACGACGTGTTAGGTGAGTGTTCGTTTACATACTCATTAGGTACATAATTTGTGAAAATTACTTATTACGCTAATAGTGAAAATTATGCCAATAGGCAGCTCAAATTGTGTATTTTTGAAAACTGAAATTTTTAGTTTATGAAAACTTTGAGATGCCAGCACGGCTAGCACGCGACGGCGCGCGAGCTCTCTCGATTTTTCTCGCACTATGCGTCTCTGTCTTATTAGAACACTTAGAAGAAGAGGTGTAGTGCGATAAAAATCGAGAGTATGTCGCGGCCGTTGTGTGCTAGACGTGCAGTTGCCGACTTTTCCCTACCTAAGTGACTGTGGTTATATTTGGAAATTGGTGGAAATGGAAAATAATGTTTATGTTAAACTTGTCGATGGGGAATCTCAACCCAACGAATGAATGTATATTTAGTCTTAGAATAATTCAATAAAAAGTAAATGACTCATTTAAAATAAGAAGTAGGTACCTAAAAGCAATATTGTTTTTTAACTTGACGCTAACAATATTATACCGATTTTTAATGTTTAATGTTTATTTTGGCAGTTCTCGAAGCATTAAAGAACATCTAGTTTAATCGTAAACCGCTTACCTACTTTAAAATATTTGCAAATGGGACGGACTCCAGGCTCGTTTACACGTTCCTAGTGGATCCTAGCGGTTATCATCTGAAGAAGAGTTCTTTTAAATGTTTCTGTGCAACGCAAAAAAAAAACTTGTACCTAATGACGCGTCAAATCATAGAAAGTGGAGGCAATGTCCGGTGGAAGTATAAAAATGTTGATAATTTTAAAAAAGCTAAGCTAAATTATTAGAATCAATAATCTACGCATTTTGGTTCTTGTAATAATCACAGTTTCTAAATGTTGAACACACTTCTGAAACCTTACTTAAGGTTTTTGTAAAGCTTGTAGCTGAAAATCACGTTTACTTGAAATCGGATACCTTCCGTTAACTCTGCAGTATCCACATCCAAATTTAAATAAAGAACTTCATATGCATTCAGATTGAGTTTATGACATTTGTTAAGTGCCCGGGACGACATGAGCGTGGGATTTTTCAGAAATGCCCTGACTGTAATCAATAATGGCTCCACTGTGCGAAAAGTGGCATTATCATCGTATTGAAACTATGTGTTTCGATTAAAGAAAGAGTCACCTTCAACAGGTTGTCCACAAATTATCCATTCACCAAGCAATTTCTTTCATAATTGATGAGCGCCCGCTGCATTTAAAGAAAAAAATTATGTCAATTAATAAACTAACTTAGGGGATGACCAAGACGTGCGTTTATGGACCAAGCTAAAGAGAATGTTAATGTAATGTCGTACCAAGAGCTCAAAACAGTGGCAGAGAGAAGAACAGAGTGGCGATTACTCCACCGACAAGAGCCCGGCTCTTAAGTTTATGATGATGATGAATAAACTTCTCTTAAATGCACCTAATAAGTTGATTTTTTGGTCTGCAATCGGATCTCGATTGACAGTGCGTTTATTTTGGTAATCATGGCGTCTTCCACATGAGCATGCATATGCCACAAGCAATGGAGATTTTAGCGGGTAGAAATATGTACCACATAACCTAGTTTCCCTGTAGGTTACAGCTAGGTATCTTATCTTAGCGAGCCAGGGTTCCCTAAGATAATATAAGATCTTGGTTGAGTGCGACTAAGATGTGCTTGACACTTTCAATCTTAATTCATAATATTAACAATAGACGTGAACAATAAGTATATTTAAGGTGTCAATCATTTGGGACGTTTACCTTAGCTAACATATCGACTTTAATAAAACTGCACACACTAACACATGGTGTATGTTAGGTACTACTGTTATGTATATCTGTCACCGATTCTTTGTTATAAGGAGTCGCGTGCGGAAAGACAAATAAGTAACCAGATCCGCGCCTCACGACCAGCTTTACTGTAATTACTTAAAACATGTCTGTTTGTTTTTATGTGATACGTACATTCGCGACTTGGGGCCCATTCAACAAAGGCTTGTGATTGGTACAACCGAAAATATCTTTGTAATAAAAGGAGTTGAAAAGAGGTTCGGCTTGAGTTACAAAACCTTTGCGAAATGGGTCATACACAGTTTAAAATAAAATTCGCCTCTCCTTTGGTCAATCGTTTAAGAGCTTACGTGCATATAAATACTAATGTTTTTATAGCAATAATATATGTATCAGAGATGACGCCGTTTATTCAACCAATAATTTGGCTCAGTAGCCCTTAAATTTCACAACAACGACAGAAAATACGCGAACATAAATCTGTGGTCTTTTGTGTATTTTGTAGAACATGGCTACGACTTCTTTTTTGTTTTAATTTGGCATTTGTGATAACTGACGCAAATAACTAACGCACTCGCAAGCTACGATAGTTGTTAGGGCTAGCCAGTTTGAACACCTTGCCAACCGATTGTCCTGGTTGGACCTGTTGCTATAACGTGCACAGTGACTTTAACTGGTTCCTCCGTTCCGAAGTTCCGAACAGAAGGTTTCGACCCGGATAGCTCAATCTTCGAATCCAGCACAGCTGGGCAGGGTTTGGGAAGCTACGGCACATTTTTTCGTTCGATACTAACGCAGTGTGCAAGATGAGTCTTTGACCAGTGTGTGTTGCCAGTGATGATGACCAATGGCAAATACGTACCGAAAGGTGCTGGGGTAGACCCACACAAGGTGGACTGATGACCTGGTAAAGGTAGCGGGAGTCCGCTGGATGCGGATGGCGCAGGATCGGTCATTTTGGCAAAGAGAGGAGGAGGCATATCTCTGGCAGTGGATGTCCTCCAGCTAATGTGATGATATTGATCTTCTTCTTCTTAGTCTGACACTCTTAGAAGAGTGGTCGTGGTTGTGCACTTGGAGTTATCAAGCATCAAGTGTCTTATCGAGTGCTTTTTTGGCAACGTGCTTCCCTTTTCACCGGTAAGTCATTGCCTGCCTAAATTAAAGAATACAGAACTTCGACTAAGGTTGAGTAACCAGTTGATGTGACAGCTGTTAAAAAAATGCATAATATGTGCTTAGTTATAGGTATAGTCCAAGGCCCAACCGGGATACGCCAAGATGAAGAGAAACGTATCTATTCAAAAAGCCAAGTTGCCTTGTAGCTTACTTGTTGCTTTCTATCGTGCGAAAAACCAACGTGAAGTTTGTAAACGTATCCTTTAGAATATTAATCGCTACAATCGGATATCGAATAATTTGTATCGATTTATCATGTTAGACGTGATGCAACACTTAATTCTTTTAATCCATGTTTACGGAAGCGCTATGAGGGCCGGGTAATACCTACTTTACTTGGATATAGGTAGCTAACACGCATAAATCTATAAGGGCATTGCCAGAATTTTGATCAGAGGACGCATGGAGAAGACCAACATAGAAAAAGCTTTTTCAACACCACATTTTTACAAGCTTTTATTTACTTTCACCTGTCCCGTTGTCTGTCTGTCTGTAATCAAATCTTGCAAGTAATTTGATCAACTTCTCGGTTTCCAATTGAGTTGAAATTTTGCACGAATATGCAAATCGCGTGACAATGCAATATTATGATGACGTGGAGCTGATCTGATGATGGAGCTGGAAGGTGGCCATAGGAACTCCATAATAAAACCACATAACCCCATTGAATTTGGGTTCGTTAGAATCGCCTCAATGAGTAGTTGATGATGGTTTATAGAAAAGTATAGTCGGCAATAAAAGCTTGTACCAAAAATGAAATTTTGGTCAGAAACTTGTATACAGTTTACCTACAAGTAAACCCTAAGATTAGACTTATACCCTAACAGTGTGTGATGCTGTCAAAAAAAAATTGATAAGCTTTTATTTCCGACTGTACTTTTCTGTAATTATACTGTCATCAACCCAGTTATTGAGACTATTCTAACGAGCCCAAACCCAAGGGGGTTACGTCAGTTAAGTACTGAATTCCCATGGCCACCTTCTGTTTCCATCATCAGATCAGTTCGATGATACCATAATATTGAAGTGTCATCCAAACTATACCTTTACCCAAAATTTCAGCTCAATCGGATAACGGAAAGTGACTGAAAAATGGATTGCAATTTTTGACGAACAACTTACTTACATACGAACAGTCCAACTAGTGCAAAGTAAATAAGTTTCTGTCAAAAAAATCATTTTTGGTACAAGCTTTTATTGCCGACTGTACTTTTCTGTATACCATCATCAACTACTCATTGACACGATTCAAACGAGCCCAAACTCAACGGGGTTACTACGGTTAAATACTGAATCCCCATGGCCACCTTCTGTCTCCATCATCAGATCAGCTCCAAGGTACCATAATATTGAATTGTCACCCAAACTATACTAATACCCAAAATTTCAACTCAATCGGATAACGGCAAGTGACTGAAAAATGGATTGCAAATTTTGACGAACAACTTACATACATCGAACAGTGCAAGTTAAATAATAGTACATTACGTACCTAGGGCGGTGAATTCGTGAATGGCCCAGAACGCAGGTGTTTGTGGCCCGAACCGAAGGTGAGGGCCATAAATATGCGATCTGGGGCTTTACGAATTACCGCCCGTGGTGAGTACACAATTTTACGTCTTCACCTGGCCACAATGCGAGTTTTACCGTACGCGCAGCGTGCAGTAAAACTCGCATTATGGCCAGGTGTGACGTAAAAGAAATAAAAGCTTGTAAAAAAAATGGTCGAAATAAATAAATATTCTGCAATCATATTTTTTTTCGTATGGCATTACTTAATTACCGTGCAATAATGTACATATGATACAGCGCCAGTGCACAGCTCATATGATTTCGATTTGAAAATGATGGTAGCTTAAAATACTTTCCACATTAAAAGCCGCCTATACCTACTCCACTTCTTGATAGTTCTAGTTGGCTAGAGTAGCCACAATTCATTAACGGCCATTCCCAATTATCAATCCACGGATAGTTTTCCTTACCAGCAGTTACATTTTGACACATTTTCTACGAGTAATCTGTCAAAAAGTAACTGCTGGTAAGGAAAACTATCCGTGGATTGATTATTGGGAATGGCCGTTAGAGGGGTGCAAAAGTTTGTAGTTACGTTAAGTTAGTAGTACCTACCGCATTGTACGTACGACAGAGGGGTGATCGCGTAACTTCCCGAAAGCACGTTAGGACAACTCAAATGTCATTCTCCCATAAGAAAAGTGTCATTTAGATCTAACTAACGCGCGTTCAATGCGGTACGTGATCGACCGGCAGGTAGATATAATACTCCAGGAAAAATACAGTTTTGAAAAACATTAATTTATAATAGCGTTTTTTTGTTCAATTTAATTTTGAAACGTGATGTGTGATGAGTTGACGGGCTAGAGGTATGGAAGAAAAAAACATGCTGCGCACGCCAAGTAAATGGGATATGGACAAGCGAATGATTATTTAATTTTAATACGTTATTCTAAGATGCTTCATTCAAGAATCTAACAAACTTTCCACCCGGTAGTAATTATATAGATTTCAATGAAGCATGCATTGTCTTTTTTTTGTGTGTTTCTTTAATTATAGAGCAAATGTAAATTAACCGAAACATTTATTCATATTTGTTCTAACTTTTCAGCAGCTAGTTAAGTTATAATTTTTGGATGTCTGAAATTTGGTTGGGTTTTTGTCTCTAGGTAACTGGTTAATTGTTAATACTTATTACGTTACATAGAAAAAAATCAGCTATTATACATTATTTCCAAAGTTGTAATTTTTTCCATACAAGTCGTCAGTTCATTGACTGAACTATAAACGTCACTTTTTTAAATGGGAAAATGTCAGTTGAGTTGTCCAGTTAGCATCATATAGTTAGTAGCAGCCAAACTAGCCAAATATATCGGAACACGTCTTTATTACTATAGGAGTAAGGACGTGTTACAATATATTTGGCTACTTTGGCTGCTACTAACTATGTGATGTTGACTATCCAACAATTCGTTCGAAAAGTTACGTGATCAATGATACCGTGTTGGTATGTTTACTCGGCAAAATATTTATTACGAGAATCCGCAGGATATATTATAGATTATCAGTTAACATCAATTAGTGGAACTTGTTCGGTATTCGTGTATTTCCTAACTCAACCACAATGGTGTTAATGCACATTTCAAGCCAGTATTACAGCGACTTTAAGTATATTCGGACGAATAACTATTTCATTTCGTCAGTAGTGCAGTCAATGTTTTAAGCAGTCCGGAAAAAAGGTGGTGCCGTAACGGAAATGCTTTTAAGGTAACTTTGGTGACAGTCTTATAAAAATAAAGTTTTTTATTTGGGACAGCGAAGGTGTTGTTTACTTACATAATTTTTGACAGTTGAATTCCGGGCCAGATGTCAGGCTTTGTACTAAATGTGTACCTAAATGTGAAACTTTATATCAACTTCGTCAATTAACTAGTTTTGGGTATGTTGTGTGTTAATTAAGTTACATATACAGATATTACTTTATACGTAATCATTCTATCGGTTGAATGTTCAATACAGGCCTTTTAAGTTTTTAACGATGTCAGTGTGACATAACATAAGTGGCAACTGTCATCATAAATATGCAATTTATTAATCAAAATAATTGGCTTTCGTCGGGGATGCGGTCGGCGGTGGACGCCTTGCTTCTTTAGCGGAACTTCTGACGCTGATTGCATTATTGCCGATTGACCAAATCGCTTTATAATCAAACTTGACATTGGCGAAATCATCTTAACTTAGATGGAAGCCATTTTTTAAAAGAAGAAGAAACAAAAGAAATTATTAATTGGTTGGATAATAAAAATCACATAAACTATAACCTGGTTTCAAGTAAACGACCAATCATTCAATGAAAAATAAATAAAAAGATGGTTAGTGTCAGTTTATTACGACAGATATAACGATTTTAAATGACGTATTACTTAAGCAACATTAAAAAGAAAATGGAAATGTCAAGAGTCCCAAAAAACGTCATTAATACAAAAATCTATAAACACACAGATATAGGTATGAAGTGGAAATACGAGTAGTAAGATCAGATATCGTAGCAAGTAAATATCCATTAAAAATACCTATCAGAAAGAAGCCTCACATTGTGTAAATACAAATAAAACTTTCGTTTTAATTCACACACGTCTTTGTAATTCTGATGATCAAGTACTTAAAATCTTTGCTAATAGATAAGTAATAATTTAATTTTGCTCAATATATCCATTTGTTGGATAGATATATTAAAATCTGGTGCACATTGGTCATTGACTAAGATACCTTAATAGATAACATTTGTACATATAGGTACCTAACTAAAATTCTAGACTTGACAGAGATCAAAGCAAAAAAGTTTAGTTTCTTTGGTATTTTTACACAATTAAGGTGTCTTTGCACCCAAATCAAATTGCGTTAATGCAAATATTCGTAATTTACGTAGTTTCAAAAGGTCTTATACGTTTAGGCGTTCATTGAGGCTCGAGCTGTTTTTACGCCAAATCTAATTTACAAATGCAAATGTGAGTAATTAGCGTGGTTCCGAAAGATACTAGAGCGTAGTTAATACTCAAATAGGCACATAATTTATCTTATTTGTAAATAAATCTGCGGTTCCGGTAGTAATATGTCTTAGATTGCGAAATACGATGCACAATTGGAGACATTTTCAATTCATGGCTATTTGTACACATATTTATGATTTCAACTGTAAGTACATTTTCGCACAATGTACCAAATAATGATAAAAAAATAACCTCGCACTTGAAGAACTACATGAAGACTATTATGGACTGTGAATACGCAAATACATACTTTTAAGGACGAGTGAAAGAATATATAACGCAAATGAACGTTTGGCGGGAATCAAACTGACGACCTCTAGCCTCGTAATCAAACAGCGTAACCACCGGGCTAACCGGACTGTAATTAAGTTACTGAAAACTAGAAATAAACTGTAATCTACAATTCTAAGTCCGAATGGCAAGCGGGTAAACTCGTCATGCCCAAACGGTTGGTAAAAGAACGTAAAATAATCGCATGTTATCAAATACTAATCTCATTACAAGACAGGATACATTCAGGAAACGCTGTACATATCATTGCAATAGTCTCGTCAGCCTTAGTTTACGTAATTACCTTTTAAATCGGTAGTTGCCGGTAAAAACTAAACGATATATCCTTTGGACTAAATACTATTCTTAAATTCATCAAATTCTTCCGTTGGAATTTCCCGTTTTTGATTATTTATCCAACTTCGACAAAGCGAAAAGGGGCCGGGCTATCCAATTCATATGTATAGTAATAGAAAAAAATAATAATATATATATTTGTATCATATAAAAAAACGTTACTGTTGGTAAATACGAATAGGGGTGTAGACAATAAAAAAATAACCTATAATGTTGATTTTTCTCAAAAAGGCCACCATTAAATAAACACAAAGTTATAAGTGTCCAAAGTGTTAAGTATAGTGTAAAGTGTCCAAAATATATATACCCCATATATTCTGTCCCTTTTCCTCAAAACGCACCTTCATTTGAAACGATTGTCATTTACTATGACGCTCGGAGTCGTGATTTCATGATCCTCTTGCGTTTCTCTCTCTAACAAGCGATATTAAAAAGGTTGTAGCTCCGTATTTTTTGAGATATCCGAATGGGATTTTCGTCACTAGACATATTTTTTTGCCTTCTTTATTTTGGAGTAATATTAATTTTGAGTCTACACCCCTATTGGAGATGTAAGTATTTTTAATTGGTACAACTGCTATTTGACTCCATATCTCTATTTTATTCCACTGCCGTGGAAGAAGGCCATCGATCAGCCGCCTGCCAAGTGCAACTCCTGATATCACTACGATTTATTACTACGTTGACCTACGTAATGGGATAGGCAAATACTAAATAGTACACCACGCATCTACATCAATTCATCTCGATTTTTCTCTTGACCTGGGTTGCTTTGTTTGCACAATAATTTACTTCGACTTCAAATCAGTAGGTAGGTACCCAAATCGCTTCAAGTGTACCTACAAAATTTGAAGAGTTCCCTCGATTTCTCCAGGAGCCGATCATCAGATCCTAACCTGATGACCATGGGACTACCTGGAAAGAATATTCTTTCTTACAAAAAAAGAATTTTCCAAATCGTCCCTGGCGTTTTGGAGTAATCGGGGAACACATAAAAAGATTCCGACGAATAGAAAACTCCTTTTTGAAGTCGGTTAAAAACATCATCGGGTGAGGTAGCAAGTACACCCTAAGCTCATTTAGAAGCTAGGAGTAGAACGCGTCTTCGTGGACTGATTGATCTTTGAGTAACCCGTTATCCTTATTTTCACTAACTGTAATGGCTCAACAACCCAAATCGAGTCTTGGCCTCCGACACGAGTTGTCGCCACCTGTCCCAATTTTGCGCCATTTCCCGGCAGTTCATTCTAAGACCCATAATACGGTCTGTACCCAGGGCTGTTATTCTATACGCGCTCATGCATCTCACGGAGACTCACCTCACAGTCATACGTAACGAAACTAGACATCCTCCTACGCTAAGTTACTACGAATCGCGGCGTCAAGATATATTTATGGGTGGGCGTTGAGGTGAGCCTGAAATAAGTTACTGAATAACGGGGCAGATATCAGTCAATCGATTTTAGTATCCAAGTGCTGCAAAGCGATCCATCAATCGACTTTAACTGGAGCGACATGAGGAATGCAATGAACTTTACGGCTGAATGCTCGTGGGCAATAATAGCGCGCCGCACGACAAACTCACATGCGGCCAGTTGGTCAATCCGTCGCTGTTAGGGTTACGTGGGCCCCCTTGAAATACTTAATATCTTGAATTGATGTAGTGAAACAATTCAAACATAATATATTAAGTAGAATATACCTAAATACCAACTTAATAATGCAAACATCGCTTTTGAGTGGAAGCCGCCGGACGGAAGGCGAATTCGTGGACGTCCTGTGCACACATGGCGGTGAACAGTCGAGAGCGAACTGCGAGCAGTCGGACTGGGCTAGAGCGAGGCCAGAAACGTCGCTCAGGACAGGAAGGCGTGGCGCAAGCTTATGAAGGCCCTATGCACCTCTGGGGTACCCTAGGACAACAACAACAACAACAACATATACCTACATGAATCACGCCGGTGGCACGGCACGCCTCATTGCAGTAGACACTCTCTTATTCCCAGCCGATCCCTCATGATCATGACTGAGGATCGTCGCCTGCAATTGCCTTCCATGCAGTTCGGTTCCTCTTCAAGGGGACAGACTATTTGGCAGCCCTCTTAATTGTATCAGTCCCGCGCACTGAGCCTTCCTCTACCGCGTTTTCCTTACACAGATCCTAGATTTCTTTCTTTCTCTATTTCTTTCCTGATTGTAGACAGAGACTAATTGTACGCAATACCCGTATAATTTTATTCTTACCTTTCGCCATATTACATCCATCTCTGTGTACTTAGTTTTTGAGTTGCGGATAGGTACTTTTGACATAGAAATTTCGTTTTATTTGTATTAAGTAACTTAATGTGATTAAATAAAGCTATATACCTAAGGCGGATCTATTTTGTAGACAAATAACTATTTATTTTATAGAAAAATTACGTTTCGCCTTAGGTCACCTATTAAAGTTCAGTTATTAAACTGAGTTGCGTGACTTTGTTTATTTTCCTTGTGTTAAATATCAACCATTAAATTCTAGTGAGTTCTTATGAGTCCTCGTTAACCCTAATTTAAAGCATAGTAAATTTTGCATGAAATCGCGCCATACACAATATCCGCGATTTGTGTACGCATTATGTATGATATAATAACTTTATTACGTGCCATTGGCGGTAGGATATCGTTTACGTCTCTACATTAATCATAAAAAACCTTATTATTATCTTTTAATTATATATCCTCCTATCTGATAACAAAGCGAAACAAGTAGATACATCATTTCGATAATTGCATGCTTGTATTCATTTTCTGAATTTAATAATTTAATTAAGCCTGATTTATATTTATTGGAAATTAAAATATAATATTTACTTTGCCTACAACCATCCAAATTTTATGTATTTAAGTATTTATTTATCTATATAAGTATGTATATCGTCGTCTAGTACAAGCTTTGGTTAGTTTGGGACTAGGTCGATTTGTGTAAGATTGTCCCCTAATATTTATTTATTTGGGGACCGCCAACCAACGTTACGCTAAAGTGATATTTTTGGTGGAAACACACAAAAATTCAAAAGAGTTTGTCCGAAAGCATCATTATTCCGAAATTTCAAAATTCTGAACGCCATTTACCGCTTAGCGAAAATTGAGATGCAGATTATTAAATAAAATACATAAATAGTTTAGGTTAGGTTAGCATTCTATCCTGAAAGATCAAAACAAAAATCAGCGGAACATGGTTTTCGGAATTATGAAATTCGGAAAAATATGCTTTCGAAGAAATGGCTTCGGAGTTATATAGTGTGACCCTTGGTAGTAAATAAAATACACGGAACCTGACAACAGAACATCGAAGTCGCGCACGTCCAATCGTTCACATCCATAGTGTAACGATTGGCACAAAAACAGTAGTCCATTACGCAATAAGACTGCTTTATTGCGGCTTAGTATATCTTTTTCTGAATATGACATTTGTTACAGTTAATTCGATTCATGAAGGTAAAGTTGATTGGAGGATTAGACCGTGTATTTTTGATGTCAATCCCCCTTATAAACTTCTGTCAACTAAAATGTGTTTTCTTCCTTAATTCTCACAAACACAATGATAGATAAATACGTACATTTAAAGGCATTTTAGTTAAACTATAAGTGATTACAAATATGAAAAAGGGTATTAGTAAGGATTATTAACCACAGTTTGGTAAAATCGTGCTCTCTTCTTATTTAAGAGCTAAGCTCTTGTCGGTGTGTCAAAGTAGGCCCTCCGTCTACTCCGATCCCACGCAACCTCGTTGACATCTCGATACGACCTAACATCAACTCTCTTTTTGAGTTGCTCTATGCAGTTTATTCTAGGTCTTCCTCTCCTCGCTTCCCCTCGATCTTTCCTTCAATTATATTGAGTATGAAATTGTCATGTCGTATGAGGTGCCCTATCTTCTTCTCACTTCCATTTTCTAAGTTTCAACTGCCTGGTTTGCTCCACTCTATTCAGCACTTTTTCATTGGTTACTCTCTCTCTCCAGCAAATTTTCTCCATTCGCCTCCAACACCACACCTCGAACGCTTCTAATATCTCCGTATCTTTCTGGGTCTATGCTGTGTGGGTCTATACTGGGTAATGCTATTATATGCTTCAAATGTATATTTTAATAAATTTTATCTTCGTTTTTTTCGATATTTTTGACGTTAATATATGTGTTTGGCTTTGGAAAGCTAGTTTTGCCATTGCTATTCTGGACTTTGTATCTGGTGTGCATCTGGAGTCTGCGGTGATAAGGCTTCCTAAATATCGGAATGATTTTACTTTTTCGGTGTGAAGGGTAGATTTTCTGTTTAGATGCTATTAGAATTTAGCTTTTACTGGCATTCATTTTAAGCGAAAACTCTTTAAATACTTCTTAATTCTTGCTGATCCTTTCTCCTCTCGAACTGTTATTATAGTTTCCTGGTCCTTATGCAATTCGAATATGATCCTTCTATCCCTGTAATCTAAATCTATTTATTCAAGCCTTGTTAGTATTTTCTTCCAATCTACACTATCAAAAGTTTTTTCCAGATCTACAAAAGCTATAGGTATATGTGTTTAATCATATGTCCATTCTCCTGTCAATAGTTTACCTTAGTGCTAGGATAGCTTCTCTATTGCCCTTATTTTTACCCCATTTGCCACTCGATTCTGAGTCTAATTCTATTTTGTATTATGTTTAGTATAATTTTGAAGGCTTGTGATATAAGGCTATTTTTTCTATATTCCTCACACTTAACTGCATTGGCTTTTTTAGGTATTGTAACTTTTTAAATTCAATTAAAAAAAAATCAAATTCAAACTTTATTTATTTTATGTGACCATTGACAACATTTCAAAATATTTTATGATACCTGAATCGAAAACCATTTGAGTAAATATGTTATCTGAATGTAATAAACTAGTTTCCGATTATTTTTTCCCACTCGTTTTGAAGAAAATCTCTAAAATGTATAAACCGGAAGTGTGACGTCATTCTTATGGCTGTAAACGGACAGTACTTTAGTCCACAAAAATCAGTAGCCTTAAGAAAATTCTTATCACTTCCGGATGTCACAAATTTCAAATTAAGGTGTCAACTGTCAGTGTGATTGTGCCTTTTCTGCGTTTGTCAACTGTCAAAACATTTTTTTAAAAGAAATTGGCAAAAATAATACAGTCTAACAGCCATAATGATGAGGTCATAATTTACTTACGACCTTTAGGAATTAGCTACTTTTAGATTTAATATTTCTAAATGATAATTAGGATTTAAGAGAATTAGAAAAAATAACCCACTTGAAAATATGAAATGGTGTCAATTAAATGTTGACAAAAAAAATGTAAATCTATTAACGTGCCAAATATAATAATGATATGAGCACAGAACATGGAGTCAAATATTATAAGATGTTTTGTGTACATGACTGTGTGTTATCATCAGGCGGTGTTGTGTTTGACAGATCTCCCGTGTATGCGCTGTACGAGAGCGACGGATTTAACTTGATATTTTTCTCTAGCTAACAGATTTACCCTTAAATTAATAAACTTTCATAGGCTATGGGGACTGTTCAACATCAGGCAGGCCTTAAGTAAGGCCTCAAACAACAACTTCGTGGAATAAGAAAAGTATAAGATTAGTTGACAATTGAACTTGAAACACTTGACTGACACCAAATAACAAAGCATGGTACGATCCACAACCATCGATACAAAACAATTGAATCGATCGTGATATTCGAAATCGTTAAATGTTACAAATTCAAATTAAATTCTAAACAGATCAAGGTCAGGGTTATTCAAAATTGGCATCCATTTACTAATAGGTACATCTTATTTGGAAAGGATGAATATGCAAACAGACTTTTAGTTTCGCTATTTGATACTATCAGTGGATGAATAAAATTTGCATGTATTAATGACTCAAGAATACTAGAGGATATTGGGTAATGCCAGTTAGGCTACGAATTAGTTTCGGATTTCAAGAAGTTAATCTAATAACAATATGATGCAATCTCATCTTTATTTTTCTTGATTGACCTGAAAACCAGAATTTAACAAAAATAACAATTGCGTAACGTATGTTATTTCTTCAGATATGCGAATATGGTAATGGCGAATAATAGACCGTAAATTAATTTCAAACGATAATTACGTTACACGTTTTGGCTTATCCGATGCATAAATAACATTATATGTACTTATGGTTGACATCATTTAATGTGGCCGTCTTTTTATAAAACTGTCATTGGAATCGGAATGTTCTATCTTGGACGTTAGACTTGCTTTTTCAATGTACTACTTTGATGCAATGCGGACCAAATTAAATAATATCAAGTATTTCCATCGACTTCGCCGTGGTTGATTTTTAGGGTTCTGTACCCAAAGGGCACCCAACTCGCACTTGGCCGGTTTTTAAGGTTCCGAAGTCGACTAGGAACCCTTATAGTTTCGCTTTGTCTGTCCGTCCGTCCGCGGATAATCTCAGTAACCGTTAGCACTAGAAAGCTGAAATTTTTGGTACTAATATGTATATTAATCACGCCGACAAAGTGGTAAAATAAAAAGTGTTTTTTATTATTATTAGGGTACCTCCCCTATACGTAACGTGGGGTGTTTTTTTTTTTCATTTCAACCCTAACGTGTGATATATTGTTGGATAGGTATTTCAAAATGAATAGGGGTTTGCTAAAATCATTTTTTGATAATGTTAATATTTTCGGAAATAATCGCTCCAGAAGTAAAAAAATGTGTCCCCCCCCCCCCTCTCTAACTTTTGAACCATACGTTTTAAAAATATGAAAAAAATCTCAAACGTAGAACTTTATAAAAAGTTTCTAGGAAAATTATTTTGAACTTGATAGGTTAAATAGTTTTTGAAAAAATTACAAAAAAATTCTGAACTAAGTTTGTAATTTAACCGTATAAGCAGGTGTTTATTGTACCTGTAATTTCTACAAAATCACAATGAAATGACGTGCTTTCAAATAAAGTAAAAAAACGGTGAAAATCGGTTCACGCAATAAAGAATTATCCCATAAAAATCATCTTCCATACTTTAAGCTCGCGCGCAATAGTTTACTTAATTTGCCGATAGATGTCGCTGTACGCGGAACGCTCACATTGTATTGGCGCTGTTAAGATTTTTCCTGATTTAGTGGGGATTTATTGTTTTGTTTTAAAATCGAATTAGAATGGTACGAGTATTTTAATTCCACTGAAGAGTTTTTAATAGACCTTGGGGCGGCTAGGGGTCGGCATCGTGAGTAAATCCAGAGAAAACGAAAATCAAGACCTAGCTGTAAAGATGTTAGATGTCTCTTGAAAACATTGTAATCATCGAGTTAGTTGGAGCCCTTTCCGGTAACTTATTAACAAACAAAGAAATAAATAGGTAGGTAAACAAATGTGTTTCGTTTAAAAAAGCGAATCTAAAACGTAAATATTTTGTCTATCTCGCTCTCTATACTGCGTATTTAAAAAAAAGTGATTATTTTGTTTTTTTTCCCGAAAGAAGTAAAGCAAAGTAGCGAATTGAAACTTTAATATTGCGTCATTTAAATAAATTTTCAGACATAGTATTAATAAATTCAGAAACGATTATAATGATTACGATGAAGCAGACAACAAATAAACACGCCGGGAACTTTCGTTTGTCACAAAACACGATTAATTCACGACAGTAAATGATATGCTCAGTTTCTTTCTCATAATTGTATCTACCATAAAAACTAATGTGGAACAGCATCGAAAATATGTGTACATTATCGGCCTTGTTACGAAGGAATAAGGTGCAACAGTGCATCCATATTTTTGACTTCGACCGAACATATATAGTATCACGATCAAAGTGTTTCTTTGCGCATGCGTGCTGCGGCGAGAGGTGTGGCATGCATTTTAAATAACAATTAAAGCTGGGATCAATTTCACACGCTCTCCACACGTATTGAGATTGGGCGTTTTTCGAAAAACTTTACATTAACTTTTTTAAGGTTACATTTCTTGTTTCGTAGATACTACTTACCGATCCATACGCGAAGAAAACTGTCCCAAATATTTCAGAAGGTCGTCACGTTCTTGTATGGCGTCTTTTTTAACAGACTACAAAGAAAGGAGACTGGTTCTCAATTCGGTTGTATTTTTTTTTCAATGATTGTTACCTCAGAACTCCGTCATTGATGAGCCGATCCGTAATTTTTTTTTGTTTGTATGCTTCCGGGTGGGTCCTATTTTTTTCAAAAATTCAGTTGGATGATGGGATCCATGAGGAGTTGAGGGGTACTCCTCAATTATATTAGGCACGATTTTGGTATTTTCTATTATAACTCGTGTACCCGGAAATCATAAATTTGCTGGAGTGGAATTGATGATGAAGACCACAGATGACTTATGGAATTCCTCAATTATGTAAGTAGTTAAAAGTACAAAAGTACGTCACAGATTTTGATAAGATTCCGTTGAAATAGCAACTAATGAAGTGCCAAAGGTGATCCTTGTCGAATCGACGGAAGTCCTCAAATATTATCGGGCCACATACAGCGATTGGGTTTTTTATTTAATAATCAACGCATTTGCTCTCGGGAAACACTTCTGAATGTGGTAAATTGGAAAAGAAATGTGGAAATGTTCTCGTGGCTTGGCGGAGTACTAAATTGAAGTCGGTTAAAACTTTGTTTTAAAAGTAAATTATTATATGAATGGAGATAATATACTTACTTGAGATTATTGAGTTGGCCGAATTGCATCAATGTAATGTATTAAAAAAGCAACTCTATCGGCCAAGATAGAAGATTCCAATTCCAATAATAGTTTTATAAAAAATCGGGTACCATAAATACATGTTGCAATGAAAGAAAAATTACATCGTAGAATCTGGGTATTTTTTTTCTCTCTTATAAGGATCGCTAGTATTTAATTATTTATCAACTATTCTGAGTAAAGACCTGATCTTTTTTTGAAAAAGCTCTTACATTAAAACAATCTCGAATAGGTTTGAATCTCATTGGTGTACCAATCTAACATTTTGTCTGAGTTATGGCGCAAACTAGCGAACTCCACTACAATTCCAATTTTAAAAAAACCGGCCGTGCGAGTCGGATTCGCGTACCGAGGCTTCCGTACAAACCTGTAGGTATATAAGTGATAACTTTAATATTATTAAAAATATTTTGATTATATGATGTAACTAAAAATTTACGGTTTTCGCATTTTTTCCTTTACCTTTGCTATAAGACGTTGCTTCGTACCAAATTTCAAGCTTCTGCGTTCACGGGAAGTACCCTGTAGGTTTTGATTCCCTTGCGAGTTTCGAAAATTTGCGGCATAAACAGCCGTTTACAGATACAGCCGTACGAGTGTCTTTTGATTGCGTTGGCTTAGATGTTTGATTTTTTTTACAGCTCCAAGGGACAGTAGACCTGAGTATTTGGTATACATTTTAGCTTGATGCCTCCACGCGTTCCTGAGAAAAAGGGTCTTGACAGACGGACGGACAACAAACAGATCCTATAAGGATTCCGTTTTTTACTTTTGAGGTACGGAACCCTAAAGCGACAATTAAATAGCGCGTTGCGTTGTGAGGCTCCAGGTGTTAATGCCCCATACTATTATGAAATGTATATTCGTAATATAATTAAGTATAATGATTTAAGAAAGGAATTCAATAATTATCAAATCCCTGTTGTTTAATATAACTAAGTTCGTTATGGATATAAACAATAATTAACTTGTTAAACGGAATTCGTGAATAATTGCTTACGGTAATGTATCGTTTATGGCTAGATGCTTCGCTGATCAACATTTATAATAAAATAAATAATAATAAATATTAGGGGACAATCTTACACAAATCGACCTAGTCCCAAACTAAGCAAAGCTTGTACTATGGGTACTAGACGACGATAAACATACTTATATAGATAAAACATCCATGACTCAGGAACAAATATTCGTGCTCATCACACAAATAAATGCCCTTACCAGGATTCGAACCCGGGACCTCTTGCTTCGTAGGAAGGGTCACTACCAACTAGGCTAAAGCGGTTGTATCTTGCACAATTTATGTTCAATTGAAGTAAGTATTTATCTAGTTCACTTTCGGAAACCAGCGCCATATTTTCAATATGTTGTTGGGCATGTTACCCGGGATTATGATTGCCAGATCGAATGACCGAATGATATGATCGAATGATATCGGGAGTTTTTTTTGGGTTTCGCTTGACGATGGTTTAGCGTTATTGTTTTATAAAGATTTTTTGCTATGTCGGAAGACGGGAGGACATACAAAATTTTGGCAGAATCCCGTCCCGACCAGATGGTCGGGGCTTAGGTAGGGTTGGCAACCCTACCTAAGCCCCGAAACTACCGGACACTGAGGCATTGCTCTCGCGAGCAATGATGCCGTCAACATCCACGCCGACGCCGCAAAAGGTGTCTATCACATTCAAACTATAAGCCAGTTCAGGCAGGCCTATATGTCACTATTTAAAAGTTATAGTGAAATCGCTTGTCAATGGCGTGTCACCTTCCAATCTAGGTCGAAATTTTCAGGGTTATTGCCATAACGACTATCGCACACCACTAAGTATTTAAAAAATCCGCCGACACAAAAAATAAACTCTAAAAACTAACAAATAATATTTTAAACCTGTTATAATCTCTAAACTGTGTTATCGTCACATATATATTTGAATTTACATAATACATGCGACGATAATAATTATAATATGTTTATGATATTATTTGTTCGTTTTAGAGTTTTTTTTTGTATCAGGGGGTATTTTAAATTTTAAATTTCACTTTTATTTTGTCCTTTTTCAAGTGATGATCTTCAAACGGCTGATCAGTTCATGGTTACCTTAGCATATACTTTCAATATCATTGAAGTAACACGGTACCAAATTTCGATCGATAGGACATATGGAAGGTAGTCAGATCCCCTCAGCATGCCTATTAAGACGACCTTTAATTTAATACGGCAATAAACACGACATTGGGTAAGGCTGAGGACCTGATTAGGTGATTAGGAACGGGGACCTGATTAGGTGATTAGGCACGGGTTAAACAAAAGCTGCGCCTAACAATGACTGTTAAATAATCATTACGTCAGGGTTAACAATTGTTTAACATCGCTGCATTTCTTCGCACGTCCTAAATGCTGAAGTCAATGTCGGTTGTTGTAAAGTTCATTTTTAGAATATATTTCTCACGGTTTTAATTGTAGAATAATTGTTCGATTTGAAAGATTTGTCGCGAGCTGTAAATATTTGTTGAGATCTTGACATAACGTCTTAAAGGCAAAGTGTCTAAAAGTCGAAATCATTTTGAGCAATTCCCCGCGCACCAGCAAAACGCATCAGCTGACTATACGGTCGAAACTAGTAAAAATAATATTCTTATATAATCGCCTCTTCAAAAAAATAAGAATCATAGTTATCATCCGAAAAACGTCTATTACTGGACAGGGCCTCCCCCAAAGAGTGCCAAAGTGACCGGTCTTGCGCCACCCGCATCCAGCGGACTCCCGCGACTTTTACCAGGTTACCAGTAGTCGGTAGACCCCCGACAAGGTAAGAACCTTGTCGGGGGTCTACCAACGCTCTGCGTCTTCCGGTGCGTGGTCGCCACTCCCGAACCTTTTCCCCCCCAACTCGTTTGTGTTCAGTTGGTTTATAATTCTGATGGGTACATTGATTAATTATGTACGTGTAATATTAAAACTTACATTAGCGACCTTGTAAGGATTCGGTTACGAAAGTGAAGCGCCACGCCGGCGCCGTGCTATTGCAAGAATAATATATGAGCGAGTCGCTGCTTGCATATCAATGGACGCATGTTAGTTTGTCGCATCTTGTCGCCGATATATGAATAATTATATAAGCTGCCCGTACGGTTCCGTTTGCGTGTATCATAAAAAACCCAGGCAGAGCTAGGGGATTGAATATAGTCAATGTCCATCACAAAGATCCTATACAGGAGCACCAGTAGGTGGATCTACCAGTTATAACCACCAGGTTATACAACCTGGTGGTTATAACTGGTGAAAGATTTTTGAAATCCGATGATAAGTTCCGGAGATTACCCCCCTACATAAAAACTTACTACCTCACAGACTTTTCCTGTTTATCATTTTTGTATATTAAGATATCTCTTGTTATGAATCAGCAAACATCTAATTTAATTTTCTTTAAAGAACACCAAAAAGAACGAGTTGGAAATTGATTTTTAAAAACCCTTCATATTTCTTCGCACTATCCCATAGCAAAATAAAGTGGTAGTGAGTAAATATCCATCCGATCTGAGATATTGGGATTTCACACATCTAATATTCCGTTCTAAACTAAGCCAGACTTGAACGGATGGACTTGATGGAACTACATAACATAACAATATTAGATATTTTCTTAGATAAGTAGCATATTTTGCAGTATATATTTTGCAGAACTCATATATACTTACCCCCATATTTATAAAACTAAAAATGCCTCTGCTAAATAAAATATGCTTTGTCCCTTTCTTGCGAACACAAATATCAAAGTGACAGATAAGGACAAACGAATTTTAACGCCATTTTAGCTAAAACAGGCTTGTAGGACGTTTATGAATACGGCCGTTATTCTTGTACATCTCATACCTAAATATTTGCCCTTCTGGAAATCTAGAGAACGCTAATTTTATAGTACTTCAACCACGCGGTCTGATCAAAATAATTGATATTGCCTAAGTACTTAGTTCCCATTGGCTCGATTTGATGCAACAGTTTAGTGAAGATCATCCGAGACTTGTTACGAATATTTTATAAGACCATTGTATTACAACCAAACTGTATGGTCAAATACCTAATGTTATTAGTTCCTATTTGAACGACAACATAGTTTGAGGATCATCCGCGAATATTTTTTGTTTCTCCGTTTCTGTTTATAACAATCCTGCACAATAGGCTATAGTAAAATCCATTCAATATTTTATCAACACGTGAGATAGTCTTACGTGTGGCTATATAATGAATTCGGATTTGTTTAATAACACTATTGTGGCGGGCGCCATTGAATCAACGATGAAGAAATACAAAGTAATATCGAATAATCAAAAGTCAGTCGAATGAAGACGACTTGCTCAATCGACATCAAGACCTACGCTAGCAACATACTACTCGGATAAACACAAAAACAAAATACCAACGATACGCTAATTATAAAGCATGACCAATAAGCCAAAGATATAAACTCGAAAACAAGCTATGATACAGAAAAGAACAAAGTCTCTTCTTTTGGTTTTGATTTTTCTATTTTATTTGTGACTGATTTCCCTGATAGCCCTGATAATAATTAAGGTACGTTTTTGTTACAGGTTACAAGCGATATCGTTAGCAATAGTGCTAGCGATAATCGACCAGACACAAGGCTTCACGCTCCGCTACGAGTACGTGAGGCCACACGATCTGACTGGGGAGGAGAGCAGTGTCACCGAGGTGAAACACGAGTTGAAAAGAGATGTCGATGACGATGACGAGTACCATGTTGAACCTATCGGTTTTGCAATACCACTGATTATGACCACAGAAGCTACAGCAACTACAGATATTCGATATGGAACGGGAACGATAACGAACGAGACTTTAAGTGACCGTTTAGAAACTACTGTCATTCCAAATGAGAATGCAGCAAACACAGAAGATATGCTAGGTAGTCACTCTAACAATAACGAAGTAATGGCTTTCCTCCGCCAAGAGCTTGAACATGTAGATAATACTTCATCCCCGTCGAGAACTCAAGAAGAATCAACTACGGTCATGACTACATTTGGAGTCACTGATAATCATGTTGAAACTTCAGCTACTGAAGCAACAAATACATCTAAAGATATAGAGAATAAGATTACTGAACAAATATATAGCACTATTCCCCCTCCTCCACCTTCCGCAACAAATAATAGTACTACTACCAAACCACCTAGTACTGGAGGGACACTAACCGAACTACCCAAAACCGTGGAAATTACAACAGAATCGAGTAATATCAGTGTTGAAACGACAATCGCGTGGAAAAAATATACTAAAATTGAAAGAAAACCAGTCAATATCAGCGAAGAAGTAGTGCTCCCATTAAGAACTGAACGGGTTGGGGACTCGCTTAACGCGCATACGACCGAAACACGAGTTAGTCTTGAAAAAGCATTCGATTTGGCGCCAGATATACTATCGCTGCAGGAGTTAAAGAACCATCTCATGGATACAACAAATTCAATACCAACGAACGATATCCTAAAAGTTGTAGATGTGACTAAAGGTAACATAAAATCAGTTGACAACATAACGATAGAAGAATCAAAAACCACAGAAGTCAACCCTACGGAGATGGTATCTATGCGAGCAGGATATTTAGACCATACAAAGCCATTAATCGAAACTGAAGTGGAAGGTATTGCTTACGAAATGGACGCACACGAGGACGACGATACAGGAAACATGACGTCTCACAGCCAAATGGTAAGGAAAGTACAACTATATTTTTTGTTTATAGTAGGGCAGGTAAAAAGTTTAAAATGGCTATAAGAGAAACAAATATATTAAACGACTCTTCGTGCAGGCACAAAATGTTTCTGCCACATAAGGCGTAGGTAGAAAATCTATAGCACGTACCATAGTCGGGCGAATTTCACTTTAACACGAAATAAAATGCCATTCCATTTCCACTTCGCTTCAAAACCTCCACAACTCGAAATATTGGATATAGATGAGACAAGATAATCAGCGACGACGTTTCCCTTGAGATTCGTATCACCGTAATTCTACTTTACTTATTACTTTTTTTTTAATTTCAGGTAGAAGACGCTATGAAAGAAGAATTTTTAAAAGAAGAACATTTAGTCGAATCTCTGCACTACACCACATCCAAAAATGATGATTTAAATGACATTAGACCATTAAACCAGTTCGTTCACCAACAAGAACCTGAAGATCTAACAGTCAGGCGTTTAAATTATGAGAAAAAGAATAATCTTTATACGGTTAACCCCAACTATAAGCCGCTTAAGAAGATTGAAGTCCAACCTTCAAAACCTTTTATGCGTGACCCTGATGACAACAGCTGGAGAAACGAAAGTCTCAGTTCGCTAGGAATAGTCTTCAAAGGAACGAACTCATCCAAGGCCTTTACGGAAGTTTTAAAGAATAAAACTGAAACTGTGATGAGCAATTTACCAGAACCAGAGAGAGTGCTGGAGAAAGTCGAGTTGAGGGATAGGCTTGAAAAAATTGCAGAGAAGAGAAAGAGGAAAAAGAAGATTGACAAATTTGGCAATACCGAGTACGGTGATTATGAAGAAAACAGCTCTGGTGATGTACATTCGTCGAAGGAAAAACCTAGTAGTGTTTCTGAACTTTCTCTGACAACATCTACCCTTCCAACTATAATTAAAGAAAGCATATCGCGAGGTTCCGTTAAGGCATCTAGTAAAAATAAATCCAAGTCGGCCCTCAATGACTATTACGACGGGAAAGAAGATTACGCGGACTACGTAACATTCCCTAACATCGATATCTTAAAGTCTACTCCGCGACCAAGAGTCCAATGGCCGGTGACACAAAAGATGTTAGATAACACACAACCCATGAAACCATACTTACCCGACAGGCAACCTACTGTGCAATACTTCCCTCCACTACCTAAAGCTCTGACTCCGAGTGATAATAACAACTATCATGATAAAGGTTTCAAGCAGAAATTTACTTTTTTCGGACACACTGCACAACCACAAACCGAGCCAATCGAAACATACGAGTACAATGAGAAAACTGAGAAAAACCCTGGTACTTACCGCACTGAGAAATATGTCACAGACGAAAGAACTCGGGCCCTGATGGAGAATACGAGTCCCCCAATCCAACACGTAGAATACAGGCCAGTAGGCGTGACTGACGGAAGCTTCTCTATTCGTCATTACAAGGATCTTCTAGAATCAGTAATCAAGGATACAGATTACGATAGAAACGGGCCGTACCAACGTACGCCAGTGGCAGCCGATGAAGGCAAGTCGGTGAAATCGGAGGAATACGACTACGGCCAGCGGAAGGAAGGCCTCAATAGATTCGTGGATTATTTCAATCAAAATCACGAACGATTCAAGGCTGACTTTCCGGTGCTATTTAACACTAGTATAGTGCATGGTTCGGAGAGCGGAAAGGTTCTGGCATCCTCTAGTGCCATGTTCAAGAGATTGTACAGCGGAGCGCAGACGGGTCAAAAGGAGTCATTTGCTTTTAGTGACAAGCCTTTTGACCCTAACTGTGACAATATTACGGTAGAACTGTCCCCTGCGTACGAATTACATTATTATGTCCCAGAGCAGGAAGAAACCGGGGACCACACTTTGCCATACGGTTACAGAGCGTAAAGTGCTTCACACAATGACCCTGAAGATCGATGAATATGTATTTAATTACTTAGAAGGTACAATGCAGAAAAAAATACCTGTTCCAAATTCTGTTAGACTAAGATGTTTATTTGAGTGGCCAAAATTTGACATGAAGTGTTAGCATTACCTTATTATTAGAAGAAATTGGCATAGGAAATTACGTCCTAAAGAAATTGTCTCCAGTTGTGGCAGGTAGGAAGTCCGAAAGGAGACAGTTCAGAAAAAGGTAAATTAACGAATGTATAAAAAGGAACAACATCATATCTCGGACTGGGCTTGAGATAGATAGAGGACTGATTACGGTATGCACGTTCAATAATATAAAAAACAAACAAATATACGCATTCTAAATTCAATAAGACATGATAGAGAATAAATATTCTATTATATAGTCAGTCGTCATATTATTGAGAGTGTATGTAGCGCGTATTATGTAATAATTTATTTCGAATAAGTTTAAAGCTTAAGGTCGTTTGCCAAAGTAAAGTATAGTTAATACTATGTACTTAAGTATACCGTGTTAGGATATGTTTTTACAAGTTTGTATATAATGCGTAATAATGTTTTGGCCTAGAAAACAAATATCACCGAAGTAATATATTATGGATGAGTAATGTAATGATAATTATAAGTATAAATAAACGAGGTGTATAATACTTGGTATTTAATTAAGAAACGAATTCTGAGTTAGCTGCGCGTTCAATGGTGCTATATAAAGCGAGTATGAAAATTCTTGCGCCTATAGGTACATGAATATATCGAATAAACAGTCCGCAACCACGTAGCGGCAGGGTTATCAGGGCGTAGTGAGTAGGACGGTGGGTCAGGCTTCCCACTAAAAGCCACATTATAACGACCTTGTAACATGGAGAGTAAATGCAGCTCTGAAATAGGCATTCCCTGATATCTGTATCAGGGTCAGCCACTAATGGTAGAATTGGCAGGGCGGGGAAGCGGGTTCCGGTAGGAATTTCAACCAATCAGGTAATGGAAGGTTTTGTTTGTGTTGCCCTGTTAGGCCTGCAGTGTGGCCAGTCAAAGATTTTCTGCGGGATGACCTAATAGGCCGCCCAGGGGGAACAGTAGTGCACGGGTCAAACCGGCTCTTGATAACAGCTACTACTATACTACGATGGGATGCGGAAACCATCACATAGGGTTGCCAACTTTTATTGTGGGAGATAGTGCACTGTAAAAAAATATACTTAGTATTTGGCTGTTCAATGTTGCTATTTAGTAAAATTTAATTAAAACCTGGGCAATTTCAAGCACTTCGTAAGGAACCCCAAAATAAAGTATTGTTGCGTACTATATGTCTCTTCAACAGTGTATAGTACAATAACATTGCCAGTCAGTAATGGAGGAGTACTACTTACACCTTGTCACGATGACTAACAATATGAAATATATGGAAGCCCCGACAAAGTTGATACCATTATCAGTGTTGAGGTCAATTTTTTTTGGAAAACTCATTAAAACTATGGTTTGAAACTTGAGTTTTTGTTGCATTAGTAAAATTCTAAGGTAGCCATCCATCAGCTCAGTATGCTAGGAGTCAAATGTACAGTCGAGGAAATTGAATGTTTAGCACTTTTGGACCTAAACACCATTTAAATAGAGTTGACATATGCCAAACCTTCATTTTCCTCGACCGTAGGTACATACAACTTTTCTAGGAATCTCAGTCACCAGCCTGCCCAAAATTTATTTTTAGTTATAATACTATTTCATAACTTTTTGTTCCGGATTGCCCATCGAAATTTTTCACGCGCCGCCACTGGTCACTAGACAATAGTGGCCTGGCTTATTGGAATAGGAATACAATAACATTACACGAAAATGTTGGTTGACCCAGGTCAGGCAACAAGTCTTTCTGCCTATATATCAAACTGCGGGCACAAACCAAGAAAAAATATAGAGCATGACTTAGGAACAACCTAGTGAAGCCGGTTTTCGACCAAGCCAAATAAGTTTAGCACACGCTCACGCACACATATACAAACAAAAATACTCTAAACTCTTCAGCACGTGCCGCAATGCTGTCAAGATCACCTATTTCGAGTTCTGTGCAATTTAATTTGTTCTGTATCTGTGTTCGTGTTTGTCTATTTATTTATCTTGGACTGAGACTGCAGGTCGCTAGGGCTAAATAAAAGAAAAACAACAAACTTTTTAAAATACCATTTTATTGACATTTTCATTTTAGAATAGTATGCAAACATCACTCGATCGTTCCACAATCGCCACAGGCTAAACGTCATTTGAGCATAAAAATACAATAAAATAACTAATATGCTTCTGCGCAGAGAAATGCAGAACTGGATGAATAAATAATTATTTATAATACAAAATTAACTCAATAAATGACATTTCTACAAATGAACACAATCCTCTTTGGATAAAACAAAAATCCGATTACAATTATATACAAAAAAATGCTATTACATTTTTAGATGTGTCCATTATTCAAAATTTGTGCTGAATTCGATTGACATTATCAGTGACATTTTTGTCAATGTATTTTTAACGATTTTACCGTACTTGAACCAATGGTGTCAATTACTTTATATCATTAAAATCCGAATATAATTGAACATTTCCTGAGCATTTCGGTCTTAAATTTCGTATGACACTTCAAGAATGTGATATGTGTCATCGATTGACTTTGTTTACGTAGTTTATAGCTCATAGAAATGTAAAAACATAACAAAGTAAATAGCGTATTATGTTGACAAAAATACGGTCTACAGACCATCATTCCAAAATTCTAAACTAAGACCAATAAAGATATTCGAATTCCAACATTCAAAATTAACATCATTATGTATCCTATCCCTCCTTTTAAAAATGTCAATTTTGCTGACTTCCTTAATGAATCACGAAATCTGACCACCAATGGAACGAACGAAACGAATGAAATTTATCATAGTGTCAGTGCTGTCCTATATAGATCCATTTCGAAACAGTTTTAACATAATATTTTTTATATATTATTATATATTATATATTTCGTTCATTCCATTCGCGTTAGCCATGAAGGTGATTTCTACTATATTTATTTATTTTATTCATTACACGGGACACCGACAGAACTATTTACTTGATAGTTGCGCACAGGACTGCATGCAGGCCGCCGCGCGATTTCGGCCCGTGTACAGTCAGCATCAAAAGTAACTGCGCAAACGAAGACGTCAAAAGTCCTTATTAAAAGGGAATAAGAGCTTTTGACGTCTTCGATTGTGCAGTTACTTTTGATGCTGACTGTACGTGCCGGAAGCACGGCGGCATACTAGATTTTCTGTGACTGCTTGGCCGTCCACCAATTTCGTAGGTATAAGGGAGACGCTACAAAACTGAACTGAACTATGACGAAACTCAACCAATTTAAAAATCCGTTGGAATTCCAATTTCGAAATCGGCCATAGACTAAAATCAAAAAGCGAACAGCATAGATACGGTCTGGGTTAAACACCGGCTTACATTATGGTAGGTACATTAATGAATACAATATAATCATTTAAATATAGTATAGCTAGAAGCGTTTATTTACAAGGACACGACACTTTACTCGCTAGAGACCTGCCTCCCGTTGCTGCTCTACTGTCTGTGGTCTTTGGAAAATCCATTACAAAATTATTTCATCATCGATATACACATTTATTAGCTAATTATTGGTCGACTGCTTATCTAAGATGGTGTCTCACTTGACAACCAAAACTCACTAGCGAATCAGTCATTATTCTTAGAAACCTCGTCTGAATCTATAATGAGTATTAATGAGATACCAGCACCCGAACCTTCTTTAACACTACCAGCACGTCTAGGATGTGACGGCCGCGACATACTCTCGATTTTTATCGCACTATATCTCTTGTTCTAAGTGTTCTAATAAGAAAGAGACGGATAGTGCGAGAAAAATCGAGAGAGCTCGCGCGCCGTTGCATGCTAGCCGTGCTGTACGGCTATCACAAGACGGCGCGCGAGCTCTCTCGATTTTTCTCGCACTACACCACTCTTTCTTAGTTTTCTATTAAGAGAGAAATGGACAGTGCGAGAAAATCGAGAGCTCGCGCGCGGTCTTGTGATCGGTCTTGGCCGTGCAGTGCTAGGAACCCGCTAGGGCGCTCTCCTCGCAGGCGCTTTCCTCTACATAAGGTTTTTCGGATGTTATCGCCTACAAGCGTAGCGTTACGAATCGGCAGTGAATTTGTTAATTGGGAATTGAGGTTTTCTATACCGTATTCAACTCGGAAACCACATAGGATAAGGTAAACCTTGTCCAAAGCGGTTTCCAATTGATAGTGTATTATTCGGATATAGGTGAAAAACTTATGTAAGTCACCTGTATGTAGTAGTGGCGTATTCGAATAGTCAATACATGTTTAAAATTAGAACACAAACAAAACAAATGTCTATTCGCACACATTACACACGTACAACAGGTGACTTACTTAAGATTTTTAATTATAACAGTCCTAATCAAGCGAAGGGATTTTCCAGCCTCTGAATACGAGCTTGTTTTGAGTAGGCTAGTGAGTTTTGGTCTCCTATGATATTTTAGAACTCCATCACTAGATGTCGCCACATATCCTTACCCATATTCCCAAACTTATTCCTAGATGTCGCCACTCCCAAAGGCCACAGACAGCGGGGCACGCACAAATTCGAACCTACATCGTTACATTAGCCAGTCTTTCGTTTATTACGCTATGCTTACGCCGCTACGTCGCTCCACAACCTCGCAGGAAACTTACAAACTCACATGTTTTGTAAAAATGATAAATAATACCTATTAGTGTAGAGCGTCCCTCAAATTACGTGAAGTAAAGTGACTTTATATGTAAAAGCCAGTAAACTATCTGTAAATCGTGGATACTTCATAAAGTAAACTAAGCGATGCATGGTTATTTCTATTCAACGTAATACAAATAGTATTGGGTTTAATCTGTTATTGCAAGAACGTCAATGCACTTCAAAGTAATCTATATTATATTCATTGAATACAATATAATACTATTTATTCTATGATTATACTGATTATGTTATGTATCATTGAATAGATAATCGATTAAGTTAAGTACTTAAGTACTTAATGTAGAATGTACTCAATACTTAATTTCGGGGCATTTACTTACAAACATAGTATTATTTAACATTTTTACACATATACGGACGTTTTTATCGAAGTTTCATAACATATAATTTGACTTTGCAGTTATCATGTGGTAAATGAATAATCTCCAAGTATGTAATTATAAATTATTGTTCATAATAATAAAAAAACACTCCCGATGCTTTAGTAAATTAACAGGCTATATAATTGTATTATAAAAACTCCGATGAAAACAATATTTCATATATGATTTAATTGCCTAGATAAAAAAATTAAATGACCAAATGTCAAGCAGATTTCTATTGCATTTATTAATCTAAGCGTTGTAGTTACTCTTATGGACACTAGATGGCGGTACTGCTAATGAAAATAAATCTTGATAGTCCATGACACTGTCTCTTTCTTGCAACTACAGTGCGAAACATATAGATAATGTTGATGTCAGCAGTGAAAGTTAAGTTGTTTCAAAGATTGATAGTACCAGTGCTGCCATCTAGTTTACAAAAATATAACTTTTAAAGCAATGGAAGTCAGTATATAATTTTTAAATGAAACTGGAGGGATTGTTAACGGTTCACGTTGGCACCTAGTATTTTTGGCACCACTAGCAAATTCAAAACCATTAGCTATATATTAAAAAAAAACAAGCACCAAATCATAACAAAAGAAAATAGGAACGTGACGTTCTAGAATGTTCAAATACTTTCCGACAAGATACGGATGGAAAACGAGTCTTAACACATAGAAATCAGGTTGCTTTCAGTTATTAATTGTAACACATTTCATTTGTAGAAATAAGTTTAGTGCCTCGTAATAACAAATTCACAATGGTGTACAATATACCTAGCACCGCTATTTAAATATAGAAATTAAAGCAAAACAAATTTGTATAAATGCAACATCAATTGACCTCAAACTGCCGTTTGTAAAGTTGGCAACACTGACTTAGTTTTAATTTTATACCGTTGAGGACGAAAGCTAAGCAAAACGCAGTGGTGCCAACCTCAAGACAGTATGTCTAGTGATATGTAAAAAAAAAATCAAAAACAAGTAGGCTGCAAATTTTAAACAATTTTAAACCTTAATGATAATATAGTGAGTATGTTCAATTTTCCGTATACTTACAAAACCACATTCATAAAGCTCTAGAGGAAGCCTCACTATACAAATATTATAATTAATGTAATGGTTTTTTTTATTAAATATTTTTTTAATTATAATTTACGCATTCATACAAATCCTATGCTAAAGCATTCTCGATGTCCAGACTAATCACTATGAACCTTTCCGAGTTTTCGCTATAAATTACAAAATTTTACTAGGTTTTATACAATTTTGAAAGCGTACCAATTATAAACTATAATTTTCTATGTTACTTTGTTAGGATATGCAACATTTATATGGTATATTATATCTTCTAGGCGCTCACCATATAAGAAAAATTGGCAATGAAATTTGAACCAACTGTTCTTTAGAATCATATAAAGTAGATTGCGAGGAGCGAGGGCGGTATTCTGAATCCTGAGTGAAGCGAACGATTCTAAGGTTGAATTTTGAGCGTAACGAGCGACTCAAATGTTTACGCCCAAGGTAAAAATAATTTTGCCACCGACAAATACTGCTTTTCACACTTTTAACAAGGAAAAGAAAAACCCCTCATTTGAGAGCGACTACGACAATGCCATCTATAGCGACTACGATATAGATGGCGTTAGTTTTTTTTTTATCTAATGTTTTGCTTCAGATTACCAACATTAAAGTGAGAAGTTTTTCAGATCTCCGAATGGTCATAAACAGCATATTTTTAGAACAATGCAATGCTTTTGTGCCCTAAGTTCACTTTGGCTCTAATACTTATCAGTTCAAAATGAAATGAAGTAAGTAACAAGCTATTAAACTAGAGTACACCGATAACTAATATAATATAATGGAAAAATAAATCATCGTCTGAAACCCAGAGCGAGACTCGAACTTGAGACTCGAACCTCTGTATTACCGGTACAGTGCTCTTGTCTCTGAGCTATCCAGACATAGATTGACGTGGCGTATTTTTCCATCACATTCGCCGCCGCTACTAGTAGCGACCTCTCTGTATTTCTATGGCTCTAATGGGTAAGCTATGCGCAACAAGGTAATTTGCACAAATATCTACCTTCCGGTGTACGTTATACGGTTCAAGTTGTATTAATAGAGCATTAGGAACGGTAGTATCGATATGCTGCGACCGTTCCTTATGCCCTAACTTAAACCTTATAGCTTACAACGGAAGGTAGCTATTCGTGTGCGGTATCTTGTTACTTATTTCTATTCATTTTTCTTCGTCGATAAAAAGCGGTCGATGGGAACCAAAGCATTGTTCTAGGATAACCTGTTAACAACCACTCGGTCATCATAAAAACACCTCACTATAATAAGTATTTTTATTTTGGTAATAAGCCAATTCCAGTTAAATATATAACCAAGTAATATTGTATATCCCAACATAGCGTGTTAATTAAAAATAAATTTAATTCGCATCGGAATATGATTCACAATCGACTAGCAAAGGGGTTAATGCACGGTTTGATCACGATACTTAGCCGTTATATCACACGAATGCACGTTTTGAACCAATGTTGGGCCAACATTGGCGGGCTGACTAGCTAAGACCATAGGAATCCAGTGTGAACGGCCAAAATTGACTTTAAATTTATGCGCCTAAGGTATAGATTTGCAAGTACGAATGCAACGACCGTTCACCTGAAAACTTGACTTTATTCAGCAGGGTCACTAAAATTTCTAATAATCACCTAGAGGAGATCCTTTCCCTGATTGGATCACAAAGTTTTAGCGAATTCTCTAAACGTTTTTGTACCCATATTGATTTCGCTAGCGTATTTAGAATACGTCTAAAACGGATTTTGTGTTTATTCTGAAATGACCATGTGCAAATTTGCGGGTGAATAAAGATTTCGTAAGAATTGAGCACGGTTGCTTCTGTATTCATGTTAGATTAAAACATACCAGGTCATAATATCTGGGCGCTTGACACTGTACCCAGAGCGCCAGTATGACATCACGCGGCTAGGTGCACAGATATTTCTCTCCACTCAGTCTTATTTCACCAACTAGACAACAGATGGCGCTGACAACTCGAAGTACCTACATTTCCGGTTGGGTCTTAGTTGACCTGGCGAGACGTCACTGTCAACCGCGAAAAATTGGTGAATTAGCGGCTGGAACGTTTTTGGCAAACCTGTCAAAGCGACAACAGGCCCCTATTTCACCAACTTGACAATTGCCACCTGACAAGGACAATTCTCGATACAATGCTGGATCCACAAGTACCCTAGCGACCACCTTCACTTCTAGAACAAGCAATGTATGGCGAATTGTCGGTATCAGGTGACAATTGTCAAGTTGGTGAATTAGGGGCCTTGTATATATTGTATTTTTTTCATATCTATACTCAGTTGTTTAATTTTATACAGTACAGTACTTTGTTAAAAGGCAACTGCCTTAAAAGAACTAGTGCAGTTTAGAAATCTCAAGAGATTAGAATGGAGTTCCGTGCTCTGTTAATACGAAATCTCATTCATCTCGCCTCCCTCCATATGACGGCAACTGCTACGAATACCTATATAACACTTACATTATACAAAGGTTTGACTTCAATTCATTCGTATGAAAAATATACAATTCGGCGATACAAAATCTCTTCATATGGACCCTATGCTAAAGCCGATTCACTTTTACGCTGAAAATTATTTGATAATAATTATTGTACCTGGACTGGACAAAGCCAGCCACGTTTTTTATTAGGTAATGGAAGCGATTTAGAAAAATAAATAGTTATACAATTAAGGGTCGAACAGACTGCCAGCGGGACGGTAGCGGGGCTTGACGAGCGGGTGATGCGCGCGGGACGGCCCGTCACACAGAGCACGCGCGCATCGCGCCATCAACCAGCCAGCATCACGTACGCACCGCGCGCTCCGCTGTCTGGCGTCACGCGGGCGCGCGGCGGGAGGCTGGCGGGGCGCAGCTTGTTTGGCCACGCTAGCGGTTTGTAGGGAAATATCGCGCCGCGCGCCCGCTACGGTGCAGTGTGTTCGACCCTTTAAACAGTTTTTACTTACACAATTTCTAAAGGTAGGTATATTTGTTCTACGTTGTTATCTATTCAGTTAAATATGTGTTCCAAAAGTTAAATCAATAGTACTAATATAGTATGTTGACTACAATAGTAGAGGCTAGAAAGGGGGTAATAAATGGGCGAGTCAGTTCGACGTCTGAGCCAAAGGCGTTTTAAACGTAAAACATTATTATTTATCATATCGCACTTTTTTCTATTGTGATTTTAAAAATGAAAACTCTATGTTGTCCGCTTTTGTGGAAGCGGTCCGAGGATTGAAAAATTAAACCTATTAATCATCAGTGTAAAAGCATATCGGTTGATATTACTTGAATAGGGCGTAACTACTCTAACGCACTACGTTTTTAACGGCGAGTAAACGTAACAACACTGCTTCCTCAATTACGGGTGTAAGGGCGAATATCTTCCAGTTATGCGAACCTGCGTTCTCTTATATTTGACATCCTCAGACCAAGAAAAAAAGATAGACGGAGCATGACGGACAACCAAGTGAAGCCGGTTATCAACCAAGCCCTATAAGTTTAGCACACGATTACACACACATATACCAACAAAATTGCACAAAACTCGAAATAGGTGATCTTGGCAGCATTGTGCTAAGTGCTAAAGAGTTTTGTGCAATTTTGTTTCTATATGTGTGTGTGAGCGTGTGCTAAACTTATTTGGCTTGGTTGAAAACCGGCTTCATTAGGTTGTTCGTAATGCTCCGTCTATCTTTTTTCTTGGTCTGAGTTGACACCTTGCCTTGCGAGGTCTTCGCACATGTCTATTGGATATTCACCTAAATCATAACCTCTAGCCGTCCGCCATACAAGAAAAGTTGCCTACATACAAGGTGTAACAAAAATGGGGTATGAACCAATCTTGATTGGAGCCCTTGGGCTTAACAGGTATCGTGTTCTGATAAGTAAAAACAGAAAAAAAAAATTTTTTGACGCAATTTTTTTTTACATTTCTATGGAGCTTGTCTTCCCAGTCGGCGAACGCTCCATACTAAGGTAAAAAAAAAATCGTGCCAAAGAAAAAAAAAAAAAAAAAAAAGTTAAACGTATTTGACGCACGAGCCTAAGGCTAGGGCGATAAATAGGCTACCTGAGGCTTTATTACCCGTGGTGAGTACAATGTAATTACCCCGGGCGGCAATTGCTACTTTACGGCCAATCTTTAACTTCTCATTGTATAGCGGCACTTGGTTTAGACACAAGTTGTAATTAAGCCTACCCGCCGTGTTACTAACTAGTTAACCTAGGTGCATCGGAAGTATTAAAGATGATAGCGCCAATGGCAGAGCTGGCAGTTAGCAGGCGAAGAGTCCAACTATTGTCAAGAGATGAGATACTGTCTAGAAGCCTTGAACGTAACTTGTTAACCAGTTCTTTAATGTGACAATGACAAGCCATAGATGACATTGACATTTTCATGAACAAAACGCGCCGGCGTCTGAAACTCGGCGTGTTTGTCATTGTCGCTTGTCAAAAGTTGTTATTAAAATTTCTAACTGTTTCTTAAGGGAGCCAAATAATGTATTTACGGCGAGAGCTGTACATTGAATCCTGAGTGCGCGAAAGATTCTACAATAGAATCGGAAGTAGAGGGATTCCAAAGTAGAATTTTGAGCGTAACGAGGGATTCAAGTGTTTACACCCAAAACGGAAATAATTTTGCTACCGAGTGTTACACAGTGTTTTTCACACTGTCTATGAGGAAAAGGCAAATTGAAATCCCTAATTTGGAAACTATGACTCTTTTCTGAATAGCATAGGGACCTGAAACCTTCACCCGCTAACTACCAGCCAAGTAAAGCTTTAAGGTGTCGGACATTAAACAGCTAGTGATAACCTAGATATAACAACAACATTCACACGTCAATCCAAAGCGCCGTTGGACCACTGTTTCATGTATAAACTACATGAAAATACGGGTGTAGACTCAAAATGTATTATTACTCCAAAATAAAGGGGGCAAAAAACTATGCCTAGTAACGAAAATCCCATTCAAATATCTCAAAGAATTATGAAGCTACAACCGTTTGAATATTGCTTGTTAGAGAGGAACGCTCGCAGATCGTGACGTCACGGTCCTCGAGCGTCATAGTAAATGACAATCGTTTCATATGAAGGTGCGTTTTGCGGAATAGGGACAGAATATACCCCCTCTTAAATCTTTGAAACTTATAACTTTGTGATTACTTTTTTCCCCATTTGACAATGTTTTTCGGGAAAATTCAACATTATTGGTTATTTTATTCGGTGTCTACACCCCAATTAGTACCTTATGTCAAGGCAGTAAGGTAGCAAATCGTCAGACGTTTACGTACTCACTACAATGAAACGTCTAAAAGCCGGTGTCAAAATGTTCTACTTTACTTTCGTAAGATCAATTTTCACAAGAACGTTCAAGCCATTTTATAATGTATGATAATAGCGCTTAGATGTATAATCGCTTGAGATGACTGCGGATCTCATATATAAGACCTATATGGCAGATGAATTTCAATCAAATGACCGCCCATTTTAGCAATTTTATTCAATTAATTAAATAAGATAAAATGTTGACTTATAAGTATTTTAATGACACAGTGACAACCGGCTATATTGACTAAAACACAACTAATTATGAAACAGGATCACATCTAACCAGTACCACTTGACCCACGAATCAACATAGGAACACGCTATACAATAATAGTCTTTATGACCATGCCATAAGGTTTCACTATACAATTTGGTAGGAACTCCAGCCTACTTGGTACCAGCCCGATTAAATATCCATGGGTTTAGTCAAGTGGTAGGGTTTAGTGACAGTAGCTGAGGACTTGACTTCGCACACGCCTTCTATAATAGGCATTCGGTTACGTATCCAAATATTTAAGATAGATCTTAATTTACACCATACTCAACTAACGTCTAAGTTACTAGGTCATATTAAAACAAATCCATTTTATTGTTGACGTTTCTAGAACAAAATGCTGAGACATCACATCTTTGCTATTCCGTCACAATATCTGGGCCCCTCCGTTAAAACGCTAAATGCGCTTCACACCTTACCCAGAGCGCCCATACGACGTCACGGGAGGTGCACAAGTATTATGACCAGTAGTAGTGACATAGCACGATGTTAGACGGATTATCATACTAGTTCTCTTCTATACTGCATTCAAGTGTAAAAACGGGTACACTTTGAACAGAAATCCTATAAAAACAAAAAAGGTACACTTTGAACAGACATCCTTTACAAACTGAAATGGGTACACTTTGAACATAAATTATATACAAACTGAAACGGGTATACTTTGAACAGAAATCCTATACAAACTGAAACGGGTACACTTTGAACGGAAATCCTATACAAACCATACCCGCTCTTATCATACGTTACAGCAAAATTCATCGTGCTAATTTGTCACAAGATTTTCACAGGCACTACATACGCACAGCCGCATACGCACGCTGGCATACGTGACAGCCGACATGTGACAACAATTTCATACGAGTGACGAGTTTGTCACGTATGCAATAGTTGTCATCTGTCATGATTGTTTACATTGAAGATGTGATGCGGAATTGTAGAACTACATCGTGAATTACACGTCCCATTTAAACGCATGAAACTATCTTGTTCTGCCCTCATAAGGCAATTGGTATAAGTTTTTGCTAGAGTTAAAATACTGTTTGAATCAGACATGGATACTGCAGTAACGATGACGGAGTGTTAAAGCTGGGCGAGAGATATAAATCTCATGAAGGCTTTCAACTCTTAACATTGTCTATAATACTTATTTGACACATCGATCTAAGACTAGCTGTCTTTGCGTGGGTCGTTCATATTTTTTACCGACAATGAACAAACGGTTTTTTTTTTAAGTATAGAAAATTGTGGTTTTTGTGTGCATGCAAAGAGGACTAATTAAAGTTACCTTTTCGGCTAATGTATTTTTTGGGGACGCCATTTTGGTTTACCCCTGTCACGGCGTTCTACGAAAAACAAATGTATAAAAGAAGGCTGGTTAGAGAAAGTGAAATATTTAACAATATTTATCAATAAAATAATATGGACTTAAAAGTCAATATTTAATTGAGATGCCGTAATCAGACGAAGGACAGGCTATAGTCGGCAGAAAAGTAGAACGACCCGCCTATTAATTTAACTCACTAGGTGCACAAATCTGTGTGCACTTTTCCATAATGTGACGCCCTTCCCGCTTCCCCTTTCACCTCCCCGCGCTCGCCAAGAGCGCATCACACCGCACCTAGAGCGCCGATGACGTCACGCGGCGAGTTACTGTGACCGGGTAGCTACCTACTTCTCGTATAACATTCAGAGTAAAAACGGGTACACTTTGAACCGAAACATATAAGTATAGAAACATGTAATTTATAAATATCGACATACATATAAACTACGACATGTAAAATTTTACATTTTATTACTCTCATATAGTGTAAGTACCCGTTTTCACAACGTACCCAGAGCGCCGATGACGACACGTGCACCTGACGACGATATTGCGACCGGGTCTCTGGTCGAATAATTGCCTTATGAGGACTACGCACGATAGTTTCACCGGTAGCTGGCGAGCGGGTCGCAGGGCCGAGCGCGGCGGCACTAGCTGGCGAGCTGCGCGCGCGCACCGAACGAGCTGCGCAGCGACTCCTCCATGAGGCGGCACAGCTTGTCGCGGTCCGACTTGGGAGGAGACAAACAAACGTTTTATTTGGTCGCTCTGATAACCAGCTTAATAATAATGCTGCAAAAGCCATAACATTATGGTTTGCCGAGTATTTAAATGAATGTACAACATTTTATAAAAGTTGTCTTTTCAATCTGCGGATATCATAATTAATACAATCATGTTTTAAATACGACGGTGACAAACAAGCATACAGCCTGCTTGTAACCAGACACCGGCACTTATCGCCAACCCTTTACTATTTGAGGATACGTCGTGTTTAAAAAAAAGAGATAAATGCAACTCTCATCACAGCGCATCCCGGAGAGCTCTGGCCACTTAAGTCACCACCGGGAACACATCATCAAATACCCACAAAAAGCAAGTAGTGGTGTCATTATGTTTACGGTCTTCTCTAAGGCGGGGAGGTATCCAAAGTCGGGAAGCTCCAAATAAGAATAATAATACAGGCCATCTATAACACACTCGGCAATCGTTTATTTCACAGCTTTAACATTAACATGTGCGTGTGACCAAAGATGGGCATTAATCGATTAATTTTTTAATCAACTAATTAATCGATGAAACAATCAATCGTCACAAAATTTATCGCGATTAAATTAATCGTCGTAGAGTTCGATTGATGATTGATCAATCGTCATTTTAATCGACTAAATTTCACGATTAAATCTTGAAAGAAAATTGGAACAGCATGTTACAAAAATTCAATATGTCTTGTCATGTATTTTAAACTTGGAAATCTGTCTAGTAGCTATGCTGTGTGATATAAACTTGTTCCAGTAACACAAAATGGTTTTTACAGTGCAGTACTCTAAGGGTCTCCTAGATAAGAGTTAACGGCTTAGATGAAGTCTAGGTAGAAAATTAGAAGGAGAAAGATGTATGAAAGAGCGAGAACGCTTTTTCATTCCTGATATCGATCGAGAGAAAATTAATCTAATTAATCAATCGATTAAAGATTTAGTTGCTCGTATTTAATCGACGATTAATTTAATCATGACTAAATTAGTCGAAACTCTTACGACTAAGATTGATCAACCGTCATTTTTAATTGTTAGTCGCGATTAAGTAGGTAAATCTTAATCGTTAATCGTTAGTCGATTACATTTTGCCAATCACTGCGTGTGACTAACCTCGTGTATGAACCCGAGTTGCACCAGCTCGTGGGCCAGCGCGGTCGCGGAGTCCCGCCGAGACACGCAACACGTCAGCTGCCGGTTGATCTTGTCGTCCATGCGCAGCAGGATAGTCATCTGGCGAACGGGAGAAACATTTAACCGGCTCGGGTTGAGGGCAATGGGAATATTAGAGGACTAGTACTCGTAATCACCGTCATATCAACCGTAAAACGTTCAGTGGTCGACATAGGTCTCCCTCAAAGAGTGGCACAGCGGCGGACTCTCGCGACCTTTACCAGGGCATCTCTGGTTCAACTTGTTCACGTGGAGCAGGATGTCTTCTGGCGAACGGAAGTTATATTTACCGGCTCGCTTTATGGGTAGTGGGAATATGGGAGGACTTGATCATATCAGGCGAAAGATGACTGCTGGGCATAGGTATTCCCCAAAGACGCAAACTGATCGGTCCAGGGGACTCGCGACCTTTACCAGGTCATCAGTACACCTTGTGGAGTGTCTACCCACGTTGCGCCTTCCAGTGCGTGGTCGCCACTCGAGAACCATACCACCCCAATGATCTCAAACAAACACCAACTTGTATGGACACAAAGTATTTATAGATATAGATAACTGCGGAGTCCTGACGGGACACGCTCAGTCATCGGTCTTCTACCGTGTACGTTTTGAAAAGTGTGCGAAAGAACTGTATGACTCAATTCCACCGTCCCAATCAGTTTAATTTAATAGCGGAGTCGTCGGGCGGCTGCGGCTTGAGGCTGCACATCATGTTGACGACGCGACGCGTCTCCACGTCGCGCGGCTCGGGGGAGCGGCGCCCTGTGTGTGTGTCATGTGTCTCACCAGCAGGTCGTGGTCGCGGGCGGAGTCGTCGGGCGGCTGCGGCTTGAGGCTGCAGATCATGTTGACGACGCGGCGCGTCTCCACGTCGCGCGGCTCGGGGGAGCGGCGCCCTGTGTGTGTGTCATGTGTCTCACCAGCAGGTCGTGGTCGCGGGCGGAGTCGTCGGGCGGCTGCGGCTTGAGGCTGCAGATCATGTTGACGACGCGGCGCGTCTCCACGTCGCGCGGCTCGGGGGAGCGGCGCCCTGTGTGTGTGTCATGTGTCTCACCAGCAGGTCGTGGTCGCGGGCGGAGTCGTCGGGCGGCTGCGGCTTGAGGCTGCAGATCATGTTGACGACGCGGCGCGTCTCCACGTCGCGCGGCTCGGGGGAGCGGCGCCCTGTGTGTGTGTCATGTGTCTCACCAGCAGGTCGTGGTCGCGGGCGGAGTCGTCGGGCGGCTGCGGCTTGAGGCTGCAGATCATGTTGACGACGCGGCGCGTCTCCACGTCGCGCGGCTCGGGGGAGCGGCGCCCTGTGTGTGTGTCATGTGTCTCACCAGCAGGTCGTGGTCGCGGGCGGAGTCGTCGGGCGGCTGCGGCTTGAGGCTGCAGATCATGTTGACGACGCGGCGCGTCTCCACGTCGCGCGGCTCGGGGGAGCGGCGCCCTGTGTGTGTGTCATGTGTCTCACCAGCAGGTCGTGGTCGCGGGCGGAGTCGTCGGGCGGCTGCGGCTTGAGGCTGCAGATCATGTTGACGACGCGGCGCGTCTCCACGTCGCGCGGCTCGGGGGAGCGGCGCCCTGTGTGTGTGTCATGTGTCTCACCAGCAGGTCGTGGTCGCGGGCGGAGTCGTCGGGCGGCTGCGGCTTGAGGCTGCACATGATGTTGACGACGCGGCGCGTCTCCACGTCGCGCGGCTCGGGGGAGCGGCGCCCTGTGTGTGTGTCATGTGTCTCACCAGCAGGTCGTGGTCGCGGGCGGAGTCGTCGGGCGGCTGCGGCTTGAGGCTGCACATGATGTTGACGACGCGGCGCGTCTCCACGTCGCGCGGCTCGGGGGAGCGGCGCCCTGTGTGTGCGTCATGTGTCTCACCAGCAGGTCGTGGTCGCGGGCGGAGACGTCGGGCGGCTGCGGCTTGAGGCTGCACATCATGTTGACGACGCGGCGCGTCTCCACGTCGCGCGGCTCGGGGGAGCGGCGCCCTGTGTGTGTGTCATGTGTCTCATCAGCAGGTCGTGGTTGCGGGCGGAGTCGTCGGGCGGCTGCGGCTTGAGGCTGCAGATCATGTTGACGACGCGGCGCGTCTCCACGTCGCGCGGCTCGGGGGAGCGGCGCCCTGTGTGTGTGTCATGTGTCTCACCAGCAGGTCGTGGTCGCGGGCGGAGTCGTCGGGCGGCTGCGGCTTGAGGCTGCACATGATGTTGACGACGCGGCGCGTCTCCACGTCGCGCGGCTCGGGGGAGCGGCGCCCTGTGTGTGTGTCATGTGTCTCACCAGCAGGTCGTGGTCGCGGGCGGAGTCGTCGGGCGGCTGCGGCTTGAGGCTGCACATCATGTTGACGACGCGGCGCGTCTCCACGTCGCGCGGCTCGGGGGAGCGGCGCCCTGTGTGTGTGTCATGTGTCTCACCAGCAGGTCGTGGTCGCGGGCGGAGTCGTCGGGCGGCTGCGGCTTGAGGCTGCACATCATGTTGACGACGCGGCGCGTCTCCACGTCGCGCGGCTCGGGGGACGCGGCGGGCGCGGGGTCTGCAACGGGCGACGCCGCGCGTCCGCACTGGCTGCCCGACCCGTATGCCGTTAGCGGGTAGATGCCGTATCTGGGGATACATATTTCATTTTTATGCCACGCACGTATCCTACCGACTGCGCCAAGAAGTATCTTCAAATACAAGGTTTAGTCACTTATGATATTATCTTGTGTTGAAAATGAAATTAATACTGGAGTATGTCTATGTAGGTCAAGGGATGCGACATGTCACATTTCTTTTAAAGGTATTTTCAGATACTCATACCACAGATAGGCACCTATGATGGAAAAAGCTTAGGGACGCTCGTCTTGTGTTGGCGCCTCCTACTGATTTCAGAATACGTTATGTCAAGAGCTAGAAATAAAACATGATCTTTTCTCAACACGGCGCTTCTCACCTGATGTACTCGACGAACTTCTTGAGCTTCTCCTGGTTCGGCGGTAGATCTCGCACGGTGATCTCGTGCAGCTTAACATGATAGTTTCTGATATTCGCTATCACGCTGAGACGCTCCCGAGTTCTAGAGTAGAACTGATGAACCCTCCCATATGAAAAAGATACTAGAACCGGTTCTAGCCGTTTTTAAAGAACTTGAGGCGTACGAGAGAAACCAAAACAGACAAGTCATCAAGAAATATTAGTAAATATCACTACTATGGATAATGTTCCCTATGAACTCACTTGACGTCCTCGACGAACTTCTCGAGTTTCTCCTGGTGCGGCGGCAGGTCTCGCACGGTGATCTCGTGCAGTTCCCCGCTTCGCACGCACGACGCGAGCGCCTCGCCACCCGCGCCGCCAACCTCGTCCGTGATTGTCTCGGAGATATTCGCTGTAATACCAAGATAATGTTATTGCTTAACGAAATTCTCCGAGTCTAGTGGAACAACCCGGCGTTTGTAGGTACGTATTTAAATGTTTGTTCAACAATAACTCGTTGATCGGAACGTCGGGAAACTTGGTGGGCAGGTTGGAAAATTCGTCCTACGTCTACTGCCTCTGATAACGCGTAGTTGTTACTGATCTACGGATCAATTTATGTGAATTGTCAAAAGCCAATCGTTAATGCACACAATCCACCATAGTCCAGTGTTCCCGTGATGCTAAAGACCGTAACAAGGGGAGGAGCATCGCGAGGGCTGCTTTATCCATACATCATCATGAAACAGCGACCACTCTGTCTAGAGTGAATTAATGAAGAGAGAGAGAGAATAATGACATAAGTGACAACGAGAATAACTTCTATTTTCCCTGACAACGGCACAAATTAGGGATTATATAGTGGTGGGGTGAGGAGACAGGTTATGGACATACCTGATGTGTTAACGAGAGTATGCGCCGCGAGTAGCTTCAGCGAGTGAACTTCGAAGAGTAGAGGGTGGAACAGCAACTCCCGGGCCGTCGGCCTTTGAGCTGGATCCTTGTGTATACACCTACAGAACAGACAAGGTCATCATCTATACTTTTTTAGTTAAGAACATTTGGCTGCTACTGTTCTTCGATTCGAATACTTTTAGGCTTGCCATCCGACCGAATTCCGCCGCCGCATTCCGCTGGGCTGATTCCGACTCTAGCTGCTCATACCTAAATCTATGGCTGCGGAATTTATGGGCATTGAATGTGGCGGCCAAAATGTGCTGTTGGGGTTTTTTGACGAAAAGGTTTGTATCACTGTCGTCTCAAACAGTCAAGGGCAGAATTGAGAAAGCATCATGTCTCCCCGCCCTGGTTACCATAGATCTCGATCGCTGCTCGAGTTTCTTGAAAATCCCAGTGGTACGATCCGGGGTTCCAACCCACGACCTCCATATTGAAAGTTGCGTGCCTTGCCGCTCGGCTATATTGGCTCTCAACGGAAACCATCATGATATAAAAATATACCATGTTTTTTTGTGGGCTTTTTCTACGTCCCTTCGAGCAGAGATTGATCTATTGTGACAACCCTTTATATTTAATTGCTTATAACCGGTGCTCCTAGATTTATTCCAGACTCTTCGGGCCGCAGTTAGTAGTATCTCCTCTGGTCTGGTCCATAGGAACAGAGCGTGTGTATAGTTGTTTCTTCTGACTCCTGACAGAACCTGCATGCTTTATTTTGTTTTTATACCTATTTTTTATCAACAGATCTCGGATTTTCCACGGCAAAACAAAGAACTGTCGCAATCGGGCTAGGGTTAGACTTTTTATTTTTCTCGATATCGATAGTTGGGAAATAGAAAAAAAAGGCGTTTGATCCAAAAAAATATCCTTAATGTAAAATCTTATGTGATTTATATAAAGAAGATTTATATAAAATTATAAAGAAACAGGTTCTTTTTATTCTTCGAAGTCCAACTTTGTACACAAACCACGTGAAAATGTATCCATTTTGTGATCTGAGTAAATAACCGGTGGTTCAGTTACTTCAAGAAATTATTTACAACTTTGTTGCTTACTTATTATTAAGCCTTAGATGAAACAACACAAATAAACCAATCCCGTAACTTAAAAAAATTACAAAAGATGAAAAACTTACCGCCACGTTTATTTTTCTCATGCAAATAATAATTATCGACATCGATAAAAAATGTTTCTAACCCTAGCTAGATTACGACAGTTGTTTTGCCGTGGAATTTCCAAGCTCTGGTTATCAAAGCATACCTGTATATGAAATCCTTTTGCCTCGTCTCCTCAAGTGACTCGACGGTGCGGACGATATGTTCGTCAGTGACATGACTCCCCGAATCCCCATTGCCCTGGATCTCGAGGGCTGCGGTCTCCAGGGCACACATACCGAAGGAGTATATGTCCATGGCTGGCGTTACCATCTGTGATGCTGCGGAGAAAGGATTGTGGTGAATATCCTATTACCACCCGCAGTCACTTCGCAAAAACATGTGGAATACAATGAATCACGTACGTATTTTTGAACAAAATTGGTATAAAAATGCCGAACTATTATCGAGATTGAAAGTAATCCTAGTTAAGTAAAAAATGGTGAATTTATGTATGTATTTATTTATTCATTAAGAGTCTGCAGTAAGATCGGCCGAATTTCACCTTCCCATACAAACGTAGCAACGCTCTCATTTTAAAACTACGTGTTGGATTGTGACGAAACTTGGCATATACATTAAAATGAGGTATATATATGTCTGTAATTAGTTTATATGGTTCCAGTTTAAAAAACAAACGAAATACAACAAAAACAAGTTTTGTATAAAACTTAAATTCGCTGTATTTTTTTTACTATGGTATCTGAAGCTACACAAACTAATTACAGACATAGATATATCTCATGAAATTGTACATGCAAAGCTTCGTTACAATCCAATACGTAGTTTTAAAATGAGAGCGTAACTACGTTTGTATGGAGAATCGAGCTTACTGCGGACTCTTAACAATATTAAAAGTACAATTGTGTTTGTTATAATATTTCCATATAAAACATCTTTGAACATTCGCAGATGATATTTTAATTAAATAGTTTACCGAAGCATCACATCCCAAACTAATTTCTCAAATGATTCTAGGTTATACAAGTCCAGTCTAGGAAAGGGGGAATTTAGCACAAATGGAAACCCGATTTATGAAAGTTTGTTAAAATATCACGCCGTTAGCCTACGAACTTCAGAAGACGTTTTGTATGGAAATCGAACCCCTTAAATGTAACATTTTAAAATATCTTATAAGATTATAACATAAAAAAATAGAACTAAGTATGTCAATGTTCAGCTAAATATTTCACGAATTCGTCAACAGAATATGTTGTGAAGTAGGTCGTGACTGAATGACACCTCTTTAAGTGCCCAGTTATTGACGATGTGTATGTGCTAGGTAGGTTAAATAGTGAGTTCATCATTGATGCTTTATCGTAGTGTGCGAAATCACTGGGCTCTTTCCACCTGTCACTTCTCAGTCAACAGTGCTCTGTCATTGAACATAATTTACTTTAAAAACAAAGTTTTAACCGACTTCAATTTATTACTCCGCCAAGCCACGAGAACATTTCCACATTTCTTTTCCAATTTACCACATTCAGAAGTGATTCCCGAGAGCAAATGCGTTGATTATTAAAGAAAAAACCCAATCGCTGTATGTGGCCCGATAATATTTGAGGACTTCCGTCGATTCAACAAGGATCACCTTTGGCACTTCATTAGTTGCTATTTCAAAGGAATCTAATCAGAATCTGTGATATACTTTTGTACTTTTATGTACATAATTGAGGAATTCTATAAGTCATCTGTGGTCTTCATCATCAATTCCACTCCACCAAATTTATGATTTCCGGGTGTAAATACACGAGTTATAATAGAAAATACCAAAATCACTACACGCGTGCCTAATATAATTGAGGAGTTCCCTCAATTCCTCATGGATCTCATCATCCAATTGAATTTTTGAAAAAAATGGGACCCACCTGGAAGCATATACTTACAAATAAAATAAAAAAGTTACGAATCGGCTCATCAATGACGGAGTTCTGAGGTAACAAACATTGAAAAAATAAATAAATAATAATACAACCGAATTGAGAACCTCCTCCTTTTTTTTGAAGTCGGTTAAAAACCCATGTTTGACAGCTAAAAAATCAAAACTTGGCTTCCTGCTCGCACGGGTTCGCCGTACTGCCGACCACCCGTGCACTTTATGTGCATTGTAATAAGGTTCTATATAAATACCGGATGGTCAGTTAACTGTGTCGGCGTTTGTACCTACGTAGTCGGTCCCAAAGTTCTGTCACAAATGAAAATAATGATAAAAACAAAAGTAGCAATCAATTTTTAATAAATTATATACCGATTTAAAGTACATCTAATAAAGAATTAAAATTACTCAAAATTATTCAAAATGACCTCCTTTGTTTTTAATACAGTCCCTTAATCGGTGCGGCCAGTCGTCTATCGCAGCACGCACCATTTTCATATCTATCTCAGTGACTGCTTTTCTTAAAGATGACTTTAGGCTCTCCAAATTTTTATGTGGTTTAGCACAGACCTTCCCCTCTAAGACCTGCCAAATTTTATAGTCCAAAGGATTAAGGTCCGGACTAGAGGAAGGCCAATCTTCGTGTCTTATAAAGTCGATTTTTTGACGGTCAAACCAGGCTTGAGTGGTCTTGGCTTTGTGTGCTGGCGCAGAATCCTGCTGGAACACAAAATTATGTCCCGAAAATAGCGTGTTGGGCAGATCTTTGACAACCTTATCCAAAACTGTCTCTTGGTATACTTTCGCACTGATTTTGACACCTTTTTCGCAAAAATGAACCTCAGTTGGCCCGTAAGAAGATACACCCAACCAGACCATCACTGATGATGGATGATGCCCATGTTGCACCCGCGGAACTCTTTTTTCCTGCTTCTTCAGAGCTCCTAGCGTACACTCTATCATTCTGTTTATTGTACTTCTCTTCAATATCGAAAATATTTTCGTCTGTAAAGAGGATATCACGGTGTCGATTTTTCGCGTACCGCTTTAACAACTTCCGGGATCTTTTAAGCCTTATTGTTTTTAGACGGGCATTAAGTAAGTGTCCACGCTTTTTTTTATGCTCGTAGACTAAGATCTTCGTTTAAAACCTTTTTGACGGTTTTTCTACTGACACCCATCTGCAAAGCCATCAATTTCTGTTTTCGGACTGGATTTCTTGCTATGCGCGCCTTGATCGCTTTGATCACTGCTGGTGTTCGTACGGAGCGAGGCCGGCCAATTCTTTTCTTGTCCTCAACACTCGAGACTTCATTGTACCTATCAATAGTACGGTACACAAACCTAAGCGTTATTTTTAAATTTTTGAGCAACTTGAAAATGGTACTTGGCGAGTGCCCACAGCGGTGCAATGCTAAAACAGCTATTCGGTTTTCTTTCAATGTCCACTCCATCGTGAGAAATTGCAACGAATGACTGTTTTTTGTTTTAAAATAATTGTCAAACATTCAAAAATGGAATGCATAAAAAATTTCTTGAAATCATCTTCTAAATTTAAAAATAATATGCCAGTGAAAGAACTTTGGGACCGACTACGTATAGAGCGCGCTCTTTCGTTCCTAGCGCGGCCGGGCCGTGTGTAACGACACCCTGTAGGTGTGCGAGAGCAGAGTTTAGTTGTTGTAAGAGGAACAGCGAGCCATTGAGTTCAATAGCAACTGCTAAGTGACAAACAGGAATAGCCCAAAAAAGTGAATTAAGATACAGACAATCAGCTACTTTTGAGATTACTTGTACAGTGACCATGTTTTATTTTGCGTGTGCCTTCAGTGAGATTACAAACAGACCGGCAAAGGTGCAAACATATCTTTGGCGCCGACCGTATTGAATAAGAATCGTGCCAGTCATAGAGCCAATCTTTTTGGCCTCATACCTCGGCCACACTATGCTCCACGCGCTGCCGCGATGTTGCCCTCTCTGGCCGCACACTGCATAATATCCATGCCACACACTCGTCGAGTGACGTGGGAAATTGCGAGGAAAGGAGACAGAGACATGGTGTGTCAACGTTACTCGTCATGCCACTGCTTATCTTGCTCCTCGTCATGCCCACCGCTCCCTATTTTGGCGAGAGTCGAAGGATTGGCAATATGCGCAGCGTGACCATTTGCAGTAGCGGTCTACTTTTTTGGTAGATTTGAAGCAAAATATTAGCAGTTCATGGGCTGAGTCAGATTTTCGAATATTGTTGATGATAATCTAGATATATTCGTCAATAACACGGCATGTAAGGGGCCTTTAATTTGTTTTTAAGGCATTTATATAATTGGCTATACTGAAATTACATAGCGCGCAGGCTGCCACAATTTCAATATCCATTTCCATCCAAAGGCAAAGTAACCTAGTGCGGAGCGTCGCGATTAATCGCATGACTAGAGCAGTGTATGGTCAGAGAGGGCGACATCGCGGCAGCGACAAGCAGAGCGATGTGCAGCGGAAGGACCATAGTGTGGCTGAGGTATAATGGTTGACCGGCAGATAATAGCATTAAGTGCACCATTTATACGTCGGCTTGTGCAATAAGTGGGCTGAGAATTAATTTAATCAGGTGCATGATAGACCAGTGATGTGGAAACTGCGGTGTTCGTTTCAACGTACCGTATTCCATCCCGATTCGGGCTGTGTCGTTGAAAAACACAATCATATTTAGAATTTATGTCAGTATATCAACTTTTAGCAAACGTATAATAAAGATATCTTGAAATAATGCTTATTTACAGTTAGGATTGGTATCCTATGTGTAAATAAGCATTATTTAACGTCAATTTGGTAATTGGTTTGTACAAAGTTATATTAATAATAACTTTTAATAAAACAAATTATCAACAATAAGTAATGGTTCAAGAAATAGAAGCCGGCGTTTAGTAGTTCTGTTGTGAGCTTCATTCATTTCTCATTATTTTCTCTGAGTGGGGCAAGCTAGCCATCGTTCTGACTTGCATAAATTTCTGCCAAGTCGATATGTCCTGACTCGCTCTCATTATGTAAAATAGAATGAGGAGATTTAACGTCTCGGCGTCAGTTGTGCAAATTAAATTAACATCCTTAAAAAATGTAAGGCCTACCAGACGAGATACAGAATTACATCAGATGGACTACCCTCTGATCCAATTCTTTATCGCGTCTGGTAGGCCTTAAATCTTTTAGGGATGTAAATTTACTTAATCCATGTTGTTAAATGGTGCAGAATAAGAAAGCGAGCACATCGCTGCTCAAAATAGCTGACGCACCGTAAACGCAGCAATATATAATATGAAGGAGACGTGACGCATACGACACATCAACGCGTATACGCAGCGTTAAGGGCCGTTTACATGGTGCAACAATTCGTATGCCATTTTCATGACACTGCAGGGTTCCGGGCTAGCGAAATACAACTAATTCAATACAGGAAGCCCTGCGATTATTAGGTACATTGTAGGGCAAACCCTACAATGTAATAATAATAAAACTCACATGAGAGTTGTTGCACCATGTTAATGGTCCTTTACACACCGTGTGATCGCTCTCTACGAAAGAATGTGTGCTGGACTCTTTCCGCCCTTAAACCTCATTATACTCACAAGCATACTCCGGCGCGATGAGATGCATATTCCTCATATTCTCCCGACAGGTCTTCACGTGATGGTGGATGGCGTCTGGCGCCACAGAGCCGATCTTCACCAGTCCGTTGTGCTGGATGAAGATGGTGTCGCAGGTGAGGTTCCCGTGGACTATGGGGGGCACGCAGCCGTGGAGGTAGCTGGGGGTCAAAGACCGGGAGAGTTTGGAAGACATGTTTTGACATGATAGGCTTGCTGCGCGGCTGGCAGAATACCGCGTGGTGATAGTTTTGCCATCAAAATACGTCAAAGTTTACATGAATTTTGCAACAAACCTTATAAAGTTTTACCAGACTGTAAATATTAAAGAGATAATTTGGAGTATTGATTACTGATAACTGTGTTTAGGCCTGCAATCGCAGTGATGATAAATTATGCAAAATAAATAATCAGATTGACGTATTGCGAGCGTAGCCAAATGGATTTTGGGACACATAACAGTCCATCTGTTATTCACGTTCACATGTCATAATTTCTAGATAGGTACGTCAAGTAAGAATACATCGAGTTTCCGACAAAGCTATCCTTTTTTGCCTATTTTGGTACCTACAAACTTTAATTTTTAGTTTTTACATTGACATCGACTACTTCTCGAGAGCATACGATAGCATGAAAAAAGCTTAATATAAAGTTTGTCAAAGGACATAAAATCTCAACACGGTTTGGAAATTCAGAGGGCATTGAAAATGTTGTCGCATTCAAAAGCTATCATCGACACACACACAAACACACACGCACGCACTCCAATGTGACCAAAGCGTCAGTTACGAATCCTGAAACCTATGTATGTATCTAGTTCTTAAGATATTTAAATATTTGAGAAGGCACACTACCCTCTTCACCAGTCGTCACCAGTAGTGCTCATAGCTTTGGTGGCATGACACTGGCAAAAGCAATTCTTTTACATTCAATTCTCTCACCTTAGGGCAGATAATATCTGCGTACACCACCGTTTCCAGGCTTGCAGAGGGAGCCGTTTGACATTCCGTTTCGTCCTCTTCAGGAACTGTTTGAGGGAGCCACACGACATGTATTCCGTTATGAATATCACCTGGAATGAAAGAGTATTCATGATACACATGTTCGACAGCATAGGCACCAGATGCAGCCAAGAGCTCGTTTTAAGAAGTGAGTGTTGCCTGATTATTAGACTTATAAAATTGAAACGGGGCCCAGGAAGCCTATCGCGGACGAGCCGGTTATACCAGGGCCACAGATTTATGAGGAGTGACATGGAATTAGGAATGGGAGAAGCCCAAACAGTCACCAAATAAACCGATCCCAAGTAGATAGGAAAATCTGTTACGACCAGAATGGTATTTGTTGTTGTAAGTATAACATGTTTGATTGATACTAAACCTACTATGATCTTCGTGAGTCACTCCAGCGGCCTACAAACTAACTGCAATATTCCTTAGCAAAATTTCAATCAACTCAATCGTTTGGGCGTCACCTTCAAAAGGCTCCTTGAGGTCTCCTACTTCGCAGAAGTTATATTAAGAGTTACCCTCTAAGAACGCTATCTAACAAAGCTACTACTTACTCTAGGCTTATCATTATGTGTGTCCGTCCAATACCGGTGAAACTTGACTATGTTTGGGTGCTCGAGCCTCGTGAGGTTATCGAAGACCATCTGTATCTTGTCCTCCTGGGCTTTGAAGTTCTTCCTCTCTGAGAACTGGACCTCGTTCCAGACCACTTCCACGCCTTCCTCTGTGTCCATGGCGAGGTGTGCGCAGTCGATGCCGGGGACATCCCGCTGTTCCACCTGGAAGAAGGAAAGAGACAATTAGGCATTACCTTCAAAGTGAACGGAACAGTTGAGTTCCCAGTGGAAACTAATGCTTTGGCGAACCTTGGTATCACTAGCACTACTGGAATAGTTTTTCTCACGCGACAAGGATTCGTGAGGTCTGTACGTCTAGCACAACTTTGCGCTTCTCGCGCGACTGAGCGTCTCCTGTCTCACTCGCACCGTGCAAATTAGAAAGAGGAAGGTAGATCTTTCTCTACTCGCATCGCGGCTCGGCGTCAGTTGTGCTAGGCCGGCAGTTGTGTGAATCCGCTAAGTGGAAATTCTGATTGACGAAGTTAGTGTTTATTATCTGTATAATGATAGTTTGCAAGTTTATGTATAAAAATTGTTAAATAGAGCCTTTTTTGCCTGAAACAAAACACAAGGAATCCTGGTTCAGGCTCTTGTAATTAATATTAAATTTTAGCTTATGTCTGTAAAATAAGTTTTCAATGAATTATAATTGGTTATTCTTATTATAATTGGTTATTTTATGTTAATATCTAATAGCCTGCCTCGCTGTTAGACTCGCAAAAATTATACCCATTTCCATCTATGTCGTGTCCGTTACTAACTTCAATGATTCACTAAGCAATTTGAAATTTCGACGTCACGATACCTCATTAGTATCTGATTCACCAATCTAAATAGAATGAATTCTGCAACCCTAACAACCTTATTTCGCAATCACGTAACATTTGTTATTCAAGGTTTTGCGGAACCCATCTCATCAGCGTTAGGTATTTGGGCACGCGAGTTGTGCCAATCGTTAAATTGCCGATACGGCAATCATTCAATTGTGGCCATCTGTAGTCTCCATTGAAAAATGACTTATCTGACACAGTTAACAAGGGGGATATGGCTTTTTTGAGCTAGGGTAGTGGGAGCAACATCGTATGCAGAACGGGATTGGTTGAATATCTTGAGGGGGAGCCAGTCGACGTTGTTCGGTTTTGATTAGTTAATTGAGGACATGACTTAACAAAGGTACAGGGACGACAAAGCCGCTTGCAGTTTCGGTTTGTCGAATGAAGTTTCAGAGCGGTTACACACGGCGATATTTTCACGATACTAGCCTTAGGTCATCTCATGTCAACATTCTACTCTATAATATGCAGAGTCGTCCTTACACAACCGCTCAGCCGTTTTTTTTGAACGGGCATAAATTAGCTCCAAGACCCAAATAGTAGACGTAGCTCGGAAAGCGGGTAAGTTGAAGTGGGACTGGGCTGGTCATGTCGGCCGCCTGCCGAGTGAGCTTTGGGCTAAGATTGCAACTGACTGGCAGCCCGACAGCTTAAAACGGAACCGCGGATGACCTCGTCGGCGGTGGCGGGACGAGCTAGGCTCCTTTTTAAAGAATTGGCCAGGAACGCGAAGTCTGGAAACGGAGGGGGCCCTTTGCCCAGCAGTAGGACACAACAGCCTCTCAATAATAATAATAATAAATAAACATTTCCTCCATCTTTAAACCTACAATTGCAGTGGCATCATGTGTTCTTCGCAAGACTACGGCTTCAGACATAATAAATAGGTACCTAACTTTTACTCTTAATATTGGCTTACTTCAATCCCACACGCGATTTAAGATGATAGCTCAAGTAACCAACTTTCACCGTGATCTTGACACCGGCGATCATCGCTCATCAATCATCGTAACGAGCGCGTGCGAGAGCGCTGTATCGCAATTGATTTATTATAGTGCAAAAAATATATAATACCCATCTGAGGAGTCTGACCACTTCTAAGAGCCGTTCTCTATCAATCGAAAATTCTAAAGTAAGAGTGATGCTAGTCTTGATAATGGGTATTAATTATCTTGCCGCGTTTAGAATGGGAATAGAGTTGACAGTTTTGGCATATACTTACGTCAAACTGTACATGAATTGACAACTATCCCATTCCTAAAGTTATTGCCGTTGAATAATCATAAAATGATGCTTTATTGTCAATGAGTTTGTCAATCCTAATAAGGGTGCGATTTCCCTTTGGGTTGGAAGGTCAGTTGGTAGACACTTTCGTAACAAGTGAAATTAAAAGATTTGTCAAAAAACCCAACTGCTTTTTTCAAATTTTCAAAAAAAAAGGAATCCAACGACACTCGACCTCATATGTCGAAATCCGTCAAACGGTTTAGGCTGCAGGGCGTGCCAAAGAATAAGGTCACATACATACATACATACGCCCAAAAACATAACCCTCCTCTCCTTCGGCAGTCGGATAAAAACTAGTGCCTATGCCAAATATTCGGTTTAGATGTCAAAGCGGACCCCGGGCTCCTTGAGGACACAACCGGGAATAACGCTAGGAGGATGAGAATAATGAATGTCAATGGGCTTATTGGGACGACCAATTGAAACAAAGATAGGTGACGATGAGTACAAAGATGTAAGCATAGACGATAACACAAGTGGAAACGAGATACAATGTCATATTTCCTGTCCCTCATCGCATATAGGCCTTTTTTGTTTGTCACCAGGTCGTGTCGGCTGATGATCTTAATAAAAAGTAGATTACTTTGAGCAGAGGCATTCGCTTATCGAATTAAAATTTTGTTGGGGTAGGCAGGTCAGTGGAAAGCGTAATATGTGCAAATAAAAGGAAACTTACTTAGAGACTCTGAAAACTAAAGATTGAAATAATGCCGAATATCGTTTCATTCTAACAATTCCTTGCTCAAAACAAGGTTTCTTGAAAATAACCACATTAAATCTCGCTTTACACGTAATTAAGGCACTGAAAAAAAGGAAGCTTAAACCTTTCCCCGTTCATTAAAATAAATGCCTTGGTCGTCTACTAAGTCATTGTTGAATCCAGACAAAAAGCGACACTGTAAAGCGTACGGCTATAGTTCAAAATGGAATGGCAAAATGAATGGCAAGTAATAAAAAAAGTTAGTGCGGTTAATTAGCGCGCTGAAACCTAATTAAGTATGTTGATTTTAGCTTTTTACGTGTTTAGTGTTTTTTTATTGGTGCAACGAGTATTAATTACATACCTAGTTTATAAAGATAAAGTGTTGTAGAGTCGAGAGAATCAATGCTATACAAGGCAGTTTTTAAACACTAGGTAGGAGGTAATTACCAAAGGGCAATTTGATGTAATTGGACGAAAGACTTAATCCGGGACGAGATCTCATAATTGTAGGTACTAATCTTCTATTGGATTATTCCTATTATTTCCGCTTCGCAGTGGCCAGTTATATTATGACGACCTCTGTAGTCTAGTTGGTAGTGACCCTGCCTACGAAGCCGTAGGTCCCGGATTCGAATCCCGGTAAGGGCATTTATTGATGATGTTTTCTATGTATTTAAGTATTTATTTATCTATTCAAGTATGTATATAGTCGTCTAGTACCCATAGTACAAGCTTTGCTTAGTTTGGGACTAGGTCGATTTGTGTAAGATTGTCCCCAAATATATATTTATATGTGAATAAATAAAATAGAGCCACCACCTTCGAATAAAATATATTTCTGGTTGGTCGGAGAAGTCGTTAGTTTGTGCCTAGTTTCTCTAAAAATCTTTATTGAATCTACTAGACCATGTGAGAGACGATATGAACAGGAAGGACGTGAACACTGATCATGTTAGTGACGATATGACGGGGGTTGGAGAGCCAGCAGGGAAGAAAAACCAAGCTGCACCGGCTAAATAAACGGGTTGGGCTCATTCCATATAAATTTCATTTTACCTCTTTTTCAATAGTCCGAGATCTCAAAAGGCCTTAGTGTCAAAATACCTAAATTACAGAACACCTAACTTTTTTTTTTCATAACACCTTGTTCGCAATATGGCTAGATTTTACAATATCTAAGTTTCATAATGGGCAAACTTCACAATACCATAGTCGCAAAACATACTATGTTCAAAACAACCAAGTACCAGAATACCTACATTTCAAAAATACTAGTTAACCATCATGTATACTTTGCTTTACTTATCTTCTTTAGGGCTGGCCACTTAAAATTGAAGTACCTACTAATATTATAACTATTACAAGTATGAATTGGTACAAACGTCAGACCATCGTTGTCAGTTGAATAGTTTCTTTCAATTGCGTCGTTTAATAAAATAGTAACTAACTATTCATGAAAAAACTATGGATCTGGTTTTCATAAAAAATCAAAAAGGCGGTAGCTCCAGACTGCAAAAATTTAGGCATTTTGAAACTATGACATTTTGATGTTCTGGAGTTTTCAGCTTAGGTTCTTTTAAAAATTTGTCGTATCTGTGATTCGGTATTTGAAATAAATGTACATTTTCATATTTAGGTATTATGGTCATGAGACGTTTTAGTTCAAAGTTATTATGAAATTTGTTCATTGTAGCAATTAAGACAATTGGATATTTAGGTATTATGAACCTACGGAAATTTTAACTTTAGTGTAATTACTGTATTAGGCGTTATGGAAATTAGGTGGAATGAGCCCAACCCAAATAAACGGGATAAGGCACTGGTCCCACCGCCGGCTAGTAAGCTAGAAAAGTTGGGCGAGTAACGGTTCATTGCGTGCTGACCAGGCACAGTGTGATCAATCGACCTTTACAGATCCGCAATGTAATGCTACTCGCCCAACTTTTCTAGCTTACTAGCAGGCGGTGGGACCAGTGCCTAAAGGCAAGATCTTCATTGAACCAAAACTGTATTCTGCGGATGTTTGCAGCCAAGCAATGCAATGCAGCGTGGGGACTATAACTGCCCGTTTCCTCTCATCAAGAGAAGGCTTGTACCCAGCAGTGCGACGTATATAGGCTGTGTGGTCTTCACTGTCCTGATTTATGCGCTACTAATTAATTGCTTCTTGCAATAATGAAGTGAGTACGAACAAGCGATTATTGTTATACTGAGTAGACTTACCTTAACTACGTGGGTTAATATTAATTTGATAACCAACTTCAGACCACTTCAGAAGTTCGGAACAAACTTCAAGTCGTCTTAACGAGTAGTTGATGACGGTATTACAGAAAAGTACAGTTGGCAATAAAAGCTTGTACCAAAAATGAAATTTTTGACAAACTTTGTTAGGTTCAGATTGATTAAATCTAGTACCTAAACGGACGAAGGATGATACTACGCAGCGAGTAACAGTTGGGAATAAGTTCGAAGGAAGCGACTTATCAGATTTCTTTATGCTGGTATTATTTAAGGACATTACTCTGTATCTAAGCTACGTCACACGAGATATTTTTAAACGTACGACAGACGGGACGTTCCGATTCGCAAATATTTACGCGAACGGGGCCTGTAAAGGCCTGTATGACACGTACGACCTACCATAAAAAAGATCGCAACTCGTAACTAAAGATCCAAAGGAAGATCGACTTTATAAACGTTACCATAAGACGCATATTGTAAGTAGCCAGCCGGCTGGAATGTGTTCTTAGGTCAAGAATTATATCTAGAACTCGTTCTAGGACCGGTAAATAGTCCGCATATTTGTATTAAAACCTGCTGTAGGATGTTTAGACGCCTGAGAACCAACATTTTAATTAACATTTCATATTTCTCCCACGATTATTTGTATTTAAGTTAAAATGCCAAATATTTCTGTAAAAATGCGAAATGTCAAAACATTATTTATAATCATCTTCTCTCACTGCCTACTAGTGTAAATATGTAAATGTAAAGACACCATGAGTAGTTCGACTGCAAGTTTACTCCTAAAATAATTTGAACCCTATATTCGTAAGCATTACGCTTTGACGAAGGCCAGACTTAGAACGGGAGCGACGTTTGGAATAGAACAGTGAATCATAACCCGATCATTTGCTAGAAGTAAATCGACTTGCAATGTTAGTACATAGCTGAAGGCAAACTGAACGAAATGGAGACAATTAGACATACAATTGTCAAAGTTAGCGCAATGTTCCAAAATAGCCACAAATCAGACCTTTGAAACCCTTAAGAACAAGTCGAAATTTCACTTTCAGAACTAAACCCTTCAATCCGCAGACAAGAGACAGAACAAACGAAACTGATTCAGAACTGCCGAGAATGAAAGCGTCAAGGTAAAATTAATGAACCAATTGAATGACTTTCACGAACATAAGTCACGAATATAATTAGTAACTTAATTAGAAAGGAGACCCCTAATACTCAAATCATGAATAAAACAATCGCTATTTTGCTAATAATTAGATCTCACATTGCTAATTGTCTTGTCTTGAAATGTGAATGAGATAGGCATATCTGGGTTATGCTTTCAGAGAACTCTCAATTGATTCTCAGAAGTCGAAACAGGCTTAACAGTTCTTTCAAGAAACGAAACAGGACTCCTGGAAGACTGTTTTAAATTTAATAACTAGGGCTATTTGGAAAGTTGGCACTAGACTCGCTCTGGGCAAAGCTGCCGTAACATTGGCAATTTATGAAAGACAGTTTATAAAGTATATGAGCTATGAACGGCTGTTTACTGCTGGTAGTTAAACTGTTAAAGCCGTTACTTTAAGTGGGAGCTTACGTGGTGGAGTGGACGCGCACAATTGCTCCGATACTTTTAGTATTTTTCCCCATTTGCAACGCGTGAATAGAGCGATTCAATAGCGAAATAATAGCATAGTATTGATACCGCATTGATGAATGCGCGACTGCTTTGGAAGATAACTGGTGGAAGAAGGGTGCTGCACCGTCAGTCAAAGTAAGGATAAATCATACAGATATTTAGGTTCGTTTCATCCCTGTGCCATTGCCAAAACTAGGGGGTATAAATCCGATTTTTTGGATGGGTACCTTACCTATTAGAGGACTATATACATTAGGTAAATAGTAGACATAGGAAACCTCCATGACTTAGGGACAAATATTCGTGCTCATTAGCTCATCACACAAATACTACTAACTAGTCCAAAGGGCTCGTCGAGAGACAGCCCTTTCAAAACAAACTTGACACACAAATATAGTAGTCTCATGAGTTTAATTAAAGATGTGTGACGAAATGATAAACACGAAGATTTATAGTGCATTCACATTTGCATGACTGGCGCCAGAGAGTTTGGCAGAAGAGGCACTGAATAGCTTGCCAACAACACAACTAACCGCGGTGTATTAAGGCAAATCCACTTGGCAGCCGAGACAGATACATTAGACGTTTATACAATAATTTAACAGTATCTCTTAGATGTCAAATGATGTCCATCTCGACTTTGCATGTAGACGAAGTTAGTTCGCGTGAGGAATAATATTGCCACTGTTAAAACTGAAATCTTATCGTGATTTCGTTTTGCTTTAGCTTGTTCTTGTGTCTACAAGTTCAATTCAAACCAAAACGCACCGCTACATTTCTTCCTGAGTTTGAAAGCTTTGCAGCGAGTATTGTGGTAGTACAACTTGATTTTCTGTAAAGTTCCCAGTAACGCTGAATCAAGTACAAAATGTACTATACAATAAAACTGTACATATGTCCATTGGGTATGAGTAAAGTCACCTGCAGTCAGACGGTATAACGTGCTCATATATATCTGCCCATATTGGTACAACCGTCAGTACGTGTCAGACGTGGTTGTACATTTTTGAAATCCTATCTATATCTTGAAATACCGTCAACCAACTGTGAACAAGCGAGCACGCATACCTCGTTACTCGTTCAGACTTAACAGCTTCGGTTTATACACTTCGTGCGAAAAACAGTTCCCGTGATGAACCCCATAAGCGGTAAGGTGAAGGTCTTACATACAATTCCGATCGGCGTTCAGGGTCACGACATTGAACCGATCCGATCGAGCCCAGAGCTGAAACGATTCAATGTCAAGAACAATTTTATTTCGGTACATCGCTGGCGTCAAATACTACGCGAACACGGGTTGGGTAATAAGCGATAAATGTATCTCGCCCACGTGAGGCGCCCTCTCGAACTAGGCGTGGTATTAATAAAAAGGAGACGTGATAAGACTATCCTAGAGAGACACATTAGACGTTGTTCCACTATGTAGCTCAGCATTGACCTGACGCGCGTCTTCAATGATTAATATACAATCTATTTATACTGAAAATCTACGTCAATTTACTTTCGCTATAAATTGAAACAGTCGCCGAAGCGTGCTGACAGATAAGAATGAAAATTAAATTAAAGCTGCCACCTAGAAACATTCAGCCCTCAAATGCTGTGTTTCTTCGTCAAACAGATTTACTTCGAGAGAGTGTTTTGTGATAACTGATAAGTCAACTGAAATTGGCGGGGATGAAAAGAAAGATATATTTGCCAGAATATTTCACTCAATAAAAAAGCTTTTTTTCCAGTTTGTCTTTTGAAATGTTTCACATACTAACACTTTGTAGTTCTCAATTTAGTGCCCTTCTACGTCTTTTTCGTTTTGCCAGGTGCCAGATGTACGCATTGTTTGTATTTTTAATAATCACCCCTTAATAATCACGATCCTCAGCCATGAGAGAAGGACCAGGGGGATAGAGAGATCCAAAATATTATGGACCTCGAATTTGTAGCGGTAAGTAGTAAATGAAAATGAATAAGTTTAGACCCAGTGCATAACGTCCGGTGTCGTCGACCCGTTCCAATATACAAAAGAGGAAAGATACAAATGTATACGACACACATTGTCACCGTCTTTTTCGTTTGCACGACACGCCTGCACTATTCGCGGCAGTGTTGGCAACTCTCCAAAATCCTGTACCTAAAGGCCGTAATGACGCGAGTCTATTTTATTTTACACGCAATTGTATTACTAATTGCAACAACCATAAGCCCAGAGAGGCGTTAACGTACAAACGACAACACTGTTAACTGACCATCCTGTGTTTATATAGAACCTTATTACAATGCACTTAAGGTGCACCGATGGTCAGTTAGCTGTGTTGTCGATAGTACAGGAGGAATTGACATTCTGGATTTTGCGTATTGAATTCGTCCGGAATATCGACTATAGAAGCTTTTACATTCAGTTGCCTCAATGAATTATTGATCGTTTCACTTTTTCGACTTTACGCCTACATAATGTAGCTAGCTTCTGCCCGCGTCTCCGTCCTTAAGGGATGATTTCGGGATAAAAATTGCATCTCAATCGGTTCAGTGGTTTAAGCGTGAAGACGTAAGACACAGACAGACAGACACACTTTCGCATTTATAACATTAGTATGAATGAGACTGGGAGTAATCCGAAGAGTTTCGTCGTCGATATTGTTGAGTTTGGTTTTCAGTATGCGAAACGTTTAGTGCCATTGAATACACATTTATGTACGCATTTGTAAACTTAATTGCTATGATTTTAGTTTACTTTCGTATTTAGTTTATTTGTAGGGGGTCACGTTACATGAAAGGACTATTAGTATATCTTATACAAATGACCTGGCCACCTTAAACTTGTATTCATAAATACACTATGTACATATAAATTAGTAACATATAAGGGCACTTTTACAAGTCAAAATTTATATGTATGAACTCTAAATCATACGTCATACAATATAATATTAACATAATAAAACTTGTACATGTCAAAAACAATAGGGAGAAAAAAATAACAATTCCATGTTTGTTAGAGATGCACGAGGTCTCTAAGAGTCAAAATAAAATAGTAAAGTCTAATCAATCCTGAGAGATGTATAAGGTCTCCAAGCGCCTGGGCGATAAATAGCTTTGACAACTACAAATCACCAGGTCTAGACGGTATCTACCCTGCCTTACTAAAGTGGGGAGGACATAAGCTGATCGAACATCTATCGAACCTACTATGCAGTTGCATTGCATACAGATACATACCATTAAAATGGAGAGAGGTAAAAGTAATATTCTTACCGAAACCGGGGAAGAGTGACTACTCAGACCCAAAATCCTTTAGACCCATAAGCCTAACCTCTTTCATGTTAAAGACCCTGGAGAGACTCTGCGACAGGGACTTAAAAGACACGGCCCTTAAGAACATAAAGATACACCCAAACCAACATGCCTACAGCCAAGGTAAATCGACAGACTCAGCCCTTCATGCTGTAGTAACCAACATAGAAGACGCGCTCGCCAGAAAGAACTCCTGTCTAGGCACCTTCATTGATATAGAGGGTGCGTTCGACAGGACCAACTTTAGCAGCATAAAAAAAGCACTAGAAAGACATAAAACCGAACAGCTGCTCATAGAATGGATTATGAACATGCTAAAGAAAAGAATTATAAAACTATCCGAAAACCAAAGCCACCAGGCACTAGTCATAAGAGGATGCCCTCAAGGAGGCGTCCTCTCGCCACTGCTGTGGAACCTGGTAGTAAACGACCTAATAACGAAACTAAACAATAACCGCTTCCTAACGATAGGATATGCGGACGACATAGTTATACTGGTCAGCGGCCTGATCACAAGCACACTATGTGAACTAACACAAACAGCACTGAAAATAATAGAGAAATGGTGCAAGGAGAATGACCTATCGGTAAACCCAAAGAAAACCGACACAATTCTCTTCACAAATAAACGTAAATTGGGTACCTACGAAATGCCAACACTATTTGGCACAAAACTAACACTCTCGAAGGAGGTGAAATATCTAGGTATAACACTAGACGACAAACTAAATTGGAGCAAACACCTAGACAGTAGACTAAACAAAGCAACAGTAGCCTTCTGGCAATGCAGAAGGATGGTGGGGAAGAAATGGGGCCTGGCTCCCCACATCATACTGTGGCTGTACAAAATGGTAATAGTACCAATGATAAGCTATGGTGCCATAGTATGGTGGCCCCGTACCCAAACCACGAGTGCAATTACCAAAATCCAGAAAACACAAAGACTAGCATGTGTGGCGGCTACGGGATGCATGAGAACAACCCCAACAGCAGCACTAGAAATAATGCTAGGACTCCTACCTTTACACATGCACATACAAAAGGAAGCGGCTGCGACGGCAATACGCCTAAAAAACCTCAACCTATGGACAAAACTAAACACACCACACACGAAGATCCACAACAGACTGATCACAAGCCTCCCTATTATGGAGGCTCCAATCGATAAAATACCGAGAACTGCAGTCTTCAAGAAAGACTACGGCATATTACTAACAGAAGACTCGAGGGAGGGGCTAAACCAAACAGACCTCAGAATCTTCACAGATGGTTCGAAAACAAATACGGGAACGGGATGTGGAGTGTTCTCAGAGGACTTAAACATACACATATCCAAACCACTGGGTGAACAAAACACGGTATTCCAGGCTGAATGCGTAGGGATAATTGAAGCCTGCAATGCCATAAAGAGACGACAAGTTGAGAACACAAACATACGGATACTCTCAGACAGTAAATCGGTACTACAAGCACTGAACAGTGATAACATCACATCTAGGTTGATATACGAATGCCACCAAAACTTAACAGAGGTGTGCGCAGACAAAAACAACGTTACCATACAATGGATCAAGGGTCATAGTGGCTCAAGAGGAAACGATGCAGCGGACGAACTGGCCAGGAAAGGCTCAGAAACGGCGGCATACGGACCGGAACCAATCTTACCCCTGCCACAAAGCTACATATACAATCAACTTGACCTATACACCAAAGACCTACACCAGAGATATTGGGAGGATATAGACACATGCAGACAGACCAAAGAGATTCTGTCAAAACGCGACAACAAACTCACAACCGCACTACTGAGGACACACAGAAACCAACTACGCAAGATAGTAGGAATAATAACAGGACATAACACCCTGAACAGACACCTGTACAACATGGGTATCACAGACAGCCCCATGTGCAGAGCCTGCATGGAGGCGGAGGAAACAACCAAACATATTCTACTGGACTGCAAGCAGGTAGAAGTATACAGGAAAAAGCACCTAGGGTCTCCAGACACACTACGGAACGCAGTCAGGAACACAAAGGCACTCACCAACTTTGTAGAGGAGCTTGGGTGGTTAGAGTAGCGCTACCCCACCATTTCACGCAAAATAGGCACAATGGATGTCGACTTGCGGAAAAAAGCCCAGTATAACTAACTATAACTAACTAACTAAGGTCTCCAAGCGTCAAAATAGGTATCCTCAGAGATGTATTTAAGGTCTTTGAGCGTCAAAAAACCAAAAAATATATAATTCTAAAATCGAATGAAAAAAAAAATAGAATGAAGTCTCTCATGTCAATTCTGCGCGCAACACTAGAGTGAAGTTACTTTGTAGTCCTTGCAAACCTTAACTAACCGGACTCCACAAACAGCACCCGTTCAAGGGTATGACGCATATCTCAGCCATCGCCTCCTTCGACGATTTGTTAGGAAAGGTGGCGACCCGATCAACGACGCCACCGTAAGCAAAGACCACAACGAATCCTTGGGATTACTGGCTGGTTAAAGGAGTTTTAGCCTCATAAAATTACTCTATGTAACTATCAAGAACAGGAGAAAAAAAAAACAGAGCTTGGACCATATATTGTTAGTATAGTATATTTAAAAAAACTTATACGCTATGTTAGGTAGTACGTAGACGATTGTTTGTTGTCAGGATTACTTGAGGTAAGTCAAAGTAGTCCTGACCATCTGAATCCAATAAAACATAATAAAAGCTAAATCAGGGTATGACTCGTAGGCGGCGGCCGATCGTGCTGAGTATGGTATACTAAAAGGACATAAAAGGACTGACAGACGCGACTTCGTGTTCGTACGAAGCTTTGACTAATTTATGGCATTTTGTATGTATTTGTATTTTCGGGAGGATTCGCTGACTAGCAGAACCAGCTCGTAAAACGAGCATAAACGTAAACAAACGCAACCAACATTGTCAACTTTATCGTCACTATTGGAAAAATGGGGGCCAGATAGGCAACTCGACACCGATCCATGTGACGCAAACAAGAATATCGTGTTGCGACAGTTACGACCACACAAAGGACTGTTGACTCAATTATGATTCAATTCGCGACATGGCAACTCGACTGGAAATAGCCTGGATACTTGGAGTGGAAGTTGGTTTATAGAAGTAAGTGTTGTATGTAGAGTTGAGGAACTTTGCACAGACTTTGTACCATCAATATCAGGTAACAGGGGTTCCTGAAACTTTTATCACCCTTCTTTTGTTACGGAAAAATATATATACGCAAGCCTAAGATCATTAAAGTTATAACAACGTGCAATAATAACTTACATCAACATAGATACTATGGGCTAGGAGTGTTCAGCAGATTAGGAAATTAAAAACCTATGTATGACTTTAGAGTTCCAATTCACCGACTCACCAGATCAGGGAACTGTGTCAATTTGACATCAAAAGCAAAATTGCAAGAGACTTTCATATCCTTCGTTTGATACTGTTTCATAGAACTTTTAGACTCATTCCCCCTGATCCATGAGGAGAGGCCTCTGCCCAGCAGCGGGTCGTATATCTGAAGATAAACTAGTTTTTTTACATTATCTATCTACATATATCCTGATACATATGAATGTTATATTTGTTAGTTTACGGAGCTGGAAACCTGCCAGTCCAAAAGCATTCGATCTAATATTCTGTATTTACGCTGCTATTGTTTAGATAACCTTTATAACTGTTAGTAGCTGGCTGGGCTAGCTTAGAAACTACACAGATAGTTCCACCAGAGAGGAAGCGAAACGGTCCTTGTGTACTCGTGTTTTGTCGTGCATGCGTTTGTGTTTTGTCGATAGATTGAACGATCTATAACTTCCAACCTTTCGTTCTTGAATGGCTTCGCCTGAAGCATGTATACACAGGCTTGTGATGATGGAAACCAGTTATAAATAATAAATGAATAAATAAATATTACCATAGCATTTATGCATATTAGCATTTTCTCAGCGAGGCTAGAACCGACTGGACAGTTGTGGTAGACGTACTGGTCAGAGCGGCTACCACGGCACGCAAACTTCGTTCGCGTATCTCCCTCTCAGTCGCTCGAATATGCAAGTCCGATAGAGATAGCGATACACGAACGAACATGGCAGTTAGCAGCTCTGTTCAACAGTGAAACATCAGGTTACTAATGTTTTACACAGTAAGTTTATATCTCTAAAATTCAACACGTTGTGTACAGTTGACCACAAGGAAATAGATGAAGTGACATGACTAGATCGTGTACACATATTGATGGCAGTAGCGATTTCTTATTGTAGACGACTGTACAGTTAGCTGATAAATCTCCACAACTAGATTGACAGGGATGGATTCGAAAGGGTGTTAGTAGCTTAGATATTTTACAAATTTAACCTAACATGTTGCTAAACCATATATACCTTATATAATTTCAAAGTGGACGGAACTACGCGAAACACATGTGAATTGGTTAAACAACTGGAGATCCAAACAGGAAAGGGAGCACACCCAATTACCTTGTGTCATCCCGCAGTTTGTTTGGTAAGATACGATAGCTATCGCAAGCTCGTAATGCGACCATTAAACAAACATTTGAGTGGGAGTTTGGAACAAAGGCTCTAGAAGATTTAGCGCGTGAAAATTTTACGCGCCACAGCTGCGTGTTTGATGTTATCATCGTTCATTCATACTGTTCCTTGCATTACAAAACCCGCGTAATCGCGCAGCGACCGGTCGACGACTACACCCGGACTATAATCGCGTTTTAATGATTAAAAGTTTCTGTCAAAAATTTCAAGCTTTTATTGCCGACTGTACTTTTCTGTATACCATCATCAACTACTCATTGAGACGAGCCCAAACTCGATGGGGTTATGTAGTTTTATTACGGAGTTCCTATGGCCACCTTCCAGCTCCACGTCATCATAATATTGCATTGTCACGCGATTTGCATATTCGTGCAAAATTTCAACTCAATCGGAAACAGGGAAGTGGATCAAATTTAACTTGCAAGTTTTGATTACAGACAGACAGAGAGACAACGGGACAGGTGAAAGTAAAATAAAAGCTTGTAAAAATCCTGCGAGTTTGTACAAGTCAATCAGTTGGAATACGGTAAACAGGGGTATACTTGTTATTTGGCTCAGACTTTTTTAGGGAACAATGATTTGTTGTATAATTTACTTTAAAAACAAAGTTTTAACCGACTTCAATTTAGTACTCCGCCAAGCCACAAGAACATTTATTTTCCAATTAACCTCATGAACTGATTTCCGAGATCAAATGCGTATCTATAATAATCAATAGAAAAAAACCCAATCGCTGTACGTGACCCGATAATATTTGAGGACTTCCGTCAATTCCACAAGGATTACCCTTGGCACTTCATTAGTTGCTATTTCAACGGAATCTTATCAGAATCAGTGATATACTTTTGTACTTTTAAGTACATAATTGAGGAATTCCATAACTCATCTGTGGTCTTCATCATCAATTCCACTCCACCAATTTATGATTTCCGGATGTAAATACACGAGTTATAATAGAAAATACCAAAATCACTACACGCGTGCCTAATATAATTGAGGAGTTCCCTCAATTCCTCATGGATCCCACCATCCAATTGAATTATCAAAAAAATGGGACCCACCTGGAAGCATATACTTACAAACAAAAAAAAATATTTGTGAATCGGCTCATCAATGACGGAGTTCTGAGGTAACAAACATTGAAAAAAATAAATAAAATAAAAATACAACCGAATTGAGAACCTCCTCCTTTTTTTTGAAGTCGGTTAAAAATGCACGAATATCTTCAATTTCAATAATAAGTTCCTGACCTTTGATAATATTGCTGTGGTTAGGTCACACAAGGTCGGTCGCAAAGTGCTCGTAAAATTACTGAAACCTCCCATCTTAGTCCTTTTATAAAAGATCCTTCTTGGATATCCGCGCCAAATGCTCCAACGGTAATAGTCTCCTAAAAAAATTTCGTGCGTAAGGTCCTGGACGTCTTATGTAACCTCATCATTGCTGACTAAGATAAAAAATACTAAATCCTGAAGTTTGGCTAGAAGACATCGATCTTTAGCAATTGGATTGCCATTTATTTGAAATTTCATTCTTTTTCTGCTAAAATTTGCTATACCGTGCCGTAGGCGTATACCTTAGTTCTTTACGCTATTTATAAAAACCTTTATTAATTTATGTAGGTACAAGGCTATTCAAATCATTATACTTAACACCCAAATCACAGTGTCGCGTTGCGTTCTATTTATAACATATTACTAAGGTAACAAGACACAAGATAACCAAAAAGATTTGCATTTTATTAATACGATAGGTACACTATTTGGGTAAGGACCAAATACTTGGCTAGCTTAACTCACTCAATTAAATTTTCTATGAAAGTTTTCCGTTGTGAGACGCAAATTAACCGTAAAATTCAATGGTAAATTTTTGTGTCACAACGGAACTTTTTTCACTTCTTCAGTTTGTATGGCTAACTATCGACTAACCAGGCTAACTGCTGGCCAAGAATTTAGTCCTACCCATATAATTATAACTATATATCATCATCATCATCATCATCATCATATCAGCCGGGAGACGTCCACTGCTGGACATAGGCCTCCCCCAAAGAGTGCCACAATGACCGGTCCTGCGCCACCCGCATCCAGCGGACTACCGCGACCTTTACCAGGTCATCAGTCCACCCTGTGAGGGGCCTACCCACGCTGCGCCTTGCGGTACGTGGTCGCCACTCGAGAAGCTTTCCGCCCCAACGGCCATCGGTTCTACGTGCAATGTGCCCCACCCACTGCCACTTAAGTTTAGCGATTCGGAGGGCTATATCGGTTACCTTGGTTCTGCTGCGGATAGCCTCATTTCTGATGCGATCGCGCAGAGAAACTCCCAACATAGCCCTCTCCATTGCCCTTTGGGTGACTTTGAGCCTTCTTATGAGGCCCATAGTAAGCGACCACGTTTCCGTGCCATAGGTCATCACTGGCAACACACACTGGTCAAAGACTCTCGTCTTGAGACACTGCGGAATATTGGACGAAAAGATGTGCCGTAGCCTCCCAAATGCTGCCCAGCCGAGTCGGATTCGATGATTGACCTCTTTCTCAAAGTTGGACCTACCTAACTGATCCTGGAGTCGGACGGACATAGTGGCGTTCTCGTACAAGCACTTCAGCACTTCGATATAGCGGCAGTCTACTTGGCACCGTTGGAGAGACTGTAGTACAGCCCAGGTTTCGATCGAATCGAAGGCTTTCTCGTAGTCCACGAACGCTAAGCAGAGAGGTAGGTTATACTCCTCAGTCTTCTGTATAACCTGGCGGAGCGTATGAATGTGGTCTACGGTACTAAAACCTCTTCGGAAACCGGCTTGTTCGGGAGGCTGGAAGTCATCAAGCCTGCGTGCGAGACGATTCGTAATGACCCTTGAAAACAGCTTATAGACATGGCTCAGAAGTGAGATGGGTCGGTAGTTCTTCAGCAGAGTGTTGTCACCCTTTTTGAAGAACAGCACCACCTCACCTCTGTTCCACGCCTTTGGCGTTCTCCCTTCCAGTAGAACGGTGTTGAATAACTTCTGAAGGGCCGTAAGGATCGGTTTTCCATCCGCCTTCAGGAGTTCGGCTGTAATTCCGTCTTCACCGGGTGCCTTGCTGTTCTTAAGCTGTTTCAGAGCCATTGTAATCTCGTACAGGCTGATGTCCGGGATGTCGTCGGTGTAGTGTCGGGTAAGTCTAGCTCTAGGGTCTTCTGCCGGACCAACTTCGGGTTTGCGAGTTGACGTGTATAGCTGTCCGTAAAAACGCTCTATCTCACTCAAAAGCTCAGGTTTGGAAGAAACGACTCTCCCGTCCTCAGTTTTCAACCTTGCGAGCTGGCTCTGCCCAATAGACAGATCTCCTGCGAATACTTTGAGCCCTTATTTCGCTCGATGGCCTCTTCGATACGGTTCGTATTGAATTGGCGCAGATCGCGGGTAAGGGACTTGGAGATCCGCTAGATAACTTATTTTTAACTTGGACACAACTACGCCGAAATTCCGCGAAAACTGACACCTACCAAAACAAGGAAGAGGCCTTGAGACGAATCAATTGACAGAGCCGAAGGATGTTTGTCCATGTCAAATATTGTGCTAAATATAGCAGGTCTAGCATAACCAAATTCATTTCGATCGATATGCATCGATCATAAACGCACTTGGCGTATGTAGGAGGTATAGTGTTTTAATTTTTTAATACTTTCGTGGTCTATTCTACATGCGATTCTTTCAAATGAAAAGCAAAAATGAAAATATTGCATCTTCCCTATTAGAACGCTTAGTAAGAGATAGTCTATCTCGCCGCGACACAACTCGCGAGGCGTCCCTGCAGAGCGACATATATATTTTGTTCTTTTTGCTCAATGGCGTATAGGCACCATTGCCGTCACCCAGCACGGCTATTACAAGACGGCGCGCGAGTTCTCTAGATTTTTCTCTCACGATCCGTCTCTCTCTTATTCTATATAGCTACGGTAGCCTAGTGGTTCAGGCATGCGGCTGTCAAGCGGCGGCTCGTACCGATGAGTTTTTCGGAACTTATGTATGGAATATTTACCGTTAGCTTTTCGGTGAAGGAAAATATCGCGAGGAAACTGGTCTAATCCCAATAAGGTCTAGTTTTCTCTCTGGGTTGGAAGGTCAGATAATGGCAGTCACTTTCGTAAAACTAGTGCCCATGCCAAATCTTGGGATTAGGTGTCAAAGCGGACCCCAGGCTCCTTTAGGGGCACAACCGGGAATAACTCTAGGAGGATGATAATCCGTCTCTCTCTTATTAGAAAACTTAGAAAGAGACGTATAGTGCGAGAAAAAACGAGAAACTTAGAGAGAGATATGGATATCGATGCATGGTGCTAACCCTAAACACAAGTGCCAGTCAAAGGCCGATCGAAAATCCATTGGCTAGGTGACATTCAAGGATTGCACTTGAGTGAGAAAATAAATATTTAATTTGCCTTTTATTGATACATCGCAGTCAATATTGCAGTCTGTAATTGCTGGTATTATAGGTGCATTTAATAGAACGTAAGGATTGAATGACGATTCAATTGCCATATTGTAGAGGACACAGGGTAAAGGTGCGACCACACCGCTCTGCTCAAAATACGCTAACGCACCGTAAAACGCAGAAAAATGTATAAAGAATACGTGACGCATACGACACGTCAACGCGTATACGCAGCGTTAAGCACCGGTGTGGTCGCTCCCTAACGTCGACATTGCTAAGGTTTGTGTCTCTAGATACTATGTTACTTAAGAAGAAATATGATTTTTTGTCTATTCTTTCGATTGGCATCATAAAAAACGGAATATTATTTTTTTACCTTTAAGTCGGTTCGATTCCCAGACGAAGCAAGTTATTTTTAGAAAATCTTTGAATGCAGTATTACTGACTCTTAGAAATAACATAATGTCTCCTTTAGTCAGCAAAATATCCTATCTAAAGGGTGAGTGTACTATTAAATTGTCGCCTTTTCAATTCAAGTTTATTAAAAGAAATAACACACAAGTTAGTCAAAGTTCTTTATTATAATAAAGTTTAAGATAAAATAGATCCGTTAGCACAATTTTATTCTTTGATCAGAGCACGATGAGAGAATTTTCGAACTTTACTCTTGACGCGTTTCATAGAATTTTGCACAGAATCATTTGTGATCAGCTTAGTACATTTCATCCACTTTTTTTTGAAATCAGGTAATGATGTGGCCGGCTGGCACGTTTTACGCAACTTTGTTTTAATATTTGCCCAGTATTTCTCTATCGGCCGTAGTTCTGGGCAATTTGGCGGATTAGTATTCTTCGGTACTACATCGACAGAATTCAGGTTATACCACTCTAAAGCTCGGGATGAATAGTGACAGCTCGCTAAATCGGGCCAGAAGAATGTCGAAGAAATGTGCTTTTTTATGAGCGGTAATAATCTTTTTTTTAAGCATTCGGATATATAAATATCCGTGTTGACAGTACCAATGGTTACAAAGGGCGAACTCCGCATGCCGCACTGGCATATCGCTTGCCACACGAGGAATTTTTTTGCGAATTTTTCCACTGGAATTACTTTTTCTGATTCATGCAGACCCGGGACGTTGCGAGAAGAATAGTATTGATTTCCTGGTATCGATTTGAAATCAGCCTTTACATAAGTTTCGTCATCAATAATTAAGCAACCTGTATTTTGAACTAACAGGGTGTACAGTAATCTAGAGCGTCTAACTGCTCTGTTATATTGTTCTACCGTTCTTTTCGGGGCTTTTTGCTTTTTGTAAGAAGAAATACCGCACTTTATTTTTATTTTCTGTACATTTGTTTGACTAGTACCAACTTTTTTGGCCACATCTCGAGAAGAGATTGCTGGATTTTGATCAAATAACCTACACACCCTTGACTGTAACTTTTTGTTCCGTTTTCTTGTCGGATTACCCTCTCGCAATTTTCTTTCAGTAGTTAAACCTTGTTTTAACCTTTTTAGGGTCCTTTGCACTGTTCTCTGACTTGTATGGCACGATTTCGCAAGCTCCGAAGTAGATACATTGGGATTTACTGAACATTTTTGCAGAATTAATTCGCGAACGCTTTTTTCTCTTGATGACATCTTGACGGATACAAACAAATGAATGATTTTTTTTAAACCTAAGATGAAAAAAAGTTTTAAATTTCATATCTGAAAAGTTTCATCAAAACAGGTTGCAAGGTCAGAAAAATAGAACGGAAAATGTTAGCGACAATTTAATAGTACTCACCCTTTACTATATTTAAGGTACTTTCCCTTGATGTCCCATAGGCTTGGGACGCCCTGTATAGGATGCCAATAATGTCTAGTTTATGCTGCGGGCTGGAAGGTCAGATGGCAGTCGCTTTCGTATAACTAGTGCGTATGCCAAATCTTGGAATTAGGTGCCAAAGCGGAACCCGGGGTCCTTTTAGGGCACATCTGGGAATAACGCTAGAAGGAGGATGGATATAGGATGTATTTTGGTGATAAACATAGACTATATTTATCCGTGGCCTCGCCTGTGGTCTTAGTATTACGCATACTGAGCCGCGTAGGCATGCAGCTAGTAGATGGGTACCAAATAAATCCAACTTCGTAAACGACACACACAGTAAAGTTTTTCTTTTATGATTTCTACTGGTAGAACTGATCGTGATATAACAAACACTACATAAAAGGAAAAAATATTGCTTTTCCTCCATAGTAACATGGAAGGGAAAATAAATATAAGGATATATAAATATTGTTCCAGATAACAAATCGTCATCGATACTAATTAAGTCGGGAACGTCAAGATATCTTGCAAGGCTAGCACAATCATAAAATCGATCCAGCGATTCTATATCACGCGACAAAAACTTAGAAAATGCCCTGCGGTTGGCACAAGACTTCTCTCTCTTTCTCTCTCTCTAAGTGTTGCAGCAAAGACAGACGATCTCTTTTTGATGACATTTCAATACTATTACTGAAATAGAGTTTTCGACCTTAATGCATTGCGAATGTCTAACGACTTCTCAACGACATGGGTAGGGAATTAATTCCCCGACTGTACATGCCCTTAACTCTAGTAAGCACGCTACTATTCCGTTTTCAGGCATGTCACATCTCGCAATTTTTCGTCGACTTTTAAAACTGTTCACCACGGAAAGGCAAGTTCAAATTAGATTCACGTTTCATTAGTAAAGTTTGTGAAATAACGAAGAAGCCATAAAAAGTAATTTGGTAATTATCCAACAGGCGGAACGCTATCGGGTATGGAAGTGGAATTGTGGTCCCAGTGTTAGCGTAAAATATATAGCAAAAAACCCAGCCAAGTGCGAGTCGGACTCGCGCACGGAGGGTTACGTACCATTAACTATAAAAACGGCAAAAAAAATCACGTTTGTTGTATGGGAGCCCCCCATAAATATTTATTTGATTTTGCTTTTAGTATTTGTTGTTATAACGGCAACAGAAATACATCATCTGTTAAAATTTCAACTGTCTAGCTATCGCGGTTCTTGAGATACAGCCTGGTGACAGACAGACGGACGGACAGCGAAGTCTTAGTAATAGGGTCCCGTTTTTACCCTTTGGGTACGGAACCCTAAAAATGGCGCGCCTAATAACCACTGCCACACACTCGTCGAGCGACGTGGGAAATAGCGAGGAAAGGAGGTAGAGACAACCTTACTCGTCAGGCCGCTCCTTGCATGCCCACCGCTCCTTGTCTTGTCGGTTATTTGGGCGCGAGTCAAAGGAGCGGCAATAAAGGCAAGTAAAATAGCGCGGGGTGTCGCGATTAATCTAAAGCGGTAGAGCAGCGTGTGGCCAGAGAGGGCAGCGAGGAGCAGAGTGAAGAGTAGCGCGAGGAGCATAGTGTGGCTGAGGTACAAAGCGTATTTTTGTTTTTATAAGACTGACCAGTGATTGAACCTAGTCTCACCTGATGGCAAGCGACGACAGAGCCTAATATGAAGATCACTGGTTCAGTAATAGCCTATTCACTCTTCTTTGACACCGACATGGTATTAAAATGTGTCAGTCTGAGTACCTAACTATATCAACTAACTCGCAGAACCACTAGTGTAGTTATGTAATAGTAGAGGGGATAATCAACCAAAGAGCTAGAAAATACAACATGTCTAGCCACAACAACAGATATCATGTACAATCGAGGAAATTAAATGTTTTAGCACTTTTGGACCTTAACGTCATTCAAATAGAGTTGACATGTGCCAAACCTTAATTTTCCTCGACCGTACGTGATTATCATTGTCCCATTTACACCGCTACAACTGGCGCCCGACGTCAAAATACGATCGCCAGATAACGCTAATCGATATGTTAATTGAACACTGTTAATTAATTAATTAATTAATTGATCACCCGCAGTTTCGTGAGTCGTTGTTGACTTAACGAACGTAAACGCGGTGTAGCCAATCCGGCAGAAAGTTTTTGCCGAATGAAGAAAAAATAATGATAAATTAATTGCACATTTCATGTGGATTAAGTGCACAGTCCTTTTTGGATCGTTTTTACATACATACATTCACGCCTTTAATCCCAAAAGGGGTAGGCAGAGCACATGAAACGTATGTTCCAGCGCCACTTTTAGGTGTAAAAGATCGACAAAATGTGATATTGCAGTGATAGGTTTTTACAATACGATATCTGTTAAATTTGACCCACTTCCCGGTGACCGATTGAGCTGAAATTTTGGGTATAAGTATAATTTGGATCACTATTCAATATTATGGTACCATAAAGCTGTTCACCGATATAGCCCTCCGAATCGCTAAACTTAAGTGGCAGTGGGCGGGGCACATAGCACGTAGAACCGTTGGCCGTTGGGGCGGAAAGTTTCTCGAGTGGCGACCACGAACCGGAAGGCGCGGCGTGGGTAGGCCCCCCGCAAGGTGGACTGATGACCTGGTAAAGGTTGCTGGAGCCCGCTGGATGCGGGTGGCGCAGGACCGGTCACTTTGGCACTCTTTGGGGGAGGCCTATGTCCAGCAGTGGACGTCTTTCGGCTGATATGATGATGATGATGAAAGCTGTTCATAAAGGAGCCAGAAGGTGGTCATGGACATTCAGTACTTAACCGACGTAACCCCGTTGAGTTTGGGCTCGTTAGAATTTTCTCAATGAGTAGTTGATGACGTTATACAGAAAAGTACAGTCGGCAATAAAAGCTTGTAGCAAATTTTTATATTTGACAGAAACTTATTTTATACACATATTTCATACCTCATCTCATGGATGGGCCCTGGCCCCGAAATACCAGCCCAGGGGGGATGATTTCCGGGATAAAAAGTATCCTTCCCCAGGACTCAAACTATCTCTATACCAAATGTCATCCAAATCGGTTCTGGGGTTTAAGCGTGAAGAGGTAACAGACAGACAGACATACTTTCGCATTTATAATATTTAAGTATGGATTATCACATACAACGTTTACCTTGTTCCACAGCCGCATGATTTCTAAAGATGATGACTGATGAGGCCGTCAGCAATATCTCCATCAAACAGAGACGGTTTCCTATTTCCTATTTATTAACTGCCAGTCTCTGTTTCGGAAGGAGACGTCTAAAGCTGTAAAAGTGTTTATACAACCGCTACCCGCGCTACTTCCCGCGTATTGCAAGGAACCCAGACAAACCCGCGGGATAAAATGTAACCTATAATCATCCAGAAAATCCTTTCTACATGCAGGTGAAAGAATTCTTGAAATCGGATAAGCGGTTCCGGAGATTACCCAAAAGATGCAAACTTATAAAATTACAATCTCACAGAAATTTCCTCTTTATAAAGTAGTATAGATTATAGATCCCAAGGAGATGAAGTGGGGGGTAAAGTTTGTATGGAGCTACGATATAAACGAGTTCCACGCGGACGAAGTCGCGGGCAGAAGCTAGTGTACTATAAAAACAAAGTTTTAATTTAACCAACTCAAATTCAGTACTTCGCCTTCTTTGAAGAGTTCCCTCGATTTCTCGAGGATCCCATCATAAGATCCTGACCTGATGGCCATGGGACCTGGGAAGGATATCCTTTCAATCGAAAAATAATAATTCCAAATCGGTCCACTCGTCTAGTCAGTAATCGGAGAACATACATAAAAAAACAAAAGATTCCGACTAGAAATGAGATTCAATGCTAATAGTTAAACGGATCAACTCACGTATTAAATGTAATTTATTAGTTTGAATTCGATAATTGGGATTCCTTTTTTGTAGTCGGTAAAAAAATAGTATTACAATATAGAAGACAAAGTATACAAGCATTATCTCTACCGTCCCGTAGCTCAGTGTCCTCACAATACCCAGGTTATAAAATTTTATTTTGACACCTGCTAATTAGAAAAAAACATAAATCTCAAGTACTTATAAGGGATCAAAGTTGTACTTTTCTTTCCTGATCCTGCTATTCAGAAAAGAGTCATGGGTGTTGAGAGCAATAATTAAGCTTTAGATAAGTGATTCCAATTTTCCACATTGAAGGAGCAGTGAGTATGTGTCACTTAGTAACAATAGTTATTTGTTATACAAGGGTGCAAAGTTGTATTCCACCCGCGAGTGTGGAATTGAAACACGAGCAATCGAAAGGATTCTATAGTTGAACCACGAGCGAAGCGAGTGGTTCTAAAATAGAATCCTGAGCGTAGTGAGTGTTTCAACACACGAGAAATAAAATACATTTGCACCAACAAAATTTTTCTCCTCGCTGTAGCGAGGAAAGTGCAACATGCAAAACAACTTTATTTAATTTAAATAATTTATTTTTTATTTTTTTAATAGTAATAATAACGTTAAGTAACATCAAGTAGAATTTTGGTCAAGTGCGAGTCGGATTTTAGTTTTCCCATACATTTTGAGACCCAGCGCCTGATGATTTGATGAAGGCAACAAGCAATTATTTAAAAGTTCTTAAATATTTATTTTATTCGGTTTTTTAGTATTTGTTGTTATAAGAGAAATACATCATCTGTGATTTTTTTGTATTATGAGCGTTTTACGTTTTGTTATACTGTCAAAAGCTACTTGAACACACTCCAAGGTCAAATTACTTTCCCCACTAGTGGATAAAATGCGTTTTTGCTCAGTGGTTTTAAAGGATAAAAGACGGCTTTCCGAGGCAGTGAGGGGAAAAATGATTTCCGTCTTGGGCGTAAATACTTGAACCCTCGCTCTATTATAAAATCATTCGCTTCATTCAGGATTCAATATACCGCCCTCGCCGTACATAAATATATCATTTTGCTCCCTTGAGACACAATCTACTATTATTTCTTCTAGTATTATTTCCAGAAACAAATGACAAAGCAAGCATTATTTACCAACTTGAACAATAGCAAATTGTGAGCAATCTGCCATAGCATAGCCAACGGGAAAAGAGTAACTGGAGCGCGATAGCGGGTTTATTGCACTTATAACAACAGTCTATCTATGACTAAACGCAGTGCTATAAAGGCCCTTTTACCCGACTGCCGAAGGAGAGGAGGGTTATGTTTTTCGGGCGTATATGTATGTATGTATATGTTTGTATATCTTATTCATTGGCCCGCCCTGCAGCCTAAACCGCTTGACGGATTTCGACACATGAGGTGTCGTTACATTCCTCTTAATCGCAGGAGTGACATAGGCTATAATATTTGCAAAAAAGCAGTCGAATTTGTCGAAAAATCTTATGATTTCACTTGTTGAATAAAATACTGGTTAGTTTTGTCAAATATAGGTAGACCGCTCAGTCCTCGCCTGCGCCGACGCGCTGGTGCAGGGGTGTGGCGATAACGGGGCTCGCGCGGCTTGCGGGCGCCGGGCTTTGCCTCCCGCACGTCGCCCCCGACTGAGTTAAACAGTCTGACTATAGCGTTTGGCGTTAAGTTTTGCTAATGTAGTATACGGTATTTTTCGAAGAATCTTAGTCGATAATATCGTACACCTGGCCATACAAATACCCAGGCACGGCGAAATATTGAAATGCGCCGGATTCCACAAATCCAATAAGATGTACGTGACAGGGTCCACCAATCTCCCTGAAGAATGCTAAAGATGCGAACTAGGTAGGTTTATATAAAATACTAGCTGTCAGCGCGGCTTCGCCATTACACTCTCATAAACTTTACCATTTTATAATATTAGTAAAGATAAAACCCCATGACATAAACTGTTATGGTGTTATGCCTTGTCTGAAAGGTCGCAAAAATCACCCCATAAAGGTACAATGGTGAATTTATCACGCACCATCGCACCCAACTCATTCACCGTCGTCAACCTTCGTCGCTCAGAGGCTCTAGCATAAGTTTTACCGAAACAAAACTTTACGATCGCGTTTGCGTTTTACCCCCAATTTGTATGGGATTTGACAGCTAAACGCGAACGCGGTCGTAACGTTTTGTTTCGGTAAAACTTATACTAGAGCCTCAGGTCAGTGGGTCACCTTAGAATCTCACCGATTATGATCTGAACTTTCGTTACTTACCTGAAACAGAAATAATTTGATTAGGTATTTAAAACCCGAAAGCACAGTTACACGCATTTGGATAGACGACACTAGTTAGTCTGCGATTTATATATCTTGAGTTGTATGTATGTTTTAATCCATGGAATTTACGGCGGGGGACCATTTGACCTGCAGGGATCGTATTACCTCACCTTCCCTACAAACATCGTGTAAAATCTAAGAGATATTGAGACTTGTTTAACGGTGTTCTCAACGTGGTATAGTACGATTACTGTTAGTTAAGACCTGACAGATGGATTGCCTTCATTTAATTTTCAACTTTAATCTTATACAAATAAAATAGTTATTACTAAATCGGTAGACGTGGGTAACAGTATTCTGAAAAATGCTTTATTTATATGAAATTAAAGTTGAAAATTAAATGAAGGCAATCCATCTGTCAGGTCTTAACTAACAGTAATCGTACTGTACGCATTTGCAAGCTCGTTGGCAGGACCTGCCCCGCTATTCTGTAACTTGTTTTAAGCTCACCTCAACGCTCACCCACAAATATATCTTGACGCCGCGATTCGTAGGTAGAGGTCCAGTTTCGTTGGGCGTGACTGGTGGAGTGAGGCGCATGAGCGCATAAAGAATAACAGCCCAAATTATTAAAATTTCGAATTGTTCCTTTCTCTTTCACTGACAGGATATAATTTCTAAAGACTATTACAGAGTTTCGATCCCGGGCATTTTTGTCGATCAGGGGAAAACAATGCAATATTTTCATTTGAAAAAATTGCATGTGTATTAAAAAAAAAATACTTACTATAATTTATAGTCAAAAATTCTTGTTACAAACTGACAATTTAAACTTTCGCGCCTAATCGGATCTACAGTTCCCGTCACGTCACGCATGTGTGTCCCTCGCCATATTTGTTAATCCGTGGTTCGTCAGGACGAATCGTCCTTAAGATGTCATAGAGTTGCCTAAGTTTTGACTTTTGACCTTTTTTTTCAGAATAAACAAATCAAAGCACTATGACACTGATGACTGTGATGAAGTAGTCCTTTTCATTTCAACGCTTGAATACTCCGCACTTTCAACAAAACAATTTAAGACCATTAATACTTCCATTTTTATTCGAAAACTGCTACATTTTTAGGTTTCCGTACCTCAAAAGGAAAAAACGAAACCCTTATAGGATCACCCGTGCGTCTGTCTGTCCGTCCTTCACAGCCTATTTTCTCCGAAACTACTGAACCAATTACGTTGAAATTTGGTACACATATGTAAGTTTGTGACCCAAAGAGGAACATGTAACGTAAACAAATGAATTTTAAACACGGGGGCCACTTTTGGGGGGAAATGAGAAAATTAAAAAATAAAGTTTTGCATATACTATCGTGTTACATATCAAATGAAAGAACTCATTGTGTGTATCTAAAATATTTTTTTTTGTAATTTTAAAATAATCAGTTTAGAAATTATTTAAGAAAATAGCCATAAAATGACCATCCCCCCCCCCCTTCATCTCCGAAACTACTGTCTAAAATTTTGAAAAAATACACTAAATAGTTCTTTACCTACAGATGACAGGAAAACTTATTAGAAATGTGCAGTCAAGCGTGAGTCGCACTTAATACGGTATTTGACAAAAATTAAATCAGCTTATTTTTTTGAAACGTCAAAAACGCTCCGTTAGTAAAAAAAATGTTTAAAATCTTGTGATGTACGGAACCCTTGCAACGCGAGTCCGACTCGCACTTGGCCGGTTTTTTTTTAATGAAACAAAGTTTGCCTTTACAATTATAAACTTTAATTTGTTGTCGTAACAGGAGTGACGTCAACAGACCCAGACGCTGATTGGTGGATTAAAACACGTTTTGTTTCACATTAGTTCAAATCGTAATTATTGTTTGAAATGAGTATACCTAAACTAAAGTAAAAACGTTTCAGTAGCTTATATAATTACATATATGCTTTTTTAACATTTTGGTCACAAAATAATGGTAAATATTATAGCTGCATCTTCCCTATTAGAAAGAGATGGATAGTCTAACTCGCTGCGACACAGCTTCTGGTCGTTCTACGATAGTCTGTCGGAAACGGTGGCGTTGTGTTTTGCGCAAGTAAAGGCCTCCACCCACCGAACGCGTGTCGTGCGCGGCGTGTGTCGGGCGCGGTTGAAGCGGTATATTCACACCGCAAGCGGGCGACGCGTTAGCAACGCGTGTGCAGCGCGGGCCCGCACGGGTCCGCCGCGTCATGCCTCTCTCACTACCAACACATTTAATATGTATCTCACTGTCTCAGTCACACTTAGCAGCGCGGGCCCGCGCGTCATATATCTCTCACTACCAACACATTTAATATGTATCTCACTATCTCTATCACACTCAGCAGCGCGGCAGCTGCGCGTGCACGCGCGGGCCCGCGCTTTACACGCGACGCGCACGACACGCGGCCGCGCTGCCGAGTTGTAACTTAAGCGCCGCGGGCCCGGGCCGTGTTTCAAGTGTAATTTAAATGCTTTACAACTTGCGCGGGCCCGCGCAGCACACTCGCCGCGCACGACACGCGTTCGGTGGGTGGAGCCCTTTAGTGAGAAAGGTTGACTGGTAGAAGATGCCTTATGGCATTAAGTTCGCCTTTTGTATTTGTAACTGTTTACAATAAAGTTTAAATAAACAAACAAATGATTCAAGTATTGACAAGAAAATAAAGATTGATCCATTACGGAATTTAGGTAAACCATATCTCTGCCTTGTGAAGTAAAAATATATCTCGATCTTTTTAATTCATCGCCACTATATGATAAATCGGTTCACTTTGAATAGCGAACGAGTAATGTAAAAAATGAGTCTGAAAATGTGCCACTTGGCAACCTCCGTTGATGGAGTCAGCTGTCGTCTCTGGCAACGTAACTCAACAGTGTTACTCTAAAGAAAACAATTCATTGTCTTGGAAAATATGATTAATCGTTAAGTTTACAGTCGACATAACACCGTAGTAAACAAACATGTGAACACGACCTTATTGTTAACACTTTAAAGTGTATTTTTGAGCTTTGCGTGCTACGATATATATCTCACGGCTAATGTTGACAGTTCAACCATCGAATCGTCTGTCAACCACTCAGTTGTAAGGTAAGGTATGGATCGTATTATTTAATGTTATAAATTGCATGGAGATGACACCTGTTATAGGGATGAAGATTCGCCGCGATAGATATAATTTTAAATATGTCACAACTACATAAAATAGGGGTCATATGAGTTTGCTGCCTATAAAGCATATCACTAATTAAAAAAGAAGTCAGTTGCTGGATAGATTTCTTTCTGTAAGCAGTCTTAACTATAGATTATGCAATAAATCTTATCAAGTTATCATTTATCAGTTACATTCATCGATTTGTTGATAAATCAACGTAAACTAGGTACATACTAATATTTATTAAAGCCGAAGGTATTTAAAAAACGTCACTGAAGTTTATAAGTCTTTAACACAGTTATGCTTCCTTAGACTGCAATGCTCTGAGAATGCTCTAGCAAATCTAGAATCAGCGATGTCATAAAACGTGTATTATAGTGAACCATCATAAACTGCAATTTAAAGCATCACTGCTTCTATTGTTGAGCGAGCACACATGTGTTACCGATAGCTCGAATCAATAACAAGCATGTGAGGCTCGCATTCGAGGGTGATTTGATCCTGCTGCCATATGGTAGCCGACAAAATATATACAAACTAGCTGCCGCCCGCGACTTCGTCTGCGTGAACCCAGGATAAAAACTATCCTATAATGTAAGCCAGGCTATAAACAATCTTCGTACTAAATTTCATTCAAATCGGTTGAGCCTTTTAAGCGTAATTGAGTAACAAACATCTAAACTTTCGCATTTATAATATTAGTAGGATTGTTCGCCTTATTTTTGTTTTTAACGAGTTTGTGTTCTCCGTTATTCGTATTGTTTTTGTAATTTGCAATTTGTCCTTGTGTATGATAAATGTTTTCTTTCTTTCTTTCTTTCTGTCTTATTAACTACTATCGAGCAAGGTACAAAACACAAGAGGTGTTGACATATGTTTGACGGCGAATGTACCTATCCATCGCCACATAAACACATGGCTACTTGAGCGGCACGAGAATTAAGGCATATTCATTCTTATATATATTTTTTATTTTTAGGTTTCCGTACCTCAAAAGGAAAAAACGGAACCCTTATAGGATCACTTTGTTGACCGTTCGTCCATCCGTCTGTCAAGACCCTTTTTCTCAGGAACGCGGAGGTATCAAGCTAAAATTTATACTAAATAGGTACTCAGGTCTACTGTCCCTCGGAGCTGTGAAAAAATCAAACTTCTAAGCCAACACAATCAAAAGATACAGCCGTTTATGGCGCAAATTACTGCAAATTTTCGAAACTCGCAATCGCAAACTCGGAATCAAAACCTACAGGGTACTTCCCGTGAACTCAGAATCTTGAAATTTGGTACGAAGGAACGTCTTATAGCAAAGATGAAGGAAAAATTGCGAAAACCGTAAACTTTTAGTTACATCATATAATAAAAATATTTTTAATAGTTTTAAAGTTATTACATATATACCTACAGGTTTGTACGGAACCCTTGGTACGCGAATCCGACTCGCACTTGACCGGTTTTTTAAATCTAAATACCCAAATAATTACACATACACAAATCTTCGCCAAACTGCAAGCATTAGCATGCTGCTGCATTTATATGTCCCTTAAACAGATAGTTACGGATATAACAAAACCGACAGTCAATGTCAAATGTCCGACTGGTTAGACGTGACTTAAAACATAAATTTAGTTAACGTGTACCTGCCATTGTTAAACTCATGTTTAATGTGTGCCGCTCTTTGGATAAAAACGTGTTTATGCTGTGGGTCGCGACCCCTAGGACACAGTATAGAAGAATAATACAGTAGGTAATCTGAGGCCGTTTAGGAGCGTTCGTTACCTACTTTCGCTCGATGCGCAGGGCTGTGTCAAGTTTGTGGCTTGGCATACCTATGATACTAATTTTGCTTTTAAGTATGCAAAGTATTACTGTTACAGTTTAATAGACAATAATGTATACACAAATTAATAATATTATAGATAGTTGGGTATGTGTTTTCAGTTTCCCACTTCATGGAATATTTTAATACCACTATACAATGCCTAAAATATTTCCTAGTAAGTATAATAGTTGCTAAACTGCACTAGGTTGGTAGGTGCTTAGTTACAAGCCTATTCGGCTCCTTTTGATATCGTGGCACTGGCGGCTCGCTGTCTTCATACCTACGAGGCGGCTTCCTTTGACGTAGCGAGTGAGAACGAGCGAACACCGCAACGGCGCGGCCCCGATTGAAGCATTCTCCATCATTCCCGAAGGCTATGTGTGTGTGCGTACCGAACACGCGCGCATGAGTGCAGCCGTGCGATGTACTTTTGTTCGAAGTTTATCTACTGTTCATATACTGTGCCTAGGAGCACCGAAACTACAAAACCATTTCAAATATTCTTCAGGATGGAAATCTATCTACGTTATCCCACTGCTCCGCCCGGGCCCTTTGTAATTCGCGAGCGGAGCCGCGCGAGCAGCTAGTCTTGAACTAACTAGAAAAGTTGAAAAACCCCATTTTAATTTCAAAGTTCAATATCTCAGAAACGGCTGAACCGATTTTGTTGAAACGTAGCTAAGAACCATCTCGATCACGTCGACTTTCGAACGAAAAAAAACGCATTAAGGGTCCGCAGTAAGCTTTATTCTCCATACAAACGTAGTTACGCTCTCATTTTAAAACTACCTGTTGGATTGTAACGAAACTTTGGATATACAATGACATGAGGTATATCTGTATCTGTAATTAGTTTATGTAGCTTCAGATACCATAGTCCCTTGTTCGTTTTTTTTTTTATAGTAAAAAAATACAGCGAATTTAAGTTTTTCATACAAAACTTGTTTTTGCTTTGTTTCGTTTGTTTTATAAACTGGAACCATATAAACTAATTACAGACATAGATATATCTCATGTCATTGTATATGCATAGTTTCGTCACAAACCAACACGTACTTTTAAAATGAGAGCATAACTACGTTTGTATGGGAAGGTGAAATTCGGCCGAGCTTACGCGGACTCTTAAAGTCGGTCCTTTCGTTCGGGAGCTACGATGCCACAGACAGACACAGACGCAAAAAGAGGGGTGTTATAAGTTTGACGTGTCTGTGTATCTGTAGACACGTCAAACTTATAACAACCCTCTTGTTGCGTCAGTAATACAATAGGATCACTTAAGGTGGTTCGATTTCCATACAAAACGTTATTTGACATTCACAGGCTAACGGCGTGACTTTTCAAGAAACCTTTGTAAGTAACTTTCACAAATTGGCTTTCCATTTGCGCGAAATTCCCCCCTCCCCTTGAATAAACTTGTATAAACTAGAATAATTTAAGAAAAATGGTTTTCCCAAAGTATGACGTCACAAACTAATATCTCTAATTATTCAAGATAAGTTTGTGTCAAAAATTTCATTTTTGGTACAAGCTTTTATTGCCGACTGTACTTTTCTGTATACCATCATCAACTGCTCATTGAGACGATTCTAACGAGCCCAAACTCGATGGGGTTCTGTGGTTTTATTACGGAGTTCCTATGGCCACCTTTTGTCTCTATCATCAGATCAGCTCGATTTTTTTTTTTATCAGCGATGAAATATAATGCAAATTTATTCAAGCAACCATAATTAAAAAAAACAAACATAAAACTTAAACTATAGGTAAAAAATTTGGCATAAATCGCCGTCAACGGGCATGGTGCCCAGAAGGCTGGCCGTATTTCCTCGCTGTATAGCGATACTAACACGCTGTGCGAAATACTGGCCAGCCCTCTGGTCGCCCGAGGCTTCTATTAAGCGCGTCGCCAAATCTTTATAAAGCCGACGCGCACTTGGACCCCAAGGCCCCAAGGTTTCAACTCCAAACGCCGCAAACATGTAGCTGTTTCCTATGACGGCATATTTGCGGCGCTTGAAGCTTTCGGCCGAGGATGCCGCAGCGCCAGCGGCGGCACTGGTGCTTGGAACATGGGACGGTGCCAGGGTATCAACGCAAGTAGAATCCCAAACTAGCGGCTGACCCATGCTCCAAGGCACCAGCGTCATTCCGTCAGGTCTCTTGCCGTCGTCCCTGGCCAGCCCGCTGGGCTCGAGGACTGCCGGCACTCTCGCACTGACAAGAGCCCGACGGATGATATCGTTAATACTGGCGTGGCGGGAGATCCTACCAGCGCTCCGGACACAAGAGAGGCCATGGTGGCCCAGTTTGTCCACCATGGCGCCGCATTGACAGCGATGTGGCTGATTTGTTGATGCCCCCAGACGCAAGCAAGCTGCCAGGCGGAAGGTGGTGTTATCTAGAAAAGTGCCTATGTTTGGAGACGGTAGAGCTTGCAGCCACAGACCCGACTCCCACTCCGCAGACGCAAGGAGACGAGCACGGTCTGCCGAACTAGTTGACGTATCTAAAAGGTTTTTCCGTACTAGCTGACAGAGCGGCTCGTCCCATTGCCTCTGCGAGCAGGGGTTGGCGGGCGGGTCCGCGTCGGGACAGGTTATAGACCAAACGTTCTTGGCCTCGGAGCAGTGCGCGGCCTCCATAGCTCCAATAGAAGGATCTAAGATTTTCTCTATAAGGCTTTGAGCACCATGCACCGAGGACAAGAACGCAGGTAGAGCAACACCAGAAATTTTGCGGATACCCAGGCCGCCGAACCTAATGGGTAGGCTAGCCTGGGTCCAAGATCTATCGTCTAAGGGAATATTGAAGATGGTTGTGAGTGTTTCTACGACTAATGTATCTAATTTTGAAACCAAAGCGGGGTATTTCCTAAAATGGGTACCGCGAAGTATATATGTAAATTTTGGGATGAAAAGACAATGCTTAATGATTGAATAGGCTGAATGAAGATTAATTTTGGCCAAACGGTGTGATGATGCTTTGAAATGTTGAATTTTTGAGTCGATGAAGTTTTCAAAGGATTGATCTAAGACGGGACAACCAAGAAGGTGAAGCGATTCTTTGTTTATAATTTTGATACCCGGGGCGAGTTGTCTAAAAAGGTCGATTGTATTTTCTTTGGCCGGACAGGAATCGGTGATAAAAAGTTCGCACTTAGAGAAATTTAGCGATAGGCCAATTTTTTCCATGTCTGTGTTAATTTTTTTTAAATCTTCTCGGACGGTAATCGCTTCTCCGCCGAGGGTTCCGTCATCTAAATACCAAACATTTAATTTTGAATTTAGTTCCTTAATGATGGGATGTATAGCAAGGCTAAAAATTGCTGGGCCGAGCGGGTCGCCTTGTTGGCAACCTACAGAAGAAGCCAGAACGTCGGTTTTATATAATAATTTGGAAGGAGAACTATAACATTGCCAAAGAAATTTATATATCAGAGGAATTTTGTCTTTTATTTGAGTCAACAAGGCGCCCCGGTCTACGGAATTGAAGGCATTGCAAACATCCACCTTAAGCAGCACCTCCCCAGCCTCATGATCGAGGAATGTTCGCACGGCGTGCACGGCGGCTTCACATCCACTTTTGGAGCCAAACCCCAGTTGGACAGGTTGAAGTTCTGGTGTAAGCTTGGGAAGGATGGAGCGGCAGGCGATCTTGGCGACAAGACGTCGGAGTGTGGTGCCAACTGCAATGGGGCGGATGCCGCCGTCTTTTTTTGTTAGGGTACAAAGGTAGGCTCAATACAGGACGTCCCTGATGCCGTCTGGGACCTGACCGGCCAGCATGATATTAACCAGGGCCGTCAGGTCCTTTAAGAGTATTTCCCCCGTTTCACCACAGCTGCTGCACAGGAGATCTTTCAGGTGCTGAGGTGTCAGACCATCCAGACCTCCCGCAGAGCCATTGGGGAAAGATGCTACAGCTCCAAGGACATCCTGTGTAGAGGCAATAAGGTCTGGATCACTCGATAGTGGGGGGTCAGGCAGGCAAAGGTTTGTAGCTGGAGGTGGATGCTTGCTGTGTAGAGCTGAGAGGGTGTCAGAATTAGATGGGGCTACTGCATCGTCAGAAAAAAGCAAGCGGGCGGCGCCTTTTATATCGCCGTCGGAAATTTTAGACTCGACTTTTTTAAATAAACAGTTGTTGGTGTTCCTAAAATTGTGGGGGGAGGGTTGAAATGAAATATCGCTGCAGCAGTTGTCTTTAACTGATTTCGTGAGTGATTTTGATTTTTCATCGGAATTTATATGAAGTACTTTATAGGTGAATGTAAGTAAGAGTTCCCAATTGCATATGGAGTTATCTGTGAGGACTGTTTTGATCGTGTGGCTCAAGGATTTGGCAACAGATACTCGGGCACCGCGTGGTATCCGTTTTAATACCGGACGCGATTTTTTTAAATCACTCAGAATTTGGTGAAATGGTACGTCAAATCTGCTGTGGTCTGGTAACTGTGAAGGCGCTGAAGCGTTTGGCTGGGGCTCGGACAGTACGGTAGATGAAGGTTGAGTATGGCTTCGTCGGTGTTTTTTGGTGATATGGATCTTAAGGCCTCTAGCGCCTTTAAAATAACGTGGATGGGTACATTCCGGACAACGAAGAGGATTTTCCGACGATACAGTAGTTCGCGTAGGGCAGGAGAGGCTTGCAAGGGGCATCTACAATATGACAAAAGAAAATACAGTACTTAAAATATACTAAAAATAAAAGACATAGATAGTAAAACTAAAGACTTAAGTAAAGAGGTAAAGTAAATAAGATCAATTTTGTTATCTTCTTCTGCCGGGGGAGGTTCAAACTCTCCTAGAGTGAGCGATGAGCTCGATGGTACCATAATATTGAATTGTCATCCAAACTATACTTATACCCAAAATTTCAGCTCAATCGGTCACCGGGAAGTGGGTCAAATTTAACTTGCAAGATTTGACGGACAACTTACATACAATACATACTATTATACTTACATACGAACAAGTCAAGTTAAGGCTTGTATACCAGCTAAAGTCCTTGAGCGTATGGGCGGAGCCGCGACCCTCTCCCCGCGCAAGTCGCACAAGTCGCCGTCGTTTATTAAGCGTTACATAGATTAAGTTACAGAAGCGTCATCGCGCATCGTTACCAATGCAAGGGTAGACGTGGGTGGGTGACATTCGTCATACTTAATTGAAACGTGATATTTGTCATACATAAATTACATAATTGATTAAGTTCAAAAATTATGTCTCTATTATTATAATACTATTTACTTACGATTAGTGTAGTTCCGTCAGCACGGCTAGCACGAGACGGCCGCGACATACACTCGATCTCTCGCACTATCGGTCTCTCTCTTATTAGAACATTAGGAAAGAGAGGTATAGTGTGAGAAAAATCGAGAGTATGTCGCGGCCGTCTCGTGCTAGCCGTGCTAGTGAAAACGAAATTCGTTCGAATAACTCTGTCGCTCGAACTAGCAAGCGCGACAGAGAGGGAGATACACGAACGAAGTTCGGTTTCGTTTCGCGGTAGGCCCTCAGCACGCCGCAATATACTTACGATTTTTCTCGCACTATACCTCTGTTACTAAATATTCTAATAAGAGAGAGACGGATAGTGCGAAAAAAATATAAAGGTAATAATAATAATCCATACCTACTGTTGCCCTTAGGCCATTTTTTAATGTCGCTATTAATAGGGGCCCATCTAGCAGTTAGCGAGTTACCGTCTGCCAGAGATAAAATGTGAAACAGTTTTAATGGGTAGGCGTCCGATGTTTCGTCCAATAGCCCAGCTACTAGTCCATCATTTTCACCCAATAACCCGTTTTATTTAGATTCCATCAACTAGCAATAGACTCTTGCACCCCAGCGGGTGCTGTTTCTGTGTGCGTCCCATGACACGGGCAGAGACAGCATCCGCTTGGTGTACTCCTTGCATTTCATTAAATTGTCAAAAGGGCCTCTACGTGTTGGCTCAGAGCTCCACGCACGGACATCATTGTCCCGTGAGCGGGAAAGACATATAATCCATACTATCCATATTTCCATATTCATACTCCATACTAATATTATAAATGCGAAAGTGTGTCTGTCTGTCCGTTACCTTTTGTGTAAGTGTAAGGTTGTTTAGTTTTAAACAAATTTTCGGTATATTTATTACGTTCTACTTCCTTGATTTGATGATGATGGCCTGTACAGTCAGCATCAGATAGTTAGTAGCATCCAAAGTAGCCAAATATATCGTAACACATTCCTTACTCCTACTTATAGTAACAAAGACTATTTCGATTAATGTACGTTCCGATATATTTGGCTAACTTGGCTGCTACTAACTATATTATACTGACTGTACAGAAATCGGCCTCGGGTAAATATATACTTATAGATTAGTTGTACGTTAACCATACTTTGTTTCATATCAAATGATAACTCTGTATCGAACTTGGAGTTGGCATGCAACCCATAGGTAGGTAGTACTTACAATATTTGCCAAGCCCACTATTTTCTCTATTAACACTTGACAGTCATTAATACGAGCAGATAAAACAATATTGTTAGTAGGTAATAGATATTGTAAATATATTTACTAATAAAATGTCTGGTTTTAGCGATTTCCCAATTTTGATACTGTTTAGATATTTGATACTTTGATAGAATAGGTATTTACTTGTGTATTCTCTTCTCTTGTAAAATTTCTTGATATTACGTATTTACCTCCTGCGCTTATTTAACCCCAAAGACCCAAAATAATTATTGAAATATTTGTGAGACCTAAGCTAAGACCTACTAACTCTAGTATCGTAAGTTTGTATGTTACTAACAATCTATGGGCAAACTGGCCTGAAATAAAGAATTTATTATTATTATTATATTCATAATATTATATTATTATTATTATTACCCGTGTGGTGTCGGGTTAGAATAGCACCACCCCCTTTTCTTCCCGTGGGGGTTGTAAGAGTCGACTAAGGGAACGGGGTTGAAGTGTGTTGTGGGCGATGGGCTAGCAACCTGTCACTGCTATATCACATTTTGTCGATCTTTTATACCCACATTTATGCTAACAGTGGCACTGGACACAGGTTTCATGTGCTCTGCCTACCCCTTTTAGGGATAAAGGCGTGTATGTATGTATGTATTATTGTTATTATTATTATTTCCCATCTTGAACTAAAAACAAAATCTAAACTACACCTACGTAAATGTTAATTAGGTACAAATGCCAACACAGTTAACTGACCATCCTGTATTTATACAAGAACCTTATTACAATGCACATAAAGTGCACGGATGTTCAGTCAGCTGTCTTGTCTATAGCACCTACTACTTTACAAACCACGAAATAGATTGTCCACTCTATGCAACAAAATTATCTGTCACTAAAAACTAAACTATACGCAAATATTTATTAGTTACCTACTATACGAATCACAAAACGGATTGTCCACTCTATGCAACAAATATAGTCCACAATTTCGACAAATATTTAAAAATTTCGGCGGAGCGCAAATTGACACAGGTCCGTAATGCAACGTGTCTCGTCCCGCACTGACCGTATGGACGAAAACGGGGAGGCGTAGGAACTTTGGCGGAATATTTCAGAAAACGAGATAATTTTTAAGAAAATTAAGAAAGTAAGAAAATGATGCTCTTGTTCATTATTGTATGAAGAAAGTTATAAAATTTCATATTATTCTGATAAAAAATGGAGCAGTAAAATGGTTACAAGTGAAAAAATAGGGGTGACTTTAGATTTCTTTTTCTCTCATTTTTATTGTTAAAATGGATTTCTACGAAAACTATGGCCCGTCGCATATCTTGCAGATTATGATATATTTTTTCCGACAGCAAAAATGTTACGTTATAATGTATAAAACGGTTACAAAACAACTCATTTTCACGAAAATTTCGAATGTGGAGCCTTAATATAAAGCTTGTAAAAAGGGGAATTTCGCGCAAATGGAAAGCCAATTTATGAAAGTTAGTTACATAAGTTTCTTAAAACATCACGCCGTTAGCCTGCGAATGTCAAATAACGTTTTGTATGGAAATCGAACCACCTTAACATTTTATTATTCCAAACTCAAGAAACACGCAGGCCTTATTTCAAAAAAAGAAATCAGGAACTTTGTGATTTTAAATTGGAAATGTCCGAGGATACTTAAGCCCCGATCCGGCAGTCCGTCAGGCTAATCCTCGCTACTCGACTCTAAGCCGACTTGGATATGCTACACCGATAATGCATCACTATGATAAGCATAGGATACTGGGCAATCTAGGAGGCATTAGGTAGGATAGTTTTTATCGGGCATAAGCTAGTGATTCGGAGATAGCCCTCCGAATCGCTAAACTTAAGTGGCAGTGGGCGGGGCACATTGCACGTAGAACCGATGGCCATTGGGGCGGAAAGGTTCTCGAGTGGCGACCACGTACCGGAAGGCGCAGCGTGGGTAGGCCCCCCACAAGGTGGACTCATGACCTGGTAAAGGTCGCGGGAGTCCGCTGGATGCGGGTGGCGCAGGACCGGTCATTGTGGCCCTCTTTGGGGGAGGCCTATGTCCAGCAGTGAAAGTCTTTCGGCTGATATGATGATGATAAGCTAGTGAGGTATAAACTGATATAGATCAGTTTATACCTCACTAGCTTATGCGCGCGACTCCGTCCGCGTGGATCTCGTTTATATCGTAGCTTGATACAAACTTTCATCCCCCATTTCACCCCCTCAGGGGATGATTTCCGGGATAAAAACTATCCTATGTCCTTCCCCAGGACGCAAACTATCTCTATACCAAATTTCATCCAAATCGGTTCAGCGGTTTAAGCGTGAAGAGGTGACAGACAGACAGACAGACACACTTTCGCATTTATAATATTATACTAGCTTCTACCCGCGACTGCGTCCGCGTGGAACTCGTTTATATCGTAGCTCGATACAAACTTTCACCCCCCATTTCACCCCCTCAGGGGACGATTTCCGGGATAAAAACTATCCTATGTCCTTCCCCGGGATTCAAACTATATCCATACCAAATTTCATCTCAATCGGTTCAGCGGTTTAAGCGTCAAGAGATAACAGACAGACAGACAGACAGACAGACAGACACTCTTTCGCATTTAGGTATAATACTAGTATGGATAGTATGGATTCGTAGCGAATTTATTATACTAATCCTAGGTTTCGCCGATGATTTCTTCCGCGAAAACTCCCGATTACCATCCAAATTCCCAACTTCTAACCTCAATTGCAACTCCTTGAGGGATGATTCCCAGAATAAACATAAATGTGAAATGAGAGCCAAGTCCAATATTATGATATACGAGTAATATGCCTTGGTTGTTGACTTCAACGACAAAAGAAGTGAGATCTAAATGGGTGCCAAGTTCAAAGGTCAGTCCTGAAATCTATTTATACCAACATAAAATATTTTATAACAACTTACGATATAATTTCTCCTTATAACTTAGGATAATATATTTAAGCCTAACGTCTTACTTGGCTAGTTCTCATGTAATACGATTTTTTATTAAGTAACTACTAAAACAGTCATGGAAGAGCCCAATGTTCGATGGCAAGTTTCTACCAGCAAGCCAAATTTTCGGAAGAATACAATAAGAACTTCCAGCTTCAGAACTGGAAGGCTGTAATATAATTCGGTCTTGGCTTGTTACTACACCCATTCTAAAAGTTGGTCGTTTTTTTGCCTCATATTTACAGTTAATTCCTCATAACAAAATAGCTCTTTCCATAAATTTGGAGCACTAAGGGATCCTTAAACATTTAAGGACATCAAAAGACGTCAAGTTTTCGAACGGCGACAGTTGTCTCACTGGAGGCAGTTGGAGCAGATCGCCAAACAACACTATATGAATCTTGCCGAACCATCCGTCGTCAGCGTCACCGGTATCATATACTTCTGTTAAGCGAAGATGGATGTACATTAACGTTATATTGGAAATCATAGACACTTCATCAATTATTAAAAGTAGTACATCTTTTAAGTCACATCTTAAAACTTATAGTACTTGGTCTGATAAGGAAGTGTACTTGGGACAATTTCCGTTCTCTACAGGCAGCTGTAGGAGCCTATGTATTGTTAGACCGTTTACATTAAAAGCGGCAATACCAGTGGGTGCAGCTACTGCAACTAACTTATTCATTCGCTTCTTAATCCATTTTTTTATTGTATTGATTAAATAACTTTTTCCCGTGCCGCCTGTAGCACTAACGCCACCCACCAGTAATTCTATTGTACAACTCATTGTACAATATAAAAAGTAATAAGATATTTATTTAAGACGATTACGTAACGAATTATCTATTATCTAGTGAATTCCCAAGAAAAAAAAGCTTCTGTAAAAAATTACATTTTTGGTACAAGCTTTTATTGCCGACTGTACTTTTTTGTATACCATCATCAACTACTCATTGAGACGATTCTAACGAGCCCAAACTCAACGGGGTTACGTCGGTTAAGTACTGAATTCCCATGGCCACCTTCTGTCTCCATCATCAGATCAGCTCGATGGTACCATAATATTGAATTGTCATCCAAACTATACTTATACAAAAAATTTCAGCTCAATCGGTCACCGGGAAGTGGGTCAAATTTAACTTGCAAGATTTGATTACAGAGAAGACAGACAGACAACGGGACAGGTGAAAATAAATAAAAGCTTGTAATATAGTGTTATGACGGCGGGGTATTAACAGTCTCGTTGCTATAGTGACACGCCGTCATCAAGGTATTTCAAAATTCGCCGTGTTGACGTAACGTCATCGTAGCATCCATTTTTAATAAATATTAAGTAAGTTACGAGTAAGTGTTCCTAATAGGATCAATTAATTGAAAAATTATAATAAAAATATTAAAATTTACTAGTTTCTGATTTTGTACTTTGTATTCACCCAACTACCTATCTGGCTGTCAAATTTGAACTTTCTAGGTCATCTGGAACTGGGTTAGAGTTTTGATCTATCCCAGTTTTGATCTATAGGTAGGTCAGTGATAAAAATGACGATTTTTGGACGTTAATATCTAAATAACCTTTTGAGGTGTATTCATGAAATTTGGAGCACATATGTATCTCGCAAGTCTTAATATATGGGCCAAAGTTGACATGTTTATGTGAAACAGTTTTTGATTTATGAGGGGGTCAAAAGTGGCTCCAAATGGTTCGTGTAATATTACACACGGTGCTGCTCGCCAGTTCTGTTAGCTTGAACTTGGCTTGACACGCTACCGCGTGTTTAGATAAACTACTAGCTTCCGCCCGCGACTTCGTCCGCGTGGACCCGGGATAAAAACTATCCTATATTTTAATCCAGGCTATAAACTATCTTCGTGCAAAATTTTATTCAAATCGGTTCAGCCGTTTAAGCGTGATTGAGTAACAAACATCTAAACTTTCGCATTTATAATATTAGTAGGATCTGTGTGTCAAATGTCACCCGGTCGTTTGGGCGTTTTTGTGTAAGAAACAACCAGCATGTAAACATCCACATTTTTACAATATTAATATTTACCTGGGGGCTCGGCAGTGCCCCCGCCAAGTCGAGCAAAACAGCGGCACGGACGTACCATCCTTTCCAGTTCAGGCCATTTTCGACCCCACTATAACTTCGTTGTGGATAAAACTAGAAGCCTGAATTTTCAGTAACCAAGCAGGCATTGTATACACATGGTATAATTCAAATTACATTCAATTTGAACCAGTAGTTTAAGAATTATAACTAGTCTATGTTTCTTAATTTTGACACTCACTTACTCACCGATCATCAACACTCTAAAGCACTTCTAGCAGACATACAAGCTTCAAATTTAGAATACAATTATTGTTTAGTGTATAAATCAAGGAAAAACTAAAACATTTTGCATTACAATTATAAATAAACTAAAGTTTAATATTTTGCAACGTCCAGTTTTCTAGATACACCAATTGCATTAATGACTTTGTAATCCTATATCAAATCCCATAAAAATATAGGATTACAAAGTTACATTTGCAGTGAATGGGACAAAAATGAAAAAGCAAGAATGGGACTGCATTTATAATTTGTATGTATTGATAACACTATAACCTACAAAAAGAAGTGAAATCCTATTAAGGTATTAAACAGTGCTGCAGGCGTAAGAGATATTTACTATGGAAGTGTCGTTTATCTCCTGAACAAGGAGATAAAGAATACTTCAGAAAATACTCGAAACGACTCAAAAAAATTATTAATCTAACTCAAAAATCTCAAAACAATTATCTCATTAAGAATGCGCAAAATAAGTCTAAAGCGACATGGCAAATAATTAACAGTTCTAAGTCAAATCAACCAAGACATTATATTTCAGAAATATTTTCACATAATAATATACAAACTACTAATCCAAAAAATATTGCGCAAGAATTCAACAACCACTTTATTGACCAAATTCAACCAATTAATATAGTAAATAATAATTCCAATTCTGATAATTCTAATATCTATTTAACTAATAATTTGACTTTTAATTCTCTTAATTCTATTTTCATGCAACCTTCTAGTTCTGATGACATTCTAAAAATAATAAATGGCTTGAGGAATACAAACAGCACTGGGTTCGATGGTGTAAGTACATATATAATAAAAAAAGTATCTCATATAATTTCACCTCTACTTAGTCATATCGTAAATTTGTGCATTAAATGTGGAAGCTTTCCAGAAAAATTGAAATTAACAATTATAAAACCTCTACACAAAAAACATAGCAAAGAAGACATGAATAATTACAGACCCATAGCGCTTATTCCTATTTTCTCCAAAATTATAGAAAAGTATATTTATAATACTGTATCTGGCTACTTTGAACACAATAATTTGTTTGTAAATGAGCAAAAAGGTTTCCGTAAAAACATGACGATTAACATGGCTATCTTTGACTTAGTAGAAACGGTTCTAAAGAATATGGATAAAAGGATCCCAGTATCTGCGTTATATATGGACATGTCAAAGGCGTTTGACTATGTTGACCATAGAATACTTTTAGACAAGCTATATCGCTACGGAATACGTGGTAATATCCATGCTTTAATTCAATCTTATTTAAGCAACAGAAAACAAACTACTCAAATAAGTAAAATATGCTTCAAGACAAAAACGGAACAGATCTACTCATCGGATGTACGAGAAATCCGTTATGGCGTACCACAGGGGAGTGTTTTAGGACCTCTGCTATTTCTCATTTATATAAATGACATGCCTAACACAATTGACCACCCTATGGTTCTCTTTGCCGACGATAGTACAGTAATCTTCTCTGGGAAAAATTTGCAATCTTATGAAGCTGATATTAACAAGACATTAAATACAATTATAGAATGGTTAACAAAAAATAATTTGAACATTAATTTAAGCAAAACAAAACTCATGACATTTCAGCAAAGAACGAATTATGTGCCTAATCTTACAATAGCTTATAAAGGACAAAAAATTGAAGACACTGACATAACAAAGTTTTTAGGATTAAATGTAGATGATAAGTTGACATGGAAATATCAAATTGACTCTATATGTAAGAAATTAAATCAATTCTCCTATGCATTATATAATCTAAGAAAAAAAGTTAATCTGGCTGCAGTGCTTACCGCATACCATGCATTTGTGACTTCAACTTTGAGATACGGTATAATATTCTGGGGGAACTCGACAGATCGAGAAATTGCGTTTCGAGCGCAGAAAAAGTGTCTAAGATCTTTATGTGGTATCAGTTCTTTGGAATCTTGTAAGCCCCATTTTCAAAGACATAAGATCCTAACTCTTCCTAGTTTGTATATCTATGAAATGTGTGTTTTCGTGAAATGTAACTCCCATTTGTACCTAAACTTTAAGAGCACTCGTTTACAACATAAAATAAAATACCCAATGATACCCAAAACAATGTTATTCCAAAAAAATGTAGTTGGAATGGCACCGAAGATATTTAATAAACTACCAAAGTGTTTAATGTCAATAGATCAACTACATATGTTTAAAAAAGCCTTAAAAAATGTTCTAGCTCATAGAAGTTATTATACCATAAATGAATATATAAATGATAGTGAGTTTGACATGCATGCTCAACAATTTGTAAGCCGTAAGGCGCCACATAGTGAAGCTAACCATAATTCTGCAACATCCTGTAACCTATGTTGGACAAATAAATGATTTTATCTTTATCTTTATCCTATAAAAAAAACATGAAAAAAGAGGCCAAGTCTCGAAACACTTCCACCGTAAAAAGTTGTGAGATATTTCGTAGGTAGAGTCAAGTCTCAGGGATTCTTATTAATCTTCATTTGCTAGCTAAATAAAATTTTCAATCACACAATACTACAAAGTTTTAGGTATGCGAAAATCTATAAATGCAGTAAAGTTTTGTGATTGCCAAGTTGCAGAATTTTATTTAGCTTAGCAAATAAAGATTAATAAGAACGCCTGAGACTTGGTCCACGAAATATCTCACAACTTTTTACGGTGGGAGAGTTTCGAGACTTGGCCTCTTTTTTACATGGTATGTTTTTTTATGGGTTAACACAACTAGGACGACGGATATAAAGTCGCGACGTCAATTATTCTGGCATATATTTTTTATTTTTTATTTATCTGGCAATTATTATGTACAGATTTTCTCTCATAGATTTTCTTTTAGTTGTGCTCTAATTACAGCTGTTCCAATACAAATATTTATGAATCGTCCCCCTAGCGTTATTCCCGGTTGTGCCCTAAAGGAGCCCGGGCTCCGTTTTGACTCCTAATCCCAAGATTTGGCATAAGCATATCACGAAAGTGTCTGCCGTCTGACCTTCCAACCCTGAGGGAAATCTAGACTTTATTGCGATTAGACCGGATTCCTCACGATAGTCACGGTGTTTTCCTACACCGAAAAGCTAACGGTAAATATTTCCCACATAAGTTCCGAAAAACTCATTGGTACGAGCCGGGATTCGAACCCACGACTGCCGCATGCCTGAACCACTAGGCAACTGTAGCTTCACGAACTGATTCGTATGGTATCATGAAACAAAAATAAGGGCTAACCAAAACATATACTAATGGCGTGGCGAGTTTCCGAAACATTTTATACAAACACTAATATAGTCAACAATGAATCAATAAGGAAATTACACCATTTAATGAGATGCAGTGTGCAGCTAATATCTAGTTTTAGGTTAGTCTCTTGGGTGGCTACTAATAAAAAATTTTTTTTATAAAATATTGACCAGTCTAGCTGATTCAGTCTAGTCTCACCCATGGTTGAGTTTATTTAACGTGGCCGACTTTTTATAAAACTGCCACTGGAATTGGAATCTTCGGCCTTGGACAGAAGTGTTGCTTTTTTAAGGGACTCGTGTGATGCAATTCTGCCGGCTCAATTAATCTCAAGTATAACTAACTGATGGGCGGGCCCAATGAAGCTCACTGGTTCAGTAATATAGCCTACTCACTCTTGCGTTGCTTTGCAAGGCACCAAGATCAGAACTGCCACGGACTACAGATGAAGGAAATTCCTCTCCTTAAGAGTGCGAATAATTTTAAAGCTACCAAGCCTCTCCGTCTCACCATACCAGATCATCATCATCTTGCTAGGCCTTTTTCCCATTTACTTGGGGTCGGCCTTCCCTGTTCTTTTTCTCCATTCTGCACGATTGAGTGCAAGGTCGGCGTCTATATTAAGATATTTCAGGCCTCGCTGAACCGTCGTCAGCCAGGTGGCAGGTGGTCTTCCGCGTCCTCGCTTCGTCGTTGGAATATCGAGCGCTACCTTAACCATGTAGTCTACTGGACGCCTCTGTACATGACCGTACCAATTCAGGCGTTTTTCCGTCAGCTTTTCTGTTATTGGCGCTACTTTGAAACTACCCCGGATATACACGTTTCTTATCTTGTCCATCATGGTGACACCCACTGACCAGCGTAACATGCGCATCTCAGTGGTGTGGAGCTTGCTCAGGTGGGGTTTATTTGTAGCCCAGCACTCGGATCCGTACAACATCGCTGGTCCTACTGCTGTCTTATATACATGACCCTTCACCTTCAGAGGTATTTCTCTATCGCATAGGACGCCTGTGAGTTCTCGCCATTTCATCCAGCCTGTCTGGGTTCTGTGTGCTACATCGCTGTCAATCTTTCCGTCGTTGCTGAGTACGGAGCCAAGATACTTAAACTTTGTAACCATACCAGATATGTATTCATTTTACTATGTTCTGAAAAGTAGAAAGAATAAAAAATAACTACAACCTGAAAAAACCCCGACATTTTCATTTCAAAGTCCAATATCTCAAAAACGGCTGAACAGATTTTCATGAATAATGGCTAAGAACACTCGGGATAAAATTATCTATGACCCAAAAATCGGTTCATCCGTTTGGGAGCTACGATACTACAGACAGACACGTTTAACTTAAGAGTCCGCAGTAAGCTCGGCCGAATTTCATCTTCCCATACAAACGTAGCGAAGCTCTCATTTTAAAACTACGAGTTGGATTGTGACGAAACTTTGCATATACATTCACATGAGGTATATCTATGTCTATAATTAGTTTATATGGTTCCAGTTTATAAAACACATTTACTATGGTATCTGAAGCTACATAAACTAATTACAGAAATAGATATATCTCATGTCATTGTATATGCAAAGTTTCGTTACAATCCAACAATTATACTTTTAAAATGAGAGCGTAAAGAACTACGTTGGTATGGAGAATCGAGCTTACTGCGGACTCTTAACACCCCCTCTTTGCGTCGCGGGTTAAAAAAATGACATCATAAAACGCTCCTTTGTACCCCATTTGGTTTTACCTCTACTTCATTTACAGCAAATAAATCTTTCTTTCAACACCGACCGAGTTAACACATGAAACAAGCGAACGAGTAAATAAACAAGTATGAATGTGCTGTCAGTGAAGAATGTATGTTTACCCACACGCTCTGATGACAAAAAGTGATAACTGCAAAAGACAAATATGTCAGTTATGGCGTTTTACATGGGGCGTAAGTTTGGAATAAAAGAATAAAACTGTGAGTACACGACGCGTGTGCAGTCACGTAGGTGTTTTGTCACCTTTGTAACTATAAAGTAAGGTAAACACAAAATTACACGATGTCGTGCAAATGTATTTATAAAATACTAGCTGCTCGGCGTATTACTTAGCTTCTCTCCGCTACTCCGTCCGCGTGGAACTCTATTTCGTAGCTCCATACGAACTTCCACCCCCTATTTCACTGCCTTAAGGGATGATTTCCGGGATAAAAACTATCCTATGTCCTTCCCCGGAACTCAAACTATTTCTTTACGAAATTTCAACTAAATCGGTTCAACGCAACGGTCTAAGCGTGAAGAGGTAACAGACAGACAGACAGACACCTTTATAATATTAGTATGGATAGTATGAATGATCATCCAGAAAGTCCATTTTATACACAGGTCAAATATTTTATTAAATCGGATTAGCGGTTTCGAACGTTGCCCCTTACGTACAAATTACAAACTCACTGACTTTTTCTCTTAATATATTAGTAAAACAACAAATGAAAATGGATGTAGATTTCCCGAGGGAAAGAAGTTTGACTTTGACAATGACAGACCATCTACCATTGCTAAACGATATGACGTAGTTTTAATGTAATGTAATGGAAGTTATAAAGTAAATAGAGATATGACGAAAATACATTTAATGTAATGTAAGTCTTTTATCTCTATTTACTGTAAATAGATCATATTTACAAAAAAAGCATGTCATGCATCGGTAAATGCAAAAATGTAAACAGTTACATTATAACGATAGTGTTATTCGAAATATTACCTAATTTATAAGAAAGCAGGGTTCAATTTAGAATACTAAGAAGTACCTACACACATACATAAGTCTCTTTCAAGTCATGGAGCACCTTATATTCTAGAACTCACTAAATCACTAGTCGGAGACAAACAGGAAAAATAAACTCGTTATTTGTCTGTCCGTCAATTTGCACTGTAGAAATAAACACTGACATTGAAGTAGCTATATTTAACATATTTGCGAAGTTGACGAGGACGCTGAGAATGTAAAACTCGATCGATGTGTATTCAGAACTAATGTAAGTTATTTGTATCACTTTTGTCACATTAAATCAAATTCCATTAAAAAAGTTAGTGTTACCGCTGGGATTGTTTTAAAAGCTTTTATTTAACTTGCACGGCACGGTCTGCCGCCCTAAGCAAAAAGGACGCATTCTGACTACGAGTCTCATAGTCAGATGCGTCCTTTTTTCTTAAGACGGCAGCGATGTCGTTAAAAACATGGGACTACTTAGACTATACTTACAGTCGTCATCAGATATATCGGAGCGGCCAATGTGCTCACAAATATCTGAACACGTCTCTATTGTCGACGCATTAGAGGAGTGTTCAGATATTTGTGAGCAATTTGGCCGCTCCGATATATCTGATGGCGACTGTGCGTTCGGTGGCAACGCCATATTATGGTGACGGAAGCCCATGAAAAGTCCAAAACCACACTCTACACAAGATAAACCCCGTGTTTGGGCTCATTAGAATCCTCTCAACGAGTAGTTTGCGGCATTGCAAAAAAAACCGGCCAAGTGCGAGTCAGATTTACGCACAAAGGGTTCCGTACCATTATCCGTTGAATGAAATGTAAATTGCGGTGTACGATTTATGACGTATTAAAAAAAACTACTCACTAGATGTCGTTCAAACCAATTTTCGGTGGAAGTTTGCATGGTAATGTACATCATATATTTTTTTAGGTTTATCATTCTCTTATTTTAGAAGTTACAGGGGACACACATTTTACTACTTTGGAAGTGTCTCTCGCGCAAACTATTCAGTTTAGAAAAAAAAATATTAGAAACCTCAATATCATCTATCCATAGATAACCCACACGTATGGGTTTGATGAAAAAAAAATTTTCGAGTTTCAGTTCTAAGTATGGGGAACCCTCAAAAAAATTTTTTTTTTCTATTTTTGTGTGAAAGCTTAATGCAGTTCACAGAATACATCTACTTACCAAGTTTTAACAGTATAGTTCTTATAGTTTCGGAAAAAAGTGGCTGTGACATACGGACGGACAGACAGACAGACAGACATGACGAATCCTTAAGGGTTCTGTCTTTTGCTATTTGGCTACGGAACCCTAAAAACAAAGCATACATAAATCAATAGGATCTCAAAGTTCAATTAAAGCTTTCGAGCTTCCAAACCATCAAGCTCACTTTCTAATTAGAAAGCCCAACGGAAGCATATCGATCATCAGCCGTCATGAATGACTCACACGGCACACCTCCGAGCTTTCAAAAGTGCCTACTTTATATTCACAATTTTCGAAACTGGTCCTTGTTCCCTAAACGATAAGGTTGTATTTGGACCCACATTAACGAGAGACATAAGATTTTTCGAAGAATACTCGAACGTTCGCGTAAGCGGCGCGGGCGCCGGCGTTTGGACGTTTTTGCGAGCTTTATCATGTCATGGGCGGCCTTTACCGTTGTCATGAGGTCTAAAAATAGACTTGTGAATGTATACTTGAACGCTGGGCGGTTTTATACGTATAGATATACAATACAGGCAAATTGTTGGGTTCCGTTGTCAAATACCAACTTTAATCACAGCATGCAACATGTAGCATGATCACGACATAAAGCACTAGTCTCTCTCGCACTAACATACTTGTTAGTGGGGACGAAAGCTTTACGTTCGGCAGATATAACGCGATCAGGCTAGCTAATCGACGACGTGCATCGACAATTAGTCAGTGTATGAAAATATACGGCGCCGTTTCCGAAGTATGCGACAGACGCGTGTGGCATATTCATACAAAGAAAGAAAGAAAGAAAGAAAGAAAAAATTTATTCGTGGCAAAAAAAAAAGACAGTGTGGAGTGGACACGTACGCACATACACATTTGCCACGAAATGGTCACAATTCAGCGTAATGCTGGCAACGCCAGCGCTGGTCTTCCGTTGTGGCCATTTGGTGAGGTGAGGACGGAACAATGACGCCACGATCACACACAAGGACAAATGGCAAATTACAAAAACATTACAAATAACGAAGAACACAAACTCATTAAAAATAAAAATCAATAAATAAAAACAAAAAAAGACACCTGCCACTTAATTTTTAAAAAGAAAAAGAGAAAAGGTACTACAACACACACACAACATACACTGATTAGGTAATGTCGCATGTCGCGCGGGTCAGTCGCACGCGACCGAGATCGGCCTTAAGCTAGCAGGTATACTTACAACGTTGGCTTTTAACGTAACTAATAAGAAACCATTAATCATCATCATCATCATATCAGCCGAAAGACGTCCACTGCTGGACATAGGCCTCCCCCAAAGAGTGCCAAAGTGACCGGTCCTGCGCCACCCGCATCCAGCGGACTCCAGCAACCTTTACAAGGTCATCAGTCCACCATGTGGGGGGCCTACTCACGCCGCGCCTTCCGGTACGTGGTCGCCACTCGAGAACCTTTCCGCCCCAACGGCCATCGGTTCTACGTGCTATGTTTCCCGCCCACTGCCACTTAAGTTTAGCGATTCGGAAGGCTATATCGGTTACCTTGGTTCTGCTGCGTACAGCCTCATTTCTGATGTGATCACGCAGAGAAACTCCCAACATAGCCCTCTCCATAGCCCTTTGGGTGACTTTGAGCCTTCTTATGAGGCGCATAGTAAGCGACCACGTTTCAGTGCCATACCATTTATATTAATGGTAAAACGAAGCTAAAACAACCCAATACTAAAAAGTGGTGAACATAAACATAGTAGGTAAACAGGTCCCGTTTCTGGTCAAAATAAACATTGTCCAGAAATGCTCTTAACATGCCTCAATATCGTCATCGCCGGGTAAAATTACCGGATATGACAGTGTATATGTTTGTTTGAACGCTAATAGTGCTCCTAACGTGTAGGCAGTCATAAACATAATGTTGATGTTTTCTTGGTGATATAAGTTACATATAACGCAGAATATATATTGCGGTAAAAGCATCGCACCAGTGGGCGTAGTATGGTTGCCATTTTATCACTTATCGTTGTGGTAAAGACGCCCATCACGCTCTGACAAGTATGCGAGTGCGAGAGTGACCAATGCCTTATCCACAACGATAAGTGATAAAATGGCAACCGTGCTACGCCCGCTGACCCCGTATCATGGTCGGCCTTATCACGCGATAAGTGACAAGATAGAGCGTCCGTTTCGTTCTATTGGACGGTGTCAGCCAGTGACGGACGCTCTATCTTGTCACTTTATCGTGTGATACGGGGTCTGAATCACTTTGATCTGATCTATCTAATCTATACTATAACCTGACACTTGACAAGAAAATATAACTCACTAGCTATCCACAAGTAAGAAACACCTTATTATACCGAGTAACTATACAGAGTATTAAACAGAACTCAGGCGGAGCCATGAGATAAACTAAGTTCCTGTCTGATAAACTAAGCTTTTATTGCCAACTGTACTATTCTGTATACCGTCATCAACTACTCATTGAGCCCATTCTAACGAGCCCAACCTCAACGGGGTTACGTCGGTTAAGTACTGAATTCCCATGGCCACTTTCTGTCTCTGATCAGATCAGCTCGATGGTACCATAATATTGAATTATCATACAAACTATAATTATACCCTAAATTTCAGCTTAATCGGTCGAGGTTAACTGGTTCAAAATCAGTTCCAAGATTTGTCCCACACAAACAAACCAACGAACAGGTCATGTAAAATAAAACCCTGAAGATCCATTCTAGTTAATGGTGAAAAAAAAAGACCGGGTTGGACTCCGGGAGTGCTGGCAGAAATGAAAACTCAATGACATTGTAACAGTTTTCCGATCAGGTCGCGTGTCCGTCTTACGAATTTTCAATCTCTCGAATCTCACGGTCACGTGACACCTTACGGTCACGTGACCTGTGGCGAGTTTAACAATTTTCCCCCATCACAAAAAGTGCACAGCGCCGCTAAAGAAGTTTTCACTTCAAAAAAGGTGACCTGAGACTTTCATTATAACCGCCCGTGGTGAGTACAATATTTTAGATCTCCTCCTTCTGACAAGCACGCGAGTGCGAGAGTGACGGATGTCTTATCCACAACCATAAGTGAAATGGCAATTACTACGCTACGCCACAGCTGGTCAGGAAGTGGGATTTTACGCACCTAACGGTAATTACCACTTTATGTCCAGGTGTGAAGTAAGAAACATTGCAGTCATGTCACACACTTACTTTCATACGGACAGTCATCCAACCAATGCTCGACTGATTACCATTCAATTTTTGCCCGACGAAACCCATTAACAGTAAAGAGTGAATCACGCGTGACTCATCGGTTAATTAAATACGACGCGACGTGTCTCAACGTACTAAATTATAAGGACGGTAGATAATTAGCGCAAACTGGTGTGCGATGGTCGTAAAGTCCACGATGAAGCGTGGTTTAACACACTTGCAGATAAGCGAGCCAAGCGGCATCAACGTAGCACCTGTTCGCCGCAGGCAAATTAAACCTGCCAGCACGTCTATCATGAGACAGCCGTCTCCTCCTCTACCCCTTGTTCTAAGTGTTCTAATAAGAGAGAGACGGATAGTGCGAGAAAAATCGAGAGTATGTCGCGGCCGTCTCATGACAGATGTGAAGGTTTGCGGTCGTGAATGCCGCTCCCGCATTGGCTTACACAGCCATGGGAGACGTTGTCTACCTTCTTGACTGCTTATATAGTCTGTAATAGACTTAAAGGCCATTGATGATAAGATAAATGATGTTGCTTGGAAGTTCTGGTTTGAGTGAGGTGGCAGGTTGCCTAATGTGTCACTTGGAATAAGCGATTATTGGTTTGGTTTATAAATTGTTCGGAAAGTTCAGCTTACTAGTGAAAAGATGAAAGTCTACGCGGTACGTCGTACGTAGCCTTCTAGTTTCCAATCGATAATAGGCAGGAGTCCAAACCTACATTTTCGTTCTCCTGCTAATAAACAAATAGAAGTAGGTACGTAGGTATTGTAAAATCCGAACTATATGTAGTCCAGAAGAACAACTATACCAAAGTAGACTAAGTCTGCCTCCTGTTTTGTCGTTACATTGGCTCTTATAGCTATAACAGTCATATACAATCATGTAACATCGAGTTCATTAGAATCAAAGTTAGGTGACTTGAACTATAGTTGAGAGGTGATACGTTAACCAATTTGATTTGACGCGCTGTTTCTGACATGTTAACTCGATACGCGTGGAAAAAAGCACGCGAATCACATTGGAAACAAATTGGAATACAAAATACGAAAGGCCTCAGCAGCTTGTTTTACAAAACTACACGTTCATTTTACATGTCAAAACTGGCAATACTGTCAAATGGCCAGAACCCGTAAACGAAATCCCTGAACAGTTGTGATCGCGTCGTAGGCGAATCAACGTGATATTGATATGGAAAGGGTTTAGGGGAAAATCGTCGGTGCTTCACCACCTAATATCAAAGGGTATCGTCACGGCTGAACGTTCTACACCGTCTTTACGTAAATGCCAGCGGTGAGTAAAAAGGCTGCGTAGTTTGGTAGGTTATTGAGATCGATTTAAACCGGGGTATGCGATTTTCAAACTGTTGCGGCTCACCTCACAACTGGTCCTTATTGCAAAGAATGCAGGCACATCAGCGGGATAAAATATAGCCCGGTATAGTAGTCCATTCTGCAGGTGAAAACATTTTTGAAATCGGACAGGCGGTTTGGAGATCAACCATAGCATAATAAACTAACAAAGCTACAATCTCACAGACTTTTCCTCTTTATAATGTTAGTACAGTCAGCATCAGAAGCAGCTAAGCAAAATAACACGCTCAAAATGACCTACACAGATCCTTATTCTCTTGACATCAGAGTTCGTGTGTAGATCATTTTGAGCACTAGAATTGCTTAGCAAATTCTGCTGCTGACTGTACCTATGAGCCTGAGATTCGTAACAAACTACGAGAAACTACTACAGTTGTTAACTGCAAACTGCTGAGCCAGTATCCGGTTCACTGCCGCAGAGACACACGTATCTGATGTTTTATCTATTTTTTTGTTTATTTTATTGTTTAATGTGTGTCCTGTGTGTTTGTGCATAAACGTATCTTTCTTTCTTTCTAACAACTATGCTAAATTACAACAAATACATCGGACGCCAAACATACCTTGGCGAGTCACCAGTAAATGTTGTGAATACTAATACTGCCAAATGAACATGAACTCCCACGATTAAGGGGAATTCAACGACCACCCCATGTGTCGAAATCCGTCAAACGGTTCAGGCTGCAGGGTGTGCCAAAGAATAAGACATACGTGTGTATAACTTATTCCATTTGTTTGTTGTGTATACATAACAAACACTCGAAAGACATAACTCTCCTGTCCTTCGGCAGTCGGGTAAAGATAACGGCCGAAATTCTCCTGGGCACCCAAAAACAATGTAAGATGCGCCAGATCTATTGTCTAAAGTAGAAAGAGATGATTATGATTATGATATGATGGCTGCTTAAGATTGCAGGCGCTCCAGTAAGTGAGCGAGACACCTGAGGGGTAAAACACGTAACTTTAACGAGCAGGACAATTAAACTGTCATTTTCCCGTTCAAGAAGTGACATTTTGATCTGCCTGACGCATGTACAATGCGTTACGTAATCGACCTGACGCACGTAACATGTAATGCGTTTCGTAATCGACCAGACGCACGTCTATCATGAGACGGCCGCGACATACTCTCGATTTTTCTCGCACTATCCGTCTCTCTCTCTTATTAGAACACTTAGAACAAGAGGTATATGTATAGGCATATGGTGCGAGAAAAATCGAGAGTATGTCGCGGCCGTCTCATGATAGGCGTGCTGGTCTACAACGACCGGGGAATCCACATGAGCGAGAGAGACAGCGAAGCGAGTCATCGTCGTATCAGCCGAAAGATGTCTACTGCTGGACATAGTCCTCGTCCAATTTTCAGTTCCAATTTCCGTTCAAAAGCTTGGCATGCGTGTTGGCGAGCGCAGTAATTCTACCGCACTCCATCAGGGACGCTGCTGTCCATCCCCCTGGTGGTCTGGGTCGTAGTTTTAGGGTCACAGCTCACTAGACCCACCCGGCACACGCACCGCACCGCCTCGCCATACTAACGCGCTAGTGGCTAACGTAACGTGGGTCTAGTGAGCTGTGACCCTTAGGACGTATACTAAGCCCGAAACGGGCAGTCGGAGCGAAGCGAGTGGGCGCTATCATACCATTCCTATACAATGCAGGATCTAAATCGTTTTTTTGTTTTTATTCCATGATAAACCATCGTGGGCCTGACTCATTTAGCCTCTATCGATTATCAACACAATCAGGGGAGACATCGTTAGCTTAATGACTCACGATTGATGACGTTTTCATCACGATCGTCTGTCACGACCGAGCCTCAGTCTGGCCTAGAATATTCGATGCCCTGCTGTTTGAGACGACGTATCGGTTTGATATCAAATTTACCTTTAGAAGCCCACCAAGACGGGAAGAATGCGAAATCAGCACAACCGCCACTACATACCTACGTCGCCTACACTCTCCTGCTCTGTCGCGTAGGTATATACTAAAGATTTTTGGATTTGTTGACTCTTTCTGACATGCTGACAGCGAGCGCGCGCTACATACAAATCTGATATCAAGCCATTATAAATACCAAAGTTTAGTTTGGTATACCCCTTGCTATTCGATTCACAAGTCCGGACACAACTTATTGCTAATGGCATGAACATATTTTTTACTGGAGTTGGCAGCTTCGTTTTGAATTAAATAGCTCTGCAAAAGAAATGACGCAATTTCTCCGTAGCCATACTATGCAACCCTCAGCAAAACAACGTGACTAACTTCTCTCTCTTAGCCACTAGCTAAGGCCATGTAAGTATGAAAGAGATAGCTCTATGCCCTCAGTCGTCAAGTTTCGCGGATGCTATAGTTGTGTATGTTGGCAATAAATATTGTCGCTTCCAACTTGATCAATGCAGTCGGCGCGCGCGCCTGTCGCTTGGTTTTCCTCTTTTTACAGACACCGAAGTAAATACTCAACCAATGTAAAAAGACCTCCGGCGCCATATAAAACGTATGGCCGCCATAGTTCTTTTTACGTTAGATCAATTATACACCCTATCGCATAACACCTTATATGTAACTAATTGGCGATTCCGTTTAAGTCATTGATGTCAGAATAGGCACTTATGTAGGTGGCGCGATTTGTAGCAAAATATTAGTTTTAAAATAAATACTTCATTAAATAGTCTGATTTAGTCTTCGATGTTTTCCAACTAAGGCTGTCGCAGGCTCGGACCAATGTACAAAGGCACATCGTTCTAAAACGTCTACTAGACGGTCCCAACATGCCCTGCCCCTCCGACCGAGCCACCTTGGTCAGGTCATCAGTCCACCTTGCGCCTGCCGGTACGTGGTCGCCACTCGAGAACCTTTCCGCCCCAACGGGTATAAGTTCTAAGTGCAATGTGCCCCGCCCACTGCTACGCGCGGATTCCGCTGGATGCGGGTGGCGCAGGGCCGGTCATTGTGGCACTCTTTGGGAGGCCTATGTCCAGCAGTGGACGTCTTTCGGCTGATATGATGACGATGATACTCAGAGGGCACTGATAATCAGAGGGGATTGGATTTGATGCAAATTATGGGACCAGTAGAATCATAAACACTGTCAACACGAAAATGCGCTTGAGGATTTGGGATAGCGCGCACAGTGTCTATTTGGATCGGAGTAAACGAAAGCGAGTGTTACTGGGCGGCCCGGTTTTTGAAGATAATAAGTACTTAAATAAATATTGAAATAAAAAAGTGTGGATTATTTGTGAAATATGACTCGTTAGCGGTTTAGGTATTAGATTTCGTCCAATTATTTATCGAGCCCGTCCACGATCTTTGAAATATGGTGAATATTTGTGCTAGAACAAATAGTTTTTCTTAAAAAAACTACTTAAATAACATCAATTTCAACAAAATTAGTTCTTGTCAGCCTCTTAATGTTGTTTATCGTTTAGTCCGACAAGGTGGACTAATGACTTGGTCGCGGGAGCTCGCTGGATGTGGGTAGCTCAGGACGGTCACTTTGGCCTGTGTCCAAAGACCTATGGCCAGGACGTCTTTCGGCTGATTATATCTTGGTTCTTGCTTGATTTGCTTGCACAAAGCCAAGCATATGTATAAGCGCGTCTTACTGATAATCAGAAGGGATTGGATTTGATGCAAATTACAGGAGGACCAGTTGAGTCGCAACACTCACAACTCAAACAGAGTTAAAGTATCGTCTTGTTGAACGATAAAATTGTGGATTAATTGAAAATATTGAAATCGTAGTTTCAATATAAACCCGGGCAAACTACTCTGCGTTGCTTGCCGTCGGGTGCCTACTGATATTTGTTCTATTCTAAATTTAGATTTATCGGGAATCGGCGAAGTCCCATTCATCCTGCCCCCGCCCACGTACGTTTAATATCTTTCCTATGTGGTTATTTATTGGTTTGCACTGTCAATATGGCCATAGATTATGTCTCTTAGTTCTCAGACAAATCTGTTAGTAATAATCTAAACAATCTTGCAAAACCACCGAGATCTTTATTACAAACTAGCGACCCGCCCCGGCGTCGCGAGGGTACTATATTATAAATATAAACATTCCTCTTGAATCACTCTATCTTTAAAAAAAACCGCATCAAAATCCGTTGCGTAGTTTTAAAGATCTAAGCATACATAGGGACAGACAGCGGGAAGCGACTGTTTTATACTATGTAGTGATTAAACTAGTGTCTCTGGAAGCTGTAGAACTCGCCATCCTGTCTTTATTTATTTTTTTGAATAAGTTAATCAACAATTTTTTTTTTATATAATTAACGAACCTGCTCACAAAATTTCACGAGAATCTGTTGAGAAATGCGACCTGTAGAGGAGAACAGCGGTAAAGCGGGACATCCGGACATACAAACGATTTTGGGCTGAAGCATAGATCTTCGTTCGCTTCGCTCGCTCGTTCGATAAATCGACGTCTTACTCTTTTTTATGCAATGGCTTATATCAACTTCACTTAAAACTCAGCATGTATGTATGTATATAAAATACATAATGTAACAATGTAATCAATTTATGCAAGTCGTTTCGATTTGAAACTTTGCAAGCATTTATTTATTTATTTAATCGTTATTGCCCAAAAGAATATCTTACGGTACAAAAGGCGGAAATAATGCTATGAAGCATTCTCTACCAGTCAACCTTAAGGCAAAGCAGATAAAATGTGGGCAGTACAACTTAATTTAAAACAAAAACTCTTTAAGAATTGATAATAAACGATTAATTTGAGCTAATGGTGGAGTCAAAACATGGCCTCTTTAGTCAAATTTTAAGGTAAGTATACATATAACACTTGCTAGATTCATTAAGGAAAGCTTTTTTTAGGGTTCCGTACCCAAAGGGTAAAAACGGGACCCTATTGCTAAGACTTCGCTGTCCGTCCGCCCGTCCGTCCGTCCGTCTGTCTGTCACCACGCTGTATCTCAAGAACCGCGATAGCTAGACAGTTGAAATTTACTTCGTTTGACGTCTTTCTAGTTGCGAGACATATCGGTTGTTACCGTTATTATTTGAATCGATTCAATGATTCGATTCACGTTCACTCTACAAACGATTTCGATAGTTGATGATGTCAGTTCAAAATCATCAAATATAAAAAATGCAAAACGTTAATATTCAAGTTTTCACTTCTGCCGGCACTCCCGGAGTGCAACCCGGTCTTTTTTTTATTACTCACCGTCCGTTTGCGGCTTGACTATGGGACACCCTGTATTTGCACGCGTCATGCGCGGAGCATGAAATAGTAATGTAATAAGGATGGAATTGTGTGACGCACGTTACCTAATCTAGAAGATATCGATTGATTGATGCGAACTTTATCTCTGTCCTCTTAAATCATCCTTTGTTTTTAAGCTGTTGATATTGATTTGAGGTTACATTGTGATAATATTATGTAGAAATGTCATATTTATCGACGAAATAGGTTTAGTTTTTGTTGCCACTGTATTGCTGGATATCTGGCCCCTATTTCACCAACTTGACAATTGTCACCTGACAACGACAATTCCCCGTACATTGCTGGATCCTTAGTACACTAGCGACCACCTTAACTTAAATTCAATTTTTTGTTGTTGATGGCTGCTGTCCAGTGGGACAATTGAGCCAGCGTCAAGGTTGGGAGCTACAAGAGATTAAGAGCCGAAAAGGTTGTCCAAATGTTGTAAGTTAATACTTGGCCGGTTGAAAAATCGAAAACAAAAGAGACACCACAATTTACAATTAAACAACAAACACATGGTTATTTTTATGATTACTACAGAACTACCTACGGATGGAAAACTATGTATGAAGGATTAGAGCTTGATATTAAAGTTGTTAATAAATTTCGCAAGTATGTATACAAATGGAGTATCAGCAAATGTAATGATGTAACTGAGGTTAGCAGGGCGCTGAACGAAATCAGGAAGAAAAGATATGGTCTGGAGTGCCCTCGTCCAGGCCACACTCGCATAGAGAATGGTCTCTAACTCTAATTTTGGCAAGAAATGACGGTGAACAGATGTGACCTAGTCGTAGCCGGATTATGATAGAAGTGGCGAATTTGTTAGCCTTCTGAAATTTAAAAAACCAGGGTCTTACAGGAAGATTAGGCTGGATACTACCATAATGTTTACCCTTCGATAACCTGGTTCGGGGACCTGGTATAGTACTAAGATAAAGGTTGTTGTATTATGTCAGAAATACCTTACTAAAATTAGAAAATACCACATAAAAATAACCTCAAGGGTACAAATGGGGTGTCAGCACATGTAATGATGTAACTGAGGTTAGCAGGGCGCTCAACGAAATCAGGAAGAGAATCGTACAAGGAAGATGAAATATTTGGGCAGCTAAAAAAGATATGGTCTGGAGTGCCCTCGTCCAGGCCACACTCGCATAGAGAATGGTCTCTAACTCTCATTTTGGCAAGAAATGACGGTGAACAGATGTGACCTAGTCGTAGCCGGATTATGATAGAAGTGGTGAATTTGTTAGCCTTCTGAAATTTAAAAAACCAGGGTCTTACAGGAAGATTAGGCTGGATACTACCATAATGTTTTCCCTTCGATAACCTGGTTCGGGGACCTGGTATAGTACTAAGATAAAGGTTGTTGTATTATGTCAGAAATACCTTACTAAAATTAGAAAATACCACATAAAAATAACCTCAAGGGTACAAATGGGGTGTCAGCAAATGTAATGATGTAACTGAGGTTAGCAGGGCGCTCAACGAAATCAGGAAGAGAATCGTACAAGGAAGATGAAATATCTGGGCAGCTAAAAAAGATATGGTCTGGAGTGCCCTCGTCCAGGCCACACTCGCGTAGAGAATGGTCTCTAACTCTAATTTTGGCAAGAAATGACGGTGAACAGATGTGACCTAGTCGTAGCCGGATTATGATAGAAGTGGCGAATTTGTTAGCCTTCTGAAATTTAAAAAAACCAGGGTCTTACAGGAAGATTAGGCTGGATACTACCATAATGTTTACCCTTCGATAACCTGGTTCGGGGACCTGGTATAGTACTAAGATAAAGGTTGTTGTATTATGTCAGAAATACCTTACTAAAATTAGAAAATACCACATAAAAATAACCTCAAGGGTAGGTATGGGCCAAGTTGTAGCAACAGATTGTCAAAAATATTTTATAAAGGCGCCTTGACAATCTACCGTAAGAGCATTATATTAATACTTTTTGTGAAAATGGAAGAAATTATTTTGCACGTACAAATAGAGCTAGGACACTTGGTTGAAATACTATTTTTAGTGTCTACAACTAAATAAAATAATCAATAATGTTGTATTTTCCCGAAAAATTACCAGCTTTCTGAACAGGAAACCCTAGTTAGTTGGCCGGCCGAGTGATTTGAGGAATTGAACTCTTCATACGACACTGGACTAATACTAACCAGTACAATGTATTGTAACAAACAACAAATTTTTCGGTGAAGTTAACGAACCGGAACCTCTTATCCGATTGCAATAACTGCAATAACTCTTTCACAATGGGCCTTCAGAAATCGAGATTGTAAGCCTTATGGTAGCGTATAATTCATACGTATGCACCAGCCTTTATGTTGATTGTTTCATGTGATGTGTATCCGGCTCTATGGCAGTTTAAAAAGTAAATGAAAAAAAAAAGCATTGATAGACGATTGTTCGCTTGTCGAACGATATAGCTGTTTTGTGTATTTTTTAAATCAAAACGACTTAATTTCTTCAAATAGTTGGGGCCCACCCTATCTAGCAACAAAGGCTATATCTAAAAAAACTTTAAATAAAATTTTACTTGATTATCGATCCTGTGACCTCTCCCTCCGGTTACATCAAGTTGTGAGCATTTAAAATGGATACCTTTATTTGTATGATAAGCTTAGGGGTAAGAAGTAAGCAAACAAGCACGCAAACTTCTAGGAAATTGCGAGAGGCCTAAAAGTCTAATTGCCTTTATCACTGCAATAAAAGTTAAGTTAACCAATAAGGGCATAAAACTATTACAAACTTTCGAAGCATCTAGACTAGTACCATCGCCAACACAGTCAGCTGACCATCCGTGCACTGCATGTGCATTGTAATAAGGTTCAATATAAATACAGGTTGGTCAGTTAACCGTGTTGGCGTTTGTACAGCAAGAAGGACATTCCCGACACCGCAAGAAACGTCCTAGAGGCCATTACTGGCTAAGAGGCGGTAAAACATGTTATTACTAACCTATTACGTGATACTTGCGGCTAGCTCCGTATTTTGTTACGTGTGAGGGATACAATATCTGGGTTTTAACTTGATTAAATGTGCCATTAGGGTTGAGTATCTTTTTTAAAAACGCAAATGTCAAAGTGAAGGACTTCTGACGTCATTTTAGCCCAGTCATTTTAACAGATTTAGGTTCGCGTTTTTCAACATTTGCCACTGTATCGCATTTTGGTTGGAGTCTTAATCCGCGTACGGCGTCTCCTATTATAATAGACCGTGGGCCCACTCCCAAATTACAGCTTACGTCGCATGACAACATGATAAAATGCATGGCAGCAGGTCGAGAAAGAAAAATTAAACTTTACCGAAACTTTGAAAATCCTTAACTTCCGGTCAAAATTTGTATGGGTAGAAGGTAAGAAGTGAAGGATTTTCAAACTTACGGTCAATTTTTGTTTCTTGCTCAGCACAACTTTCTCAACCTGCTGCCATGCATTTTATCATGTTGTCATGTGACGTAGCTGTATTGGTAGTGGGCCCACGGTCTATATATATATATATATATTTATATCTGATAATAATATATGCACGTGAGCTGTAAACTATTGACCGCATGAGAGACGAATTTTGTTTTAATTTCTGTGTATGACCCATCTTTAAATGCAAATATAATTTGGACACCTTTTCGCAATATTATAAGGCTCACAGAACCACCGGTCGGTAGTTATAGTGTTGCTAAAAATAGAGTACTCTATACGATATACTTAGATCTGAAGCATCAGAATGTCCGGAATGCTGTTTAGTTCCGCTGTCTGAGCAGTCACGGGCCATCGGTTGCATTCAAAGCTGTTTCGCTAGGTGTATTTATTACGAGAATGCATGTTTCTATTATATGTTAATATGCAATTGTGTATATTAAGTTTGGTAAGGATTTTTCTCAAACATGCAATGATTCACGTTGTGTCGTATAGGCTTCGAATTATCGCGTTTCAGGCGCGCCGAGACGAGAGATCTGTAATAGAATTTCATTCAAAATTTGAGGCCTAGGGGCGGCAAAGCGACCTTCTTTTGTTTCAGTTCAATCAATTCGTGACCCTACATCGTGGGCATTAAAAAATTTGAAGTTTTTATTTTATTTCATTGCATGTTTGCGAAAAGCACTATACAATATACATACCACGGCGTAAAAAGGGATTGCCAACTTCGTATCCCTATCTGGCCTCGCTACTCTCGTCCGTCTATATCTACATAGCCGGCAATCCCCATTTTGCCGGCCTCTTCAGTAATGTACTATTAACGATGCGTCTGTTATAGATAAGACTTATCGTATAAAGTTTGATGCCGATGGAGTTTTTATCTCGCGGTCGTTAATTCCATACTGTCTTTGATTTCGAGGAAATAGACAAATACAAGGCAGAAAAACCTATTCGTCGATGATCTTCAATAGGTACTTAGCATTACTAGCAGCCGCGGTTTACACTTACAGTGTACCCAGGAATTATATTCAAAGCAAAACTTTAGAGGCGTTTTTATGCCTACGAAGCTGAAGGTCCTGGGTTCGAATCCCGGTAAGGACAAATATTTGTGTGACGAGTGTTTCTGAGTCTTGGGTGTTTTCTATGTATTTAAGTATTTATATCTATTAAATATATCGTCGTCTAGTACCCGTAACACAAGCCTTATTGAGCTTACTATGGGGCTAGTGCGATTTGTGTAAGATTGTCCCCTTATATTTATTTATTTAATTTATTTATTTATAAAACACCCGTTTGAAATCAATCGGATTTGCCCTGCCAACGTCTGCGAATCCAATCCTAGAAATATCGATCGGTTCAGTCTTTTTGCCCGACCACGGCAAAGCCAAAAGGAAGGGCTATGATTAGAGGCCGAATTTCGTTATCCGATTTCTTCGAATGAAGAGCGTAATCTCTGGTTACTCCGGTACAAACGCCAACACAGTTAACTGACCATCCTGTTTTTATATTGAACCTAATTACAATGAACATAAAATGCGCGGATGGTCAGTTAACTGTGTTGGCGATGGTATAAGCAGTATTAGGGTGGGTTGCAGCGAATTTAAGTTTTTCATACTGAACTTGTTTTTGCTGTATTTCGTTCGTTTTATAAACTGGAACCATATAAACTAATTACAGACATAGATATACCTCATGTCAATGTACATGCAAAGTTTCGTCACAATCCAACACGTAGTTTTAAAATGAGAGCGTAACTATGTTTGTATGGGAAGGTGAAATTCGGCCGAGCTTACTGCGGACTCTTAACGAACACCGCTTATGATTGCAGAAGGTTTGGTGCAATCCACCCTTAGTGCTACTTCGGACCGATATTGCTTGGATCCGGATCGGAACGCTCTAAAATCTAAAGCATTGACGAGATATTTGGTCACTACAGAGTTTATTTGCGATTATATGAGCGTTCAATCAATCGTCGATTACTCACATCCAAGTTTCGAGGCCAAAATAACGATGCGTTCATTGCGCCGCGCCGCTGACTCAAACCAATCTAATTCACAAAACGTTGTCGGTAGTGAGCTCTCGAACTAAACCTAGAGATTCCTATCAACTGTACGTAAACAGAGGTCAGGTATCATTGGCTTTTGCGAACTGGTCTGTAGATGTTAAAGCCAGTTCACAAGGCCTAAGCGCATCGACCACTTCAGCTGCGGCGTACCAAGTGTCCAATTACGCTACGTACTTAAACGGTCAGGTTACACTGGTAGCAACTCGCAATTAGGGAAATACTTCGTGAAATGGTAGGCCTTTCACCGTCTGCGGGCCGTCTCGACGGTAAGCGTTTCGTTTCGATGTTACGTAAATAACTTACTTATTCGGCTTCGTCAATGTTTCATTGTAAAGTCGCAGAATAATAATTATCAGTTTTGGACCTTAGCAGCATTGAAGTAAAGTCGAAAATTAGTTTCTTATTTCGTTCCCCTACTTTACGGTCTGAGGATGTTACTTTTGCACCTTATTCCTTTGTAATAAGGCGCAAAATATGTTAATATCTTTACTAACGTCGATTGGGCAGCGTTTATGTTCGAGACTGGTGAAATTGTTTGCGTTGTCAAGATAAGGTTCGCGGAAGTACCTTACTTCCTTTATAGAGCTTTAATCCCAATGACGCCTTTTCTCTCTAGGTTGGAAGATTGGATGACAGTCGCTTTAAAACTAGTGCCTACGCCAATAGGGGTGTAGACACCAAATAAAATAACCAATACTAATGTTGAGTTTTCCCGAAAAATAATTAAAACATGTCAAATGGAGAGAAAAGTAAAGCAGGGGATTAAATAATCAAAAAGTTATCTGCTATAAGTGTCCAAAGTTTTACGAGGGGGTATATTCTGTCCCTTTTCCGCAAAACGCACCTTCATTTCATATGAAACGATTGTCATTTACTATGCGCTCGCAGATCGTGACGTCACGATACGCGAGCGTTTTCTCTCTAACAAACAACAACAACCTGGCAACCATACTGTCTTTTCCAAGATCTCACGGTTCTAAATACTTTACGTTAAATAAATAAATAACAAGTCATATTAAAACGCTTGTAGCTTCGTAATTAGGGTTCCGTAGTCAACAAGGAACCCTTATAGTTTCGCCATGTCCGCCCGTCTGTCTGGCCGTCTTCGGCTTAGCTCAGTAACCATTCCTACTAGAAAACTGTGATTCGGCATGGGTATATAAATGGAAAAATATTTTTTTTAGGGTCCTCCCCTACACCTAAAGCGGAATTTAATTATTTTTTCTGGTCAACCCCATGGTGTGGTATATTGTTGGATAGCTCGTTCAAAAATATTATGGGTTTTCTAAAACCATTTTTCAAATCAGTAATTCGTTTGCGAGATATTGCGCTTTAAAGCCCTAATTTTAATTCGAGTCATGTGTGTAAATGGCTACTACTGGGGTTGTGAAAAAATTCGTGGTAGTATAATAAATTTAAAAGGAAAACTATCACGAACAAGTACGCATAAGTAGTTACCGAGTAATAGTCGACCAACTTAATGTGTAATTGAAAAGGCCAATTTTCGTACAAATTCGGCCGCACCGCACCGCACGTCGATGTAACTAAGACAGACAGGCAACTACGGAACCCTACACTGCGCGTGGCCCGACACGCACTTGGCCGGTTTTTTGAGATATACCTATGAATGGGTTTTTTGTCACTAGACATATTATTTCGCCTTCTTTCTTTTGGAGTAATAATACATTTTGAGTCTACGCTCGTATTTAAGGGGGCTCTCAGGAGGCCTTAACTTCCTTATTCGTTTTTTATGGCATCGTTTCATTGCGTTTGCGTTCGATTTGCACTTGCATATAGAATTCTGAATAAAATAGGTTGCTTGCCTATAGTTAAGATTTTACTTCCTTATTCGAGTTTTACGGTGTCGTTTATCCTGCATTTAACATACCTAATCATGTACAGTTAGCGTCATATAGTTAGTAGCATCCAGAGTAGCCAACATTTCATAACACACCCTTATTCTTACAGTAATAAAGACGTGTACTTAAATATTTGGCTACCTTGGCTCAACTATATGAAGCTGACTGTACCACTTAAGGCCGCGCTGCCGAGTTGTAACTTTAGCGCCGCGCGCCCGCGTTCGATGTTTGTTTGAAGTGTAGTTCAATGCTTTACAACTTGCGCGGGCCCGCGCAGCACACGCGCCGCGCACGACACGCGTTCGGTGGGTGGAGGCCTTTAAGCGAGCAACACTACAATATTTTTCATCTATTTGTGTGTTTGTTTATAAATGGCACTAACTTTACAAAGTAAGTCTTAGTTCAGTAGAATTTTCTCGGCCTTCGTTTTTTTCCCGGAATAAATGAAAGAAGCCGAACCAAAAGTCCTGTCTTTATGTCCGGGTTCTGTGTTATGAATAATTATATCTACACTTAGTGAAGAATATAAGAATATAGCATGAGGATAAAACAAGTGCGTCACGTTTTGTTCGACGTAATCCAAAAACAATGGCCTGGGATAATTCCGTTTATACCGTGACGTAACATTTTTGTGGGAAAAGTTGGATCTGATGTACGGACGTGTGAAGTTTGACCAACAAGCTATTGTTGCCATTTGCTGCATGTATTAAATATTAAATGCAATCTCATTCTTCCTTATTACTCGTCATTGCTATCTCGCTCGTCCTTAATGGTTGTATCAAAAAATTGGTGTTCGTAGATACCTATTTATAATAGCGTACAGGTGGATCTGCGTCGGCTTCCAGCAGAAAGCTGCTCTCGATTCGCAGGCCAAAGACCAATTATATAAAAAAAAAAATGGATCACTGAGTCAAAATAGTTAGTTATATCTTTAAAATTGACAGATGAAACAGTAGAATTTAAGCAGGTTTTATGAGCGAGTTGTTATTTTATCGCACGAACTTAACGAAATGAAAGGATTTTTGTAATCTTTGAGTAGTTCTGGACATACCCTCTACACAACCACTCACCTGGCACTGGTCATTCTGGATTTAAAGAAGTACCTATGAAAGACGATTTAGAAAAGTTGAAAAACCCCCGACATTTTCATTTCAAAGTCCAATATCTAAACGGCTGAACAGATTTTCATGAAACATGGCTAAGAACACTCGGGATAAAATTATCTATGACTAAAACAAAACTAAACGAAAATCGGTCCATCCGTCTCTTTGCGTCAGGGGTTAAAAATTGAGCTCTAGCAAGCCTTACCTTATTATAATATGCCTTAAAAACTCACAAGTGTGCCTTTTCCGACAGACGTCCTCACAGTTAATTATGAAACTTGTTCAATAGCTATCTGCAAAAACATTTCCTTTCTTTATGCCCCGAATTTCTCTCTTCAGCCACCAAGCGACTTACCTGCCTGCTTACGTAAAATAAACCGAATGAACTAAGTAATACAGTACATGACAGCGTATTTATGCTTATTTCTAAAGCCTGATTTTACACAGAAATAGAAGCAGACATCCTTTCAAAGTAAACGTAACCTTGTAATTCAAATAACAGAGCCCATTTTAGAGTGTTGCAGCGTATCTGGACATAGTTATGGGTATCGATCCCCGCCTACGTCACACCAGACAATAGGTCTGACGTCATACCACAGCTGGTAGTAAATGTCAGATAGGGCTGATACTGACCCCGTTTGAACGGCATTTTTGTATGGATTACCTAGGGCCTATGCGGCTGCGTTTTTTAAGCGCGCCGTTGACGGGCTATTGTGTTGATTTACGTCAGAAATACGTCATCTGTGAAAATTTCAACTGTCTAACTATCACGGTTCATGAGATACAGCCTGGTGACAGACGGACAGACAGACGGACGGACAGCGGAGTCGTGGTAATAGGGTCCCGTGTTACCCTTTGTGTACGGAACCCTAAAAACGCAGTCTGCCTTTCTTAATAGTTGAGATTAATGAATGTGACCGACTTTTTAACCCCCGATGCAAACAACATCACCCAGTGTTTTGTTTTTGATTTTATTTTTGAACTTATTGAACAGATGCTCCCTTTAATTTATTCCCCAGCAATTCCCCTAAATACCGCCTAGCTTTGAAACTTGCTCAAGTTAATAACAACGGAGACGGGTAGGTACTTAGTGGAGTGCCTAAGCCGATAAGTGGATTACATACAACAATACATATATATATATTTACCTTCGTAATAGAGATCCCGTTTCAAACAAACCAGTGTAGCAGAAGATTAAAGTTCCTTGATTTCGGATTAGGCCCTTATAGCTGTGGAAAGTTTGTGTACCTATTTCTAGCCTCTGCCGGAATCGCGGGCAGACACTAGTAATTTTTAGGGTTCCGTACCTAAAGGGTAAACATGGGACCCTATTACTAAGATTCCGCTGTCCGTCCGTAACCCATCACCAGGCTGTATCTCATGAACCGTGATAGTAAGACAGTCGAAATGTTCACAGATGATTATTTCTGTTGCCGCTATAACAACAATTACTAATATACAGAATAAAATAAATATTTAAGGGGGCTCCCATACAACTAACGTGATTTTTTGTCGTTTTTATTGATAATGGTACGGAACCCTGAAGGCACTGTAGGTAAACACTACAAGACATCTCTTGTAGTGTAATAACGACATAATTGTATATAGGAATGTTGTATGTATGTTGTATATATAGGAATACCGTAATGTTATTATTCTTTTTAGTTGTTATTTGCATTGCCCACAATCTTTTCCGCTTTTCCTTAAGGTTTGACTGGTAGAGAATGCCATTTGGCATTAAGCCCGCCGTTTGTACGATAAGTTTTCTTTTGTGCAATAAAGTTTAAACAAATAAATAAATAATTTATGATATGAGAACTTGACAAATTCAACTATTGGGTATTCTATGGGTCTATATCTATGCGAAAGATAGATGGTATTGGATGATTTGATGTTGGTTACTAAATCACGCAAAAACGGCTGAACGGATTAAGATGAATTTTATTATACAAATAGAGTATAGCCTGGATTAACATATGGATTACTTTTTTTGTCCCAGTAAAAGTCCAACAAAAGGTAAACGGGTAAAAACTAGTCCATAATATATGAATCTGAGTTGAACACTCATTGATTGTAAACAAACAATGCATTTAAAACATTGCGATCGATTGACGACTAGATCACGCATGTTGAACCAAATAAAACTCTCCACCGTCGACACAAAGTCTAGATTTCAAGGTCTTGTTTAAGTCGGGCAATAATGGTACAGATCGCATCGATAAATCTTCGTCGGTTTTAATGAGCGTTCTATTTCGGTGTGACCTCTGGCAGAGGTCGAGAACAGCTTTCGTCGACCTAGGCTGACACATCGTTAAAAGAGAAGAATTTATGACTATGATTCTGGGGTCGTTTCTAAAGTATACTCGTTCGCAGGGTGCAATATTACTTAACCATTAAGTTTGGGTTTGGGTTTTGGGTAAAGGTACAAGTTGGAACCCGAACGCTGACAGCAGCAGCAATAGCAGCAGACGACAGTACCGGTTTATATGTATTTGAATTATACGGCGACGGCCGGCGACGTGTCGCTAGCTACGTAAGGTGTTTCATAGAAATACATAGAAACCAGTAGGTAGTGTCGCTGCGATCCGTCTGCTGCTGCTGTCCTGCGGACGGTTTCCACTCGTTGGAGGTATTTTTGGTAGGTTAGGATATGGTTATCTTGTGTCCCTTAGAGCGGAAATAGGCACCCCGCGAAGCGGGGTGGAGTCGACACGCTGGCGGTTAGGTTAGGTTTGGGTTGGTTTAAAATAATTCCCGTGCAATTGTTTTAGAAAAGAAAGAAAGTTGGGCTAGATTTAGGTTACAAAGAGACAATTTACTTTTACCAAATGTACAGGATTAGAAATGTTTGCCTTATACCTATATGACTTGAAAACGTTATGCGCAATCCTGTTATTGCAAAGATAGCAATTTACACACACACACACATTTATGCGACTTCAAAAAACGCGCAGACTCGAACCGCTCGCTGCGAGACCCTAATAGACTTCTCCTGGTGAAGCGACGACTGGCGAAGTCGGAAAAGTTGACGCACGTAATGGGACCGACTATACTGGGTGGATGTTTTCCATGAACCTTAAAGAATAGTACATTACTGCAGAGGCCGTGAAGTAAGGGATTGCTGATTGCTTGTCTACCCCAATGACGTCCAGCAATCCCTGTTCCGGCCGAGGATTGTATAGTGCTTTTCTCAAACGATGTGAGGAAATATAAAAATAAAAATAATTACAATCGGAACGGAAGATCAGAAAACAATTGTGTAATTTGCCGCCTTTTTAATTTTTTAAACATGCCATTTGAAGAAGCCGTTCGAGCACCAAGTTTAACCGCACATAAAGTGTAGTACCTACCATAGATTTTTTTTTTTTATGTCGCAAGTATGCTTACAGTCTAGTGGTGGTTGGCAGAATGTAATTTTTCCTTCGTCATTTTAATATTAGTAAGCAAATTTAAAAAGTTAGAGTAGCGTAGAAGGCTAAGAAGAAATGTAGGGAGCCATAAACAAGAAACTTCATGTCTTCATTTCGTGATACTAACGCATAAATTTCCGAGCATGTTTGAGAAAAATATATTATCACATATATAAGAGCAGTAGAATCGAATACTTAGTAATGATTACACAAGACTGCAAAGTTTTTTTTTCAATAATGACACTTAAATCACCTTTTTTTAATGATGGCGCCAACCCTAATTGATCTTTGTAACTGTTAAATGATTACCATCCATGACAGACTTGCTTCTCGATAATTTGTCAATTTCACTGTTTTTTATTCAGGGTTCAAGCAAAATTCTGATGACTTTCCCGTGACAGTTATTCCTGTCATCCCTTAAAAGATTGTTTACCAGTGATGGTATTAACCTTATTCCCCGTTAAAGTGGTAATATGCAGATTTTTGCACTAAAGTTTAATGAACTCTAACATGGAAACGGTCAGAAATATTAACATGGTTTATTTGGAAAATTGTAAGCACTAACGGTAAACTATCCTCCTCTCGCGGGAAAGTCCATAGTTGCGTTCCACGCTGTATACAACGTGTTATTAAAATAACGCAAACCCTGAAAACAGTTTGTCCAGAATCGGCAGTAGAATGTGAAAAAATAGGCTTTTTTTCGACGAGTTTTTCTTTTTAACTTTGTATGGAGCGTTGGCCGACTGGGGCGACCTGCTCCATACAAAACAAATGTAGAAAATTATTCGCGTCAAAAAAAACCTATTTTTTTCACATTGTACTCTCGATTCTGAACGAACTGTTTTCAGGTTTTGCGTTATTTTATTAACAAGTTGTATAATAAGTTACCGGAAGAAGTCACCTCGGCCCCCTCACTGCAATGTTTCAAAACGAAGCTAAAGGGTTGGTTTCTCGAGCGCACATTGTTTAGTTTTGACGAAATTTAAATTAAAGGTTAGTTTTAGTATAACTTCCAATGGAGTTTTTATGATGGACTGAATTTATCAATCTAACCAATTGGTTTCACGTAATATATATATTGTAATAAATTGACATGTAATATTAATGATATTATCAATAAATGAATATGAATATTAATATATTACTATAAGCTTACTTATACTTTAAGCTTTATGCAACCCGACCCCTACCCTTGGAGCAGCCCAACTGGGGACGTCCCTGGTCAGAAAAGCAGCCATATTCACTTAAGGGGCTCCACACGCTAATTGACTAGTTTTGACGAGTTTTGAGTTGATATTCCTCCGTCATAACTATATTTTTATGGCACAAAAGCTTATCGGTTCTTTAATCCTTTATCTACATTTGCACGAGTTTTTTTGAAACAAAGGAATATTTAATTTTTTATGATTTATTCAACCTTGGTACAAAAAAAGCTCTGTTTTCGATATTAGTATGTTGTGCATGCACTTTTATATACGAAATCTACATACCACTGTTCCGTATTGACGTCTCTAACAACCCACGAGAGATTTTTATTTTTAACTTATTTTCACAAAAGCTTTTTTGGCCTAAAATTGCCAGTTTGGTGCCATATATCTCGAAAACTGTGAATTTTGAAGTAAACATGGGATACTATTTCGGTAAACCTCCTTGTTGTCCATACGATCATAAAAAAAAAACACGAAAAACGGACAGTAACAGATCGAAGGTCATTGGGAGCTAGAAGCCCCTTAATACTGCAGCCATAATAACATGACTGCTGCTGTGGAATGTGGTGTGGTGTTCATGTTGGTGAGTAATAAGATAGATAAGATAAGATAAGATAAGATAAGATTTATTTGCATAGAATAAGTTTTTTTTTTACAGTGTCCTTAGGTGGTACATAGAGTGTGTGTGAACCTTGCATATCAAGTTCCAGCATCTCAACAAATGATGATAGTTCTTGTAGCATCCCAAATAGTTCTACAGTTCTAGATAGTTTTTTTCAGTAGTTCAGCCAATTTCAGTAAAAAAAATGAAAATTAAAAAATGAGATGTTAACTTCGCAAATGAACTCTCAGCATCTCACCCGTTCTCGATTCCTAGATGTAAAATATGGATTGGGATGCAAAGTTCTACTGTTTCTAGACAGTATATCAATAGTTCTGGCCAAAAAAACCAAGATTATTTTTTTTACATACATGACTACAAATAAGAAAATAATCTGTCAGTCTACCAGCATGCATATCACGTTTCAGAGAGGTTTTACATGCATCATCTTATGTGTTAACAATCCTTACGCATTAAACAAACATATATCTCAACATTACAATGCATATAATCTAAACTGAAAATAATTTTAGACGAAAACGTAGCAATAAGGGAGAAAAATCGATTTTGCTTGATTACTACTTTACTACTACTGAAATGCTATGTTTTCGTGGGCTTTTAGGTCCAGCATCTCAGGCGTTCTGGCTGGTAACACGTAGAGCTATCATAGAACTAGACAGTTCCGGCAGCTGAAAGTCAAACTGAAAGAGTTCTCAAAGGGAACTTAGCATTATGTCAGAAAAATCAATGTACTACGATTACTACTGACATACTATGTTTTTATGGGCTTCCAGGCACAGCATCTCAGGCGTTCTGGGTGGAAACTCTTATAGCTATCATAGAACTAGACAGTTCCGGCAGCTGGAAGTCAAACGGACAGAGTTCTAGAAGGAAACATAGCTTCATGTGAGAAAACTCGATTTTGTACAAATATCACTGAAACGCTATATTTTAATGGGCTTCCAGGCCCAGCATTTCAGGCGATCTGGGTGGAAACACCTATAAATATTATAGAACTAGACAGTTTTGGCAGCTGGAAGCAAAACAGAAAGAGTTCTCAAAGGAAACTTAGCTTTATGTGAGAAAAATCAATTTTGTTCGATTACTACTGACATGCGATGTTTTTTTGGGCTTCCAGGCCCAGCATCTCAGGAGTTCTGGATGGAAATACGTAAAGCTATCATAGAACTAGATAGTTCTGGCAGCTGGGAGCCAATCTAAAAACGTTCCCGAAGGAAACTTAGCATAATGTGAGAAAAATCGGTTTTGTACGATTATTACTGACACACTATGTTTTTATGGGCTTCCAGGCCCAGCATCTCAGGAGTTCTAGGTGGGAACACGTATAGCTATCATAGAACTAGACAGTTCCGGCAGCTGGAAGTCAAACTGACAGAGTTCTAGAAGGATACTTAGCTTCATGTGAGAAAAGTCGATTTTGTACAAATATCACTGAAACGCTATGTTTTAATGGGCTTCCAGGCCCAGCATCTCAAGAGTACTGTATGGAAACACGTAAAGCTATCATAGAACTAGACAGTTCCGGCAGCTGGAAGCAAAACGGAAAGAGTTCTCGAAGGAAACTTAGCATAATGTGAGAAAAGTCGGTTTTGTACGATTACTACTGACATACTATGTTTTTATGGGCTTCCAGGCCCAGCATCTCAGGGGTTCTAGGTGGAAACACGTATAGCTATCATAGAACTAGACAGTTCCGGCAGCTGGAAGTCAAACTGACAGATTTCTAGAAGGAAACTTAGCTTTATGTGAGAAAAGTCGATTTTGTACAAATGTCATTGAAACGCTATGTTTTAATGGGCTTCCAGGCCCAGCATCTCAAGAGTTCTGTATGGAAACACGTAAAGCTATCATGGAACTAGACATTTCCAGCAGCTGGAAGTCAAACTGACAGAGTTCTAGGAGGAAACTTAGCTTTATGTGAGAAAAGTCGATTTTGTACAAATATCACTGAAACGCTATATTTTAATGGGCTTCCAGGCCCAGCATTTCAGGCGTTCTGGGTGGAAACACCTATATATATTATAGAACTAGACAGTTCTGGCAGCTGGAAGCAAAACGGAAAGAGTTCTCGAAGGAAACTCTGTTTTATGTGAGAAAAATCGATTTTGTAGGATTACTACTGACATGCGATGTTTTTTTGGGCTTCCAGGCCTAGAATCTCAGAAGTTCTAGGTGGAAACACGTATAGCTATCATAGAACTAGACAGTTCCAGCAGCTGGAAGTCAAACTGACAGAGTTCTAGAAGGAAACTTAGCATAATGTGAGAAAAGTCGGTTTTGTACGATTACTACTGACATACAATGTTTTTATGGGCTTCCAGGCCCAGCATCTCAGGGGTTCTAGGTGGAAACACGTATAGCTATCATAGAACTAGACAGTTCCGGCAGCTGGAAGTCAAACTGACAGAGTTCTAGAAGGAAACTTAGCTTTATGTGAGAAAAGTCGATTTTGTACAAATGTCATTGAAACGCTATGTTTTAATGGGCTTCCAGGCCCAGCATCTCAAGAGTTCTGTATGGAAACACGTAAAGCTATCATGGAACTAGACATTTCCAGCAGCTGGAAGTCAAACTGACAGAGTTCTAGGAGGAAACTTAGCTTTATGTGAGAAAAGTCGATTTTGTACAAATATCACTGAAACGCTATATTTTAATGGGCTTCCAGGCCCAGCATTTCAGGCGTTCTGGGTGGAAACACCTAAATATATTATAGAACTAGACAGTTCTGGCAGCTGGAAGCAAAACGGAAAGAGTTCTCGAAGGAAACTCTGTTTTATGTGAGAAAAATCGATTATGTAGGATTACTACTGACATGCGATGTTTTTGTGTGCTTCTAGGCCCAGCATCTCAGGAGTTCTGGATGGAAATACGTAAAGCTATCATAGAACTAGACAGTTCCGGCAGCTGGAAGCCAAACGGAAAGAGTTCTCGAAGGAAACTCTGTTTTATGTGAGAAAAATCGATTTTGTAGGATTACTACTGACATGCGATGCGATGTTTTTGTGAGCTTCCAGGCCCAGCATCTCAGGCGTTCTGGGTGGAAACACCTAACTAGACAGTTCTGGCAGCTGGAAGCCAAACGGAAAGAGTTCTCGAAGGAACCTTAGCATAATGTGAGAAAAATCTATTTTGTAGGATTACTACTGACATGCGATGCGATGTTTTTGTGAGCTTCCAGGCCCAGCATCTCAGGCGTTCTGGGTAGAAACACCTATAAATATTATAGAACTAGACAGTTCTGGCTGCTGGAAGCCAAACGGAAAGAGTTCTCGAAGGAACCTTAGCATAATGTGAGAAAAATCTATTTTGTAGGATTACTACCGAAATGCTGTTTTTGTGGGCTTCCGGGCCCAGCATCTAAGGCGTTCTGGGTGGAAATACCTATAAATATTATAGAACTAGACAGTTCTGGCAGCTGGGAGCCAATCTAAAAAAGTTCTCGAAGGAAACTTAGCATAATGTGAGAAAAATCGTTTTTGTACGATTACTACTGACATAGTATGTTTTTGAGGGCTTGCAGGCCCAGCATCTCAGGGGTTCTGGGTGGAAACTCGTATAGCTATTATAGAACTAAACAGTTCCGGTAGCTGGAAGTCAAACTGACAGTTCTAGAAGGAAACTTAGCTTCATGTGAGAAAAGTCGATTTTGTACAAATATCACTGAAACGCTATATTTTAATGGGCTTCCAGGCCCAGCATCTCAGGGGTTCTAGGTGGAAACACGTATAGCTATCATAGAACTAGACAGTTCCGGCAGCTGGAAGTCAAACTGACAGAGTTCTAGAAGGAAACTTAGCTTTATGTGAGAAAAGTCGATTTTGTACAAATATCACTGAAACGCTATGTTTTAATGGGCTTCCAGGCCGAGCATCTCAAGAGTTCTGTATGGAAACACGTAAAGCTATCATAGAACTAGACAGTTCCGGCAGCTGGAAGCAAAACGGAAAGAGTTCTCGAAGGAAACTCTGTTTTATGTGAGAAAAATCGATTTTGTAGGATTACTACTGACATGCGATGTTTTTTTGGGCTTCCAGGCCTAGCATCTCAGAAGTTCTAGGTGGAAACACGTATAGCTATCATAGAACTAGACAGTTCCGGCAGCTGGAAGCCAAACGGAAAGAGTTCTCGAAGGAAACTCTGTTTTATGTGAGAAAAATCGATTTTGTAGGATTACTACTGACATACTATGTTTTTGAGGGCTTCCAGGCGCAGCATCTCAGGGGTTCTGGGTGGAAACTCTTATAGCTATTATAGAACTAGACAGTTCCGGTAGCTGGAAGCAAAACGGAAAGAGTTCTCAAAGGAAACAGCTTTATGTGAGAAAAGTCGATTTTGTACAAATATCACTGAAACGCTATGTTTTAATGGGCTTCCAGGCCCAGCATCTCAAGAGTTCTGGATGGAAACACGTAAAGCTATCATAGAACTAGACAGTTCCGGCAGCTGGGAGCCAATCTAAAAAAGTTCTCGAAGGAAACTTAGCATAATGCGAGAAAAATCGATTTTGTACGATTACTACTGACATGCGAATTTTTTTGGACTTCCAGGACCAGCATCTCAGGGGTTCTGGGTGGAAACTCTTATAGCTATTATAGAACTAGACAGTTCCGGTAGCTGGAAGTCAAACTGACAGAGTTCTAGAAGGAAACTTAGCTTTATGTGAGAAAAGTCGATTTTGTACAAATATCACTGAAACGCTATGTTTTAATGGGCTTCCAGGCCGAGCATCTCAAGAGTTCTGTATGGAAACACGTAAAGCTATCATAGAACTAGACAGTTCCGGCAGCTGGAAGCAAAACGGAAAGAGTTCTCGAAGGAAACTCTGTTTTATGTGAGAAAAATCGATTTTGTAGGATTACTACTGACATGCGATGTTTTTTTGGGCTTCCAGGCCTAGCATCTCAAAAGTTCTAGGTGGAAACACGTATAGCTATCATAGAACTAGACAGTTCCGGCAGCTGGAAGCCAAACGGAAAGAGTTCTCGAAGGAAACTCTGTTTTATGTGAGAAAAATCGATTTTGTAGGATTACTACTGACATGCGATGCGATGTTTTTGTGAGCTTCCAGGCCCAGCATCTCAGGCGTTCTGGGTGGAAACACCTAACTAGACAGTTCTGGCAGCTGGAAGCCAAACGGAAAGAGTTCTCGAAGGAACCTTAGCATAATGTGAGAAAAATCTATTTTGTAGGATTACTACTGACATGCGATGCGATGTTTTTGTGAGCTTCCAGGCCCAGCATCTCAGGCGTTCTGGGTGGAAACACCTATAAATATTATAGAACTAGACAGTTCTGGCTGCTGGAAGCCAAACGGAAAGAGTTCTCGAAGGAACCTTGGCATAATGTGAGAAAAAACTATTTTGTAGGATTACTACCGAAATGCTATGTTTTTGTGGGCTTACGGGCCCAGCATCTCAGGCGTTCTGGGTGGAAACACCTATAAATATTATAGAACTAGACAGTTCTGGCAGCTGGGAGCCAATCTAAAAAAGTTCTCGAAGGAAACTTAGCATAATGTGAGAAAAATCGTTTTTGTACGATTACTACTGACATAGTATGTTTTTGAGGGCTTGCAGGCCCAGCATCTCAGGGGTTCCGGGTGGAAACTCTTATAGCTATTATAGAACTAGACAGTTCCGGTAGCTGGAAGTCAAACTGACAGAGTTCTAGAAGTAAACTTAGCTTCATGTGAGAAAAGTCGATTTTGTACAAATATCACTGAAACGCTATATTTTAATGGGCTTCCAGGCCCAGCATTTCAGGCGTTCTGGGTGGAAACACCTATATATATTATAGAACTAGACAGTTCTGGCAGCTGGAAGCAAAACGGAAAGAGTTCTCGAAGGAAACTCTGTTTTATGTGAGAAAAATCGATTATGTAGGATTACTACTGACATGCGATGTTTTTGTGTGCTTCTAGGCCCAGCATCTCAGGAGTTCTGGATGGAAATACGTAAAGCTATCATAGAACTAGACAGTTCTGGCAGCTGGCAGCCAATCTAAAAAAGTTCCCGAAGGAAACTTAGCATAATGTGAGAAAAATCGGTTTTGTACGATTACTACTGACATACTATGTTTTTATGGGTTCCAGTCCCAGCATCTCAGGAGTTCTAGGGGGGAACACGTATAGCTATCATAGAACTAGACAGTTCCGGCAGCTGGAAGTCAAACTGACAGAGTTCTAGAAGGATACTTAGCTTCATGTGAGAAAAGTCGATTTTGTACAAATATCACTGAAACGCTATGTTTTAATGGGCTTCCAGGCCCAGCATCTCAAGAGTTCTGTATGGAAACACGTAAAGCTATCATATAACTAGACAGTTCCGGCAGCTGGAAACAAAACGGAAAGAGTTCTCGAAGGAAACTCTGTTTTATGTGAGAAAAATCGATTTTGTAAGATTACTACTGACATGCGATGTTTTTTGGGCTTCCAGGCCTAGCATCTCAGAAGTTCTAGGTGGAAACACGTATAGCTATCATAGAACTAGACAGTCCCAGCAGCTAGAAGTCAAACTGACAGAGTTCTAGAAGGAAACTTAGCATAATGTGAGAAAAGTCGGTTTTGTACGATTACTACTGACTTACTATGTTTTTATGGGCTTCCAGGCCCAGCATCTCAGGGGTTCTAGGTGGAAACACGTATAGCTATCATAGAACTAGACAGTTCCGGCAGCTGGAAGTCAAACTGACAGAGTTCTAGAAGGAAACTTAGCTTCATGTGAGAAAAGTCGATTTTGTACAAATATCACTGAAACGCTATGTTTTAATGGGCTTCCAGGCCCAGCATCTCAAGAGTTCTGGATGGAAACACGTATAGCTATCATAAAACTAGACAGTTCCGGCAGCTGGAAGCCAAACGGAAAGAGTTCTCGAAGGAAACTCTGTTTTATGTGAGAAAAATCGATTTTGTAGGATTACTACTGACATGCGATGCGATGTTTTTGTGAGCTTCCAGGCCCAGCATCTCAGGCGTTCTGGGTGGAAACACCTAACTAGACAGTTCTGGCAGCTGGAAGCCAAACGGAAAGAGTTCTCGAAGGAACCTTAGCATAATGTGAGAAAAATCTATTTTGTAGGATTACTACTGACATGCGATGCGATGTTTTTGTGAGCTTCCAGGCCCAGCATCTCAGGCGTTCTGGGTGGAAACACCTATAAATATTATAGAACTAGACAGTTCTGGCAGCTGGGAGCCAATCTAAAAAAGTTCTCGAAGGAAACTTAGCATAATGTGAGAAAAATCGTTTTTGTACGATTACTACTGACATAGTATGTTTTTGAGGGCTTGCAGGCCCAGCATCTCAGGGGTTCCGGGTGGAAACTCGTATAGCTATTATAGAACTAGACAGTTCCGGTAGCTGGAAGTCAAACTGACAGTTCTAGAAGGAAACTTAGCTTCATGTGAGAAAAGTCGATTTTGTACAAATATCACTGAAACGCTATATTTTAATGGGCTTCCAGGCCCAGCATCTCAGGGGTTCTAGGTGGAAACACGTATAGCTATCATAGAACTAGACAGTTCCGGCAGCTGGAAGTCAAACTGATAGAGTTCTAGAAGGAAACTTAGCTTTATGTGATAAAAGTCGATTTTGTACAAATATCACTGAAACGCTATGTTTTAATGGGCTTCCAGGCCGAGCATCTCAAGAGTTCTGTATGGAAACACGTAAAGCTATCATAGAACTAGACAGTTCCGGCAGCTGGAAGCAAAACGGAAAGAGTTCTCGAAGGAAACTCTGTTTTATGTGAGAAAAATCGATTTTGTAGGATTACTACTGACATGCGATGTTTTTTTGGGCTTCCAGGCCTAGCATCTCAGAAGTTCTAGGTGGAAACACGTATAGCTATCATAGAATTAGACAGTTCCGGCAGCTGGAAGCCAAACGGAAAGAGTTCTCGAAGGAAACTCTGTTTTATGTGAGAAAAATCGATTTTGTAGGATTACTACTGACATGCGATGCGATGTTTTTGTGAGCTTCCAGGCCCAGCATCTCAGGCGTTCTGGGTGGAAACACCTAACTAGACAGTTCTGGCAGCTGGAAGCCAAACGGAAAGAGTTCTCGAAGGAACCTTAGCATAATGTGAGAAAAATCTATTTTGTAGGATTACTACTGACATGCGATGCGATGTTTTTGTGAGCTTCCAGGCCCAGCATCTCAGGCGTTCTGGGTGGAAACACCTATAAATATTATAGAACTAGACAGTTCTGGCTGCTGGAAGCCAAACGGAAAGAGTTCTCGAAGGAACCTTAGCATAATGTGAGAAAAATCTATTATGTAGGATTACTACTGACATGCGATGTTTTTGTGTGCTTCTAGGCCCAGCATCTCAGGAGTTCTGGATGGAAATACGTAAAGCTATCATAGAACTAGACAGTTCTGGCAGCTGGCAGCCAATCTAAAAAAGTTCCCGAAGGAAACTTAGCATAATGTGAGAAAAATCGGTTTTGTACGATTACTACTGACATACTATGTTTTTATGGGTTCCAGGCCCAGCATCTCAGGAGTTCTAGGTGGGAACACGTATAGCTATCATAGAACTAGACAGTTCCGGCAGCTGGAAGTCAAACTGACAGAGTTCTAGAAGGATACTTAGCTTCATGTGAGAAAAGTCGATTTTGTACAAATATCACTGAAACGCTATGTTTTAATGGGCTTCCAGGCCCAGCATCTCAAGAGTTCTGTATGGAAACACGTAAAGCTATCATATAACTAGACAGTTCCGGCAGCTGGAAACAAAACGGAAAGAGTTCTCGAATGAAACTTAGCTTTATGTGAGAAAAATTGATTGTGTTGGATTACCACTGACATGCGAAGTTTTTTTGGGCTTCCAGGCCTAGCTTCTCAGAAGTTCTAGGTGGAAACACGTAAAGCTATCATAGAACTAGACAGTCCCAGCAGCTGGAAGTCAAACTGACAGAGTTCTAGAAGGAAACTTAGCATAATGTGAGAAAAGTCGGTTTTGTACAATTACTACTGACATACTATGTTTTTATGGGCTTCCAGGCCCAGCATCTCAGGGGTTCTAGGTGGAAACACGTATAGCTATCATAGAACTAGACAGTTCCGGCAGCTGGAAGTCAAACTGACAGAGTTCTAGAAGGAAACTTAGCTTTATGTGAGAAAAGTCGATTTTGTACAAATATCACTGAAACGCTATGTTTTAATGGGCTTCCAGGCCGAGCATCTCAAGAGTTCTGTATGGAAACACGTAAAGCTATCATAGAACTAGACAGGTCCGGAAGCTGGAAGCAAAACGGAAAGAGTTCTCGAAGGAAACTCTGTTTTATGTGAGAAAAATCGATTTTGTAGGATTACTACTGACGAGATGTTTTTTTGGGCTTCCAGGCCTAGCATCTCAGAAGTTCTAGGTGGAAACACGTATAGCTATCATAGAACTAGACAGTTCCAGCAGCTGGAAGTCAAACTGACAGAGTTCTAGAAGGAAACTTAGCATAATGTGAGAAAAGTCGGTTTTGTACGATTACTACTGACTTACTATGTTTTATGGGCTTCCAGGCCCAGCATCTCAGGGGTTCTAGGTGGAAACACGTATAGCTATCATAGAACTAGACAGTTCCGGCAGCTGGAAGTCAAACTGACAGAGTTCTAGAAGGAAACTTAGCTTCATGTGAGAAAAGTCGATTTTGTACAAATATCACTGAAACGCTATGTTTTAATGGGCTTCCAGGCCCAGCATCTCAAGAGTTCTGGATGGAAACACGTATAGCTATCATAAAACTAGACAGTTCCGGCAGCTGGAAGCCAAACGGAAAGAGTTCTCGAAGGAAACTCTGTTTCATGTGAGAAAAATCGATTTTGTAGGATTACTACTGACATGCGATGCGATGTTTTTGTGAGCTTCCAGGCCCAGCATCTCAGGCGTTCTGGGTGGAAACACCTAACTAGACAGTTCTGGCAGCTGGAAGCCAAACGGAAAGAGTTCTCGAAGGAACCTTAGCATAATGTGAGAAAAATCTATTTTGTAGGATTACTACTGACATGCGATGCGATGTTTTTGTGAGCTTCCAGGCGCAGCATCTCAGGCGTTCTGGGTGGAAAATTGACAAAATTTCTTTACGCGCTAAATATCCTTAAACGAAATACGAATTTTGAATGTGCATTATCGGCCTATTTCTCTTTCGCGCATGCGTGGCTCCGTTATGGTGTGGTGCTTTGGGGAGGCAGAACAGAGGCCCAACAGCTATTTGTATTACAAAAAAAATGTATCCGGATACTAGCCAATGTGCGCATCCCTACAAGTTGTCGCCCATATTTTGTAAAATTTAAACTTTTAACGTTGCCGTGTCTGTACATTATGCAAGCAGCGCTTTTTGTCCGTGAGAATCCAAATCTATTAGAGGCAAAAAAAGACACTGACAAAACCAGAACACAATATAAAAATAAATTATTATTACCAAAACCGAATTTAGCGATGTATAGGAAAAGTCCTCATTATAAATGTATTCTAATTACTAACAAGATCCCAGATTCGATAAAACAAGAAACTCGTGACATTATATTTAAAAACAAACTAAAAAATATATTAATTGACAAATGTTATTACTCTATTGACGAATTCTTAAATGATGATAAATTATGATGTTGAAATATTGTATTAATGTTATCCTAATAAGTAATTCTGAGGTGATGAATTGTAATGCTATTAATGTTAATCTTAAATTATAATTCTGTTTTAATGACTTTTATGATTTCTGTAACCTTATTTTAAGTGTATCATTGTGTGCCCTTACAGGGCGTCATGGTCTGACTATTATTACTTTGTAACATCTTTATTGAAATGTACATGACTTATACAATTGAATAAATAAATAAATAAATAAATAAAACACCTATAAATATTATAGACCTAGACAGTTCTGGCTGCTGGAAGCCAAACGGAAAGAGTTCTCGAAGGAACCTTAGCATAATGTGAGAAAAATCGTTTTTGTACGATTACTACTGACATACTATGTTTTTGAGGGCTTGCAGGCCCAGCATCACAGGGGTTCCGGGTGGACACTCTTATAGCTAGAGCTTAGAACTAGACAGTTCCGGTAGCTGGAAGTCAAACTGACAGTTCTAGAAGGAAACTTAGCTTCATGTGAGAAAAGTCGATTTTGTACAAATATCACTGAAACGCTATGTTTTAATGGGCTTCCAGGCCCAGCATCTCAAGATTTCTGGATGGAAACACGTAAAGCTATCATAGAACTAGACAGTTCCGGCAGCTGGAAGCCAAACGGAAAGAGTTCTCGAAGGAAACTCTGTTTTATGTGAGAAAAATCGATTTTGTAGGACGTGCGATGTTTTTTTGGCCTTCCAGGCCTAGCATCTCAGGCGTTCTGGGTGGAAACACCTATAAATATTATAGAACTAGACAGTTCTGGCTGCTGGAAGCCAAACGGAAAGAGTTCTCGAAGGAACCTTAGCATAATGTGAGTAAAATCTATTTTGTAGGATTACTACCGAAATGCGATGTTTTTGTGGGCTTCCGGGCCCAGCATCTCAGGCGTTCTGGGTGGAAATACCTATAAATATTATAGAACTAGACAGTCCTGGCAGCTGGGAGCCAATCTAAACAAGTTCTCTAAGGAAACTTAGCATAATGTGAGAAAAATCGCTTTTGTACGATTACTACTGACATCTTTGTTTTTGAGGGCTTCCAGGCGCAGCATCTCAGGGGTTCTGGGTGAAAACTCTTATAGCTATTATAGAACTAGACAGTTCCGGTAGCTGGAAGTCAAACTGACAGAGTTCTTGAAGGAAACTTAGCTTCGTGTGAGAAAAGTCGATTTTGTACAAATATCACTGAAACGCTATGTTTTGATGGGCTTCCAGGCCCAGCATCTCAAGAGTTCTGGATGGAAACACGTAAAGCTATCATAGAACTAGACAGTTCCGGCAGCTGGAAGCAAAACGGAAAGAGTTCTCGAAGGAAACTCTGTTTTATGTGAGAAAAATCGATTTTGTAGGATTACTACTGACATGCGATGTTTTTTTGGGCTTCCAGGCCTAGCATCTCAGAAGTTCTAGGTGGAAACACGTATAGCTATCATAGAACTAGACAGTTCTGGAAGCTGGGAGCCAATCTAAAAAAGTTCTCGAAGGAAACTTAGCATAATGTGAGAAAAATCGTTTTCGTACGATTACTACTGACATACTATATTTTTGAGGGCTTCCAGGCGCAGCATCTCAGGGGTTCTGGGTGCAAACTCTTATAGCTATTATAGAACTAGACAGTTCCGGTAGCTGGAAGTCAAACTGACAGAGTTCTTGAAGGAAACTTAGCTTCGTGTGAGAAAAGTCGATTTTGTACAAATATCACTGAAACGCTATGTTTTGATGGGCTTCCAGGCCCAGCATCTCCAGAGTTCTGGATGGAAACACGTAAAGCTATCATAGAACTAGACAGTTCCGGCAGCTGGAAGCAAAACGGAAAGAGTTCTCAAAGGAAACTTAGCTTTATGTGAGAAAAATTGATTGTGTTGGATTACTACTGACATGCGAAGTTTTTTTGGGCTTCCAGGCCCAGCATCACAGGAGTTCTAGGTGGAAACACGTATAGCTATCATAGAACTAGACAGTTCCGGCAGCTGGAAGTCAAACTGACAGAGATCTAGAAGGAAACTTAGCTTCATGGGAGAAAAGTCGATTTTGTACAAATATCACTAAAACGCTATGTTGTAATGGGCTTCCAGGCCCAGCATCTCAAGAGTTCTGGATGGAAAGACGTAAAGCTATCATAGAACTAGACAGTTCTGGCAGCTGGGAGCCAATCTAAAAAAGTTCTCGAAGGAAACTTAGCATAATGTGAGAAAAATCGATTTTGTACGATTACTACCGACATACTATGTTTTTATGGGCTTCCAGGCCCAGCATCTCAAGATTTCTGGATGGAAACACGTAAAGCTATCATAGAACTAGACAGTTCCGGCAGCTGGAAGCCAAACGGAAAGAGTTCTCGAAGGAAACTCGGTTTTATGTGAGAAAAATCGATTTTGTAGGACATGCGATGTTTTTTTGGGCTTCCAGGCCTAGCATCTCAGGCGTTCTGGGTGGAAACACCTATAAATATTATAGAACTAGACAGTTCTGGCTGCTGGAAGCCTAACGGAAAGAGTTCTCGAAGGAACCTTAGCATAATGTGAGTAAAATCTATTTTGTAGGATTACTACCGAAATGTGATGTTTTTGTGGGCTTCCGGGCCCAGCATCTCAGGCGTTCTGGGTGGAAACACCTATAAATATTATAGAACTAGACAGTTCTGGCATCTGGGAGCCAATCTAAAAAAGTTCTCGAAGGAAACTTAGCATGTGAGAAAAATCGTTTTTGTACGATTACTACTGACATCTTTGTTTTTGAGGGCTTCCAGGCGCAGCATCTCAGGGGTTCTGGGTGAAAACTCTTATAGCTATTATAGAACTAGACAGTTCCGGTAGCTGGAAGTCAAACTGACAGAGTTCTTGAAGGAAACTTAGCTTCGTGTGAGAAAAGTCGATTTTGTACAAATATCACTGAAACGCTATGTTTTGATGGGCTTCCAGGCCCAGCATCTCAAGAGTTCTGGATGGAAACACGTAAAGCTATCATAGAACTAGACAGTTCCGGCAGCTGGAAGCAAAACGGAAAGAGTTCTCGAAGGAAACTCTGTTTTATGTGAGAAAAATCGATTTTGTAGGATTACTACTGACATGCGATGTTTTTTTGGGCTTCCAGGCCTAGCATCTCAGAAGTTCTAGGTGGAAACACGTATAGCTATCATAGAACTAGACAGTTCTGGAAGCTGGGAGCCAATCTAAAAAAGTTCTCGAAGGAAACTTAGCATAATGTGAGAAAAATCGTTTTCGTACGATTACTACTGACATACTATATTTTTGAGGGCTTCCAGGCGCAGCATCTCAGGGGTTCTGGGTGCAAACTCTTATAGCTATTATAGAACTAGACAGTTCCGGTAGCTGGAAGTCAAACTGACAGAGTTCTTGAAGGAAACTTAGCTTCGTGTGAGAAAAGTCGATTTTGTACAAATATCACTGAAACGCTATGTTTTGATGGGCTTCCAGGCCCAGCATCTCCAGAGTTCTGGATGGAAACACGTAAAGCTATCATAGAACTAGACAGTTCCGGCAGCTGGAAGCAAAACGGAAAGAGTTCTCAAAGGAAACTTAGCTTTATGTGAGAAAAATTGATTGTGTTGGATTACTACTGACATGCGAAGTTTTTTTGGGCTTCCAGGCCCAGCATCACAGGAGTTCTAGGTGGAAACACGTATAGCTATCATAGAACTAGACAGTTCCGGCAGCTGGAAGTCAAACTGACAGAGATCTAGAAGGAAACTTAGCTTCATGGGAGAAAAGTCGATTTTGTACAAATATCACTAAAACGCTATGTTGTAATGGGCTTCCAGGCCCAGCATCTCAAGAGTTCTGGATGGAAAGACGTAAAGCTATCATAGAACTAGACAGTTCTGGCAGCTGGGAGCCAATCTAAAAAAGTTCTCGAAGGAAACTTAGCATAATGTGAGAAAAATCGATTTTGTACGATTACTACCGACATACTATGTTTTTATGGGCTTCCAGGCCCAGCATCTCAAGATTTCTGGATGGAAACACGTAAAGCTATCATAGAACTAGACAGTTCCGGCAGCTGGAAGCCAAACGGAAAGAGTTCTCGAAGGAAACTCGGTTTTATGTGAGAAAAATCGATTTTGTAGGACATGCGATGTTTTTTTGGGCTTCCAGGCCTAGCATCTCAGGCGTTCTGGGTGGAAACACCTATAAATATTATAGAACTAGACAGTTCTGGCTGCTGGAAGCCTAACGGAAAGAGTTCTCGAAGGAACCTTAGCATAATGTGAGTAAAATCTATTTTGTAGGATTACTACCGAAATGTGATGTTTTTGTGGGCTTCCGGGCCCAGCATCTCAGGCGTTCTGGGTGGAAACACCTATAAATATTATAGAACTAGACAGTTCTGGCATCTGGGAGCCAATCTAAAAAAGTTCTCGAAGGAAACTTAGCATGTGAGAAAAATCGTTTTTGTACGATTACTACTGACATACTATGTTTTTGAGGGCTTCCAGGCGCAGCATCTCAGGGGTTCTGGGTGGAAACTCTTATAGCTATTATAGAACTAGACAGTTCCGGTAGCTGGAAGCAAAACGGAAAGAGTTCTCAAAGGAAACTTAGCTTTATGTGAGAAAAGTCGATTTTGTACAAATATCACTGAAACGCTATGTTTTGATGGGCTTCCAGGCCCAGCATCTCAAGAGTTCTGGATGGAAACACGTAAAGCTATCATAGAACTAGACAGTTCCGGCAGCTGGAAGCAGAACGGAAAGAGTTCTCAAAGGAAACTTAGCTTTATGTGAGAAAAATTGATTGTGTTGGATTACTACTGACATGCGAAGTTTTTTTGGGCTACCAGGCCCAGCATCTCGAGTTCTGGATGGAAATACGTAAAGCTATCATAGAACTAGACAGTTCTGGCAGCTGGGAGCCAATCTAAAAAAGTTCTCGAAGGAAACTTAGCATAATGCGAGAAAAATCGATTTTGTACGATTACTACTGACATGCTAATTTTTTTGGACTTCCAGGACCAGCATCTCAGGGGTTCTGGGTGGAAACTCTTATAGCTATTATAGAACTAGACAGTTCCGGTAGCTGGAAGTCAAACTGACAGAGTTCTAGAAGGAAACTTGGCTTCATGTGAGAAAAGTCGATTTTGTACAAATATCACTGAAACGCTATGTTTTAATGGGTTTCCAGGCCCAGCATCTCAAGAGTTTTGTATGGAAACACGTAAAGCTATCATAGAACTAGACAGTTCCGGCAGCTGGAAGCCAAACGGAAAGAGTTCTCGAAGGAAACTCTGTTTTAGGTGAGAAAAATCGATTTTGTAGGATTACTACTGACATGCGATGCGATGTTTTTGTGAGCTTCCAGGCCCAGCATCTCAGGCGTTCTGGGTGGAAACACCTAACTAGACAGTTCTGGCAGCTGGAAGCAAAACGGAAAGAGTTCTCAAAGGAAACTTAGCTTTATGTGAGAAAAATCGATTTTATTGGATTACTACTGACATGCGAAGTTTTTTTGGGCTTCCAGGCCCAGCATCTCCAGAGTTCTGGATTAATACACGTAAAGCTATCATAGAACTAGACATATCCGGCAGCTGGAAGCCAAACGGAATGAGTACTCGAAGGATACTCAGTTTTATGTAAGAAAAATCGATTTTGTAGGATCACTACTGACATGCAATGTTTTTGTGGGCTTCCGGGCCCAGCATCTCAGGTGTGCAGCCCACAAAAACATAGTTTATCAGAATTACTCGTACAAAATCGATTTTTCTCACAATATGCTAAGTTTCCTTCTAGAACTCTTTCAGTTTGACTTCCAGTTTCCGGAACTGTCTAGTTCTATGATAGCTTTACATATTTACATCCAGAACTCCTGAGATGCTGGCCCTGCAAGCCCACAAAAACATAGCGTATCAGTGATATTCGTACAAAATCGTTTTTTCCGAACATGAAGCTAATTTCCCTTCGAGAACTATTTTAGATTGGCTCCCAGCTGCCGGAACTGTCTAGCTCTATAATATTAATAAGTGTTTCCACCCAGAACGCCTGAGATGCTGAGCCCGGAAGCCCACAAAAACATTGCAAGTCAGTAGTGATCCTACAAAATCGATTTTTCTTACATAAAACTGAGTATCCTTCGAGAACTCTTTCCGTTTGGCTTCCAGCTGCCGGAACTGTCTAGTCCTATGATAGCTATACGTGTTTCCACCTGGAACTCCTGAGATTCTGGGCCTGGAAGCCCATAAAAACATAGTATGTCATTAGTAATCGTACAAAACCGATTTTTCTCACATTATGCTAAGTTTCCTTCGAGAACTTTTTTAGATTGGCTCCCAGCTGCCAGAACTGTCTAGTTCTATGATAGCTTTACGTATTTCCATCCAGAACTCCTGAGATGCTGGGCCTGGAATCCCACAAAAACATCGCATGCCAGAAGTAATCCAACAAAATCGACTTTTCTCACATAAAGTTAAGTTTCCTTTGAGAACTCTTTTTCTTTTGCTTCCAGCTGGCAGCACTGTCTAGTTCTATAATATTTATAGTTGTGTCCACCCAGAACGCCTGAGATGCTGGGCCCGAAAGCACACAAAATCATTGCATGTCAGTAGTAATCCTACAAAATCGATTTTTCTCACATAAAACTGAGTTTCCTTCGAGAACTCTTTCCGTTTGGCTTCCAGCTGCCGGAACTGTCTAGTTCTATGATAGCTTTACGTGTTTCCATACAGAACTCCCGAGATGCTGGGCCTGGAACCCCAAAAAACATAGCGTTTCAGTGATATTTGTACAAAATCGACTTTTCTCACATTATGCTAAGTTTCCTTCTAGAACTCTGTTAGTTTGACTTCCAGCTGCCGAAACTGTCTAGTTCTATGATAGCTATAAGTTTCCACCCAGAACGCCTGAGATGCTGCGCCTGGAAGCCCACAAAAACATAGTATATCAGTAGTAATCGTACAAAAACGATTTTTCTCACGTTATGCTGTTTCCTTCTATAACTTTTTTACATTGGCTCCCAGCTGTCGGAACTGTCTAGTTCTATGATAGCTTTACGTATTTCCATCCAGAACTCCTGAGATGCTGGGCCTGGAATCCCACAAAAACATCGCATGCCAGTAGTAATCCAACAAAATCGACTTTTCTCACATAAAGTTACGTTTCCTTTGAGAACTCTTTTTCTTTGGCTTCGAGCTGCCAGAACTGTCTAGTTCTATAATATTTATAGTTGTTTCCACCCAAAACGCCTGAGATGCTGGGCCCGAAAGCACACAAAATATCGCATGTCAGTAGTAATCCTACAAAATCGATTTTTCTCACATAAAACTGAGTTCCCTTTGAGAACTCTTTCCGCTTGGCTACCAGCTGCCAGAACTGTCTAGTTCTATAATATTTATAGGTGTTTCTACCCAGAACGCCTGAAATGCTGGGCCTGGAAGCCCATTAAAATATAGCGTTTCAGTGATATTTGTACAAAATCGAGTTTTCTCACATGAAGCTATGTTTCCTTCTAGAACTCTGTCCGTTTGACTTCCAGCTGCCGGAACTGTCTAGTTCTATGATAGCTATAAGAGTTTCCACCCAGAACGCCTGAGATGCTGGGCCTGGAAGCCCATAAAAACATATTATGTCAGTAGTAATCGTAGTACATCGATTTTTCTGACATAATGCTAAGTTCCCTTTGAGAACTCTTTCAGTTTGACTTTCAGCTGTCGGAACTGTCTAGTTCTATGATAGCTCTACGTGTTACCAGCCAGAACGCCTGAGATGCTGGACCTAAAAGCCCACGAAAACATAGCATTTCAGTTGTAGTAAAGTAGTAATCAAGCAAAATCGATTTTTCTCCCTTATTGCTACGTTTTCGTCTAAAATTATTTTCAGTTTAGATTATATGCATTGTAATGTTGAGATATATGTTTGTTTAATGCGTAAGGATTGATAACACATAAGATGCTGCATGTATAACCTCTCTGAAACGTGATATGCATGCTGGTAGACTGACAGTTTATTTTCTTATTTGTAGTCATGTATGTAAAAAAAAAAATTGTTTTTTTTGGCCAGAACTATTGATATACTGTCTAGAAACAGTAGAACTTTGCATCTCAATCCATATTTTACGTCTAGGAATCCTGAACGTGTGAGATGCTGAGAGTTCATTTGCGAAGTTAACATCTCATTTTTAAATTTTCATTTTTTTTACTGAAATTGGCTGAACTACTGAAAAAAACTATCTAGAACTGTAGAACTATTTGGGATGCTACAAGAACTATGATCATTTGTTGAGATGCTGGAACTTGATATGCTAGGTTCACACACACGTACATAGACAATAGGTTGCTTATTCTGCTATAATGTATATTAAATACTAGCGTGCAAAATTTGGTTGTTCTATGCTAACATTACATTTTGCGATAGAAAGTTGTTTATACTGTAATACTGTTTTTCAGTGAGTACATGCATTAACTTCTGTTTAAATTTATGAAGTGGCAGCTCCTTTAAACTTTTTGGTAACTTATTAAATAGTAATGTCGCCAGAGTAAGTAAGTAAGGGGAAGGGGGAGGAGTTGATACGGAGATCTAACGAAGATAGTCTCCAGAATTAGACGATTACGATGAGAAACTACATGCGATTGAAAAGCGAGGGACAATTATAAATCGTGTCGTGTGGACCCGCCATAATTGCCTAGTGATTTTTCCATTCGGTGTTAACGTATCATTTCGCACAAGTATTTTGGACAGTCCCATCAGGCCGTTTCAATATCACATGGTAAACTAAACTTAAAGAGTATTCAGCTAAAGTTAAAACTCGATTGGCAGCAGTTCACCTTTCTCTAATTTTTTTCTTAGTCTAAATCTAGGCAGCATTAGATAATTTCACCCATTATGCCATTATATTCATCGCGAAAGTAGAATTACTTCACGTCACGTCAAACTTCTACTTAGAACCTTAGTACTTGGCATTAAGGTTCATATTAGAACTGTCGTGTTTATAGGCTCATTCGTGTCTACTGATGAGAGCCGGTAAATTTGCATTGAAGTTTACGACCGAATTCTGTAGAGAGTGAAAGTGTAAGAACTAAGATGGATGGCGTATGTTACTGTTTATTAACCAGTTATGGTATGTCTTGAGTTTAAGAGGAATGTCCATGGACTGCTGGGGACTTCAGTTTGAAGATCATCGCGCTGGAAAGCGCTACTCTTAAGGGGCTCGATCCCAATGACCTTCAATCTGTAAATGTCCGTATTTTCGTGTTTTTTATGGCTTATAGCTAGCTTATATTAACAACAACGAGGTTTACCGAAATAGTATCCCATATTTACTTCAAAACTTAGTCTTCAAGGTATATGGCACCAAACTTTGGCAATTTTAGCCCAACACTCCAGTTTTTTGGAAGTAACTTTTGTGAAAATTAGTTAAATATCAAAATCCCTCGTGGGTTGTTAGAGACGACAGTAAGGAACAGTTATATGTAGATTTTAAATATGAAAGTCCATAAACAACATACCAATATCGAAAACAGAGCTTTTTTGGACCATGTCTGATAAAACATTAAAAAAAAATTTTTTTTTTCAAAATTCTCCTCGTTATTTCTTTTATTTCGTTATTTATTAAGAAAGAAACGATAATACAACATAAACAAGTACAGGGTCCCGCAAAACCGTTTGCACAGTTTGACTGTGGGATCGAGCAGTCTCTACTCTCTTCTATTTATAATATTTATCTATAAGTACTACGGTCTACAGGTACAATAAATTATTATATTTTGTGTTTGACAAGGTAACTACGCAGCTTTTTACCAAGATAAGCTTTATTGGCTTCCTGCCTGATGTCAGAGGGCAGGCTGTTGAGTACATAGGGTAGGCGTTTCCGGAGAAACCTATCGCCGTAGTTGTTAGTGACCCTCGGCACGACAAACCTGCCCGCCGACATCGACCTGGTTTCACGAACATCATTGCGGTGTAATTGTAATTGGGTGTGCTCATGACTGCCATGATTATTTAATACTAATAAATATTTATGCTTCAGGCTCACCGGTAGAATATTAATTTTTTTTAACAAGTTTCTATAATCTTTTTATTTTATCTTTAGTTTTATTATTAACTAACAGTTTTAGGAATCTTACTTGCATACGTCGTGCAAATGTAGATAAAGGGTTGAAGAACCGATATGCGTTCGTCCCATTAATATATCTATAGTTTAATATATCAACTTAAAACGCGTCAAAACTCATCAAAAAGCGCGTGCCGACCGCCGCTGAGGTCGTGGCCATCCGTAACACCGGCGTGCGTTCATAGATTGAACTCGACTCGATCAAATGTATGAACTGCCGCTCGTCACCCGCTGCCCGCTGGCGTCCAGACCGCCACCTTAGGCATCAGTTCCCGCTGGAAGCGGAGCGGGCCGTTCATAGGCAGACATAATAACTGAAGGGAAACTTGTTCTTTCCGTTTCACTTGAATCGCAACCCGGGTTTCGACGATGAAATTTTCAAATGTTTGTATGTATATATATATGTACTTATTCTTCCTCTATAATGGTCCACGTCTCCCCAGAAGGAGGAGGGTTTGGAAGATAAAACGTAGTTGTAACGACTCTCAGGGTCAAGATACACTAGGGTCGAGTAAGAGTGAGACGGCTCATGAATCACAGCTAGAAAGTGACAGTGATTGCGCAGACGCCGAACGCGGCCGTTGACCGGCGCCGGCGCGGCGAAAGTGACAGGATTTTAATTAGGCTTCGGACCGGAGCGCAAGACTGTAGGTACATTTCGTTAATGGAGGTCAACCGTAGTCTATGGACGCCGGCAACTCCAGGGGACTCGCATGCGCGTTGTCGACCGTAGGTATAACATGCCGTGCCCACGGAAGCCTATTCAATCAAAAGTCAGTTAACATAAATATGAACCTATAACTACCATTAACTTCCATACTAATATTATAAATGGGAAAGTGCATGTGTGTGTTTGCTTCTCCGTCTTTCACGGCAAAACGGAGCGACGAATTGACGTGTTTTTAAAGTAGAGATGGTTGAAGGGATGGAGAGTGACATAGGCTACTTTTTGTCTCTTTCTAAACCCCCCCTATTAACTATAAAAATATACACTAAGTTGGCAGTTTAGGAAGTTAGCGGTCAGGGTTCGATTCCCAGATCACAATCGGATGCTTACGTAAACTGTCTTTCAGTGTCAGCATTGCGATTATTTACATAGTCCGTAATTTTGCTAACTTAAGCCAAAAAAGCATTATGTCACTATAAGACATGTAGAGAACATTTTGGTTTACTAAGCGAAATATTATCACTGTCAATGAAGCACTTTTCTGACGTCATAATACTCAATTAAACAATTAATGTTTCAAAACATGGTGTCGATCAAATTCCAGTACAAAGTTCATATGAAACAATGACACTGTAATAAAAGATATTATCTGTTGCAGTCATCAACATTATCTACAAAATTTTACTGAGAGAAACATTTTTAACAGATATAGAGTGAAATATTAAAAACATTTAGAACATAATTACACATATACACAGTACAGTACTCTGAGCTGGAGAACACAGGGTGCGGTAATTAACCGCAAGATTACGGAAAAAAAAATCTCTCCACTCTCTTAACAAGCTCAAGCACTTTTTGCCCATACACACTAAAGTTTTGCTTGTAAACACGCTTATTTTACCCATAACCGACTACGGTGATGTGTGTTATCCGGATTTAAATGAAGAACTCGATATGCTGGATCGACTTCTCAATAACTGTATCCGTTTCATTTTCTGTCTACGGAAATGCGACCACGTCTCCTCTTTTCGGGCTCGGCTCGGCTGGCTTCCTATCCGTCAACGGCGAAATACTCGCATGCTTTGCACTTTATTTTCTATTCTTAATGACCCACATTCCCCTGAATATCTCAAATCTTTCTTTCACTTTCACGGTGCTTCTCGTGACCGTCAATTTAGCTGTTCTGGCAATCTCTCTCTATCTATCCCTCGTCACCGTACTGGCTTTATGTCCAATTCTTTCACTGTGCAGGTGGTTTGTCTTTGGAACGGCCTTCCCCCCGCAATCAGGAAAGCCCCGAACAAATTCGTTTTTAAGAAATCTGAGCTGTGCTATTTCTTTGCTGGCAGATCCGAGTAGAGTAAAGGTTATTGGTATGAAAATTACGCTAGTAAGTATGCATGTAGTGTATAGTACCAATGATTAATTTAATTTTAAAACAAAGTTTTAACCGACTTCAATTTAGTACTCCGCCAAGCCACGAGAACATTTCCACATTTATTTTCCAATTTACCACATGAACTGATTTCCGAGAGCAAATTCGTTGATTATTATGGAAAATAATAGGGCTTTAAAATTCTTTATATTGAATAATATTAAGGAACACACTAGTCGGAAAGACAATTTTTTCGAGAGTTTCCCTCAATTTCTTCAGGATTCCACCATCAGATGCTGGTTTCCTTACCATGGGACCACCCTTGGGATACTCCCTTTCCAACAAAAAAAGTATAATCAAAATCGGTTCATAAACGACGAAGTTATCCGCGGACATACATAAAAATATATATATATATATATACGGTCGAATTGAGAAACCTCCTCCTTTTTTTGAAGTCGGTTAAAAATGGGGTGTGAACCGATGAAGGGCATAACAGGTATCGTCAAAAAAATGTAAAGAAATTTTAATTTGAGGTTTTTTTTTTACATTTGTATGTAGCAGGTCGCCCAGACGACCAACGCTCCATACAATAGTAAAAAAAAAATCGCGTCAAAAAAATATTCTTTTTGTTTTTTCTTATCAGAACACGAGGACAATGGTCTTTTTCTTTCCCTCTCTAAAGGCCGAAACGCACTGACAGCGGTCGCGGAGCGGCGCGGCGCGGCGCGTAGGCGGGACCGGTTGTAATGTTCGAACTAATACGAAAGGGTCCGTACAGAATACCAGCCGGGGGAAAAGCGCTCTATGCGGATCCTTTCATATTAGCTCGAACATTACAACCGGTACCCCCTCCACGCCGCTCCGCCAGCGCCACCGCTGTCAGTGCGTTTCGGCCTTGGAGCGTTATACCCTGAACCAATTTATCTGCAATCCCACCCAGCACCCCACAGTTATCAGTACTGTTCAAATGATATACATATGCACAGGAAAATAAATTAACAAATGAATCAATTCATAAAAGCAAATCATAAGAAGTTATTAATAATCACCCCTCATATAAACAATAATACAATCTTATCAGCTATTAATAAAATTGTTTATTGAATAATATAATCAGTTTATTATTAGTTTATTACCCTATGGGTCATCATAACAACTATATGGATTTCTAGTAAACCATTATCACACTATGAAGTGAGAAATTTGAAAGAATTGAACCCAGCACAGATACTTTATAGTAACTATCATTGATAACATTGATAGTAAGTTAAGTCTGTTAAAATCTGATTCTTTAAAGGATGATACCTGCCAGCGGTCATTGATAGTAAGTTAACGTCTGTTAAAATCTGATTCTTTAAAGGATGACACTGACAGCTGCCAGTGATCATTGATAGTAAGTTATGACTGTTGAAAGCTGATTCTTTCAAGGATGACAGCTGCCAGCGGTCATTGATAGTAAGTTACATCTGTTAAAATCTGATTCTTTAAAGGATGACAGCCGCCAGCGGTCATTGCTAGTAAGTTACGTCTGTTAAAATCTGATTCTTCAAAGGATGACAGCTGCCCGCGGTCATTGATAGTAAGTAATGTCTGTTAAAATCTAATTCCTTAAAGGATGACAGCTGCCAGCGATCATTGATAGTAAGTTGCGTCTGTTAAAATCTGATTCCTTAAAGGATGACAGCTGCCAGTGGTCATTTATAGTAAGTTACGTCTGTTAAAATCTGATTCTTTAAAGAATGACAGCTGCCAGCGGTCATTGATATTACCAAAACGCGTTTAGAATAGGATTAGAGGTGACAGCTTTGCTATTTCAGGTGTAAACTCATTGCAGTTGAGTAATAGTAAGTTATGTCCGTTAAAATCTGGTTCTCTAAGGGATTGACAGCTGCCATTTCCATAATGATTGCTAACCAAGCTGTTTAATGTGTCATAACATAACATAACATAACATACTCATATGGTTATACGCCAGGACTGATTTTGACTGAGTTAGATGGTCTGTCAAACGGACAATTATACTAATTACATTAATTTTGCCAACAAAATTGCAGCTTGGTGATTCATAATTTTCCCCCATAATTAGTATGATTGTGAACTGAATTATTGATTAATGTGGTTGTTGGAACCCACATATTTTTTTAGTCACAATATTTCTGTTTCTCAGTAATCTGTTTCATAGAATTGAGGACTAGATTTTCTAAGTACTTTGTGAAAGTCACTCGTTAACAAATTAACCGTCTGTAATAATTCGGGTAATTTAGAACCTTATAACTGTAACTAATGTGATATTACAAGCTGCAGTATTCTAGTGAAGTACAACTATTGACTATCACTGCTCCTCGCAGGTGCTTTAATCCCTCATATGCTTAGGTATGTAACCGTGCCACAGATTTGAATGTATTGTTTCACATCTCAAAATCATCATTTGATTGGAGAAGTTTGACATCAGCATACAAAGGGTTAAGAATAACAAAGAGCGCATAATAGATAATGTTCTCATTGTAATAGATATATTTCGTGTAAATGTAACATAAATATTATGACACACAAAATAAAGGTAGACGTTAGAGAAGTATTCTTTGTTGTTTATTGTTGATAAAACTAGACCTAATTGCGCGTTGTGACCGCGTTATTGTACCGACCTTGCCGATCAGCTGACTAGTTCAATATCTCCTATTGTTTAACAAATATGGATCTAAAAACATTGTTAGATCCTTGGCCAAAAGCACTTACCTCCTCTCTTCGCTTCAGCCACCTTCCACAAGGGCTCTCCTCCAAGATTTCACTCTCATCCTCCGAATCCTCCCCGCTTTCGCGAGGAGATTTGCGCTCCTTTTCCAAGCTTCTTCCGCCCGACATAACACCAGTTTAACAACACCACAACGTTAACGAAACCACAACACAGTTAACTTGTATCACAATAGAGTTTTCTACACGAAAACACTAGATATATTTTCAAAATACACCTTTTCTTGTAACCATAATATCCAAGGTTGCGTATCGAGACGTCACTGAATCATTGGAAACCATTATTCGGAGCACGGCACAAGAGAGAAATGTTCCGTCGCTTGGGAAATTAAGATAGAAGATGTGTCTACGGCTAGCGACAGCGCGGCGCGAGACCACTGGGCTTGCTCATGATAATTGAAATAAATTCTTCACCGGCGTAGCTCCCGACGTATTTCTGTCCGACACAAATATAAAACCATCATGTCAAAGTTGTTTTTTTTTTCCACCACTTCCATAGACTAAGTCAGAGTTGCTAGCTATGTGCTGCGGTAAAGAAATCGATAGCATCTATTTAGAAGAACGAATTATTTATTGATAAAATATGAAAAGACATAACTAAATAGGAAAAATAAAAATTAAGTGTTATAGATTTGTGAAATGAAAGAAAATTCGTAGAATTTAATAAATATAACAACGAATTTATTATTGCGCCATCTCTGCATTTCTATTATCAACAGCGTGTTCACTTGGCAGCGCTCCTTTACACTTTACAAAACGTTTCTCGGTTTCAATAAAGTAGTGATAGATGGCGCTAAAATAAATTGTTGAAATATTTAGAAATTATAAATAAAATTATAAATTGTTATTGCAGGTACAATCAGAATCATAAATGTTCTGAAATAATCATAAATATCTAAAGTATCTATACGCTCTGACGATTTCTATACCTATCTCATGTAACATGTTAGTCAGTAGTCACTTTGTTCGTAGGCTATAGTTATTTTCTATATTACTGTCCAGTCTATTACATCCAGAATAATAATAATAATAATCCATACCAAGTTACTCGAATAAATAATGTACGTATTTTTAACGAAACTCGCAACAAAGAGCGAACGGCCCGAAAAGGATGACAAATGTTTACTGCGCCATTAGCTAACTCTAAAAACAGGTCTCAGAGACATTGAAATACCAAGCCGCATTGTTCTAACCATTCATGCCCATTAAACGATAAAACCGCTTCACAAACCTATAAAATTACATCCCCTTTCGCTTATCACCGAAATTCCGGCGGGCGATTAGACTCTTGCGTTTAACATTAAAATTGTATTGTGTTCATGCTCGCTTCCACCTACGCCTAGCTAACGTATCAAGAATCGGCCAAGTGCGTATCGGGCCACGCGCAGTGTAGGGTTCCGTAGTTGGCTCGACATCTTTATTGTCACATCGACGCGCACGCGCCAAGTAAGTGGTGCGATTGCGTCGGCCGTATTTGTACGAAAGTTGGCCTTTCCAAGTACATATTAAGTTGGTCTTCTATAACCTTTTAAGTTTTCATTTTAAATTCTTCTTTTTTTTTAAAAAGAAAAAATGTATTACAGGTACCCATATTTTTGAACAAGCTATCCAACGATACCCCACACCATGGTTTAATTGAGTAAAAAATGACATCCCTAGTATAAGAAAACTTTTTCGAAGATTTGTCCTACCATTTGGTCGGCGTGAATGATTTATTTACCCATGCCGAACAGCTTTCTGGTAGTAAGGGTCAGCTAAGCCGCAGACGGACAGACGAACATACAGACAGACACGGCGAAACTGTTCCTTGTTGACTACGGAACCCTAAAACGTTCGTTCGAGCTTCATCTCAGCACTCCCTTGGTGCTGGGTGCCTGGCTCCTCCTGCGCTGCGGGTCGCGTCATCACGATTCATTTGTTTTGTTTGGCCTGCAAAGATGTCTAGGGACAACCTCCCTTCAGAACGAGGATGAGAAACGCATCCGAATCAAATTGGAATCCAAATGGTAACATGCAAATTGACCCCTGTATAATGTGCGTCCGTCTGTTCATCATTAAAACTGGGAACTACAATTGAGCGTAGTTAGTTGCAGGATCTTCGCATTATGTTTAAGAGGGAGGGTTATTCGGAGGTAATGTGTGGGGCTAGACACTATAAAGCACAGGTCTATGAGACAAAGTTATTCGTGTGAGAAAAATGATTTCTTTTTCGTAGTTTTCACTGGAAAAGCTTTTGTTTTATTTCTTGAATTTTCTTCGTCTACCATTCATGACAGCACCTAGTATTACATTTGTATTCAGATCGGCTAGCACGAAACTCCAAGTTCCTTCGTTCGTCTATCGTGTATCTCTGTCCCAATCGCACTTGCCAAGTTGAGTGGCAGGCAGGGAGATATTTACACGAACGAACTTGGTTGCCATTGGATAAGGGCGCCGTGGTCAGCCGAGGCCAAGATGAAGGGATGACTTGAACGCGTTTCTTTTTGAGTTGCGCTACATGGAGATTCTTCGAGGTCTTCCTCTTCCTCGCTTTCCCTCTATAATTTCCTTCAATTATGTTAACTATGAAGTTTTCATGTCGTATGAGATGAGGGCATGATAGGATTGATAGGGATCAATCCTATCATCTTCGCTCTCCTACTTTCTAAGTTTCTCACTAACTGCCGGGTTTTCCCCAATCTCTTCAGCAACTTCTTCGTTGGTTACTCTCTCTTTCAAAGCTACGCTTCATCATCATTTATACCGTGCAAGATGGGCCGTGCGCTGGTGTGCGACGCCACATTGCCACAGTATAGAAGAATAATATCTACTGTATTAATAATAAGTAATCTGAGGCCGTTTAGGAGCGTTCGTTACCTACTTTCGCTCGATGCGCAGGGCTGTGTCAAGTTTGTGGCTTGGCATACCTATTACTAATTTTGCTTTTAAGTATGCAAAGTATTTCTGTTACAGTTTAATAGACAATAATGTATACACAAATTAATAATATTATAGATAGTTGGGTATGTGTTTTTAGTTTGCCACTTCATGGAATATTTTAATACCACTTTACTATGCCTAAAATATTTCCTAGTAAGTATAATATTTGCTAAACTGCACTAGGTTGGTAGGTGCTTAGTTACAAGCCTATTCGCCTCCTTTTGAAATCGTGGCACTGGCGGCTCGCTGTCTTCATACCTACGAGGCGGCTTCCTTTGACGTAGCGAGTGAGAACGAGCGAACACCGCAACGGCGCGGCCCCGATTGAAGCATTCTCCATCATTCCCGAAGGCTATGTGTGTGTGCGTACCGAACACGCGCGCATGTGTGCAGCCGTGCGATGTACCTTTGTTCGAAGTTTATCTACTGTTCCTATACTGTGACTTTGCGCTGTCAACGCTGGCTGCGTCCTACCTTCCTTCGACTAGCAGACGCGCTGGCGCGGCGGCAGAGGTGCGGGAACGAGAAAAGGCGGTCAAATTAAATGGGGTTGGCCGGTGAAAGCTAATTGTAGATGGCGCACTCATAGCTCGGTCCCTTGTCAAAGTTGACAAATATATTTGGTTGCGATCTTTAGGTTATTTTTATTTGGATTGAATGAAAATAATAAGACAGCGTGTGAAATATCATGTATTCTACATGGCGAGTAGCCGAACTGAAGGCTGAACTCAAAAAACGCGGTGCTTCTGTACGAGGAAAAAAGGCAGACCTCGTTGAAAGGTAAGAGAAGCCACTGTACTTCCTTGCATTGTTCTTGTGATATTTTCGTAGATTTTGGGATGTTCAATAAATATTACACTGCTAATTTAAATAATGTTGATCGTATTGTGCATAAAAGTTCCAATGAACAAAATAAATTTCATAACGACATGATAATTCGATAGGGTGTAAATTAAGGTTATGTTTATGGGAAAATGTAAATAACGCTTCATTACCTACTTTCAGACTGGAACTGTACGACAAAAATTTTAATTTCGGCCGTATTGAATGTGTTGACAAAGAAGAGTCAATGAAAATGCCACCAAACGAGGCATACAAAGATGTTAATAGTAATACTATTCTACCAACCATAACGAGGACACAAATCCGACATTACTTAGACTGGTAAGCTATACTTTATTTACATAATTATACATGTATATTATGCCATCAATAACCAAAAATATGCCCTAAATATAGTATTTGTATTTCAGCACTGAAAAAAAAATGAAAGCAGCAGTTGAGTTGTACGAGTCGAGGCATTTAATAACTGTTAGGGCATCAGTTATTGGCAGTGACACATTCATTAAAGGATTCTGCCGGAAAACTATGAAAAAATTGCAGTATGAAGTTGATATTAAACTTGACAAATATGGAAATCCTATGGAAACTCACTGTGAGTGTCCCGCTGGCAGCGGACTGAATGCAGTTTGCAAACATGTTGCTGTCATTTTGCTTGGTGTTGAGCACATAAGCAAAGATAAAAATTTATTAAAATATGAAGTGTGCACGGAAAAATTACAACAATTTCATGTCCCAAAAAAGCTTTATACTGGTACACCAGTAAGAGCTGAAAAGTTGCCCAAAAGACAAGGCTCTATCAATGTTCTATTCGAACCATATCATATCAAAAATTTGAACAAAGGAAACTATAATAACAGGGTTAGAAATTTGGTGCTCAACTTTGGAAATACAACAATGCCAATGAAACAGCTGTATGCACCAGCAAACCCTTATGCTATACAAATTGACCACAATTACACAGGAAGAAATGTGGAAAATGATATATTAAAAGATTTAAAAATATTGAATGTGACAAAAACAGACATTGAACAAATTGAACAAATGACCAGGGGACAAGTATCAAGCTTTGAATGGCATCACCATCGCCAACACAGAATTACTGCAAGTAATTTTCATACTATTTGCCACCTGAAAACTACAACAATGGAGAAATATGCAGAACAAATTATGCACAAGGACATATTTCAATCCAGGGCAACCAACCACGGTATATTGAATGAAAAGATAGCCCTGCACCAATATTGTGTGAATAATGATTTAGAAGTAGAGCCGTGTGGACTATTTATAAGCGAAGAAAGACCATATTTAGGTGCTTCCCCGGATGGGCTACTTGGTTCAGACACCATAATTGAAATCAAATGCCCATATGCCAGTAGATATCAAGAGATCAAGCCCGCAACAGTCCCATATTTGGTAGAAATTAACAATATGTTAATGCTGAAGCATAGCACACCTTATTATTACCAAATACAGGGACAGATGTACTGTACAGGGCGGTCCTACAGTAATTTGGTTGTTTACACATACAAAGACATGAAAGTAGTGTATGTCAGCAGAGACGATCACTTTATCAAAGAAATGTTAAATAAATTGGACAATTTTTATGAAAAATATTTCAAACAGGAAGTTCTTAAGAAACATTTGTACTATGATTATCATAAAATGAATAAATAAAACCAAGTAAATAAAACTTCTTTTTCTTTATTATTCCTTCTCTAAAGTTACAGAGCATTAAACAAATGAAGAAAATCTTCGATGCTAATGGCACATAAGATTTATTGAGTTCAGTAGTTAGTATTTTGTATGTTTTTATTAATCCTATGAGCCTCTCTATGTGAACCCTCTGACTTGCTAACTTTTGATCATGTTTTAATAAAACTCCTGGGATTTGTGATTTTCCTTTTAAGAAGGTAGGAATATTAATGCCAACACCCTTACTAGCAAATAAATCTTGTACATTAAATCCTCTGTCAGCCATTATACTGTCCCCTACATCACATATATCTAATAGATTACTCCGTTCTACTATTTGTCGATCACTGGCTGATCCAGCAAATGCTCCTGAGCAGTAACTCAAAAGACCACCTGGTGAAGCTCCAACCAGAAATTTCAGTGTGTTTTTATGCTTATAAGAACTGAAAGTGGTTCTCTGGGCATCAGGTTGAGTTGGTTTTTGTATGGGTATTTCTGTTCCATCTATTATAACTCTTGTAGAATGGTAATGTCTTTGGAAGCTTTGTGGCATATAAAAATTTACCAGTTCCCGACTAGGCCAAATATCAATCAAACTCCACAAATCACTCACAAAATTGATCCATGTCACAATTATATTGGATACTTCAGTTTTACTCACACCAAACATTTTACTTAATTCGAAATCTGGTTTATTGCGATGCAGTTTCATTAGTAACATTATAAATTGGTCTTCAACGGACAGTCCAACTACTTGACTCCACCTATATTTTAATTGATTTGCCATTGGCAAAAGCGTACCAAAAGCAAGTGACAGTTTTGCATAGGTTTCTAGACCTGTATAGTAGTTAACAGCAATATCATCAGTCTTCAGCAAATCCGTGGAAAATAATCGCATAATATTTGATGTTTGGGTTCCACAAGTGTTGTAGGTTTTCTCTGATTTCATTATCTCGGTAGTCGGGTCTTCTTTTACAGCTATTTCAATCTCATGAGAGATGTCTTCTGTGGTTTCATGGAGTGGTAAAACTTGTTCATTTATTGACATTTGTTTTTCTCTATCTTTTGCTGGCTCGGAGGGTGTTTTTGTATTCCACGGAAAAACAGAAGGAATTGCAGTTTTCTTTAGATATTTATGTCCATGTTCTACTCCTGAAAAACATGTAATTCTCAATTATAAACATTACAGCTGATAATATGAAAGGTCAGGATATATTAAAAAAGGGAATATAACTTTTACCTGTACGTTTGCTCACTTTTTCATAATCATTTTCTGTAAAATGTTCTCGACATAACCTCGAACTTTCCGTAGGGATGAAATTATGACGCCTAACTGCTTTCAACCATAACCTGCGAATTTTTGCGTCTTTCGGAAAGTGATGAACTCCAATTTCCGAACATTTTGGAACACAGCAACGCGTCATTTTGTAATTAAATAATAAAATCGTCGAACTTCAATACAATATCTATTTGTTTTGGGACCTAGCTACGACAGCGCCACTTTGACAGTTGCCAGCCCCATTACTCCGAGTGTACCGCAAACTGAGAGTTGCGACGCGTCGAACATACACGGGGTTCCGGCTAACGATTATTGCGGCAAAAGAGCATTTAAGTATTTAACACCTCCTATTTTCAACACAATCTTTCATGAACATGAATGCACTAGCACTAGCAGGCACATCTCTCTCAAACATGCTACCGTCTAATATAGGTTTTTAATTTTAATTATAAGGTAGATAAATACACTTTTTTGTAAAGAAAGTGAGTACAATACTCCCCAATAAACATTTGTGTAAAGTGTTACTGTAAGTACAAAAAATGTAAGCTATTATTTTTTACATAAAAAAAATTACCATTAAAAAAACAATTGCCTTGGCACCCAGTAGGTACAAGCTCGTTGCGTTACTCTATTATTTTGTGATACAATCAAAATTCAACAGAGAATTGGAACCAGACCCCGTATCATGGTCGGCCTTATCATAAGTGACAAGATAGAGCGTCCGTTTCATTCTATTGAACGGTGTCATCCAGTGACGGACGCTCTATCTTGTCACTTATCGTGTGATAAGGCCGTCCTTGCTACGGGGTCTGAAGCATATAACGATATCTTAGGTACAACCTGTATCTCACTTTCAGAATTCCCTTCACTGACCCACTTGGATAACCCAACCCGTAGGTATATACATATATGTATGCATACATATGTAGCTGGCACGTGGTCGCTCGTATTTCTTAATTCCGGCAACCAGAGCGAGTAACGACTTTTATGGTCCTATTAACTTCCCCGTCAGACTTAAATGGTGTAGCCAACATCAAATATAGCCAAATAAGTGTCCAATATCACGACGTGCAATACATTTATGTATATACTATGCTACAGAGAGAAAATTGATCGATCGAGGAAGCGAAGCGAAATAAGTTCTATGCTTCAGCTGCGTCCAGTGGCCGCTGTCTGCCCCGCTCCCGCTGCGCTGTTCTCCTCTGCTGGTCGCATTTCTCAACCGATTCCCGATTCGATTTTGACGACCGGTTAGCCTAGTGGGTAGTGACGCTGCCTACGAAGCTGAAGGTCCTGGGTTCGAATCCCGGTAAGGGCAAATATTTGTGTGATGTCCATAAATATTTGTTTCGGAGTCATGGATGTTTTTCCATGTATTTAAGTATTTATATCTATTATATAATTATATCGTCGTCTAGTACCCATAACACAAGCCTTACAGAGCTTACTATGGGACTAGGTCGATTTGTGTAAGATTGTCCCCTTATATTTATTTATTTATTTATTCCCGTAAAATTTTCTAGCAGGTTCGGTAACTATATAGATATTTTTGTCGAGTCACTTATCAAATTAAAATAAAAACGTATTTTTGAAAAATAACCAGTCTTGCGAGTTCTACAGCTCACAGAGTCACTAGTCGTATGTGTACGCTACAGAGAGAAAATTGATCCACCGAGGGAGCGAAGCAAACGAACTAGGTATATATGCTTCAGCTTAGGAAAATCGTTTGTTTGTCCAGTGTCTGGTGTCTACCTCGCTATTCTCCTCTGTTGGTCGCATTTCTCAACCGATTCTCGTGAAATTCTGTGACCGGTTTCCTCACGATGTATTCCTTCGCCGGGATATTTCGGACATATATTTTTAAATCCTAGTGGTACGTGCCGGTTGAACCCACGACCTCCTCCGGGCCTATTGTATCACTAATTTTAATCATTTTATTCTATCACTTTCTTGATGAAACAAATTATTTATTAAATATTTTGTTTTGTGTTATTTTTAACGAGGAAGTTACCCCGATCATATATAGCAAGTTAGGCTGTCAGTCTTTCAAGAGTGTATACAGAGAGGTCGCTATTCGTAGCAGGAATATGGTTGAAAGATACGCGACGTCAGTCACTGTCCTCGTAGCTTAGTGGTTAAAGCACTCTACCGGCAACAGAGGGATCGCAGGTTCGAGTCCTGTCGGGGGCTTGACAGACGAAGATGGTTTATTTTTCCATTATATCCTTTCTCTGTATCATATCGTTTATTTCATTCTATCGTTGTGGACAGGACATCCGTCGCTCTCGCACTCGCATCCTCGTCAGAACGTGACGGTGTTGGAACACATATGGAGTTCGTATATGGCCCAATATATCTAAACTCTTTCTGTTTTAGCTTTTTACATACTAAGACAGATGTAACAGTTTTTTGTTTACTTTCACGAGTTCGGGCCGCACGTAGTGCAGTCACAATAAATTGACAGAACAGAGAAGGTGTCTAAATGAATAAATATCCCGGCTTCTCCAACAGACGGATACCTTATCCGCGGATGCTATATCCTGAAAGATCAAAAAGAATATCTGCGGAACATGGTTTTCGGAATTATGAAATTCGGAAAAGATATGCTTTCGGACGAATGACTTCGGATTTTTTAGCAAGTAATGGTTTATTGTTAAAACGCATAAAAATAAATAAAATCATAAGGTAAATTATAGATTTAAAGTTAAAACTAACTTAAAAATAACCTACCAAAAACTAAAAAATTATCTCTTCCCTTTTGTGTGTTCCCGTTCCAATAACCCCCTATTTCATATAAAATGCCAAACACGGAACAACGGAGTCTAGTTAAACATGAATGTTGCCCCGAGGTAAACAGCGCAATAACATCGTACATGGCCAGGCGAGTGACCCTAATTCCCGTTATTTACTGCCCTTGCCCGCGCCGTGCGATTGATTTCACGGGCTTTTTCAATCACTCTTGTCTAGTTTGTAGTTCTAACTTGGTACCATAATGAACCTGTCCTTGGGGAACGACAGCGTGGAGTCCACTACGATTTTCGGAGTAAAATATTGAATCACAAATCATTCACGTGGCTCTTTATTACGTTGCTTTAGTTTAGGCTCAATAATCTTGAATATTGAACACGCGTGTTTTTAGGGTTCCGTACCAAAAAAGGGAAAACAGGAACCCTTATGGTGCGACTCCGTCCGTCAGTCTGTCTGTCTGTCTGTCACAAAGTGAAATATATTACGAACTACTTAAGCTATCAATTTGAAATTTGGAATGGTTTTAAATCAGTTATCCACGTGCATGGAAAATGAGAAATTTAAATAAACATTTAAATTTTCTATGAAAAATTACGAATATAAAAATAATAATTCAACTATTAGGTCAAGTGGGGTATCATATGAAAGGGCTTGAGTTGTACTTTTTGAAACAGTTTTTCTTTTTTTTCTAACTTGGTAAAATTTTGATTTATGAAGGAAAATGTAAAAAAAAATACCATTCCCCCCCTTATCTCCAAAGTTATCCAAGCGAAAAATTTGAAATAATTACTTGTGATTATGATAAACATAAATATTACTGGAAAAGTATAAATTTTTCTATATGTAGCGTATTTTTTGTTTTATTTTCAAAAATCATTCCCTAGTTAAGTTTGCAATTTAATGAACTTTATAAGTATTTTTTTTCTTTTGAAATTCCTATAAGACTATAATAGAAGTACTCTCTTTCAAATAAAAAAATAATAATCGAGATTGGTTCACGTGATAAACAATAATCGCTAAAACACCAACATACATACTAAGCTGATTGCCCTTGCACGTTAGTACCAAATGGGGCCGATAGATGGCACTGACCCCATTCCTACATCGCGCTGTTAAGATTTTTCTAGAATTAATGGGGTTGGGACGGGTATCTTTCAATAGCAGGTCAATAAGAACTCGTGATACAATTGTCTTGGTACGATGGTCTTGGTGTAAAAGTTATTCGTTGTTTGAAATTGAATTCTGTTGTGTTGGGTTAAAATAAGTAATTTAACAGGCGAAATTTACTTCGGTCTATTTGTCGTCGTATTCATTGGGCTTTGGCTTCGTAATGGGAAAAACTTAAGCGGATCGGCTAGGAAAAAACTAAATAAAATATACTTATTGATACATTGAGGTATTAGAATTCATTGTTTTCTCTTCTGTTTCATACGAGGGTAATTTATATTTTAAGTGTTGCAAGTTTAATTTTGTTCTAAATCTAAATTTTGTTCTAATTTGTTCTAAATCTAAAAGGGTAGCGGGAGAATTGCCATAACAAAAATATCATAGTGTTGCTACATTATAATTAGTATTCGATTTAATATTATATCGATTCACATAAACGATTATTTGTTATTGATTTTTGTATAGAAACTGATTACAAAACCAACATTACGGGTTTATAAAAGCTTAGAGAAAATGTTATATGGATGTTGATAGTTTTTCACAATAATTTCAATTTTATTAACAATAACATGGATGTAGTCTGAAATAAAAATTAATTAATTAATTTTTTTTTTTATTTTTTCTTACGTAATTGAAAATAATTATATCGAAGATGACTGCATGGATAAATTTCATGCAATTCTTGCTCATCATGCTAGCTACAGAATGAAGGTATCAAATATAGGCACTTTTCTTAACCTTGAGTTAATTGATTTTGTACGGAACCCTCCTCGGTGCGCGAGTCACTCGCACTTGACCGGTTTATTATTTAACATTACGTTACGACACTGGTGTTGTGTGGCTCTTATTTACATCTACACTTATAAGAAGTACATTATTATTCTAGATTCCGCTTTTATTAATTTTCCGATACATTTGACCTCATATTTTTTCATTTTTCTTCTTGAAATCTTAGCTGCCATATCTGTCAACTGTCAGTGACGTCAAAATGGTGGGCTTGCCATAGTTGCCCTAACTATCCAACATTAATAATTTCGATCCGGCGTGTGATAGACCTTCACAAGACGAACGATAAAGCATTAAAAAAAACCGATTCTTAGATGGGAACTTACATGCGCTAAATTCGTATTAAGGCGTAATTTTAATAAACCATCTTCCCTATTGAAATGCCGCGGGTGTTTCTTGATTTAAATTGCTTCTGGAACCATCCACGGACATGTGGCGTTCATAAGAGGAGTTTGGGTTTTGTAATTCAACCCAATGATTTGATTGACTTGATTGATTGATTTTTTGACCTAGTCGTTATGAAGTGTGCCGTCTGAAAACCAGCCCCCCTATTCTGTAACTTGTTTTAAGCTCACCTCAACGGTCACCCACAAATATATCTTGACACCGCGATGCGTAGTAACCAAGCGTAGGTAGTCTAGTTTCGTGACGGGTGAACGGCGGGGTGAGCCGCATTAACGCTTAGCGAATAACAGCCCTGCGCTGTAGGTGTCTGACACCTCAGCATAATGCTGCGACAGCGACCGATTCACTGCCGCGAAGATACTCAATATGTGTCAATGTTATCGTATGTCTACTCCCTTTGGCTGTGTGTGTCTTTTGTGTAGTTAATAAATGTTATATTTCTTTCTTTTTGTCTTTCCGCTATTGCGGATTTGTTTATTTGGCGGCTTTTGATTGCCGGCAGGTGTTCCTATAGCCTTATAGTGTGGGCATGACGAAGGTACATGACGTCACGAGATCAAAATAATGAACAAAATAATTATTGACTTTATAAACATAGGATATCAGGTTACAACCCAATACGGGTGTATAGACGCGAAAATTATTATCCAAATGAAAGAAGGCAAAAAAATATGCCTAGTGACGAAAATCCCATTCAGATATCTCAAAGAATAACGAATCTACAACCGTTTTAATATTGCTTGTTAGAGAGAGATAACGCAAACAGTATGACGTCACATTACGGGATGCTGCCGGGGGAGCCGCGTCGAACACGATGGGGCGCGGCACGTTGCCGTCTATTACTCTATAACCCCCCCCCCCCCCCCCCCGCCGGCTAAATTGCTGCTTAAAAAAAAAAGGCTGCTACTGGGGTTGTGAAAAAATTCGTGGTAGTAGTACATGCAATAGTACAAGTAGTTACCGAGTAATAGTCGACCAACTTAATGTGTACTTGGAAAGGCCAATTTTCGTACAAATACGGCCGACGCAATGTATGACCGCGCGTCGATGTAACTAACAGACACGCAACTAAGGATTGCCTTCTTTGTTTTGAAGTAATAATAGATTTTGAGTATACACCCCTATAATGATGACTGTGCAAAATACGTTTCCCAAACCTATTGCCTAAAAACATATTGTCGAAGCAGTACCTAATTGGTAATTACGTAGTACAAAGAGTTTCATACATCGTTTCACGCTTTGATCTATGTAGATATTGTAGTACGTTATACGCGTGAGTGCCTTCTATGTTTGTTTTCTATGCCGTTCTAATGACATACATACTCTGCTCAGCTCGGGTGAAAATACGGAGAAAACTAACTTTTCCAGCACGTCTAGCACACGACGGCCGCGACATACTCTCGATTTTTATCGCACTATACCTCTTCTTCTAAGTGTTCTAATAAGAGAGAGACGGATAGTGCGAGAAAAATCGAGAGAGCTCGCGCGCCGTCGCGTGCTAGCCGTGCAGACATGAGACCCAGATGATCGAATTCTCGCCCCAGTAAACTCCTATATTCCAAATTTCATCGACATCGTTAGAGCCGTTTCCGAAAACGTGATTGCAAATAGGTATACAGGGTTTGCAAATAGGTATACAGGGTGTCCCGTAACTCAAAGATAACCTGGTATCGGGTGAGAGGCCAAGGTATACCAGTTATGAAAACAATAAGAAAAAAAATCCATGTCACTTAGTCAAGTGATAATAGACATTTTTCGAAAAAGTTGAAAATTTGACACCCTTGGTCGCATTTTTAAGTACTGTAATCACATTTTCCACAATTTTACAGTGATTTTTTTAATAATGTAATCTCAAATAACAGTGATATTAATCGAAACCACAAATCAAAGTAATAAAAATTCTTAAATAAAAATCACTGTAAAATTATAAAAATGTGATCACAGTGCTTAAAAATGCTACCAAGGGTGTAAGATTTTCAACTTTTTCGAAAAATGTCTAAAGGGACATGGTTTTTTTTTCTTTTTTTTTCATAACTGGTATACCTTGGCCTCTCACCCGGTACCAGGTTATCGTTGAGTTCCGGGACACCCTGTATAGGTAACACTACATAGTATAAAACAAAGTCGCTTCCCGCTGTCTGTCCCTATATATATATATATATATATATGCTTAGATCTATAAACTACGCAACGGATTTTGATGCGGTTTTTTTTAAAAGATAAAGTGATCTTGAGTGTTCTTAGCCATGTTTCATGAAAATCTGTTCAGCCGTTTTTTGAGGTATTGGACTTTGAAATGAAAATGTCGGGGGTATTTCAACTTTTCTAAGTTGTCGTTACTTATCACAGACCATATATCCTAAAGACCCCGCTTAGCCTAATTTTTACTTATAAACAAAGCTGCCAAACTTGCGGAGCGCGGGGGACGACTAGTGCGCTGTGATTGGTGCATTCAAGGCCGCGCGTAACACGTGCCTGCCTCTAGTGATGGGACACATGCGATACTTTATCTAATTTTATAAAGTAGTAGTAGTAATAATAATTAGATTCTGAAATAATATATAAATATATTCTAATTTTGCATTTATTAAAGAATACGTTGTACAAAGTAGGGCGTGAAACAAAAAGAAATGTCAATCTTATAAAATAACAGTTTTATTTCTGGTTTTAAACTTCCGATTTACCTATCTTTGACTAACAGAGACAGAGAAGGCGAGGCGGCGCGGAATGATCAAAATGTTCTTATTTAGACTTTAAACTAATCTGTTGACATAAACGGTGCCACATTCGTTACTGACGGAACAGTGTGGATTTTCCAGATCCCTATTATCTGTACGCGAGACCTATAAGAATTAATCATTTCAATTAATAACTAAACATGTTTACTCAGAAACTCACTAGCATAGCAGTGTAAGATAAACTTACTTCTGTTGTTGGTATAGACAGTGCTGCATTCGTTACCAATGGAATAATAGTGTGTGGACTTTCCGAAACACCACTATCTTTACATAAGACCTAGAAGGATTTATATTTTCAATGGACATTTGCGCAAACCCAATTTTAGATTTTAGAGGGGTAGATTTCACAATCTACTGTCGTGTTCAAAGGTGTTTAACTCTATCCTACCCCCCCACGCTCGTAACAATATATCAAAATAAAACTTCAATGACAACGAAAGCTAGGCACCCTACTACCAAAGTAACATAAGTGACAGTAAGGGTAAAAAAACTGATTTTTTTTAATACTTCGTCTTTGGCTTTCAGTCATACGGTCTGGCTGACGGTAAGCTGACACCGTACCCTATAGACCCTACAGAATCACAAGCGCGTTGCCGACCCTTTATTGATTTGAGGATTCGTTGTGTTGATAGCTAGAGACGAACACAAGTCCCTCAATCTCAACAAAACAACTTGGGAGCTATAATTATTATACAGCGATCGAAAAAATCATAGAAGTCTAAATAGCGCCGCAAAATGGCCTCACAGAATGGGTCCCGCCCCCATCCCCGCATTGGCATTATGCGGGTGTGGGGGCAGCCGTTTAGTTCGAACATGCGCATACCGGGTTTTAGGCACGTATTTGGGTAGACATTTGTAAGGTGCTCGCATTCTATGGTTTTTTTCGTTCGCTGTTAGTATAACCAACATTTTTATGGAGCAGGTCGGCCAATGCTCCATACAAATGTAAAAAAAATCTCTTCGTTTTTTCTTATGAGAACACGAGACCTGTTATGCTCTTGATAAATTCACACCCCATTTTTGGTACACTCTGTATGGCTACAGACAAAAACACAGTAAACTTAAAAAAGTGCAAATCGGGGTAGTCGGCATAGGTACATCAGTCCGCCGTGCGCCCCATATAACTAGTTTTAACCCTTTGGGCGACAAGAACACCTGAAAGCGTTGCGTGTGGTTGTGCCCAGGAAAAATGCTAGGAGGCACTTTGACACTCTTTGGGGGAGACCTATGTCCAGAAGTGGACGTCTTTCAGCTGATATGATGATGACGATGATGATAACTTCCAGCTATGGCACGTACACCTCTGCTAAATTTGGCACAATAGGGGTGTACATTCGAGAATTATTAACACTCCAAATGAAAGACGGCATAAAAATATGCCTAGTAACGAAAATCCCATTCAGATATCTCAAAGAGTAACGATGCTACAACCGTTTTAATATTGCTTGTTGGAGAGAGAAAACGCAAACAGTGTGCGACGTCACATTACAGTATGCTGCCGGGGGGCCGCGTCGAACACGATGGGGCGCGGCACGTTGCCGTCTGTTAGTGTGACGTCATAATCTTCCAGCGTCATCGTTTCATATGAAGTTGCGTTTTGCGAAAAAGGGACAGAACATACCCCTTAAGACTTTGGACACTTATAACTTCGTGATTATTTAACCTTTTGCATTGATTTTATTCTCCATTTGACTAAATTTTTAATCCTTTTTCGAGATTATTATTATTGATTATTTTATTTAGTGTCTACACCCCTATTGAGTCCATAGATGGCGCTAATTCAGTTAACAAAGTTTATTGCCATAAGTATGAAATGATTGATACCTCTCTATAGTAAACCTACAGTAGGCTCATTTTTTAAAGGAAGCCGCTTTGTAAACCTTCGTGCTTATTGTATGAATTCATAATTTACTTGCTCTTATCCCATTTACTTGGGGTCGGTGTAGCATGTCTTTTTCATCCATACCGTGTCACTCATCTGTTTACTTACTTCCTTTCTCTTCGTATCGTCTCTCACACAGGCCATCCATCTTTCACTTGGCCTACCTCGTCTCCTTTGTCTCTTCCATCCCTACATTTTATGAATTACACGTGCTAATTTTATGTTTTTTTTTTTTATTCAAATATGTCCATGAACGATACGGACGCATTGAGCCTTCTAACCGTTTCCAGAAAAACGACAGCGTGAAGTTTCCTCACAAATTGAATTACAAAACACAATCACATAACCTTACACGCGCAATTTTTTTTATTTTTTTGGTTCCGTTGTGAGCTGAGAAATGTTCTTTTCCACCCATTCTCTCACACGTTTTAAAAGGCCCCCATATTTAGGTCAATTCCTGAGTCGGTCTTTTTTCATACAAATCACGTACAGGCTACCTATTCACAAAAAAGTTTCCTACATAGTCTAGTATAATCTGACCCTTTAGATTCGTAATTTTTTTTTATCTCATACTGGTTCAAATGAGTTCGAAGCATTATCAAGCTGAGGGTTGTTTACGATGCTTCAGATCGCATTAAGGAAACCAGTTACCGGAGTATATCAGCTTATGCGTAGTTATCAAGAATCCTGCTCTCCTATTCAGTAACTTGTTTTAACCTCACCTCACCGTTCACCCATAAATATACCATGACGCCGCTTCGTCGTAACTAAGCATAATCAGAGGTATATTTTCGTTAGGCGTGTCGGGTGAGGTCAAACGTATTAGTGCGTCCAAATAACAGCCATGACGTTAACATATAATGGTGAGCGGTGAGTTGTAACATTGTGAATAGCATCCCCGGACCATTAGAACCTTTACAGCCATACTCGTAACTCGGCATTAAAGCGATAATTGTCTCGTACTGATTTTTACTAACTCCAAAACGTCGCAAGTGACGAGCATTTGTAAGGACATAGGGCTTTTCGATTCAAGATGACGCCATTATGCTCCGTGTACTTACGCACTTTTGTGTGCTTTATGAGGAGCGCACAACGGGTTTAGGATGGAAACATTAAGGCGCATCACACACTGCCGCATCGCATCATTCAAAACCCCGAGAGCTTTCAGATGGGACTCCAAAATCGTTTGATGTGGAGACTATACAGTTGGTCACATGAATATCTAAAAACAGTGAATTCCCCTCAACTCAAATTTAGTCTTGGTTTCCATTTATCGGCGACTTGGTGATTCAGAAACTGATATCTCGGGAATTACTTATTTTTGTATCTGTGCGCGGATAGTGTTGTGTGTCGTGCCCTAGACAATTAATACAATTATGTTCGGGTCCTGCTCTTTATTCGGGTCTACGCTCCACATTTTTATCGTCTTTTGTAGGGTAGTGAAATATTATTGACAACTTGCTGGAACGACAGTCATCTGCGACCATGACCGGTGTAAGCTGTATCAAAACCTCAGAAATAAAGGGAAACAAATATCGTGTTAGGCCCGTGTATAATTAGTTATTTATGCTACAAGTGTGGAAAGTGGGTGATTTCCGACGAGTGTCATTTTTATACATGAGCGAGTGCAGCGAGCGAATGCATAATTCGACACGAGTCGGAAATCATCTTTACGCGCGTGTATCATACAACGTTTTACTATGCCTTGTGTGAGGAAATATTAAAAGTTGAAATGTCAGTTTAAAATAGATAGGTTAAAATTGAAGAATCTAGGTATATTGTCAGGTACCTACTTATTATCTGGAACTGCATTTAACAACTTTTCCACATCTTTTGCAGTTAAGCTTACTCACTTAAAACCATTGTTTTACACTTGTTTAGACAACAGATTCATCACCGCGGTCACGATAACGCTGACGCCGCTGACCACTCCAAAGTTAACTAGTTCATTAGCCTGCACGAATATATTTTACTTACTTGCGCTTTACATGTATAGAATACAAAGATAATTTACTAGGTTTTACGTATGTGTGATATAGGTGAATAACTGTATATAAGGTAGAAGCATTTGTAAATAAATCAGATACCAATTGTCCGTTGGTGTTTCACTACCTCCACACCCAACACCTCTGCTTGCTCAGGGCGACACCCTGAGAGTAGAGGATCCCATCCACATTATTTCACAGGTACCCTTGTTGTGGCATGAGACACCCCCAGCCTTAGTCGATCACTTGAGTCTGAGTGATTGGCAACAAGTATCCATCCACTTACCTTATTCCTCACCCGTAGGAATCCATCTGTCACTGATAGGTCTCCCAGTGACAGATATCCTTGTACTAGGATAAGTTAGGGCTAGGGAAGTAGGGACTTAGGCTGGTAGGATCACTTGCTATCATTGCCCACCCTAACTTACAAAGTCTGCACAGGCACATGCAACGCTTGAGTATTATTCCATTCCATATTATTCAGTGCATTAAGAATCCAGGTATTCGGCCTATGCATGTGGCTGCACAACACTTGCATTGTTGGTTTTGGAACACAATTAATTTCGAGTAACTCAATATATTCCACAACAAAAAGACGCTGTATCGTCGTAGTTCTAAGAAACATACTGACACTATTGAAACGCAATAAATCATTATTATTATTGATTAGTCACTTTCACTCGACATTTTTAACATATTTACATAAAATAACTCCACAGTAAACAACAATGGCGGGCTTTTTAGTTTTAAATACATGCGCGGTCAACATGTGCGCATGTGCAAGTCGCCAGACTGTCGTATCGCAAAAGGCATAAGAAAGATATGCGTTCAGCCAAACACATTAAGTGAATATTTAAAATTAATTAATTAATTGACCAAATTCAACATTCAAAAACGTTACTAAATAATTTTATACATTACTAGTATTTATGTACCTTTTATATGAAAGAAAAAGAGTAATTAAAATATATGTAAAACTTTTCTCAAGTAATAAAAACTTTGCGTCGGGGCCGACGACGGACATAAAAATTTAAAAAAAATTTAAAAGTAAAAAGCACTAGTACGAAAAAGTGGCACTTTCCGCACGATTTGGGTGCTTGGAAAACGCTCTTTCCGAGCACATGCATTGTAAAATAATTTAAATATGTGCAGAAACTCAGAAGTTGTATTACGTTTCCAGGTACAGTCGCCATCAGATATGTCGGAGCGGCTAAAGTGCTCACAAATATCTGGACAAGCCTCTAATGCCTCGACAACAGAGACGTGTTCAGATATTTGTGATCACTTTGTCCGCTCCGATATACTTAATGGCGACTGTACCTTATGGTTTTTTTTTCAATATTATATATAAGTAAAATACATAAAAGTACAAAATATGTATTAGCGACAGCGAGTGAATTTTATTTATTAAATATTTATAATTTAAATTGAACGTATCATGGGGGCGCATAAATATATATGCTATAGGGCCTCTGGTTTAGTCAGTAAATTAATCATCGCATGTTGAATATATGTACTTATGAACATGTTCTGTACATGTTAAGGACTTTGCGAAAAAATGTAACTTTAAAGTATAAATGATTATACCTATTCAAACACTTTACCCTTTAAAAAAAAAATCCATGAACAGTTTCACCACAACACGTATCACAATAAATAACTGCCACCAGAGATCTTTTACAGTAATAAATTCGCTATTACTCAACTAAACACCTGAGTAAAAGGAACTCGGTTCCTAATATACAACACATTTGTTGAATAAAAGCAATCCGGCTACTCCTACAGAACCAACTTGTCGAGTATTAGCAAACTGATATCTTTTATAGATAATATAATCGAATAAGCATCATAGAAAATCTGCTAGATTTTACTCACAAACGTTTCTTGCTATTAGTAATTTAATTCAAAAACTTTATTTCGGATAACATCGAACGAAGTTCAGCTTGGACCTAAAACAAATGAATAAACAATGTTCCAGTCTCTTCCATTATCTCTACGCCGCACGGTAGTTAGTTAGTTAGTTATACTGGGCTCTTTTCCGCAAGTCGACATCCAGTGTGCCTATTTTGCGTGAAATGGTGGGGTAGCGCTACTCTAACCACCCCAGCTCCTCTAGAAAGTTGGTGAGTGCCTTTGTGTTCCTGACTGCGTTCCGTAGTGTGTCCGGAGACCCTAGGTGCTTTTTACTGTATACTTCCACCTGCTTGCAGTCCAGTAGAATATGTTTGGTCGTTTCTTCCGCCTCTCTGCACATGGGGCTGTCTGTGATACCTATGTTGTAGAGGTGTCTATTCAGGGTGTTGTGTCCTGTTATTATTACTACTATCTTGCGCAGTTGGTTTCTATGTGTCCTCAGTAGTGCCGCCGCACGGTAATCCGTAGCTCTACGTGACGTGCACCTACGACAGCCGCTCTAGAAACGTTTGGCTGTCCGACCGACGTCCGGCGACTGCCCCGCTGTTCTCCTCTACAGAGGCTCTAGTATAAGTTTTACCGAAACAAAACGTTACGAACGCGTTCGCGTTTAGCTGTCAAATCCCTTACAAATTGAGGGTAAACCGCAAACGCGATCGTAAAGTTTTGTTTCAGTGAAACTTATACTAGAGCCTCTGTTCGCATTTCTCAACCAATTCTCCTGAAATTTTGCAAGCAGGTTAGTTATTCAAACAGAGTATTTTGGTCGTCACTTTTTCGAAATAAAAAAAGACGAGTCACGAGTGCTACAGCCCACAGAGCCACTAGATTAGTATAGGTTGCCGCATCGTACTGACGATTCCTCAATATAACTTGAGATTTTGCTGCCGTTAGGAAGCCAGTCTTCTAGGTAGGTGTCGCTACAGGCCACCCTAAGGCATATGCCCCATCGCTTATATGTTGAGAGTATTAAATCGATACTTACATATTTTTTCACTTGATGAACCTTGCGGGATAGGTGATGTGATTGCTTAAACAAAATAAAAATAATGTAGGTACTTAATAGGACACTTCGTGTTGTGTTCGATGCGGAATCATTCACGCAAGCCGCAAGCACAAAAAAAAGAAGAATGTAATTATTAATGCTCACGCATTTCACATGGGAAGGACAAAATTGTTTACTAAGTAGAAAATTATAAAAAAAAATCGTTTATTGCAGACCAATGGATGTGGATCCATAGGATGTTAGTAACAATTTTGACTTAACGACTATGTTAGTAGGTACAAAAAATAAATACAACAAGATGAAATATGCCAGAAATACGTCAAGAGCGACCCGCGATTGTTCGTGGCCACACCCTATTTGGCCCTACCGATGGCCACTTCGACCCAGCACTTTGTTATGGGGCAGTCCAGACTCTCCGACAATACCCTGAGGAGGCTATTCCCGCTGCCACGCACTCGACTGAGTAGTGATCCAACACGCATATTATAGGCTGCTAAGTAATTTTCTTTAGTTATTGATGGCAACAGGCTTTGTTACTCCCATATTTATCATAGGCTGCTAAGTAATTTTCTTTAGTTATTGATGGAACAGGCTTGGTTACTCCCATATTTATCATAGGCTGCTAAGTAATTTTCTTTAGTTATTGATGGCAACAGGCTTTGTTACTCCCATATTTATCATAGGCTGCTAAGTAATTTTCTTTAGTTATTGATGGCAACAGGCTTTGTTACTCCCATATTTATCATAGGCTGCTAAGTAATTTTCTTTAGTTATTGATGGTAACAGGCTTTGTTACTCCCATATTGTATGTACATCGCTAGGAATTTCCACTGTCGTCAAGAAGCGCTTTGTTGTGAGTTGTAACGAACCTCAACTTTTCTTTGAATTAGTACTGACACGTCTTTTTGAATACAAATATTCGTTAAATCGACCTACTTAAGTAAGGGAACGGAATCTCGCGAGATTTCAGATCTAGGCGAGATCTTGCGAGACCACATAGCCGGCCTCGCGAGATTTCGAGGTTTGTGCGATCTCGCGTTCTTTCGTTTTTCACTGAAAACGTATGCAAATGCTAATGAAATGAACAATGTGAAATAAAAATAAAATCTGAATGTATTGGTTTACGAGCATAAGATCCGTTTTATTTCAATTTAAAATATATGTACACTCTTTCTAACTGCTTTGTTCGTGTAAGGTGTGCAATAAAGAGTATTTGTATTGTATCGCATTGTATTGTATATATATATATCTGGTTTTAATATAATTAAAAGTAATAACATTTTAATTTATAAAAGTAAGTTTCTATTCAGTCAGATGAAACTTTTGTCATGTAGTGTTTTTTTATGAAAAATTTTACGAGATTCAGTCTCGTAAAATATGGGCGAAATCTCGCAAGATCGAGATTGCATTCCCTAATTCAATTCAAGAGGCACTTTGCACATGGTATCAGAGCGTCGGAATTTCATTTGGCTCCACGCAATAATACCCCTAATGTCGGGTGCGTCCCATGACATAATATAACAACTCATGACCTAATTTCATATTACTTACGATCACTACATATAATACACGATAGATATAACATTAATAACTATATTATCGTAATGCATAACGTTCAGATACTATAACACACATTTTAAATAAAAGTGAAGAAGCGAAAAAACATAACAATACTGTCAATAGTTAGACTTAATGACTTCTAGATTTTGATTGTTATAATATACTTCGTCCGCGTGGACGTGGGATAAAAACTATCCTATATTTTAATCTAGGTTATAAACTATCTTCGTGTAAAATTTCATACAAATCGGTTCAGCCATTTAAGCGCGATTGAGTAACAAATATCCAAACATCTAAACTTTCGCATTTATAATATTAGTAGGATGAATTTTATAGAAGATCGTTACCGTATATATATTGATATTCTATCCACAGTAGAATATATACAATTAAATTCGACATTTTAATAATATACGAAGTTAATGATGTATCAAATAAACTTATATAAAGTGGACGTATAGCTTATGAGTGTTATATTATAAGTTGTCACGTGTTATATTACTAGAAGTATTTCACTTTTCAAATATGGCTTGTTCCCGAAGGTTCCCCCTGTTTTGGTATATTTTCTACAGTAAGAATTCTATTTGGCATAATCTATGTAGCCATAATGTCATTAATCGCTCAGAAAAATGACAGTTGAGCCGACCTGAATCGTGATCACAGTGACAAAGACATGAAACAAGCGATTTCCTAGGGATGTCCTCTTTTATCAATTAAGCGAGTGGAATAGCGGCTAAGCACGTGTTATGAGGAACCGCACCAGTAACAGTAATGTCCGGACATTGGGTCCAGACACGATTCCTAACTGCCAACGACCCTGCGTACTACGTAGGGTTGCCGCTGACGGCAGTGTTGGACAAATAAAGGGACCTTCATTAAGACCGCTCGAACTTTGAAATGTAATAAAATAATCTGAGTAGCTGATAATGCAACAATTTTCATGTTATTCTAAAGAACATTTTGTGGGGTTAGCTCCAGAAGTGAAAAGTCCGTGGTTGTTACTTAAGATTTAATTAAGATTTATTCAACCAATATCAATATCACAATTGTAATTATCCAGTACATTAACAGTAATTTAATATGAATTGTAAGTAATTTAATATGTTTCGTGAGCATCCACACTATTCGGCTGCCTTCAACGAAATGACCGTGAGCCGATCCTGCCGCTCGACTATCACTCGGTAACCGTTAAACATTTGATGACATTATTTATAAAATATAATCTCAGTTAAATGGCTGCCGCGATTCCGCTGCAGGTGTATCCTGGTGGACAAATTTTGGGCGAAATTTTCACATAAATGGAGCTCAATTTCGTGAAGAAAGCGGGTTATGTTGGCCTTCAGAGCAGCTATTGTCTGTAGTTTGTCTGCATAGACAAGAGATTTGCCGTAGCCACACAGAAAGTAGTCGAGCGGTGTTAAGTAAGTCACACGATCTCGGAGGCCAGTTAATGTCACCACGTGATATGAGAAAAACCCTCGAACTTCTCATCCAATAAATCGAATGTGTCCCGTGCAGTGCAGTTAATAATTTCCACGCGTTGTTGATGTGTATAGCGTTCCATGATGAAATTTTACGATTAATTATATATTCCCCTCAATTTTGACATCTATTGCTTTTCCAAGATGGCCGTTATGCGCTGGCGAAGTACGAGCGTGCCTATTGAAATACTCATTATTTGAATACACGTGCTGATTTAACCCGCTGCGATTTTACTCGTCTGTCAGACTGTAGACTGTTATGACGAGAAGCTAAAGACCTAGGACAGCTGCAGAAGAACCTCTTCAAAAAACCAGGCCAAGAGCGTGTCGGGCCACGCTCAGTGTAGGGTTCCGTAGCCCGTTCCGTGAACCGAATGTATGAGCAAAAGAGTTCAAATTCTCAAATCAAATCGACCATGTATTATAGACAGACACAATACAAGCAATAGTTAGCGAACAATTTTATTATTAGACAACGAACGACCAAAGACAACTAAGACAATTCGAGCACGACAAATTTTCGACCTAATGTATGGGCGCACCTGCTCCGACCCCATTAAATCAGGAAAAATCTTAACAACGCCATGTACAATGTGAGCGTACCGCGTACAGCACCATCTATCGGCAAATTAAGTAAACTATTGCGCGCGAGCTTAAAGTTTGGAAGATGATTTTTATGGGATAATTCTTTATTGCGTGAACCGATTTTCACCGTTTTTTTACTTTATTTGAAAGCAAGTCATTTCATTGTGATTTTGAAGAAATGCTTATACGGTTAAATTACAAACTAAGTTCAGAAATTATTTTGTAATTTTTTTCAAAAACTATTCAACCTATCAAGTTCAAAATTATTTTCCTAGTTAGTTTTTATAAAGTTCTACAATTGAGATATTTTTCATATTTTTAAAAGGTATGGTTCAAAAGTTACAGGGGGGGGGGCACATTTTTTTTAACCTGGAGCTATTATCTCCGAAAATATTAACATTATCAAAAATGATTTTAACAAACCCCTATTCATTTTTAAATACCTATCCAACAGTATGTCACACGTTAGGATTGAAATGAAAAAAACACTCCCCACTTTACGTATAGGGGAGGTACCCTAATAAAAAAAAAACATTTTTTATTTTACCACTTTGTCGGCGTGATTGATATACATATTAGTAACAAATTTCAGCTTTCTAGTGCTAAGTTAGCACTAGAAAGCTGAAATTAGCACTGCTAACGGTTACTGAGATTATCCGCGGACGGACGGACAGACAAAGCGAAACTATAAGGTTTCCTAGTCGACTACGGAACCCTAAAAAGATGATTTTAAATAATTTCGGTACCCGTTTTGCAGCTCGAACGAACACATTACTATAAGTACAATACAAATACTCATTATTGCACACATGTAACTAATACAGAACTTATAAACTTAAACATAGAGGAAAACTACTGGTGGTCTTATCGCTAAAGAGCGATTTCTTCCATGGCCTATTTCTTACCGAAAGCACGCTCGCCTTAAACGCCACCACAATTTTTTGTATAATCATCATCATATCAGCCGAAATACGTCCACTGCTGGACAAAGGCCCCCAAAGAGTGCCACAATGACCAGTCTTGCGCCACCCGCACCCAGCGGACTCCCGCGACCAGGTCATCAGTCCACCTTGTAGGTGGTCTACCCACGCTGTTTATATAAAACTTGTGTCTAAAATACTACTAAGGCTGGAAACAGTGCTCGACCAACGATACGTCCTGACCGTACGTCCTGACCGTCAGCGCTGAACGTCGGTTACGAAAATGCATTCAGTGCAACGCTGACGGCAAACTGCGAGGCGTGCGTGCAGTATGTACGGTCGGTCACTCCGTCAGCGAAGCACTGAACGCATCCATACAATCTCATAGCTCGTCGGTCGACCGACTACGCGCGACCGACGAGCTCGACCGACGGTCGCGGTTCGCGCGACGTAGCTGTACGCGCGTAGCAGTTTATCAGCGCTGCACTGTATTTCGTCATACATTTTCATTGATATAGCTACGTCCAACTGATGTCAGCGCTCATCGTCGGTCGAGCACTGTTTCCAGCCTTATAAGCATAAGCCGAACGGAGCGTACGAGGGCAGTGCATTAACCGACATTGCCGCGAAAACTCATCCTGAAAATAAACTCCCGAGAAGTTCTAAACATGTCGCCTGTCATGGCATTGAATACGTGAGTCTAACCGTGAATTTATTGGTAGTGTATTACACATGCCTCACGAAAGATGAAATTCGTTGTGTATGTTCCTGTGGGGTCGGTGTAAATCCGTGTCGGGTACATTGTTAGGCCATCAGATCCATCGGCTATGGGCCGTGAACGGGCAAAAACATGTTTTTCACTAAATAATACCCTTTGTCACGTAACTTGGCGCCATTACTCATCTTTGAATTATGGAAGTTTCCTAAGTGTGATAGATAGTCTTTGTCAGCTAGATCGTAGATCGCTTTAGCTGAGTTGGCGATAGTAAAGGCGTGATAGACGGGCGAGTAACGTACGAGTCTCACCGACTGGGTCGGGCCGGCCGGTCATATATTTGAATGTATTTACAGACGGTCACCTCCGCGCGGACGTGGACGGCTGCGCTCGGCTCTCGTCGCGTCTGATCGGCTCCGTCCGACTTTTGCCTACTGCGCTGTAATTAAAATGCGGTCGGCTTCCGGCCCGTTCAGTGGGAATCGTACATAAGTTAGTGGACTTACGTACGATATCCTTCCCATCGAACGGGCCGGGCCGTGCGCGTAGCGCCGCATCGCCACGGATGCGCGAGCACCCAGCGGTAGCCGACCACGTTTTAATAGATCAGTACGTAAAAGCCGGACGGAGCCGGTCATATATGCATCGACAGCCGAGCGCGATCCGCAAGGAGTAGATCGACCTCAAATTCATTCAAATATGAAATGTAACATCTGTATTAAAGCTTCAAATTCCTTTGCTAACTTCTAAAATGCGCTCAGGCGCGCTCCGGCCCGGCTCGTTCGGTAAAAATCGTACATTACAACTCGACGACCTACCTTATTCACCTATGTTAAGTACATTCTAAGTACGCGTAAAGTGAGCAAGTTTGTCGAGGATCCAACATGTTTGTTTGCTCGTAGCCCGCCCTGGCTCATACGGCTGTCACACCGCAAATCGCGAGCTGCCATTTTGTTTGTTCTGTCTGTGGGTGCGGATTGCTAGTGGCATTTGACCGAGCCGTAAATGAGGCCCTACGTATATATAGTTATATAAATATATATATTACATCTGAGAGGAAACTGCGTACGGGAAGAAGTAAAAATCAAAAACAATAAGAGTTAATTTTACGCTCCGTAAAGCATTATCAAGATCGTTAAATAACTATTGTTTGATCCTACTGGTTACTGTCTGAATACATCAATTAATAACTAACAGAATTTATATTACAATCAGTTCTCTTCAGTATTGATGATTTCCATTTCAATGAGCAGGTTGCAATCAATGGCCTTTGTTCCTATTCAAAATTGGAAGCATAATTATTATCATATCCATTCTATATTCCGACATAAGCTATATTAATAATGCTTGGTTGGTGATGACCGAGCCTGCAAAGCTGACGGTCCCGGGTTCAATAGCCATCATTTTCGGGATCGAAATCCATACCAAATCAAAATAAATTTATTCCCAAAAACACAAAAAAAGAAATATTACACAAAACAAGAACTTATAACTAGATACAAATATTAATTTAAGTGTTAGGTAATCATAATGGGTACCAATCTCAGCGTATACTGGGCATGTAGCCCAGCGCTGGGCTTCAGGTTGGTCCCTATGACGGGGTCGATCGCAAGCTCGAGCATACAGACTTAAGATATATATATAAAAAAAAACAATACAATAAATAGAAAAACAAATAAAAGTAAGCGCTAAAACCTCGTCAGTAAGTGGTGTTGTTGTGGAATATTACGTGTTTGCGTTTAAGTTTGTGTTTATCTATTTATTTAATTTATTTAATGGTGTGTAGTAGTAATAGTAATCGGAGAGTACGTATGTAAATATGTTGTGGTAATTTTTGTTTCAGTGAGTTTCATTTCATTTTTGCCGCTGCATTTGAAGTAAAAGTATTTTCAATTCTTTTTTAAATTTTAGGAAATGTTTCGGTTTCTTTAGTGGCGGCGGTAAATCGTTCCAGATTTTTGACGCGGCAAATTTAAAACTCCCTCTGAGAGATGCTGACTTGTGCTGAGGAAGTATGAGATCAAATTTCCTGTGACTTCTCAGCGGTCTATTGTTTGTACGAGTATCTTTGATGGATCAACTAAAGTGGACTTTAGTTCATCAAATAAATAACGCGGTGTTTAAAATTCAATCACAATCACTCACTCACTCACTCACATACTAGTATAGTATAGTACCAGTACTCTTATACTAGTATATACCGCTGCTTCATCGCACCATGCACGTGTACGTGTCCCCTGGGTGGTACTAAAGGGTGACAAACTTTAAAAGGCCAAAATAATGTATGCCATACGATTAAATAAATAAATCGCACCATAGGAAATTATCGCGTGCTTCGATAAGCTGTTCTGACTAGATTAGGGAACAATAAATAAATTATTATAGATAAATTGTCCAAAGTTGGATCTTTATTTTTATTATTTTACCCAGCCTACTCAAACAATACATTACTTATTATACGACACAATCAAGTTCAATAAGTATTTTGTCTCATCTAAAATCTCACTTAATGAAATATGGATAAAACTACACTAAGTTAGGTATTTATCGAAATTTGACCAAATAAGCCACTCGCGATGACAGTTGCATCTCTTTTTAAAGGCTTTTTTATTTTATTATTTAATTCAATTTTCGAACTCAATTTTGAAGTAGATATCTTCAACCGATTGAGCTGAAATTTTGTATACACGTTTAGTTGGGATGACAATCCACGATAAGGTACGTGACGTCATTCTAAATCCAATAATATATGGCGGACCATCCAAGATGGCGGAATAGTTATTTTTAATGCACTTCTACAATATGGGTATCAAATGAAAGGGCTCGTTGAGAGCAACTCGAAAAATAATGTGACGTCATTAATTAAATTTTTCTCGAAACTAACCGGCAAACGACCTTGCAACAATGATGCGTTGAATGAGATGAACAGACTAAGAAACCTAGCCAATAATAACTAAAAAGTAAAAAATAAATTAAAAGCACAAAAAACGTAAAAAAAGCTTTTATTTATTTAAAAATAAGAAAATAAAATTTTCCTTTTAAATTTTAACTATGAACTTACAACCTCATTCATTATACACAACTTATATGGTTATAAAAGCTTGACGCGCGATTTTCTTGTGTAAATAAACTGATTTATGTAAAATGTGCTAGGTTTAAATTAGTAAAATTTCAATTACATAAATATTGATCATCGCGACAAGCTTTTATGACCATGAAGTTGTGTATAATGAGGTTGTGAGTTCATAGTTACAATTTAAAAGGAAAATTTTATTTTCTTCTTTTTAGAGCGTTTAAATAAAAGCTTTTTTTAAAGTTTTTTTTGCCTTTAATTTTTCTCTCGTGCGGCCTACCGCAGGCATAAGCGTGTCTCTGTCAAGGAGGCTAGAAAACCTTTTATTTTAAATTATTTAACCCAAATAATTACACAGCGTATGTACGTACATACACAAATCTTGGCAAAACTGCAGGGCGGTTTGTTGGCGAATCCACCCTTTACACTTCCTTTATACCTACTGTGTAATACAAGTAAAAAAAAGTATTTTAACACACCAAACTATTAAACCATCGTAATTCAATTTATTTCGTTCAGACCTGGGCCATAAAGTATGTCGGTAAAACACACACAAAGCCTTACTTACTATGTTAGAACATCATTCATAAATTATAATAGATGGTAAACACTCCCTCTGGACTCCATGTGGATAGTATACTAACTTCAGGAGACTGTTGAGACTCGCGCACGCGCCGCATCAGGGAGGCAATCCTCTTTTGAATTATAGCGCTAAACCTATCCACGCGCGCCTCCGCGAACATGCCAGCACGGCTAGCACGCGACGGCGCGCGAGCACTCTCGATTTTTCTCGCACTATCCGTCTCTCTCTTATATCCCGCAGTGTCTCAAGACGAGAGTCTTTGACCAGTGTGTGTTGCCAGTGATGACATATGGCACGGAAACGTGGTCGCTTACTATGGGCCTCATAAGAAGGCTCAAAGTCACCCAAAGGTCAATGGAGAGGGCTATGTTGGGAGTTTCTCTGCGCGATCGCATCAGAAATGAGGCTATCCGCAGCAGAACCAAGTTAACCGATATAGCCCTCCGAATCGCTAAACTTAAGTTGCAGTGGGCGGGGCACATTGCACGTAGAACCGACGGCCGTTGGGGCGGAAAGGTTCTCGAGTGGCGACCACGTACCGGAAGGCGCAGCGTGGGTAGGCCCCCCACAAGGTAGACTGATGACCTGGTAAAGGTCGCGGGAGTCCGCTGGATGCGGGTGGCGCAGGACCGGTCATTGTGGCACTCTTTGGGGGAGGCCTATGTCCAGCAGTGGACGTCTTTCGGCTGATATGATGATGATGATGATGATCCGTCTCTCTCTTATTAGAACACTTAGAAGAAGAAGTATAGTGCGATAAAAATCGAGATTATGTCGCGGTCGTCGTGTGCTAGACGTGCTGATGCGCTACAAAAACGCAGTCATCCCAGCAGCAACCTATAATACATTATTATACTGGACGCTCAGAGTGGGTATTGAACGCTTTTGTGGTGTAGTTAGCCCATAGACTGCACCTAATTGACAATATGACCGAAACAATGTTATCTTGACATCCCCGTTACACTGAGCCAACCTACGAGCCAACATGTTGCAGCGAACGGACAATGTTCTGCGCTCCCTCTCCAGGTATTCATCGTCATACAATCACAAACAACTTCAACCTTACACTTGACATTGTTTAAGTTGGCCGAATTGCATCAAGGTACAGTAGTACCACCCCCCCACCACCACCCACCACAGGCCACCCCCTTCCTTCCCGTGGGTTACGTAAAAGTCGACTAAGGTCAACCCTGCTCGGTTGGAGTATGTTGTGGGCGATGGGCTAGCAACCTATCACTGCAATATTACATTTTGTCGATCTTTTATACCCACAGTTATGCTAAAAGTGGCGCTGGAACATACGTTTCATGTGCTCTGCCTACCCCTTTTGGGAATAAAGGCGTGAATGTATGTATGTAGGTATGTATGTATGTACAGTAGTACCGCAAATATAAGTTACAACGATGTACCTGCGCAGAAAGCATTTTTTGGATACATTTTAACCAATCATAAAATAGCGCGTTTGCGCGGGTAAAATCTTCAACGCCCATTGGCCAAAATTTTGCGCGCGACGCCGGCAGCTCCGGCGCCCGCCATTTTGTCTGGCGCCATGAGCGGGAAAGCGCGAGTTCACCTGTCATTGCATATTGTACCTTACGTATATTGCAACAAGGTCTTTATTGAAATGGTCATACGTTGGATTTCATTCGGTAGGTACTTGTCAGCACTCGTCGTGGACGAGGATTGGCGATGGTACTTTTTGTGTTACTACTGTAGTCCGTTCAAAAAACGTGTGTACTGTCCAAGTTGGAAGATTCAAATTCCAAGGCCGGTTTAAAAATAACCATTAATATACATCGTTGTGTTGAACCGTTTCCAGCATATGATAGACGTGAATACATCGTGATGAACGAACTGATTGTGGACGCAACGCCATTGGTACCATATTATGATTTTCCGTGTGAGTTCTCATCCATAGATTTCCTTCGAAACCAAACACAACCACGTTTCAACTTTGACTTTTGCGGTCTAGTTAGAAAAGTATTTCTATTTGCACATCTGTCGTTACAGCCGGAAATGGAATCTGCTAGTACCCTTGCACAATATATTCTTATACCAAAAGACGTATATATGTAACAAAACAACAGCACATAAGTCCTTTTGCGTTATATCACAGAGAACTAGATTGAAAGCTTGTCCTAGTTATATAGAAAACACGAGATCAAAGGCTAATATATTGTCAGAGACATATGGAAGATAGCTCTGACGCTGATTTCAATTTTGTTTCATAAATATCGTTCCGCTCCGTAATAACTCTTTCTTATCCGAAAGATGATTTTGGCGGAGAAGCGCAACGTTGCCAGACTTCGCTTAACATGTGACACTGTAGGATCTTGTAAATTTTTTGTGATTGCGAGACACGAGTTTTGTGGGACCCTGTTAATTATTAGGTTTTTATACTCTGTTTATTAAATAAATAAGTAATCCCACCAAAAACATTACATGTAAAGTGATGCCAAGACTCCATAACTCATACAGCTTTCAGCGTGAAAAAGATATCAGATCGCGCCAAGCTTCCTACTCCACACGGCGTAACACTACCACTACCAGCCACGCTCTACAAATTCTACATCTTGGCTAAAAAGTATAGCTTTGTTGGGCACATCCCGGTTGCCGCATAGACTTTCACGCCGAATGAATTTATGATGATATTAATAAGTGACGGTTCTATACCCCATAATTATCCCATTCAGCACCAATCACTATACAAATCCGTCAGAGTAAGGCATGCATTATGATTAGGTACTCAGGACAAGCTATGGTAATAATGATACCACGACCGAGCGAGATGGTAGTAGATCTCAATAAGTGTGACAGAAAGGGATGTATCAACGTCCTTGTCTTAGTTCTACTTTTGCATTTGCTGCAACTGAGTTGGTACGAGGTTGCGGAAAGTAAACCGTTACCCGCCCAAATCAAGAAGGTTGTTTCTGGTAAGCCATCAGCCATTTTAAGACCAGTTCTTAACTTAGCTGAATAGTAGCATGTGCACCATGAGCAGGGGAACCTCTGTAGATGTCTAATTGTCTATACCCTAAAGAGTAAGTTAAACATTCTATTCCTCGAACTAAGGGGATTATTTTTCATTCGAATTTAAGCCATTTCGCAGTACAGCGTCGAGCACTCGGACGTTTACCTTAGGTGTCAAGTTATATGCAATTAAAGTGAAGCGATCTAGCGAGACGATTAATCATTGAGATTGATTTATTGTAACGACCTCTGTAGCCTAGTTGGTAGTGACCCTGCCTACGAAGTCGGAGGTCCCCGGGTTCGAATCCCGGTAAGGGCATTTATTTGTATGATGAGCACGAATATTTGTTCCTGAGTCATGGTTACTTTCTATGTAAGTAGGTATTTAAGTATTTATTTATGTATCTTAGTATGTATATCGTCGTCTAGTACCCTTCGTACAACCTTTGATTAGTTTGGGACTAGGTCAATTAAGATTGTCCCCGAATTCATTTAAATCTCATTAATATTTTTTTGTTAATAATTTTCTTGTATATATTTTTTAAAAATTGAATTTGTTAGAGTGCTTGGTTGGCTTACATGCAGACTTAAATTTGGAATTCAAGTTCCGAATTCAAACAAGATTTAACTGTAATCGTTTTATGAATGTTAATCTTTGTCAAAGTGGGCAGTGTCCCAAATTAAACTGGAATCCGATCCTTTAAGCCATTGAAGAAACTCGACGACTAAGTTCGCCGAGTGTTTGACTTCCGATGCTTAATTTGGCTCACCATTGAAGTCGAGTTTGACAGGAGGACGTGGGGGGGAGGGGGAGATGTAATTGAGTCCACTTCGTGGCAACACCCGCGCCTATTAAAGGACCGAACAATGAACAATTTACTTTAATAGAAACAAAGTTTTAACCGACTTCAAGTTAGTACTCCGCCAAGCCACGAGAACATTTCTACATTTCTTTTCAATTTACCACATGAACTGATTTCCTGTGGCAAATGCATTGATTATTAGAGAAAAAAACCGAATCTACTTCGACTTCCGTCGATTCCACAAGATTTGGCACTTCATTAGTTGCTATTTCAACGGAATCTTGTCAGAATCTTTAAATACATAAGTAATTGAGGAATTCCATAAGTCATCTGTGGTCATCATCATCAATTCTACTCCACCAAAGTTACGATTTCCGGTTGTAAATACACGAGTTATAATAGAAAATACCAAAATCACTACACGCGTGCCTAATATAATTGAGGAGTTCCCTCAATTCCTCATGGATCCCATCATCCAACAGATTTTTTGAAAATTGGGACCCACCTGGAAGCATACATACAAACAAAAAAAAACCAATCGGCTCATCAATGACGGAGTTTTGAGGTAACAAACATTGAAAAAAAAATACAGTTGAATTGAGAACCTCGTCCTTTTTTTTAAGTCGGTTAAAAAAGGGAGTCGACGACCGGAAAATATCATACTCGTAGAATAAAATGTTACAGAAAAAAGCTCCTTTTAAAAAAAGACATAGTTCTGGCATTCCAAAATTCTTCATAAAGCCGTAACTAAACAAGAATCTTCCCTGAATAAAGGTATCTCCTTGTTAGATATTATTTCATATCCATGACAGTAATAATAAAGTTATCCATAACATTGTATTAAAAACTCATGTAAAGTCACATTCAGCTGCAAGTGCCGCCTGCATCCACACTAACAAACTACCCAGACAATATTATCACCCATACGTGAGCTACTAAAGCAAGCCTTTCAAATCAGAAATCAACCGTATTACATTTGAAATAAGATTCGCTTTGAACTGATCGTGCGACTGCAAAGTTGGATAAGCGAATTTAAGTTCTAAATACTGACAGCTAAAGTTGAAAATGATTCGCAAGTGGATCGTCTGGTCAGTTACATAGTATTACGGTGCGCGACATTCATACGATTTTAGTGGATTCCATTTAAAAGTTTGACTGTATTTACGACTCGCTACGAGTGCGACGCTACAAGTGCTACGGTGCTACGATGCTACGCCGTAGCCAGGCGATAGTATCATGCATCATGCAGTTTAAATTTATAATTTTGAAAATGGAGAACGCAATCGTTATTTGCTGCGTATTACTTCATCTTTAAGGGAGTTTTGCATTAACAGGTCTACAGCCCCGTAAACATCAAGTATGGCCCCGGCACTTATCATCTCATAGAACACTGTCAAACATCCCATACAATCAAATGTGCATTTTCGCATTTGGCAATGAGGAATCAGTGCGGTGTCTACAAGCTTTCAGCTGTCAGTGTCCACCGTTAGTCAACTGAGTGCAGGTTTTTTACCGAGCGCCTACAATTTAAATGAGCGCTCTGATTGGCGCAGCACGGATGCGGGTCGGTACAAATGCAGATATTTTTTACGTACCGCGCCGCGTCCCCACAATGTAAATAAACTAGCGACCAGCCCCGGCTTCGCACGGGAACTATATTATACATATAAACCTTCCTCTTAAATTATATCTATTAAAAAAACCCGCACTAAAATCCGTTACGTAGTTTTAAAGATCTAAGCATACATAGGGACAGACAGCGGGAAGCGACTTCGTTTTATACTATGTAGTGAAAGTGATCAATATTTGGGGACAATCTTACACAAATCGATCTAGCCCCAAACTAAGCAAAGCTTGTACTAAGGGTACTATCGACAACACAGCTAACTGACCATCGGTGCACCTTAAGTGCATTGTAATAAGGTACTATATAAACACAGGATGGTCAGTTAACAGTGTTGTCGTTTGTACTAGACGACGATATACATACTAATATAGATAAATAAATACTTAAATACATAGAAAACAACCATAAATATGGAACAGGTATTCGTGCTCATCACAAAAAAAAGTTTTTACCGGGATTCGGGCGCAGGTCGTCAAATACAGGGTGAATCCTGAGTCGTGAACAAAAATATGTGTTTCTTACTGTTTAACTTTAGTTTAATTTAAGCATGTGTATCTGACAACAGGCAAAAATATATAACCGTTGTTTGATAATTCGATAATTAAAAAAAAATGTTTACTCAGTCTCATGGTCACCCTAATTGCTACGTTAAACTGTCACTTTAAGCTACATACCAAGTCTTGTCGAATAGGGTGGCCGTAAGGTTTTGTTTTTGCTATTTAAAATTATTATCATTAAAGTTTATGTGTTTGCTTCTTGAGTTAATGCAATCAATTTGCCTTAAAATACTGCGATAGGAACAAACATTTCTATTTACGACTTATATTTCACCCTGTATAATACAACTGCGCAAATGTTATATTGTCAGTGTACAAATACGAAAATATAAGTAACTTAGTAACACCACCGATTCACTGCCGCGAAGACACACACATTATGTGTCAATTGTATTGTATCTGTACTCCCATTGTCTCTGTGTGTCTTTTGTGTACTTAGTGAATAAATGTCTTCTTTCTTTCTTTTTCTTTAGAAACGTCTCGATAAATAACAAAATACTGGAAACAGATTCCACCCAGCGGCAAGCGGTAGTAACCAATATAAAACATTATTAAAACAAAGGACAATCTATTTGCAAACAACCTACTTTCACTGGTCCCTTTCCAACAATTCTACCAACCAAAAACCAGTAGGGTTGTACTCGTGTTAAAATTGATAACGTGCTAAATGGATAGTAAACCACGAATTATTGTAATTAAGTATAAACTAAAACATTTAATGAGAAAATCAGAAAATTATATGGACCTTGAAAGTTTCGAAAATCAATGCATTTTTTTATTGTCCAAGAGTAAACCTACCGATAGAAACGCTTATATATAAACAAAATTGTTTGATTAACTATGGACGTAAACGCAGTATTTCGCGAACGAAACAGCAATTTACTTCATTTTCCATACAATGATTAGTACAAATAGCAAAACGGGACATCATAGATTGAAGCGTTTCGGCCCGTCTTTGCCTCAAATTTTTTGGTATTCTTTAAGTGTAGTTGCTACAAACATTGGTTCCTCTCCAAAAACTGGAATGACATCGTAAAAAAATCTTAGGTCACAAGCCTACCAAACAACCGTCTCCCGCTGCTCCCTTTCGAACAGTTCTACCAACCAAAAAACCAATTCCTAAACACAAAAGCCGCACATAGTACACTGATTTGCTACCACCAGTAATGAAAGCTGAGCGTACCCCCCTCACCACAAACTCGTACTAAACCTATACATATTTGGAACCAACAGCTACACAGCATGTGGCCGCCCGTACACCTAATATACGACTAACATAAACTCATATTCAAGGCGTGCATAGAAAGGTATTAAGTAAATAACTACATTCTAACCGGTCTTAGATTCTTTTTTCTTTGAAGTTATTTAAGTAGTGGTTTGAAGTGGCTATGAACTTTGCATGTATTTGGTGTTGGTAACAAATGGAACCATTTAGAAAATTACAGTTTTAGTGCGTTATTTCGTTGATACGATCTTGGCTGTAGAAACAAAGGCCGGTTAAGGGCAGGGTTGGGCAAAATACTGGCTTCATTGTATTTGAAATACAAATTACAAAATACATTTAAAAAAATATTTGAAATACAAACTACAAACTACTTTGGTGACAGGTATTTGAACTACAAAATACAGTATTCAAAATAGTGTATTTAAAATACGAAATACAAAATACATTATTGAACTTCTTTGAAACTTATCACACAAAATTTTCTACACGTTTTTATAGTGAAGAAGGAATTTCCTTTCATAAAAACTAAATTCCTAAAAGTATTGTCAGATAAGTTACGTCTAGTAGGTAAATGAATGTATCCAGCCAATGAAATGGACTGGAAGAGCACAACAAGATGTTTCAACTTTTACTGGATCTTGACTTCTACCACCGGGGACAGTAAGCCCGTCGTCACTCTTTAGTATTTGCCGGTTAGAATTAGTGGATCAACTTTGTTGAACTTTCACTGTAACCATCGCCATCGTCATTATCAACGTGGATGTAGATGGACGTGAATTTAAATCCATTATCTTCAGATTCAGATCTATCCGATTCAAATCCTCCGAACTGAATTCCTCTCCTACATGCAAAAAATACTGTACAATGCTATAGTTCGTAGCCATTTTGATTACGCTAGCTTTATTTTAGAACCTTGCACAAGCTTGCTCTAGCGAAACTAGACAAAATTCAAGCCAAGTGTCTGCGGATTATTACTGGTGCAATGAAGTATTCACCGATAAATGCGTTGCAAGTGGAATGTGCCGACCCTCCTCTTATCTTGCGCAGACAGTATCTAGCGGATAGATTTTTTCTTAACATAGCTCAGTATCTTTCTCACCCTCTTTTGTCCAAATGTAAAACGTTATCGAATTTTTCTTCCTCCTCTGGTTATTGGAGAAATAAAGAAGCTCCTCCTCTGGTCAAATCCTTTAAAAAATATTCGTCCACACCTTTACATCAATTGGTTAATAACCAAACACCGGTTTGGCGGGGGCAAATCTGTACTGACGTTTAATAGTGCGAGGACACATTAAACTAATTTTATTAGTTGATATCGATAAAAATGACGTACAACCGTTGGGTAATTTCAAGAATTTGAATGAAGAAGAAAACTACATACACAAAAATAAACTATTTGCGTAATTAACTTTTTTAATATTTAATATAATTTTCATAATATACAATCAAAATTTTCTCCACATTTTCAGACTTTAATCTTCGTCGCCTGGGTGACAATATCCATTTTAGCCAACTAAATGACCTTTCTAGGTCAACTGTAGTAATTGGAGAAAATTCAAACAATTTATAGTATTGATGAATTTCTGCTATATGACTCAGTTCTATTAGATTAGATTAGATTAGATTCATTTATTTCATTTTGAAAATTGACGTCATTTTTTGAAAATTAAATAGCATGAATTCACAAAAAGATCGTCAGAGTGTATAAGAATAACAATAATATAAATGAAAGTCAAAAATCTAAATATGTACATTGCAAAAATGAAAAAACAAGAATAATAATAAGGAATATAATATTAAAATGGTACAAATGTCAAAGGAGTAAAATGTGTTTAAATGTCAAATTATTAATAAAAGCTAGGGTATCCTAGATATAAATAGTCAATGGTCAAAAAATTTGATATAAAAAAAATGAGTAATTTTAAACAATATTCATAATAAGATAATAATATCATTTAAAAACGAAAACATGTCAAATACACATACAATTTACAATGTCCGTTCGTTGTATTCCTTTACGGAATACAACGATTTTGAAAGTAAAAGTTCCTTTAGTCGGCGTTCAAATATGTTGTTAGAGGTCTCGTTTTTAATTGTGGCGGGTAGGCGCTCGTACATCGACGGGCCTATTACGCGCGGGCTCCTGTCGAGCAGCGCGAGTCGCCGCGATACAGGTAGTAATCGCCCCGTCTGACGGGTGATTCTGCCAGGCATATTCGCTCGCTTAAATAAGTGGATGTTTCGACGCGTGAACATAATTACTTCAAATACGTATAGTGAATAATGAGTCATCATCTTGTACTGTGTAAAGAGTTCTCTACACGAGTGCCTCGAATTTACCCCTGCCAATATACGTAGGGCTCGCTTTTGTAGTTTGAATACTCTATCAGAGTTCGTTGAGTTCCCGTACAAAATAATACCGTACGACATTAGTGAAAAGAAGTATGCATAATAGATCTGAAGTAATGCGTCACAGGAGACAATTGGCTTTAGTTTGCGCAGTGCAAATACCGCACTGCCTAACCTTTCACACAAGTTGTCTACGTGTTCTTTCCACTTCAGCTTGGCGTTAATAGTAAACCCGAGGAACTTGCAAGAGTCACAGCGGGGTATGGAACCCTGTGCTAGTGGAATGTGTGTAGTGTTTCCGGCTGTGAACAACATCACGTTGGACTTTGACACATTGAGTATGAGGCCGTTTGCCGAAAACCACTCATGAAGTTGGGTACACGTCTTTGTTACCTTTTGCTCGAGTTGTGAGTACGTGTGATCGGTTACTACGACTGTGGTATCATCGGCAAACAACAACATAGTACCTTCGGCTACAGAGGAAGGGAGGTCGTTAACAAAAATTAAAAACAGGGTATTTCCAAGCGAAGAGCCCTGTGGAATTTCATGCTCGAGTACACCCGCCTCAGATTTTAAGCTTTTGCCTTCGATTTTGACCTCAACCGTCTGCCGCCTATTTTTTAGGAACGATGTGAGTAATCTATGAGTGTTATCCTTTATTCCGTAATGACCTATCTTTTTTAATAACAAGTCGTGATTAATCACATCGAACGCTTTCGACAGGTCGCAGAATACCCCTGCAGCCTTTTGTTTCGTATCCAACGCCGTTGTTACGCAATCATATATCTGATATGCAGCTGTTGTGGTACATCTATTTTTCCTATAGGCAAACTGTCTGTCCGTCAGTAAGTTGTTTGTTTCAAGATGGTGCATTAAGGAGTTAGACACAATGGATTCAATAATCTTAGAGATATTTGGCACGATAGTGATTGGTCTGTAATTGTCAATAGAACTTTTTTCACCCTTGCCCTTATATACTGGACACACTCGAGTGCTTTTCAGTACGTCGGGATACACACCGCAAGTGAACATGGTGTTTATGAGTTTCACGAGCAATCCAGCGACGACCGGCCATACACACTCGAGTATGTTCAGTGATATATCGCAAATATCAAGGGTCCCGCGTGTCTTTGTCATTGACCTCAACGTACGATTTAGGTCTGTGAGTGTAACCATGGGCAGAACATGTTGAGGTATGTCAGTGTTGTGTAAGTAATGTGTGAGGTACTGTACAGAGTCCGATTTGTTTATGTTTAATGTGTATGTTGAAGCTACTGTGAGAAAATGTTGGTTTAAGTGTTCCGGAACCTTGCGAGAGGGTAAGACCTTTCCACTTTCATCCTTAAGTGAGATGGTATGCATCAGCGGTTTGTTGGATACTTCATCATTGACTACGCGCCACATCTCTTTAGATGGATTTTTACTATTGACAATCCGGTTTGCATTGTACTCTCGACGGGCAGTCAATGATTCCGATTTAATGCGATCTGCGTGATGACTAATGCATTGAGCGAGAGCATCATGTTCCGGATATTGACGTTTCATTACAGTCAAATCATTATAATCATTTATTAGCTTTGAGAGGTTCTCTGTTACCCATGGTACTGGTGTCTTATTTATAACTAATATATTTTTCGTCGGGAAATGAATTTCAATATAATACCTTAAAACATTAAATAATTTATCAAATTTATCGTCAATAGAAATAATGTCATCAAATATAAAGTTCCAATTATAATTTTCAATGTCAATATAAAATGCAAATAATGATTGATCTGTGTATAGTCTTTTTTGAATAAAAGTGTTAGGCTTGTGTTTAGGTCTCGGTTTCGTGGCAGGAAAAGTGAATACCTGTGCGTTGTGGTCGCTGATGGGGGTGTCCAGCGGCGCGGCCGCGACGCCCCGCCACCCGCGCGCCACCAGCCCGCAGTCGATGCTACTCGCACAGTGCGCTGTCACACGAGTCGGAAACTCGACACAGTTTCTACACATGTAGCTTTGAAGAATTTCGTCCACGCGCCGTCGTGCAATGTTATCGGACATAAAATCAACATTTTGATCGCCGACCAAAATGAACCTCTTATCCTCATTCGTAAGCTTATCTATTAATAATTCCAAATTTTTTAAATACATGTCAAAATCACCATTTCCGGTGCGATATAAAACAATTACAATAAAATTTGAATCACAGATTTCGATTGCAGTAAACTCAAAATGAAACTCGACAGCAAGGCTCTGCAGGTCGTTTCGCTGTCGGTATACGATATCAGCCCGTGTGTATAGTGCCACGCCGCCGTGAGCGATGCGCTTACGACAGTGGCTATTTGCGAGCCGATAGCCGCATAACCTCACTCGGTCGATTTCGTGTTGTTTACACCACGTTTCGCTACACGCAAGAACATGAGGGTTTTCTGAAAGCAACACTAAATCCAAGAGCCCTGTTTTTCCGCAAATCGACTGTACGTTTTGATGTATTATTTTAAATTGTGTATCATGGGCTAGTGCGGTTTTAACTTGCTGTCCGGGCTTGAGAAGTTTTTTGGAGCAACAAAGTTAAAACGCCTAATTGAAACATTTGCTGGCCAGTGCTGTGCATTTTTCACCAAGTGGATGTTCTCCGAGGGCACGTCAAGTTTGAATGATGAATACTGGCCTCGCGTAACTACTAAGCGCTCGCACTCTGCAACTTCCACGCCCAGCTTGCAGCGCACGTGTTGAAGGACGTCTTGCACGGTGGTATCCTCGCTCAGGTTGAAGACGTGCAGGCTTGCCAACCGCGGCGCGGCTGCACGGAGAATTGGCTGTCCACGCAACGCACCTCCCGTCGACGGTACCGTTGGTGCTGAAGACCCACCAGCCCTACCAGACATGAGTGGCGCGGGCGGTTTTGCAGCATCTGCGCTCGGAGGGCTGGCGGAAACAGGCAATACAGTGGCTGGAATTGCGTTTGAGATCGCAGGACCAGGACAGGCACTTGCAGGCAAAGGCGCGGCGCGTCGCGGGCGTCCTCGGCGGGACGTGCAGGCAGGCCCAGCTGTATCTTGCGATGCTACTGGAGTAGAGGACGGCTTGTGCTGGGTTTCTGTGTTTTGTACCTCAGCCGTTTGAATGAACTGAGTGGCAGCTTTACCGATGTATTGGAGGCCTTGAGGGCCGGACTCATCGAGCGTGACGTTATTTGTGAAATGCGAGTGTAATTTATACGGGATATCCCGGGCAACTTCGATTTCAGATCGTTCCATATTGCCAGGTAGGGCTCTGACAATTTTTATAAGCTCAGCCATTTGTTTCTTATTTTCGATAATTTCGTGTTGCTGATTCATAATTAAATCGTGGCATCCATGAAGCTTGTGTTTTATTTCTTTTAACTCGACTTCAAGATTTAAAATAACGTCCACTAACCTTTTGTCCATCTCCTCTTTTGTGGTAACTTTTGATTTTGGCGGTGGCATGTCCAATATATATGTGTCACAGTATCACAATTCTTAATTTTGTATAGCAAGTGCAATTAATGTAATAAATGATGTCAAAAAATATAATAATTCAATAATTTAAATACGGAGCAATTTAAACATGTCAGTTGGCGACAGTGGCGCCACCAAAGATTTCTTTTCCGATAAGTATAAATGAAAGAGGTTTGCACATAGTTAAACGTATTCAAACTTACCCATTAGTTTAGTTATGATAATGATGGTTAAAAATTTATTTTTATCGATGTCGATAAACTTAGTCGATTTTTAATTAATCACTAGCACTGGTACATTTTTGCCCCCGCCAAACCGGTGTTTGTTAATAACCCAATTTTCTGCTTTGAGTATGATACACTAATATTTCAACCTCCAGTAATTCTGCATCTAGGTATCAACAAAAAGTCTGTAAATGCTAATTCCGAATTTAATCAGATCATGGATAAATATTTCAATGGATGGTTGCAAATTTTTACCGACGCCTCGAAAATTGCCCCTTTAGACAGTGTTGGTTCGGCCGTATGGATCCCTAAGTATAAGATAATCTTAAATTTTAAAAGTCCACCACAATCCTCTATATTTACTGGAGAGGCTGTAGCTCTCTATGAAGCTGTTTCCTATGTTAGTTCTCATAACCTCAACAAATCCATTAGGATTTGATTGGACTTCCATTTCACTCTAGAAATAACTTCTATTTAACTTTAAAAATTAAGGATAAACTCCGGGAATGCCAGAATTCTAATATACAGGTTATTTCAGCGTGGATTCCTAGCTATTGTGGTATCGCGGGCAATGAAGTGGTTGATCAGTGCGCAAAAAACGCCATTCAGCAGGGAATCGTATTATCCACCAGTCCCTCGAGACCTAAGATCTGATGTTAAACTTTTATTACACCATAAATGGAATAAATTGTAGCAACTCTCACGGCAAACCAAGGGCAAGCATTATGGAAGTCTGCAGCCTAATATTCCAATTAAATCTTGGTTTTTTAAGAACAAGGAATTCACGAAACTGAACACATCCACAATTATAAGGTTGCGCCTTGGTCATTTTTGCTCGCCGGTATTTTTGGCCAAGCTGAGGATTCGGGACGGCTCGGTCTGCGAATGTGGACTGGCCGAGGGTACTATGGAACACATATTGTTGGAGTGTCCTAAAATTTCTTATCCATTATATGATATACTTCCACGTTGTATAAGTCGTCCAATCAATATCAACTTTCTCTTAACCTTAGTTTCCTCGCCATATTGTGGAATATTAAATAAATTCTTGTCCAAAAATAACATTAACTTGTGATAGATCCTCAAATATGACTCATTGTGTATGTGTTTCGTATATAAGTATAGATAGTTAAAAGATTAAAAACTCCCTTAATCCTATATTATCCTTTTATAAAACAAACTAACTGTAGATTGTGTTTGTTGTAGTTTGTGTTTTGTTGTAGATTGGCGGTTCGATCGGTCGGATGTACATATACTACCGAACATTACCTGTGGTCCACCGCCAAGATTAAATACCCGTCTTTCCCAAACTCATTGGCAGACATTGGCAGAATCATCAAGGCTTTGATAGAGCCATATACCCCTAAAAATTGAATTGAATCACAGTGCCCTAAGCCCCTAACTATATTAAAAAACGTTCCATTATACGGGTATAGAATTAAATAAAATGTATTTTTGTTCAAATGTATTTTAAAAAGTAAAGTATTTGAAATACAAAATACTAAATATATGTGATTAATACTAATTGGCGAAGTATTTGAAATACAAATACAAAATACGTATTTGTATTTCAAAAACATGTAATTGAAATACTGCCCAACCCTGGTTAAGGGTATTTTAACAGCGCCGCTATACATAACATACTAAAATACATACATAGAAAACATCCAAGACTCAGAAACAAATATTCATGCTCATCACACAAATATTTGCCATGGAATGTAGGTATAGGTAACATATATAATTTTAATACATATAAGGCGTCATGCAATATGACTCTCTTCCATATTAGGAATGTAGTCTATATACGAAGAGTCGTCTAACATTACTCTCCGAAGAAGTTCCTATTTCAAACGGTTTAAGAAAATACATAGTATTAGCAGAACAATAATATATTTAAGCTTGAAAAAGTAACGGGATCGCTCTGGATTACTAATGTATGGCCAAAAAGCTTTTCTCAAAGTACCACACCCCGAACTATTTTTCTCAAATTATTATTTGAAAAAGAATCATTAGTCAAAACAACTTATATTAATTTTACAGTTACCAAATTTTTATTTGGCAAATTATTGTTTAACAAATATTACTTGGTCATGTTTCATTTTACCATGTATCATTTAGTTTAATCTAATGTATCTCTTCGCAAAATAACAAAATATTACATGGCATCGTATATAATTATTTATAATTTTATTATGCTATTGAAATTATTGTTATTAATAGTTTTTGTTAGTACCTGTCAGACTGCTGATTAGATTAATTCAATTTAATTTAATTTAATTTATTTATTTATTAAGTATAATATATTTATAAATGTTTCCACTTAAATACAAATTACGTACCTAATGAATAATATATTATTTATACATTATAATTTACCTACTCATTTATTTATTTAGTTATTTACTATCACATTATTATTATTAAACTAGCTTTTTCCCGCGTAGTAGGTGTAATTTTGCAATAGTTGTTGAATTGTTACGCCGGCAACGGCCTACTTACTACTTACTTCCGTTATGAATAAACCTTCGTCAAAACCCGTTATGGTTTTTTATTTACTATTATTTGTATGGCCGTGTGGTGTCGGGTTAGAATTTCATCACCCCCTTTCTTCCCGTGGGTCTCGTAAAATTCGTCTAAGGGAGCAGGGTTGAGGTGTGTTGTGGGCGATGGGCTAGCAACGGTTACCTATCATAGTCGAAAATGGTAATGTCGATTATTAATACCCCGAAAACGTTTCCCATTTTATTAATTAGCCTAAATTTTGTTTGCCCGAAAGTACGTTTCCCTGTTCATTACTTTCCCCCCGTCTCAGTTCGCTGCAATTTTATTTCGCTTATGATTCGAATCAACACTTGTAAAAATTCCGAAGTATCATTTGCCAACTACTTTTTGTGGCGTAAAGTATTTTGAACGAAATATTATTTTCCCCCATATCAAACAATCGAAATTGATTGTTTCGAATAAACACTTATTAAAATCCCGAAGTATTATTTGCAGTGATCGGAATAGGCAGAGTATATTTACCTACACTTGGTAGAACATAGATAAAAAGTGGAGACTTCCTTACGACTAAATTTTTTTGCGGGATAAAGTCCCGGGAATTTACCGAATAATTAATATTGTTCTGAATAGTACAAAAAACAATACAAACTGCTTCAATACAATAAATAGGCATAAAATAAAACAACCAATATATAAACGAATTCTTCTATATTTATTTTTAATAAACTCTCTTTATGTACAAAATTATTATTATTTTACTAAATCTAAATATAAGAATAGAATAGAATAGAATAGAATAATAATTTATTGCCAAAAACAAGTACAGACATATACAAATAGTGACAAATAGAATAAGAATATGCTAGAAGTAAAAAGTACAGTTTAATTTTTTGGGGCAATAGGTCCCAGACTCAGCATGTGCAGAACAACAAGAGTCCAGCGCTGGTTTTCAGCCTGGGCCTTATTAGGGCTCGGTCGGTAGCAGAACCTAAGCGTCGGAGTTGGACGCTGTGCTTTCAAGTGCGTACGAATTACAAAAAATAATAATAATACATAAGTTAAAAATAAGAGCGTGTGTGCGTGTGTAATGTGTTGTGTGTGTATGTGTGAGTGTGTGTGTGTGTGTGTGAGAGAGCGTACGTGCGTCATTGTGTGTGCGTATATGTGTATGTGTACGAGCTTGCGAACGTTGTTGTGTGTTTGTGTGTGTGTGTGTGTGCGTACATGTGTGCGAGTGCAAAAAATTAAAAAATAATGAAAATGAACATGAATACCCAAATGAAGAACAAAACAACTAAGGGGAGATGAGACACCTACTTGTTTTGCCTATCTAATAAGTGACATCGAACTAATCGCTTGAATTTTAACAGTGACATTGGCTCACGCAGCGGAGGAGGGAGGTCGTTCCAAATCATTGTGGCCGCAAATTTAAAACTCCCCCTAAAAAATGCGGTCTTGTGCAGCGGTATCGCAAGTTTAGTGCATCGTCTTAAGGTCCTTACCCGCGAGTCAGTCACCCATTTTAATTTCTCAAACAAGTAGCGAGGCCTCTGAAACTCCATTATTTTTCGAACTGCGCAGGCCAGGTGCAGTTGTCTCCTATATTCCATGTTTAGAGTTGTGTTCTGATTTAAAAAAGGGGTAATATGGGCTCGCTTAGGAACCTCGTAGCAGAAGCGAACACAAGCATTTTGTACACGTTGTATGGTTCTTTTTGTTTGTGCTAGGAGCCTTGGTCCATATACCGTGTCTCCATAATTAAATTGTGAGAGTACCAAGGACTCTATAAATAACATTGCAACTTAATCTACAAATACAAAATTATTATATTGATTTAAACTAACCCCATTTTCACACATACCTATTATTAAATGAAAACGGGACTTAATCGCGTAATACTTATATTTATATTTGGCCCAAGGTTTCGGATGTCACATTACGTATTACGTCCGTAGTCAGAGGCATACTGGTAGGGAGTTGTGTCAACATTTTCTAACTATACGAGTTTTTGGAATTACCCGCACTTGATTTTCATTAGTTACTTTTATGCTAGGGTAAGTGCTACGCGATTAAATCCAGTTTTCATTTAATTTACAAAATTATTCGTCACTATCAGAATCAAATTCATAATCATAACCTTTATTCATTTCAATACTATCATTATTCTCCTGGAGATGATTGAAATATATTACTATAATTTTTTCCACATTTTCAATTTTCAGTCTATTTCTTTTCACGCTTAAAATCCACTTGTGTATGTAGAAAATGACCGTTCAACGTGTACAGATGTGAGTGGTGCAAAATTATAAATCGAATCATCATCTGCATCGATCCCTTGAACAATTCTCTCACTTTTTTCTCTAACAACGTCATAGTCAGGATTGCGTTCTATAACTTTCTCTAATTTATTTTCTATTATTTCGTTCGACGACCAGTTCAAAACACATCTAACGTTGTCAATAATATCAAAATATTCTGCTAGCGATAATTTAGACTCTTGTAATTTTGTAAGTGCTACTTGAATTATTCGATAGTTTTCGTGAATAAAATTTAGTTGGGATTGAATATTTTCTTTTCTAAACGCGGCTTTTGCTTTTCTTATAGATATTGCTTCATTGCTATTAAGATTACCTTCAACATCCGATATTTGTTGAAAATGTTCCGCATAGTACGACGTTGCCTTTAGCCATGTACCCCATCTAGTAATTACTGCTTGAGGAGGTAGCGGTAAATTAGGGTACATATCCTTAAGTAGTCTTACTCTGTTAGGTGATTTTAAAAATATCTTTTTTACATTGGCTACTAAATCATCAACGTTTTCGTATTGAGAACGTATTTGTTCTGCCACTCTGTTAAGGGCATGTGCTAAGCACGTTACGTGCAACATATTTGGAAAATCGATTTTTAACAAACGTCCGGCTTTTAACATGTATGCCACGCTGTCAGAGCGTAACATAAGCACATTGTTAGATTTTTCTTCAAATGATTCTCCCCACATTTCGTTTAATGATCCGTTCACAAAATTTGCTATAGTTTCCCCGTTTACCTTTTGTAGCACTTTACATGCAATTAAATACGGTCGAGTCGCTACATTTTTTATTAAAGGCATCACTAATAAATGAACCACATTGTTTCGTCAAGAGATATCCAGACCTTATTGTTTCCTATTGTGTCGTATATATGTTTCAATCGATCTTTATAAAATTCATCTAGATACTTTTTCCGTAATATTGATTCAGATGGCACTTTCTTTTCTACGCACACACAACAACCACTGTAGCAAACATATTTGCCAAAAAAAGATTGGAACGCAGAATTATTAACTTGCGACCAAGGGATGTTACACAAAATTAAAAAATTTACTAAGTCGAAGTAGTATTCTTTCTCAGTATTTTGTCGCCTGCCTTGATGTATGGCTCCATTGATGTGCCGATCAACGTTGCCTTTCTTCGTGGCTTTGAAAGAGGTCTCGCATTTGGTGCAAAATATGATACCACTTGCTTCGTCATATACAAGTTCCGGATTATTAACAATCCAACTAGTGACTAGTTCGGGTCTCACTTTGTTCGCCATGTCGACAACAAAAATTATATTATATATTCCGAAGCGTACCTGAAATAAATTATACGAAGTGTTAGCAATGAGCTTTAAATATTTCAGAATGAAGGGTAAGGTTTCTCTTAACCTATCGACGCGAAATCGGCTTTAGCCGACCAAAAATAGCTCGTTAGTATGAAGACGTAGGCAGTATGTACAAAACACATTTGTAGAAATATTAAAAATATTTGAGACGCGCATTATCGAAGAGCTGAACTTTGTGTAGCAAAGCTGCAAATTCCCATCAGAATCAACACGTGCAAACTTGCAAATAATACAAAACCCCATTTTAAGGTACAAACTTCAAACTCCGAGTACAGTTTACAACCGTTTTCTCAAATTTAGTTGTAGTCTGGCAAGTATATAGTGTTTTTCGCATATATTTATGATTTAAATCTTTACAAGCTTACACGTGTCTATTTATGTACAGTACGGTAAGTATAATGTAGGTAGGTTTAATACATTACACGGCCAAATTATGAGCATAGGTAAGTGACTTAAGTCAATAGTCATAGTTCGTGACCATATATGAAAAAGGTAAAATTTTTAAATAATAAATAATATTATAATATTTTATATATCTTACCTTGAAACTTGGTAGTTTTGCAGTATCCGTGGTGTTTTCAGTGTCCAGTAATCGCCAAATCCAATCAAAGCAAAATCGGTGTCCGAGTTCAGGCCGTGTGTAATCAAGTATAGCAGGCGAAATTCCAGTAAACAAGCAAATGTCAAATATCGAAAAAACACAGTATCTACACTTCCGTACGTACTCGACAAGGGATAGTAAGAAACTGATGTCAACTTTCTATTTAAGTAATGCATAAAAAGGGTAGCAGGTAACAGCGATAAGTGATAACGACATCTGCTTTGTCTTTTAGACGATAACAATGGAAAGTACAATTAACATAGTTGATAGTAATACTGTTATTTCTATCTCTTTCACTTAAACACAGCTGGTATTGGTGTAAAAGAGACGGACAAGTTTGAAATAATATAAATACAATAATGTTATATTATCACCTGTAAACTAGTACAAACTTGTAGTGTTATGGTTACTATTTATTTTAACGTACATTGGGGATACATTGTGAGATTTTATTTATTTTACTGATTTTTAAATCCGGGAAGTCCCGGAAAAATTTTTTATCGCAAGGAAGTCTCCACTTCATGACTTTGTTCTACCAAGTGTAGGTAAATATACTCTGCCTATTCCGATCACTGATTATTTGCCAACTACTTTTTGTGGCGTAAAGTATTCAGACCGAGATATTATTTTCCCCTTATATCAAAATACCGAAATTAACTGAAGTATGGACAAATCATCAATACGTTTCCTATATATTGGTATAATGATTAAAAATATAATATTAAACTTATAGTTTTATTAACCTATATTCAATACTTTCTTACTTTCCTAGCAAATGTTTGTTTCCGCAAGGGTCGCCGTTCTAACCTAACCTAACCCACTTTTCTAGCCAAAGTTTTTCCCGGGTGAATATTTTTTGCTTTGATTTACTGACTTCCCCGCCCCGTCCTATTTGTCATGTATCTTTTTAAGCTATCACGTTTCACCAGCAAGTCGACGGAGCCCCGCGTCGCGGGGCCCCTATTTCCGCTCTAAGGGACATAAGGTAACTAACGAACCTATCCAAGTAAACTAGCCTTTGGGTGTCCGTTTTATTTTTAATGCGGGGGGCTCCGCCCCCCGAGCCCCCCTCGCGGGGGACTCTGCCCCCCCGCCCCCCCTTTTTGGACTTTCCGTTATATGCCTGGCCATATTATCGAAAAGGTTACTTCCTATATATTGGTATAATAACCAACCTAACCTAAGACACTTTTCTAATAAAGGGCACTATGTAATGTTTAACAGATCTGTATGTTTTATGAAGATTATTCACTGTAAAATTATATAAGGGAAAATGACATTTCAATTACACGTAGCATCGGCATAGCATCGAAGGTAACCTATTGAAGTTTCGAAAATTCCTTATCCGATTTTCACTTAAAATGTTTCTCATCCTAACCTTGCATCCCATTTTAACGCCCTTAGGGATAGAATTTTCTAAAACGCTGAGTGACTTTTTTCTCTCTAGCTAAAAAAAAAGTGTATCTCATCCTAACCTTGCATCCTTTTTTAACCCTCTTAGGGATGGAATTTTGTAAAACGCTGAAATTAATTAAGTTTCTAGCTCAAAAGGAAAAGTTTCCCTCATACAAAATTTGCACCCCTATTTAACCCCTATTAAGGGTAGAATTTTTTAAAACGCTGACAGCTCTTGTTTGTATTCTAATAAGTAATCTTTCTACAAAGTTTTAAGTTTCTAGCTCAAAAGGAAAAGTTTCCCTAATACAAACTTTGCACCCCTATTTAACCCCCTTAGGGATGGAATTCAAAAATCCCGTCTTATCCGGGTGCCTACGTCATAAAATGAAGTTCTGGTGTAAATTACAAGTTTCTAGTCCCAGTAGTTTTGGATACAAACGATACACCCCTATTTTACCCCCTTAGGGGTAGAATTTTCAAAAACGCCGAAATAACTTTATTTGTATTTTATTAAGTAATCATTCTACAAAGTTTCAAGTTTCTAGCTCAAAGAATAATCTTTCCCCCATACAAACTTTGCAGCCCTATTTAACCCCCTCAGGGGTAGAATTTTCTAAAATGTCCAAAGTACTTTTTTGTATCTTAATAAGTAATCTTCCTACAAAGTTTCAAGTCTTTAGTTCAAAAAATAATGTTTCTCTCATACAAACTTTGCACCCCTATTTAACCCCCTTAGGGATAGAACTTCCAAAAATCCTGTCTAATCCCTTGCCTACGTCATAACTCATAATAGAAAGTTGTGGTGTAAAATTCAAGTTTCTAGTCCCAGTAGTTTCGGATACAAACTTTGCACCCCTATTAAACCCCCTTAAGGGTGGAATTTTCTAAAACACTGACAGTTTTATTTTTACTTCTTACTCTACAAAGTTTCAAGTTTCGAGCTCAAAAAATATAGTTCCCTCATACAAACTTTGCACCCCTATTTAATCCCCTTAGGGGTAGAATTTTCACAAACGCAGAAAGAACTTTTTTTGTATTTTATTAAGTAATCTTTCTACAAAGTTTCAAATTTCTAACTCAATGAATAATGTTTCCCCCATACAAACAATGCACGCCTATTTAACCCTCTTAGCGGTAGAATTTCCAAAAATCCCGTCTTATCCCATGCCTACGTCATAAAAGGAAGTTCTGGTGTACATTTCAAGTTTCTAGTCCCAGTAGTTTCTGAAACAAACTTTGCACCCCTATTTTACTCCCTTAGGGGTAGAATTTTCAAAAGTGCAGAAATAACTTTTTTTGTATTCAGTAATCATTCTACAAAGTTTCAAGTTTCTAGCTCAAAGAATAATCTTTCCCCCATACAAACATTGCAGCCCTATTTAACCCCTTAGGGGTAGAATTTTCTAAAATGTCCAAAGTACTTTTTTGTATCTCAATAAGTAATCTTCATGCAAAGTTTCAAGTCTCTAGTTCAAAAAATAATGTTTCTCTCATACAAACTTTGCACCCCTATTTAACCCCCTTAGGGATAGAACTTTCAAAAATCCTGTGTTATCCCTTGCCTACGTCATAACTCATAAAAGAAAGTTGTGGTGTAAATTTCAAGTTTCTAGTCCCAGTAGTTTCGGATACATACTTTGCCATCCTATTTGTCTCCCTTAGGGGTAGAATTTTCACAAACGCAGAAAGAACTTTTTTTGTATTTTATTAAGTAATCTTTCTACAAAGTTTCAAGTCTCTAGTTCAAAAAAATAAAATTTCTCTCATACAAACTTTGCACCCCTATTTAACCCCCTTAGGGATAGAATTTCCAAAAATCCTGTCATCCCTTGCCTACGTCATAAAAGAAAGTTGTGGTGTAAATTTCAAGTTTCTAGTCCCAGTAGTTTCGGATACATACTTTGCACCCCTATTTAACCCCCTTAGGGGTAGAATTTTTAAAAGTGCAGAAATAACTTTTTTTTGTATTTTATTAAGTAATTATTCTACAATGTTTCAAGTTTCTAGCTCAAAGAATAATCTTTCCCCCATACAAACATTGCAGCCCTATTTAACCCCTTAGGGGTAAAATTTTCTAAAATGTCCAAAGTACTTTTTTGTATCTCAATAAGTAATCTTCATGCAAAGTTTCAAGTCTCTAGTTCAAAAAATAATGTTTCTCTCATACAAACTGCACCCCTATTTAACCCCCTTAGGGATAGAACTTTCAAGAATCCTGTCTTATCCCTTGCCCACGCCATAACTCATAAAAGAAAGTTGTGGTGTAAATTTCAAGTTTCTTGTCCCAGTAGTTTCGGATACATACTTTGCACCCCTATTTGTCCCCCTTAGGGGTAGAATTTTCACAAACGCACAAAGTTTTTTTTTGTATTTTATTAAGTAATCTTTCTACAAAGTTTCAAGTTTCTAGCTCAAAGAATAATGTTTCCCCCATACAAACAATGCACCTCTATTTAACCCCCTTAAGGGTAGAATTTACAAAAATCCCGTCTTATCCCTTGCCTACGTCATAAAAGGAAGTACTGGTGTAAATTTCAAGTTTCTAGTCCCAGTAGTTTCGGAAACAAACTTTGCACCCCTTTTTTACCCGCTTAGGGGTGGAATTTTCTAAATTGCTGAAAGTACTATTTTTCTTATCTTAATAAGTAATCTTCCTACAAAGTTTGAAGTCTCTAGTTCAAAAAATAATGTTTTCCCCATACAAACTTTCGACCCCCATTTCACCCCCTCAGGGGCTGAATTTTGAAAAACCCTTCCTTAGTGCTCCCCTAGACCTTATAAGGAACCTACATGCCAAATTTGGAATCTCTAGAACCAGCGGTTTGGGCTGTGCATTGATATGTCAGTCAGTTTCTTCTTTTATATATTTATAGATAAAATAAAATATTATTATTATTACATTCGGTTGTTTTACTTGGGCAGAGATTTATCATTCAGGTACTCATCTACAGAATAGTAACATTTATTGATGAACAAATTTTTTAATGCCCTTTTGAACAAATTGTCTTCAATTTCATTTATTATTTTTTCCGGTAGTTTGTTTGCTACAAGTATGCATCGGTAGACGGGCCTTTTTTGTAAATTTCTAATTTTGAGGCGGGTAGTTGTAATTGAGTTTTGTAATTTTTTCTTCATTGCGAAGTAGAGGTTTTTTTGTGAAAAGGTGCGAGTTGTTCCTAACAAAGAGTGCTGCTTCCATAATGTATATAGAGGGTAGCGTGAGAATTTTTAGTTTAGCAAAATGTGGTCGACAACTATTCGGTATCTACGTGTTGGTAAGTATGCGAATACATTTCTTCTGCATCACAAATAGTTGATGGACGTCAGTGCTGGCCCCCCCCATAGAATCACACCGTACTGGAGCCTTGCATGTCCGAATGCGAAATATGCTGCCAAGGCAGTTTCCAGGTTAGTGTTGACCTTTAGCACACTTAACGCGTAAATAAAGCTCGATAATTTTGATTTTAAATATTGAATGTGTGATTTCCAATTTAAACTTGTATCTATTTTTATTCCTAACAATTTAAGGCATCCTCTGTAGTTCGATATTGTGCTGAGTGGACTCTTTTTCGCATTAAAAAAAGTGTCAAAATGTATTTAATTGTTTAATGCTGTATTTGCGAAATAAACTTATTCTGTGTTCTTTCATTCTTTTTTTTGGGTGCGTACCGAAAGGGTAAAAACGGGACCCTATTACCAAAACTCCGCTGTCCGTCCGTCTGTCTGTCCGTCTGTCATCAGGCTGTATCTCATGAACTGTGATATTTAAACGGAATGAAATAAGTATTTAAGGGGGCTCCCATACAAAGTGTTTTTTTTGCCTTTTTTTATAGATAATGGTACGGAACCCTTCGTGCGCGAGTCCGACTCTCACTTGGCCGGTTTTACTATAGACACTTGCAACTCCAAGTGCGTTGCCGGACTTTATTGACATGAGGACTCGTAACAGCTAGAGACAAGTGCTGATTAACTCTCAATTAATGACCTTACTCACCAACAAACGTGAAATTAAAAGATTTGCCTATGTCGCTCTCACGATTAAGAGGAATCCAACGATACCTCATATGTCGAAATCCGTCAAACGGTTTAGGCTGCAGAGCGTGCCAAAGAATAAGGTCACATACGTATGTACGAAGAAGAGGAGGGTTATGTTTTTCGAGCGTATGTATGTATGTATGTATATACATACATAAATACGCTCGAAAAACATAACCCTCCTCTTCTTCGGCAGTCGGGTAAATACAACACCTGCACTGGGCTCGCTACGCGCTAATGCGGCTCACCCCGCCGGTCACCCGTCATGAAACTAGACCTACCTGCGCTTAGTTATTACGCATTGGGGTGTCAAGATATATTTGTGGGCGAGCGTTGAGGTGAGCTTAAAACCAGTTACAGAATAGGGGGGCAGGTCGTCAGTCTAATAAAAATGATGCGGGTGCGCGAGAGCCAAGTTTAGCCGGAGTGGAAAGAGAAACACCCTTGATCTGATCACGCCTACAAACTGGCTTGAATGACATCTATAAAATCATCCTCCTAGCGTTGTTCCCGGTTGTGCCCCTAAAGGAGCCCGGGGTCCGCTTTGACACCTAATCCCAAGATTTGGCATAGGTTTTACGAAAGCGACTGCCATCTGACCTTCCAACCTAGAGGGAAAACAAGACCTTATTGGGATTAGGATTAGACCGGTTTCCTCGCGATGTTTTCCTTCACCGAAAAGCTAACGGTAAATATTCCGTACATAAGTTCCGAAAAACTCATTGGTGCAAACTCACGTGCCGGGATTCGAACCCACGACCGCCGCTTGACAGCCGCATGCCTGAACCACTAGGCTACCGTAGCTGCCCATGACGTCTATAAAATAAGGTATTATATATGCCCTACTGCGTCCAAAGCATTTTCACCAGACTGAACCTTGACAAAAAATTCTAAAAGCTTAAGTATTAATGGCATTGACGAAGCTATATTTTACATTGGAATAACAACGCTTTATAAAGCAGTTGATGACGCCCGTCGTAAAAGAAAATTTAATAAAAAATTGCCTGTTATTAAATAAAAGGGAATGACGTAATAAAACGCCTTAACAATAAAATCTGTTGTTTAGACCGCCCCCCTCTTTTACTGGAATCAGTCAGTCAAATGTATGTATTTAGTAGGAGTGGCCGAAACTATGTAAACACATTTTGTTCATAGTACCTATAAGAAATTTTAGCCCCACAAGGTGGACTGATAAAGGCCTGGTAAAGCTCACAAGAGCCGCTGGATGCGGGTGACGCAGGACCGGTCATTGTTTTTTTTTAATTATTATTTATGCAGAAACAAACAGTCTTAAAAAACACATCAGTAACTCAGCTATGGCTATGTGAGTAATACAACATACCATTAGTTTCATACATTTTTATAAAGTTACAGGTTGAAGATATGAAAAAGGAATTTATATGTTTCAAAAATATGACTAAAACTATCAATGAGTCTTATAATTTACAACTTACACGACTTATATACTACTTATACTCTTTGAGGCACTCTTTGATTTTTTGAATGGGAGGAAAATTTGTTATGGATAACTCCGCGCCACGGAGATAGCGTCTACGCTACGCCTTCTACGACAGGCAGGGCATACCGCAGCCGTGTTCTAATGCCCGGGCTACGGTCGCAGCGAGCGGCGACATGTTATCATCGCCACCTGCTCCTCCGAGCAGTGTCGGTACGCTCCCGTTCGCGCTCTGCTGTCTCTCTCTTTCACACCCTCACAAAAGGTGACAGCTGCGGAGCTTCTTGTCAACATTGCCGCTATGAGACCTGGTGGGGAGAGATCTTGTCCCACTTGCGGGAGGCCCATGTGAACGTCGTGTGTGTGTGGACGTCTTTCGGCTGATATAATGATAAGAGAGTTTAGATGTTTTAAAGTTATAAGTGTTTTATCATCAATTTACTTATTTAATCATATGTCATGGTTTACATAAAAAAACAATTTCCGTAAAAAAACAAGAAATAATTATGCTAATTTGTTTCTGTGAATGCACTCTGCAATATGCCGAAATTAACGGAAACCGGGAACACCGTGTTTACTTAATCAAAATTGTATAAAATCTATACTCAACTTAATGATAATTTTAAATCTATAGCCCCTTCAGCCGAGAGAATAAATTAAGGGATCTCAGCGTCTTCGGCACCATGCCGCGGGGAGACCCCTTATTTTATTTATAAGTAGATTTATTTATACAAATTTTAGTGATAAATGTGTTTAATTTAAGTAGATTGTCATTATATTAATTGTATTTTGTTGTTTATTGAATAAAATCATTTGTTTCGTTAAGAGGTATAATAAAGTGAGAAACTTGTATTCCTCATTCGATTTTGAAACTCGTGGAAGCTGCCACGTGTAACCAAATTAAATTGATTAAGGTAAATTGGTCCAATAACTTCCCTTCAAAGACTGTCCGCTCGTTGTCTAATTCTAATGTGAGGGTTGGGTATAATCGAATGTATATTTGAGAGGGTTAAGAATTATTAAGTACCTCTGGCCCAAACGACCCTTTCTTGGGGTTGCCGATCTGGTGAACCCTTTTTAGGGTAATCTTATTTATTCCTATACATCCTATTAATATTTTTAGGTTCACCGAATGCATGGTGTCGCCAAATTTCCGTGTCTTCGGATTTCTGTTACTCGGAAACGGTTAAGTTTTTGGTTACAGCTAAAAGGTCATTCTGTAGAACCTAGGTTTAGGTTAGGTTCGTTTTATAACGATTCCTGAAAAGTTTGGTGATTATGAAAAAAACGGTTTTCGATGAAATTTAAATTCTGCGAAACATATATTCGATGGAACAATTGTCGGTAAAACAATGTAAAAATACATTTTTACATATCCTACTATCACTACATAGTATATAAAACAAAGTCACTTCCCGCTGTCTGTCCCTATGTATGCTTAAATCTTTAAAACTACACAACGGATTTTGATGCGGTTTTTTTGTTATAGATATTATACATACAAACCTTCCTCTTGAATCACTCAAGAGGAAGGTTTGTATGTATAATATAGTACCCGTGCGGAGCCGGGCGGGTCGCTAGTAATATTATAAATGCGAAAGTTTACTTTACTCTTTGGTGTGAATGTTTGTTTCTTCAAGCGTGATTGAGTAGCACGCGTCCTTGTAAACTGTTAAGTCGCTTTTCAATTGAGAAAACTTGTGTAACAACAATGCAATGTTTGAATAACATTAATTTTATGACTCGCTCGGGTTTTATTTTGAAATTTAAGTTTTAACTAAACTTTGTTTTTCTCTTTGTTACCCGTGTTAGAATTTCACCACCCCCTTTCTTCCCGTGGGTGTCGTAAAAGTCGACTAAGGGATCAGGGTTGAAGTGTGTTGTGGGCGATGGGCTAGCAACCTATCACTGCAATATCACATTTTGTCGATCTTTTATACCCACATGTATGCTAAAAGTGGCGCTGGAACATACGTTTCATGTGCTCTGCCTACCCCTTTTGGGAATAAAGGCGTGAATGTATGTATGTATGTATGTATGTAATATTATAAATGCGAAAGTGTGTGTGTGTGTGTTTGTTTGTCCTTCTTTCACGTCGCAACGGAGCGTTGTATTAATGTGATTTTTTTGTACGGAGATAGTTTAGAGGCTTGAGAGTGACATAGGCTACTTTTCCAGCGGGAAAACATCTAATTCCCACGGGAAAATTCAATATGTTACATTTTTCTATAACCACGCGGGCGAAGCCACGGGCATCAGCTAGTAAATAATATTTCGGGACAATCTCACAAAAATCGACTTAGCCCCAAACTAAGCAAAGCTTGTACTATGGGTACTAGACGACGATATACATACTTATATAGATAAATAAATACTTAAATGCATAGAAAACATTCATGACTCAGGAACAAATATTCGTGCTCATCACACCCCCGATTCGAAACCTGGACCTCTTGCTTCGTAGGCAGGGTCACTACCAACTAGGCTCCAGAGGTCGCCAAAATCGAATGATGATGAAATATAAACTTTTCAATTTCACTAAACTTTGATAATAGTCCAGTAAATGAACTGACAACTCGTATGGAAAAAATGTCAATTTTGGAAATAATTTATAATAGCTTATTTTTTATGTGTAACGGATATATTATCAATTAAATAGTTACCCAGCGACAAAATCCGACAAAATTTCAGACATCAAAAAAATGATAAGTTAACTAACTTCTGAAAAGTCAGAAAAAATATTAATAAATATTTTTGTCTTTATTTTGTTTCATTTACATTTGCTCTATAATATTCAAGATAAATCGTATAAAAAAAGACAATGCATGCTTCATTGAAATCTACATAATTACTTCCGGGTGTAAAGTTTGTCGGATTCTTGAATAAATTATCTTAGAATAACATTCTCAAATGTAATCAACAAAAAAAACGCTATTATAAATTAATGTTTTTCAAAACCGTATTTTGCCTGGAGTATAATGTCACGACTCCTCTGGTGATCATTTGATAGTTCGTCTCATCATCCTCGTAGATTTTTTTCCCGGTAGTCCTCAAACGAGCCCGGGGTTGATACTTATCCCAAGATTGGGCGCAGGCACTAGTTTTACGAAAGCGACAGCCATCTGACCTTCCCAACCCAGAGGAAAACTAGACCTTTTTGGAATTAGACCGCTTTCCTCACGACGTTTTCCTTTTCGTACATAAGTTTCTTGAAAAAACCCTGTAGGTACCGTCGGAGTTCCGAAGGCTATTATCTAGAACAACGCATTAGGATGATTTTTTTTCTTTGTATATTCATTTTGACTTACTTTAAGTAGCTTAAGAATTATCATTGTAATGTAATAAGCTTTTTTGGCAAAAAAATATTGACTGTTGAGTTTGTTTCAGCGTTCCTTCTTAACAGTGACCACTTCGTTCTCAGAAACGCTGGTAGAATTTTCACTTGTAAAAGTGCCATTACGGCCTACTTGCAGAATAAAATACATTTATCTCATTATTTCATTTATTATCAGAAAAATATTTCTTGAAAAAACTCAATTCAGGCTATATTTTCTCGGTGTATTGTCTTTGTATTGGTTGGTGTATATAAATTATTTTACATTTTAATACAATAACATACGTGAACAAACATTGTTCATCATCATCATCATCATATCAGCCGAAAGACGTCCACTGCTGGACATAGGCCTCCCCCAAAGAGTGCCAAAGTGACCGGTCCTGCGCCACCCGCATCCAGCGGACTCCAGCAACCTTTACCAGGTCATCAGTCCACCTTGTGGGGGGCCTACCCACGCCGCGCCTTCCGGTTCGTGGTCGCCACTCGAGAACCTTTCCGCCCCAACGGCCATCGGTTCTACGTGCTATGTGCCCCGCCCACTGCCACTTAAGTTTAGCGATTCAGAGAACATTGTTCTAGACATTGCTTACTTCAAAGTATTCATATTATTTAGTTTGAATAAAAAAGATACAATGTTTATGAATTGGTTTTCATTAGACGTGCAATCTGACATTTAGGTACATTTTGGGTTAAAATAATCGCAATATATCTTACTAGCTTCTGCCCGCGACTCCATCCACGTGGAACTTGTTTATTCTTTATATCAAAGCTCCATACAAACTTTCACTCCCCTTTCACACTGAGGCCAGACAAGCGTAATTTGTCAGCTGTGAGTCGTGTAATTTCGGTCCGCACATATATGGGCAAACCGAAATGTCCATCTATGGGCGGACCGAAATTACGCGACTCACAGTTCGCAAATTACGCTCGTCTGCCCTCACCCTTAGGGTAGGATTTCCGGGATAAAAACTATAGCATATCCTTTCCCGGGACTCAAACTATCTTTATTCCACATCTAAATCGGTTCAGCGGTTTAAGCGTGAAGAGGTATCAGACACGCAGACAGACACACTTTCACATTTATAATATTAGTAAGGATATGGATATGGATGCACGTAGTCTATATGTAAGTAAAAGGAAACAACGGATCGGCCATAATGAATTTATTCTCTCTGTTCCTCTCGCTGAAACCTATCTCCTATCCCTTTCATTCCTCTATCCCTTTCTTTCTCAGTTCACGCTCTCATGCTGTCTCTTTCTCACACAATTACGTTTCGTTTTACTTATTTAATGTTTGTACCTTACATGCCCTCTGAAATATATATATACAAAGAGATGCTTTGTATATGTATATTTCACACCTTACATGTTCATCATGGTATTTACCTAAGTGTCTAAACAAACTTTGGAAAACAAAACTAACATTAACCATCTTTTAATACTAAATGCAATCTTGTACATAATACTAGAAATTAAAAAGTGTTTGTTGGAATCATCGTTTTGATTTGATAATTTTCCTATCTGTTTTAGTTCAAAACAATGCTGAGAAACTATACATATTATGTTACTGTTAATAAAAGATTAAAATACATCTATTGTTTTCCTTCACTATACCTATAAAACAACTGCTACTTTATAGTTGGTTTCATTTTTGGTTATGTTTTGGTAAAATTGGTTTCATAAAGCAGTAATTTTAATTTTTTTAACTTTATACCACTATAAAGAAGCATTTGTTATGACAATTATTATAAGCCAATACTATGTTTACCTACATATCAATATATATGTTTTATTACAGTTACATATGTGTTTATTTTCACATCTTTCTTTTTTTTGAGGGGTTATTTCTAAAATGTATGGTATATATCATTCATTATTAATACTAGGCTGTACTATAATATTCTGAATATGACATTACATAGAAATGTATTCTTTTATGAGTACATATAAAAAATATCTGATTTTACCTTTATTGTTTTCTTTTTATTAATTGGTCTTTCTTATTAAGTCTTTATGATGTTTTTATTTATATTTTATACATGTGATCTGACTTCAGAGTTAAGCACATAAACTTTCTATGATTTTAATGTGTAGCAAGTTAACATGACTATATAAAAAATGAAAAAAACAATTTTTGTACCTAGTATTTTTGAGGTACGGTTGTATGCCGGCCTCTGGACGTTACAAATGGACGTGTGTTGCTGACGTTGCTGGTGTGGTCATCACTGGTGTGCTTTGAAGTGAAGTCCTGTTCTTCCTTTTCATGGTAGTTGTCATGTCCAGGGTTGTCAACTATAGGGTTGGCAACTATAGGGTTGTCATCTCCAGGGTTGTCATCTCCAGGGTGGTCATCTATAGGGTTGTCATCTATAGGGTTGTGATCTCCAGGGTTGTCATCTATAGGGTTGTCATTGCTAGCTGAAATATCTGAAAGTGAATCAAGATTATGTGGATTTTTTAGTGGTTTTAAAAATTGAGTGTGGACTATTTTCTTGACTGTTGGTTTGTTCATATCTTGAATTTCATAGCATACAGAGCCAATCTTTTTTAATATTTTAAATGGTCCTTTGAATCTTGGCGTGAGCTTGGTGTCAGTTGGTTTGTACCACTCATATACCACATAACTTCCTTCTTCAAAACTATGGTCAATTCTTCTCAAATCATATTTCTTTTTGTTATATAGATGTATATTTTCAATGTTTTCTAATGCTGATTTTCTGGCTTGGGTCAAAATGTCCAATTGATGGCATCTGTCTGTGTCTTCTATTATAGTTCCTATATGGATTTCATTAGGTGGAATCCTCGGCTGGTAGCCATGCATTAGATAGAATGGCGAGTATCCTGTGGTCTTTTGTTTCGAGATATTAATTGCCAATATCGCTTTAGGTAGAAGTTTATCCCAATCTGTTTTATTATGTAATGCTAACTTAGTCAAAGTTGATACTATTACGGCATTTGCTCGTTCAACTAATCCGTTACTCTGTGCTGTATAAGGCGTGGTTGGTATATGTTGAATTCCATATTTTGAAAAAAACTTTTGTGTTAACTGGCTTGTAAAACAGGGTGCGCTGTCTGATATATATGTTAGTGGTGGTCCGTAAACATATATGATGTCATCTTCAATGGTATTCATCACACTTCGTGCTGTCAATGTACATGTTGGTTTTGCGAAGATGTACCTTGTAGCATGATCTATATGCACGAATATGTAAGTGTTCCCTGCAGTTGTTGGTGGTAAGGCGACTATGTGGTCTGATGATATAACTTGCATGGGTGTATTGGGTATCGGACGTCTTCCCATTTCTCCATATGCCAATTTTGTGCGTCTGTTTGTCTATGCACATGTCATACATGCCGCAGTATATGCCTTGACATCTTGTCTTAGAGATTTCCACCAATATTTGCTCTTAATTTTGTTGATAGTAATGCTGACATCTAGGTGACCGTTGTCATCATGTGCCATTTTTAAGATTGATGATCGAAGTGCCTGTGGAATTACTATTTTTTCTTTGTTTAATTCGTTATTGTTCACATGTAGTAAAATGCCCTCAGATAATTTAAAAGAGTCATTAATCTGTTTTAAATGCTGTGATGTTATGTCTTTGCCCAATTTTGCTTTAATTTGTTGAATAAATTCATCTTTTTGCTGTGCTATTTTCAGTTTTTCAGTATTACTGCTCACAACTGTTAGACATACTTCACTCAAGGGGTATCGAGACAAATGGTCTGCAATTACATTTTGCTTGCCAGGTCTGTGTACAGGTATAAAATCGAATGGAGCCAAATCTACAACATATCTCGCAAACTTTCTATTGAGTTTGGCTTTGTTTATAATGTATGCTGTTGAGTAGCTGTCAGTTATTAAGGTGAACTTTGTGCCCAATAGGTATATTCGAAATTTACTCAAGATTGCCCAGTGCACCGCAGTTACTTCTAACTCGTTAATGTGGTATCTTTTTTCTGCATCCGTTAGACTTCTACTAGCATATTCGATGACTTTCTTTTCTCCATTTTGAATTTGAATCAAGCATGCGCCAATTCCTTCATAACTGCTCTGTTTCTACAATTGTTTCAGCATCTTGTTGAAAGTTTGACAATATTGGAGCTGTAATGACTAGATTTTTTAATGTCAAAAATGCGTTTTGTTGTTCCTCTGTGAGTGCAACTTTTTTATTTTTACTGATCTGTTTCTCATGAACTGTCAGAGTTTTATCTTTTTTTAATATGCACTGCAATGGTCGGGCTATGGAAGCATAGTTTTGTATAAATCTTCTAAATGTTCCAGTAAATCCTAGAAATGACTGTATTTCTTTGATAGATGATAATGTTTTGTACTGTTCAATTGCAGCTGTTCGTTTTGGATCAGTTTTTTCTTGCATGTGGCCTACAATTTTGCCAAATATTGGTATTTCAGTATCGATGAAAATACATTTATCTTTGTTGAGCTTCAAGTTCTTCTCTCTGGTTACTTGGAATACTTTTCTTAGTATTCTAATGAATTCTTCGATAGTATTCGAACCTCCTGTGATGTCATCAAAGTAAGCCCTCACTCCCTCCTGGTACAAGCATCCGTAAGTTGATTTTATCACCTTTGACATGATTGAAGGCCCTCCGACAAGACCAAACATTACTCGTAAGAATTCTATGTGATAGTCTTGGGTCACAACCGCTGTTTTAAATATATCTTGTTCTCTGATACATATGTTGTGGTAAGCATGGTATATGTCCAATTTGAATTTATACACAAACTGTGAAATAGTTGTGATTATATCATCCATTCTTTCTATGGGTTGTGCGTCTAAAATAGTAACAGGGTTGATGGTTTTAGAATAATCGACCACCGGCCTGTATGGTGTGGTTTCATGAAATGGTTGTGCTACCACAAACATTGGTGCAGCATATGGTGAATTTGACAATCTGCATACCTTCTGTTGAAGCCATTTTTCTACTGTTTCCTTCAGGAAACGGCGTTCTGGTTCTGGTAATCTGTAAGGCTTACAGCTAACAGGCTTGTCATTTCTCAATTGTATTTCTAATTCAAAGTCTGGAAACTTTCCGATGTCATTTTCATCTTTTTTGAAAATATCCTCAAATTCTGTCACTAACTCCATGACTTTTTGTTTGTTACTTGGCAATATTTGATGCAATGTCTTGTTAATTGGCACACAACATGCGATTGAAGCTTCTTCCCTTGCAAAAGCTGGAAAATATTCAGTGTGAGTTTGGGTTATTATGCATATTTTGCCATCTGGTTCGTGGATAATGCGTGCATACACAGCCAACTGCCAGTCTTTTCCGATGATCATGGGTACAGGTAGACCTTCACATATAGCGATTTGGGGCATGACATAATCTATTTTACCAACCTCAATACGAGCAGATATCCATCCGATGGGTGTTAGTATATTTCCGGCAACCTTGAAGTCTCCTTTGGTCCATGGGTACACTTCTGTAGTTTGTGGCAGTGCTTCCTTATCAACAATTGTGATGACTGAGCCTGAATCTGGTAAGGCATTTAAATTAATACATGCATTAAGTTATTGGAATAAGAGTTACATTGGGAGCTTTATCTTGAATACAGCTTATTTGTTTAAATGTATTTTGACTTGTATTCGTGGAAGGCTGTGGTTTATTATAAATTGAAACGTCTTTCTTTACTGGTACATTGAATGGCAATTTGTATTGTATGACACATGGCCTTTAGTTCTGCATCTAAAACAGAACTGATCTTCTTTGCGGTCTACTTGTGGGTTAAATTTTGGAATAAATTTGTTGTATTTTTGCTGTTCATTGGTGGTGTTATTGTTACTTACAGTTTCTCCTCTATAGAACTTATCTCTTGGCAGCACTTTTCTAATATTATCCAACGCAGCAGCATGTGATAGCAATTCTTCCACATTTGTACAACAGTGAGACGCTAATGGAATGGACCAACGACTGTCCCATATGCCCTCCAGGATTAATGAAACTTTGTCTGCTTCTGGAATGACACAAGGTGACTTAACAAAAAATGCATTTTTATTGTAAATGTATTCCGTAATGGTCTCAGTGCTTCGCAGTGTTCTCTTTCCCTGTACTGTTATGAATTCTGCAAATGACATCCGGTATGAAAATCTTTGACACAATTTATCCTTCCATTCCTGCCAGTTGTCCATATTTCTACCCATCGCCTTATTCCAATCGTTTGCAGGTCCCCTAAGCCTCATTGCAGCATTAACCAGAGTGAGATTGTCGGACCAGTTAGCTAAGTTTGCTATTCTCTCCACTTGTTTCACCCATTCACTAGCATTTTCTGTTCTATTACCACCAAACAAAGGGATAGCTTGGCTGGTGTCTGATGATGAAAATACTTGTAGTTTAGGTTGTGATGGGCTAGTTATTTGCTGTAAAATCATGGATTGTGTATGTAATATTTGCAATAGAGTATTATCGGGAGTTGACGTACCTGCTGTGGGTTTAGTTACCTCATCTTGTTTTAACTGTTCAAGCTGCATTTGTAAGTTTTTAATTTCAAACTCTTGGGATAACCTCTTCGTCCTTTCCGCTTTGTATTCTTCCAAAATTCTAGTGAATGTTACCTTACAGGCAGCGAACGAAATAACCACAGAATGTGAGCTCCTTCCAAATTTCTACCCAAACACGTGCCTAAAACCCGATATGCGCATGATCGAATGCATCGTTTTGACACCCCGCTCCCATCCCCGCATAATGGCACTGGCATCCATTCTGTGGGGCCATTTTGCAGCGCTACTTAGACTACTATATATTTTTTTACTCTATATTGAATAATGTCCCAAATCACCGACACCTTAATGTCTCACAGTTGACACGGCGGATATTCGCCTATTCTACAGATCGCCATACGTTTAATTAAATAAATATTTAACACCTATTGTTTTGAGAATAAGATTAAAAGTGTCATACTCGTATATTAGGACAGTGTCGGGAATTGGGACGTTTACCTTACGATATGTATACGTAAAAAAAAGTACTTTAAAATATTCTTCGAAGCAAATTGCCTAAATGGTTCTCTTATTTGTCGCCGAAAATTGTATGGCCGATTATCACTTCCCAACTCACGTTTGGCGTAATTTTATTTCGCCGAACGTTCATTTACCAACTTCACAAATTTATTTGTTTTATTTGCCAACTAAACAGTTACCAACTCAACATGTGGTCTGTGTTTTATAATGTAATTTTTCAAAACGCCTTCTATCATGTTGTATAATGTTTTAGTTGGCATAACATACATTTGGTTGTTTATTGTTTACCAAATGTTTTATTGAGTACCGTTTCGTTTAGCAACTACGTGATATAATTTTAGTAACGTCGTGAGTAAGCGCAACCGCTCACTATTTTTATTACAAAGTATGTAGGTAAGTGAAAAAATCATTAGGTATTTAGATCGTCGTAGGATAGAAATTACAATAATATTTGTGTTGCGACAAGTATTTCCGCTCTTTTATAAAAAAAAACCTCGAAGACGAAAGCGGGGGAAAGCTCCCGCTTTTCTCTTCTAACCTATCCGCGATCCGAGTCGATTTTGCCACTAAGTCCCTGCTGTTCCTGTTGCCGTTGTTCTTTGAAAAACTTGAGCGGTTCGTTTCTGTTGTTGATGTAAAATTACTTGTTATCATCCCTAGTTAGTTTGTTTTCTATGTATAAATTTAATATTTCCAACCAATGAATATGCTAGTATCTTTTCTTATTTGTATCTTACCTAATGGATGAAAAGAGAACTGTTGCATCAACTAAACGTTATTTATTTATTTATTTATTTATTTATTTATTATTCGGAGAACCAACAGCTAACAATTCAAAATAATAATATAAGCTAGTTATATAACTTAAGTAACAGAAAGCCAATTAAAGGTTCCCACCAGTAGCAACAGGTTAACATACAATTGGTGGTTATCACTAGTTACAACGTGTTACCCACAAGCATACAATGAATACATATGTAAGAAAGAAAAAAAGAAAATGAATTATTTATTAAGTGATCTGAGTCAACCGTTACAGTAATAAATATGATGTCGCGCATGCGACTCGCTCACTTAAAAAACTCGTCTGTTAAAATCCGTCTTATAGTGGTGATGTTGCTATTGAAAATGTCAATATCCCGCTCCTTCGTTAGTTCATTAAGGCTTTTACCAGCTCGCAATAAAAAGCTATTTTTTCTATAATTACGTGATGTAAATTGAATTGAGAGGGGAGGGAAGTATCTTTTAGACCTAGATGGAGTATTGAAGGAGAGCTTAGCTAGTAATTCCGGACAATCAATGTTACCATTTAAGATACTAAGTATATAAATAATATCTGCAATTTGACGACGTTTATGCAATGGAATGAGGTGATGTTTTTTACAAATATTTTCATAATTAGACGAATTGTAAGGGGTTTTTAGCTTAAAGCAGAGGTATTTTATAATTTTTTTCTGTATACGTTCCAACCTGTTAATGTAGATATTGTAAGAGGGGTTCCAGATTTGAGACGCATATTCAAGTTTGCTTCGGACATATGTGCAATAAAGAACTTTAATAGTTTTAATTTGGTTAAAATGTAAGGAACTACGCATAATAAATCCTAATGCCTTAGTAGCACTAGCTACCATATTATCAACATGAGTTTCGAATAACAAACAAGTTATTTGTCCAAGAGTTGTTCGACCAAGTGAAAGATTTGACAAATGATGAGTCTGCCGAAAGTGTAAAGGCGTTATAATAATCCGCTTTATAATAATTCTGCGAATTAAAAAGTTGTTATATAAAATTTTGGTAATCGTTACTTGTCAGAGTGAATCGTCGGCAAATGAAATTCGGCTAAAAAAGTTCTGCGATAAGGCAGAACACCTGCCTAAATAGATTCTTTCGTAACCGTTTCTGCGCCCTCGCGGATCAGATTAAAATAAAAAGTTCAAGTAATCCTAAGAATACAGACGTAGCATTTTTTCGCATCATTTCTACAAAACACCGCACCAATCGCAAAGAAATTGATACGATAACGGAAGCGACAACCCTACTTTACTTGCATTTAAAAACAGACCTTAACACAGCTCCATAAAGTTGAGATTTATTCCTCTGTCATTTGGTTGGCACGTACAAATTCGTGCCGATCGGGATCTGCAGCCGGGGTGACGTAAGTTGGACCTTAAATCAAGGAGATAAGGCTGCAGCTGGCGTGTGCATGCGTTAATACGGGTCTAATGATAATCGTTGCGGCTCACGGGCGCAAAGCCTCATTACGAGCGATTCGCTGTGAAATAAATAGGGTTGGCGATTGTGGGCATTGGAAATAATTAAAAATAGTGTTAGAAATTGTTAAGAAAGAACGATAGTTTGGGCCTTTTCTACAAATAGTTAGCTTGGAGTTTGGTATGGCAAGTTGGTTTCTATATCTACTGTTACTTTTATCTTTCTTTTTCTAAATATATCTGAGTGTTTTCTTCTTTTCCCGCCATCAAAATAAATTATAAGCAATATCAAGCAATACTGCGTTATTGCAAAAAAGCATAATTGGAATGGCCTACAAGATTTTTAATAAACTGCCACAGTCTATTGTTAGAACAGTTGAAAATGATGTTGATATAAAACTATTACAAGAATTTCTATTAAGAAAAGCTTTATCATATCAACCGAAAGACGTCCACTGCTGGACATAGGCCTCCCCCAAAGAGTGCCAGTGACCGGTCCTGCGCCACCCGCATCCAGCGGCCTCCAGCAACCTTTACCAGGTCATTAGTCCACCTTGCGGGGGGCCTACCCACGCCGCGCCACGAGTTGCTCGCGCACGAGTTGGTCTAAGAATGAACATGGATAAGACGAAGATCATGTCAAATACCCATGTAGTAGCAACTCCCATTACAATCGGACACTTAACACTCGAAGTTGTAGACGATTATGTAAGAAAAGCTTATTACTCAATAAATAAATTTTTAGCTGACATATGCACTTAATTAAAAATTACTATAATTTTGACTACATAATATTTTTTTTAATTTTAACGGACTGCGAACTTAAATACATATATTTTTTTAATAATTTTGCCTACCTAATGTAAATTATTTGTAAAGCATGCAGAAGCATGTTACAAAATATAACTATATTTGTATGGCGCAAGGGGCCACATATAGTGATACTGAAAAAAATGTAGTACCCAATACTACCTATGTTGTAATTTATGTTAAATCTTTGAATCCTTTTAATTTTAATTCCTTTGTGGCGAGAGTTCCTACAAAACATCTATCGCCCTTCACTAAGGCAGGATTTTGGCCGAAGGGAGTCAAGGTCCGGCGTTAACGCGGTTGGTTACCTGGCAACACGAAATTGCGCAACACATAGCAGTAATAATTTGTTTTTAAAGTTTTTTAAATAAGTTTATATAGATATGTATGGTAGTCTTTAAGGTATTTGTAATATGGGCCTTTGGTTGCCTGGTTTAAATAAATTAATATTAATACGGATTTTAATGATACATTGACAATCGTCGCGCCTCACAGACGCAAAGCCTCATTGCGTGCGATTCGCTGACACGTGATTACTATACATACGTAATATGGTAATTTTTGTGGCAAGAAAGTTGAGATTTTAAAATATTGTCTGAATCGAAAACAATGAATCACGGCCACGGTTTTATGACATTCGATGACCTTGGCCACCATTCGGTAACCCGCTTAGTCCATCTATCGTTTCTCCTCGCCAAGAGTCCCGCCCACTCACACTTTAAGTAAGTAATTTGTTTGCTGACGTCCTCTACTTTTGTTCGGCGCCGGATTTCAGTGTTAGAGATAAAGATAAAATCATTTATTTGTTTAAGTAAAGTGTAAGGAAGATGCCTAACATGGCTCGTTCCATGACTCTGCACCACATTCAATTTATGCAGTACTCCCTTGGTGAGTGTCAAGTTCCGTTCAACATAGAACATAAAAAAGTACATACATTAAAAATTAAAAAAAATTAAAGTGCTTGTGGCCATACTCACCATCACCACAGAGGGGCAATCACGTAACGTTATGAACGCGCGTTGCGAGTAGGTAGATCCAACTGTCATTTGTCCATATAAAAAATGACATGTAGATCTAACTGACGCGCGTACAATGTGTTACGAGTTCGCTCTGCAGGAGCACACTACGCAGACCGTGTTGACTGTCCCTATACCATACCCTGCTGGGACAGGCATGTTTAAACAGGATTTAGGTAAATAACTGACATCTTTCTCGCAGTTTACTGTAAAAGTGTAATTGCAAAGTAGTGGCATAAAAAAATCTTAATGACAATTTAATTTAATGCAATTTATCAATTTCATTTTTACATAGTTTTTTTTTAAATTCTACTTAATGCTAATTATTTTCTTTTTTATCTTTTTGAATGAGCCTTGTGATAGTTGTGAAGCTTGAAATACATGTTTTTATTTTTTTTATAGCTACGGTAGCCTTGTGGTTCAGGCATGCGGCTGTCAAGCGGCGGTCGTGGGTTCGAATCCCGGCTCGTACCAATGAGTTTTTCGGAACTTATGTACGGAATATCATTGAGGAAAAACATCGTGAGGAAACCTGCATACAACTGCGAAGAAATAAGGTGTATGTGAAGTCCCCAACCCGCACTGGGCCAGCGTGGGGACTACTGCCCGTTCCCTCTCATCCATGAGAGGAGGCCTGTGCCCAGCAGGGATTATTATTATTAACAACACATCATACCCTGTTTGTCCCCTTTAGAAGTTGTGACTGAAGAAAGAAGCAAAGCTGACCTGATTTGCATTTTAATCTAACGTATTTTTCATTAAGAAAACTCATTTACTTAGTAGATGCATAATATGGCATCCGCTATACATAATTAGGTTTTTAATACTCTTCTTTCCCCCCTAGGGAGCTGTATTTAATCAAGAGTTCCTGCAGAAAACTGTTCGGAACCCACGAATGTCGTATAGGGACTAGATAAGAATTGTGTTGACTGTTGCTCTCTCGCTCTCAAATCAGCTGTGCACTAGAGTGCACCAGAGAATACGATTCCAAAAGAATTTCCATGTGTTTGTCACACGTTCCAGAATAGGGTACTAGGTTAGCTATTAACATTAACATTTTATAATGTGTACGTTTAGAACCTTTTAGACTGACGCTGAGTGCTTTAATAACGTTAGAGTAAGTCCGGGTAAGTTGGACCTGGATAAATTTAGATTATGGCTGTAAGTAATTGAACGAGCGAGAAAAACCGAATGAAGTTCTGCGTTTAAGCTGGGGGAAAAAATCTTTCGTATGTCCGGATGTCTCGCAGTTCCGCTGTCCGGCTGTTTTCATCTACAGGTCGCATTTTTCAACCGATTCTTGTAAAATTTCAGCTTCGATATGAATATAATTCAGTTTTTGGAAATAAAATTTAAAACTATGTATAAACAGATTCAATTGCGCGCGTTTTACAGCTTATATAGCCACTGGTTAGTGCCTAGATGATTAAATTCACAGCTTCTTTATCTTTAGTAAGATTTGTTGAAACAGATGCTATCTTTAAGCAAAGAAATCGCGTTCATTATATTTTGACAAGCCAGTAGGTAAACAACCACTTCTGCATTTGGCTATGCGGATTCGGTGCGACCTGAGCTTGCTGATTATTTACTGCGCACCTACATTGAAACGTAAACGAAAGAGGGAAACAACCTGGAGCAGTCGATGGTTACCGACAAGGTGGATGGTAAACCACCAAGAGCAGGGAGTCAGATGGGCCTATCAAATACGCTCGTTACTGGATACCAACTTGTATGAAGCGCTCCACGCTTATTGTACAAAAAGCAGGTAAAACATAACCATGATATAAATTTACCTATGTAAGATTAAAGTAGGTACAAAAGCGAACTTATCCCTTTAAGGGATATCTTCCAGCTAACCTTTGCATGCGGTTAATGCGCCCACAACCATCCGCACATACTAACATGTATATAATTACAAAAAACCACCACTAATACCTACCTAATAGATCTGCATGTTTTTGCTGCAAGAAATATTGTTCTTATAACTTTTCTTGGTAAAGTGCAATATCCTACAGACCGATTCTACTCCTCCGAATGTGGAAGTGGCTAAACGAAACAATCACATAATTGCGGTAAATCCAGGACCTTCTTTCCCGGACATACTCTGATACCTACGAACAACCCCCTTTGCTATACCCTCACCTTGTCACATATATTATGTAAGTTAACAACAGTGTACCAACAAGATGTAGTAATTACAATCTAGAATTGACAAGTTACGCAACCAAGCCGCATATATTATGTGACTAAGGCGCTATTTAACCAGGGTCATTATTCAACTAAGCATTTTTAATTCGAATCAGTTTGGTATTTGTTGGCCGAGAAGGTTTCGCCACGTTACTTGGCGCGCGTGGAAGCGCCCGGTTCATTGCAAAGCATTGTAACAGATTTGTTACTTGAGTTTTAGCGCACAATAGAAATCTTCCCGGATTAGTGCATTAACAGTAAATATTTACTAAACAGAAACGTTTAAGTGATAGCAGGTTAGTAACGATCCTTGATATAATTAGACACCTTGGTGTTGTTTCACAAAGTTGTAACAACTTCGCGGTAGAAGTCGCTACGAGTGTCACTAAGGTGTATTTAGAAAAGTAAAGGGATTGAAAGATTCGTCACTGCGAGTCTACCCCACGGTAGTTCAGTTGGTTCAGAGCGATATTCATGGTATGCAAAGGTTGTGGGTTCAAATTCCGCTTTTTCAATTTGATTGGAATTTACTGCCTTAAGTTTCTCTCCCATTAATTTTGTAGCTAGGTATCATTTCAATCGGAATTTCTGGCAGCGGCCGCCTAAGTCGGCCAGAGGGGTAGTCACGTAACGTTCCAAACGTACGTGAGGACAATTCAACTGTCATTTTAAACCGACGAAAAAAACGGAGGAGGTTCTCAAGTCAACGCGTATTTTTTTTTATGTATGTTAACGCATAACTTTTTGCAGAGCAGTCCTATTTTGATATTTCTTTTTTTATTAGAAAGGGTATACCTCGAAGTTGGTCCCACATACATTTTTAATAAAAATTTCAACCCTAAGGGTAGGAAAACAGGGGATGATTGATTGTTCACTTACTGATTGAAATGTATGACCACGCATGTGCGTGTGTATGTGTGTGTGTGTGTGTGTGTGTGTGTGTGTGTGTGTGTGTGTGTGTGTGTGTGTGTGTGTGTGTTGGTGTGTGTGTTGTGTTGTAGTGTGAAAAACCTCACGATGAATGAGCAATGAACAAAGATTACTCCAAACAAGTACAAGTTACACCAAATCGAATCTTTGTTCATTGATTGCTTGGCGCCGACTCAAAATTATTTAAGTACACTTAGATTAATTTAAGAACTTAGTTATTAAGGTTAATTCAAAACTAAAAATAATAACAAAAATATATACTTAGGTATACTTACAATAGTTTAAGAACTTAGTTATTAAACTAAATACTATTTTTAGCTTTTCAGTTTTTTTTCGGCGGTTTAATTTTTTTTACATCCTAAAAGCGACGTCTAGATCTACCTGACGCGCGTACGTGTACGTGTGACGCGTTACGTGATCGACCCGCGCCGCGCAACAAAGCCAATGTTGCCGGCAGCTTTGAGATTAATTTTGTGCATATTGCGGTGTACCTATTCTTTTCATTCATACACATTAAGGCATGATATGTATTTCTTTAGATAAGTGAATTGTATTCGTGTGGAGAAATAAATTCATAAACCGTTAATGGCCGCCTGTCAACGCATTATTGACATTAAGCTGATTGGAGACCATTTTAATCACGATAGGGATGTTGCAGCTATACTATTTACCACTATTATGTGACCAAAATGTTGTAAAAACCAAAATTATGGCTACTGAAACGTTTTTACTATAGTTTGTACTAATTTCAAACAATAATTACAATTTGAAGTAATGTGTAACGGAACGTGTTTTAATCCAACAATCAGCGTCTGGCGCGAAAGTTTAAATTGACAGTGTGTAACAGGAATTTTTGACTATAAATTAAAGTATTTTAATTTTTTTATACTTTCGTGGTCTATTCTACATGCGATTCTTTCAAATGAAAGAAAAATTGAAAATATTGCAACTTCCCTGTTCTCACTATCTGTTAGGTACTTCTCTTATTTAATTATGTAAACTTTATTGCACAAGACACAGAAATGTACAAATGGCGAGCTTAATACCAAATCGTATTCTCTACCAGCTAACCATCGGGCAAAATAGATATTTAAAAAAGGCGCATAGAAAAAAATATGATACTTATGTGTTATGTCTAAACGATAAGGTACAGAGAACAAATAAAATGGAAAAAGATTTGCATTATAATATCGTTTAAAATTCGATCGTAACTTCCACGTTAAATTAACACGAAACAAAAATATTTACTAAGATAAGTAAGTTGTTTCGTTAAGAAGTATTAAATTATGGTTATCTGTTAAGAGAATATGTAGAAAAAAAGGAGACAAATGTATTATACACTACATAAATAGACATGGGTATATAATAAAAACTATATAATACAGCAATATGTTACTACTACATATTTAATACCAACATACTATAATTATTTATAACAGATGGATTTTAGTCGAATTCCTGTTAAAGGTGCTTACGCAGCATCCGCTTGAAAGCAAACTTGCTTATGCAATGATGTAATATAAAAAAGAGGTAAGTAGATAAGTTATAAGCGCTCCAAAAGTGCCACACTAAAACTGAGCCAATTGCACTACTGTCTCAGTTTCGCGTCGTCAACGGAAATGTATGCTGTCAGATTTGGTGGCCATTTTTAATCACGGAATTTCGTATAGACAACCGTATCTGCCTCTATTTTATATTGCATTATTGTGCTTCGTTTTAAAACGTCATGAATTATTCTATTTTCTTTATTTCTTTAATAATTTGAAGACCCGCAGAGGTGACATGTGGCTTTGAAAAACTGAAGCAGGAACGAGTTCCAAGGCATCTTTTCAGTCACAAGTAGCATCCCGTCTAAACTTTAATTTGACGTCCAGCCACTGCACCAAGGCTTGACCTTGGGTTTTTTTTCACAAACCCAGATTTTAAGCGGTGGTAAGAGGCCATAAGAATACTCATCCACATAAGATAAACCTGTGTTTAGGGCATTAGAAGTCTCTAAACTAGTACTTAATTGATGACTTTACCGAAATAAAAAGTCGCCAGTAAAAGCTTGTGCTTACCAAAAATTTCTTTTTTGAAAGTCACGTATTGCCAATCGTATGGTTATAAGGATCTGATCTCGACAATGGAAAAAAAACTAGACACACTGGAAATATCTATGCAAATATATCAAATCAATTTTCAATACGCTCAGTCAAATAGCCTCCCAGGTAAGACTAATCTCTGTGTTCTTGGTAGGCGGGTCTTGATAAGCTGAAATAGAGCGCTCGTCGCCAAGTCTATAAGCAGCCTTAAGCAGGCTTACAACTCACTAATGCCACTTCGTATTGGAAATAGAAAAACGATTCAGGGTCTCTGCAAAATATGTTCCCGGGAGATTTTAAACGGTAAACTGGCAACGTTGAACGAATGTACTTACTAGGTAACGTATTAGGTTATAGACCAGATAATTAATAGGATTAGGGTAGAAAGAAATGTAAGCTTTTATGTCTTTCAGGGTGTGATGAGCACGAACACTTGTTTCTGAGTCAGGGATTGTCTATTTAGCCATAGTACAAGCTTTGCTTAGTTTGCGACTAGGTCGATTTGGGTAAGATTTTCCCCAAAATATTTATTAAAAAAAGACCGGGCTGCACTCCGGGAGTGCTGGCAAAACTGAAAACTTGAACTTTTTTTGTTTAACAACGCACGCTAATTGGGTGCACTATGTTTTTGTAAATGCTCACTAAAGAATTAATTGTAAGATCACCCATCCTAAGAAAGAACTCTCGCGAAGGGTTCGAAACATGTTGCTATCGTCATAGTGACAACGAATCCTGAATTTAATTGTAAATATCAGTATAATTGGTATTTATAAATAAATAAATACATTTTATACATCATCCATGTCATCAGATCCCACTACTGGGAATAGGCTTCCCCCAAAGAGTGCCAATGTGACCGGTCCTGCGCCACCCGTATCCAGCGGACTCCCGCGACCGCGTGGTAGTAAATCATTATCCGCCCAAATTAAGTAGGTTGTTTATGGTAAGTCGTCAGCCATTTTAAGACCAGCAACCCACCCAACCAATAAAGCTGCATAGGAGAGTTTCCGTTTCTAGAGGGCCTTTTACCTGGCGCAACAACTGCGATTCTCATTAAATTGCGGGTCTGCGGGCTACCGAAATACAATGACCTCAATCAAAACTGCAATTTAATAAAACTCGCACGCGAGGCGTTGTACCATGCAAATGGCTCTTTATGTTTGTCACAAGCGACACCTAGTGGGGCGTCCTAGAGCCACCAAGCCGAGATTTACCAATGGTTCGGGTGGGTGCATCTCACGAGATATAACAACAATATATATCATTTCATATTAATAACGTTCACTTGATATAATGTACGTTAGCTATAACAACAAAACCAATACTTTTATAAGGAATGACGGTCAATTGACATAATATTCATATTATGTAACGTTTTTTCTATAACACTCAAATTGACTAATTTCAGTTCGTATAACATACATAACGTATAACAATTATACTATACGAGCATTATACTTTTTGATGTTAGATGAATTAAATAATATATGTTTTAAACATTAGGTGTTATGAATATTATACGCTTTAATCAATTTCAATTTCAATTGATGTATCTAAATAAAGTAAAACTTTACGAAAATATATATATTGAATTATATGCAGTGAACGTTATACTAATCAAGCTTATACAACAATGTGAGCGTATATATTATGACTGTTACATGATAAGTTCTTATACCTCGTATTACTGACCCGGTTCGGGTCGTCGCCGCTAGGCGGCGCTGGGATCGATCTGTTTTGCCACGGAGTGCTCCGTCGGTAAAACGGGGAGATCGCGCTTCTATAACAAAGCAAAATGGCTGCAACAAGCATCATCCAATTCTTGGGAAATCGAAATCAATAAGATACGTGAAGATTCTTCTGTTTTATTTGAAAATAGAATACAATTTCCTTCAAAGAAAAAAGTAAAAAATGGTATAGGTATATATATGTATGGTATAAGTCATCATCCTCCTAGCGTTATTCCCGGTTGTGTCCTAAAGGAGCCTGAGGTCCGCTTTGCCATCTAATTCCAAGATTTTGCATAGACTCTAGTTTTATGAAAGCGGCTGCCATCTTACCATCCAACCCAGAGGGAAAAGTAGACCTTCCTGGAATTGGACCGGTTTCCTCACGATGTTTTCCTTCACCGAAAAGCTAACGGTTAATAATCCGTACATAGATTTAGATTTAAGTATTTATTTCTAGATAAAAATTACAATATAGATTAGCATACAATGTCAAAATTATAAGAATCCTCTTATTATTATTTATTATTAATGAACAGTTCCGAAAAACTCATTGGTGCGAGCCGGGATTCGAACCTAGGCTAACGTAGCTTCACTATGTTTTCAACTCAGTGCAATTAAATGTATTCCTCATATTCTGTTCGTCTTAGTTCAAGAAATGTAATTTCCGTCAAACCCAGCAAATGCCATCTCAAGAATCCCTCACAGCAACTTCAGACTTTGATGGCTTCATTTTAGTCTATGCAGCCATATTTCCTAGTATTGCACGTAATAATTGCACAGTTGGTTTCAAGTATTACTTGGAGCTGCATAATTCCAATCTCTAGAAGATATTACTTAGGCAAGGTAAACGCCCAAGTCTTCAACGTCGCACTAGTGTACGGCCTCAGACCAAGAAGAAAATACAGACGGAGCGTTACGAACAGTCAGGTGAAGCCAAATCACAGCCAAACAAAACTAAGCTACACCAAGTTTAGCACGCGCTCACGCACACATATACAATCAAAATTGCACAAAACTCTTCAGCACGTGTCGCAATGCTGTCAAGATCATCTATTTCGAGTTTTGTGCGATTTAATTTGTTTAGCGTGTGCTAAACTTGTGGGGCTTGGTTGAAAACCGGTTGGCTTCACTAGACTGTTCGTAACGCTCCGTCTGTATTTTTTTCTTGGTCTGAGTGTACAGCATGGGCACTCTGTCAAAACAATATGGGTTTTTGAACTTAGAGAATTTTTCTTAATTTGAATTTAGGCCATGCCACTTTGGCATAAAGCTGTCAGTCATACACTAGTGCGACGTCGAAGAATAGGACGTTTGCCTTACTTGCTTTTAATCAATATTCCTAGCTTTCGAGTAACCTCAAAGTAACAACGACATTAACAAAGCGTTTATTGCCTCAAAAAGTTCGTTTACAAGACTCCTTTCTTATAACTTTTTGAAATAAACTCCTAAAATTATTCATCTTTGTTATTATTTGCCTTCCGGCCGGCATAATTTGTTTTGTAATTTCAGGAAACTTGAACAAAGTTGGGGGACAGGAGGCATTCTGTTGTCTTAGTAACAATCCTCGCACAATCACGACAAATGAAACACGTGTATTCATCGTCAAATATAGGAACGGGTAAGATATTCAGTGATGACCTATGATATACGGCCCTAGGTGACTGGTACCTACTTTTGTAAATTACATAGTAAGTCCTCACGTGCGTGTTCGAAACAAGATTCTGTCAAAAATTGTCATTTTTGGTACAAGCTTTTATTGCCGACTGTACTTCTCGGTATACCATCATCAACTACTCATTGAGATGATTCTAACGAGCCCAAACTCAACGGGGCTACGTCGGTTAAGTACTGAATTGCCATTGCCACCTTCTGTCTCCATCATCAGATCAGCTCGATGGTCCCATAATCGGTCACCGGGAAGTGACTGTAATCAAATCTTGCAAGACAAATTGTACTTGCAAGATTTGATTACAGACAGACAACAGGACAGGTGAAACTAAATAAAAGCTTGTTTAATGCGATTTATTTATGTACTAAAGCGCGTTGATTAAGCTGTGCGTTTACACTGGCTGGTAATAAATATGATAACATCGATTTCTATGCTTACTCTAGTTTTGTTTATATTACACCATTGAGCGATGATACTGCCTTGCCCTGCCATCATTCACTTTACTGACCATTATCCCAGCTGGAATCGTGTTTATGGCTGGTTTAGTGGTCCTGGCGGTATTGATATAGTTGAGGATTGTTAGTATATTCAATGTGTTTTTGATAATAGTACAGACTGGGATATTAATAAATGCACATAAATAAGGCCTTACATATCTGTACTGGGGACCTAGACAAGGTTACAATCGACAAGCGCTAACGCCAATAGAAAATAATAAAATGTAGGGGAATGGCAGATGCTGACGAAATACTTTTCGTTTTTTCGTTTCACTCTAGTGTCGCTGTCATAAAGGCGTGTACAGTCGAGTTCTCCAATATCTATACAGACAACCTTTCAAAAATATCTAAACATGTGTCTTATGTCAGTAACAATAAAGTCTCTGTATAGATATTTTTGAAAGGTTGTCTGTGTAGATATTGGAGAACTCGACTGTACACATATTTATGTCCTTATTGTACATACGTACATACTTGTGCCTTGATCACACGTACCGAGCAAAACGAGTGAGACAGTGCTACTCGGCGTAAAAGCGGCGAGACAGTAGCTCGGCTGCCTGTCGATCTACTAGGCCGAGTACTGTCTTTCCCGTTTGCTCGGTACGTGTGATCAAGGCATTGATTATTTGGTCAGCGTGAATCCGGCATAAAAACTACCCTCTATTTACCCCACTGCCGAAGGTGGGGAGGGTTATGTTTTTCGAGCGTATGTATGTATGTCACATGTATGTGACCTTATTCTTTGGCACGCCCTGCAGCCTAAACCGTTTGACGGATTTCGACATATGAGGTGTCGTTGGATTCCTCTTGATCATGGGAATGACATAGACTATTAATAAAATTTGAAAAAAGCAGTTGGTGTTTTTGAAAAATCTTTTAATTTATTCCAGGCTATAAACTGTCTTCGTGCATCATCCAAATCGGTAGATCCGTTTAAGCGTGATTGAGTAACAAATATCCAAACTTTCGCATTTATAATATGTAAGTAGACGTAGGTATGTAAATAAAAATGTCATCCATGTTCAAGTTTTATGTGTGTTTTGTGTGCTTATTTTTAACCGGCTTCAAATAGGGAGGAGTTTCTCAATTCGGCGGAATCTTTTTTTATGTATGTTCCCGATTACTCGAAGATGCCTTCACGATTTGGAAAATTCTTTTTTTTTTTGTTTGAAAGGGAAATATCCTTCCCAGGTGAACTCATGATAATGGGGTCCTGAACAAATCGACCGTACTCTTCAAACTTTATGGTCACACTCGAAGCGATTTGGGTTTTTGTATTATTTCGATTCAAAGTTGTGGACCTACGTCCTACTTAGCCAACTTGTATTTACTGAATTGGGTTCCGTTTCGGGTTTCGGTTTATTAACTGATTAAAGCTTTGTTTTAATTCGTTCGTGAATCAATGTATCTTTCTTTCTTTTCTTTATTTAAATACCTAGCGACCCGCCCCGGCTTCGCACGGGTACTATATTCTACATAAAAACCTTCCTCTTAAATCACTCTATCTACTAAAAAAAACCGCATCAAAATCCGTTGCGTAGTTTTAAAGATCTAAGCATACATAGGGACAGACGGCGGGAAGCGACTTCCTTTTATTCTATGTAGTGATTAAATAAGCATATTGTAATAATGCTGAATATTCGTCAGTTTATCAATAGCTTCACATGGATATTATCCTCATATTTTAGATGTTTATCAAATGGAGGCTCTGCAAATTGAACAACATTTCCCGACCCCCAAGGCGGCTCCAAATTATAGTGAAGATTGAAGTAAATGTTATTCCCTCGCAATATTTTGCTCGATAAAGGTTGGAAGGAAAGAAAGCTCGACATTACACCGTGCCGAATCCAAGCCGTGCTCGAGCTGCACTAGGGTCGACTCCGTGGTAGTTTGTCAAAATGTAAAGTATAAACCACAGTCCTTTTATGCTATCGGACGAAGACATCGTGTTTTTAACCACCGTCGCAAAGAGGGATATTATAAGTTTAACGTGTCTGTGTGTCTGTGTATCTGTGTATCTGTGTATCTGTCTGTGGTATCGTAGCTCCCAATCGGATAGACCGATTTGAATGCGGTTGTTTTTATTCGAAAGCTGATGTGATCCTGAGTGTTCTTAGCTATGTTTCATGAAAATCTGTTTAGCCGTTTTTGAGATATTGGACTTTGAAATGAAAATGACGGGGGTTTCCCAACTTTTCTAAGTTGTAGTTATTTCTCATCATCATCATTATTTAAGAGCTAGGCTGATTTTTGTCCTCTGCCAGCCTCTTGACGTCTTCGTACGACTCGACAGCACCTTTCTCTTTTATTTGGCTGGTGTAAGTATGTCTGGGCCATCCTCTGCCTCTCTTTCCTTCGATCTTGCCCGCCAAGATATTTAAAAAGAAGCTGACGTGCCGAATTAAGTATCCGATCGTTCTGGTTTCGTGTTTTTTCTACGGCGAACTATACGGCCACATTCGGGCGAACTACATTTAGCTCAAATGATTGAAGTAAAAATATAGTTTAGATGTGTAGCCAGTTGCACAAATTTTGTCGCGCCAAAATCGGCGGCAGAAAGCCGACAGGAGTTCGAGTTTGCCCGAATGATTTGCGTTTCAGCGAACAGTTTGGCTATACACGACGCGACGGGTCGAACATTCGCCGGACCCCAAAAATGTAGCCGCAGCATTACAGTCAATGATGTTATATAAAAAGAGGTGTTGTTTTGAGACTGTTGAGAGCGAGGGAGCCGGGTTCGTCGCTCTAGCCAACTCGCAACAATCCTACTCGGTCGACAGATATTTCGACCACTTCCCTCAAGTTTTCTTATGCAACGCCTGGCCGAATGTTTTTTAATGGTCGGGACGATTTTTTTTTTGTTTTTTTCTTCTTTTATTTGAAGTCAATATTTCGTTAGCAGACGTTACTGCTTAATACAAAGGTACATTACGGGGAACTCGGTGACCCAGTGCCCGGCTCGTCGCGGTGTAATGTGAACCTTTCTTAATTTTCAAGTATATTTCCAGCCCCGAAACGGCCCGCTGTGTTAATAAACTGTCGGTAGAATTGGATCCCGTTTCATTGAATTTTGATTGATTAGGTACAAGTATTCTAAATTGAATTCTGTGGGTCGAAGTCACAATCATATTTTTAATTCTAATTTTCAATCGCTTCCATTCGTTGAGCTGACGTGTAAAACACACATTTCATATCAATCAATATGCAAATCATATTGATTGATATGAAATCGGAAAGGTTCCTTGAGTGGCAATCACGTACCGGCAGGCACGGCGTGGGTAGAACCCCGCAAGGTGGACTCTATGACCTGGTAAAGTACGCGGGAGTCCGCTGAATGTGGTTGGCGCAGGACCGACAGTGGACGTCTTTCGGCTGATATGATGATGATGATTGAAATGTAAATGTCATGTTGCCCCTGGGGAACACGAGGATTTCATCGTCCGCTAATATAGCGAAAAAGAAAAATTCTTGAGATCGTTGTTGAAGTATGAAAAGTTTTTGTGGTGTTTCTGTTCTTCCTATAACTTATTTCCCGAAGAAAAGGCGCATGTTATTGTAAAATTATAGAATTTCTTATTCAACTAATAATAGGAAATTCTATAATTTAATAAAGCTTCAAACACTTAAAAGTTGCAGATTCTTTATCTATCACAGAGAGGAATATACAGGTAGATGAGTAGGTAATGCTTTCAACGAGCTTAGTCCTTGTCGGTGGAGTAGGCGCCTTTTTTCTCGGTGTTTGTCCAGATGAGTCACGACATTTACTTTTTCTTTTTATTGCTGTACGGAGCTTGTCCTTGGTCTACTTTTACCCCTTGATCCTTTGAAAATGTCATGTCGCGTCAAGTGACTTATCATTTTGCCTCGTATTTTTTCAACTTGACACATCCAGGAATCATTATTTTACACGTTGTCGGATTTAACAAAAAAAAACCTTTTCAGATGTGTCTTTGCTATTAAGCTCTTGCAATATCAAAACTACTAGTTCTGTACAAAAAGCTCGGCTAGACACAAGAAATCAACAAGAAATTATTTTATTCTACAAAAATAGGAACGGAGTAGTGATCTCGCCGGCCCCTAGGGCATTGTGATGTGATAAATATGGACTGACAAATGTTACGTCGACGTTTTGATTCGTGGACGCGTGATTAATGACTCACAGACAGGCTGTCGCGCTTTTACATTTAGTAGGAAACAGTTTCTATCCCTTACTAGCAGCACTAGTTTATGATCGCATGTATGCCAGACACAAAGCATTCGTCCCTTAAGTATGAAAGTGCAAAAGTGACGAGCGCTTTACTTCACAAACAGAGATACACGCCTTTATTCCTAATAGGGGAAGGGAGAGCACATGAACCTTATGTTCCAGTGCCTCTTTTAGCAAAAATGTGGGTATAGAAGATCGACAAGATGTAATATCGCAGTGATGGGTTGCTAGCCAGCTCATCTCCCACAACACACTTCAACCCTGTTCCCTTTTTTATTACTATTGTTGAATTGTTGGCCTTTATATGCCGCTTCGACCAGCAAGTGATCTATTCTGGCAGCCCTTTTTTTAGATTCTCTCTAGGAAATTCCAGATTTTTGGGCGGTGATATGTTGTACCTCTTCTGGGTGCACGATGTGCCGCCCTAGGTAGGTACTTCTTTTGTGCATGAGTGTTCCGCAGGAGCAGATAATGTGCATTGCTGTTTCCTCTGTCTCCTGGCAGAACCTGCAAGTTGCGTCCTGTTTCATACCCATTTGGAACAGGTGTTTGTTCAATTTGCAAGCTGTCAGGAATCTCGTCACTTTCGGATACACGTCGACCCAGGGGGATCTTTTGTGCATTTGCCCCCTCCTTTATGCCTACTCCCAAGCTCGCTCCATCATTTCCACAAAACGGATGATGCGAAAGGAATTCAAGGTGATTCCGCTGAACTCAGCGGAATCACCTTGAATACCTTTGGTTGCGGATAGCCGTTACCAAAGTAATCCATTCTTTGTAATGACATTCACACAATACTTAAGTGTTCCATAGTCTCATCCTCCTCGCCACACATAAATTTAAACATAGAAGCTGTTCTTTTTGTATGGCCACGCCCGCTCAAACATAGAACCGTGATAGATCCTCTACATCCATCTCTTTCGCGTTGACTATACGCGCTCTGACACTTAATTTATATCACAAGTAGCGACATGACGTAATCAACTCTCGAAGTTTCCCGACTACGTGTTACAAATTACGATGTCATGAGTTTCAAGTAACTTAGTGTGAGTCTATTTCACTAAACATATTCGATTTAAATCAAATAACATTTAAGCGCGCTCACATGACGCGCGGGTCACATGACGGGTTCGTAGCATGTTTCAAATTTAAATACAAAGTTTGTTAATACGTAAATGTTTACTAAACAGAAACGTCTGGCAACGAATTTTAAAATTTCGGTCAAAGCGGAAAATAAAAAATTATTTGCTACGCGCGGTCCTGGTGAATATTTATTTAAGTAATTATTCAATCTTCCCCTTTGATCGAAAGTAAAAAAAAACGTAAATACAATACTTACTCTAACATTTTGAAAATTAGGTTGAACGTAATTCTTTAAAATGTATATGTACTATCTTATTTTTCGAGTAAAAGTTTAACATATTATGCAACACTGCGATTTTGATATACCAACCCATATTTTACTGTTATATCTATTACAAATACTTTTGTAGTTTGTGGATGGATTAAATTATAGGTACCTACATAATACAGGGTGTACCAAAACTGGGGTATGAACACAACAAGCTACAAGCGACAAGCTGCATACAAATGTTAAAAAAAAACGCGTCAAAATGTTTTTTATTTCCTTTTTTTTCTTATCAGAACATACCTGTTAAGCCCTTGATCGGTTCATACCGCATTTTTGGTACACCATGTATAATGCGTAATTTAAGAGAGAAATATAGCTGGCAGCTCGCGACTGACAATAGGTACTTTTCATATGATTAATTTCGGGAGAAAACGTTGTCCACTAACCAAGTCTTAACAAATCACTTTGATTTTGATATCGATCGCTTCAGCATAATAATATCTAGGTATACAGGTTTCGCTTTTTTAAAAACTAAATTTTTTTTTTAGTCGTGTAAATTTTAATTTATCGGAAATTTTGAAAAAGGAAAACATAAACCCAGTCTTTCATTGTGTCGGTAACGTATTAAAAATCATTGAGATTAGAAAATATTTATAAGTAGAAAAACGTTTTCTCTTTTTGTATGGACGAGTACGTAGTATCCCGAAGGTATGTATTTCCCTCTTAAGGGGCTACCGGAGGTTTCATAGATTTTTGACATGTTTTGAATCGTTATCTCCTACTTTTGCACTACAGATAGAATTATAAGTCAAACGGCTATCGGTTCTTCAATCATTTATCTCCATTTTTAAACATGCATAGGGCTACACGATTTTAGGAATTTCACACGAATTCCGAATTTTTGTTTCACGTTTGTGCGTAGTCATAATGAAATTCGAAAATATGTTACATACTGTTACAGAGCTTGCGCGCAACAAATGAAAATTTGATATCAATCCAATATGCTTAGTCATATATACCCATCAAGATCACGTAATAATAATTGTGTCTCTTAACGTACGCTCCTGGAAATTCAACCTTATCCTGTGTGACATAAGCCACACCTTAGCCTGGGTTTCTAGAGAAATAAAATCTACAATACTTTTATGATTTGAGGGCTTGTAAAAGTACCTATCTTAATTTGACAATTGTGATAAGTGAAGTGAAGTTTGTTTGCCATTATACACATTACCTTCTAGAATCTCGAGGGAAATTATTATAATACGAGTAGGCACTCAAGTACGGAAAACGTCTAAGGGGCTATAACCTATATTTTATATATATAATATTATTTATTAAAACGACTAATTATTACGTTTGCACTTGAGCAATTCTTATTATTATAAGTATAACTATTTTTTACATAGGGATATTATGTACCATATATTACGAGATGATGTGAAAGCTGCTAATCGTATGTTTCCCACCCTCTCGCCTTCGGCACATGCTGAACATTTTTGTTTTACGGTTTTAAATATACATAAAATAGGGACCGGACCTAGAACACAACAAAAGGCAAAATGAGTTAAAATCGACATCGATTCCAAAATGACTCTTGACACTGGAATATGACGTCACAATCCGTACAGTGTGTAGTGGACGTCAAGTCTTAACCTATACTGGTACCATTATCTTATCCACGATAACAGCAGGTCGATCACGTAACGCGTTGTACGTTCGTTAGGTAGATCTAAATGACATGTTTTTAAAGAAAAATGACAGTTGGAGCTATCTAACCCCTCAGACCCCTTATCATGGTCGGCCTTATCACGCGATAAGTGACAAGATAGGAGCGTCGTCTCGTTCTATCGAACGGTGTCAGCCAGTGACGGACGCTCTATCCTGTCACTTATCGCGTGATAAGGCCGACCATGATACGGGGCCAGGTCTGCAATATGCCTCATTATCTGATTCAATCTTTTCCAACAAGTAAAACCTGTCGCTTGTTTGCTTCTGGCCTAAAGGGATTTCCTAAATATTAATAAGATTTCGTTTTCTCCCAAATTTCGTTTGATGGCGGTGAATTGTGCGTAAATTGCCTCCAGTTACCGAGCAAGTATTTCTTGGTAAGCATGTGTAAATAGACACGGTATATTTTATTCCACATTATTTTTTATTTTTATTTGATATCAATCTGTTTAGAATGGGGATGATGAATAAGATTTTTTTATGATGCAAAACGCTTCATACTCCAATAGTAGTATACTCAGTATGACGTCACATTTGTACATTTGTACTAATCCTATGGAAAATCAGATTACTTTTTGTTTCGGTCGCGAAATACTGCGTTTAAGTACATAGTTGTCGTACAATTTTGTTTCTATAAAAGAGTAAGGATTCTATTGGTATCTTTTTTACTCTTGGACAATAAAAAAAATGCATATTTTTCTAAACTTTCAAGGTTCATATCTTTTTATAATTTTAACTATATTTTATAATTTATACTTTATTACGATAACTTGATGGTTTAGTATCCATATAACTACGTTATCATTTCGAACATGAGGCATCATACCTATTCATAGGGATTCCAATGTGTTACCGCTCGATTGTTAGAATGAGCAAAAAAGGACTTAATGAACGCACAGCACTCTGTGTAGTGTTTATATTTATCTGCATCGTCATCCTTCTAGCGTTATTCCCGGTTGTGCCCTAAAGGAGCTCGGGGCCTGCTCTGATGCCTAATCCTAAGATCGGGCGTGGGCTCTGGTTTTACGAAAGCGATTGCCATTTGACCTTCCAACCCAGAGGGAAAACGGAATCTTATTGGGACTAGACCGGTTTCCTCACAATGTTTTCCTCCACCGAAAAGCTAACGGCTCTATATGTTTTCTATATGAAATTAAATGACCCCAAAGAGTGCCAAAGTGATCGATCCTGAGACACCCGCATCCAGCAAGGTTCGATTACTATTGAATAAGTTATTTATATAAGACATTTCGAACTGTTTGTTTTCAATAAAAAAATAGGGGTATCTTACTCAAATCAAACTAGGCCCGAAGCTCAATAAGGCTTGTGTTATGGGTACTAGACGACGATATTATGCCCGGATCTAGTGGCACGAGCCGTAAAACTCACTATACCTTTTGTGCCCAAAAGAGTCCTGCGACCGAGACGTCACAATCTCCTGGCAGTCCCATCAACTCGTACACACAGAAACTCCCCTGCTATTCGGGTACTAAAACTGTTGAACCCGCTTCTGTCACAAGCACCTGAATGCGATGTATTTGCTAGTCGATGGGCGAATGTATGTCACATTTGTCTGAGATACTGCGAGACGATGGGATGTTTAAATGTTATGTTTTTTTCTTTTTCGGTTTTTACATGTTACGAATTATAAATTGTACAGTGCTTTGGTTTCTTACTGTCAAACTGTATAAATTTTGTATGGTTACATAAATAAATAAATAATTTAATTATACATGTCGAAGATCGCAAATCGGAACGTCAAGTCTGATCGGATTCTTCTGAGACTAGACATTCTGCTTCGAACTGGCAAACAGAACGGACGTGTTGCTAAACTCGTAGCCAACCTCACCACGTTCTGATGAAATCTGTTTGAATCCAACCTACTGTGAAGTTAAATGAAGTTGATTACTGTTGATTAATAGGGGTGTAGACACTAAATAAAATAATCAATAATGTAAATTTTCTCTCGAAAAAGGATTAAAAATGTATTCAAATGGAGAAAAAATCAATGCATAAGGTTAAATAATCACGAAGTTATATGTGTCCAAAGTTTTAAGAAGGGGTATGTTCTGTCCCTTTTTCACAAAACGCAACTTCATATGAAACGATGACGCTGGAATATTGTGACGTCACACTAATAGATGGCAACGTGCCGCGCCCCATTATGTTCGACGCGGCCCCCCGGCAGCATCCTGTAATGTGACGTCACAAACTGTTTGCGTTTTCTCTCTCTAACAAGCAATATTAAAACGGTTGTAGCTTCGTTATTCTTTGAGGTATCTGGATGGGATTTTCGTCACTAGGCATATTTTTTGCCTTCTTTCATTTGGAGTAATAATAAAGTCTACACCCCTATCGTAATAAAGTGGGATACGTTCAAATCAAGTTTTATTTTGGTTCCACGACGAGGAATAACGAAGAATCCAAAAATCCCCCCCCACATAAATACATAAAAACATCCAAGATTCGGAAACGAATGTTCATGCTCATCATATAAGGAGCTTTGTAGGAAGCGTCACTACCCACTAGGCTAACAATGATGTTAGTTATTTTCTAATGAATCAATTAAGGCTTGTACACCCGCTAAAGTCCTTGAGCGTATGGGCGGAGCCTCGACCCTCTCCCCACGCAAGTCGCACGTTTCTTTCAGTTTATTAAGCGTTACATAGATTAAGTTAGGCATGATTACAGACGCGTCATCGCGCATCGTTACCAATGCAAGGGTGGACGTGGGTGGGTGACATTCGTTATGCTTAATTGAAACGTGATATTTGTCATACATAAATTACATAATTGATTAAGTTCAAAAATTATGTCCCTACTATTATAACACTATTTACTTACGATTAGTGTAGTTCCGTCAGCACGGCTAGCACGAGACGGCCGCGACAAACTCTCGATTTTTCTCGCACTATCGGTCTCTCTCTTATTAGAACATTATGAAAGAGAGGTATAGTGTGAGAAAAATCGAGAGTGTGTCGCGGCCGTCTCGTGCTAGCCGTGCTAGTGAAAACGAAATTCGTTAGAATAACTCTCATTGTCGCTCGAACTAGCAAGCGCGACAGAGAGGGAGATAGACGAACGAAGTTCGGTTTCGTTTCGCGGTAGGCCCTCAGCACGCCTAGCACTAGACGGCCGCGACATAATTTCGATTTTTCTCGCACTATACCTCTGTTACTAAATATTCTAATAAGAGAGAGACGGATAGTGCGAAAAAAAATAAAGGTAATAATAATGCGGCAAAGGTGTGGACCAGCTAGGTAGACATGGCCTATCATGTAACAGAAGCGCCGGCCGCATGTACCGCCATGGCACCATAAACGACCTGCTGCGTCGGGCGCTCGCCACTGCCTCCATACCTTCGTCACTAGAACCTCCTGGTATGACGAGAGACGATGGCAAGCGCCCGGACGGAGTAACTTTGGTACCGTGGAAACTCGGTAGGGCCCTGGTGTGGGACGCAACATGCGTCGATACGTTCGCACTGTCCCACATACAGGCAACACGGTCTCAGGCCGGCGCTGCGGCTGATCAGGCCCAATTACTTAAGCGCCGCAAATACTCTTCTCTAGTTCAGAACTACGAGTTTGCGGCGCTTGCAGTTGAAACGATGGGACCCTGGTCAGCCGACATGAAGGCCTTCATGAGGACCCTGTCGTCGCGGCTGGTCCACGCCTCAGGGGACCCCAGAGCTGGCGCGTACCTTTCACAAAGGATCGCCCTTGCGGTCCAAAGGGGAAATGCCGCAAGCGTCATGGGGTCCATGCCGCAGACAGAACTTTTGGACGGACTATTTTTTTTGTAATTAGTTTTAATTTCTTCGTTTTATTATTTTATATTTAGTATCTAAAAGTAATGTACTTATAGAATAGTTTAAAAAAAACTTATTAAATTTGTATTTCGTTTAAAATAAACTATTAAAGATATACTGTTTAGAAAAAAAATAAAAAAAATTGTAAATTAAAACATAATAATTCAATCCATACCTACTGTTGCCCTTAGGCCATTTTTTTATGTCGCTATTAATAGGGGCCCATCTAGCAGTTAGCGAGTCACCGTCTGCCAGAGATAAAATGTGAAACAGTTTTAATGTGCAGGCGTCCGATTTTTCATCCAATAGCCCAGCTACTAGTCCATCATTTTCACCTAATTACCCGTTTTATTTAGATTCCATCAACTAGCAATAGACTCTTATACCCCAGCGGGTGCTGTTTCTGTGTGCGTCCCATGACACGGGCAGAGACAGCATCCGCTTGGTGTCCTCCTTGCATTTCATTAAATTGTCAAAAGGGCCTCTACGTGTTGGCTCAGAGCTCCACGCACGCCTCCCAAAGGTCCGGGACATCATTGTCCCGTGAGCGGGAAAGACATATAATCCATACTATCCATACTTCCATATCCATACTCCATACTAATATTATAAATGCGAAAGTGTGTCTGTCTGTCCGTTACCTCTTCACGCTTAAACCGCTGAACCGATTTAGCTGAAATTTGGTATAGAGATAGTTTGGGTCCCGGGAAAGGACGTAAGGTAGTTTTTATCCCGTAAATCATCTCTTAAGGGGGTGAAATGGGGGTGAAAATGGATTTGGAGCTACTTAAACCGCTGCACCGATTTGGATGAAATTTGGTATAGAGATAATTAGAGTACCAGGACAAAGCATAGTTTTTATCCCAGAAATCATCCCCTAAGGGTGCGAAATTCGGGGGTGAAAATTTGGATGTAACCTATTTAGATGAAATTTGGTTTGGAGATAGTTTGAGACCTGGGAAAGGACAAGGGATAGTTTTTATCCCAGAAATCATCCCCTAGGGGGTGAAATGGGGGGGGAATTTTTATGGAGCTACTTAAACCGCTGCATCGATTTGAATGATGGAACCCATACCTACTGATGAAATTTGGTTTAAAGATAGTTTGAGTCCTGGGAAAGGAGATAGGGTTTTTATCTCGAATATAATTTCCTGAGGGGGGTGAAATAGAGGGTAAAAATTTGGATGGAACCCATTTAGATGAAATTTGGTTTAGAGATAGTTTAGTCCCGGGAAAGGCTTTGTATAGTTTTTATCCTGGAAATCGTTTCCAAAGGAGGTGAAATGGGGTGTGAGAAGTTGTATCGATACCTACGACATCTACGATATAATGGAGTTCCACGCGGATGGAGTCGCGGGCAGAAGCTAGTAAATAATAATGCGCGGATAGTCAGGACTGTCAGGAGGTTCCTCTCTCTGTCGCCCTGTTTCTCCTCTCCGGGCACATAAAGTGCACGGATGGTCAGTCAGCTGTCTTGTCGATAGTACCTACTACTTTACAAACCACGAAATAAATTGTCCACTCTATGCAACAAAATGATCTGTCACTAAAAACTAAACTATACGCAAATGTTTATGTTACCTACTATACGAATCACAAAACGGATTGTCCACTCTATGCAACAAATATAGTCCACAATTTCCACAAATATTTAAAAATTTCGGCGCAGCGCAAATTAGCACAGGTCCGTCATGCAACGTGTCTCGTCCCGCACTGACCGTATGGACGAAAACGGGGAGGCGTAGGAACTTTGGCGGAATATTTCAGAAAACGAGGTAAACTAAGAAAATTAAGAAAGTAAGAAAATGATGCCCTTGTTCATTATTGGCTGGTTGTTACCACCACGGAAACCTATTATTCCTGAATTGAAGTGCACAATGTGTTGTGCCAATCCCGTCGACAAAGTGTTTCCTGTTCCAGCGCCCCACGCTTTTACAATCAAATATTATAATTAAAAGCACATAGTTTACACTTCAGCCCAGAAATAGAGACAAATTAAACGATCCATAATTCATTTTCGGTTTTTACGTGCATTTATAAAAGCGTGTTTTTGTAGTGTCTTTTAAACTATTATGGCTATTTAGAATTATTATCAATAAAGTTTATTTGTTGCCTTCTAGAGTTAATACGATAAATTTGCCTTAAAATACTGCGATAGAAACAAAAAAATCTGTTTATGACTTATGTTTCACCCTGTATAACTATATAAATGAATAAACTCGTTTGTTGTTCCCAGCCACCTTTGATTCTTATTAAAACTAAATCAATCTCCATCTGCTTTGTTCCACCTACGCTTTGTTTCGCTACGAGAGCTTACAATAGTGGAAAACTGTTGAGACATTTCCAGGATATTGTCTTAAAACAAGTGCGCTAAAAGGGGTGCTTAGGCGCTATGAAGAACGTGGTTTTTATAAGGTTTTTAGTTCAATGCAGTGGTGCCTATTTTGTAGTAGATACAGATTTATAGGTTCTTTTTATTTGCAAGTTGAATTGAAGATAGTTGACCAAAAATGTATCTCATCATCATCATCATATCAGTCGAAAGACGTCCACTGCTGGACAGGCCTCCCCCAAAGAGTGCCAAAGTGACTGGTCCTGCGCCACCCGCATCCTTTACCAGGTCATCGTCCACCTTGTGGGGAGCCTACCCACGCCGCGCCTTCCGGTAAAATGTATGTAGTGTTCTTTTCAATAAAACCACTTTCTTTTACAAAGCTTTACTTTTATTTTAACCCGCAACCCAGTTTTATAATTTTAACAATTAAAATTAGCAAGCATTACTCTCAGACACAGTTTTCCGTTAATCGTCCTCTCTCAATCTCATCCCTCATTCGTTCTTTCGTTCGTTCTACTCCGATCCAGTCTCACTTTTCCATTCCATCGCCTATCACTCAGCAGCTCATTCCTACAGTCGGCCTTCCTACATTACTAGCCTGGCCTCAGGCACACATGTGCATAATATACTACAGCCGACTTTAACATAGCTACGACAACAATTACATAGCTATAAAACCTTATAATATAACAACATCTGAAACATCTGTCTGTGATACATCATAACAATTAACAACTTCATCGATATCTTAAACTTCGGCTTAAACAACATAAACAGTATTACATAACGTAATAAGTAACAACTTTATCTTACTTCAGCTTTATCATAACAGCAAGTACTGTTCTCCAAGAAAATATCTAATAACCTCAAAAGCACATCTTTGAAAGAACAGAAACACTAATAATCATCTTTAACAGATTATAACGACTTAGTTACGAGAGCAGTCGGTTAAGTTAGATACCGAGTCAGATATAGGTCAGAAGTCTTACCATGTGTGATGTAGAAGTTCGCTGACCTCTAGTACTCGTCCATTGACCCCTAGTCACGCGCAGGTTACAGGCCACGGTTTCATGTGATCAGCTGATGCAGTCGTGCGCGCTGGCCCCTCTGACGAGCTGTCGACCTTCTCCACGTCGTACCGATCCTTTCCTGTGGTCGCTACCACCCTGTAGGGTCCTAATTACTTCGGCTTGAGCTTGAGGCAAGTACCAAACTGCGTCCGACTTATGGCTACTCGTTCTCCCACCTGGTAAACTCTACTTTCTTTTCGTTTCTTGTTATAAGTCAATCGATTCTCTTGCTGTACTTTCATTATTTGCTGCTGAGCAGACTTTCGACGCTGCTCCCTCTCCTCTACGTAACTATCGTAACTCTCTTGTTTCAACATTTCGTACAGTTGGACGTCATCTTTGGTACGCATCTTCGTTCCTAGTAATAGCTCGAAAGGCGTCGTGTCGATGCTACGTTGATACGTACTGTTGAGGGCCGTCTGCACCCTCGCCACGTGCCGGTACCACAATCCTGGTTCTGAGATACACAGTTTAGTCAGTACAGATATTAAAACGCGATGCGCGCGTTCCACCTGGCCGTTCCCTCTCGGAACGCCAGTCGTCACTAGTACATGTTGGATATTCTCCGTCTCACAATATTCTTTAAAGTCATGACTTGTGAAAGCCGCACCCCGGTCAGTAATTATTCGGGCTGGGTTACCAAATGTCTGCTGGTGTAAGGACAGCTTTGCCAGCGTTTCCTTGGCCGTCGTGCCTTTCGTAGTATACACCCATACAAACTTGGTGAAGGCATCTACTACTGTAAGAATATAGTTATACTGTTTCTTAGTTTCCGTCAACGGTCCAACATGGTCGCAGTGTAGCGTATCCAACGGTGCACTCCCTTTGTCAATGCAGTGCAATAATCCTTCTTGTTTTCCACCCTTCTTTGTTGCTAGCAGGTATGGAATACAGGTGACCATGAACTCGTCTATTTTCCTTGATAGGTCCTTAATGTGGTAATCTTCATAGATCATTTCCGTCATTTTCTTTTTAGCAAAATGCCCTTTTTCATGCACTTTCTTTATTATTTCGCTTTCCATACCACTTGGTACCACCAACTTGGATCCTTTATAAAGCACGTCATTTTCCATAACATAATCTAGATAGGGTCGTTCCCTCATGATCTCTCGAATCGCCATCAAGCCGCCATCTTGCTCTTGAGCGTTCTTTACTCTCTCATGAAGCTCTCTTGTGACTAGTCCAACATACGGTGCCCTGCTTAACGCGTCCACGTGTCTCATCAGCGACCCGGAGCGATGTTCCACCTTATAGGTATATTGCTGTAGATCTATAGCCCATCTCGCCACGCGCGCTGACAGATCCTTCTTCCTGAGGGTCATCTCCAATGCTTGACAGTCTGTAATCTTAAACTTTAGTCCAATTAGATATGGCCTAAACTTCTTTAAACCTTCCACTACGGCTAATTCTTCCAATTCATAGCTCGTGTATTTTTGTTCAGGTTCCTTCGTCTTTTTACTCATATAGTAAACTGGATGTAGCTGACCGTCGTCTGGGCATCGTTGAAGTAGAATAGCTGCTAAGGCCACCATTGAAGCATCGGTATGCATTTCGGTCTCCAACTGCGGATCATATATCCTTAGAACAGGCGAACTCGCTAGCTTCATTTTCAACTCATGAAATGCAGCCTTCTGGGCTGCCTCAAATGCAAAGTCAACATCCTTCTTTAATAATTCCGTCAAGGGTCTCGCTATGAGTGCATAGTTATGAATGTACTTTCTAAAGTATGATGTCAACCCAACAAAGCCTTGTAACTGTTTAAAATTGGTTGGTTGTGGGAACCTTACCACTGCGTCCGTCTTGTCGGGTGATGGTCGTACTGTACCATTCTCCACCACATGTCCAAGGTACTCCACTCGTCGTTGCACCAACTGCGACTTCTTCCAATTGATCTCTAGTCCGTACTGGGATGCTCTCACCAGCACTTCCTTGAGGCGTTCAACTGCTTGCCGTTCGTCTTCTGCAAGAATTATCACATCGTCAATAAATACTAACACATATCTTTGTGGCGTTTTGCCTAGAAGCAAAACTCCTTGGTTATTATTTATTTTCTAGCAGCTACGTAAGAGCTGCAATTGTTTTCATATACACTTTGACAAGTTGTGACGGAAAGAATGTCCGGAATTATATTGATTAATGTTATGTTAATTTAACCATGGAAGTAAATACAATCCTGACTAGTGATACCAGCGTTTGATTCCACCCCTGCGGCCAGAACACGAAAAACACGGGAGCGATGAAAATCGCCTCCCAAATTGGTGACCCCTTCGTTTGAGTCTGCCGGTTAGTTTGGAATTGGACAGGTGAGCCCTGCTTCGTGGCACGACGCCGACGGTTCCCGGCGTTTTATAAGAACACCGCGCTGTGCGTCGCCCACTGCTCATGCGTCAGCAGGAGTCAAGTAAGAAGTGCATGCAATTTTCACTATTGATGTCTACAAATGTGCAGCGGCCCATGAAGAACAGCCCATGTAAATCGGGCGGTCTGCTTCGCAAACGTTAATTATAATTGTTTTCGTCAACTACAAAAATTCGATATATACAGGGTGTTGGGGATTGCAGTATCTGAAGTTAGATTTATACAGTGTGTAAAGTTTACTCCGAAGTTACGAACTTTATTTTTATATTGCAAAATTTTACCATTGCTTTGTTTTTTAACATTATTCATGTTTATTAAAAAAAAAACTGTTCCATGTGTAAAATACTACCTTCTTATTTTGAATTGTACATTCCTGTGTTATTAGGGTGTTCGTTTATTGTATGCGTCGTGGTCTGGTTGTGGTATTCGCAGGTTAGAATGTTTGTTGAGGAACTGCGGACCCAGCTGGATGCTCTGAGGGCACAACATGCCGCACTACAAGCCCAATTAAACCCACACGAGGAACATGGACCTCCTCCAGCTAAAGAAATTTGCGGAGTTTCTGTCAAGTTGCCGCCGTTTTGGACTGACAGGCCAGCTGTTTGGTTTGCTCAAGCGGAGGCACAATTTCATGTGGCAGGTATCAAGACTGATATTACTAAATTTAGCTATGTCATTAGTATTATCGATCAGAAACTCATCGGGGAGATCGAGGATACTATTATGCACCCGCCTGAGGAAGGCAAGTACGACACTCTCATATCTGGACAGCAACGGGTGGAGCGACTCCTTAGCGGGGAAGAACTCGGGAGCAGGAAACCTTCCGTTTTCCTGAGACATCTGCAATCCCTGTCAGGTAACTCTACGGATGACAGCATCCTGCGTCAGCTTTGGATGCGTCGGTTACCGAGTCAGGTCCAGGCTATCCTCGCCGCACAGTCAGACCTCAGCTTGGACAAATTGTCTGAGCTTGCGGACAAAATAATTGAGGTCACTCCTGGCCCGTCGCACGTCTACACAGTAGATAACAATGGAATTCCTGATCTTACTTCCCTATCTCATCAACTTAGGAAGTTAAGCGAGCCGGTTGCTGCACTCACTATCAACGACAAGCATCAGCGCGGCACATCCCGCGCCCGTCCGTCATCAAGAAGTTCCAACCGCAGTAGCACGCCGAACAGGAGCTCTGCTACTGCTAAAGTTTGCTGGTACCTAAAAAGGTACAAAACCAAAGCAGCCAAATGCATTCCTCCTTGCAATTGGACTTCGGGAAACGCAACCAGCAGTCAGTAGTGGCGGAGTCTGACTGCTGCTCAGTTGACCCTTCTGGTCGCCGTCTATTCGTCACGGATAGGACCACCAAACACCAGTTCTTAATCGATACTGGTTCCGATTTGTGTTGCTTTCCGTTCCGTTGGCTTAGAGAACGGAGAAGACCTTCGGATTGGCAACTCAATGCCGCCAACGGTAGCATTATCAAAACCTTTGGAACCGTTCAACTGAAACTTGATTTTGGACTGCGGCGTGACTTCACCTGGCAGTTTGTTGTGGCTGATGTCAATACAGCCATCATTGGTTCGGACTTTCTGTCCTATTATCACCTGCTGCCAGATTGTCACAACAAACGGCTCGTTGATGGCAACACCGGTCTTAAGACAGTTGGTACTACTGCTAATACTCTGCAGTCCAGCATCAGGTCAATCGGTTCATTAAACTCTTCGTTTGCACAAGTGCTCGCTGAGTTCCCTGACATTACGAAGCCTCCTGGATTTCCACGGTCTGTTAAGCACAACACTGTGCATCATATTAGGACTACTGAGGGCCCACCCATTTCCTGCCGTCCCCGTCGCTTGGCACCTCAGAAGTTGTCTGCTGCTAAGAAGGAGTTTGAGGACATGGTGCGGAACGGTACTGCACGACCATCTGAGAGTGCTTGGTCCTCGCCTCTACATATGACTCCCAAGAAGGACCAGTCTTGGCGTCCATGTGGAGACTACCGCGCGCTGAACGCCAGGACTATTCCTGACCGTTACACAGTTCGTTACATAAACGATTATGCGCAAAACCTTGCTGGTGCTACCATCTTTAGCACACTTGACCTTGTGAAGGCATACCACCAGATTCCAGTCGCTGAGGATGACATCCCTAAGACAGCCATCGTCACTCCGTTTGGCCTTTTCGAGTTCCCGTTCATGACCTTTGGATTACGGAACGCTGGTCAAACCTTCCAGAGATTCATCGATGAGGTCACTCGGGGTCTCGATTTCGTATTTCCCTACGTTGACGACATACTGGTCTACTCTGCTGATGAATCCGTTCACAAAGAACACTTGCGGATCCTATTGAAGCGCTTACAGGACTATGGTCTTGTTCTCAACCCGTCCAAGTGTGTTTTTGGTGTCACAGAGGTCGTCTTTCTAGGCTACACTGTTAATTCTGAAGGCACTCGTCCTCCTCAAGAGCGCATTCAAGCTCTGATTAACTTTCCTCCTCCGAAGGACGTTCAAGGTGTGCGCCGTTTTCTTGGCATGATAAACTATTATCGCCGCTTTATATCTCACGCTGCGCAGTATCAAGCACCTCTTATTGATGCAGTAGTCACCATTAATGGCAAGGGTGCCAAGCCATTCTTATGGACACCCGAGCTTTTGGCACACTTCGAGGCGTGCAAGTCAAGCCTTTCGAACGCAACTCTTCTACAGCATCCGGTCCACGACGCACCCCTTGGTTTGTATACGGACGCCTCCAGCGTTCATGTTGGGTCTTGCCTTCAGCAACTTATAAACCACCAGTGGTGCCCTCTTGCCTTTTTTAGCAAAAAGTTGACCCCTCAGCAAACTCAGTGGCCAGCTTACTATCGAGAACTACTCGCGGTGTACGAAAGCGTACAGCACTTCCGCCACATTCTCGAGGTTCAACATGTAACCATTTATACCGACCACAAGCCGCTGCTGTACGCTTTTGTACAGCGACGCGAAAAACTTCCGCCTTCGCAACTGAACCAACTGTCGTTCATCGGTCAATTTACGACGGACATCCGTTATATAAAAGGAGAAGACAACGTCGTTGCCGATGCGATGTCGCGGATCGAGGCCATTTCGTTGGAAGAAGATTACGAAGCCCTCGCTAAATCTCAACAAGAGGACCAAGAGCTCGCTGACCTGCGTCAAGGAGATTCCAGCCTACAGCTTTCTAGTGTTGCTGTTCCTGGCACGGACGTCTCTATTCTATGCGACGTGTCCACTGGCAAGCCTCGTCCTTATTTGACCCCTTCTTTTCGTCGTGTGGTGTTTGACAAGCTTCATAACTTGAGTCACCCCGGCGTTAGAGCCACTACACGACTTCTGGTAGGACGCTACGTCTGGTCTTCTACCCGAAAAGACTGTCGTAAATGGGCTCAGTCTTGTCTTGCCTGCCAGCGTAGCAAGGTTTCTAGGCATACTTCGGCTCCTCTGGGTAGTTTCGAGCAACCATCTGGTCGCTTCGTCCACGTGCATATCGACATCGTTGGTCCCCTTCCTGTCTGTGATGACTTCCGTTATTGTCTTACAGCTATTGACAGGGTTTCCAGGTGGCCAGAGGTGTGGCCTATGCGTTCAATTACTGCGGAAGATGTTGCCGATACTTTCGTTCAAGGATGGATCTCTCGTTTCGGTGTTCCTTCTATCATAACTACTGATCAGGGCACCCAGTTTGAGTCCGATCTCTTCCGACGCCTCATGCATACTTGCGCAACTAAGCGCATTCGGACAACTGCGTACCATCCGTGCGCGAACGGCATGATTGAGCGACTACATCGCCAATTAAAAGCCGCACTTATGTGCCACCCTGGTTCCTGGACGCGCGCTATTCCTCTCGTCTTACTCGGCATGCGTACCGCCTACAAGGAAGACTTGAAGGCTACTGCTGCTGAAATGTTGTATGGCGAATCTCTTCGTTTGCCTGGAGAGATGTTAGTCTCCAACCCTGGCGATGACCGATTCGACGATCGTGCTGATTTCGTTGTTCAGCTGAAGCGCAAGATGTCTTCTTTCCGCCCAGCTCCAGTTTCTCGCCACTCGACTCCTGTTGTTTTCGTCTCGAAGGATCTGCCGACTGCATCTCACGTCTTTTTACGGGACGATACCGTCCGACGTCCCTTGCAGCCTCCCTATACCGGTCCGTATGCTGTATTACAGCGTTCTACCGACGGAAAAACTCTTACTTTGGCTTTGGCGGTTTTCCTAGCTCAACTAACTCAACAATTCCTTCCGCTTCGCCGTCTCAGGATTTACCCCAAGCGCAGCCAGCTGGACTATCACCTAAGCCTAAGCCTGCGGATACTATTAACCCAACCACTATCACTACCCTTTTAAATAAACCTTATATCACTCGTTCTGGTCGCCACGTAAAATTCAACGTTTGTAATGATTATTGTTATTTTTAGCTTTTAAGTTTTTTATTTTTTGTTGTGCTTTTTCTTTCTCCGTGGGGGAGTGGTGTGGCGTTTTGCCTAGAAGCAAAACTCCTTGGTTATTATTTATTTTCTAGCAGCTACGTAAGAGCTGCAATTGTTTTCATATACACTTTGACAAGTTGTGACGGAAAGAATGTCCGGAATTATATTGATTAATGTTATGTTAATTTAACCATGGAAGTAAATACAATCCTGACTAGTGATACCAGCGTTTGATTCCACCCCTGCGGCCAGAACACGAAAAACACGGGAGCGATGAAAATCGCCTCCCAAATCTTTTTTCAATCAGATCCCTGAAAATTGCATTAATAAACCGAGTGAACACCTTCGGACAGATTGACAAACCAAAAGGGGCTTTAAGGAACTCGTACTGCGAGTTACTGGTAACAAACGATGTATACTTGATTGAATCTTCGTGGACTGCCAAATGAAAATATCCATTCTTCAAATCAAGTGTGCTAAACACCCTCGCTTTCGCCAATCGATCTATGTGTTCCTCTATGACAGGTAAGGGATACTCGTCCTTAACCATCTTCTTGTTAATTAGCCTGTAATCCACACCAATCCTTGTGCTGCCGTCCTTCTTCTTTACAAGCACCAACGGACTAGCATATTCCGAAAAACTTACCCGAACTATGCCCTCATTAAGCCATTGCTTCACCTGGCGCTCTACTTCTTGTTGCTCCGCAAAAGCCAAACGTCGACGCCTTTGCGCCACTGGGATGTCGTCCTTCAACGTAATGCGCAATTGAATCGGCGCCTCACGCGTCTTATTCGGTCGGTATGTTTCGACAAGGTGTTCCACTTCTTGCTGTAACGCCGTGTCACCCAGGAGACCTACAACATCAGAAACGTCCACACCACACATAAAATTACGAAGCCAACCATCGCTAGACTTCAACAATAGAACACGACTGCCCTCCATAACAAACGTCACATTTTTTAAAAACTGTTGCCCTAATATCAATGAAAATGGCATAGCGTCTCTAGGCACGATGTTAAACGTAACATTCTCGTAGCACTGACCGTCGATGATAATGTTTGTTGTTAGATATCCGATCGATTTTACTCGCGTCGTACCAAGTCCTGTCAACCACATCTCGTTGCACACGTATTCCGGAGCGTTCAATGATTTATAGCACTCGTAATCTAATAAATTCACGTCGCTACCCGTGTCCACTAACGATGAAATCTTTTTATCGAATAATAAAACGTCTTTCATAGGTTTATCGTAACTATTCGCCGCCGGTTGCAGATGCAGTCCGCCATTGTTGTTGACATTCATCGCCGCCATTCCCGATCTGTCATTCCCGTTAGTCTGCGTTTCGTTCGGTCTTGATCCGTTCGGCCTGACGTTTGCCTCACTCTCGCTCGCTACGCAGCCACCGTTCGTTCCGTTCCACGTCGTGTCGTTCACGTTCATCTGTTCTTTCCGAACACACATTTGTTTCGCCGAACCGCCATGTTGATTGGAAAATGATGTCGGTTTTCTGCTCGTTCCTGCCGTCGATGATTCACATTGTGATGAAATGTGACCGAACTGATTACATCGGAAACATTTTAGCCCTCTTTGCTTATGCGGACATTCGCTGGACAAATGACTATATTCGCCACAGTTATAGCATTTCTTCTTGCTTCCGTAATTTTCCGCTTGCCTTGGCTTATTGCTTCTTACTTCGTGATGATGTGTATTTCGCGTCTTTTCTTTGATCGTCTCGTAAATCTTTACCTTTTCCTTCAGGTCGGCGTACGTCGTAACGCCGTATAAAATCATTTTATTGATTGGCGTGTAATCAGGCATTTTACCTCGCTTTCCATTAAGCTCCTTCATACTCAGCAAATAGTCTAAGCATGACTCATCACTACTCTTTGTTCTCGAACTCATCATTTCATGTATAGTTTTTATGTCGACTGTATCAGGAAATTCTTTGGAGATTGCCGTCTTCAACTCCTCCCACGTCTTGTATGTTTTTTCAGAACGTAACCAGAGCGCCGCAGTGCCAGATAACGACCGCCTCGCCATTAGTAGCTGCTGCACCGGACTCCATGAAAACACCTCGGCATTATCTTCAACGTCTTCTATCCACCTGGTGACAGGATACGTCTTATCCCGACCCGTGAACTTTAGAATAAGATCCTCCGTCAAATGCAACATGGCGCCGCCGCTTTGTGATGATGAACCCGCCTCCGCGTCTTCAAAATCAGCTTGTCGGCTTAAACGTCTGGTCTCTTTTCCCATTACCGTCGTCTTCGTCGTTTACGGTAAAACCCGTCGTCTGTAGCGCTTACTCGTCGTTTTATTGGTTTGCTGGTACGTCATCGCCGAATTCAATCCGATGAAATTTCTTTAAACCGCGGACGAGCCCCCAAATTTTGTAGTGTTCTTTTCAATAAAACCACTTTCTTTTACAAAGCTTTACTTTTATTTTAACCCGCAACCCAGTTTTATAATTTTAAGAATTAAAATTAGCAAGCGTTACTCTCAGACACAGTTTTCCGTTAATCGTCCTCTCTCAATCTCATCCCTCATTCGTTCTTTCGTTTATTCTACTCCGATCCAGTCTCACTTTTCCATTCCATCGCCTATCACTCAGCAGCTCATTCCTACATGTATCTATACTAATATTATAAATGCGAAACTGTGTCTGTCTGTCTGTTACCTCTTCACGCTTAAACCACTGAACCGATAGAGAGAGTTTGTCCCGGGGAGGATAAAGAAAGGTTTTTATCCCGGAAATCATCCTCTAAGGGGGTGACATGGGGGGTGGAAGTTTGTATGAAGCTATGATATAAACGAGAACCACGCCGACGGAGTCGCGGGCAGAAGCTAGTTTATTACCTTTTTACGTCCCAACGGTTGTCGGCTCTTCGCCGGATTTAATTTGTTTAGTCGAGTTAGAATCCATTTACCGAGAATTAAAAAAAAACTGTACATTCTGTACAACCCGGTTAATTTAAGAATGCACCGTGTGAACTCTACAACAATTATCAGTTTCTATGTTTTTTAAATACCACGATTGTCACCTTAACCATTGATAGAGCGGCATGCGATAAGAAACTAAGTACGAGATCAAACCGAACTTAAAACTAAAGTTTGGCCGAAACCGGCCGAAACCAAAACCACTACGGTCGTACACTAATAATTTTATTATTCCTCTGAAAGTTGCGAAGTTAAAATCCAGCAACGCTACTCGAGACCAAATATGTCCCGTAATAGCAAAATAGCTGGCATATCTTCTTTGAAGTGGCTTGGCCCGCAGTAGCCAGAGATGTAGCTCGTTGCTTCAAAGTGACTACTTTTCCCCCTTGTGTTAACATCACCTCATTGTTCACCCACGAATATATCTTGACGCCACGATTAGTAGTAAATAAGCGTAATCAGAGGTCTAGTGTCGTTAGGCGTGACGGGCGAGGTGAGGCGCAGTAGCGCGTTCCGAATAACAGCCCAGGACGGCGAGTCGCAATTCTTCACAAACGGAATCTCCACTTAAAATTGTAAAAAACTGGTTTATTCCATTCCGACCTAAAAATCTGTAGCTAGTTTTTTCCGTTATTTATTCAAAATATAAACTTATGCTACTATTCACTGTTTATAATCTTACTGAAGCCTTTATAAGGCAACTGCAAGAATCAGTTGCGACTTAATCACTTTGATATATCTAATACATTTCGGATTAGAAAGTTTTTTTATAATTGTACTATATATTATCATTGAAATACGATTGTAAAATTACGAATGTTAATTTATTATTAAAGACCAGATCATAGGTATTTGTTTAATAAAAGTAAAAATTTAAAGTAGCCAGTCAGAATTTTCTTCTGTGTTTTCAGCTACAAAAACAATCACAATTAAACTATTATTTGGTTTAATTGTGAGTGTTTTTGTAGCTGGAAAACTGCAGCAGACTAATTTCATAAATTGTTTTCTGAGTAGTAATTTCATCACGTTAATTTAGGAGGATATTCTTAAAGAAAGAGACAAATTAACGTGGTTTATACTGTACCTTTTGTTTAATCACAGATAACTTGTTTAGATACAGATACTTAACAAAAACAAAATGAACTTGTGGTCGAATGTATAGTCAAGATTATTTAATGTGGATTTTTCTTTGGGTTGTGGCCCTGCCTACGAAGCTGAAGGTTCTGGGTTCGAATCCTGGTAAGGACAAATGATTTATATTGTTTTTGAGTCACGGATGTTTTCGATGTATTTAAGAATTTATGTCTATTAAATATCTACCGCTGAGCTCCATCTTAGGCTCTGTCGTCGCTTACCATCATGTGAGACTATGGTTAATCACTGGATTGTCTTTTATTTAAAATAAAAAAACGGCCAAGAGCTTGTCGGGCCACGCTCAGTGTAGGGTTCCGTAGTTTTTCGTCCGTCACAGTAAGTGTCCCCACTTAAGCGTTAAAAAAATGGGCTATTTGTTACATTGAGTTGACATATTAAGTACAAAACCCTAAAACCCGACATACAGCGACATCTATCGGCACATTAAGAAACTATTGCGCGCGAGCTTAAAGTATGGAAGATGATTTTTATGGGATAATTCTTTATTGCGTGAACCGATTTTCACCGTTTTTTTACTTTACTTGAAAGCACGTCATTTCATTGTGATTTTATAGAAATTACAGGTACAATAAACACCTGCTTATACGGTTAAATTACAAACTTAGTACAGAAATTATTTTGTAATTTTTTTCAAAAACCATTCAACCTATCAAGTTCAAAATAATTTTCCTAGAAAGTTTTAATAAAGTTCTACTTTAGAGATTTTTTTCATCTTTTTAAAACTTATGGTTCAAAAGTTAGAGGGGGGGGGACACATTTTTTTTTAATTCTGGAGCGATTATCTCCGAAAATATTAACATTATCAAAAAATGTTTTTAGCAAACCCCTATTCATTTTTTATACCTATCCAACTATTGTTGGATAGGTATTTAAAACTATTTAAAACTATTGTGATATCATCATATCACACGTTAGGGTTGAAATGAAAAAAAACACTCTCCACGTTTACGTATAGGTGCTCTGACTCACTATCACCCACTTTGATGCTTAAGAGAGGACTATTTTAAATCAATCTATGATAATTTAACATACACTAACACATATAATAGTCTGTGGGGTATTTATTTGTAAGGACCTTGTTGCCTTATAAAAATCCTTCTATATAATACTATAAATAAACTGATATTATAAATGCGAAAGTTTGGATGTTTGGAAGTTTAGACGTTTGGATGTTTGTTACTCAATCACGCATAAACGGCTTAATCGATTTGGATGAAATTTTTCACGAAGATAGTCTATAGACTGGATGAAAATGTCGATGCCTCCAGAATCGACCCCGTTCAAGAAAACAGTCTTTTTCAAAATCCCCTTTTAATTAGTTCCCTAGCGCCAAGCCACACCTATTACAATTTGCATCGTAATGGAAAATATGCATTGCCGCACTTCGTCCATAAAAATGGAAAAATAAAGCGATGCGTTTTGCATATTTGAGCTGCTACGATTCTTTGAAGGAACTTCGTAGTCTTTATTTGAAAACGTGCATTAAAAGTAATGTGTGGTTTAATACACTTAAAACTGTATCTTGCGGTTTCTTTTAGAGCTTTTATTTAAAAAATGTAGGTAGATTGAAATGTATGTGTGTGTATTTGACGACCAGAGGGTAATCACGTAACGTTTTGAACGTGCGTTAGGACAGTTTAATTGTAATTTTTCCTTATAAAATTTGACGGTTAGATCTACCTTACGTACGTACAAACGACAACACTGTTAACTGACCATCCTGTGTTTATATAGAACCTTATTACAATCCACTTAAGGTGCACCGATGGTCAGTTAGCTGTGTTGTCGATAGTACAATGCGTTACGTCATGGGTTTAAATGCCGGTAAGGGCAAATATTTGTGTCATGAGCATGAACATTTGTTTTTGATGGCTGCTTTTATGTAAGTAATTAAGTGTTTAAATTATCTAATAAAATACACCGTCGTCTAGTAAGTACCTATAAAAATAAATCTTTATTGGGACAAGCTTGATTGGTGTTACATTGTCCTTATCATCATCATCAACAAATCAGCTGAAAGACGTCCGCTGCTGGACATAGGCCTCCCCCAAAGAGTGCCAAAGTACAGTTACTTTGGCACTCTTTGGGGGAGGCTTGGGGGTGACAAGGTGGACTGATGACCTGCTGCAGTCAGCAGGTCATCAGTCCACCTTGTGGGGGGCCTACCCACGCCGCCACGCGCCTTCCAGTACGTGGTCGTCACTCGAGAACCTTTCCGCCCCAACGGCCATCGGTTCTACGTGCCATGTGCCTCGCCCACTACCACTTAAGTTTAGCGATTCGGAGGGCTATACCGGTTACCTTGGTTCTGCTGCGGATAGCCTCATTTCTTCCTCCATTGCCCTTTGGGTGACTTTGAGCCTTCTTATGAGAGCCATAGTAAGCGACCACGTTTTAGTGCCATATGTCAACATTGACAACACACACTGGTCAAAGATTACCGAGAGATACCGCGGAATGTTGGACGAAAATATGTGCCGTAGCTTCCCAAACGCTGCCCAACCGAGTCGACTTAGTCGAGTCGATTGACCTCTTTCTCGAAGTTGGACCATCCCCCAACATTGTCTCTATATTATAACTATGTATGAAATAATGTGGGCGCCAATATGGGAAAGGCACCTACTATGTACAGGAAGCCACTTTGTGATGACAGATAAAATCTAGATATAAAGATGTTTAACTTTTCGATTCAGCCTAACCAGCCCGTTCTTCAAAAATGTTGCCACACCTACTTATGTAAAAATAAATGTTTTTCCTTTAAACAATTAATAAAAGTAAGAACAGTTTTAAGGTTTTTTTGCGCGCGCATTTAACCGTTGCGGATGTGTGTGCCATGGTTTACCATTGAATTGCCGACAAACATTTCATCGAATTTTATTTCAAAGACAATGTTTCAAGTATTTTCATTTCATCGACAAGTTATTCCGTCGAATACTCGATACTAGGTAATTTGCACCGAGGTCTTTTAATTGGTAGTTGACTTATTACAATAAAATTCATGTCATGGCTTTTCATTTCGAGTTTTTTTTATTCATTTTTTTTTACTTGTAATAATATTTATTCCGCATAAAATTATTTCAATTGGTAATATTTCGCGAAATTAAACGCACATAGATACCATTTTACAACATCAAGCAGAATATTCTGAGGTTAAGTTGCTAAAATGCATAGCAAAAAATGTAAAAGTTTAAGTCTTAAATCTCTTCAGACTTATGTCTTGTTGCTTTTTGTTTTTTTTTTGTAATAAACGATTTACACCAATGATTCTTAGTTTTATTATACATACATATTATTTATCAATTGTCATGATGATCAGAGCTCGCGTGCCATCTTGTCATAGCCGTGCAGCGGGTCAACGCCACCCCGCTGCGCGGGGTGTCTATTTCTTGTCTGAAGGACACAAGTGAACCCTAACCTAAACGACCTAAAACAGATTTCGCTTATGACAAGCCATTTTTGTCCACCCTGATATTTTTTGTAATAAACGATTTACACCAATGATTCTTAGTTTTATTATACATACAATAATACATAATTAACTACATAATTTGAATAATGTATAAATGTGCAGTAGGACATATAACATTGTATTAAAGTAATATGTCGAAGAAATGAATTGTAATGTTATGTAGTTGTGCCAATTAAGATAATTTGAAACAAACCAGCTATTAAGTAATATTCGGTGAATAGTATTTCTGCGTAGTAAGATAAATTTAAATGAATAGTAGTAGAAATAAAATAACGCCAAACAATATTACTAGTACTAAAGTTTCGATGAATCGTTGTCGATGAAATAATATTCGATGAAAAGGTTGTCGACAAAACAAGGGTACACCGTGTGCCATTGAGCGGGTAACCGTCATTTGCACTCGAGCGATGGGTTCGTTTGTAAAATGCAATACGTGCAATATTGTTATAGACGAGCTTTTAGCAGTCGTGCAAAACAAAGTGTCGATTATGGATGAGGACAGTTTGAAAAGAATTTGTTGAAAACTGACTTGTTTAGGGCAGGACAAGCCCGAATCAAATCAAAGCCCAAAATAAGGAGAGGGAACACAATCCATAGACAGATTGCCAGAATTACATTGTCACGGTATTTCCTACCATTTACCGCACGTGGGCTCAAAACAAGAATTATTTGGAAGAAGCACGTCTGAGATTTTCCTACCCTGTTTATGAGTCCAATGGCCCCGTGTTTAATGGTAGAACATCACTTCTACGACCGTATCTATACTGTGGCACAGCAAATTGGACTTTATGTCTGACCGTGGACGAATTATTGTTGTATCTCTAAGGCTATTTGGTAGTAAATTTAATGGAAAAATGATTCGCAGTTGAATACATTGCTTACATTTTTCTGGAGAAGCTTTATGTCTATTTTATGTCGGCCATATTTTGATTACTAGAGCGATTGTAAGAGTGAATTAATTTAAAAGCGATTATCGGTTATGTATGGCTGCTCTTCGTCCGTGCACTAAATCATGTCAAAAAGGATCTATGTTTGAAAAGAGTGATTAACGATGCTTTTTTAAACTACTAAGGTGGCAACCAATATCCGGCCTGTCTGATGTAAGCAAGTAGACACTGTAGCATGGAGGTCAGAAGAATCATAAGCGCGTTGCCGACCCTTTACTAATAAGAGGATTCGTTGTGTATACCCATCATTGCAATATCACATGTTCCCCATCTGTTAACCCATTGCTAGAAATGGCACTGTAAATTCAATTGAATGTGCACTGTTTACCCTTTTTTTTAAACGCGACGTTTCATTTTAACATATGTCTTTTTGTTTAAGGGAATACTTGTACGTGATGAAAGTATATTGAGAACATATTGCGGTTACAAATTAGAGGCACAAACAAAGTGCGTACATATTTGTCTTGTTCGGCAATAAATGTAGACATGGCGGCACAAACTAATCATGGACAGACGCACCAAATAAGATTTCTCGAAATTTGTCACTTGTTTTTCTACCATGACATTGGAGATGGATGACACGGGACCAAGGGAAAGAATTCCAACGTGATAGAGCGATCAGATATCCAACCAGCTGTATATTCCTCTGACTACCAGCCTCCAGAGGGCAACGGACATGGAAAAGTAAACACGGGATGTTGAAAAGAAGTTAGGAGCTGTCACGATCTTCAGTGAGGGAGCGACTCAGCAGGAAGGAAAGGTTTATTTATTTATTTATTTAAACTTTATTGCACAATACAAGATATAGTACAAATGGCGGACTTAATGCCATAAGGCATTCTCTACCAGTCAACCATTGGGCAAAACAGAAACATTTGGTGCAGGCATTTAAATTTAAATGAAAACTTAATCCAAGATAAACTTCTATCAAATACATACGAAAAAAAAACATACACATATACAAAATAATATACACTAATATATATACATATTACTACCTTTTGTACCTAGTGAAAAATACTATGTTGACAACTATCCTACGCGCTTATCAGAAAGATACTTGCGTAACTTGCGCTTGAAAGTCAATTTGCTTTGTGCTTGACGAATAGTTAGCGGAAGAGCATTCCAGAGTCGAATTGCCTGAACGGTAAAAGAACCAGACATAAAACCGGACCGGTGAGGGAGAACAGACAGCTTAAAGGTTGACATTGGCAACTCCAGAAAAAGTAGAAATCGATACGTTATTGATTTTAGGATTCGGTGTCTTGCCAGCTAGAGCAAAGGCAGGTCTCTCGCTCTCCACAAAGAGCTCAGGAAAATTTACCACCGGGAACCTGTCATTAAAACATCCTTATAAGTATGTAGTATTGCATAGCGAACGTAAGTAAAACTTAAGTGTCATTTTCTCATAAAAAAAAAAACATTTAGATATGCCAAACACGTACAAAGCGTTACTCAAACAACCAGTGGTTGTGTGTAATGTCGCCAGAGTTTCCAAGGATGCGCTGTGTATTAATGAGAAACCTGCATATAATGTCTGTATTTGACACTGAACTCTTCCAGAAGTCCTCAATGAGCTTCGTCAACATCAATATCCTGGCCAATTTCAACCACGGCGACTGGAAAAAAGAAAAGAAAACTGATTAACTGGAGCGTCGTTCGTGACCTCTCAGGTGACTGATGTAGCAGTCTTTGCAGAGAAGGTGCGACCACAATCCCTACAGGTCGGCACCCCTGCGACAAAGTAGTGGATGTCCGCAGGTGGTCGAGGCTTTAATTCCTCGCGCTTAACGTCTTTGGAGTTGGCAGCGTCTAAAGCGGTGCTTACTTCATCACCTCAGCTAAAAGACGTTAACTGCTGGACATAGGCCTGCTTACCATCAAACGTACCATTTTTACAAGCTTTTATTTAATTTGGCCTGTTTGTTTGTCAATTTGCTAGTGAGTTTTTGGTGAGGTAGGGCACAGCGAAATGTCATCCCGCTCGAATTCGGAGCTGCGCAACTGGGGAAGTACCTCCGTCTTGCAGAAGACCACAGCCATAATAACACTACTACTTGCTCTGTAGTAGTGTTGTGTTCCTGGTGGTGAGCAAGGTCGCCAGAGCTCCCGAGGATGCGTTGTGTTGAGAGCGAGGGAATTTGTTCCTTCAGGTGTCGACATGGCGAATCCTCAAACACATCAAGGGTCGGCAACGCCCCTGTTACTCCTTTGGAGTTGCATGCGCCTATAGGCTGCGGTGTCCGCTTACCATCAGGCGGGCCGTACGCTTGTTTGCCACCGTCGTTGTATAAAAAAAAAGTGAGGCTAAATCTTGGAACTGAATTTTGAACCAGTTAACCCCAACCTATTAGCTGAAATTTTGGGCAAAAGTATAGTTTGGATGACAATTCAATATTATGGTACCATCGAGCTGATCTGATGATGGAGACAGAAGGTGGCCATGGAAATTCAGGATTTAACACTTTAACTGCCAGGAACCCGCCTCGCGGGCGCCTACGCCGTAGTCGCTTTCCGCTACATACGAGGAAAACCACGGGATCGGCTACGAGCGTAGCGCGTGGAGTTTGGGCTCGTTAGAATTGTCTCAATGAGTAGTTGTTGATGGTATACAGAAAAGTACAGTCGGAAAAAAAGTCTTGTACTAAAATTGAATTTTTTGACAGATACTTATCTTGCCATCAACATAGTTTTTATAAAAGTGAAAGCGCTGTTTTATAGAGATTGTGTATGCGCGCCCTCCAGTCGGCCTAATGAACCACGTAATCTGCTTTGCAACATTGCTCCGAAGCCTGAAATATATAGGCTGTCTTGTTAGCCTGTTTCGGATCTTTGGTCCATGGAGACTCACTGACTTTTAGGCAAGCTAAATTTACGGGAGTGTTTTTTTTTACTTAGTTCTTTGGAGTCTGGAAAGCCTTATGCTGTCCAAGTAGCCATGGCTTTGCAATGGGCGATTTGCATGCATTAAGGTGTCTTCTACGCCGAAAACGACAAGTGGATTTAAACGTTCATGATTCTCACACTGTATTTTTACTAAACGGGACTTCATCGCGTATAGTTAACTTTTTTAAATAAGTAAGTTAATTATACACGATTAAGTTCCGTTTAGTAAAAACTAGCTTGTGCCCGCGACTTTGTTTGCGTGGATCTGAGATAAAAACTATACTTAATTTTAATCCAGGCTATAAAATATCTTCGTGCAAAATTTCGTTCAAATCGGTTTAGCCGTTTAATCGTTTCGCATTTATAATATAAGTAGGTTAAGGGCCGGTTTTTCAATCACCAGATAAATGTATCTGTCAGACAAAATTATCACTATCCTTTTCCCCAGAAATATAAAAGAAAAGGACAGCTAACATTTATCTGACAGATGTTTTATCTGGGGGCTGAAAAATCGGTCCTAAGTGTATTATAATAAAACATATGCATCATGGTTTAGAATTTACCTTTCGCTTTGTCCATCTTCCTCTTTAGACTCAGACTGATATTTGTCATCTTAAGTTGCTCTTACACGGGCGATTTTTCGGGCAATTACTGCCCGGCGACACGTTGCCGAAATTAATGGCGCAAATTATTGAGTAATATGGGAATTTATAGAAATTGCGGCTATTATTTCGTAAATGATTTCGCGAATTGCTCCATTCGTTTCCATTTTGTGTTGCTCCATAGGTATCGCCGACTACAATTGCTGTGTCCAGCCGATTGGAAACTTCAAGGCAATTTTTATTTCTATCCCGTACGCACATATATGCATATGTCCCATTCTTTTTTTAGTAGGGCGAGCGCGGTCCGGGCGTGGGGGTGGGGGAAACGGCGCGATCGCGAGACATTCGGGACAAACTTGTGAAGTTTTTGAATAAGACGTCGTCTAATTGCTTATCTACTCGTATCTATATATCTATATACTTGTATATAAAAGAAGACTTCCTGACTGATTCATCACCGCATAGCCGAAACTGCTAGGACTAGAAACTTGAAATTTACACCAGAACTTCCTTTTATGACGTAGGCAAGGGATAAGACGGGATTTTTGGACATTCCACCCCTAAGGGGGTTAAATGGGGGTGCAAAGTTTCTATGGGGGAAACTTTATTTATTGAGCTAGAGACTTGAAACTTTGTAAAAAGATTACTTATTAAAAAACACGAAAAGTACTTTCAGCGTTTCAGAAAATTCCTCCCCTCAACGGGGTTAAATAGGGGTGCAAATTTGTATAGGGGAAACTTATTTTTTGAGTTAGACTTGAAACTTTGTTGAAAGATTACTTATTTGAATACAAAAAAAAAACACCCATAATTGGGTTAAATAGGGGTGCAAAACGTGTATGCGGGAAACACTTCCTTTTGATTACTTTTTGAATACAAAAATAACTAAGCGTTTTGGAAAAATCAACCCCTAAGGGGGTTAAATGCGGGTGCAAAGAAAAAAGAGATGCAAGGTTTGTTTGGGAAACACTTTTTTTGAGGTAAAGATTTAAAACTTTGTAGACAGATTACTTATTTGAATACAAAAAAAAACTTTAAGTGTTTTGGAAAAGTCTACCCTTAAGGGGGTTAAATAGGGGTGCAAAGTTTGTATGGGGGAAACTTAATTTTTATGGGTTACATAAAGTTATAAATTGATATAATATTATTTTTAGGGCAAAATATAAGTATAATTTGCGGTAAAAAAATATAATGTAATCCTGTTTTCACCAAAAAAACTCGGAAGGTATTTTATCATTTTTTAATGAATCTTTGATTTTCAATCATGTTAGCCCATCGTAAAAGATTTGGTGATGTGAATTGTTATCATTCGTGTACCAAATGATTCTTGTTTACTGCAAAATTGAGAACCGCAACGACTTCTCACTGCAAAATTTGAAAAAGACTAAGAAAACTTATTTATTTTAGGTTTAGAAAGAGAAAATGAAAATTTTAACTATGTTAGCCCCTAGTTTAAGAAATGATTATTTAAGTACGTTATCAGTTGTTGAATAAATACTAATAGTTACGTCGTAATCTTAAATGAAAAAGCAAGCATTTTGCAAAATACGCTCATTTGTAGGCGTAAAGACCCTTAAGACATCCACGGCAAAGTTGGTTGGGCGAAAACACGGCCTAGATAAATAATTAAATTACATTATATCACCCATAATTGGGTTAAATAGGGGTGCAAAATGTGTATGCGGGAAACACTTCCTTTTGATTACTTTTTGAATACAAAAATAACTAAGCGTTTTGGAAAAATCAACCCCTAAGGGGGTTAAATGCGGGTGCAAAGAAAAAAGAGATGCAAGGTTTGTTTGGGAAACACTTTTTTTGAGGTAAAGATTTAAAACTTTGTAGACAGATTACTTATTTGAATACAAAAAAAAAACTTTAAGTGTTTTGGAAAAGTCTACCCTTAAGGGGGTTAAATAGGGGTGCAAAGTTTGTATGGGGGAAACTTAATTTTTTGAGCTAAAGACTTGAAACTTTGTAGAAAGAATACAAAAAAGCACTTTCATTAGAAAATTCCACCCCTAAGGGGTTAAAAAGGGGTGCACGGTCTGTATGACAAACACTTTTTTGAGGTAGAGATTTACAATACAATACAATACAAATACTCTTTATTGCACACCTCACACAAACAAAGCAGTTAAAAAGAAAAACAATACAATAACATGTAGGTAGAGGTAGACAACAGGCGGTCTTATCGCTGAAGAGCGATCTCTTCCAGACAACCTTTGGGTATCGGAGAAAGAGATAAAACTAGATTATGTAGTAGGTGGTGCAGAGATTACAATAAGCCAAAAATCAAAATAATTATATTAATGCACGTACATAAATAGCTCTATATATAAACATACATACACAATCATACATATATACAAATAACACAAATAAAAATATATAAAACAAACAGTCAGCCAATAATAATAATAGTAGGACAGTCAGGGTTAGGGGAAAGACAAATAATGTTCTTTAAGAAGAGATTTGAAGTTGCCGATAGATTTAGCTTGTCTTATATGAAGAGGGAGAGAGTTCCACAGTCGAATAGCCTTAAAGGTGAACGAACTACTGTAAAATTTGGAAGATGACAAAGGCACAGTTAATAGCAAATTGTTAGAAGATCTAACAGAATTCAAATAACTAAAACGCTCTTTAAGATAACGGGGAGTTGCAGGGTTAAAAAGGACACTAAACAGAAGCGAAATAATGTGAGAGTTACGGCGATAACGGATAGGGAGCCACTTGAGTTTGGAACGGAAACTAGAAACGTGGTCATATTTGCGTAACCCAAATATGAACCGAATGCAGACATTTTGGAGACGTTCAAGCTTATTAAGCTGCTCCTCAGAAAGGTCGAGATAGGATACATCAGCGTAATCAAGAATAGGAAGAAGTAAAGTTTGTGCAAGCGCAATTTTAGTTGCAGTAGGCAGAAAATTACGAAGCCGCCTGAGAGACCCCACTGCAGCAAATACCTTCCTGCTCACTTCACTCACTTGAGGCACCCAAGACAAAGAGCGATCCATAATGATCCCAAGATTTTTCACTTGCATCGAGTAATCAATCTGAATCCCATCAAAAAGTATTGGAGGGAGATTTACAAAATCAACCCTAGAAATCAGATTGTTGCTGCCAATAACAATGACTTGGGTCTTCGTTGGGTTCACACTCAGACCATATCGTTGACTCCATTTCAGAATGCGTACCAAGTCATCATTAGTTCTTTCTATGGCAGAAGGGAGATCACCAAGCACGGACTGTGTATAAATCTGAAGATCATCGGCATAAAGGTGATAATGAGAGGATATATTGTGTGTGATGGAATTGATGAAGATAGAAAATAAGAGAGGAGATAGCACACCGCCCTGCGGAACGCCCGCCAGAGTACTACACCAAGAAGTACAAGAAGAATCCACCTTTATTCTTTGCCGACGACCATTTAAATAACTACGAAACGAAGATTTAAAACGTTGTAGAAAGATTACTTATTAGAATACAAAAACAGTAAGTACTTTCAGCGTTTTAGAAAATTCCATCCCTAAGGGGGTTAAAATGGTATTCAAGGTTTATATGGAGAGCAAGAAAATATAGTAAGAGATTTGTAATGTCTGTCTTAGCCGTATGTTAAAAGACTAAAATACTGATTTCAGAGTATTTTTTTTAAATTCATGCCCTATTGGGGTTAAAGGGGGTTCAAAGTTTGTATGGAGGGAAAAGTGTTTTTTTTATGTAAGAGACTTTTTAACTTTGGTCTTAGACTGTTTATTAAAAGACTAGAAAACAGATTTCAGCGTTAGTTTTTCATACATCCCCTAAGAGTGTTAAAAGGGGGTTCGAAGTTCGTGTAGATCAAGACAATTTTTAAAGTAAAACATTTGTAACTTCGATTTTAGATGTTTTGTTTAAAACTTAAAAACTAATTTCAACGTTTTTTGAAATTCATCCCCCAAGAGTCTAAATTGGGTTCAAAGTTCATACGGAGAGCATGATATTTTTAAAGTAAGAGATTTTTTACTTAGGTTTTGGACTGTTTGTTTAAAGATAAAAAACGATTTCTGCGTTTATTTTTATTCATCCCCTAAAAGGGTTAAAAGGGGATTTGAAGGTTTGTATAGAGAGCAAAACCTTTTTTATAGTAAGTGATTTGTAACTTCGAATTTAGACTGTTTGCTTAAAAACTAGAAAACGAATTATAGTGTTTTTTGAAATTCATCCTTTAAAGGGATTTAAAGTTCTCATCGCACTGTTAACATTTAGGCTTAATCTCTGAACGGATTTAGATGAAATTTTCCGTACAGATAATTTGAGACCCTTGGAAGGATAAAAGATAGTTTTTATCTCGGAAATCATCCCTGGTAGAAGTGTGTTTGGGACAGCGATAATTAAATATATTTTTTCTAAGACGATAACAAGTTCTACGCAGACGAAGTCGCGGGCAACAGCTAGTACATCATATTTGGTTTTCTTCTTCCAAGATATGAACGCATCCATACTCGTCTATTTCTTTTTTTCTTCTTTTTTTTAGCCATTATTATAAATACACTGTAAGCTGCCGCAGCTAGAATTACCTCGTCCATAGTTCAGAGTCAGAGATTATGATTTTGGGGCGAGTGCGGTGCGGTCTGGGCGCAAGGGGAGGGGGAACGGCGCAATCGCAGTCAGAGTTGTTGCCTCACTGAATTTCTCGTGTATGAACGTATTGCTTAGTTTCCCGAGTTGCTGCATATATGGGGCAATTTGAATGGGGGCATACTGGAGCAATGATTGCTCCATTTTGAGCAATATTCGAATTGTTTGAAATGGCCGTGACGTCAATTTTTTTTCAAATTTCCGCCAATTCCGCAATTTTTATTGCCCATGTAAGAGCACCTTTAATGAAATACTTTAAAAGTATTTCAATACCTAAGTCTTAATCGAGTTCAAACATCAGAACCGGGACAAAGTGAAGCAACAACGGACGAGATAAAAAAGGCACAGTCAACAATAGAAGTGGCATCTATAATAGAATCTAGTCTAGTGGTGTATCTGGTTAAACGTATAGGATTTAAATCAGAGTTAGAATTAACACGTGCGTGCGCCGGTTTGCACGCGCGTCATAACTTGCACACTAATGTGAACATTTTGGGAGCCTTATTTAAGCACCTTATTTTCCCGACGAACGTTGCACCAAATGCATTGTTTCGCTGAATTTTCATTTCATCGAATTATTTTTAGTCAAGAACCGTTAATTTTTTAGGTGTAGCTGGTGTAGAACCCAGTAGGTAGGGTTAGGTTTGTTTGATAACAATCCTGAAAGATTTTTGTTTCTAGAAAAATCAAGAATGTTTTCGATAAAATGAAAATTCGGCGAAAAATTCATTCGATGAAAGGTTGGTCGTTAAAACAAGGGTAAACCCGTCAGGTTATTTAAATGGCTAATGTGTCGAATACCTTTAACAAGATAATATCACTACTAACTCTAAACTTAGCAGACTTGAAGAAAATCGTACGCGAAAAACAAAAAAAATAAATGTCCATTTCAAAATATCATAAATTGTGTAAATTATACATGTATCTGAAAATTCTTTATCGTACAAGGAACTAAACACAACAACAGGATAATTATAATACAAGAACAGCGGGCGTAGCATGGTTAACATTTTATCACTTATCGCTGTCGATCCGTCACGTTCTGACAAGTATGCGAGTGCGAGAGTGTCGGATATCTTATCCGATAAGTGATAAAATGATCTTGATGATCGACATCTTAGGCCCGCACGTAATACACTAATCACCTATGAGGGTTTGCTTAAGTTATAGGCAATTCGAGAAAAATGTTCAAAACGATTTATAATAATCAAAAACAAATTGATCGATGACGAATTTAAATGTATATTAGTAATTGATTCATTTATTTTCGTTATCGTTCATTATTTCTATTGAATAAATAATATACGATGAACTGAAATATATATATATATATATATATATATATACCGAAGTAGAAACCTTAAAACACTAATACTATCCAGTCAAGCAGCATTTGACAACCATAATTTCTTCAACTTTCCCTTCAGCGAGGCCACGGACTGACACTGCCTGAATGGACGGAGGTGAGAACCATAATTATAAGCCTTGTTAGAAATAATAGCTTGATTGAACATGATTCTAGCACACTTTAGCACCTCCCCCCCCTCTAGCTAGCGCGCCCGACGAGCGGCGGCGCCCAGTGATTGGCGCTCGGCGCCCCCTAGGACCGTGCGCCCGTGTGCAACGCACAACCTGCACTATAAACAATAAAGCCTGCACTATAAACAATAAACAATAAAGGTAATGCCCCTGCTTCCAACTGAATAATATATTACTTTTTCTTTTTAAATGCATATAACAAATGTTAATTTAATTTAAATCCTACACTTATTGAGATAGACTCCTCTCTTAGTCGCAGTTGACTGGACTTAATGGTAACCAGACTAAAGCTTGAAAACGCTAGGTTTCATTAGCATTGAAAAAGGATTTGAATAAAAACAGTACAGTTTTGATAAGAAATTAAGTCGATACTTTTTTATATTGGTACTGTCTTGAAATAAGAACTGAAAAAAAAAAAAAAATTGTGCAAGAGTAAAAAAGCTACCAATACAATCCACACGCTTTTTACAAGCTTTATATTAACTTGACTTGTTCGTATGTAAGTATAAAAGTATGTATGTAAGTTGTCCGTCAAATCTTGCAAGTTAAATTTGACCCACTTTCCGGTGACCGATTGAGCTGAAATTTTGGGTATAACTATAGTTTGGATGACAATTCAATATTATGGTACCATCGAGCTGATTTGATGATAGAGACAGAAGGTGGCCATAGGAACTCCGCAATAAAAACACATAACCCCATCGAGTTGGGGCTCGTTAGAATCGTCTGAATGAGCAGTTGATGATGGTATACAGAAATATACAGACGTCAATAAAAGCTTGTAGTACAGAAACTTATATAGAAACAAACTTGTAGAACAACTATGGCAACGCAGTATTTCGCGACCGAAACAGCCACTTATTTGATTTTCTGTACAATGATCAGTCCAAATAGCAAACTGTGACGTAATACTTTTCTATGTCAATTTACATAGTATTTATGAAACATTCCAGCTGCCGCCCGCGAGGTCCTTGAAGCGAATCTGTAACACAATTTTTGGCTATTTATTACAAGCTTTTTTTTTAGTTTCAGTCTGTAATCAAATCTTGCAAGTTAAATTTGATCCACTTCCCGGTTTCCGATCGAGTTGAAATTTTGCACGAATATGCAAATCGCGTGACAATGCAATATTATGATGACGTGGAGCTGATGATGATGGAGCTGGAAGGTGGCCATAGGAACTCCGTAATAAAACCACATAACCCCATCGAGTTTGGGCTCGTTAGTATCGTCTCAATGAGTAGTTGATGGCGGTATACAGAAAAGTACAGTCAGCAATAAAAGCTTGTACGAAAAATGAAATTTTTTACAGAAACTTATGTTCTTTTAATGTAGTGGCTCCCATGCCAACATTTGTTCCTCTGCAAAAACTGTTTCGAAGGGCATCTTCAAAAAATCTTAGGACACAAGCCTATTAACAAGTATACGTGGACGAAGTTGAGTATACTTGTTAAAGGGTAAAGTTGCAAGAGTTAGTAAAAAATAAATCAACATTCCTTTTTGGAAACAATGTTATTGGTAACTGAAATAAGTTTTTTTTAATTTAACTAGCACAACCAAAGGAACAGTTGCTGAAGTCTGTTTTAAAACTTGCAAATGAATCCAACAAAAGCAATTTTTTCAGATCCGACCTCAGGTTTATTTAACCTTTGTTACTTTGTAAGTTTTTTTTTAAACTGAAATAGACGGGGTCACCTACTTTCTGTCTCCTAATTCGACCAACTAGAGACTCGTTAAGTCATAACCCACTTATTGCACCATGAAATAATTGATTGAATCAGCGGGCACGGTTGCCATTTTATCACTTATCGTTGTGGGTAAGGCATCCGTCACTCTCGCACTCGCATACTTGTCAGAGCGTGATGGGCGTCTTTACCACAACGATAAGTGATAAAATGGCAACCATGCTACGCCCACTGAGCTAATAAAAAGAAAAAAGATTTTGAAATTCCGATATCTCCGACTCTATCGCACTTATAACAATCGAGCGACAGAGAGGTATTTACATTTCAGCGTGGCTATCACAGGACGGCCGGCGAGCTGTGTCGCGGCAAGTCAGATTATCCGTCTCTTTCTAATTAGAACTGTTAAAAATATAATTTGAATTTCCCGCCTTTAGTAGCCAGTTTTTTTGTTTTCTCTCTTCATATTTTTCACTCCGTGACAATGTCATAGTCTTGGTATTTTATGGTATAATTAAACTGTTTCATCACAAATTCCACCTTGTGTTGATTTATTTTATCAGGTTAAGGCCCCAGTAAAGCCCAGAAATAAATTCAGTGCAAAAACTCGTAGTGCAAAAGTGTCACTGCATAATTCGTGTGATGGACATAACCTTAACAATGAACAGTGATCTTTGATTGAACTCTTGATTGTGTAATTCGTGTTTGTACTCCGAAATCCCTGTGAAAATGTCTGCTAGTAATCAAATGGCATTAATTGAAAAGTTAACCGGTCGTGATAACTACGCAACTTGGCGGTTTGCAGTAAAAACGTACTTGCAGCATGAAGAGCTTTGGCATTGCGTCGAACCGCCTGTGGACGGTAAAATAGATGCGAAACAAGACACAAAGGCTAAAACGAAGATAATTCTCCTGGTTGATCCGTTAAATTATGTCCACATACAAGAAGCGAACACTGCCAAAGAAGTTTGGGACAACTTGTCAAAAGCGTTTGACGACTCTGGGCTGACACGCCGCGTTGGCTTACTGCGTGATCTCTGCAATACCTCGTTATCCGAATGTCAAAATGTAGAAGAATATGTGAGCAAAATAATGAATACAGCACATAAGCTCCGAAACATAGGCTTTACGGTAGACGACGAGTGGCTCGGCACATTGCTGCTCTCCGGTCTACCTGAATCGTATCAGCCTATGATAATTGCTATGGAAAGCTCTGGCATGAAAATAACTGCAGATTCTGTAAAAGCAAAATTATTACAAGATGTTAGGCACTCTGAGATTGAATCTACAGCATTTGCAACTAACAAGAAGTTTCGTAATAATTACAAGCGACAATCTAAAGGTCCTAGATGCTACACTTGTAATAAATATGGCCATAAAAGTCCAGAATGCAAGTCCAAATCCACGGACGGGCATCAAAAATCAAGCAGCTCATCATATGCCGCAGTCTTTGTTGCAACATCATCACAAGATGACTCTTGGTTTATAGACTCGGGTGCATCGTCTCATCTTACAAAATTCAAGAACTTGCTGCATAATGAGACGGCCCCTGCCGTACGGAATATAAGAGTGGCAGATAACAAGTTATTATCAGTGCAATGCTCGGGACAAGTGAGCTTAGATACCTATGATGGCAAAGGTGAAGAAAGCAAGGTATTGTTTACAAATGTGTTGTATGTGCCTGAACTAGCGACAAACCTGCTGTCTGTTAGTCAGATTATCAAAAGTGGTGGCCAAGTAAAGTTCAACGAAAGAGGCTGTTCTATCTTAAACAATAACAGTCAGATAGTAGCAACAGCGAGTCTTATCAACAACATGTACCGGCTAGATATGCCTGGAAGTGGCTATGCATGCATGTCTGATGTTGAAGAAGAAGATACTTACCTGTGGCACCAGAGAATGGGGCACCTAAACTTTCAGAGTGTAAAGAAAATGAAAGAAAACACTGAAAATGTAACTTTCTCAGCAAAACCAGAAAGTCTGACATGTATAACCTGCAAGGAAGGTAAACAGACTCGACTACCTTTTAAAAGTGAAGGCTCAAAGGCTAAAATGCTTCTGGAAATAATCCATTCAGATCTATGTGGACCAATGGAAACGCCAACACTAGGAGGTGCAAAATATTTTATCACTTTTGTGGATGGATACTCAAAGAAAGTGTATGTATACTTTCTCCGAAACAAATCCGAAGCCCTGGATAAGTTTAAAGAATATAAACATGAAGTAGAGAACCAGCTTGATGCCAGAATTAAAATTCTACGGACTGACAACGGTCTTGAGTTTGTCAACAAGGGTTTCTCTGACTACCTAAAAGGCGCTGGTATTATACACCAAACGACTGCACCATATTCACCAGCTCAGAACGGTTCCGCTGAAAGAATGAATCGTAGTCTTGTCGAAAGAGCGAAGTGTATGCTCCAAAATGCCAATTTAACAAAACAATATTGGGCTGATGCAACACACACTGCTGCTTATGTGATCAATCGTTCTCCGACGAAGTCCCTATCATTCAAGACGCCTGAAGAAGTGTGGTCCGGTCAGAAGCCAAATGTGAAACATATGCGCATATTTGGTTGTGAAGCTATGGTACATCTGCCTAAAGAAAAACGAAGAAAATGGGATCCGAAAGCACAAAAGATGATCTTTATTGGATATTGTGACCATACTAAAGGCTACCGATTCATAGTGCCTAATACTCGAACAGTAGTAAAAAGCAGAGACGCTGTGTTTCTAGAGTCAACTGTCAAAAGAGATTATGTTCCTCTAAAATTATCTGAGAGCGAACCTGCAACAAATAATGATGTACCAGAGGAAACAGCAGAAGAAGTTACTAAAGAAGCACATGACACAAGCTCAGATAGCTCATATGACACTGTATGTGAACACAGATCTGCTTCAGATAGTGACTATGCGCCTGATACCAGTCTGGATACTCCCACAGTGAGCAAGATGATGCTGAGACCTAGAAAGAAAATAGATATTAAAACTACAGATGATCCTGAGGAAAGTACTTATCTTTGTCACCACGACGAACTCCTGTCAGATGTCCCTGTAACATATAAAGAAGCAATGAAATCAGTAAACAAAGAAAAATGGGAAGCATCGATTAAAGAAGAACTGGAAGCCCACGAAAAGAATAATACTTGGACATTGGTTCCAAAACCCCCTAATGCCAGAGTAATAGGTGACAAATGGGTGTTCCGATTAAAAGATGAACCAACAGGTCCACGCTACAAATCGCGTCTGTGTGCCAAAGGATATGCACAAACCGCGGGTATAGATTATCATGAAACCTTTGCACCAACCGTCAGGTATGACTCCATACGGCTATTATTATCTCTAGCCGTTCAGAAAAATCTCAAAATGATCCAACTAGATGTCAAGACAGCATTCCTGTACGGCGAGCTCGAGGAAACCATATACATGACTCCACCAGAGGGACTTCCCTATGAAGAAAACATGGTATGTAAACTTAATAAGTCATTGTATGGGTTAAAACAAGCTCCACGTTGTTGGAACAGTAAATTTGATTCTGTGCTGAAAAAGTATGGGTTAGTTAATAGTGAGGCCGATCAGTGTGTCTATGTCGGTCAAGTCAATGACAAGAAATGCTACTTATGCCTGTATGTTGATGATGGACTATTACTCTCAACGGACGACTTAGCACTTAAAGAAATAATTAAGGACTTGAAAACTACATTTGAAATCAGTGTTGGACACGCCAAGTAACTTTGTTGGAATGCAAATTAAACGATTAAGTAATTGTATATTTATACATCAGACTAAATATATAGAACAAATGTTGAATAAATTTAATATGCGTGATGCTAACCCCAACAGTGTTCCGGCCGACCCTCACATGAAGCTGCAAAAGGGAGAGACAGAGCCTGAGAAGAATCTTCCATACAGAGAAGCAGTGGGCTCCCTCATGCATCTCGCCATTGTGAGTCGCCCAGACATAATGTTTGCCGTCAATCTGGTGAGTCGATTTTTCAACTGTTATAGCCAAGTGCATTGGAATGCAGTTAAGAAGATTTTCAAATATTTGAAAGACTCAAAGGACTACGGACTGTGTTATACAAACACTACAAAACCGTCAGAAGTGACTGGCTATAGTGACGCCGACTATGCAAACGACCCAGAAACGCGCCGTTCTGTCACTGGATATGTCTTCCTAAATAGTGAAGCTGCTGTAACTTGGTCCAGCCAAAAACAACAAACCATTGCCCTTTCTACTACGGAGTCGGAGTTTATGGCAGCCTGTGCGGCCACAAAAGAAGCCATATGGATAAAACACCTGTTAAGTGGTATCGGTGATTACAAACAAGACACGATATGTCTTCACCTGGACAATCAAAGTGCCATTAGTGTCATCAAAAACTTGAACTTTCACAAACGATGTAAACATATCGAGATTAAGTATCACTTTATCAAAGAAAAATATTATCAAGGAATAATAGCGTTAAAATATGTCAGTAGTGAAAACCAGATTGCTGATATACTCACTAAAGCATTGCCAAAAGATAAATTTAAATTTTTAAGATCCAAACTTGGAATGTGTTCATATGGCTCTATATAATGAAATAGTCGAAATGTTGCAAAATAGGAAATGCTAAAGAAGTTATATGTTAATTTTCAGATGCCCAGTATATTTTGTAAGGCTCAAATTCAAGGGGAGTGTTAAAAATATAATTTGAATTTCCCGCCTTTAGTAGCCAGTTTTTTTGTTTTCTCTCTTCATATTTTTCACTCCGTGACAATGTCATAGTCTTGGTATTTTATGGTATAATTAAACTGTTTCATCACAAATTCCACCTTGTGTTGATTTATTTTATCAAGAACGCTAAGAGAAGGATAGTCTATGTCACCGCGACACAGCCGTCCTTTGATAGCCGTGTTGGATTACATTCTCGCAGTAGCGCCGAGTGCATTATTGTGCGGAATTCCAATTAAGTTGCTAAAAAAATATTATTTCGTTGCTACCGTCTCTATTAGCAATAAATGTACCTCGTATTTTTGCATGCTGTTAATAGACATTTTCTGCGGTGGACGTGACGCAAGCCACATCTCCAGCTGACATCTCGTGTTTTGTGGAGAAGCATGACAAGGTTTTTCATTATTGGTGGTGATTGGTTGAATGTATTTGCGTATTTGTTTGGGGGTAGTGCATTACATTAGTATAAATGGTAACGTGGCAAAATGTCTAAAATCAAATGTCATAAGTTTCAAACACTTATGTCTAGAATGTTGAAAGCCTAAATGAATAAAGTTTGTTACGAGTATCTATAAAGTTGGAGATACATACAACATGGCCCATTCATTATTTTAGTGTATATAAACGATTTATATTCTACCCAGGCAGGGCTCCGTTAGGTACGATGACGAGCGAAGCGAGGAGGAGTGTTAGGTCTACTGCTATCTACAGCGCGCGAGCCGAGCGAGCTATACGAAGCGTGTTTAACATCATTTGCGGATACAGCCGCCATTTTGATTTCCAGGCCCTATTACAGTCAAGTTTGTATTGATACTTCGAACCAAATTCGATTGTACAGGCTATACAGTATATCTAATGACAGTAGTGGAGATCAATCTAATCAGCACCCTACTTGACAATGCATAGGCAGGCTCCGGGACTATGATAGGGAATATTGTTAGGAGACCGATTTGGTTGCACACTTCGCATAGGATACGATATCAATGGGTTGTGCGCACCGCTTCCATACAACCATAGAATATCATGTTGTTCAAAATGTTGAACGGAATTGGCCTCCATGTGCTCGTAATCCATACTGAAAAGTTCCAATTAGGCTAGTAGAGTCACACCTCCGATTAAGTAAAGTTGTTAGTAATTTCAAGGGCAAGTTGTTACTGAAGAGAGACTACATTTTCTGGTGAATCATATAGTGGAATTTAAATGACTAGAGGGAAAAACCTGGATAAAATAAATAAAAATGAATTGTAGGTCTAAATTAGTATAACGTAGTATTGATTTTCTTTTAATGTTTTGGTTCCTTGTTATCCTTATGCCAGAAGGAGATGTGGGTTTTCTTTATCTTGTCATTGAATTGAAAAATGAAATTTTGAAAGATAAGCATAAAGGTGGGGTTACGTATTCAATACTGCGGGCGTAGCACGGTTGCCATTTTATCAATTATCGTTGTGGATAAGGCATCCGTCACTCTCGCACTCGCATACTTGTCAGAGCGTGATGGGCGTATTTACCACAACGATAAGTGATAAAATGGCAACCATGCTACGCCCACTGTACTCATAGGGCAGACCTTATGAGTACAGTAGTGGCGCCATTCAGGAATCACTGGCGCGGCCTGCGGTGGCGGTCAATAGTAAAATTGATAATAGCTGTCAAAATTATTATAGACCGCCACCGCAGGCCGCGCCAGTCTGTGAGAGTCTTAACACGTCGGGGACGTTTTATAATGAATATTGTGGCGTCTATAAAGAAACTTTTTTGTAGGCATTTGAATTTTACGGTTTACTTCCCTAAGGGTCACAGCTCACTAGACCCACCCGGCACACGCACCGCACCGCCTCGCCATACTAACGCGCTAGTCACCAACGTAACGTAGTATGGAGTCGCTAACGTAACGTAGTATGGCGAGGCGGTGCGGTGCGTGTGCTGGGTGGGTCTAGGATACCCTAAGTCATGACATGGTTTTCAGTTGATTCATTTCACCTAAGTTTTTTACCATACCTCATTGTTTCAAAAGAAAATAGTTCACGGTTTTTATAAGTAGGTATTATAAAATAAACCTAACCTAAAGTTATATATGTCTCATACGACAAACGACACCTGCAATAACGTTTTAAAAACTTCAAAAAAGTTAACAGTGATATCTGTTGGGAAAGAAATATATGCCATAAAATGTTCTTCCATATGAAGGCCTACCGAATATTACTTCGATTGTCACCATCACTCTCAGCTTGCTGCCCGCTGCTGAGCATTGCTCTATTCGAGTACGCCATTTATGGTGAGTATTCACCAGAGTTCTGTGCGGTAGCGATGCGGTGAGCGAGGAAAAAATGCACCAATAGGAAGCGATGCGTGAGTGCTCCAAGCAAAGCTATTAATGCTTCAGATATACAATCATCTTCCAAACCACATAAAACAATCGGAAAAGTTGAGCGTTTTCTCAAACCAACTTAAGACATACATCAGAGACCATTTTACTGCCTCAACGAATTTATTGCTAAATTATTGGACTAAATATTGTCAATTACTTTATTTTTTATTTTACTTTTTATTTGTGTTAATATGCTACCTGGCATGTCTGCTTTGGTGATGTAGTTCTTTTATAATTTTAAAATGATTCGTGCCTAACACACACTATGGTTATATGTTATTTTAATCGAAACATTGTAAATAATTGCTAAGACATCCAAAGATATTTTATTATTGTATGTATAGTTGTTATGTTGACGTCTGACATGTTCTGTATTTTTTTTTCTTGTTTTTTATTTGTGTGTGTGTGTTTTGATGTATACAATTTTTGCATGGTATTTATTATCTAATAAGGCAAAATAAAGATCTGAATCTGAATCTGAATGGAAAGGATGCTCAATCTTATCCCGGTCTCATACTTACTCCACATTTGCTGAATCTGCCAACCAATTCTAATGGGAGTTCCATTATAAACACTCGATGGCCTCACAGCTCACTCCGTTTGTATAGCTAAATTTCTCAGACTCAATATAATTACTCAAGTTTAGTAATTCCGGACAATAGATATGCTTCAAATCATCAAATCAAATTCTTAACATAACTAAATTTATGTGCCTTGAAACTTATTTCGTAGCTAGAAACAGACACAACGATACAAATATAGAACTTTGGGGTAGTCGACAGGGCCCATTATACAATACAAAATCGCAATGAAACTAAATAAGTTTAGAAAAGAAAGTTCTTTTGGTTTCATAAAACGGCCGATACAAAACAAATGCAACTGATTTAATTGAGAACTATTGACATTCCTTTTAGCGACTATCCTTTCAGTTAACACATTCACTGCCAAGGATCGCAATCTGTTCCGCTTTGCCTTAAGGTTTGACTGGTAGAGAATGCCATATGGCATTAAGTCAAGCTTTTGTACGGTAAGTTTTCTTTTGTGCAATAAAGTTTAAATAAATAAATCGCTACGCACTACGCTCGTAGCCGATCCCGTGGGTTTCCTCGTATGTAGCGGAAAGTGACTATGGCGTAGGCGCCAGCTAGGCGGGCTCCTGGCAGTGTGTGTTAAGCCCGTGTGTCTTAAGAGGGTAGTAGGGCGCATCTTTAAACCTTTAATTGCTAGAAGTGGCGATGACAATTCCTGAGCTGTGCCTTTTGTAATATCGTTTGACGTTTAGACACGTTTTATATCACAACCTCTCTTGTCTCTAGTATAAAATCCCCGCTAACTCGCCGCTAAAAGTCGTGGCAGAGTAACAAACTTGACCCAGAGATATCGTAAAATGGGGTGAGTAGGGTGAAAACTGACATTCAAACCTCGATAACATTTTATTATAAAAAAAAAACGATCCAACAATCTTCCAAAATCACCTTTGTATGAAAACTCATCTCACCCCAATTACGAGGGACTACGGGGTGAGGTGGGTTTTCTTGTTTATCGTCAAAGTTATGAAATGGAACTACCCAAAATAAAATAAAAACTAAAATACAAACGTCCGGAACACTTATTATATACACCATTTAGTTTGTATAAGTAAAAATAAAATGTTTTCGAGGTTTAGGTTATCGATTTTTTTTATTCTCCATTTTAAATTGGATTACATAATTTTTGTAGCAGTAGCCTTAAATGAACCATCTCACCCCCCTTTCATACCTTCACTCCCCATTCATAACCCAACTCTCCCCGCGAACACTACTCACCCCATTTTACATTACGTAACGTAATTATTTATTGATAACTCGGTAGCATTTAGTCATAACGCTAAGCGTACGTTACATTTTATTCTTATAACATAACACTTGGCAGCAATTTTCCCCATTACGCACTTGGCAACTATTCAACTTAGGGCCGATTTTTCAATTCCCAGATAAAACTGTCTGTCAGATAAATGTTAGCTCTGTCCTTTTCTTTCATATGACTTAAGAAAAAGATGGTGATAATTTTAACTGACGGATAACTTTATCTAGAGATTGAAAAATCGGCCCTTAAGGGATTGATTTGGGATTAGTTTGGTATATCTCATGCGTTCCCCGCGTGGCAAACTAAAGTCAACGTGACAGAATGACATGCAATGTCGATTTCAATCCATGAGGTAAAGTCAAAGAATCTGACTGGTTACGTTAAGGGGCTAGTGAATAAGTCGTCCCGTCCATACAAAAAAGTGTATCTATACTCCAGAGGGGTATTCACGTAACGTTCCGAACGCGCGTTAAGACAATTTAACTGACATTTTTCCATATAAAAAGTAACGTTTAGATCTATCTGACGCGCGTACAATGCATTAGGTGATCAAACTGCAGAATTAAATATAATTCAACTGTGTTTTATATGGAGATTACAAATGTTCTTGTTTTTTTTAAACTTTATATTTCAATAAGTCAGTAAATTAATCGCATCAAGTCAACTAATTTAGATTTCGTTGCATTTTACCCATAAATGGGCATGTCGGGAGGGTGTATTTTAGGATGTTAGAAATGATTCCATAATTTTTTATGCAGGTAAAGTATTAAAACACCATACTTACGATTTATGCGTTTGTTTATTTTCATAAAAAAAAAACACGGGAAATATCGTCCTCCAAACAGATATGGATATCTGGTTTCCAGTCAATTAAACTTTTATCATTCTCCAATTAGGCCAGAAGACTGAAAGTAGCTGTATATTTGATATATTCATTTGTTGAATATTAGATAATATCTCTGCTGTAGAGCTAATAATCTGCACTTCCAAATTTACGTCCATCTCCTCAGCAGGGCTAGGTGTATCCAAAATTGGCTGTTCCACAGCCTACTCACGGCTACCCTCTGATTCCTCATTGTCTGATGAGTATATTGCATTTTTTATGGTACGTCGACATAGCACATATCAAGGGCGGTGAATTCGTGAAAGGCCCAGATCGCAGGTGTTTGTGGCCCATTACCGCCCGCGGTGAGTACACAATTTTACGTCTTCACCTGGCCACAATGCGAGTTTTACCGTACGCGCAGCGTGCAGTAAAACTCGCATTATGGCCAGGTGTGACGTAAAAAATATTATTTACTTACTTCTCGTCAAGTCGAGTTTTCTTGTTCTACGAGTATATACAATAAAATATTTTTATGAAATTTTGCCTTTTAAGTATGAAAAAAAATGGATTCGTTAACGGTCAGAAGTAATAATATTTCCCACATGGTGCAAAATAAACTTCTGTAGCCGTCAGAAGTATAATATTTCCCACACATTCGAAACTTCCAAATTACACTGAAATTCTCAAGTAGGTAATTACGAAAATATCACTTATAACTTGTCAAAAACATACAACAACTCAAAATGTATCCATAACACTAATTACTTAATTAATAACTTAATGTCCTACCGGATTTATTAACGATACACAGATTTTTTAAAACTTATTGTACACGAATTTACCATGTTTTGGCAACACTCAACTGACGTTGTCACTTAGACATGAGTCAGGAAAAAAAAATGCGTTTCGTTTCACGTCTTTCGTTTTGGGCATAGAGCGATTAGAGCACCGTAAAAAGCGGTTGGGAAATACACTCCCTCTATCCAATTATGGGAGTATAATGGTCGCTATTATCTTGCATGAAACAGAAATCACCTTAAATGAGATTAAATCTTGGCTCAAGACAATTTCGTTTTATTCGAAATAATTTAACATCTGCCATTAGGCAGACAATCCATTAGTTTCTTGGTTCAAGAATAGTTTTTTTTCTATAACATGTTCATATTTCCTTGCCCTAAGGCTCAGCGCTCCATACAAACGTAATTTTAATCACATGCCAGAATAACGTGAAACTGTGTACACCTACACAATAGGATCTTTCATATTTTGGTTGGAAACGAGTTGCCGTTGCTACAATTTAAAATAGAAAAAATTGAGCGCGTGAACGTTTTTCATACAAAGTCTCTAATTGCTTAATTTATTTCTATTATGTTATATGGCAGATACCGTTGCGTATAAAAAGTTTAATGTCGTCTGGAATGCGGTTTTAAAATGAGAACCAACGTTTGTTTGGAAAGTCGACTTGAGTCGGCCGTGCTGGAGATTCTTAAGCCGAAGAACGTCAGACCGCTCTTAAGCCGAAGAACGTCAGACCTCTTAAGTCGACGAACGTCAGACCGCTAGCTAGCGTTAACCCAAAAAAAATACGATGGCAATTCAAGTCACATTTAATGACCCGAGAAGATGCAACTTTTCAAGATAACTTCGCGTTTTATTCTGTCTGTCTTTACTACTCTTAGTCAGAATTCTCATTAACTATTATATTAGTGCAGTTTGCCAACTTAACGAATAAATTGTTTACTTAAGTAGAGAGATTTTGCTTTTAGAGTCATTCTCAAAAGAAGAACTTAAGGGTAAGATATCTTCATTAAAGTTAGAATTTTAGTTGGTCTGGATTTTGAAATGGGTATTAGCTTTTGTCTGCGACATCGTTCGCGTTGACTTCCTTTTGTTGGACTTTTACTGGGATACAAAGTGTTCATACATTTTATTCCATCCCCACCGCTTTCAAATGGCTGCCTAATTACTCTCACATTATATGAATTTAGTACTGCAGGTCGATTATGTAACGTAATGTACGTATGTTAGGTAGATCTTAATGTTAATTTTTATATGGAAAAATGATAGTAGGATCTATCTAATTTTTTCCCGGTTTTTGTCCCGGAAACATCCCCTAAGGGGGTGAAAGTTTGTAAAGAGCTATGATATTAACGAGTTTCACACGGATGGAGTCGCGGCAGAAGCTGTAGTTCCATATATATCAACATACTGTTGTACGGTACAATCGGTGATAAGCCGGCGCGTACGCGAGCCATGTCGCACCTCGCTTCACCGTGCGCTGACTCTTCTGAACGGTATAGAGGTATTTTACAGCTCTAAATCTCGATTTCTCTCACTCGCCACCCGGTATTTGGAGTCTATTTCTACTCCAAGTTCCATCAATATATCATAGAATATTTAGTTGTAAGTAGTAAGGATTTTTTTATTGTATAATTGATACTTTGCGCTAATGTATAATGTAAAGAATGTTTCCTGCATAACATTTTATTATGACTCTCATGTTAACACGTGTAGCTTGACTGTAAAGTGTTAATTTATGGAATAAATGATTAAAAAAAATAAGCAAGACGCAAGTACGGATGTATCCCCACTTTTGTCAAATAACGCTAATGGAATGGGGCCTGAGGCGCGAATCCAGATGACACGCCTTTGAATAATTTATTGACAAATGTTATTATTCCTTGACAGACTTTTCTGTGGACAAATTTAATTGAATTCTTTATATCATTGTAATGTTTGATTTGATTGGTATTATTATTTATTCTTAATATTATTTACGAATTTAATGTAAATACGGGATAATTGTAATTGTAATTTAGGCTTATTCTAAATATTAGTTTCAAGCATCGTGAATTCTAATGTCATGTTAGATTTTAGATTTTAAATTTGTATGCCTATCGGCGAAACATAGCGCCTCACTGTACCTTTTCCACCACCATCCTGTAACCTATATTTACAAATAAATCACTTACTTACTTACTTACTTACTTACTTTGTGATAAAACCAAATAAAGGAATATCTCGGCTGACGAAGCACTTGCGTGGTTCTGTCTAATCGCGATACTGGCCAAATGCGAATCTGGTTAGTTACGTATCTGTCCAAATACTATTAAACCCTGGCGTCTACTCCATCGACCCGAGCCAAACTCCTACAAAATCAGAATGTCACAGAAATAAAACAAAAACGATATAATATAAAACAAATAAGATAAAATAAACAGTGGTACCCGTAATGTTTTCCTGATCGAATGAATAAATTATTTCATGTCATATTTCGCATGCCTCTGATCGTTTCTTTATTTTGATTGCTTCCCTTATTATTATTTCCTGGTTGAAGATTGTATAATGAATTATACATCATGTTTTCCTTCATTTCCGATAACTTATGCATATTAAAGCGTATATTATTCGCGTGAGGGGCATACAGAGATTTAGGTTTGTGTCTCTCCTGTATACTTTATTTGAACAATAAGTTCAGAACTCCATATTTCAAAAAAATACGAACGACCACTTTTCCTAAAATTACTTAATTGAACTATTATTTCCTCGGAGTGCGAAGAATTAAAATATTAGTGTTTAAATAGATTTTTTTGTTCAAGCTGTCAATCAGCAGGTTAATTATAGTAATAAATAAAAAAGAAGAAGAAAATATAAAGACGTTTTTGAAATACTACTCATAAATCCAAGTGGTTTAATTAGTAGTATTTTTGATATGTCTTACGAAAGTTTAAATTTTGATTAAACAGATTGGTTGCCCGAAACTCATAATAACATACATACATACATACATACATTCACGCCTTTACTCCCAAAAGGGGTAGGCAGAGCACATGAAACTTATGTTCCAGCGCCACTTTTAGCATAACTGTGGGTATAAAAGATCGACAAAATGTGATATTGCAGTAATAGGTTGCTAGCCCATCGCCCACAACACACTTCAACCCTGCTCCCTTAGTCGACTTTTACGACACCCACAGGAAGAAAGGGAGAGGTAAAATTGTGGTGTCGCCACACGGGCACTCATAATAAGTGTGCTGTATTAGTCCTTTCGTGAGCAATGTCGCTTAGCCCTTATTGGTCCTTTGGACCTCTAAGATGACCCTTTATGCGGCCACGTACCGTGATAATGGGATGTTAGACCGAATTAGGTACCAGGGCGACATCAGTGAGCGGGAGGAATCCATTTAAACGGACGTGAGCACTATTAGGCAGATTGATTGGCAAAAAAGAGGCGTCCAGGTCTCTTCTGTTTGTTTTAATAAAGAATCAAAAATAAACATTACACGCCTTTTCGTTGGGCAGTCGTCTAACAAGAGATATTAGACTTACACTTAGTTTATATAACAGCGTTAAAACTTTATTGCTTGCAGCGTCAAAATACTTTATTATTAGTTCCCCTAATGTTCTTAGATGCATTGTCGCTAAGCTTCAACATAAAAAAATACAATTATCTAATATTCTCATCTCATGCCTAAACGCAAAATTGAATCACTTCTCTTTGTAAGTATGTGTATGATGCCAAAGACGGGTGTTCAGTCATGGGTTTAACATGCGTATCTGTTTGCGTTTGTATGTCTGTCTATGTCATCGTAGATCTCAAACAGAGCAGATGAACCGATTTAACACTCACTGCCAGGAACCCGCCTAGCGGGCGCCTACGCCATAGTCGCTTTCCGCTAAAACGAGGAAAATCACGGAATCGGCTAGCGTAGCGTAGCGCGGTGCAATTTTTTGGCAGTGAATGGTGTGTATTTTTTACACGGTAAACATGGTTATCAAGACATTCTAACTAAGTACGGAAACAAAATACACCGCCGTACACTTCACGTTTCTCAAGAGTAAATTATGTAAAAATGTCGTGTATGTACTTGCTATATAGTATCTTACGGCTTTTGGATTTTAGCAGAAGGAATAACGAGGAGCATTCATCTTCATTTACACCTCCACCAATTACGTTGACGTTTTGAGGATTTTGGAGAATCTGGTAAATGAACAAGTACTTTACTGAGATTGTGCTGCCTTATAGCAAGGAGCTCTGGAATTTTTGAGATTTGTTAATATATTGGCCAAAGCTCACACATGAGTTATGCCTCTAGAGCGATTTCCGTTACAATACGATATAAAACTGCTACATGCTACGGCATAGCACGCGTAGCGTAACTTGACTGAATGTTCACCCTACCCACCTACCTACCTACTAATGTTAAGCTACCCAGCGGGCGCTTACGCCGTAGTCATTGTCCGCTACATACGAGAAAAACCACGGGATCGGCTACGAGCGTAGCGCAGAGCGATTCTTGGCTGTGAATGTAATATCACTTTCACTGCCAGGAACCCGCGTAGCGGGCACCTACGGTCCTACGCCCGTAGTCATTTTCTGCTCCGTACTGGGTAAACCACAGGATTGGCTACGAGCGTAGCGCATAGCGATTCTTGGCTGTGAATGTAATATCACTTTCAGTGCCAGGAACCCGCGTAGCGGGCACCTACGGTCCTACGCCGTAGTCACTTTCTGCTTCGTACTGGGTAAACCACAGGATTGGCTACGAGCGTAGCGCATAGCGATTTTTGGCTGTGAATGTAATAACACTTTCAGTGCCAGGAACCCGCGTAGCGGGCACCTACGGTCCTACGCCGTAGTCACTTTCTGCTTCGTACTGGGTAAACCACAGGATTGGCTACGAGCGTAGCGCATAGCGATTTTTGGCTGTGAATGTAATAACACTTTCACTGCCAGGAACCCGCCTAGCGGGCGCCTACGCCACAGTCAGTCACTGGGTAAATCACAGGATTGGCTGCGAGCGTAGCGCATAGCGATTTTTGGCCGTGAATGTGTTAAGCTGCTACGGCCTACGGCGTACCCCTTCGAGTGCAGAGAGGTGGTGAATTAGATATTTTACTTTTTACTATGGCAGCACATTATGGCTAATTGACACAATGAGCTTTAGGGCTAATTGTGTCAAATACTATCCGCTGTTTAAATAGGTATACACCAAGATCTGAGCTAGCCGCGGACAGACAGACACGGTGAGACCAAAGGGTTCCTTGTTGACTACGGGAACCGTAAAACGCGACCACGAGAGACGTTATTTGAAGTTTGTTGAATAAGAAAGCATAAACGATTTCTATTTTTATACCAAATCCTTTTATGAAGAAAGAAAAATAAAGAAAACATGTGTTTCTAACAACGAATTTCAATTTCAAAGTATTGAATATGGTGAGCAAAATAAGTTTAACAAATCATTTGCAGTTCACACCTTAGGTGGGTTTTAAAAATAGCTTTTTCTTGGCATTCTAAATAAAACGTTGTATTCAAACGGAACGAAGTGAAGCTCAATGTAAAAACATATTTTATTATAAAGCTTGGTACTAACACGAGTTTTACCAGGTGGCAAGTTGGATATTATGTCCTATATTTATTTCAATGAATAATTGTCAAGGCTTTAGGCTACATACATATATAAAGATGTTTTGGGTTTATCACTTATTTTTATACACTCCTTTTAATTTCACCATGTCCGTCTGTCCATCTGACCGTCTGCGTCTTAGCTCAGTAACCCTTACTACTAGAAAGATGTAATCAGTATGGGTATATAAATCAATTACGCCGACAAAATGGTAGAATATTTTATTTTATTTTTTATTGTAGGTACGTCCCCTACACGTAAAACGGGAATGTAATTTTTTGTCGTTAAACCCATGGGTAAAAAATACCATTTGGTATCGTTAGATATGAATGTTCAATAATATTATGGGTTTCTAAACACCAATTTTAACTGAGTGGTCCATTTGCGTGGATATTTTTACTGGGAATGTGAAAAAAAGGTAGCAGTATAAATCATGAATTTAAAAGGAAAACTATCACGGCCAAGTAGTCATTACTAGTTACCGAGTAATATTCGACCAACTTAAAAATGTACTCGAAAAGGCCAACTTCCTTACAAATTCGGTCGACGTAGCCGCACCATTTACTTGCAGGTCTATGTAACAAAAGCTACTACGGAACCCTACCCTCCGCGTGGCCCGACACGCACTTGGCTAGTTTATTTATGTATTAGTATTGATTTTATTGATTCAAAGCCTCTTAGTCGGCCTGTATAAATATTATTATTTCATCCCAGAAGAAATAACAAAAAGATAAAGAATAAGATTGTATTATGATTATATAGTGCACGAGTGAAACATGCCATAGGAATATATTAATAAATTGAATCCCAGTAACCCTCGGGAAATGCAATGCAATCACTGCCTTTAGATGAGTAACGCTGCACGTGGGTGACATATTAAAAACCAGGTCTATCAATATTTTGAATCTTATATTGATCACAGTACGACTCTATTTCGAACACATGATATTAGTGTCATTATAACCAGCACGTCTAAATTTAACTTCAATTTGTCATCTGCTGGTTATTTTCGTCAGTAAGAAATCTAACCTACAATAATGTGAGTTATTTTATTCTTGTGTACACAAATCCGTAGTCTTACAACCGTTTAGTGTCATTTTTTGGCGCTGGATATGTACAGAAAGTATGTAAAACGCCTTTACGATAATATTAGTTATCGTAAAAATCCTACTAATGTAAACATTAGAATCCTACTAATATTATAAATGCGAAAGTTTAGATGTTTGGATGTTTGTTACTCAATCACGCTTAAATGGCTGAACCGATTTGAATGAAATTTTGCACGAAGATAGTTTATAGCCTGGATTAAAATGTAGGATAGTTTTTATCCCGGGTCCACGCGGACTCTCTCGGAATCTTTCGGCTGATATGATGATGATGATGATGAATGATGACATAAATAGGACATTATCCCGTACTATTGAATGACTAAATATTAAATGAAAAGTTATTGTAGGTAAGACAAATTGTATGCAATTCCATACTGACCGAAGTGACTCGCTAAACCTAAATATTTATTATATTTAATAACGTAAAATAATAAATTAAATAATAAACTAAGTTCCTAGACATAGTTCATATACTGCCACTGTAACTGGTAGAATCATGTCGACAGCGTTTGTTGCAAAGTAAATAGCTTCGCACTAAGGAGAATTTCACGGACAGTATAAGCCGCCTGGGGCCGTAGACAAGGTTACAATCGACAAGCGCTAACGCCAATAGAAAATAATAAAATGTAGGGGAATGACAGATGCCGACGAAACACTTTTCTGTTATCATCTGTCATTCCCATACATTTTATAAGTTTTCTATTGGCGTTAGCGCTTGTCGATTGTAACCTTGTCTAGGCCCTCAGAACTGTATATCATGGTTATCTTAATTTTAATTCTAATTTAGACCAAGTATTTTGACTGCCGGTGAGCCTAGTGGGGTAGTGGGTAGTGACGCTGCCTCCGAAGCTGAAGGTGCTGGGTTTGAACACCGGTAAGGGTAAATATTTGTGTGATGAACATCAATATTTGGTTCTGAGTATTGGATGTTTTCTATGTATTTAAGTATTTATATCCATTAAATATATTGTCGTCTAGTACCCATAACACAAACCATATTGAGTTTACCGTGAGACTAGTTCAATTTGTGTAAGATTTTCCCCTGTATTTATTATTATTTATAAGTATTATTAGCACAAAACGCTGTATTACAGCAATTTTTGGAATATTCATTTATTGATAAATACATTTACGTGACATTACAGTAATAACCAATGCGTCACGAAACTAAAAACAACAAATAATACTATTTAGGCGACGAAACGGCGTGGCCCCGTTGCATCGTCATCTCTGGTGTAGGATTCGGCAGATTGCCCCGGAACCCGACGGTTCCGTGTTCCGGGTGTCGTGTTTCGACAAACACGACACCCTTCGGCCAGAAGTCAGTACATGCGATGGTCTCCTGCAGCGGTCGCGGCACGCGCACCACAAACGAGCTGAAGTGCACATAGTGGCGCGGACGCGGCTGGAACACCCTCAGCGAGAAGCCGGTCTTCTGACGAACGTACTCCACCACATCATCAGCCGTGGCGGTGTAATGCAGGCGCGATACATATAGCGCTTTGCTCGGTGTGGCAACCCGCAGACCGGAACCAACCGGTTCTGCAGTACCACACTGACTCTTGCGCGGCTTGCGCTTCCTCGACACCGTTGTAAAACCCTCCTTATCCACATCGGTGCGCGGGGGCTTCTCCTTTGGAGGAACCCGAACTTCACGCGCTCTAGAGGGCGCGTCTCTCCGGTCGGCTGCGACAGACCGACCAGCTACGGCATCAGCATAGCGATGACGTAATTTAGAGGATGGGGCGGGGGGAGGCCCGGCGCGTAGGGGGCACGCGGGTCGTGGAACGGCATGCGCAGTGTCAGCAACATGCAAACCGACCGAGTCGACACTTGACGCCCGGTCATTACTCTTGAAATTTGACCCCGCTGGTGACCGAGTTCCCGGGGCACTATTACGCAATCCGATAATTTCTTTGCGTAACTCGGCAATAGTAGCCTGCGAAACGTCAAACTTTTCCAAAATTTCAGCCATGCCTGCCTTAAGGCACGATTTCCTTCCGTAGGCCACTCACGTTAACATGCTCTGGAATGCGGGACGGCAATCTGGAGACCTCCGTCGCCACGAACTCAGGCAAGTCACTCTCACGCTCGCTCAGAACATTAACGATGTCCTTAAGGGATTTTTCCCCGGCTTCGTCTCCTCTCCGGTGAGGTATGAATGTGCCGGCGATCCCAAGGGACTGGAACAGCACCTTCTTGATGAAGAACTACTGAATAGAGTGGGGCAAACCTGGCAGTTAGTGAAAAACTTAGAAAACAAAAGAGAGAAAAGGATAGGGCACCTCATACGACATGACTTCATAATAAATACATATAATTGAAGGAAATATAGAAAGAAAGCGAGGAAGAGGAAGACCTAGAATAAACTACATAGAGCAACTCAGAAAGAGAGTTGATGTTAGTTCGTATCGAGATATCAAATGAGCAGGGCCTACTTTGAGCTACACCGACAAGAGCGCTCTTAAATAGAAGAAGAGAAGAAGATAGTGGCGATGCCGAATCGTGTTTTCGTGTACGAGAGTATATGACCACCGTATCGCGTATCGCGGCCTTTTTGCGACTGAATCGCTACTGAATCGCTGCAAAAACTCGCCGCGTGCGAGCTCCCTGAGACCTTTCATACCAGCGTCTGAAAACACGCAACTAAACACGTCATATGAATACCGAACGGCTGACACGTGTCAGCTATCATGGCAGCTGAGCATCAAATTACGGTTCAACCCTGCTTTGATCTGCCCCAGTTTGACGCGCAAACCCGCGAGCAATTAGGATCAGTTTAACGCGGTAACTGTGTGTTAATGTGAAACGGGATAGGGACCAAATGTGTCACGAAATGTAAGGTAATCATATTTAACCATGAACATTGCTGTTTCTAATTATCTTTAAGCAGAATTGGTATTCGGCGAAGTGGAATCGATTTGTGGTATTTTGTACTTCACATGGACGTATCGTATAATACTCAGGACGATTGATTATTGTAGCTAAGTATACATAGGTTGCGAAGTATCACGGTACGGCGAGACGAGAGGTTCACAATAGAATTTCATTGAAAATTTAATGCCTGCAAAGTGAAGTTCTTTTGTTTTAATATGAAGTTGTGACATATTATAACTAGTAGTAAATTAAGTATTTATTTATATAAATAAGTATGTTCATCGTCGTCTAGTACCCATACTACAAGCTTTGCTTAGTTTGGGACTACTTCGATTTGAGGTGTAAGATTGTCTTGCAAATATTTAATATTTATTAAATATTTATTAGAGCGTCAGCCACGACAAAACTATCTAGCAGTTATTATTTTATTTTATTGCATGTTGGAAAAAAGCAAGAGACATAGACAATATATCCTATCCTTCTCTATGAAGAGAAGGATAGCCGTATTTCATAGTTTATTTATTATTCTTTTTACCCGTAAAAAATAAATTCTTATTCTTATACTTCCAGCACTATTAGGTAATATGCGCAAAAAAATCAAGTCCGTTTTTAAGATTTTGAACGGGGTTGACTCCCAGGCTTAAGGCTTTAAAAAAAATGTTAAATGCATTTTTTTGTTTTTAAATTCGGTCTCGTGACTGCTAAGAGCAAGCAGTATCTCTTGTAGTTTCGACTCACCCTCACTGCCCAGTTACAATAATACACCCTGTACATATAAACGGCCGGCAATCCCTATTTTCCTGGCCTCTGCAGTAATGTACTATTTTTTTAATTTTCTCAAACGTTATTACGAGCTTGTCAGTCTATAAACAGCCGCATAATGGCGTGAGTCTGTAAGTAATCTATACATTGCTGCCACTGTCAGCCGCAGCGATCAGCTCAGAGAGGATCGATCTAGGGCGCGGCGTTACTGATGACGGAATCGCGTTTTATTCAGCAGAAAATATCCATCCTGTGCCTATACTAGAAGAACCAGTGTCAATCAGAAATTGTAGTATGTATGTATAGGACGGTTGACGACAAGAACACTGGAATCAGAAATTGAAATAACGGGATATATATTATCTTCGGATCTGTGAGTGTTGTGTCGTGCTCTGTTTTGAAGAAAACCCGTGAATCAGATACCCACTTACCCAGTCTTCTACCTGCGGCCTGTAGTATTTCTATCCATTAAAAACTAGTATTTACTTGTAGTGGCTGATGTTAGTCGTGCCCTCAGAGCTTCCAGGGAGAGCTCGCACAAAAAAACTGTTTATTAATTAAAACATCATACACGTCAAATCAATCAAATGTTCAGGATATTAAACTGAACGCACTGAAGCAGTTTAGGGTAAACCATAAAGAATTAATCAATGCATTTTTTGGGTTTACCTTCTACCTTTTTGTACTTTTTTTTATGATATAGGAGGCAAACGAGCAGTCGAATCACCTGATGGTAAGCGATAATCGACGCCCATGGACACTCATAATCATAATCATAATCATTTATTAATTGCTTTGTGTGTACAAAAGATCTTAAAGCTAATAATGTTTCAACACAACCCCGCGAGGGCACTGCAACATAATATAAGAAATATAGATAAGAAAATAACATAAAATAAAAATTAAGTTCAATTAACAATTAAAAATAATATTTTCATGCATTTACATTTTTATCAATTATAACACTTTGTAACCATTTTTAGTAATAATAAAAAATCTATAATCCCAATTAAATTAAATAAAAAAATAAAAAACAATCGAAAAATAACAATTATAAATTAAATCAAATGGATTAAAATGAAATTAAGCTAGATTACAGAATGTTAAGAAAAATAAAAATACAATGAAGCAGTACAAATTATTTAAGATTATAATTAATTTTATAAATTTTATAAATTATTTGAGATTATATATCCGCAAAATTCAATATTAATAACATAAATTATATTCTAGCAACACACAACAGTAGAGAAGTCGACGATTGGTTCAACTATGGGTTTATACCTAGGTGGTTGTTTAAAATACGAAGATTGGAAAATTAAATTAAATATTACATTTGTAGGCTAAGTATTCACTAACTGAGTAAAACGCTTCATTTACAAGGAAAGCTTTTAAACTTGTGAGAAATCTATTACTATTAGGCTCGTTTTTTACTTCGTTGGGTAATTTATTGAAGATTCTTATTGACATAGAGTAGGGGCCCTTTTTATGTATAGCTAGTTGCGATGTTGTTTGGAACAGATTGTTTTTGAACCGGGATTCAAAACGACGGGGCATATCTCCAAGTTTAGAGTAGAAGTCCGGGTAAGTTTTCACAAATTTACAGGTTTCAAATATGTATATGCAGGGTACCGTGAGGATTTTAAGGTCTTTAAAATGTGGCTTACAACTATCCGTTTGTCTAATATGCGTTAATATACGAATGCATTTCTTCTGTAAAATCAGCAAGTCGTGTGCGTTTGTGCTGTTACCCCATAAGACTATAGCGTAGCAAAGCCATGAATGTGCAAAAGCATAATATGCTGTCAGGGCTGTTTGCATGTCTGTGTTTTTTTTTAGCTGTCTCAAGGCGTAAATAAATTGGCTAAGTTTAGTTTTAATTTTTTGTACATGGTTTTTCCAGTTCAAATGGGAGTCAATAGTTATGCCGAGAAGTGGGAAGTCAGGCACACATTCTATTTTGTTATTCTGGAATGTGAAATTTATATCTAGCTTTTGTTTTTGGTAAGGTCTAAATTGCATAATTTTGGTTTTGGAATAGTTAATTTCTAAATTGTGATCGCTCGTCCAGTTAGCGATGCTTGTAATAATTTCCGATAACTTTTCATTTATGTTGGTGATGCGGTTACATGATACCAACAAGGAAAAGTCGTCCGCGAACATTACACACTTTTCATTGAGTGATTTTGGAAGGTCATTAATGTAAATAATGAACAGCAGACAGCCGACCACACTTCCTTGTGGAATGGAGTTTGATACGGGCTGGACATCAGACCGAATGGTACTAATTTCCCTCGATTGCTCGTCTGTATATTCGATATCAACATATTGCTTTCTGTTGCTTAAGTACGATTGAAACCACTTCTGAGTAATGCCACGTACTCCAATGCCGTACAATTTATTGAGTAATATACTAAACGTTACTTTTTCATAGGCTTTCGTCATGTCGAATAAGACTCCGATCGCATATTCTTTTTTATCTAAGATATCCAGAATGTTATTGACATATTTGTAGGCCGCTAAAGTAGTTGACCGTTTTTTGCGGAAACCATTTTGTGAGTCGTCAAAGATATTATATTTTTCGCAAAAGGAGTAACGTCGTTTGCACATTGCCTTCTCAAACACTTTAGAAATCACGGGCAAAAGTGCAATCGGGCGATAGTTATTAGGGTCAGTTTGCGTATTCTTTTTATGTATGGGTTTGATCACGGCCTGTTTTAATAGATCGGGGAATATGCCCTCAGAAAAAGACTGGTTGATAATAAAAGTAAGCGGTGGAGTTAGTATATCCGCACAAGCTTTTATTAGAGTGGACGGCAGCTCGTCAATACCACAACTAGTTTTGTTTTTTAGGCTCATTATCAGACGGTGTACTTCGCGCGCTTCTACAGGTCGCAAAAACATTGTGTTCTCGGACGGCTGCAGCACGGCACGGCCGAGCGGCGCTGGGCCCGCGGCCGACCGTGCGGGCGACCTCCCAGCGGTGACAAACAAGTCATTGAATGCGTTAGCAACTAGCCGGGGATCAGACGTTAATTTATCGTGGATAAGTATTTGTATGTTTTGTTGGCGGCTGTTGTTTTTCATATTTCTGTTTTGTTTAATTATTTGCCACATGCATTTTATTTTGTTTGGTGCCTTGTTCATTTTCTTAACGAATTGTAGTTTTTTTGCCTTCGTAATTGTAGTTTTTAGAGTTTTTTCATACGATTTGTAGTGTTGAGTCAAGATTTTGTTTTTGAAAGACATAACATGGATCCGAAGCATTCGCTTATGCTTACATGATATTCGTATACCCCGAGTAAGCCAATGATTTGTATTGACTGATTTTATTTTTATCCTTCTTTTGGGATAGTTTTATCCAGAGTGTCAAGCAGTACCCTATTTATTGAATTATAGTTTTCATTCACTGTTTTGTGTGGAGAGATGTAATCGTCCCAGTTAATTTTCTGGAGTTCTTGTTTGAATGTTTGTATGTTTTTTGAGTTATACAACCGCTTTGTCACTTACAACACCAGAAGAGTTGAGTTGGTGCGATGAACTGCGACCTCCTCGAACACGGCTTGCCAAATCGAGAAAATTCCTACACACGATGGAACCCAAGATATACAATACATTGCCACACGAAATAAGAAGTGCCCCAAGCTACTGCTCGTTTAAAAGTAAACTTAAAAATAAACTAGTAGCTGAGTCCTACTACTCCTTGGACGCTTATTTTCGAGTGCCAGACTAAGCAATAAAAAGTTATTGATGACATACAGATACAGATAGCAACTGGTTAGTTAACCAAATAATTGTAAGTTGTAATAGACTATGCACCTAGTATTAAGACATAATGACATGTAAAATATTTTTTATCAATATAGGATCGTATCGTATCGTAATAGAGACGGACATGCTGGCAACGTTGCCATTGACTCACGACATCAACTGCGAAACACGTTACAGTACTACTGACGTGATAAATATTGAACGTCTACCCTTGTTCACAGTGTTCCGTGAATAGACTGTAATCCATCAGTTTTTATCATTTTGATTGAACAAAATATTTATTCCAAGTATGTCTAGTTTTCACTTTAGGCATGGATCCACGCTAAAGTAAGCTCAGATTAGCCTGTACTTTTAAATCTCCAAGTTTATCTTTTGTTTAGCTCATTTTGGTAAACACAGTTAATTTATTTATATAATTTAAAGACCAACGTATTTTTACAGATCTAAACTAAGATAACAATTAACAAGCTAGGATAACAACTAATTAAAGACAATACACAGAATACAATGCACATAAGTCTAAAAATATTAAATACAGACAAAAGAGAAATAAATGTCAGATGATAAAGTTATTAAAAATTATTATTTGTAAATAGTGTAGAAAAGTTGCATTAAATCGTAAAACGATCAGCGAATATGTCGGCATCTTCGTGCTGAGTGAGCATCATGTGCAGTAAAGACAGGCCAAATAGTTAGTAGTTAAGCTCTAATTTATGATTTCTCCGCTGACAGTGAGCCGCGCCTTTTCCCGTGGCTGCTTGAGACGTCGGCATTAATGCCCTGCTAATTATCTTCGCCCAGTGGCCCGCACAAGCCTTGTTTATCTATACCAAGCATACCCACAAACACGTGTAAACGTTTGTAATTAGAAGAATCAATTTGAATATCCAGATTTTGTAAGTTTCAAACTAAGTTGTAGCCCACATACAAAAAAATATTATTTGCATTTGCATAGGATTTGGCTTGCATAAAAAAAACCGATTCGTTTAATCGATCACAATTATTCTGCTTAACTAATTAATAAATATATATCTACGGCGAAAGCTACACGTTCTCTATTGACATTTATTAAATATCTTGATATTTATTAATCGTCTATCCGCTCACATAATTTCTCCAAAACCTGTTGAGCCTTACCTATCATTAAAGCATACAATATGCAACTGCAAGACTGAGGCAACCAATAACGACTGGCCATTTGACCTATATTGCGTGTTTAGTCTTGTGCAATTGTACCTTGTCGCTTTGGGAAATGGGCCACTCACGAGACACACAATAATTAATAGACGGACTCCCAGTGCGCGTTGCACCTAGGGTTGTCAACCGTACTATATTATATAGTATTGTACTATATACTATTGAAGAAATATATAGTACGCAAAAATACTATATTTTGAGGGACCTTACGAAGTGCTTAAAATTGCCGAGATTTTTTACTAAATAGTAACAATGCCCAACCAAATACTATATTTTTTTAACAGTGTATTTTTGTCGTTTTTTATCGAAAATACTATATCTCCCCCAAAAATAGATGGCAACCCTAGTTGCGCCTTCTCGCTGTCGTCCTCAACTACACCATGTCATCTGCCAGATATGTGGCTTTATTATTTAAATAATAATGTTAATGTTATTTAATTCTATTAATAGTATTTTATGCAATCGTTATATAATGTATGCTTTTTCAGTCGAGTACCACCTTTAGGCCACGAAGCTTGCTGAGTTAAAGTACGAGACTTAAAAAGCTAATTATAGAACTATTGTATACAATACTTTTTCTACGAGTCGACTGAACTAATTAAATAAACTTGTTATCTATTGAAAACGAAGTGCAACCAACGGCTTTTTCTTTTTGTGCGTTGATGTCTATTTACCTTTTGACTTTCTCATGACGGCATCCTATTGGTCAAATACATTATAGTTCAGTAAATGGCGTCACGTGATTGGTCCATTAAATTTTAGTTGTCTCAACAGTTATGAAATGTTGAGTTGGGAGCTCGATGGTAAAAAGTATCTGATTTTAGTTTGGTGTACGAAGTCTTAATTCAAACATTAAGGTCGATGAGTATAAAAAGGCAATTAATAGTACTTATACACAAGATGATAACTGACATTAACTAAATTAAATTAAAACTAAGTTAAATCTAAAAAAGGCCCTCGAGGCACTGTACCGAGGATGCTGGCGGCATTTCCTCGCTGAATTGCAATGCTGATGCGTTGCGCGAGAAAGCCGCCAGCTCTTCGGTCACCAGTTACGTCAACCAGAAGTTTCGCGATTTTCGCAAATAACTTTTGCGCACTGGGACTCCACGGACCGAGGGTCTCAACTCCAAATGGTACAAAGTTGTACTCTCTGCCGAGGCCTCTATATTTAATGCATTTGAGGTTTTCGGCATTTTCCGCCGCTGCACCCGCTTTAGAAGTAGTCCGTTGGAGGTGGGACGGTGCCAGTGTGTCTACACAGGTAGCGTCCCACACAAGCATCCGTCCCAAACTCCACGGAACCAGAGACACTCCATCAGGTCTTTTGCCATCATCTCTGACAATGCCAGGCTGCTCAAGAAGGCTTTATTATTATAGTAGTAGAACTTTACTCGAAATCAAACTGAAAGGAAGGAGCTACCAATTATTATTTTACGTCATACCGGGCCATAAAGTAGAAATAACTTCAAAATCCTACTTCCTGGCCACAGAGAGACATAACATTTTGACTCACCACGGGCTGTATTAAAGAAAGCGTCGGATAGCAGGATCTGAGACATTGTTTGTTTTCCGCCCTAGGTAAGCAATACACCATTTTATCCTGGACCTTATATCAGGTACAGTGTCTCCGATAACTTTGGTTGTTTTATGAACTTGTTGCTCTACTATCGACGACGGGAAGGCTCAATTGAGTGCGCCCGGGCGGCGCGCGCGCTGTCGCGGCGGCCGCGCGCGGCGCCACTGTGCGTGCGCCTGCAGCGCGCGCTGCCGGTGCGCACATACTGTTCAACCATGTCATTTAATGTGCTTGAATGCTTTTCCATGATCTACATGACTAACAACTGTTACTTTTTCGCAATGTATTTTTTTCTAGGTTTGAAAAATAGTTCCAATAACTATTTCATCATCATCATCATTATATCAGTCCACTCACTACTGGTGGACGTAGTCATCCCCCCAAAGAGTGCCATAGTGACCGGTCCCGCGCCGCCCGCATCCAGCGGACTCCCGCGACCTTTACCAGGTGATCAGTCCACCTTTGCGGGGGTCTAGCCAAGCTGCGTCTACCGGTACGTGGTCGCCACTTCAGAACCTTTCCGCCCTAACGGCTATCGATTCTACGTGCCCTGTACCCCGGTGTACGTTTATTTGCAAACAAGTATAAATTCTTCATATAATTATACTCGCATAGCCTTTTCTAATGACTTGAGAATCAAATTGTTGAATTATGCTTGCAGGTACGTATAAGTTAAATGTTCAATTCAATTAACTGGCGTGAAATCCAAAGCGGCAATGCCTTTGGGGCACACTACCTCCGCTGAGCTTGAGCCCATTTTTAGGGTTCCGTAGTCGACTAGGAACCCTTATAGTTTCGCTTTGTCTGTCTGTCCGTCCGCGGATAATGTCAGTAACCATTAGCACTAGAAAGCTGAAATTTGGTACTAATATGTATATCAATCACGCCGACAAAGTGGTAAAATAAAAGTGTTTTTTATTTTTTATTAGGGTACCTCCCCTATACGTAACGTGGGGAGTGTTTTTTTTTTCATTTCAACCCTAACGTGTGATATATTGTTGGATAGGTATTTAAAAATGAATAGGGGTTTGCTAAAATCATTTTTTGATAATGTTAATATTTTCGGAGATAATCGCTCCAGAAGTAAAAAAAAAATGTGTCTCCCCCCTCTAACTTTTGAACCATAAGTTTTAAAAATATGAAAAAAAACTCAAAAGTAGATCATTATAAAACCTTTCTAGGAAAATTATTTTGAACTTGATAGGTTGAATAGTTTTTGAAAAAAAAATACTTAAATATTTCTGAACTAAGTTTGTAATTTAACCGTATAAGCAGGTGTTTATTATACCTGTAATTTCTACAAAATCACAATGAAATGACGTGCTTTCAAATAAAGTAAAAAAACGGTGAAAATCGGTTCACGCAATAAAGAATTATGCCATAAAAATCATATTCCATACTTTAAGCTCGCGCGCAATAGTTTACTTAATTTGTCGATAGATGTCGCTATACGCGGAACGCTCACTTTGAACTAACCCGCTTCGCTAGCTTGGCTTTCAACACAAGCACTTGTGCCGAATAACAAATAACGATTAAAATGTACAATACAATAACAATACAAATACACTTTTCATGTCGCATACTCTGAAAATTCTAAAATGACGTGCTTTCAAATAAAGTAAAAAAACGGATTTAGGGTTTAAGGGTTTTGTACTTAATATGTCAACTCAATGTAACAAATAGCCCATTTTTTTAAACGCTTAAGTGGGGACACTTACTGTGACGGACGTAAAACTACGGAACTCTACACTGAGCGTGGCCCGACACACTCTTGGCCGGTTTTGTGTTTATTAGTCGGTGAATATCGTTTTTAGTTAATTTTATGCTTGGTATTGTAAAACATTTACATTATATTTGATTGGACATAAATCCATTACTTGTTAATTAAAGCTATGTAGGCATTTCCCATGGGTACCCTGTTTTTATTATTTAATAAACTTGAAAGCTTTTACAGTGGCTATTTGTCTACTCATATTGGACGTTTTAAAGATGACTCCTACTGCACCTCGTCGAGCCAGGACCGTGCCCAAAGCTTTTGATACAATTTTTAGGGTTTCGTAACTCAAAAGGAAAAACAGAACCATCACTGTTGACCGTCTGTCTGTCTGTCAAGACCATTTATCTCGGTAACGCTTGGAGGTATCGAGTTGAAATTAAAACCGTATACTCAGGTCTACAGTCCCTTGAAGCTTTGGAAAAATGAAATTCCTAAGTTAACTTAAAAAAGATACTGCCGTTTATGCCAAAAACGTATATTTCAATTTAACACTCTCAAGGGAATCACAACTTATAGGGTATTTTTCGTTGACCTAGAACTATGAAATTTGGCAAATGATATCGTCTTAAACTTCAAGTACAGGGAAACATCTGAAAACTATACATTTGTATTTGAGTACGGAACCCTCGGTGGGCGAGTCCGACTCAAAATTGTCCTGTTCTTTTTATCATAGTCACATATTTTGCCAATTAGAAGCAGACAGCACGTGGCGTTCCACGCAACGCTAGCTAGACACATGCAGGATCGTCTCTCTCACCATTATTCTACACCAGACCTTGTTCTACCCCTCTAATTGTACCTATACTTATATTTAGCCAAACAGAGGCAGTTGATAGGTTTCAGTGGCAGCACACTTGAAGCTAGATAAAGGCAAGAAATAAAAGATAACCTCTTCAATATATAAGTATGAGTATACCATCTTGCAATAGACTCGGCACGTGCGCAGGCCGCCATTGTGCGGAAGACACATGCTGGGCTTCATCCACACTTTGTCTATGGTCCAAGTATTACTCAAAGTAATACCTACTATATTAATCTAAGATTTTTAAGGTTCCGTACCTCAAAAGTAAAAAACGGAACCCTTATAGGATCACTTTGTTGTTCGTCCGTCCGTCCGTCTGTCAAGACTCTTTTTCTCAGGAACGCGTAGAGGTATCAAGCTAAAATGTATACCAATTACTCAGGTTTACCGTCCCTTGGAGCTGTGAAAAAATCAAACATCTAAGCCAACGCAATCAAAAGATACAGCCGTTTGTGCCGCAAATTTCCGCAAATTTTCGAAACTCGCAAGGGAATCAAAACCTACAGGGTACTTCCCGTGAACTCAGAATCTTGAAATTCGGTACGAAGCAACGTGTTATAGCACACATAAAGGAATAAATGCAAACACCGTAAATTTTTGGTTACATCATATATATTTTTTTTTTAGTAATTTTAAAGAACTTATATACCTACAGGTTTGTACAGAACCTTCGATGCGCGAGTCCGACTCGCACTTGACCGGTTTTTTTAATTTTTACTTGCACAAATGTAGTCGTAGACGCAATACCTGTGGCAAAAAAACGTTTTATTTTTGACGCATAATCTAGACTTTTCTATCGTGCAAATACGTGTTGAGAAAAACTATTATAAAAATGGCACAGCATAAAGGTTAAAAATAAGACTTTTAATGACTCAGAAGACATTAAAAGAACTTGCCGTTTTAATTAACGATGAGGGCTCGTTACAATTGATGCCCTGACCAGGATTAATAAGTCGGCTGAAAATACTATATAATTGAGCAACGCAGACGCTAACAACCAGGAACTATCCAACAACAAGTAATAACAATTCGACAAACTTGTGTATAAAGTAAGATATATTTCCCCGCACTCGCTCATCCACTGAGGCTTCCCAATAAAATACCCGCAAACTCACCGCATCAGCACATATTCCCGGAAGGGTAGGCCGCGATCCCGAGACAGGTGTCTGGGAATCCATTGTCTGACTAGAGGTAGACTTATTTCGGTGTACTGATTGTGGAAATAATGTTAGGAAGAACTTGTAGGCAGTTAATAACATATTACTTTGTATTAGGAGGAGTTCAAGAAGGAGTAATAACAATAAATAAAAAAATTCTGAGTTAAAAATCATTTAGTTTTTAGACGTGTTTCCGAGGGTTCGGTTTCAATACTATTCATGCTGTCAATACAAATTCATTATAGTTAAAATTACCTTTGTGTGACGATACGATACGTAAGTTTGATTTGTGAGGCAGTGAATCGGCAACCTTCCTAATATGCGCACAATTTTTTTTATCCCTAATGGCCTGTTTACACTTTGATTAGTGCTAAGTGCGTGTTCATAGATTAGATTAGATTAGTTTATTTCACTTTGAAGATTTACGTCATTTCATAAAATTTAAATAGCATGGATTCACAAAGAACGTCAGTGTATAAGAATAAACAACAATAATAAATAATAGTCGATCAACTTCTAAATTCTAATTGAAAACAAAAATACTAATAATAAGGCAATAGGAACCATTTAAATACTTAATGTTAAAATTTAATAAAAGCTAGGCCAGGCCATCCTGGATTTCAATATTCATAATAAAATAATAATGACCTTAAATTTTTAATTCAAAATAACGACAATTAAAAAAAAACAAACATAAAACTTAAACTATAGGTAAAAAATTTGGCATAAATCGCCGTCAACGGGCAAGGTGCCCAGAAGGCTGGCCGTATTTCCTCGCTGAATAGCGATACTAACACGCTGTGCGAAATACTGGCCAGCCCTCTGGTCGCCCGAGGCTTCTATTAAGCGCGTCGCCAAATCTTTATAAAGCCGACGCGCACTTGGACCCCATGGCCCCAAGGTTTCAACTCCAAACGCCGCAAACATGTAGCTGTTTCCTAGGACGGCATATTTGCGGCGCTTGAAGCTTTCGGCTGAGGATGCCGCAGCGCCAGCGGCGGCACTGGTGCTTGGAACATGGGACGGTGCTAGGGTATCAACGCAAGTAGAATCCCAATGACCTTAAACCTAAAATATGTACTCGCACTAATCAATATTAAATGTGTACATATAACTAAGTACAGTTGTTGGTTACAAGTAAATCGATATCTAAAATACCATGGTATGAATACAAAAAAAAACTAAATGTTATTAAAACTAAATAGTGGAACCACATCAAATTCTCAAGATCGAAAAAATCCAATTTCAAACCAATATACAAGTAGTTCACGTGCACGCATTGAACCTCTCATATATTCAAACTGACAGCCATTAAATTAAATTTATTGGGGGCGAAAACTACGAAATATGATATTCGCCAACCGGGTCCTGACACCGAAACGCACTAAACACAAGTTGATACAGACTTGAGATTATTTGATTTGGCTGAATTGTTTCAAAAAAGTAATTCAATAAAATCGGCCAAGTGCGTGTCGGGCCACGCGCAGTGTAGGGTTCCGTAGTTGCCTGTCTGTTTGTTACATGGACACGCGCGCGCCAACTAAATGGTGTGGTACACGTTAAGTTGGTCGACTATTACTCGGTAACTAGTCATGCCTTCTTAGGCGTGATAGTTTTCCTTTTAATTTCATTATATGTACAACTGCCACGACTTTCATAAGGAGTTCACATCATCATATCAGCCGAAAGACGTCCACTGCGGGACATAGGCCTCCCCCAAAGAGTGCCACAATGACCGGTCCTGCGCCACCCGCATCCAGCGGACTCCCGCGACCTTTACCAGGTCATTTTCATTTTCATTTATTCATTCATAAGTCAATGTAAGTTTACAGCATACGTAACACCAAAACACTTACACGATAAATTATTACACATACCTATATAACAGAACACAATACATGTCAAAAAATAAAAGATCATCAATTTGGTAACATTCGCAATTATGAATTATAAAATATGTCAAAATAATAAATAATTTTAATTAAAATTGTCAAGGAACTGCTTAGCAATACGGCATAATTTAGTAAGGCGATCAGCAAACATGTCAACCTCCTCGTGCTGAGTGAGCATTTGGTGTAACAAAGATATTGCGCGCGCAGTAGGAGCGTGTCGAGCGTGGCGCGTGCGAGCGGACACACGCTGCAGCAGGCCCGGCCGGCGGCGAGGCGCCACCGCCACGCAATCCAAATCCTGGGGGACCCTCGTCGGAACCACCAACCCGATCCTCCCGAGCACAGCCGGGCTGTCCACTCTGTGATGGACCACAGACAGGTAGTGGACTAACAACAGCAACTTCCTCCTCATCCGAAGCGTGTCTAGCCCAACCATCCCGGAGACGAACAATGAAGGGTACAGGTATGGGTAATACCCGTAGGATTTGCAGTACAACCAGCGGGCGAATTTACGCTGTACTCTTTCCGCCAACAAAGAGTATTTATCCTCGTAGGTCGTCATCAGTCCACCTTGTGGGGGGCCTACCCACGCTGCGCCTTCCGGTACGTGGTCGCCACTCGAGAACCTTTCCGCCCCAACGGCCATCAGTTCTACGTGCAATGTTCACATGACTAGAACAAAAATTAGAACTTTTAGTTAAGCCAAATAACTCGCAAACGAATCACCGAGTTGAAAAATGGTTTTAGGAAACCATCATATTTTTGTAATAAGCTACAATAGACTTAAGAATTACTATTTTTCTCTTCCGTAACTAGTCATTCCTACTTGGTGTGTGATGTTTGTTTTCGACTGTAAGTGATACTGTTTCTATGACTTTTAGTTATTGTATGTGTATATAGGCTTATATATATATATTTATTTATGTAAGCGTATAGTCTTTCTTATAGTTAAGTTGTTTATATTCTGTCTTTCTGTTTCACCTACTCAAATCATATCTTTTCTCGCATCGTCTCCACCACGACTGCCTGGAAGAGATCGCTTTTTAGCGATAAGACCGCCTGTTGTCTACCATTGTTTATGTTTAATTTACCTCTATTTTTCTATTATCTACTACCTATGTCTGGTGAGCAATAAAGAATATTTGTATTGTATTGTATGAGGCAAATTGCGAAACAGTTCAAAGGAAGGTGACAAGGTAAATCCCAACAACAGAATACGTAGGTAGGTAAATTAACTTCGCAATCATCGGGTAAATATTTGCGTGGATCAAATCAACTGTTGGTTATTCTTGTGTACCAGTTCCATAATACATGATTGAAACAATTGTGTGGGTGTATTACATCAGTCTTCATAGCTACGGAGAGCTACGGTAGCCTAGTGGTTCAGGCATGCGGCTGTCAAGCGGCGGTCGTGGGTTCGAATCCCGACTCGTACCAAAGAGTTTTTCGGAACGGAATATTTACCGTTAGCTTTTCGGTGAAGGAAAACATCGTGAGGAAACCGGTCTCATCCCAATAAGGTCTAGTTTTCCTTCTGGGTTGGAAGGTCAGATGGCAGTCGCTTTCGTAAAACTAGTGCCTATGTCAAATCTTGGGATTAGGTTTCAAAGCGGACCCTGGACTCTTTTAGGGGCATTACCGGGAATAACGCTAGGGGGATGATGATGAAAGTTGCATGCCGCTTTTAGGATGATTCACGCTAGAATGGGCCGTGTCCAGCCCGGTCCGTTTTCTAAGAAAAACGACGGCGTTTTTGCGCGGCCGAGTCATGCTCGAGCCACGGCCGAGGCTTGGAAAGCTTGGTCCTCCAATTCCCTGCCTGCCCCCCTATTCTCTAACTTGTTTTAAGCTCACCTCAACGCTCACACACAAATATATCTTGACACCGCGATGCGTAGTAACCAAGCGTAGGCAGAGGTCTAGGTTCGTGACAGGTGACCGGCGGGATGAACCACATTAACGCGTAGCGAATAACAGCCCTGGACACGGCCCGGTGCGGTGAGTGGTCGGTGGGCATATTCAACGATGGATTTTCAAACACGAGGGGTTTTATCTTGCGTAGAAATGTATTGAACGTCAGTTTTTTTGGCATAATACAAAGTTGATCCCAAAGTAAAAGTTGTCCAGAATCAGGGATTGATTCACATTCTGCTATTTTGTATCACGAATTAAATTTCACCGTGTATAGATAGATATTGGCTATATAAAATATACAACTTTGGTCTGTCCTTTTTAATTATTATAATGATTACCTACTTAATTCATTAAACATATATTTAGTAAATGGTCGTTTAGTTTGCGAAAAAGTTGAGCTATGTTTGACATTTATTTACCTACTATATCCTATACTATTAAACAAGCAATATTTGTATATATTTATACCCACCTATATATATATATATATATATATAATAACAATTTCGATGAAATTAGGAATAAATAGGGGTTTACGGGGGCGAGAAAGCGATCTAGCTTTTTTACTCATGTCTGGGAAAATTCGCGCTCTCCATATTATCTCTATTTTCACCCGAGCAGAGCTCGGTCGCCCAGGGGCTTGAGAAAAAAAGAACAATGTATTACAGAAAAACATCCGTAACTCAGGCTTCGTCAATCGCGTACAGACACATCTAGGCTTACTTTATTATATGGGTTCATTGTTACGGAACCCTAATACAGTTCACTGGCTTAAAGATAACGAGCAGGGCGAAGGAGGTATTCATTTTCCGGTTCGGCTGTTCAGCAGTCACGTTAAAAAACATCACACACCGTTATTCGAAAAGTGCAAAATCATACAGTACAGTAATACGATACAAATATTCTTTACTAGCTTCGGCCCGCGACTTCGTCCGCGTGAAATTCATTTATATCGTAGCTTCATAGAATCTTTCATCCCCCATTTAATTACCTTAGGGGATGATTTCCGGGATTAAAACTCTATACTAAACTTAATCTAAATCGGTTCAACAGTTTAAGCGTGAAAAGGCAACAGACAGACAGACAGACATACGGATAGACACACTTTTGGATTTGTAATATTAGTATAGATTTCCTGTATTGTTTTTCGTATAAGTAGGCAAGATAAAATGACTGGACAAATAAAGTAAAATAGTGGACATAAATATCAGCCGGCTCGCGGTTATTGACATGCGCAGTTAAAAAAGTATTTCAAATAAAAGTGTTAGTAAAATGTGTTTATTAAAAATAATAAAGCCTATTACCTTTTTAACCTACATTGCATTGCTATCGCTCTCTGGCCGTGGCGGACGATAGTTATAATTGTCATTAGCTGTCAAATTTACTATTGACCGCCACCGCAGGCCGCGCCAGTCTGTAAGAGGCCTTAGGAAGTACATCTAGCGCCATCTAGTGACTAATAGATATATCACATTTGACAACGCTTATTTCACCCCCTCATTTCGTCTCGAAAAGGGATGAAATTTGACATAAATTATAGCCTATGTCCTATTCTGATATATAAGGTACATAACTAGAAAGTTTCCTAAACATTCGTCCAGTAGTTTTTGAGATTATAGAATATATAGATATTTGGAACGTACATCCATCCATACATCCAAACTTTCGCATTTATAATATTATTTAGTAGGATTGATCACCAAAATAAACTATAATACTAACTACTCACCACAATTGCCTATTTTGCGCACCCATAACCTGATTCCCAAACAATGTATGGGATACTTTAATAACAAAAATTAAAGCAACATGCGAGCCACCATAGAACTAAGTGTGTTAAAATCTCTTGTAAAAGGTCACCGCGTGTTGCTTACTATTACCATTATGTACGTACATTATCGTAAGTATATTACTACTGAAGGATAGTGAAGTAGCTTACGCTACGCGAACGTTGGGGCGCCCTTTGCTACGGTTTAAGGACAGCGCAAAAGGTGTCCTACTCGTACTGTCCTTCAAGATCGACCCCATGAACAGAGAAAAGCAAACTCAGGACCGAGACCTTTGAAGAAAGACACTTTATGAACGCGTGACACTACACGATATCGCCTGGTTTGACCTCTTGTCCCACAAACGAGCATTGAGACACCAGTGCGCTGCTGCGCCTCTAAAGGTGGCGACTGATTTGTAACTTTTCGGTGTAATGTAACACGATACAACCCGAGCATTACAGCAGTCAGTACAGTGAACCGAGCTGCTCGGAGCCACTCGGCTGTCGGTTTTTACGCTCCCTTTGAGAGTTATAAGTCAGTACAGATTCACGAGTCGCGGCAAGAATGGAGCACAAATGAACAGAGCGCTCAAGATGAGCGTTCGCCGCGTATCTGTAACTGTGATGTAACACGATCGCCGTAAACGATACATTACACCGAAATGGTACAAGTCAGTCGCCACCTTAACGGCGCTGTTTATGACATTTACTTTACATGTCGTGTATGCACTGTCACTGTCACTGTCACTGTCGCTCTCGTATTGGTCTGACAAAGCCACGAACGTAGATGCCGCACTTTAATGGCCGCTGCTTAAATCATCTTTTATAGATGGTAAAGGTCAATGAAGATGACGGTGACGATGATGATTATTATAGACCGACCGAGTACCGTACCGAGTGCTGCGACGAAACATTTAAACGCAAACTAAAAATCACTTGTGGAAGAAGTCATTCTACTCCGTAAAAGAATTCATAGAAATCAAGAAATAGGCTATATTTTAATTGTGAATTTGCTATTTTTATTATTTGACATATTAGTTTCAATTATTTATTTATTTGGTATTAGTAGGTAATAATAGGGTTGACATAATTAAATCTTTTAAGGTTATTGACCACTGGTACTGCAATTACTAATAGTATTTTATTAATTATTCTTTTTACGACATGATTTATTTTATATTTTTATATATTAAGGTTATTGCAATGAATAATACCTGTATCTAGGTATGACCGTATCGTTATTGTTCATTATTATTTATTTACTCTTAAAATTGACATGTTTTCCATTGTGTATAATCAAATAGTAAATTGCGTAATTTTGTAAACGATCGCTATTTATGAAAAGTAATATAATAACTGTACTTATGTAAAATTTATGTGATGAGATTTAATAAACTAAACTAAACTATAGAGGCCGGGAAAATAGGGGATACGAGGCTGGTAATCCCTTTTCACGTCGAGGTATATAAAGTGCTTTTCTCAAACATGCAAATAAATAAATAGAAAAGACTCCATTTTTAAATTGCTAAATGCCCCGATGTTGGGCATTGATATTGAAACAAAAAAGTCGCTTAGCAGGCCAAGGCCTACAATTTCGTATGAAATTCCAGTATGGTTCTCTCGTCTCGTCGCGCCCGGAACGTGATACTTCGAAGCCGATAAAGAACACAAAATCAATACTTCATTGCACGTTTCAGAAAATAACTATATTTCATCACATTTCATATCATTAGTAAACTGTAGTGCGTGGTAAAGTGTGCACCGTCACATCAAAGATATATTTACACTTCTGAACCTTATTTCCGATAAGGCGGAAAATGTATTGACCGTACAATAAGTTGTACGAGTATTAGTTTGCTTCCACATTGATTGATAAGAACCATTAACCTGGGACCTACTTTTGAAACTCATTCAGCTGATGAAAACGCGTTAATTCGCAGTGGAAAGGTTCGATTGATGGGCGTTATTCATTTGTTTGCGCCCTGGAATTCTCCAGATCAAATACTGTTTACATGGAGCATGAATTAATCAATTCCTACAAAGCACAATTGTATGCTTTAAGTGTAAGGCATGAGTGGACGCCCCGCTCTGAGCGGAGCGTCCACTCAGGCCATACACTAAGGCTGCGGTCTTCTGAAAGGTAATCCCCCAGTTGGAACGCATTAAATCATCCTCCCCCTAGCGTTATTCCCAGTTGTGCCCCTAAAGGGGCCCGGGGCCCGTTTTTACACCTAATCACAAGATTTGGCATAAGCACTAGTTTTACGAAAGCAACTGCCATCTGACCTTCCAACCCAGAGGGAAAACTAGACCTTATTGGTATTAGACCGGTTTCCTTTCACCGAAAAGCCACTGTTAAACGTCAAACGAAATTTCGTACATGAGTTTTTTTGTAAAAGCCCCGTGGTACGAGCCGGGTTTCAAACCCACGACCTCCAGATACAAAGTGGCGTGCCTTACAGCGAAAGCTAGGCGCAGGGAAAACTAGACCTTATTGGGATTAGACCGGTTTTCTCACGATGTTTTCCTTCACCGAAAAGCTAACGGTAAATAATTAGTACACACGTTCCGAAAAACTCATTGGTAGGTACGAGTCGGGATTCGAACCCACGACCACTTGAGAACCTTTTTGTCCGGCCATCGGAAACTCGGGAAATACATGTAATTCCCGAGTTTCCGATATATTAATGACTATAGTTAATAAAGTTAGTGTAGATTTATTAAACTTAGAGAAAATTCATAAAGCAGTACCAGCTCTGAAGTACACGTCACAGTTACTCAATCTTTGGGTGACTGTGCTTTCAACGGAAGACCAGCGCTGGTAACCGCCAGTACCATGCTGAGTTGGGACCATTTCGTGACGTATTATTTATGTATTTTTACTAAATGTTTTTCGTTTTGTGTGTCACGTATAAATGTTTTTCTTTCTTTCTTTCAAAACGACGCCAACTCTCCTTTCCTCCTCTTTTCCCTCTTTATACGGAGTACACGTTTTTAAATTCTTTACGTTTTATCATACCTAATAGCTACCACGTCAAATAATTGTAGGTTGGTTTGTTGTTTTATATACCTAATTTATTTTTATGTACTACAATTGTAATTATATTTTTAATATTATATTATTCCCTCTATTCAGTTATTCTGATTTTTGAGTTATATATGTAAAATTTCTATTGGTTTATGTATGTTTCTCCTTCTATATATATTTTCTACACATATATTCTTCTGGGTTGAACAGAATACCAGTGTTTTGTTCAGTTGCGAGCAAAGCCACGCACTGAGTTGAGGCCTTTTTGTCTTGCTACAATGCACACCGTTTGTTTCTGTGTATAAAAACAGTATTATTATGCTCTCAAAAGTTTTGTTTGTTGTTTTTTTTTCTCGTGGTAACTTGTGCGTGTTTAGACAAATGAACGATTTATCTATCTAGTAAGCATTTTAAACAAAGGCTCAATGTGACACTTATAATTTGCATGAATACCCGTGATACAACTGATTTGTTAAGTCGACGACAAATAGTTAAATAATGTATACACTTTTGCACCAAATTCCCTTACAGGAGGCGAAAAAAATACGATCTGAAAACACCCATTACGAGTCATCCTTATATTATTCAAGTGATATTTGAAATACCAATCCCCCATCCCAATCGGGTATTTGTTTCGTTCGGAAACGTATGTAACTTCGATCGAATAGAAGCAGAAGGATAAATAAACTGCATCATTTGCGTAGCGGAAAGGTAAACGCAATGGTCCGGAAACCAAAGATAGCGGGTTCTATTCCCAGTCTGCTCCGCTAGTGGATTTTGTGTTGTGCTCTGATATCCTTCTAATAATTGAATCTTCTTCCCAAGGGTGTTTAAGAGTATGTTTGGCTTAGCAAGCGCTCACGCCCGCTGGGGCCGCCGACGCCGGTCGCGGTGTTTATAGCATAAAGCTAGTTGTATTAGTATAGATATACTATACATCAATTAGCTGTAGAAGTCGCAAACATGACATTAAAAAAACGAAAAAGCGTCTCGACAAAAAAACTATATAATTGACGAACCTGCTCACAAAATTACACGCGAATTGGTTAAGAAATGCAAACTGTAGTGGACAACATGGGGACAGACAGACTGGACAAAAGATTTTCGACCCAAGCTGAGGCATACAACTTCGTTCGCTTCGCTCGCTCGTTCGATAAAGAGGAAATTCGGTGAGATTGTAAGTTTATACCGTGTTCTAAGTTTAAATGTAAGGGATAATCTCCGGAAACAAGTATCCGATTAAAAGTCTTTCACGTGACGCAATTCAATAATAAAATTGTACAAAACTCGAAATAGGTGATCTTGACAGCATTGCGACGCGTACTGAAAAGTTTAGTGCAATTTTGTTTACTTGTATATACACATATAGCGTGTGCTAAACTTATTTGGCTTGGTTGAAAACCAGCTTCACTAGGTTGTTCGACTGTTCTTAATGCTCTTTGTATCTTTTTTTGACTGAGAAGAAGGAAGGTACTGTACTTCCTATTTTTATATTTCCTCATGAACAAAGCATGCTGCATGCCATTTTGAGATATAAACGTATTAAAAAAATAACGCAAAACCGTTTAAGGGCAGTTTATTTTTTTAACACGTTGTAGTTGTTTTTTAAGTCTTTGCCGACCTGTCAAAAAGCTTCCACGTTCGGAGCAGCTTCAGTTAAGCAGTCACTGAATGGACAACGACTCTGGTACTGTGGTGACTATGGAGGCAGATGTCACGGTCCTGCCTATGTGATGTACGGCCAGATCCAGGTTTTTGAACAAGGGTCTAGGTGTCACAAGACAGCATTTGACGATCGGTTTAGCTTAGTGGTCCCGGTAAGGGCATCTATTAATAAATCGAATATTTGTTCCTGAGTCATGGATGTTTTCTTTATATTTAAGTATATATTTATGTATACTATAAGTATGTTTATCGTCGTCTAGTACCCATAGTACAAGCTTTGCTTAGTTTGGGACTAGGTCGATTTGTATTAGATTGTCCGCAAATATTTATTTATTATTATTTATCATGGCTTAAATTTAAGGTAGAAATAAAGGTAAATAAATATCAGTAAGGGTCTATTCACACGTACCATAAACACACCACAACGCAGCGGCAAAGTGTGGTGACGCAGTGGTTACGTATGAATAGAACGATTTATCCTACTATATATATATATAATATATATATATATAATATTATAAATGCGAAAGTTTAGATGTTTGGATGTTTGTTACTCAATCACGCTTAAATTTTTATTTTTTTTATTTAAAGGACGATGCCCATTTCTGCCCCACCTGTTATTAAAATAGACAGAGACATCATTAAGTAGGCAGCCTTAATTAATTCGACTTTGATTTTTGGGATAATTGTAGGATTAATTAAAGCTGGGGTTTATTATTCACTGATAAAATGTGATTAATCCATTTCCGATTTACAAATAATGGTGACATATTTAAACATATTGCTCCTAGCGTTGAGTAGCAGGCAACTTTATCTGTCAGATATGCTATGTAGTGCTGTCTCCAAATATTCGCCTGGGCTGTTTTAACACGACCAGAAACAATTAACAAGTAGGCATGCTTAATTATTTTGAGTTAGATTTTTGGGATAACTGTAGGATTCATTAAACCATGCGTTTATTATTCACTGATAAAACGTAATTAATACGTTTCCGGTTTACAATGATGGTGACATACTTAAACATATTGCTCCTAGCGGTGAGTAGCAGGCAACTTTATATGTCAGTTATGCCATGTAATGCTGCCTCCACATATTCGCTTGTGCACGCTTGCAATTCAAGTAAAAAGGAATATTAGAGAATAAAATAAAAAAAATCTGTCTGGCAACGAAATCGCAAATTATTACTTTGCTAAGATGTTGATATTTATTTACATAGCCAAGATATATAACACCTTCGTAATAGCAGTGAGCAAGAAAGCGTTTGTCAGCCGTAAAATATTTGTCCTCCTCTAGCAAGTGGTTAAGTGCGAGAGGGACGGATGCTTTATGTCGGACATAAATGCGATCATGCACAACCAAATTATTCTCAAAGGCATCTAATGCCTACACCAACCGTTGTTATATAGCTCAACAGTGACTTTTCATGGACTAGTCTCAGCTTAGACTATATACCAATATAGATCAGTAGGTAGATCACATACGCTTGCCACATGGGAGATGGAAAGGCCCTATGCGACAGCAAATTACGTCTCTGTCCGTCACAATAACCTCGATTTGTATAAGACCAGCTCGTTCGGTCGAGGTATTATTATTTGCGTGTTATGTCCAGAGTATAGTTCAAGGGCCTCAGACACTGTGATTTAAGTAGTCAAGGAAATGCAAACACATAGGTACCTTTTTGCATTCGCGATAGTAATAATAATACCCTCTGAGACAGCAGTACTACCACGTAGTTCAACTGGTAGTACAAATGATAGGTACACCGGGTCACTAATACTACTACTAAAAATTCAAGAAACTGACTCATCGAAATTCACCATGAAGTGTGAACACACTTAGTAGAACTATTTGGCTTTAATAAAAGTCTTAGGTATCTTCAAATGCCCGAAGGACAAACAGAGCAGAAATAGGTAGGTGCGGGGCTCCGTCAAAGCTGTCGAAATACCAGGAAACATTAATAGGTGGTTCTGGTTATGAAAATGGAAAAAAGTCAAGGTTCTCCTATTAAAGTATGGTCTCCTGGTATTTTGACAGTTTCGACGAAGCCCCGCAGAGCTGGGCTCCTATTTTTGGTCTGTTTGCCCTCCGGGCATCTGAAGATACCTAACGGACCTAACCTGCCCCACCTTTGAAGTGGAGATATTGAAGAAATATGGATATTTATTGAACCCTGCTTTTTCAAATAAAAAGAGTATCGCAATGAACGCAACAGACTACAGTTGTACTACCGGTCCTACATTATGGTCACTAGTACTACTGGTAGTATACTAGTGACCCTAAGGTGTATCATTTGTATTACCCGTTGTACCACGTGGTTGTAATTCTGTCTCAGAAGGTAATAATAAAGCTTAAAAAGGCAAATGTATCAGCCTATATAGGTACGTACATGACCCAAAGTATTAACGAGAACCTAATTGTATCGATTTCTATACTAGCTGGATAAACCCGATTATGTCGAAGGTCTCACTTTTAGCTTACCATTGTATTTCTGACGGGCGGCCGGATGCTTCTGCTACAATAACCTTCAGTCTAAGGCTCGGATCAGTGTCAATCGAACACACTGAGAGCTTTAATAAATACACATGAGTTTAGAGAAATCATGGGGTGGTTGCCATATCTACACTCTGAACCAACGATACGCTAGGTATACGTAAGACCCAGAAATGGAGAACATCCTGGGCTAGGTGGATTGCACAACTCCTGGCTTTCGATGCTCATAAAAAGGTCTAAGATTTGCTTTCAGTAAGCCTTCGAACTCTATTTCCTGCCATCTTTCTCAACCCTCTGAACGCCACATACATTAGGCATAAAAATGCCACATAGGCCCGATTATACCATGAAAGGACGTTGTCCACTGCCACCATCACCGGGACACAACGAGAAGGAACAACCCATATACACCAGTGCGATGCGAAACGATGATAGCAGAATTTTGCATTCCCATTGGTTGATCTCGTCCCCACAACACTGCTTCGCAACAGTGGCCCCACGTGGTGGATATTCAACAATCTTAGAATATAACTTCCCTACTTTATTCTCCTATGGTTAAATTCACACTTAGGTTAACTAGATCATTCGCACAGTGTGTGAACATTTAGAATAGGGTCTGTATTTCCCTCTCGCTTATTGCACTTACACATTCTTATGACCATACTACCGTTAGTAGTCTAGCCTGCCTATAGGTACTATATAAGACGTGATACCTATAATAAAATAAGAACGAGCGTAAAAAGTTCAAAAAACTGTATCCCGCCTACGGAAACCTTAAACGCTACGGTGGAACACACGGAAAATCAAACTTGGACCGCTAACAACATACTCCTATTAGCTACCCAATGATTATTTACCGCTTTTACAATGAGAACAACCTCACCCGTGCTAAAAAAACAACTATGTATAACGATTTGGTTAGTGGATTGGACAACTTTCCTATGAAACAGCAATTTTTTTCGCACGGGCGAGGTTGGTCCTCTATTAAAAGTTGTAAAGAATCATGCATAGATTCACTTTTATATATTGTATCACGTAAAAAAATGTTACTCGTTTATACCTAAATCTGCCGAACCCGTATGATGTTCCCCTAGAACTGTTTTTCAGGCAACACAAGCCGAAACTTATTAGTAAATACGTAAGAAGTAAGAGGTCGTTTTTGGGTGAAGGCGAGCGTATTAGTCGGCCTGCAGTATCTTAGGCACCTTTGTCGGTTGGCTACAGTGGTTGTCAGTTAGCTAGGTGCGCATCGTATTCAAGACGATGCCAGTGGTACGGTGCACTAAGGTTACCTTTACCTCACTCCACAGTTGCGCTCTCAAACATTCACTTTTAAGGCTCGAATCGAAGAAGAGATCGGCTGCGGGGTTTTCCGGGTTTTACATAAGATTTCCAAAGAAAGTATACGCTTATGTTTAATAATATAAATAACGAAAAAACCAAATAATAAAATTAATAATAAAAACCAATAATCAGATAAGTAATTAAAAATACAGTCCGAATAGAGAAAAAGTTATAAGTGTCCAAAGCTTTAAGAGGGGGTATGCAGAGGGCAAAAATATGCCTATATCTTCTATTTACGCAATGTATTACCACCTAAATGAGGTACGTCTTGATCAGTCGCTTCGCGTCTATTTCATACTGCATTCAGCTGTCTTGTTCGTACAACACCTCACCACCAGTATACATAGACTGATGCCATTCCATATTTTTAGTTTCTCAAATCTCGTCCGGTTGAGAGTTTCTTGGTCCTTGTCATTCTTGTATTACTAATAGATATCCCACCAGGTAACGTCACTAAAATGGTGAAAAATAGAATTATGAGTCAAAAAAATCATAGATATTTATACAATTTCTATACCAATAATAAGAAATAGAATGTCTTAAATAATTAAAATATCCCACGCTCTAAATTGCTTTTCCCAGCTTTTTTTTGCTTTATTCAGATGCGAATGAGACATTACGAATGGGATCTTCTAAAAAAGAAGCAATAATGATTTAATTGCAAGTCTTTCAATATGTGCAAGACAAATATTATATACTTATACGAAACAGGGAACATCATGGGGACACTTAATATGTTTTTAGTCAGAGTCATCTTACCATCATACGTCTGCTAATTTAACTTTCGATAGCATAATGATACTGAAAAAGAGCCTGTTTATTTTTTATAGCCTGCGCGGTCCCGCCGGCCTGCGCGGCCCCGCCGGCCTACCTATGGAAAAGAACGCAGCCTAATCCGAAATGTCAGACCAGAACGTCCATACTATACACGTTTGAAAGAATTAATGAAATCGGATGAACGGTTCCGGAGATTCCCCCCACAATACAAACTTACATTATTTTCCTCTTTATCATACCGGTATCTAATTTATTAATATACAATTACAAGTCAATAAAGATTATTAAAGGCTAGATGCACTTATACCAAAGACCAGAAGTGAAAGCCATAGAATAAAAACTTTATCCCTGCTCGATTGCTAAAATATGAATTGGAAGAAATCTTTCATATGGATAAGCTCGCCTTTGTACCTAATTCTGGTTTAAATACATACTTCTTCTTCTTAGTCGCTTCACTCTTGACAGAGTGGTCGTGATTTCACTTCATCATTATAATATTAGTAGGATGTCCATCCGCGTGGGAAGTTCATTCTGCATGTTCATCAAATATTGTTTTAAATCGGTTTAGTAGTTCCGGACATTACTCTCAACATACAAACATATGTATTACAAACTTTTACGCGTGATTGAACTGACAGATAACAGAATTCGAGTACATGAGTAAACAGACAGACGGACGGCTGGTTAGACAAGCACCCCTGTGTACGCATGATAGGTTGAAAGATAAACTAAATGAGTAGACAGCGGACAGACGGACGGGTGGTTAGACATGCAGCCCTGTGTACGCATGATAGGTTGAAAGATAAACTAAATGAGTAGACAGCACACAGACGGACGGTTGGTTAGACATGCAGCCCTGTGTACGCATGATAGGTTGAAAGATAAACTAAATGAGTAGACAGAAGAGAGACGGACGGGTGGTCAGACAGGTGGACCTATCTATATGAGACAGAAGGACGTTTAGTAATTTAGACGAATAAGAAGAATTTCAGAGATTTTAATTTTCAAGCGATGTCATTGTGATTTCAAGTTATTTAATGATGTAATTGTAAATAAATGTAGTTCTTAACTCAAGAAGGTAATAGAGATCTAGGACATGTTTGCATGATGCGTAAGTATTTGAATTCTTAATCCTACTAATATATCAAACTAGCTATTGCCCGCGACTTCGTTCGCGTTGGCTTCCTTTTGTTGGACTTTTACTGGAATGAAAAGTATTCTATATGTTAATCCCAGCTAGACTATTTTTGTATACTAAAATTCATCATAACCCGTTAAGCAGTTTTTGCGTAATTTAGTAACAAACGTCCATACTTTTGCACGAATTTGTAATATTAGTAGTATGTAAAGAAATATAACCGAAAATGTTATACAAGGCAGGGTTCGAACCTGCGTCTTTGTGATTTCAGGCCAACGGGTTTTGGTTACGCTACACCACTAAAACCATATTATAGCATATTTTTACCTTGTTTTTACAGCTTCCGTTACTAGTTACTGTATTTTTCTCACACCATGACTCTCAGCTTTCAGCGACTCTGATGAATACAAGTAGGAACTGGGATTAAACTAATAGCAGACCTATTAATGTACGATTCCCACCTACCGGGCCAAACCGAGGCGTTGCGGAGTACATTTTGCAAAGTGCCAAAGGAATTTATAAATACAGACTTTATATTTCATATCCGAATAGACTTCTGGCCGACGTGGACGGCTGTGCGGCTGCTGTTGCATCTGACTGGCTCTGTTTCATCCCGTTGGGATGGGGCGGCAGCCGGCTCGGCCCGGCCCGATTGGTGGGAATCGTACATAATATTTCAGAAAAATATACAGGCTGATCATCTACCAAACCGAATCGAATAGGCAGAAAGAAAAGCGGACGCATAGACCGCACAGACGGACGGACAAGCTGTATTTAAAACAAAGGACACATTTCATTTAACAACTCTTAGCTCAAGCTGCGGAAGTTAACTTTGTCATCGCAGTAGGTATTCCCGGACGCATGGAGAGGTAGGGCACAGCGGAACGTCGTCTTGCTCATATTGGCAGCAGCCCAACAGAAGACCGCAGCTACATACTTCGTAGGTATGTGGTAGTAAGATCCCCAGAGCTCACGAGAACGCGTTATGTTGGGAGTGAGTAACCTGCATTTGTCACTAGCGTGAGCACAATTGGTCCTCATATCAATAAAGGGTAGGTGCATGTGACTCTTTTCTAGCGGCAAGAGCTATACACTACCGAGTGTACCTGCGTACGTACCTTCAGGTAGACCGTATACTAGTTTGCGACCGTCTTCGTATAAAAAATTAAGCACACGTTATTAATAATATACTACAACGATACATACCGTCATGGTAATGTTCCACTAAACAACGTTCAGTATCGCGTAATTTGAACACTCACATCCGATGTACACATGTGTGTGATCAAGTCTTCGGCATAATATTATGTAGCTAGAATGACATATGACGGCGTCAGCAGGAAGCTAAAAAAATACAATTGTAATACAAACCAAATACATATGATTGTTCACCTGCGAATAAATCCACACGCCTACACAAACTAACATAACAAGAAAAGCTTCACTGCACAATGGGACAATGGGTCATCATGGCTCATCATATAGGACGCAACTATGATGTGTAAGGGGGAGAAAGACATTCTTACATCGTATTCCAACGCATAACCGCGTCCTTTTCTGCGGCCACGATAGCGGCGGTTTCGCGCGTAGTAGTAGAAGCAAAACCAAACGATTGAAAAACAACTTAATTTTAACTCCCACTATTTATTAGACGAATACCAGTGCTTACCGTGACTCTTATATTAAGCAGTATTGTAACCATAATGACTAAAACGAATGAAATTCAATAAAAATATATTTTTCAAGATTTTATTCTACTGTTTTGTCGGCGTAATTGATTTATATACCAGCATGCCGAATTACAGTTTTCTAGTATTAAGGGTTACTGAGCTAAGCCGAAGACGGACAGACGGATAGGCGGACAGATGGACAGACGGACAGACGGATAGACGGGCAGACAGACAGACAGACGGACAGACGGACAGACAGACGGACAGACAGACGGACAGACGGACAGACGGACGGACATGGCAAAACTATAAGGGTTCCTTGTTGACTACGGAACCCTGAAAAACCGGCCAAGTGCGTGTCAGGCCACGCACAGTGTAGGGTTCCGTATTTGCCTTACTGTCCTTGCTACATCGACACGCGCGTGCCAACTAAACGGTGCGGTTGCGTCGGCCGAATTTGTGAGAAAGTTGGCCTTTCCATGTACACATTAAGTTAGTCGACTCGGTAGCTAGTTATGCGTACTTAGCCGCGATAATTTTCTTTTTAAATTCATTATACCTATAGTCAGCATCATGTAGTTAGGAGCAGCCAAAGTACCAAAATATATCGTAACATCGCCTTACACCTCAGGTAATAAAACGTGTTGCGATATATTTGGCAACTCAGGCTGCTACTAACTATACGATGCTGACTCTACTACTACCACGATTTTTTTCACGTTCCCAGTAGTAGCCATTTAGCCAGCCAAAATGGTATTCAGACATTTATGAACAGTTTTTTCATAAATCCAACGATACCCCACACCATGGGTTTGAACTTATTCTAATTTAGTATCAATATGCTTCGTCCTGCTGTGGTGTATAGTATTCCGAACGAGATTGATGGCACTCTGGCTGTCTGACGCTAAGTTAACTGAAATAAGTTTACCTGTTATCTCATAAATAAAGCTACTTAAATAACAAGCTTGCTTAGTGGCAAAAAGCAGTCGTAGGCTGCTTCTTTACCTCGCAGGATACTGGTGCTCCACCTAACTTGAAGGTGTAGCCAGTATACGTCCTTCCTGTCGATCGGACAGTTTGCCCAATAAGCGTTGCAAAAGCCTTCTAAAAATCTTCTGCTGTAAACCAAGGAATAGTTTAGAGTATATAATATTTTCGCTTATTATGGGCCTCATAAGAAAGCTCAAAGTTACCCAATGGGCAATGGAGAGGGCCATGTTGGGAGTTTCTCTGCGTGATCGCATCAGAAATGAGGCTATCCACAGCAGAACCAAGGTAACCGATATAGCCCTCCGAATGGCTAAACTTAAGAGCCAGCGGGCGGGGCACATAGCACGTAGAACCGATAGCCGTTGGGGCGGAAAGGTTCTCGAGTGGCGACCACGTACCGGAAGGCGCAGCGTGGGTAGGTCCCCTGCAAGATGGACTGATGACCTGGTAAAGGTTGTGGGAGTCCGCTAGATGCGGGTGGCGCAGGATGGGTCACTTTGGCACTCTTTGGGGGAGGCCTATGTGCAGCACTGGACGTCTTTCGGCTGATATGATGATGATGATGATATAATATCTTCAGGTATTGTAGAACCCTCTAGGCAGTACTTCTTGGGCTTGGGTTCTTTAGTAAGACACGTATTAAACTGACTTAAATAGCTTGTCGTAAAAGCAATATCGGGGTGACAATTCTGTGTGAGGTAGATGAGGCATCCAATTAAGTTTTGGTAGGGTTATAAGACTTACCAACATCAGCATCACCATCAATTCTCTTCTCCATACATTTTGTAACTAAAATGGAGCAGCGATAGAATGCAATTTGCTTGATTTATTTTAACACTCTAGGAATCGCATTGAATTTGCAATTCCAAATACAATTTTAGTATTCCGAGATCTTTTAGTCAATAATATTTCGACAAATCTTGCTTGCCAACGTCAAATTAGATTTATAGAAGACAATTAATTATGTCATCGACAAAGACACCCAAAATTACGAGTTCTTGACCAAAGAGTTTAGTATGCACGCAAGGCTCCGAGGGAGTTCCTATGAAACCTATTTTGATAAGCGTTTCGTTTAATTTTTTGTTCCAAGCGGGTAAGTAATACAAGGTATAAGAACTGACCATATCATCATCTATATTAATGGCCCTCTGTCGTTGCAGCATTCTCATATAACAGTCATAATTTTCGCATGCACGCTCTCATCCTTCGTGCTGAACGTTATTGATGCGAAAGGTGTAAAAGAGATGTTACACGGTACTGAGCTAAGCCGCAGACGGTAGACGGACATACGGACATGGAAAAACTATAAGGGTTCCTTGTTGACTACATTACCCTAATGATATCCGATACTATACTATAACGAGCTCCGGTTTGGGCGGAAAAAGTTCGACGAGATCGTTACCTTCCAACTGTACTGTGATTACAGCTTCAGTCACTCCACCCACACCTCTCTTTTATCACACTATTTCTTAATCTATCCCTCAAACTCACCCCACACATACTTCGCTTCGCTCTCATTTCCACTGCATTCACTTGACTCTGTTGTTTGTTCTGCCACACCCAACTTTCACTACCATACATAAGTGTAGGGAATGACACTCCCTTAAGCACAGCCAGACGTGTTCGTTGTGATATTTTCTGGCTGCTCATAAACGCTTTGAGTGCCCCGTTTACGCTATGACCACCATTCAGTTTCCTTTCATTATATCTCTCATGCTTTCCATCCCTAAGCGAATAAAATCCCCAGATACACGAACTCTTTCACTTGTCCGAATCTTTCGTTACCAGTAATCACAATTTCACAATCAGTCATAACTTCATCTCTTTCAAATACTTACCTTTACTTTTGTTTTACTTACGTTCACTTACGTCCACTTACTTACCTATCAAAATATTCATACATTGTGGTTACCATCCTCTGTAGCTCCTCGGTCGAAGATGCAAGTAAGTATAATACCAGATCGTCGGCATACAGAAGGCACTTAACGAATAACCTACCCATTCTCAGTCCACTGCCATCAGTCATCACCCTTCAAATCTTGCAAACAACAACTGTCAATTAATAAATTAAACAGCCACGGTAATGCTACACACACATCCCTGTCTAACACCCTTCGATGCTAAACCAATTAGTGTATGACCCGTTCATAATAGAGAGATTTCAGCGCTTAAAAGAGGCGGCTCCCTATTCCATACATTGACGGCACCGACCAAAGTTGATTCCTCACCTAAGTCCTAGTTAGTTTACCTCGTTAACTGAAAAAAAAATGGTTTCTACTGTTAAACCAATCAACTGTTTAAGAGATAGGTAAAAAAGGTACATATATTTGTTAAAACCTTCCTCTAAATACCTTTTTCTTGTCATGCTCAGAAAACTGTAAATGCGACTAATTTACAACCTCTTATTCTTCTCACAGCAGACTTTTTGTACCCAACTAGTTGATATGGCTATACTTTCTAGTCGATTGTTAATACTGGACTCGTAGAGCAGGAAGGTACCACTTGCTGTAAATACATCAGAAAAGATGAGAGACAATCAAGTTTGAAGAACTGTAGGAACCATTATAATGGTTCTCATAATAACAAAAAAATATGATGATAGCCTACACCACTCCCACGATTATGAGGAATCCTACGACACCTCATAATACTTATGCAAAAATCTATGAAGCCGTTTGGACCTGTAGCCCGTGAAATAGAATTTTCTTGTCCACATACTCTCTAAAAACCTTCAAGTCAACTCTTACAAGAAGGTTGTGACTATTGGACCCTGGGTATTTCAATACAAAGTATAGAGTACCTACCGTTGCAAATCTAGCTCTGTGTCAGGTCAGCACAGTGCAGGGAATACAAGTCCAGCCGGGGGCACGGCAGTGCCCCCGACAAGTCGAGCATTGTATTTACTTTAGTCCTTGTGATATCGTTATATGTGCGTTATAAGCGGACAAAACAAAAGTGCACATACATACATACATACATACATACATACATACATACATACATACATACATACTAACGTACTTACATACATACATGTTTACTTACGGTTTAATTTCAAGGTAGTACCTAGTTATAATATGTTGAATCTGCAGTTCTTCTTTCCATTAGGTATTTCTAGAAGTTCATTAATACTCAACTCTTAGGTTAGCAAACAATCTGGTGTTTTTACGTGCCCTATTTTTACTACAAATAATGTAAGTTTAATTTCATATCTTAAATGCTTATTTTCTAACAGTACATGCACATGTTTAAATGGGCAATTGCTTTCGCTATTGAGAAACAATTATCAACTTTTCTTGAAATACAAAGATATACGTGAAGTCCCCAATCCGCACTAGGCCAGCGTGGGAGGAGACATGTGTTGTGCCCAGCAGTGGGGCGAATATAGTCCGATGATGATGGTGCTGATTGGGAAACAATAGTTTTAGGCATTCCATATGTCAGATTTGATATGCATGCATATAAACATACATTTACGAGAATAAAGTTAGGTACATATTTTTCAATGAAAACAACTCTACCATCACCTAAAATCACCACATTCAGAGTTTTCACACGCAAATAAGAAGAGAATTTTCTTAATCATTCGTATCTAGAAACTATCATCCAGTAAGCTATTTCCTGAAATCCGCGTGGAACTCGGCGAGTCTTTTAAACTCACCAGATATTATTTTCGTTAGCCCTCTGTAAGACGACGAAAGTTTGGTAACTAATAAAACAATAGTAACCTTGCTTGGTTGATGCCATATTAACGGTGAACTACCTACTAGGTGACGGTTTTAAAGAGGCGCCGAAGGCACAACAGAACGTCATGTCGCTTATATTTGGGGCAGCCTAGGGCAAACTAGGAAAGTACCTCCAACTTACAAACAACCTCAGTAACAGACCGGTAATGACACCGCTGCCTAATACTCTTCACACTGCGCCTAAATGTGGCATTGTGTTCGTGGTCCCGTGGTCGTGGGTAAGATCGCCCCTGAACCCCCCGAGCCCAATAAGCATAATAAGCTAGCTATAATGGTATTTAAAAACATAACTACTATCAACCTAGTATCTATCTTTGTATGTCTCGTAGTAGGTACCGATTTAAAAAAATCTTTCAGCGGTATAATGGACTTTTCAGGTGGATAGAGGCTTTATTTTATCCCGCGGGTCTGCCTGTTTTTTTCTGAACGATTTAGATGACTTATATATTTCTGCTGTGTATAGAATACATTTCATGCATGGACACAGGCTGGGCTATCCCGCAAGCTTGCCCGCGTTTTTGTGCAATACGCTTACGAAGCTGTGCAGGCAGCTTGTAATATTATATAGAGGAAAAGTCTGAGATTGCACGTTTACCTATAAGTACGGGGTTATTCCTCTCTTGCGCTGCGTTACCTCTTTAATACAGTAAGTGCGAGGCTGCACGGGCGTATATATGTACATATTGGCTCCTTTTGTCTCCTCAATTATTTAAGTTATAGTTTTATTTTTACCTGGAAAAAACGTAATTTTATATTGACAACTTGTCTGTCTTGTCATTTAATTTTTTTACCCGTTTTTTATTGTCTTTTACCAGTCAGTACATAGACAATGGTTAGCGATGCGAATTAATGCTAAAGAATGACCAATGTTTCCGAGCGTTATGTGATTATCTCAAAAGCGCCACCTATCAGCAACTGAAATTGTCAACCTATCGCCCTCTATTGTTGAATAGCAGGAGAACAGCATAAAATAACTTGTATAATAATTAACGCAAACATTTACATTTAGGCAAGTATATTTTGCAGATACAGTGAATCAACATTATCTTTTACCTGCCATCGAGAATTATTGTGCTGAATTCAGATGAATATTGCTATGTAGTGTTTGTTTTTTTAATAAACATATATTTTTATACAAAAAAACGGTTTAGTAATGTACTTAGTACAAAATATGAACCTATTTATAAGTTCATTCAAATAAGACATCTATCAGGTACCTAGTTAACAAATCATATTCGTTTAAAAATAAGACTAACTACTCATATGCATAACATTACATCTGAATCGTGGAGGAATATACTCGACCAAGCCAAGGTCCATTCAGGGCTACTAAACAGAGCAGAGCCTCAGATGATGATGATAATGATTCAATCACCTTTCTTTTATCGAAAATACTTCTATAAAACTATTCCAAGAAACTAATTGTTTAATGTCAATAGACACGCCTTTGAAAAAAAATGAGCAAAGTCTGTTTAGCATATGCGCCCTGCTATGTCATAACAAGGCGTATTTTTTCAATTAAAAAATATAGGAAACCTCCAGCTTTAAATCAAAAATAAGAAAGATATACCAAATCTACGTCCAAAGGACTTTTAAATAATATATACGTTAACTTTGTAATGCGCAATTTTTGGTGGGGCACGCGTCCATACTAATTTGGTCATCGTCCTTTAGCATGAAGATAGTTTATAGCCTGGATTAAAATATAGGATAGTTTTTATCCCGGGTCCACGCAGACGAAGTCGCGGGCGGAAGCTAGTGTTTATATAAATTTGTGCGTCACCAATTTATTGCTGCTGCGTTGTGGTGTGGTTGTAGTTCGTGCGATGTAAATAAGTATGTTAAGTAATCTTTAAGTATAGTTACCGAAACATAACATTCTCAATCAACGACCTGATCCGTTTCGCATTCGCCATAAGTTCCTTACGCCACGCTACATTGGAACTCCACAAAAGCACCTTTATGACAAATCGTATCCCATGCCTATACGGTAGAACCATCCATCATCTGCGTCACAGTGCTATAAGAACAGTATACTTACTATACCTACTCACACGAGAGAAGTTCAAGTAACTTAACTCAAAACTTGGCATTGTTTTCTTAGTTTGCGTATCTGCAGTCTGCACCACAAAAATGCACGACAAACGCGGTAATTCCTAAAAAAAAAATCGGTCTAGAGCGTGTCTGGCCACGCGCAGTGTAGGGTTCCGTAGTTGCCTGTCTGTCTTAGTTACATCGACACGCGCACTCCAACTAAATGGTGCGGTTGCGTCAGCCGAATTTGTACGAAAGTTGGCCTTTCTAAGTACATTTTAAGTTGGTCGACTTTTACTCGGTAACTAGTTATGCCTACTTAGCCGTGGCGTGGTAGTTTTCCTTTTAAATTAATTGTATGTACTAGTTACTGCCACGATTTTTACATCCCCAGTAAATGTTACTGAGCCAAGCCGAAGACGGACGGACGTATGGACGGCCAGACGGACATGGCGAAACTATGAGGGTTCCTTGTTGACGACAGAACCCCAAAAACAGGAAATGTATGAAAAATGTCTAGGAACTAAATTATGCGTCACCAATACTAAGTGTCTACTTTATATCTTGCTTATTTGTGTCGCTAATGAATCGAACGGTATTCTGAAGGTGATTACTGGAAGATTTAATTGTCTAATCATGTGGTCACTCGGTTCAGTTGATCAAGACTACTTTGACGTATTCGTACGTCAAATAATCTTGACAGTCAGTGGACACCAATTTTGTAATTACTAACGTAGCTTGTAAGTTCTTTCTTAATGTCACTAACAATATAGGTATGTATGGACCTTGGTCTGAAATAAATAATTTTGATTTTATCACATATATTATGGTTCCCCGCGAAACTATTTTTACACGCCTCAACTACCACAGCTCGTGAACGAATTCAACGCCGGGGTTGAAGCAGTCACAGTGGCCGATATCGGTGAGCAGTCCAATAAAAGTAATTATATGGATATCAGAAGATATGTTATGCCCCCGATATTTTGTTTCGGAATTGCGGTCACTGTTTGCTTGTGTCACTTTTACAATTTCAAATGGGAGATTTTTAAAGTTTCGTCTGGCTCTAGTAATAAGTAGCTCCCAAACGGTAGAAACGATTCGGGTGCGATTTCTTTTTGCCCAACTATGGCAAAGCCGAAAGGAAGGGATATGATTTTAGCAGTCTATGTTTGTTGAACGAGCGAGCGAAGCGAACGAACTTCGAATCATAGAACTTCGCTTCGCTCGCTCGTCTCGTCGTCTCGTTCGGGACGAAAATCGTTCGTCTGTTCGGTGTCTGTCCCGCTTTCAATCTGTTCTCCTCTACAGGTCCCATTTCTCAACCGATTCTTCTGAAATTTTGTGAGTAGGTTCGTTAATAATAATAAATTCGTTCGTTGGTTCGTTAGTAATATACCTTTTCTCCCATACAACAAACGTGTTCCTTTTTCTGTTTTTATAGATAATGGTACGGAACCCTTTGTGCGCGAGTCCGACTCGCACTTGGCCGGTTTTTTGAAGTTTTATGTTTGTAATCGAAAGTCTTGTCGGTCGAGACGGTTTTTTGTCATATTTGTTGCGTTTGCCTCTCAGAACGCAGTAAATAGAGTGATGAAAATGATACCTACTGTTTGAAATTCTACTGTTTGAGGATAAGAAGAGGGTTATTATTAGATTTGGGCGCCAAATCTCTGGACCTTAAGGGTTGAATGATTAGAAAGGTATCACGTGAAGGGCCACATGAAGATTACATTTTGAGAACGTGAGAAAAGCTTCTGCTTTTTAGATGAAAAATGAGATCACGACTGACCTTCGATTAGATAAATGCAGGGCTAGCACGACTGACGGGCGACGCGACGCGAGACGAGTTAAACTACCGTCTTCTTTCTCATTTTGCATATGAGTATTGCGTGTCATACACAAGTCACTGAGTCACATGGAGCACGACTTGGTAACAAGCTGTGCTAGACAGACAGTTTATGCCGCCACCGGTTTGAATCCCTGTAAGGGAAAATATTTGTGTGAAGAAACGAGGAAATATGAATTGTGTGATGTGCACTAATTTCAGTGGCAACGTGTTTGAGTATCGCGTGGTCAATATGGACGATGTTTATTTATGTTTTTGAGTGTTCGACCCCAGAATTCGAATCCGCGGATGTCTTAGAAACAGCATCCGCGACGTACCTGGCATGCATTTCCTATTTTTTTTTATACAACGGCGGTGCCAAACAAGCGTACGGCCCGCCTGATTGTAAGCGGACACCGCTGCCTATTGACGCATGCAACTCCAAAGGAATAACATGGGCGTTGCTGACCCTCGATATATTTGAGGATTCGCCGTGTTGACAGCTGAAGGATCAAATTCCCTCGCCCTCAATACAACGCATCCTCGGGAGCTCTGGCGACCTTGCTCACCTCCAGGAACACAACACTACTACAGAGCAAGTAGTAGTGTTATTATGGCTATGGTCTTCTGCAAGGCGGAGGTACTTCCCCAGTTGGGCGGGATGACATTTCGCTGTGCCCTACCTCTTCCTAATACATATAGCATTTTTATACAGCAGATCAACCCGGGTGTCAATTTGCATCGCAATATGATTCACTATTCTGAACACTTTTCGTCTAATCCATTAGTTGGCCGCGCGTGGATACGAATTGATCACGGCAGCGTAATAACCCTGCAGAGATCAATTCGTCACGCAAAATTTGAAACGTACGTTTCAACTCGTATCAACTGTATCTTTTTTTATTAGTGAATATGACAGTGGATACAATGGTTCAACGGTCGAACAGTGAACCTGTTAAAAAAAAACCTTTTATTTGTTTTTTTTTTACGTGAGTTGTATGCAAACGTTTTGCAATAGCTGACAGAGTTTGGAAGTCCTGTAAATGAGGTTACAATGACGTTCGTTATGGGGAAATTTTGTGACGTCACTTTTACAAAATCAGCCTTAGAATACGACGGGTAGTCGCGCAAATAACCTTTTCTGAAGTCCAAAAAAATTATGTTGAGGTTACTTCGTATTAGATCTAGCGATTGATTTATATCGATCTACTTGACGCACGTAAATCATACGGAATTCACTTCTGTCAGTACACACTACGGATTTGTATTTTATTTCGTCGATTATGAAATTAACTCCTACAAATTATAAATGAATAGAATCAACCGAAAGTGAGTCTAGTACGTCGTCTGTAATGGTGACGTTAGAGGTAACAGTAAACTTGTGGGTCATGCAGAGGTTGGACTTAATCTTACGAGTAAAACTTTAATTAAACTAATTAATAAAATGCGAACGTCGTTACCTACTAATTAATAAATAAAAAAATGCAAAGGTTCCCGTCCGTCTTTTTTAACCGACTTTAAAAAAAGGAGGAGGTTCTCAATTCGGTTGTTTTTTTTTAATCATTATTATTTTTAATGTTTGTTACCTCAGAATTCCGTCCTTTACGAATATGAGCCCATTCGTACGATTCGTGCTTTCAGGTTGGTCCCATTTTTGAATTGAGGGAACTCCTCAAATATATTAGGCATATTCATATTATTTATTCAGTGTTAAATAAATAAATAAATAAATAAATATATATTATTGGACAATCTTACACAAATCGATGTATTGGTTATACATTGTCAATATAGATAGCAGTAGAATGCCAATATGTAGGTACAGATTGTCATATTAAATCAAATCTTACAAAAAATCATAAAAATTCATATAAATTAACTTAGGTCAATAAAATTAATATTTACAATTAAAATACAAAACATTATAATTTAAAAAATAAAAGATCGGCACTAATGGACACAACACACAATTATACATATTAACGTTATTTTTTAACTTAATTCAGATAGGAATTCAGAAACGGAATAGTAGGCCTTTTGTAATAGGAGTGATTTTAGTTTTAGGATAAAACCCAAGCGTGTCTTGCTACTTTTATTGGTAGCAGGTATTTTATTATAATGTAATATAATATTATAATTGCGGACCCAAAACTTTTTCATGTCCCTCTGATGAAAAGATAATAAAATTACACTTTAAAAAAATTGGCAATGCATTTCAGTAACTTTACTTCTTAATATTCGATTGCGTTTAGTTTTACAACACGAACAATTTTGTACCCGAAATATTACATATCGAAATATGTAAGTTTACGTGAAGTTATCTAAGGTGATTTCAACCGATATGAAATAATACATTGCGGAATGTGCTTCCGTAATATAATCCACCTACTAAATGACTCGTTTATTAAATGAAAAATCGTGATTCTAAATAACTTGTATCGATTATTCGAGAAAATGTATTGCCGATGAAATTATAATCTTTGATACGTGGCTGTTGAAGTGTTTATTCGACTAAAAGTTTGTCGGCAATTCAAGGATGAACCCCCATGCTCGTTGACTTGTCATATCTTTAAATTCTATCGCCCATTTGTACTAATCGATTTCATTAATATCAGCTATTGATGGTCGGGCCGCATGCCCATTTGTACTAATTGATTTCAATATTGATGGTCGCGCCGCATTGAAATTGAATATTTCACTGTATGCTCAGTACATGAAAACACGCTCCATGGCAATGTCTTTACTCAAAATATTTAAATTACTTATTTTATTTCAAAACCTGTGCGTTTACCGGAACTATTCATTATTTAGTAAAACAATGAAGTATTTTGTGAAATTGCGAATATTTGTCGAAAGTGTTTTTATATTTTTATTTTATGCGATTTTTTCCAAGTACTTTATTAAAGAATATAATAGTTTGATTGAATTATTTTTTTCCAATTGTTATTTGTGTAGTATAGTGATCAACAGTTTTGTTGTCATGTTGTTCAGTCTTTTTTACTCCAAGAAATATATTAAATTAATGTGGGATGTTACTTCCATACAAAATATATGTGAAAATGACGAGAAGTTTATGAACATTGTTAAGAAACAAAATATGAAGTCTTATATGTATACCGCACTGTCCTTAATGATCTTTTGTATGCTTTTAATAATTTATGTGTGCGACAGTTGGCATTCATTTGACGACAAAGTTTCTGCAATTACATTTGTATTCGAATTTATTCTAGACTATAGACTTTATTGTGAAAGTATTTTTTTCTATATACTAATTGATATTATCGTTGCAATGTTGAAATATTTAAATGAGTCCATATCGACAGTAGTAAACTATATGAGTACAGAATGTGACAAATACGTAAGCAATAGAGAAACGAGGCAAATACATAATGAACTGGAACGGTGGGGTGAGATTAGTCTACTATTGGCTGACGCATGTCAAAACTTGCAGGATTGCTTCGGAACGCAGGTAAAATTGTTCAAAGTTAATTATAAATGTTAGGTCTGTGTTCCAATCACCAAAAACCATGTAGTGAGTATGTGTAACATGTCTTAGTGATTGCATAAACTTATATTAATATTTTTTTTACAAATCGCCATTGATGGCATGATATCAGCAAAGTGGTCATCAAAGTTAGTATCCTGTATTGTAGTTATGAGGGGTAGTCACGTATCGTTTCGAACGCGCGTTAGGATTATTTTACTGTAATTTTTCCTTATAAAAAGTGACATATAGCTCTACCTGTCGCGCGCACAATGCGTTATACAGAAATATATTTGAGTTGACCGAGTTTCATCAAATTAATCCCTCGAAAATTCCACCACTATTGGAAGCTATTAGATTCAAATTCCAATTACACTTTTGTATAATCTCGCTCACCTTAAATGATTTCTAGCACAACTGTAGTCCCAATAAAGGATGCAACTAGGTTTATTCCCGCTTCGGTCTCACATTATAAGTTTTGATCTTCTTTATGTAATAACTACAACTTAGAAAAGTTGAAAAACCCACGGCATTTTCATTACAAAGTCCTGTAATATCCAATATCTCAAAAACAGCTGAACAGATTTTCATGAAACATGACTAAGAACACTCGGGATCAAATTATCTATGACACAAAAAACCGCATTCAAATCGGTCGATCCGTTTGGGAGCTACGATACCACAGACAGATACACAGATACACCGACAGACACGTTAAACTTATAAAACCCCTCTATTTGCGTCGGGGGTTAAAATGCATTTTTTTACAGATCATGCTGTCGTTCTCTACAATTACAATATTTAACATCGTGTATTTATATCAAGTCATGATATTTTTTATCAATCAAGTAAGCAACTATTTTCATCACAGTTTTTATTATATTTTTTATTTTTCATGACATAAGCGCCTAATGGTGCGATCTTCGGTATAGGTACAGTCGCCATCAGATATATCGGAGCGGCCAAAGTGCTCACAATCTGAACAAGCCTTTTTTCTTTTGCCATGTCAATGCAAGTTTTGTAACTAAACGACTTTTTATATTAAAATCTCTGTATATATATGGGTTTAAAAGACCAACCTCAGTTATTATGTAATACACTCGCGGGCAAAGAATACGGGTCACCCTAAATTAAATAACTGCAATAGGTTTTTTTAAATATTTAATACTTGTTTTATTTACATAATATGCTATTCTTTACAATACCCAACTGTATTAACAATTTCCTGGATCCTATCATAAAAATATCGATATCCAAGAATTACGATTTTTGCGATATCTCGCTCCGTTAACGTTGTTTTTTTTCATGGGTTTTTACGAGTCCGATTTAAACCTGGTAACGTTATATTTTTTACTGTTATTAGCAGTTTATATGTAAAATTAAATAAAGATCATGACAGGATTAACTGTACAACCTCTTACGCACTATTTTAGGAAATATGACGGTATTTTACCGACCCGTATTCTTTGCCCGCGAGTGTATTACATAATAACTGAGGTTGGTCTTGAAAATTAAATAGAAATAACGTTACTTGCATTAAATACTATTGGGAAAAGCCTAAGTTCATTTGAGTCTTGAATGTTTTCTACCAATTTAAGTAAATACTTAATGAATTTGAAATATATCACTGTGTTGTATTGTACGCATGTCACAAACCAAACTAGATCTAATGTAAAGTTGTTTTATCTTTTTAAGGAAAAACTATGGGATTCTAGTATATGGAGTTCATCGATTTCTCTGGTTGTTTACATGGCATTAAATACCCTTATTTTGGTGAGTGGTCAGTGCGTTCAGAATGAGGCCGACACAATGAACGCTAATTTATCCAAGCTGCATATTTTATTAGTAACAAGTAAGTTAGTAACTTATAGTCCGACCGCTTCAATCAGTTCTCGCCTGCGCGTCGCGCAGGGGGTATAACAGGGGAGCGCGCAGCGTGAGGGCGCCGGGTTTCGCCTTCCACACCACGCTCGCTCCTCCGTTATACCCCCCAAGCGCAGCGTAAGCGAGGACTGAGTAATGCGGTCAGACTATAGTATAACACACAGCTCCGAGTTCCTGAGTAATGCGCATGTTTAATTGCGTGTATGTGACGCTTAGTGACAGCGACGCTTATAATGGACGCGGATATAAGTAAAAGACGGTACAGCTTATGTCAACAGACTGCGGCCTTATTTTATTTCTTAAGTAATAACGTCATAAAACATAATTTATGGAATTGATCGTTCGACAAAGAAAATTTAATGGTATGAAATCGTTATTTCGTTATTACTTTTGATTGAATAAACGTGTCCTTACTTCTATCGAAAATGTCATGTTACGGGTTTGATGGTTCTGCGGTGACGTGGTTTGATAGTTATCTCTCCGGCCGCGTGCAGACGGTGGCGTTGCGTAGGATGGATGGTGGCACTTTGCGGTCCGCTCTTTGCCCTGTGGAAAGAGGTGTGCCGCAAGGTTCAATACTGGGTCCCCTGCTTTTTATATTGATTAGTGCTGACATCACTCACAATATAAGAGGCAGTAGATACCATCTTTACGCTGACGACCTCCAGTTATACCTCTCTAGCGCGCCCACGGACATATCTGTTGCGGTCGATACACTCAACGCAGACCTAGAACGTATTTCTACTTGGGCGGAAAAGAACTGCCTAGTCCTTAATCCGAACAAGTCGAAATATGTTGTTTTTGGGTCAGAGCATCAAATCCGTAGTATCAGTAACCTCGAGACTTTGACTACCAGTAAGGTTGCTATCATGGGCGAACCAATAGAGAGGGTGGTAGAAGCAACTAACCTTGGCCTCCTCATGGACGGCAAGCTGCGCTTTGAGAACCACGTACTAAAAGTTGTGAGTAACTGCTTCTACCGCCTTAAAGTTCTTTACAATGTTCGCGATTACTTAAGTGTTGATTTGCGTGTTAACCTTTGTGAATCGCTGATATTGTCAAGATTAAACTATTGTGATGTTGTCTATGCTGGCTGCATTACTGGTCGTACAAAAAAGCTCATACAGCGAGTGCAAAACGCATGCATTCGTTTCTGTTTCCGAGTCCCACCCCGCTCCCATATCACTCCCTACTTGAACGCCGCTGGTCTGCTGAACATGCCTGCACGCAGACGGCTTCACCTCGCCACTCTTCTCTTTGGCATAGTGCGATCTGGGGTCCCAGCATATTTGCTGAGTAGACTTGTATGACCCAAGAGTGCGCGTAGGTGTAAGGCGATGATTCTGGTGCCAAAGCATCGGACCGCGGCGTTTCGAGGTAGCTTCATGTTCGCGGCGTCTAAGTGTTGGAATGATCTCCCCCCACCTATCCAAGGAGCGTCTAGCAGGTATACCTTTAGGCGCCAGCTTAAGGGATATTTGTTGACGCTCCAAAAATCCCAACCCTAACCCATCCAGCACTTCATTTAATTTTTATCCATATTATTTTTTAAACATCCCAACCGTTTCGCGTTTTTCACATTGTTTCTCATCCCATTGTGCTTGCGTCACATATTTAACAGATTTAGTATATTCATTATTTATTTATTATGTGTATACGTTTGTATCGGCAGTATGTTGTGTTGCGTTCCGTGGGTCACGTACGTGGGTCAGCACTGTAGGTGTCTGTCTGACACCTTGGTATAATGCTGAGACAGCGACCGATTCACTGCCGCGAAGACACACACATTATGTGTCAATTGTATTGTATCTGTACTCCCTTTGTCTCTGTGTGTCTTTTGTGTAGTGAATAAATGTCTTCTTTCTTTCTTTCTATCTTTTTATTTCCATAAAAATATCATTCGCACAGAAAAGTCATCAGCAATCAATGGCTTCCTTCATTGGGGTGGTAACGTGCGAGTTTATTCTGGTTCGTTTGGCCAGAGTATCAGCCGCGCCCGCGTATCCACGCTATGCACCCCGCAGTAGGGTATGGACTCAAAAGAAAAAGGCAATAAAATAAGCCTTCTGACGAAAATCCCATTCCCATATTTCAATAAATTACGAAGCTACAACCGTTTTACACTGTTGTTTCTAGATTGTCGTGTTATTTTCGTTAACAGTACAGCAGAGTTCATATATAGTTAACAACCTTAATTTTTTGGGGTCCTGTCACTTGAGCTACTTACTAACTTTTGCCCCTATGTATCAAAAACCTAATGTTTCACCAGACCTAATGATAATAAATTTAAATATAATCATTTTTTTTTAAACGGTAAATTTTTCTGTTTTTTTTGGTATCATCAAAAATATAAGTCATCAGGTTTACCTAGCCAATCCTAATGACTTATATTTTGTTTTACAATAACCCTCTAAAGCTTAGAATTAAAGAAAAAAATGCATTCGGTTTAAGGAAACATTTGCTCAAATGAAACATTTAGGGCTAATAAAGTAGTTAGGTCTAGCAAGGGAGAATCAATGTTTTCTAGGTCCAGGGCGCGAGGCAAGTGATTGCGCGCGGGCAGCTCGCGCGCTGTCGCGGCGGGTGCGAGCTGCGCCGCTGCGCGTGCGCCTGCAGCGCGCGCTGCCGGTGCGCGCCGTGCTGCTCGTCGACCTACTCACATTGGTCCTTAACTACACCATCATACTGTTGCAGTTTAACCATGTCGTTTAACAGTAGCTCTTTGTTTTACGCAAGAGCCTTTATTTTATTTTTAGGTATATCGTTAATTTGTTTAATCATGCAAGTCTTAATGGGAATATTTGGATTTCACTGTAAGTGTGTACTGAATATGTTCTCTTGTATTTTAGCTTTAAGTATGTGACACATTCATAAAAATAAAAGCATATACAAGGTACTAGTATTATTTCCGAAACTTAGGCCACTAGGCTTGCCGACTGGCCAAAGTACGGTACTAGAATTTAAGAGCTAATTGTGACGCTATTGCATACAATCCTTTTTTTACGAGTCAATTGAAATATTCAACAAATAGTCCAGTAAATGAACTGACAACTCGTATGGAAAAAATGACAATTTGGAAATAATTTATAATAGCTTATTTTTTATGTGTAACGGATATATTATCAATGAAATAGTTACCCAGCGACAAAATCCGACAAAATTTCAGACATCAAAAAAATGATGTTAACTAACTTCTGAAAAGTCAGAAAAAATATTAATAAATGTTTTTGTCTTTATTTTGTTTCATTTACATTTGCTCTATAATATTCAAGATAAATCGTATAAAAAAAGACAATGCATGCTTCATTGAAATCTACATAATTACTTCCGGGTGGAAAGTTTGTCGGATTCTTGAATTAATTATCTTAGAATAACATTCTCAAATGTAATCAACAAAAAAACGCTATTATAAATTAATGTTTTTCAAAACCGTATTTTGCCTGGAGTAAAATTTGGTATCTATTGAAAATCTAAACTCAGCGTTTCGTGAATGTCATTTGTTCTATGACCAAGGCGACATTCTATTGGTAGAATTCATTATAGTTCAGTAAAGGCACCACGTTATTTATCAAATTTATTATAGTTGTCTTAACAATTGTATAATCATTTATTATACTTGAGTTGGAAGCTCGATAGAAAAAAAATGTGATTAAAGTTTGGTGTACGAAGTCTTAATTCGAACATTAAAGTTTAGTCGTCTTGTTTCAAATATTTTATTTTAATACCGTTTTCTGCTTGGCACAAACGTGTTGCTGTCAGGCTTTTAATATTTATTGAAACATAGATATTGAAATCAACATCATCAACATCTTTTGTTTGCTTTTGGTTTGAAAAGTTAACCAAAAATAAGAAAATTTGTAATCGTATTTATTGTTTTGGTGATTGCTCTCCATTTGTATTATTGTGTGATTTATTATCAATACATGCAGCCAGTAATAGCATATTTATTTCTCTAAAGATGTCATAGATCTTTACTGTTTCATGGTGTATCATTATTTCTCAGTTACAAATTCGTTGTTGGCTAGTTTTAAGATTCATCAGTGCAGTCTTTTAAAATATGCTTTAATTGCATTGATTCAGTTCAGAAACTGCATGGATGATATTTATGTTGCTAAACACCGTAACCAAACTTAAAACAAGAAAATTTAGAATAGACTAGAATAGATTTTTTTTTTCAGTATAAGTAAAGGAACACAGTAATACAATTACAGAAAATGAGATATTTAGATATAGAGAGTTTTAATTACAGATAATGAAAAAGAACTTATCAGCTAAATGTAAACTAATTACTAACCTATACTGAAAAAGCTGAAAACACAGCATAATGCCAGGTGCTACTATAGCACATGACGCTGGTCTTCCGTGAACACCAGTAGGGAGCGCAGTTGCACGTAGCTGCTAGCAGCATCACAGAAATTCTGGTGCTAATAAATACGACAGCAGGTACGAAGCGGAAAAGAAGCTAGTGAAATTTCATAAGAAAATAAATAGAATGTGGGAGTTTTAATAATATATATATATTCATTCTTCATCATTCAGGGAAAATTGGCAAGTATGATAAAAAAACACGGATTGAAAGTTCTACCCAGAATCTAATTACCCAGAAGTAAATGTTTGCTTAGTGAGAATATAACTTTTTAGTTTAACTTTAAAATATTGCAATGAAGTAGCTTGCTTGTGAGGTGGCGCTATCTTGTTCCAGCATTTCGTGGCGGCGTACTTAAAACTGCCACGAAATGCTGCGGTTTTGTGTTTGGGGCACATGAGAAGAGTACATACTCTCTGGCGTTGCAGAAACCTGAGCTTGTCATGGAGGTATCGAGGTCCTTGAGTCTTCATAATCCCGAACAGCAAGCATGCAAAATGCAGGGAGCGCCGAGACGCCATGTTCATTAAATCGCTTCTGATATGGAGTCACGTGAGTTTTTGGCGGAATTGTAAAACAAAACCGAGCGCACGCATTTTGCACACGTTGAATTATTTTTTTAGTTTGCGATAAGAGGCAGGGGCCTATGCCTGTGTCAGCATAAATAAGTTTTGAAAGTATAAGAGATTCGCAGAGTTATTCTCAGGTCGACGGATAAGTAGTTGCGAACTGGATATAAGACCTTAAGCCAACGGAACGGCTTAGAAACGGTTCTTAGCAACATCACAAACACGATTATGGAGTCGCAAGTTTTCGTCCATTACAACCCCTAGGTTTTTCGCTTCTGTAACTAGTTCAATGATGTTATTACTTATTTTCAGCCATGGGATAGACTCCTTGATTTTTTGACTTTTATTTTTTGTGCCTAAAAGCATAAACTTCGATTTCTTGGGATTCGAAACTAGGTAATAACCTAGTTTAAATAATAATAATAATAATAATAAGGATGTGTGCGTCCCATGACACGGGCAGGGACAGCATCCGCTCGGTGTACTCCTTGCATTTTATTAAATTGTCAAAAGGGCCTCTACGTGTTGGCTCAGTTGGTACTTTGTAGGTACCTAGCTCCACGCACGCCTCACAAAGGTCCGGGACGTCATTGTCCCGTGAGCGGGAAAGACATACATAATAATAATAAGAGTGGAGTCGCAAGAGCTGTTGCTCGAGGGTTGATGTGGACACCTAAGTGGCGAGTTGGCTATATGTTTAAAGTCCAGTGCCACCTCTCTTCCCCCCAGCTTTCTGACCGGTGTTGCCCTTAGGCCATTTTTAATGTCGCTATTAATAGGGGCCCATCTAGCAGTTGGCGAGTCACGGTCTGCCAGAGATAAAAAGTGAGACAGTTTTATTGGGCAGGCGTCCGATGTTTCACCCAATAGCCCTGCCACTAGTCCATCATTTTCACCCAATAACCCGTTTCATTTAGATTCCAACAACCATCAATAGGTCCTATACTCCTCAGCGGGTGCTGTCTCTGTGTGCGTCCCATGACACGGGCAGTGACAGCATCCGCTCGGTGTACTCCTTGCATTTTATTAAATTGTCAAAAGGGCCTCTACGTGTTGGGTCAGTTGGTACTTTGTAGGTACCTAGCTCCACGCACGCCGCCCAAATGTCCGGGACGTCATTGTCCCGTGAGCGGGAAAGACATACATAATAATAATAATAAATATTAGGGGACAATCTTACACAAATCGACCTAGTCCCAAACTAAGCAAAGCTTGTACTATGGGTACTAGACGACGATAAACATACTTACATAGATAAATAAATACTTAAATACATAGAAAACATCCATGACTCAGGAACAAATATTTGTGCTCATCACACAAATAAATGCCCTTACCGGGATTCGAACCCAGGACCTCTTGCTTCGTAGGCAGGGTCACTACCAACTAGGCTAAAGCGGTGGTCATAATATATGATACGTAAACACCAATCGGCTATACGACCTAGGTCCTGTATAATGGCATCCACTGCAAATGAGGTTTCATTGGACTTACATAGCAAGTACTTACTTAAAAAAGGGGTTTGATTTCTTTTTTTGAGATTCAAACCTTTTTTGAGTATAATGGTTTAATTATTATTAATCTAGGTACAAATTATAGACTGTTAGTCTTCTGTTATAATTATCTAGGAATATTCAGTTTGATTCATTGACTTGACAGGTTATTAGGGTTGGCACTTTTTTCAATTTAACTCCTGGAATCAATATAAATTGAATATATTAATTTTATTTTCAATTTGTACCTAAGCTAGTAGATAGTTCTTCGTTTCTTCCCGTGGGTGTCGTAAAAGTTGACTCAGGGAGCATGGTTGAAGTGTGTCGTGGGCGATGGGCTAGCAACCTATCACTGCGATATCACATTTTGACAATCTTTCATACTTACCCACATGTATGCTAAAAATGGCACTGGAACATAAGTTGCATGTGCTCTGCCTACCCCTTTTGGGAATAAAGGTGTGAATCTATGTATGTATGTATGTATTTTCAATGCAAATAAATGTTATGATATGATATTCATAATTCATTTATTATTAAAAAAACGTATTTTAGAGAATGGTGGCTTAATACTAAAATATTATATTAAGGTAGGTATTAGGTAGATATGATACACATAAACTTACAAAATAACAAACTATCTCTGACATTCGTATAAGTATAGGTAGTATAAAAACCGGCCAAGTGCGAGTCGGACTCGCGCACGAAGTATTCCGTGACATTTATTTTTTTTACCTTGGGGAAATGCGTTTACGCATCCCGTGCCATCCGTGGAGGCAGGCGGGTATGACGGACTAACCGAAACAGGACTACCGTCTAAAACCACCAACGACACCGTCTCCGCCTTATAAAGGGGGGCGTCGCAGGATCGCCCTTGGCATTCAACTGCGTACGTCCCGGCGGGCGGCCCAAAGTAGCAGGCCGCAGATATTTCGAGGCGTCAGCTAGGCGAGCGCCTCCAGTCCTGTGGGACCTTTGTTTACAGGGCTGTTATTCGCTACGCGCTAATGCAGCTCACCCCGCTGGTGACCCGTCATGAAACTAGACCTCTACCTACGCTTAGTTACTACGCATTGCGGTGTCAAGATATATTTGTACGTGAGCGTTAAAACAAGTTACAGAATAGGGGGACAGGGCTTGGCCCGAATCCCTGCATGGTCCCACTACGGCGGAGGCAACAAATGCGCATAGCCGTCGGTGAAGCGGATCTCCGAGAGGGTCCATAACATTATCTATAAAAACGGCAAAAAAAAACACGTTTGTTCTATGGGAGCCTTGAATATTTAATTTATTCTGTTTTTTACTATTTGTTGTTAAAGCGGCAACAGAAATACATCATCTGTGAAAATTTCAAGTGTCTAACCATCCCGGTTCATGAGATACAGTCTGGTGACAGACGGACAGACAGACGGACGGACGGATGGACAGCGGAGCCATAGTAATAGGGTCCCGTTTTCACCCTTTGGGTGCTGTAAAAAAGACTTCGCGTTAGCCTAAAGTTTTAGAATTATTGAATGTAAAAAAAATATCTTTGATAAGTCTCATGTATGGCATTGTAGCACGCCTTTTATATTAAAAGATGAAGTAAACAACTCATTGCTTCACTGTGAATTCGAAATGAATTGCCGAGGTCGGTTGTCCATACAAATTTTCTCCGTAGTCACAGATGTGTTCTATTTTTATAAGCATATGCTAATACGAATAAAAAGTCGTGACTCCTCATGATTATAAATGAGTACTTGGGAGCCGATTTCGTTGCCGCTATCGATATCTAACTTTAAATAAATAAATATTAGGGGGACAATCTTACACAAATCGAACTAGCCCCATAGTAAGCTCAATAAGGCTTGTGTTATGGGTACTAGACGACGATATATTTAGTAGATATAATAACTTAAATACATGGAAAACATCCAAGACTCAGAAACAAGTGTTCATGGTCATCACACAATTATAGTCTTCATTAATCAGTCTGTTTTCCAATGATACGCAAATTTGTATGGCTACCGGACTAAGTGCACTTAATGCTTTTTATCAGATCGTCTCACTTAATATCTGATGAGTTTTTAATTGAGTTGAGCAGCCCACAGACAAGCAGGCAAACTAACAACATGTTTAAGAATGTCTATTGAGTTAAAACTAGAACAAGGTTTTAATTTTCATCAAGTTAGCGCTTGCGAGATGTAGTAATTAATTTGACTGACTAATAAAATTACGAAGCACTTTAGTCAGTGGAAAATGTCATGAGACACTGCAATTTTTGTTTTTTTATGACGACTATTTTAGTAGTTGGTAGTGACCCTGCCTACTAAGCTGGGTTCCTAGGTTCATATCCCGGCAAGCGCATTTAATTGTATGTCATCATACACTCGAATATTTGTTCCCGTGTCATGAATGTTTTCTACGTATATAAGTATTTATTTATCTATATTAAGTATGTGTATCGTTGCCCATAGTACCATTTTTGCTTAGTTTGGGACTAGGTCTATTTATCATATATTTATTTACTTCATTCATATGTACTCAGATATTGAATTAACTGTGTTTGCTCTTGTTGATTCGATGATGCAATATTACATTTCATTGTTTATTTCTATAAATTAGTAATTTTAATGACTAATAAAATAAAGTAGGATATTGACAAGAAGCATTGATTATTTGTATGGTAGAGACAGTAAAGTTTATGTCACTCTTCATTGAAATGAGTTAACTATATAAAAGTTCTTTCTTTCTATGAAAATATCGTGTGCGTTTACCGCAAATATTAATTGAATAACAAAAATGTGAGGTATTTGTTTACATTTCCAATACTATTCGAAAGTATGTTAATTTTATTATTTTATTCCACTTCTGATCTTAACAGCATTTTAAAATACAATCATAAAGGTAATTGGATTGAGTTCTTTGTTTGTAATTCTCATTTGAATTGAATAGTCATAAACAGCGTAGTCGTTATATTTTTTGGCATGTCTTGCTCCGCTAAATATGAAAAAAATATTCGTTTTTAATATGTACTTAAATTGTGTCTATAGTATGGAGATACAACATTAAAAGTCCGGTATAGACGTCGCACTTGCACTGTTGATATATTTAAATGAGTCCACCATCGACAGTAGTAAACTATATGAGTATAGAATACGTAAGCAATTCAGAAACGAGGCAAATACATAATGAACTGGAAAGGTGGGGTGAGATTTGTCTACCACTGGCTGACGCTTGTCAAATCCTGCAGGATTGCTTCAGGATGCAGGTAAAATTGTTCAGTTCATATTAGGTGTGAAATTTGGAGAAAATAATAATAAATAAATTTAAGTATCTATCCATATGTCTTAGTGAGCATTGCCAGTGGCACAAAATAACTCCACCACATATATTTTTCTTCTCTATGATGATACAATAATAGTTTTTAAAACAATCTACTTCTTTACTTACATTACGGGACGCGCTGCAATTTAAATTTGCGCGCGAAACACTCTCTCACTGCAGGTTAGGCACCGAGAATGGAGCCTAACCCACGGCACACATTCTCACAGTGCGCTTGTGTAAATATCGTCCGTGAACTTTGTACGGATTTGCTTAGTGCACACACGTTTACGCCAATCACACCCACACATGCTTCCAAATCCGGCCGCCGGACCTCGTCGGCCAGCGTCAGCGCTGTGCGTGATTGGCCGCAAATACTCGTGTGACCAATCACGCTTGCGCTACCGCCGAATATCAGCCAATCGGAGTATTGTAATCACAATTCGCCTATTATACGATCGTGCGGCAAATGAAAGAAGTCCCTTTTGCTGTTATTATTACTCGCATTGTGGGGCGTTCTAATTTGTCAGGGTTGTTTGTTTACGAAAATTTGTTTTGAATGTCCTATTTCGGAGTTGTGTTGTGGAAAAAATATTCGTGTAGTTGCAGTTGCATTACATAGTTCGGTTCAGAGCGATTTTCTTACGTTTTCTATTGAATTTCCGTGTGTTTTTGTTTATTGGCGTATTCTATATTTGTGTATTAAACCTTAAATATGTGTTTTAGCTGTGAGCGGTGTATTGACCTAGTATGTTTGCGGAAGTTAACTTTCGGTGAATTTAGCAAGTTAATAACGTAAAGGTAGGTGCAAGATACAGTTGCAATTAGCTTAAACTCGGGGTAATATTACTCGTCAATTTCATGTAGGTATAGTATCCTAAGATAGTATCACTAACACAACGCACGCTGACGGAGACTCACTTTGTCGAAAGTCGAAATAGCCTAAGGCTTAGGAAGTGCTAACATTACTTTAGGTACTTAATAACAGTTTAATGATGCATTGTTTCTCTTTTCTACAATTCGGTGACGTGCACTGCTAAACACAACTTGTTCGTCCCTGCATAGGTGACGTACGTAGGTCTCCTCAAAAAAAAATCTGCCTACCCTAACTAAAAACCCTATGCACGCCACTGCATTGCATAAACTTATATATTATAAACTCATGGATTATTAATTGATTTACAAATCGCCATTTGTGGCATGATATCAGCCAAGTGGTCGCCTAAGATAGTTATCCTGTATATTTAGCTGCAGGTCGATCACGTAACGCATTGAACGTACGTTAGGTAGATCAAAAATGACAGTTTTTATATAGAAATATTACAGTTGAATTCTCCTAACGCGCGTTCTAAGGCACTGGTCCCACCGTCGGCGAGTAAGCGATGAGCTACCGGCGATGTTCACGCTCAAGAAACGAACAAAATATAATCGCTCCCGTGTAAATAGAAGAGATATATATTTATAGTTCATCGCTGGCTGTTCACACTGCCGGCGAGGACTCTCTCGTCACTAGTTGATCGCTGCTATAAAAGCTATCAACGATAAAACTCGCTCAACGGTGCTCGGCGATGAACGCTTGGGGATCAGAGCGATCATTCTACCGTACAACTGAGCGAGTGGTGCGAGGAATCGCCCGTCGCACTCGAACACTCGCTTATAGCCGAGCGACAAAACTATCGAAACTACACACTCGCTTCTCGCCGCTCGTGTTAGTCTAGTGTTTTAGGAAACGATAATAGATGAAACAATTTTCGGTAAAATGATTGATTTCCTACGTGGGTTATATGCAAACATTTTGCAATAGCTGACTGGATTCGAAATCCTGTTAATGAGGTTACGTTCTTAAAGGGGGATAATGATTTTGTAACATCACTTTTACAAAATCAGCCTATTCCAATCTTCCCGCTTAGAATCATCATCATCGTTATCATATCAGCCGAAAGACGTCCACTGCTGGACATAGGCCTCCCCCAAAGTGTGCCAAAGTGACCGATCCTGCGCCACCCGCATCCAGCAGACTCCTGCAACCTTTACCAGGATTATTCGCACCGCTGACCCCGCTGGTACCCTGGCCGCTACCACAACGAGGGTACCGGGGCCCGGGGGTCGCACCGGAACCTCGGGGCCGTATATAATCGCCACGCATGGCATGCGGGTTGGGGATCGCAGTATTTCCTGCGCACTCCAGGGATGCTGCTGCCCATCCCCCGGTGGTCTTGGTCGTAGTTTTAGGACGTACCCGGGTCACGAGTCAGTCTTGAGTGAGCAGTATCAGAGTGAAAACTAGAAGAAGAACAGGGGAAATAAGTGGTGAATAGTGGTCTAGCGCAAAGTATCAGTGAAGTGAAACTGTATCAGTCCTAGCAGACGTGAACATAGTGAAATTGTGTGTGTTAATTGAGTCAGTATTAGTAAGTTTAAGCTCAGTAGATTTTCCCTTGTGTAAGTCAAGTCTATAATACATATCCTTTACCCCAAAGCTCGTAACAATAAGTTGCTGTTGAAGTGATGATTTGACTAAAAGTTTGTCGGCCATTCAAGGATAAACCCCCATGCTCGTTGACTTGTCATATCTTTAAAATCTATCGCCCATTTGTACAAATCGATTCTATTAATATCAGCTATTGATGGTCGGGCCGCCTTGAAATTGAAGGCTCAGTACATGAAAATACGCTCCATTGTAATGTCTTTACTCAAAATAATTAAATTACACATTTTATTTCAAAACCTCCTGTGCGTTTACCGGAACTATTCATTATTTAGTAAAACAATGAAGTATTTTGTGAAACTGCGAATATTTGTCGAAAGTGTTTTTATGTTTTTATTTTATGGGTCTTTTTTCATTTACTTTGTTCAAGAATCTAAAAGTTTGATGGAAACATTTTTTGGCAATTGGTATTTGTATAATATAGTGATCAACAGTTTTTTTGTCATATTGATCAGCGTTTTTTACTCCAAGAAATATATTAAATTTGTGTCGAATGTTATTTCCATACAAGAATTATGTGAAAATGATGAGAAGTTTATGAACATTGTTAAGAAACAAAATAAGAAGTCTTATATATATACCGCATTGTCATTTATGATCTTTTGTATGCTTTTAATCATTTATGTGTGCGACAGTTGGCATTATATGACCGACAAACTTGTGGCAATTACAACTGTGTTCCAAATTATTCTACAATATAGATTTTATTGTGAAAATATTTTTTTCTATGTACTAATCGATATTATCGTTGCAATGTTGAAATATTTAAATGAGTCCATATCGACAGTAGTAAACTATATGAGTACAGAATACGTATGCAATACAGAAACGAGGCAAATGCACAATGAACTGGAAAGGTGGGGTGAGATTAGTCTACTACTGGCTGACGCTTGTCAAAACCTGCAGGATTGCTTCGGAATGCAGGTAAAATTGTTCAGTTATGATAGGTGTGAAATTTAGAGAAAATAATAAAAAATAAATTTAAGTATCTATCTATGTCTTAGTGAGCATTGCATAAACTTATTATTAATTGATTTAGAAATCGCCATTTGTGGCATGATATCAGCCAAGTGGTCACCAAAGTTAGTATCCTGTTTATATTGTAGTTGCAGGTCGATAACGTGACGCATTAAACGTACGTTAGGTAGATCGAAATGACAGTTTTTAGGGTTCCGTAGTCAACGAGGAACCCTTATAGTTTCGCCATGTCTGTCTGTCCGTGTTCGGCTTAGGTCAGTAACCCTTACAACTAGAAAACTGCAATTCGGCGTGGGTATATAAACCAATCACGCCGACAAAACAGTACAATACAATTTGGAAAAATATTTTTTTTAGGGTACCTCCCCTACATCTAAAGCGGGGATGTAATTTTTTTCTCGTCAAACCCATGGTGTGGTAACGATACCTCGTTGGATAGCTCGTTTAAAAATATTATGGTTTTTTTTTTAACCATTTTTCAGATCAGTAATTCGTTTGCGAGATATTGGTCTTTAAAGCCCTCATTTTAGTTCGAGTCATGCGTTCTAAGACACTGGTCCCACCGCCGGCGAGTAAGCGATGAGCTTCCGGCGATTTTGTCGCCCAATAAACGAACAAAATATAATCGCTCCCGTGGAAATAAAAGAGAGAGGTATATTTATAGTACATCGCCGGCTGTTTACACTGCCACCGAGGACTCTCTTCACTAGTTGATCGCAGCGATAAAAGCTATCAATGACAACGATAAAACTCGCTCAGCAGTGCTCGGCGATGAACGCTTGGCGATCAGAGCGATCATTTTACCGTACAACTGAGCGAGTGGTGCGAGTAATCGCCCGTCGCACTCGAACACTCGCTTATAGCCGAGCGACAAAACTATCAAAACTACACACTCGCTTCTCGCCGCTCGCCCACTCGTTTCTAGTTCTATCGCTCATCGTCGGCGTTGGGACAAGTGCCTAAACGGTACGTTACGTTACTCCTGTGGTATACTAAAAATATTTGAGTTGACCGAGATTCATCATAGTAATACGTCGTAAAAGTTACTCTAATATAAAATTCATTAGTTTCACATTCCAATGACAGTTTTGTAAAATGTCGGTAAGCCTTAATGATTTCAACTACACCTTTATTGCCAATAAATAATGCGACTACGTTTATTCCCGCTTCGTTCTAACATTTTAAGTTAATTTGATCTACTTTACATAAAAATTTATATTTTTTACAGATTATGCTGTCGTTCTATACAACAACAATATACAATATCGTGTATTTATATCAAGTCATGATATTTTTTATCAATCAAGTAAGCGACTATTTCCATCACAGTTTTTGTATTTTATTTTATTTTTCATGACATAAGCGCCTTAAGGTGCCAACTTTGGTATAGGTACATGTAACGTACACGTGCTCCTGCGTCCGTTTCGAGAACTCAAGTCCAATTACATACTTTCATTGGTCTTAAGTACAAAATAAATAGCATAGATTTTTATTTTTGATTAGCATATTTAATTTATAGTAAATAACGAAATATTTTCTTTGCAACTTTTTCTTTTTTCTAAAAGAGAAAGCTTGCCATGTCAACGGAATTTCTGCAGCTAAACGAATTTTTACATTAAAATCTCTTTATAATATACGAGTGTATGAGTTTTAAAAACCAACAACTAACGGATTATCTAATAATTCTATTCAAAATTAAATAGAAAAATAACGTTACTTCCATTTGATACTATTGGGAAAGACTTATATTCATTTGAGTCTTGAATGTTTTATATTAATTTAAGTAAGTACTCAATAAGTTTTATATCACTGTGTTGTATTTTATTTTATTATTATTATTATTATTTCAGCAAAGCACTGTACAATGACTTAAAACTAAATACAACGTCCCACAAAACTGTTTGCACAGTTTGACTGTGGGATCCAAGAGTCTATATAATTTGAGGTAGTCTTAATGATAATGAGTCTATATAAAGTGGTAAAGTCCTAATCAGTCTATATAATTAGTAGTCTTAAGAAGTAAGAACAGCTTTAAATGATGTTGTACTCATAACACAAAGCAAACTAGATATATTGTAAGCTCACTTACAATAGATCTTGTTTGGTTTGTGTTAGGTTGTTTCCCAATGTTTATTTATTTTATTTATTCACATTGCCATCTCGGTCGGTCGGCCATCTAGAGTCGAAACGAAAACAGCATCAATTCTTTATAATGTTGTCTGCACGTTTCAAAACAGCAATTCACGTTAGGATTCTTAAAGTTTTTTTTTTTTTAAGGAAATACTGTGGGATTCTAGTATATGGAGTTCCTCGGTTTCTCTGGTTGTTTACATGGCATCAAATACCCTTATTTTGGGGAGTGGTCAGTGCGTTCAGAATGAGGCCGACACACTGAACGCTAATCTATCCAGACTGGATGTTTTATTAGTAACAAGTAAGTTAGTAAGTTAAAGTCCGACCGCTTCACCCAGTCCTCGCTTGCGCGGCGCGCGGCGGGTATAACGGGGGAGCGGGCGCGGTGCGGGAGGCGAAGCCCGGCTCGGGTCGGACACACGGCTCCAAGTTCCTGAAAATGCGCATTTTTATTTGCGTGTAAGTGACGCTAAGTGACAGCGACGCTTAATGTGGACGCGGATATAAGTACAAGACGGTAAAACTTATGTCAGCACAGACTGCGGCCTTATTATATTTCTTCAGTAGTACCTGAATCACGCACATCACGTCATAAAACATAATTTATAGAATTGATCGTTCGACAAAGATATATTAAAATATCATTCGTATAGAAACGTCATCAGCAACCATTGAGTTCCTTCATTGGATTGGTAATGTGCGAGATTATTCTGGTTCGTTTGGCTAAAGCATCAGCCGTGCTCGCGCTATCACCGCTATGTAGCTTGCAATTATACGGTTGTGGACTCAAAAGGAAAAGGCAAAAAATATGCATTCTGACGATAATCCCATTCACATATCTCAAAAAAATACGATGCTAGAACTGTTTTAATATTGCTTGTTAGACAGAGAAAACTCGGGGATCGTGACGTGACGGCACTCGAGCGTTTTAGCGTCAGCGTTATAGTAAATAACAATCGTTTCATGAAGATACGTTTTGCGGAAAAGAGACAGAATATACCCCCGATGAAAACTTTGTACACATATCTTTCTGATTCTGCTTTTCATTGTTCTACATTGTAAAATATTTTAATTCGTTTTCGAAAAAAAATGACGTTTTTCGTTTTTTTATTTGGTGTCAATACCTGTGTCGTTTCTAGGTTGTTGTGTTATTTGCGTTAACATTACACCTTAATGTTTTGGGATCCTATAACTTGAGCTACTTACTAACTTTTTCCGCGATGTATCAGAAAACCTAATGTTTCACCAGATCTAATGCATTTTTCTTTGAAACAGTGAAATTTTCTGGTTTTCTTTGGATATCATCAAATATAAGTCATCAGGTTTATCTAGCTAAACCTAATGACATGTTGTTTTACAATAACCCTATAAAGCTTACAATTAAAGACATAAATGCATTAGTTCTAAGGAAGCATTTGCTCAAAAGTAGCATTTATGGCTAAAGTAATTATGTCTAGCAAGGGAGAATCAATGTTTTTCTAGGTCCAGTGCGCGAGGCAAGTAATTGCGCGCGGGCAGCTCGCGCGCTGTCTCGGCGGGTGCGCGCTGCGCCGGTGCGCGTGCGCCTGCAGCGTACGCTGCCGGTGCGCGCCGCGCTGCTCGTCGACCTACTCGCATTGGTCCTTAACTACACCATCATACTGTTGCAGTTCAACCATGTCGTTTAACAGTGGCTCTTTATTTTGTGCCAGAGCCTCTATTTTATTTTTAGGTATATCGTTTATTTGTTTAATCACGTTAGTGTTTATGGGTAAACATGGATTTCACTGTAAGTGTGTACTTAATATGATCTCTTGTATTGTAGTTTTGAGTATGTGACTCATCCATAAAAATAAAAGCATATACAAGGTACTTGTATCATTTCCGAAACGAAAAGGTTCATTAAACTATGTAGATAAAAAATGTTTTTGGAGATAAACTGATACTTATTAATCACAACATGCCCCGTGTTTAGGCCACTAGGGTTGCCGACTCGCCCAAGTAAGGTACGAGAATTTATGAGCTAATTGTGACTCTATTTTATACAATCCTTTTTCTACGAGTCAACTGAAATATTCAACAAACTTGGTATCTATTGAAAATCTAAACCCTGCTGAAACGAAGCGCAGCCCACCGGCTCAGCGTTTCGTAAATGTCTTTTGTTCTATGACCAAGGCGACATTCTATTGGTAGAATTCATTATAGTTCAGTAAAGGCACCACGTTATTGATCAAATTCATTATAGTTGTCTAATCAATTGTATAATCATTTATTATACTTGAGTTGGGAGCTCCATAGAAAAAAAATGTGATTAAAGTTTGGTGCACGAAGTCTTAATTTGAACATTAAAGTCGTCTTGTATCAAATAGTTAATTTTAATACCGTCAATGATATCAAATTATGACAGGGGACTAATGATATTAAAATTATATTTTATGCAATCGTTATATAATATATGCTTTTTCAGTCAAGTACCACGTTTAGGCCACGAAGTTTGCTGGGTACAAGACTTAAATAGCTAACTATATAAATACTGTATACAATACCCTTTCTACGAGTCAACTGATCTAATTAAACACCAAGTTTGTCTCTGAAAATTTAAGTCCTGCTGAAACGAAGCCGACGGCTTACTATTCGTTGACGTATTTTCCTCTATAGCCAAGACGAGTTCTACTGGGCAAATTAACATACATACATACTCGTAGTTCAGAAAAGGCGCGACGTGATTGGTTGAATTCATTTATCATTTAGTCGTCTTAACAGTTATAAAAAGTTGAGTTTGGAGCTCCATAGAAAAAAGTATGTTTAAACATTAAGGTCGACGAGTATAAAAGACATTATACCACTCGAACTCATGCTATATTTCAATAATATTATTAATTAATCGCATTAAAGAAAGCACTAAAGCAAATTGTAGTGTGTTAGTAATACTGAATCCTTCGACACGTTCGTTGATGATGTTGGAACTAAAAGCAATAAAAACACTTAACATAATTGAAAACGTCTTATGCGTATACCGCAACTATTTGTCGTATAATGATAAAGTAAAAATGTGGGTAAAATTACGAGTGATCATCGAAAGTTTCTTAATGTTTTTATTTTTTGTGTATTTCGTGCAATACAATCTTTATGACTTCACAACCAGCGGTACCTTAACTTTATATATTTTAGAGTTCTGCTTTATGCTTATTTTAATAACTAACAATATATTGGTCGTTATTATTGGTTTTCACCGCAGCAATCATTATGCAGAATTTATTTCTGATATAGGCACCGTACAAAAATTATGCAAAAATTACCCAGTGTATAAATTAAGTGTAAAAAAGCAAAACAAACGCCTTAATGTAGATTGCATATTATTTGCACTAGCTGTAACTATTTCATCAATGTACAACATACTAGATATGTGGATACATTACGATGGCATTTCAGCGATGTTTATTACAATTATTATTGAACTTAATGTTGAACTGCGTTTTTATTCGGAGAGTTTTGTATTTTATCAATATGTTGCGATTATTGTGTCCCATTTAAAATATTTGAACGAGTTCTTATCGACGATGGAGGAAGAAGTAGTAGAGAGTATGGGAGAAATAGGAGAATTCCGCAGCCAACTAGAAAGGGGTGCTGAAGTCAGTTATCTGTTAGCAAACGCGTGTGATCGACTGCAGAATTGTTTTGGATTACAGGTAGATTATTTCAGTAAAATTATATCATGTTAATGTGCAAACTATAATTTATAAAGTTGTAAATTTCGTGGGTGCACAATTTAAACAAATAAAAAAATATTGACTGCTTACGTCCTTGATAAAAACAGTATGATTTTTCTTCTTTTGCAGATTATGCTGTCATTATATTCATCCGTAGTGTATTACATCGTATTTTTCTACCAAGGCATCAACTATTTAATCAACAAAGTAAGTTAATTGGTTGGACGAGGCGTGAGAATTTCTTGCAAAACAGTTATAATTTTTAGTCTATGTTCTGTTCTATAGTATCTTCTTCTACAGTTTTTAATTTTCATCGGACAGGTGTCAGTATTTTTTAACAAAACTATTGATTGAATGAGTTTCACGAAAATCGAAGACAATATGAAAAGGACAAAAATATTCCTTAAATGTAGAAATATTTTAAAATAAAATAAAGTGATGATGTGGAAATTTTATATTTTTCAGGAATTATTTTGGGAAATCAGCATTTGGAGCTTTGGTTTAACGCTGACGTTTTATCTCACGATACAAATTCTGATATTGTTGGGCGGGCAGCGAGCACAGAACGAGGCTGCTACACTGAATACTACACTGGCCAGACTCCACAATACACTTGTGACAAGTAACCTACTAATTATCCACCAGTGACGTGAGTAGACGTTATCAGGGTGGTATAAGATTTTCATGTTTTTGTTTAAGCTAAGGGTTGCGAGGCAGCTGAGTGCGCTCGGACGGCGCGCGCGTTGTCGCGGCGGCTGCGTGCCTCACCGCTGTGCGTGCACCTGCAGCGCGCGCTACCAGTTCGCGCCGCGTTGCTCGCCAACATACTTGCTGTCGTCCTCAACTACACCATCTTACTGTTGCAGTTCGATCATGTCATTTAACGTGATTCATGTTTTAGACCCGAGGAGTCACGCATTGTAAGCGCATGCAACGAAGTAATCAATTATAACTAATATTTATTTTAATAATATTATTGCTACAGATCAAAAACTGGTTCCCTTGTTTGTCTCAGAATGACTAGAATATCGTAGCCAAATCTGCCGTGATTCTCGAAAGGCAGTCATCCGACAGTAATAACAATGTTAATATTATCTAGGAGCCGCTCGACGCGTTCACGACCGTTGACTGGCCGATCGGCCGCGAATTGAGTGCAATGTGGTAAATAGCGCTCTGTGCGTGCGAGTGAGTGAGATGGCAAACATCGCGTACGATTCGATGTGGCACTTGGAATGGTTTTCGTGTTAGAATACAGATTTTTGACTCAGATGGCACTGTATGCGTCATCTAAAAATCTATACGAAGTGACATTTTAAGAAAAAAAAATACCAGGCGCTAGGTTTCGACTTCAAAATCATTATGGTGCAGCTTACGCAGTTCGAACCTTTTAGCACTTTGCACCTTGTACGTTGTTGTCGTCGAGGTAACTGATTACAGAAGACTCCCAGAAATAGAGAAGCACAGTTTTTGTGCTCGGGACAGGGCGCACTCGGTCTTCATACAAACCACGGTACAGTCAGCTGCAGAGAAACATACCCCCCTTGCATACCAAGTTTCTATGCAGGGGGGGCATGTTTCTCTGCAGCTGACTATATCTGTAAACGTCTTAAAGAAAGGTTTGTTCTCTGTGTTAATGGTAGCATCGACTGACAACATTTATATTCTATCGAAATCGATTTTCATGCAAGTATCGTGGAATCGTAAATCGTGAAATAAAATCTTCTACAAAATCTTTGAGGTTAGGAACAAACCAAAAGCAAGAAAATTTGTAATCGTCTTTATTGTTTTGGTGATTGTTCTGCATTTGTATTATTGTGTGATTTGCTATCAACACATGCAGCTAGTAATAGCATATTTCTCTAAAATGACATGGATCTTTACTATTTCATGATGTATCATTATTTCTCAGTCACAAACTCGTTGTTGGCAGTTCTTAAGATTCATCAATGCAAAGTCTTTTAAAAAGTACTTCAAATGCATTGATTCTGTTCAGAAACTGTGCATGGATAATATTTATGTTGCTAAACACCGTAACCAAACATAAAATAAGAGTGTTTCATATGGCTTTATTGGTTACTTCTTCTGAACCGATTTAGACGGGTATGGAGATAGTTTAAATCCTGGGGAAGGACATACGATAGTTTTATCTCATAAATTATCCCCTGAGGGGTGAAATGGGGGATTAAAGTTTGTATGGAGCTAAGAGATAAACGAGTTCCATGCGGATGGAGTCGCGGGCAGAAGCTAGTATTAAAATAATTGTCGATGACATGAAAATCTTTGATACTGTTACGACGGCGGGGTAATAACAGTTTCGTTACTATAGAAATAAACACGCCGTCAATGTATTTCAAAATTCACCGTGGGGTCATAAGTCATCAGTAGCCTAGAGGTACAGACTGGGGCCGTAGAGTCAATGTACCCGGGTTCGAGTCCAGTGATCGACATGGACTTAACTTACATTTTCAAAACGCCGAGTAGCAGGAATGTTCTAGAAAAATTAAGCGAATAGAACAATTCGATGCTTACGAATATTTATAGTCAGATGTATGAGCTTGGAATATTCGAGAAACGTAGCACGATTATCTGTAAAAGCGCATGCTACTCAAAACTGAAATATGAAAAGAAGATCGGAATTAATATCGAAATTACGGTCTAGATAGAACCTTCGGAAAGGGGGATAAAGGGATCACGTTCGCGGTACAAGTCAGTCTTGAGTGAGCAGTTTAATAGATAGTATCACAGTGAAAACTAGAAGAAGGACAGTGGAAATAAAAGTGGTGAATAGTGAATTAGTGCTGTAGTCTAGCGCAAACTATCAGCGAAGTGAAATTGTGTCAGTACTAGCAGGCGTGGACTCAGTGAACTTTTGTGTGTTAATTGAGTCAGTATTAGTATAGTCAGTGCTACCTAGCTGCACCGTGGGAACTCAGAATTATACCTAAATTTTGCGCACTGCTGTCGGTGATTCAGCCAGTTGGTTGGCACCAGCCTTTGGAAACTCTCATAGAATGAAAAAAATGTACGGGATAGTTCACGCATCTTAGCCAACCTAACAAAACACAGAACTTTTGCACCTTATTACAAGGCAATAAAGTACACTCATTTTTTCTTTACGTTGGTAGTAGACATAAGAAAATCCTAAAACAATGTATGAAGTTCCGCCTCTTAAAACGTAGTGGTTATATATATACTCTTTTGTTGGCACACGCGCTCACGGCCAGACGCTGCTTATGCGCGTAAGTTATTAAGTTATTAAAAATGACTTCGTGATGATTATGATTAAATTCGGTTCACTGCAGTGTTGTGGGGTGTAACAATAACAAAACAATTGGACATTTATCATTAGGGTTCCGTACCAAAAAAGGTAAAAAAGGAACCCTTATGGTGCGACTCCGTCCGTCTGTCTGTCTGTGTGTCTGTCTGTCACAAAGTGAAATATATCACGAACTACTTAAGCTATCAATTTTAGGAATGGTTTTAAATGTGTTATCCACGTGCATGGAAAATGAGAAATTTAAATATACATTTTAATTTTCTATGAAAAAATACGAATATGAGGGGGGGGGGGGCGCAAAATAAATTTAACTATTAGATCGAGTGGGGTATACATCATATGAAAGGGCTTGAGTTGTACTTTTTGAAACAGTTTTTCTCTTTTTTTCTACATTGGTAAAATATCGATCTATGAAGGAAAATGTAAAAAATAATAATATAATAAAATGTAATAATAATAATAAATAAGCTGTGGACGTCTTTCGGCTGATATGATGATGATGATGAAAGATACTTATAATAAATACCTATAATAGAATAGAATAGAATAGAATAGAATAGAATAGAATAGAATGGAATAGAATATAATAGAATAGAATAGAATATTTATTTGCTTAAACATGGTAAGTATATGTAGGTGGTCATTATAACAATAATAATTGTTCGTTTCACATGTTTAGCCGATTATGGCATGCAAATTATAAATTTCACACAATAATTCATTACATTACGCTATGGTACTAATTATGTTAATTACATTACATTCAATAATTGGATTACCCATTAAATAATTTAATTTATTTTTCAATAATAATAATGTCAAGCTGTTCTTATAATTCTACAGTCAATAACACAATATTATTTTATCCTCCAGCTGTCATACATTCATTATTTATATTACTCAAGCTAATTATTTTATAAACTGACGTTATTTCTCTTTTATCCTATAAAAACATTTCTCTATCAACCATTTCCTTAAATTTATCATGAATAAGTTATCTTGCAATTGGCGTACTGCTTGTGGTATCTTGTTATATACAATAATACTCATGATATAACTGTTGTTTTAATGTAATGCAGTTGAATATGGGGGCATTTTTAACTTATATTCGTCTCTTTCCCTAAGCCTTTGGTTCAATTTCTGCTGGGTAAATGACGTTAAATTTTTCAGCACATATGAAGCCACCTCAAGGATATATAAAGCAGACAATGTTAGCAGGCCTAGTTTTTGGAAATAAAGCCTGCAAAATATTCTAGGCCCTATGCCCCAAACCGCTCTTAAACACTTTTTTGGATTATAAAAGCCTTGCTTATATCTGTTGAATTGCCCCATATTAACAAACCATATTTTAAAACTGATATTACGTAGCCATGGTATACAAGTATGTAGTATGTCGTGCGCAAACAGCGACACGGTATGGTGTCTCTTTTGGAAGATCGTTTATATAGATTAGAAATAAAAGTGGGCCCAGTACGTTCCCTTGCGGGACTCCACATTTGTCATGTCTATAACCTGAGCGATAAATTAAGTTTTTATTGTTTTTCCCTATTCTATCTAGTTCCACACACTGCAGACGATTTCTTAAGTAGCTCTCTACCCACTCCAGAGCATCTCCTCTTATGCCACCATTCTCACATTTACCTATTCATCCATATCTGGTTTCAAGTACGTATTCGATATTTAAATATTCTTCAGACTGTGACTCCGAAGACTCTGACTTTCGCTCGCTTTCAAGACCGCCGACCTCAATTAATAAAACGTTTGGTCTGGGATTCGACTAAAGGACCTTTTTCTACATCCGTCTTCAATATTATTACAATATTTTAATAAGAAAATAAATTACTAGTTAAATCAAACCGAACTAACCGGTCATGTTAACAACCAATTTCAAGAAATTTCCTTTTTTTGCTGTAAATTCGATTATATTAAAAATAAAAGTAAGCTTAAGCTTTCTGACATCATTGTGGATTGCTTTCGACATATTTATTGTAATTTAATTTTACAATGGCAAAGTATTTCGTATTCCTTGCTGTTTGTTTACCTCGGCGACATTCGATGACTTCTCACGTCTGTTGTCAAATAGTACTCCTTGCCAGTAAAATAAATTAGTTCCATTAAAAATCCGCAACATGGCTAGGATCAAAAACAAACTCCTGTAACATTCTCAAGATCGAGACCAATGGAGGGAGAGCCTACGCAATGGAGTGGTGGAACACGATAAAGCTTGGTTCGATCTCTTATCCTTTAGGCGAGAATTAAGATACCAACGCGCTGCTCTTCCGCTTTCATCTCCGGGCAGCACATTTACTTGCCATTTATGCGGTCGTGGCTGTCGCTCCCGTATCGGCCTTACAAGCCACGTACGTAAGTGCTGCTCCTCTAATATGGACGCTGTTTAAATCATCTTTTCATAGATGCAAAGGCCAATTATGATGATGAAACGCAGTGGACTTTGCCTTGTGTACTGTCGTGTAAAAAAGTTGTATTACCTCCTGTACCCCCACGCTCGTTACACTACGTTGCTGTTGAAGTGATTATTCGATTTAAACTTTGTCGGCAATTCAAGGATAAACCCCCATGCTCGTTGACTTGTCATATCTTTAAAATCTATCGCCCATTTGTACTAATCGATTTTATTAATATCAGCTATTGATGGTCGGTCCACATTGAAATTAATATTTCACTGTAGGTTCAGTACGTGAAAACACGCTCCATAGCAATGTCTTTACTAAAAATATTTAAATTACTTATTATATTTCAAAACCTCCTGTGCGTTTACCGGAACTATTCATTATTTAGTAAAACAATGAAGTATTTTGTGAAATTGCGAATATTTGTCGAAAGTGTTTTAATATTTTTATTTTATGGGTTTTTTTTCAATTACTTTGTTCAAGACAATAGTAGTTTGATGGAAAGATTTTTTGCTAATTGTTATTTGTTTAGTTTAGTGGTCAACAGTTTTGTAGTCATATTGTTCAGTGTTTCTTACTCCAAGAAATATATTAAATTAATGTGGGATGTTACTACCATACAAAAATTATGGGAAAATGATGAGAAGTTTATGAACATTGTTAAGAAACAAAATAAGAAGTCTTATATATATACCGCATTGTCATTTATGATCTTTTGTATGCTTTTAATAATTTATGTGTACGACAGTTGGCATTACTTTGACAGCAAACTTGTGGTAATTACAATTGTATTCCAATTTGTTATACAATATAGATTTTATTGTGAAAGTATTTTTTTCTATATACTAATCGATATTATCGTTGCACTGTTGAAATATTTAAATGAGTCCATATCGACAGTAGTAAACTATATGAGTACAGAATACGTAAGTAATAGAGACACGAGGCAAATACATAATGAACTGGAAAGGTGGGGTGAGATTAGTCTACTACTGGCTGACGCTTGTCAAAACCTGCAGGATTGCTTCGGGATGCAAGTAAAATTGTTCAAAGTTAGTTATGTTACTTGTAAAATTTGGAGTTAATAATAAATAAGAAATTAAAGTAACTGTAGGTCTTAGTGGGCAAAAACTAAACATATTATATTTTAATCCAGGCTATAAATTATCTTCGTGCAAAATTTCATTCAAATCGGTTCAGCCGTTTAAGCGTGATTGAGTAACAAACATCCAAACATCCAAATATCCAAACATCTAAACTTTCACATTTATAATATAAGTAGGATTTAATTACCCATCACCATCACCCAAGCGGTCACCAAAGTTAGTATACTGTAAATATTGTAGCTGCAGGTCGATCACGTAACGCATTGATCGTACTTTAGGTAGATCCAAAATGTCAATTTTTATTTAGAAAAATTACAGTTGCATCCTTACACGCGTTCTAAACGTTACGTGGTTACTCCTGTGCTATACTAAAAGATATTTGAGTTGACCGAGTTTCATCATATTAATCCGTCGTAAAAGCCACTAACATCCAATTTTTTTCATCATCACAACCTCAAGTTTCAAATTCTAATGTAAATTTTGTAAAATATCGGTAATCCTAAATGAGATCAACCACAACTGTATTGCCAATAAATAATGCGACTAGGATAATTCCCGCTTCGTTTTAACATTATAAGTTAATTTGATCTATTTTACGTAAAAATTTATATATTTTACAGATAATGCTGTCGTTCTATACAACTACATTATACAACATTGTGTACTTATACCAAGTCATGATTTTTTTGATCAATCAAGTAAGCAACTACCTATTCCTATATCACAGGTTTTATTTTTTTCAAGACGCTCTCCTGTGGTGCCGTCTTTGCTATAGGCACACGTACCGTACACGCGCTCCGGATCCTACGTCCGCTTCAAGGACTCAAATCGAATCTTTCATTCTTCTTACTTAAGTTAAGTACCTACACAATTTTAATTTAATACAATTTAATTCTTGATGAGTACTTAATTTATTTTATAATAAATAACGTTATTTTTCTTTGTAACTTTTTTTCTATACGAGAAAATGAACTAGCCATGCCAACGCAATTTCTGCAACTAAGCGACTTTTTATATTAATATCTCTTTAGACATATATATGAGTTTCCAACCAACATCTTACCTATTATCTAATAATTATATCCAAACTAAATGAAAAATAACGTTACTTGCTTATGATACTATTGGAAAAGACATAAATTCATTTGAGTCTTGAATGTTTTCTATTAATTTAAGTTTAAGTACTTAATAACTTTTAAATATATAGCTGTGTTGTACTCATAACATAAACCAAACTGGATCTAAGATTGTAAGTGAATTTGGTTTGTGGAAGATTGTCTCCCAATGTTTATTTATTTTATTTATTCATATTGCGATTTAGGTGTCAATACGAATAAATAAACAGCATGAATATCTAGTCAAAATAAAAACAGAGTACCTAAATTCTTCATAATGTCACAGAGCACTGTAAGTTTTAAAACCGCAATTTACGTTAAGATTATCTTAAAGTTGTTTTAACTTTTTAAGGAAATACTGTGGGATTCTAGTATATGGAGTTCCTCGGTTTCTCTGGTTGTTTACATGGCATTAAAGACCCTCATTTTGGTGAGTGGTCAGTGCGTTCAGGATGAGGCTGACACACTGAACGCTAATCTATCCAGACTGCATATTTTATTAGTAACAGGTAAGTTAGTAACGTATAGTCCGACCGCTTCAATCAGTCCTCGCAACGCGCAGCGCAGGGGGTAAAACAGGGGAGCGCGCGGCGTGACGGTGCCGGGCATCGCCTCCCACACCACGCCCGCTCCCCGTTATAGCTCCCGCGCGCCGCGTAGGCGAGGACTGAGTGAAGCGGTCAGACTATATTTATTATAACACGGCTCCGAGTTCCTGAGAAATGCGCATGTTTTACTTGCGTGTAAGTAACGCTAAGTGACAGCGTCGCTTATAATGGACGCGGATATAAGTAAAATACGGTACAACTTATGTCAGCACAGACTGTGGCCTTATTATATTTCTTGAGTAGTACCTGAATCACACACATCACGTCATAAAACATAATTTATAGAATTGATCGTTAGACAAAGATAATTTAATGTAAATAAATTATCGTTATCATCAATCATTAGGTTAACGTGCGAGATTATTCTGGTCCGTTTGGCCAGAAGCTCAGCCACGCCCGCGCTATCCTCGCTATGCACCTAGCAGTAGGGTTGTGGACTCAAAATGTTATGTGTATGACTCAATAATATACCACCTCTTACAACTAGATACTTATAAAGTGATTATTAAATCTCCTGCTTTCATTGTTCTACATTTGACAATATTTTGATCCTTTTTCAAGGAAATTTTAAATTTTTGGTTAGTTTATTTGGGGTCAACACCACTGTTGTTTTCAGGTTGTCGTGTTATTTGCGTTAAAAGTACTTATAACAGTGATCCACTATACAAGTTGCAGAGTTCATATTAGTTATTTAACACCTTAATGTTTTGAGGTCCTGTCACTTGAGCTACTTACTAACTTTTGCCCCGATATTTCATAAGACCTAATTTTTCACCAGACCTTATGCATTTTTACTTGAAACAGTGAACTTTTCGGCTTTTATTTGAATATCATCAAATATAAGTCATTAGGTTTGGCTAAGTCTGTTTTACAATAAAGTTTAAAAAGTAGTTTATAAAGTTTACTATTTAAGAAGGAAAAATTTGGTCAAATTAAGCATTTAGGTCTAAAATAGTCAGGGCTGGCAAGGGAGAATCAATGTTTTTCTAGGTCCAGGGCGCGAGGCAAGTGATTGCGCGCGGGCAGCTCGTGCGCTGTCGCGGCGGTTGCGCGCAGCGCCGTTGCGCGTGCGCCTGCAGCGCGCACTGCCGGTGCGCGCCGCGCTGCTTGTCGACCTACTCGCATTGGTCCTTAACTACACCATCATACTGTTGCAGTTCAACCATGTCGTTTAACAGTGGCTCTTTGTTTTATGCCAGTCATCATTTTTATTTTTAGGTTTATTCGTTTAATTGTTTGATCAATAAAGTAACTATTTATGGGTAAATTTGGATTTATTTGTATGTGTGTACTTTATAAAAATAAAGTATTATTTCCGAAACTGAAAGGTTCTTTAAACTGTGTAGATAATAGACAAAAACTGTTTTTGGAAATAAGTTGATATCTATTAATCTCAACATATGTCTAGGCCACTAGGATTGCCGAGTGGCCCAAGTAAGGTACGACAATTTAAGAGGTAATTTAATATATACCTCTTAAATTGTCGTACCTTACTTGGATACAATACTGAAGGATTGCATACAATACTGTCACCAGTATTGAATACCATCCTATTTGTCGACGAGCATAAAAAAGTATATTTAATTTATATTTCATTTATGAACGTGGACTAATGATATTATTTGTATTGTTGTTTCTGTTGTTTCACAGTGATTTAGTTTCGACTGTTATGCTGTGTAACTGTTATTAATAAATAAATAGCCCGTGTACCCTGTTTGCCGACGACATCTCGTTCGTTATACCGTGCCAAGACGAACTGAACTTAAATTACCAACTAAACTCCATTTTAACGGAAATTACTACCTGGCTGAATGAACATAACCTCGAAATAAATTTTGATAAAACTAAAGTTATTCAGTTCAAACCACATCAAAAATGCCTAATGAATATTAGGTAACTACTCTTTTCAAAACACGACATTAGAATCAGTCACTTCAATTACATTTTTGGGTATTATTATCGACTCGTCTCTCAATTCGAAAGACCAAATCAACAAAATAAGTACCAAATTAAACAGCTTTACTTACGCTCTTTATAATCTTAAAAAATACACAGATTTAAAAACATCAACGAGCGCCTACTATGCTTACGCGCACGCCTGGATACGGCATCGTGTTATGGGGAAGTAGTACCAACATTATTAACCTCTTTAGATTACAGAAGCGCTGTATCTGAATATTAGTAAATATAGACCCCATGGTAAGTTGCAAATCTTACTTTAGACAACTAAAAATCCTAACCTTAGTGTCCATGTATATCCTAGAAATTTGCCTCCTCAATATTCCCGCTCTCAAAAATTACGACCGAAAATCAAATTGGCGGTACTGCAGCTTTCGATGCAATATTTTGCTCCTGACCGTAGGAGTTTGAAGCGAAAACTGTCTTTTTAAATCATGGCCGCCGGCCTCAACACCGAGTTCACAGTTGACCCCTAGATGGCGCTGTCTGTAGCTTAGTTCTGTAGGCGATTATCGCATTGGCTCAAACAGCTATTGACAAACTGTTTGTCAATAGCTGTTTGAGCCAATGCGACCGATTGTGACCTTATACTTTAAAAAAGTCGGCCGCGTATAAGCGCGCCGTCCCCGCGACCTCTTTGTGGGAAGACAGCCACACAGCTGCCCCGGCGCTCCCGAGCCACTTCACCAGCTTCACTGCCCGCTGCTCCAGTACCCAGTGACCTAGGAGCCGCCGTCGCCGAGAGGAGTACCGAACTACGGCGTAAAACCAGACGGGCCATAGACCCAAGACCTAAGTTTTTTTAAATAAATATTTTATTCTTTCTTGTTGACGTTCAGTTTATTTTCCACCACACCACATCCTGGGGACAGAACGTCACACTGGCACATTTGACATTTTGAGCCAATGCAATATTTTTAGCATTAGGGCTTGGCACCTGCCAAGCCCTAATGCTAAAAATATTTCTAATTTCTGTTCTTTTTCATTCTCCCTCGCAGAAATGTAGATTTTTACTTATTATTTTTGTATCAGGAACTGATGATTTTATTTAGTGCACACTCTTTGGTATCATTTTTCGCACACTACGTGGTGGCGATGCTACTGATTGTACTGAACGGTCAGCGCTTGCCCATTGAGGCAGATAAACTCGACTCAGCTTTGGAATTGCTGCACAGTTTTCAGGCTAGCTGTAAGTTTTACTTATTAAATTAAATTAATAGCTACCTATTGTCTCCTGTTACTGATAATTTCCCCGTGTTGTGTCTGGTTAGAATAGCAGTATCGGCTTTTAACCTGTTAGCGTTGTAAGAGATGAAAATGTGAATAGGGTTAAAGCGTGAGTCAGAAACCTATATCTAATGGTATACCTTCGTTTGCCGGAATTTAATTTACAATGCAGTAGACGAAATCGCCGGCGGAAGCTAGTTTTTTAATATTTCCTCATTGGTTTTGACGCTTTGGGGTGCGGTGGCCGGATTGTAAACAGTCAAATAGCGTGTATTTCCTTTCGAGTGTTTTAGTACAGTGAAAAATATAAGTTTAGTTATAACGACCTCTGTCGACTAACTCCTAAAGTGCGTACTTAATTCGTTTCCTATGATGGGATCTGTATGATGTTACCTTAATAGTAAGAGGATAGTTCTAATTGAGGTTCAAACGATGGTTTTAGAAAAGTCAAGGTTAATCTTACCATAGAGCCACTTCAGTTTACGACGCCGTAATTCATTAAAGCTTTAGTACGAGTAGCCTGACTGTTTTTTATCTATAATAACGAGTTTACACAATTTGTGAATTAGACTAATAAAATTAAAAGCTTTTCATATGTACAATTTCAGAGCCTACTTTATACCGATTAGTTTCGGTCGTCAGTCACCGTTTTTATCCGGATGGTAAATTGTATCAAAATGCTAGTAAATTGGATCAATAAAATTATTCTCTTTGAAAACATTTTCTGCGTCTTCAGAAATTATGAACTTTGCAAACCGACAGCAAGAAAATGTGTAATTGTGTTTATTGTTTTGGTGATTGCTCTGCATTTGTACTACTGTACTATTTCGCATCAACACATGCACCCGGTTATAACATGTTTCTCTATAGATCGAATGAATCTTTACTCTTACATGATGTATCATTATTTTTCAGTCACAAATTCGTTGTTGGCTATAGTCTTGAGTTTCATCAGTACAAAGTCTTTTAAAATATACTTTAATTGCATTGATTCTGTTCAGAAATTGTGCATGGGTGATATAGTGTTTCTGAACACCGTAACAAAACTTAGAAGGAGAGTGTTTCAAATAGCTTTACTGGTTATTTCTATACTTTTAACGATAACATTAAGCATCGTTACAGAATTTTTCAAATTTGTAACCTTGTTTGACACCATTCTGTATGTATTCACCACCATATTTGAAGTCTCTTTGCAATTTCGTTATGTTGTGGAAAGTTTCACTTACTTCGTTTTAATTGAGGTGATCGTCGCTTGCCTACAATTTATAAATCGTTCATTGCGTGCGACTTCCGAAATGATAAGAATCAAACAGGACCTATCAAACACTGAGGAAATCTTGGCAATTCAAAATGATCTACGCAATTGGGGAGTGATTTATCAATACTTGTCGAATTGTGTTGATCAGATCTCAACGTGTTTTGGTTTTCAGGTAATTATTATAAAATATAATGCTCATATCCCTTCAGCTGTGGTCATCCCTTTGTAGGCTTCACATTTTTTGCAGGTCGGTGGAGCCTCCCTCGGAGGGGCGCAATGGCTGTGCATATTTTCTTAGAAATAAAACCGCCATTCGTGTATTGATCTTTTTAATCCATTGAAGCGTATAGCCAATGAAGCGAGACAGCTAACAAGCGACAATGTCAATGACCATTGGAGGAAAATTATGAATTTGATCGGTAGTCTAAAACAGTCAGTGGCGCGTTTGACACGGTCGGTGTTCGCGAGTGAAAATTAGTGGGTTTAGTGCTGAATTTTAGTGCCAGAAGGACAGTTCTTGTAGACATGTAAGTAATCTATAGAATAACATAAAAACAAGTGTTATTTTAACGGGTTAACTGTAATAAACCCGTGACTAACACAACATACCTATTCATGCTCAAAATTTGGCAACACGTTTTTGAGCGCTTTTCTAATAATCTAATATTACTATCAGCTATTAACATTACCGTTATTTATCATACATTTGTTTAAAATGAAACTTAATGGATTAACAATGGCTCTAAAGTTAATAAATCGAATTGAAATTGGTAACGGTCATAACAAACCCCTCAGAGGGGTGGTTAACAGACCAGGAAAACCCCTCAGAGGGGTGCCCACATTATTATAATCCACACTCTATACTAATCATGACCTTGATTTATATTGTTTTTAGGTCATGTTTTGATGTGATTTTTGTTTAACTGATGATTATAATATAATTTAAGCTAAAAGTATACTTAATGGGAATATTAATAAACCTAATTTGTCTTGTTCAAAACATATGCTTGCTGTGATAATTGCAGTCGTTTGGAAGAGGTTATTTTATATGAAAGTAGACATACTTTTTTCATTTAACTCTCACATAAAACCTGCTGCACCTACAATAAAAAAAGCTTCGGTTACACCTAGTTAATGATCCAAATTTTTTGTTTAGGCATGAATTTGATTACATACAGTATAAAACACTTCAGATAAAAACATGTAAATCGAAGCCCACACGAGCAACTTCTGAGTGTAGGCATTATTTTGGTAGAATATTTCAAATGGTCTAGTGTAAAAGAACTACTCATGAGCCTGCAATTTTATGTGTTTCGAATAAGTTTAACACTAATTTCTTCAAATTAAGCCCATTAAATATCCCAAAAAATCAATTTATTATATTTAAGGTGACCTGGTGACGAGGTGAGCTAGATAGCCTTAATAGGACTTTAATGTATCGATGATATGTCGTTGCAGTTAGATAATTTAATAAAGATTGAGTTTCATCCAAAACCCTGGCTGTGATTGTGTAAAAAACGAAAGAAGATCTAATTTTCACTTCACCTCACGAACCTTGTCGGTGGAGCGTCCCTCAGAGGGTGCCACAGACGTGGATAAGCGGCCATGTTTTTTCGCCACAGCTGAACGGTTATGAAAGGTAAACTTATCTGTAATTTAGATTTTTTCCAAGGTAAGTTTATGACGCCGTAAGCCATTAAGCTAATTTTTTTAAGTTGGTTTAATTAAGCCTATTTTAAAAGTTTGGCTTACGGGCCAGTTATTATTAATGTTATTCCCGTTTCTATTTTGTTTTCAAATTGAAAGTCTTATAAGCTTTTTAACAAATGAACATTCGGTTGCGAAAATTATTGCAAGGTACAAATATCAGCCAGAAGTCAAGTAAGATAACATGGCTTTGCTTCCAATCGTACTTAGCAGACCATGTTTTATTAAGTACTAGCTTCCGCCCGCGACTTCGTCCGCGTGGACCTGGGATAAAAACTATCCTATATTTTAATCCAGGCTATAAACTATCTTCGTGAAAAATTTCATTCAAATCGGTTCAGCCGTTTAAGCCTGATTGAGTAACAAACATCCAAACATCTAAACTTTCGCATTTATAATATTAGTAGGATGATTTTTACTTAATTATTCTTATTATGAAACTATCATTCCTTTTAACTTTTTTTTTCAGATTGGGATGACAATGTTCACTTCTGTCATATACTACGTCTTACTACTGTACACAATTGTTAACTCTCTAAAACATCCAGTGAGTAAACGTGAAATGAATTTGATTTCTTGGCGTCGGTCATAAGAATTGCTAACGAATAACAAATACCACGTATGTCATGCTGATGTCACATGCCCTGAATATACCTTTAACATTTTTACCGGAACTGAAGAATTATCTCAAACATCCGGCCAACTTTAACTCTGATAATCTTCTGACTCCCGCTCATCGCAACATGTGCCATGCATTTTATCGTGCTGTCATGAGACGCAGGCATTGGGAGCAGGCTTACGCACCATTACCCTTAAATTGCTATATTGTTCCTTCGTGAGAAGTAAGCTAGCATATGCTTCGCAGAGTTGTAACCCTGGCTATAGTGCCAACATTGACAGAATAGAACGTGTTCAGCTAAAAAACATCAGAGGCTCTAGTATAAGTTTTACCGAAACAAAACTTTACGATCGCGTTTGCGTTTTACACTCAATTTGTATGGGATTTGACAGCTAAACGTGAACGCGGTCGTAACGGTTTGATTCGGTTAAACTTATACTAGAGCCTCTGGTATCTTTGTTTTGAATTAACATCTCCTTACAGTTCTTTCAACTACAAGGAACATCATCTTGTCTCATTGTATAAACGTTATGAAATAGCTGACATTACCTTTCTACTACACACTAGTGGCGTAACGAATTGTCCTGAATTGCCGAGCAAACTATATTTGAATACTCCAACTCGGTATAAGAGATACCATCCCCCTATAGCAATCAAAAATGCATCTTCCAAATACAGGCAAAATTGTTTTTCGAGACGCGCGGGTCCTGACATAAACAAGATATCAAATGCACTGAATATATTCAACTGTAAAATTCCTAGCGTAAGGCTTAATCTGCACGTCTATCATGGGACGGCCGCGACATACTCTTGATTTTTCTCGCACTACACCTCTGGGCCTACCTATGGGCTAACTACACAAAAAAGGCGTATAATGCTCTGCGTGTTCAGTAGTGGATTTAGATTGCTGCTGGGATTATCGCGTTTTTGTAGCGCATCAGGGGCCGTAGACAAGGTTAAGGCCGTAGGTAAGGATAATAAAATGTAGGGGAATGACAGATGCCGACGAAACACTTTTCGTTAACATCTGTCATTCCCCTACATTTTTAACCGACTTCAAAAAAGGAGGTTTCTCAATTCGACCGTATATATATATATATATTTTTTATGTATGTCCGCGGATAACTTCGTCGTTTATGAACCGATTTTGATTATTCTTTTTTTGTTGGAAAGGGAGTATCCCAAGGGTGGTCCCATGATAAGGAAACCAGGATCTGAAGGTGGAATCCTGAAGAAATTGAGGAAAACTCTCGAAAAAATTGTCTTTCCGACTAGTGTGTTCCTTAATATTATTCAATATAAAGAATTTTAAAGCCCTATTATTTTCCCTAATAATCAACCTATTTGCTCTCGGAAATCAGTTCATGTGGTAAATTGGAAAATAAATGTGGAAATGTTCTCGTGGCTTGGCGGAGTACTAAATTGAAGTCGACTAAAACTTTGTTTTTAAAGTAAATTATATTATTTTCTATTGGCGTTAGCGCTTGTCGATTGTAACCTTGTCTACGGCCCCAGGTATGTTCACGGAGGCGCGCGTGTATAGCTTAAGCGCTATAATTCGCAAAAGGACTGCCTCCCTGGTGCGGCGCGTGCGCGAGAGACCCAACAGTCTCCTGAAGTCAGTGATGGAGTACCCGGCCAGTGCAATGTAGAAACACTGGGATACTATCCACTGTCTAGAGGGGGTGTATACCATTTATTATAATTTATGGAGTTACGAATATGAATGATGTTCTAATATAGTAAGTAAGGCTTAGTGTATTATTATTATTCTTTTTTACTAACATATTTTATAGACCTGGTCTGAAATAAATGAATTGAATTGGATTGAATTGAATTGAAAAGCCTCTGATATACACACAGTTCCATATTTACCGCATTCATAACACAATAGTACAGCAGACATAACATTGCAATCTTCTGGACAACCGTTCAAAATCGAAAGAGGCGTAAAACAGGGAGAATCGCTTTCTCCTAAACTATTCACAAGTACCCTGGAACTAATATTTCAAAAGTTGGCGGTCCGCTTGGAAAAAAAAATATTAACCAATCTGCGTTTTGCCGATGAAATTGTACTGTTCTCCTCAACAGCCCAGGAACTCTAAGCAACGCTGCAAGACCTGAGCTTCGGAGCGAAGACCGCCAAGCTGAAATGGGAATGGGTTGGCCACGTCTGGAGTCGTCACGGGACGTCTGGGTGCCGCACGATGGGAGGCGATGGCAACAATTGGCCAGAATTTATTCAGAATCAGGACGAGTGGAAATAAGAGGGGAGGCCTTTGCCTAGCAGTGGCTGGGACAACCCATAGGTTTTGAAAAAAATAAACAATATTTATGTACTATGCTAGGAATTTAGGTACTCTGTCACTGCGGCTGCGCGCAGTGGCGCTGCGTGCAGCTGCAGTGACATGACAGCGCGCGCACCGCCCGGGCGCACTCGTCCACCTCGCGCCCTGAAACCATTGCATGACTCAACAAAGATTAGATTAGATTTAGATTTCTTTATTTCCTAAAATTAATTTACATTTTAAATTAACTTTAAGCTAATTTACACGAATTTATTTAATGATCGTCAAATAATGAATAATTCATAATATTTATTGAAACTTAATTGAATGAAATGTCACAGGTTCAATACAACATTATTATGGACATACATAACAAAATGATTCATGATAAAGTCAAAATAGGGAATATAAATATTGGTATTAGTTATAATTAGGTAATTTGGGGTTTTAATATTGTAAACTTGTTTATGTTATTATTTTATTATATGTATAGGTATGGACCTATTCAATAATTTGATAAGTTTCAGTCACTTGTTTTAAATGAATGTATTGTATTTTATGGTATTGTAGTTGTTAAATATTTTGCTAACCAATTGGCTTGTACTTCTTTAATTGAAATTTGTACATAACGTGATACATGTCGCTTAGTGGCCCATTTTACGAAGCAACAATTTAAAATTATACAAGTCTAATAGGTTTTACAGGTGAAATGGCCTGTCATTATTATTAACACCGCAGTCTTGTCAAATTGTAAATAGTAACTATTACCCTCCCACAGACATGATAAATGGGCATTTTTAAAAATACGTGTACCCAATTGGCGTGAGTTGTTAAATAAAAATTAACTCGGTGTCAGTTTTGTGACGACAATTAAGCATTCCAATTATGTGAAATTGAACTTGTTTCACATTTATAAATTGAAAAGAAAAAGTTAATTTGTATACAAACTGTACACTTAATTGTCGTCACAAAACTGACACTGATTTCATTTTTATTTAACAAATCACGCTAATTGGGTACACGAATTTTTAAAAATGCCCAAATTCATAATCGTTGTGTTTCGCGCACTCGCTCTGGCATGATCGTTGCGACGATCGTTGCTCGATGCGTTGATACTAATTGTGTATCGAATTTGCAAAAGTCCGATTGATACTACTCTTCGCTTCCGTATTATTCGAAGGTACTTCAAACACAAAACTATGCATTATTTCACAACATTTGGGTACCCTACACCGCAGTACGTTATGTCAACCTCTATTAAGTATGCGTCTGAATTGAGAGGCTAACCATCATTTTTATGATGTTTTTGCAAAAAAAAATTATAACAATGGTCTATGATTGAGGCAATTGGAGACAGTTGGTACAACTTTTTTTTACTTGTCAAAAGTATGTTTGTGTGCAGTATTTTTTGTAAGATGTTTCTCTCTTGTCGTGGTGCAATAAAGAGTATTTATTTTTATTATTATTTTATTATGTTGTCAAGCAAAGCCAGGTTAGAATTCAGTCTGTTGGCCTAATTTTCCGCCCGTTTTCCTCCCACCAATAAGAAAATGATTCTCCCCATAAATATAACAATGGTAAAAATAAGGCTGTCGAGAGTGGTAATCCATATAGAATCCTGCAAGTAAAAATACGAACGCTTTTTTTCTGATTTATCATCTGACATTAAATCAAGTAGACGTTGTAAAGGAAACATTGCCTAAATAACTACGATATGGCCTTATAAAATAAAATAAAAGACTGAAGTGTTAGTGTAAAGTAAAGTAAACTCGACGAATTTTGACGTTCGTCAAAGGTCTCTGCAGCCCTGCTGGTAGTCACCCTGCTTAGAAATTTGGAGGACCCGGGTTCGAATCCCGGTAAGGGCATTTATTTTTGTGATGAGCACGAATATTTGTTCCTGAGTCATGGATGTTTTCTATGTAATTAAGAGAAGAAGAAGAGAGATAAGTATGTATATCGCCGTATACATACACACACATATATATATATATATGTATGTACCCATAGTACAAGCTTTGCATTGACGGCTTCCAAGCGTGTGGCGTCCCTGTGGGCCCGCGTGCGGGGCAGCACCAACACTCTCATGAAGGTGATCGCGGGAAGAAATGAAATGAAAATAATTAAATCCAGAACAAGTCCATATAGCAAATACATTTGAATAAGCAAAATAAATTAAATACAAAATGATACGAAATAAATCATACTTAATTAATTATTACATATTATTAAAACTTTACATACATAATATTAATACTAGAAATAAGCATAAGCTAACGGTGCCCACCACGTGGCTCCAAAAAATAAAAAAATCATTCATGGTTTTATAACCAACTTCCAGGAAACGTAACTGAGTTATCTACTTATTACTAATAAATTCAAGAACTATGTGAAGCGTAAACTTATTTTGAAAGCTTATTATAGCACACAAGACAACATGAATGATAAAAATCTATGGAACTAATTGTGACTGAATTTTTAATCTACTATTCTCGTTATATTTTGTTTGTTGATATAAGATTGTTTTTCTAGAAACATTCTACTAGTATTTTTATACAATTTTTTACTTCATATATATTTTATGTTTAATAAATTACTCTAAAAAATTAGCTGACGATTTGAAAGTGCTTGCTACTAGGCCTACTTGAATAAAGATCATTTTGAGTTTGAGTTTAAAACATATGGGCCGGGCTTCTTCGACGTTGCGGGTCACCCTTTCCGTCGTCGCGGGATCGGGGTGACCCGCGACGACGGAAAGGATGGACGGACTATCATTAATCATTGGATGACTGTGTATGTGCATTCTAATGGATAATCATTCTAGGATAAATAATTACTATGGGGAAAAAAGTCTGAACAAGCGTCTCCCATACCTACTGAATAGTTTGCCTGAAACCATTCGACTTGAAAAAAATAAGAAAAAATTCAAAAGACTATTAAAAACGCATTACCTAGATGTACTTATGTAACACCTAGAAAGTTTAGAATGTATAACCGATTTATGGACAATATACTACACTGTTATTTATATTAATGTATGTCTAACCTAGAGACTGCCGTTCTCACAGTCACACTGTTACTACAGTTTTGTGGGGCTATGTTTTAATTTTTAGTATTAATAAAATGTACTTATTAAATAAATAAATAATAAATGAGCACTTTGAACTATTTTTGGATGTAGGTTTAGCCCTATGTTCGTTAATCTATCACGCTTAAACGGCTCAACCGATTTGGATAAAATTTGGCACGAAGATAGTTTATAGCTTGGATTAAAATAAAGGATAGTGCTATCCTGGTTCCACGCAGACAAAGTCGCGGGCGGAAGCTAGTTACTAACATCATTTTATGTTTATATAAGGAAATAAATAAGACATTTCTCCGTCCACGTGGAACTCGTTTATATCTTAGCTCCATACAAACTTTCACCCCCATCCTTACCCTTTCAGTCCCCTAAGAATTGATTTCCGGGATAAAACTATCCTTTGTCCTTCCCCGGAACTCAAATTTCACCATTGGTCCAGTGGTTTAGCGCGAAGAGGTAACAGACTGACAGACAGACACACTTTAGCGTTTATAATATAGCAGTAATATGGATATGAGTGGCTCTGGGTGCTAAAGTCCCAGCGGTTATGTCTTTATTAAAAAAAAAACCGTAATAACTGATCAGATTTTCTTACAAAATTGACTTTTAGGATGAACATGATATGCTTATTTATAATTAGGCAGGACTATCTGTGTTCTTTGGAAGCTTTAGGAACTCCTCAACTACACAAGATAAGCCTTAGTACCCTCCGAAAGGTGACGACTGTGCAAAAAAAGTATAGTCGGCAATATAAGTTTGTACTTGCTACAATATATTTTTTTACAGAACCTTATTTTATCGTGCGAACAAAGTCTCAGCGCTACGCATTTGAAAGTCAAGCAGTCGACTGATTGATGGCCGACAGTAAGGCCGAGTAGCAGGATGTCGGCCGAGGCCCAGTTGGAAGAAGCGAATAATTTGTTAGACGCTGTGTTCGGGAGAAAATAACAATGCTCCGATAGTATTTGTTATTTTTTTCCGTATGATAAAAAAGCTGAAAAGGGAAACGATTCCTATTATTTTCCTTTAATTTTATTGTTTTTAAAAATCCCTGTTACAATTTTTTAAATTGGTTATTATATTCATGTCAGAATAAAGTTGAAATAACGATCAATAGAACACTAAAAACGAACAAACAATATTACGTTTCAATCTAATAATAATAAAGTAATCAAAAATGATCTCTATTTAAGGTAGAGTTATTAGACAATACTAAAGACTAAAATTACTACCTAATCAATTTATGAATGAATAATATCCTCTTATCAAAAGTATTTATTTTTTCGTGTAGTATCGGACTTAAATCGCTCCATTCTCTTTCTTCCCGTAGTTTTCGGAGTTGATTATGGGAATCAGACTGTAAAAAAAATTAATACATAAAGTAGCCTAATTCGCCCGGAGTATAATTTCGAATCAATTGACACTACATTTTAACTAAATCGGTCCAGTATCTAAAACGCTACAGTGGAACACACGTAAATACAAACAGACTCATCATTTTATTCATTCGGCTCTACCGCAGACGGGCAAAAAGGTAGTCGAGTGTTTTTAAACAAAACGCAAAAAAATTATACAAGGTGTAACAAAAATGGGGTATGAACCGATCAAGGGCTTAACAGGTTTTTTTTTCTGTTTTTTCTTATCAGAACACGATACCTGTTAAGCCGTTGATCGGTTCATACTCCATTTTTGTTACGTGTGTGTTGTTGTATAGGGCTCTGGTTCTATAGGTTCTATGGGGCCGGCACACTGACACTGATGTCAGCGTGCCGGCCACATCAGAGCCTAATGGCCTAGCACGTCACGACGGCAGGAGACCCTATGGGATGACTCTCGTGCCTTGGCAACAGGGGCGGCCCTTAGTCTGGGTCCACGTGTGTGGATACCCTAGCGCCGTCCCACCTGGGCGCGACGTCGTCGGGGGCTGGCGGAGCGGCCGCCGTGGCTGAGGCAGCATAGTGCCGCAAATATGCTACTCTTGGCGAGAACTACGTATTTGCGGCGTTTGCCGTGGAGACCCTGGCTGGATGCAATTAAGCTTTTTAAAAAGCTAAGCTCACCCGGCCGGGCTCAACCGATGCTCTAGTGACCGTAGGGCTGGCTTGTTCCTCGCACAATGTCTTGCCATTGCCATTCAGCGAGGCAATGCAGCCCACGTGCCAGTGGGCAAATCGCTGCCACTAGGCAGTGCCCACGAGGCTTCGTGGGCACTGCCTAGTGGCAGCGATTTGGGGGAAATATAAACTATGTTAACCTGAACTATATACATATATATATAGTTAAGGTTAACATAGTTAGTTTGTAAGTTTTTTTTCTAACATTTGTGTTTGTTTTTTTTTTCATGGTTATTTAAATAAATTATATAGTACATTTATTTTAAGAAATAGTTCGCCAAACAACCTTTACTGGCCATTGTTGTGCACAATGAGCTAGCAATCTGTCACTGCAATATCAACTTTTTTCTATATTAAATTAATAATTAATTCCTCGTTATTTTGTCAGTATTGCCAATTCACTTCTTAATTTATGTAAACATCAATTGATTTTTCGAGTTCATATTTTATTTGTTGGTTCCTCTGTTACTGCTCATCCTACTATCCTACTAATATTATAAATGCGAAAGTTTAGATGTTTGGATGTTTGGATGTTTGGATGTTGGGATGTTTGGATGTTTGTTACTCAATCACGCTTAAACGGCTGAACCAATTTGAATGAAATTTTGCACGAAGATAGTTTATAGCCTGGATTAAAATATAGGATAGTTTTTATCCCGGTACACGCGGACGAAGTCGTGGGCGGAAGCTAGTAAACTATATTTAGCATAGCCATCATATGCTTCACCTCAATTGAAACTAATATTGGCATACAAATTGTATTGAAACTCGAACCAATCTCATCATAATATTAGCCCATTTATATCAAAGGAAGACCGTAGGCGTGCTACGCAGCTACGAGGCTAAAGCTACGGGCTACGCCATTCGCGAGCGAATCATTTCAAAGTCGTCAGTTCGCGCGTGGCGCTCGATGAGAGAGGACGGCTGTTTATTTTCTCTCTAAACTTTATTCGAGTCAGTGAATCGTGAATCGTGTAGTTTATTTGGCTTTCCGTTATCGAATTGGTTGACGTTGTTATAAAGGATTGAAGTCTGTTTTAGTTTTGTAAGAGTTTCAGTAGTTTTTTAGTACTTTATTCGCATGTGAAAATTACATGTGCAGTTTTTTGTTAATACAAATGATCGTTGGCGAGAAGCACGTAAGTAGTAGATTAAAGAAAGCGCTCTCTTGGTAAAATTAATGTTTTACTGTTTAATAAGTTTCAGAAAGTTTTCATTATAGTAAATTGGTGTTTGCAGAAATAGTTAAAATATTTTTATGAATTGGTTTGGTGTTTGAAACCAGAAAAAAAATCATAAATATAATGAAGGTTGTCGAATGTCTGATTCCTACAATACCTTATTCGATTTATTGAAAAACGTTTACTTTGATCCTTAAATGTCTTTATTCCTTACCTTTCAATAATAATAACAATCGCATATTTCAAACCATAAGTCTGTAGGTAATCATCATTAATTACAAAATAAAGTAAATTTATGAAAACTAAAGATTACATTAAAATACATCGAATATCCGCAGCCGAACCAAGGTAACCGATATAGCCCTCCGAATCGCTAAACTTAGTTAAGTCCCGCCCACTGCCAGTTGGCAGTGGGCGGGGCATATAGCACGTAGAACCGATGGCCGTTGGGGCGGAAAGGTTCTCGAGTGGCGACCACAGGCTCCCCACAAGGTGGACTGATGACCTGGTAAAGGTTGCTGGAGTCCGCTGGATGCGGGTGGCGCAGGACCGGTCACTTTGGCACTCTTTAGGGGAGGCATATGTCCAGCAGTGGACGTCTTTCGGCTGATATGATGATGAGATCGAATGAAATGATAGAATTAGCAACATTAACACAACACAAAACAATTACTAGCTACAAAATGTAAGGGTTCTAGCACTCCACCATCGGGCATTCCGACCTATCAACAATCATGTTCAGGGGGTTGTTGTCACTGTCTCGCACACGGCGCATCAGAGTTTATTCTGCTCTTAAACACAAAATATGAAATTTATTTCCCGCTTCCAAAATAACTTATGGCAAACTGCGCCAAATGTACAATATTACTTGCCTGGCAATATTCCTACTACCCCGGGGAAAGCTTACGTTTTCCCGGGGAATAAAGTAACTCGTGTCTTTTGAGAATAACCCACAGGTATCCTTGTCAAATTCATGCTAAAGTGGTTAGCTAAACTAAGTATAAACGTGCCAAAGTATAAAATATACATTATTTCTGTCTGATTCGGACGTGAAATGTTTTTCAGGTAAAATAGCGTAAAATGTGTCAATTACTTTATTTATTTATCTATGTTTGACGTTCTTATTAGCATGTAGGAAACACAAAACATCAATATGGCTTAACACTTTCGTGACCAAGAATCCTTTGGTTTTCCTCGTATGTAGCGGAAAGCAACTACGGCGTAGGCGCCCGCTAGGCGGGTTCCTGATAGCGAAAGTGTTAAGATTAGTAAAGTTTAGCTTCGTAATTGAATGGGCAAGTGAAGCGAACGAAGTTCTCTGCATTAGATTGGGCTAAAATGATTTCGTATGTCCGGCTGTCCAGCTGTTCATCTCTACACATCCCATGTCTTAACCGATTCTCGTATATTTTTTGTATTTTGTATTGTATCATATATAATTATCAATTATTAAAAAAATAAAGAATACAGGCTGCGAGTTGACTGAGCCATTGCACTGTGAATCGAGTAGAACATGCAAATGGGACAAAAACCCTTATCAAATATCCAAAAACTCATTATGGTAGGTCATTACTAATGAGTATACATTAAGAGTCCCACGTGTTATTTTTTCCTGCAACCCCCCCTTACATGAGTAATTAAGGTGACTATATAGGATGAGTGCAAATTTACTATGCATTCATTTGCGTAATTGCTCTTGGCTTAAAAATAATTGTGTGCATTTCCAAGTTATTTGTGTTTATTTCATTATTATGGATTCCAATTTGGAGGGTAAGTAGTATTTTTAGACATATATTGATTATAAAAATATTCATTGTATTTTGTAAAACATCAACATGTTTCCGAATAATCATTGGAATTTTACCCTAACTTTGACTTTCATGGTCAAGAAATTACATGTCGGCATCTGTCTACTCTGTGAAATTTATATATAATATACTTATAACTATAAACCGTCATATTTAATAAACTCCCTATCCAACTTTTGAGTACAACTATTTTTTTTATTTTTTCTTTCAGAATTCGATTTTTGCATTTCAAAAGTCAATTTCTTCGATGTATGGCAGAGACATTTGAAGGAAGCGAGAAACAACGAAATATATACATTTATATCATCTGAGCATGATTTAAGTGGAATAACCGAGGACTCCCAGAGACAAATTAAGGTAAAGATATCCCAATTTTCATCCAGGATAGCTCAGAAGTGGGATGCTGCTGGTAAATGTAGACAGCGATTTCTCGAGAAGAACTCTGACTGGCTTCATGGTGAACCTATCAAGTTTGAAGTTCATAGACGTACGACGATGCCGTCATCATCCACTGAAGCTGTAGCAGGCCCTGGAAGGCCCCAGAAGGAATTCTCGGACTCTAGCCTGAAGACTAAACGACGACGAGTAGAGAATTTAGTTCAATCTACAAGTTCCGAGGAGTTATTGTTTGCAGCAGAAATTTCGTCACGTCAATCGGGCTCCAAGGAAGTGGCTAGAAGAATGAAGAACATAATTGAAGATAACAAGAGCGGCGACACCTCAGGCAACAAAGAAAACACCAAGTCATGCAAAGAAAACGCTAGATGTTTGACGAATGAAGAAGCTTTGGCGTGCTATATAGATAGCAAATTGACTACATGCACATACAACATCATAAGGCAGTCGACTAGTAAGGTAGGGCATACCGTATTTCCATCATTGTATTGTTTAAAAAAGGCTAAAGTTGCATGTTATCCTCCTGAAGATAGCTTTTTGATTAATGAAACGCGTGCTGAAATCAACGTTCAGGCAGTTTTAGATAAAACCGCTGAACGTTTGGTTTTATCACTGGAAGATGTTTTAGATAATTTAGTGTCCCCTTGTTCATCATTCAAACTAATTAGTAAATGGGGTTGCGATGGAAGTTCCGGTCATAGTACATACAAACAAAAGTTTACGAATAGTAATGACACTGATGAATTTTTGTTTGTATATTCGTTCGTTCCGCTTCAATTACGGGATGATGCTGATAATGTCGTTTGGCAGAATCCACGCCCGTCATCTACTGCATATTGTCGTCCAATAAAGTTTATTTTTTCCAAGGAAACAAAAGAATTGACTATTGCCGAAACAAATCGAGTCTTGGAAGAGATAAACGCTTTATTGCCAACATTATGCAAGGTGATGGGAAGGGAAGTTTCTGTTGAACACATTATGCTTTTTACCATGGTTGACGGAAAAATTTGCAATACTATGACCGAAACTTCTTCTGCTCAAAAATGTTTCATTTGTGGAGCTACTCCAAAAGTTATGAATGATGAATCTAGGGAATATATTGCAAATAATGATAATCTTGGTTTTGGTTTATCAACTCTCCATGCTTGGATTAGATGTTTTGAGTGTTTACTTCACATAAGCTATCGCCTTGAAGTAAAAAAGTGGCAACTTAGAGGAGAAGCCGATAAAGCGAATGTAAAGAAACGCTCACTAGAAATTCAAACTAGATTTAAAACGGAAATGGGACTGATCGTTGATAAACCAAAACCAGGCTTTGGTAATACTAATGATGGAAATACAGCTAGAAGTTTTTTTGAAAACCCGGAGCTTAGTGCTGCAATTACAGGGTTAGATGTATCACTCATTAAAAAATTTGATATAATACTTCGAGTTCTATCATCGGGCTATGAAATAAATTTAGAAGCGTTTGAAAATTTGACACGGGATATAAGAAAACATTATTTAAATCTCTATTCGTGGTATTACATGCCTGTTACAGTACACAAATTATTGATTCACAGTAGCGACATTATCCGATCAGCACTATTGCCGATTGGACAGTTATCCGAGGAAGCACAAGAAGCTCGAAACAAAGATTGCAGACGATTTAGGGAACATCACACACAAAAACGATCTCGTCAAGCCACGAATAGAGATTTAATGAATATGCTGTTGATTACATCTGACCCTTTAATTAATAGTTTTAGAAATGTACCAAGGCAAAGAGTAAACTCGTTGTCTTCTGATGTTTTAGCATTGTTGAAACCCCCTAGAGTTAATGAAACTAATGTAGATGTAGTGTCTAGTTTGTTTAGTGTAGATGATCATGACACGTCAATTAATGATTCGCAGGATGAAGATGATGACGGTGAAAGTAATTAATAAAATGACCGCTGTAATTAACTCTAATTGATTTATATGTACCTACTTAAGAATCCTATGTAAATGTAGTTCCTAATTAGTTTTACTTTTCCTTGTAATGGGATGATAATGTTAAAAATGATGTTGATTAAAAGATGACTGCAACAGTAGATTTAGTATTTTATGTGTACATGTAATAAAATATATAATTCATTATTGTACATTCACTTTTATAATATTGTTTTTCTGAACCCCCACCCTACCCCTCTAAGTCACGAACCAAAGTACATAAACTATACGTATATGTATATTCATACATAATGAGCTCGTATAAGCTCAAAAAACTACTAAAATAATTTTGTCCCATATGCTTGTTCTACTCGATTCACTGTGCATTGGTTTATAAATAAATTCGGGTTAAAAGTCAAAGTCAAAATCATTTGATGTTAGGGTCATACACAGATTTAACAAAGTTAAGGGCTGCAAAGCCTAATTTTTGTTTCGACTCTTAATCCGCATAAACGGCGTTCTCTTCTATATTTACTATTCGATAAAAACATTATTTATATGCACGTGAGCTTTTAATTATTGACCACAGGAAGACGCGAACCTAAATCTATGTATGACCCGTTAACGCATTCAGTGCCGGGAACCCGACTATCGGGTGCCTACGCCGTAGGCACTTTTCCCTACATACCAGGAAAACTGCAGGATCGGCTACGAGCGTAGCGTAAAATTAATATTTAAATTCTCTGCCATTATTTATCTCCTTTAGCAACAATTTATTTTGTAGGTATGTTCCTTTTGCGAGAAGATAAGACTTCACGAGATGATTCTGCGGTTTTAGTATCACTACCTGCTGAACACATTATTAGATCAACGTTATGAATTATGGAAAAAACACTAGCCACTCACTTGCTTTCGGATTTTAAAAAAGGTAGCCTAAACTGCTTTCAATTTTTCTTTATCAAAGAAGTCCATACTTCACTTGGCAACCACAGTTGCCACCATCAGTTTAGGGGTGCGCGAAATTGGCAACTGTGGTTGCCACAAGCAAGTGAGTGGCTAGGCTGTATTTCGAATTATTTTATGGAAAATTCTGATAAAAATACTTCGAAAAATTATCATAACTTACTCAAGTTCAATAGGTAAAGTTTTGCTCATAAATTACTGAAACCTTATATTTTTTGTTCTAAAAGACTGCCGTACCAAGAGTTTTAAGGTATCTATCATACGCAGTAGGTACGCACACTTATATCATATTATGGACATAGTTAGATCATCAAATGAAAAACTTTTTTACTTTACGCACGTAATTGAAACAAACAACTCTGTAACAACGTGCACCTTGGCAAAAATAAATCTCTCTATCTACCTCTCTTTTCAGTCGTTCTCTCTTGACAGAGTGGTCGTGGTTTCATGATGATTTAGCATGCATAAAGCAGCGCTTGCGCCGCTCATCCCCTTAAAAAAAACATACTTTTTATTGCACTTCGGTGGCAAACGGGCATACAGCTCGTCTGGTAAGCGGTAAAGTAGCCTATGGAGGCTCGCTACTCAAGAGGTATCGCATGCGCGTCGTGAACCCTATGGAACCTGTACACTCCTTTCTTGAAGAACCCTAAGCGGTATCCCCATTCCACAGCCAAAGCGTTTATGGGGGAAATTCTGGACCCATACCATGCGACCATTTAGGTACGAAGGCTAGCAGCAAGAGATTTTGTCCGCGACTTGTTCGACTCCCATGGATGATAGAGATTGGAGGATTAGAATAAAGTAATACATACATACATGATGAATTGGCCAGTGGTCCCTACGCTAGCCCGGTCTAAACCGCATATACAATTTCTTCGCAGAATTCACCTAGCGTTATTCCCGGATCTGCCCTAAAGGAGCCCGGGGTCCACACCTCATCCCAAGATTTGGCATAGGCACTAGTTTCACCAAGCGGGAAAACTATTCCTTTTTGGGATTAGACCGGCTTCCTTACGACGTTGTCCTTCACCGAAAAGCTAACGGTAAATATTCCGTACATAAGTTCTGAAAAAGTAATTGTTTTGAGCCGGTATGTGAACCCGGGACCGCCGCTTGACAGCCGCATGCCTGAACCACTAGGCTACAGGCCATAAGACTATTACCGTAGCTTTTTTTACTGAAAAGCTAATGCTCAATATCTAATAATGCTTTGCGCATGAGTTCCGAGAAACTCATTGAGTAAATGTAAGAGCCAGGATTCGAACACGCGACCATCGCGCCGCGTGCACGGACCACTGGGCTACCATTGCCTATTTTAATTGCCAAAAAGATATTTTCAAAAATGGCCAAACTCTATAATGTAACCCAGGCCACGTAGCATGGACGGCCTTATCACGCGATAAGTGACAAGATAGAGCGTCCGTCTCGTTCCATCGAACGGTGTCAGCCAGTGACGGACGCTCTATCTTGTCACTTGTCGCGTGATAAGGCCGTCCATGCCCTTTACTGCCATCACCTTTTAACTGGATAGAAATGGGCTACCAACATTTTACCCTGCAGGTTAGCCTGCGTTCCTTGTAATAAGTACACGAGCAGAGCCGCAACAACAGCTAGTATTTGGCCATTTTTTTTAAATTTGTGTATCCAATTAGCGTGTACGACTTGTAAAACAAAAATTTACTCAGTGTCCATTTTGTGACGAAAATTAAGCATACAATACGAGTACAAATGTAAATTTATATGACGTTATTGATGCATATAATTTATAAATTGAAAGAAAAAGTAATTTTTATACAAACGGAATACTTAATATTCCGTCACAAAACTGACACTGAGTAAATTTTTGTCTGACGACTCACGCCAATTGGGTACACAATTTTTGAAAATGCCCATTTAATAAGTAAGATATTAAAGGTATAGTTATAAAATTTTAATTTCAGGGCACTACCCAACAAAACTAGGCATATTAGAAAACCAAAACTACCGTTTTTTTGTTGCTATCGTGTCTCCGTTTTGGCACAGCCTGGAGGTTATCGGAGACGCCCCGAAAACATACACTCATTTAGTAATAAAAAGCCACAACTCTAAAACAGCTGTGATGTAAATTGAATCATAAAGCACTGGGCATACGGTTTAAAGTAAAAATCAGTTCAAGTGGTATGTGTTGGTATCAAATGCCTTTATGTTGATAATGTAATGTTAAATTTGTGTGACATTATTTTTAGAAGAATTGATGGTGTTTTAGCCATTTAGCAACTTAGTAATAGGCAGGCTCATTAAATATAGTGGAAATAATATTAAAATATTGATAAGTATTGAAATGTAAGTTTAGTATTCTTTTTTATTGGAACTATGAAGAAAATCTGTGATTTACATTTTGTTACCTTGATTTAATCGAAATAAATAAATAAAATTGATCTTCCCTCCACTAACCGACGTTTCAATGGAAGAGAAAATATTTATTGCAACTCTTTGAAAGTGTACGAAAGAGAGATAAAAAGAAAGATTGAGACATGTTGATTACTAGGGGGATTTCAACTAAAGATTCGTAATATTATGAGTGATATTCATGCGGCCTCGCCAGAATCAGTAATAATGCCAAAGTTGGTTATTAATGTAATGATTAGAAAACTCCTACTTCTTCCTCGGGCTTCAAACTATCTCCGAACTAAATTTTATTTCAATCGCTCCAGCGGTTTAAGCCTGAATACTCCAGGCAAAATACGGTTTTGAAAAACATTAATTTATAATAGCTTTTTTTTTGTTGATTTCATTTGAAAATGTTATTCTAAGATGATATATTCAAGAATCCGACAAACTTTCCACCCGGAAGTAATTATGTAGATTTCAATGAAGCATGCATTGTCTTTTTTTATACGATTTATCTTGAATATTATAGAGCAAATGTAAATAAACCAAAATAAAGACAAAAATATTTATTAATATTTTTTCTGACTTTTCAGAAGTTAGTTAATTTATCATTTTTTTGATGTCTGAAATTTTGTCGGATTTTGTCGCTGGGTAACTATTTAATTGATAATATATCCGTTACAAATAAAAAGTAAGCTATTATAAATTATTTCCAAACATGACATTTTTTCCATACGAGTTGTCAGTTCATTTACTGGACTATGAAGAGGTAACAACTGACGCCGCAGCGCGACGCGAGTTGTGCAAAATCTATCCTCTTTCCAATTTGCGCGGTCGGAGTTAGACATGAGACGTGCAGTCGCGCGCGAAGCGACTGAGCAGCAAGTTGTGCTAGACGTGCAGATAGACAGACAGACACACTCTCGCATTTATAATAATAGAATGGATTAGTATGGATGATTTCGCGCCCATCAAATCATCGAATGTAAACAAAACATGACTACGACAGATGTCAGTAGAAAAAGCTATGCTAAAACAGTTTTGAGTTTACTGGCACCTCATGACTAGTGGCTCTGTAAGCTGTAGAGCTAGTGAGTATGTTTTTTTCTGAATTCTGATTTAAAAAAATCTATACAAATGTACTTTTTTTATTTTTATACAACAAGCGTACGGCCCGCCTGATGGTAAGCGGACACCGCAGCCTATAGACGCATGCAACTCCAAAGGAGTATCATGGGCGTTGCCGACCCTTGATATGTTTGAGGATTCGCCGTGTTGACAGCTGAAGGAACAAATTCCCTCGCTCTCAACACAACGCATCCTCGGGAGCTCTGGCCATCGCCTTGCTCACCACCAGGAACGCAACACTACTACATATAGCAAGTAGTAGTGTTATTATGGTACTTCAAAAGAAAGAAGGCAAAAAAATATGCCTAATGTCGAAAACCCCATTCAAATATCTCAAAAAACTTCGAAGCTACAACCGTTTTAGGAGAGAGAAGTGGCTTGGTAGAGAGAAAAAACACTAGCAGATCGTGGCGCCCGACGCAATCCTGGAACGTCATAGTAAATGACAATCGTTTTGTATAAAGGTGCGTTTTGCGGAGAAGGGCGGACGCACCCCCTCTTAAAACTTTGGACATTTATAACTTTCTGATGATTTAACCTCTTGCGCTTCTTTCTTCTCCATTCTTAATCCTCTTTCAAGATAATTTACTTTAAAAACAAAGTTTTAACCGACTTCAATTTAGTACTCCGCCAAGCCACGAGAACATTTCTTTTCCAATTTACGTCATGAACTGATTTCCGAGAGCAAATGCGTTGATTATTATAGAAAAAAACCCAATCGCTGCATGTGACCCGATAATATTTGAGGACTTCCGTCAATTTCACAAGGATCACCCTTGGCACTTCATTAGTTGCTATTTCAACGGAATCTTATCAGAATCTGTGATATACTTTTGTACTTTTAAGTACATAATTGAGGAATTCCATAAGTCATCTGTGGTCTTCATCATCAATTCCACTCCACCAATTTATGATTTCCGGATGTAAATACACGAGTTATAATAGAATATACCAAAATCACTACACGCGTGCCTAATATAATTGAGGAGTTCCCTCAATTCCACATGGATCCCATCATCCAATTGAATTTTCAAAAAAATGGGACCCATCTGGAAGCATATACTTACAAACAAAAAAAAAAATTATGAATCGGCTCATCAATGACGGAGTTCTGAGGTAACAAACATTGAAAAAAAAAAAAAAAAAAAACAACCGAATTGAGAACCTCCTCCTTTTTTTTGAAGTCTGTTAAAAATACAGTATTATTGATTATTTTATCTAGTGTCTACACCCATAATATCGAAATTGCTCACAAAATTTCAGAAGAATAAGCAATACTACCTGCAAATGAGATAGCCGGGAATATTGGCCCGAGTTAAAATGAAGAACTTCGTTCGCTTCGTTTGCTCAATCAATTATCTACTCTATGCTCCAAGTCTCCAACATAACCATTAGCATATTAACACTTACATTGGGACCCACTGAACACAAATTAAACTGCAATATCATAATCATCATATCGGCCGAAAGAAGTCCACTGCTGGCTACAGGCCTCCCCAAAGAGTGCCAATGTAACCGGTCCTGCGCCACCCACATCCAGCGGACTCTCGCGACCTTTATCACCGTAGCATTGACGGCCTTATCACACGATAAGTGACAAGATAGAGCGTCCGTCACTGGCTGACACCGTTCAATAGAACGAGACGGACGCTCTATCTTGTCACTTATCGCGTGATAAGGCCGACCATGATACGCCGCGCGTTCCGCTTCACTTAGCGATTCGAAGGGCCATTTCAGTTACCTTAGTTCTGCGGCGGATAGCCTTAATTCTGATGCGATCTCACAAAGAAACTCCCAAAATAGCCCGCTCTCCTGAAACCCTCCCAACCTTAAATGTACTTAGTGTAAAATATTTTGGTTCCTACAAACTTGATTTCCCTTTCGCAATGTGACATGGCAATTCAATTAGCTTAAGTACAGGCTATGAATGGCCGGGAAGGCTTAGCTTATTGTATTGGAACAGTTCAATGGCTCAATGCTATCTTACTACGCACTATTAGTGGTTTTAATGAATTAAGTAGAATTTGTTCTACACAGTAACACAAACTAATGAGCTGTGTAGAACTCGCAGGCCTGGGTAAAAAAATGTTTTTTAACAATTTCCTTAACACTTTCACTGCCAGGAACCTGCCTAGCAGGCTTCAACGCCGTAGTCGCTTTCCGTTACATACGATAATAAGTTTCTGTCAAAAATTTCATTTTTGGTACAAGCTTTTATTGCCGACTGTACTTTTGTGTATACCATCATCAACTGCTCATTGAGGCGATTCTAACGAGCCCAAACTCGATGGGGTTATGTGGTTTTATTACGGAGTTCCTATGGCCACCTTCTGTCTCCATCAGATCAGCTCGATGGTACCATAACATTGAATTGTCATCCAAACTATACTTATACCCAAAATTTCAGCTCAATCGGTCACCGGGAAGTGGGTCAAATTTAACTTGCAAGATTTGACGGACAACTTACATACTTAAATACTTTTATACTTACATACGAACAAGTTAATATACGTAAAGCTGGTAAAAACCACGGGATCGGCTACGAGCGTAGCGATTCTTGGCAGTGAATGAAACAAATCATATAGATATCTAACCGGCTCACACAAACAGTAAATGTTTACAGAAAGTTCCAATCAAAGAGGTTTTTTTTTTAAATTATAGTCATTCATTGGAATCTGGTCACACAGTTTCACCAAAATCGATTGAGAAATGCGACCTGAGTAATCACGTAACGCTTCCAACGCGCGGTAGGACAGTCCAACTGTCATTTTTCCATACTAAAGGTGACGTTTAGCCCTACCTGACGCGCGTACAATGCGTTTCGTGATCTACCTGCTGCTGAGGGGTAACTGAGATAGACAGGCAACTCGAACAAATTGAGAAGGCATTATATGCTTCTGTGCAAACGCCATCTGTTCCTTGGCCCCCAAAACTTTTCAACCGATAAAAAAAGGAACCTCAATTCGGTCGTATTTTTTTATCAGTTTTTTAAATGTTTGTAATAACTGTTGTGAAATAAAACATAAAAGTGAGGGATACACAGATTTATTTAAGTTATTAACAATACATTAGTAACTTCATGCATAGAAAGGAGCATATTATTAATATAAAGCAAGAAACATTAAAACGACACGCTCATCCAAAACCATGGTCACTCGGTACTACATTTTCCTAGATATTTCTCAACAGCCTGCCGCGCTCGGTCGACTAGCGGTGTCTATAGCCCTTCCAGGTCCTCCATTAATAGATAAATGCACAAATCACAAACAAACTTCGTTGAATATTAAAAATTGAATTGGATTTATTGATGCAAATTATGTCAACATATTTCACGCAAAACGACATTATACTTATGTCAAGCAGACACAATGTTGTGTTACCATTATACAATATACTATTCTCCTTGACGTGATATGATCTATTTGCTACCTCCTTCCTTGTCAACCTCTAATTTTAGTCCTGCCTGCCATGTCACTGTCATTCAATATTTCCTCGTGTATTATGTCAAATAATGTTCAATTTTATGTTTATTAAAACCAGAATACTACAGGTTTTCTCATTATTCCACTCCTTATATTCATTTACGTAGCACATATCAATCTCCCTACATTCAATAAAATATTTGAATGTAGCAACACTGATATTGTAGTTCGTTAGAGCATCAGCTACCTGAGGCATTACCGAGTAGGTGGCAGCACCGTTTTCAAATTTTTTTTCTAAGTTTCCATAGCATGGGGTAATCCCGCAACGTTTCCAAAGCGCGTTAAGACCGTCCAACTGCCATTATCCATATTAAAAAATATGTTTAGATCTGCCTAACGTACAGTCAAGGGCACCAATATTTATTCACTCAGTTTCATAAATGTGTATACTTCAACCTTATTGTTGCAGAAATAAGGTCTGCTTACATATTTTTGAGACTTTCTGGTGTATACATATTGTACGGGCGCCTGCAGACGAACGAATTATGGCCCAAGCTGAAATAGAACTACGTTCAATCAATCAATCAGTCAATCATAATTTATTCATCAGAATATATAAGGTGTTGTAACACATAACATATACATTGATCCATTATAATATATTCGGCCGATAGGTATAATTTAATAGCATTCTATATTGCATGCCACTATTATTAAATAATCATTTATTGTATGTTATTAGTAACACTAGAATTAAGTTTTTCTGTACGCTACTAACAAATATGGACAAGTATCCGAATTAAATGATTATGATTACAAATTAAACTTATTTAAAAAAAAAACTTCTATCCTATAATAACGTTAGCTTCGCTCGCTCGGTCATTTAGACAAATAATGCGACATGACGGATTATATAATGCGTACCATAATACATTCAGTAGGTACCAACGCTTGACTCGCTCGTTCGATTAAGAGAAAAGTCTGTGTTTGTAGGTTTGTGTTTTTCAGTTTGTATGTTTTGTGTTATCTCCGGAACCGCACATCCGATTTCAAAAATTCTTTCACCCGCGTATAGAATGGATACTTTGGATGGTTATAGGCTATATTTTGTCCCGCAGGTGTGCTTGTATTATTAGCAATACGCGAGCGAAGTCACTCGGGCAACTTTATAGTATATATCGGATTAGACTTGTGCAGTCTTTTAAAAATGTGTATAAAATATTAAATTTCTCATTTTCGATATTTCGTTTTAGGTACTTATAGAAAAGCGTTCACTTATTTGATTGTATATTTACGAAGTATTGTATTTTAGCATTCCAATAAGCCCACTCCAAACCAGATTCTCGCAAATATACACTCGACCGCAATATTTGAAATGTTTTTATTTACCAATCGTCTGCGTCATTTCACGGGTTAATAACGTCTCTTTTGCACTCAAACGGTGTGAGGAAAACAGACACTTTACCCAGTATTTACTGGATCTATTTAGTCACATTGCCTTGGCAGCAATTGTTGGTTTAGGCAACTTCACGGTATATTGGGCGGAAATAAAATAAAAATACTTTTCGTTTACGTCACAAACACCTTTCGAGATGAAAGAATTTGTTTATTGATTGCTGTCGATATGTCTGCCATTTTATCTCATTTCAAGAGTTTACATATGACGCACGTTCCAAATTGACGCCGCACATATTATGGGGTATACAGGTTATGTGATTTTACCCCAATTTGTCAGTACAACATGTCGAAGTCATAATTGGGTGTAGCGTACAGATATATAACAATCCGACCACATATGCACGCAGTTTCTCATTACAACTCGTTTGACAGTTGGATCAGCAGCGCAACATGCCTCCAGACTTCTGACAAATTGGGGCTGACAAATCATGACATGTATATACCCCATTAGGCGTCTACACAATCACCATGATCGTCCGCACCGTGGAAGTATAGGAACAGTAGATAATCTTCGAACAAAGGTACATCGCACGGCTGCACACATGCGTGCGTGTTCGGTACGCACACACACATAGCCTTCGGGAATGATGGAGAATGCTTCAATCGGGGCCGCGCCGTTGCGGTGATCGCTCGTTCTCACTCGCTACGTCAAAGGAAGCCGCCTCGTAGGTATGAAGACAGCGAGCCGCCAGTGCCACGATATCAAAAGGAGCCGAATAGGCTTGTAACTAAGCACCTACCAACCTAGTGCAGTTTAGCTACAATTATACTTACTAGGAAATATTTTAGGAATAGTATCATCATTCATCATCATCATTTCAGCCTATTGCAGTCCACTGCTGGACGCAAGCCTCCCCCAGGGTTCGCCACATGGCCCGATCTCCCGTTTTCGCCATCCAGTCACCACCAGCCACTTTTTTCAGGTCGTCGGTCCATCTGGCCGGAGGGCGTCCTACACTACGCTTGCCGAGTCGTGGTCTCCACTCAAGAACCCGTCTACTCCACCGATCATCGGTTCTGCGACAGATGTGGCCAGCCCACTGCCACTTCAGTTTGCTACACTTCTGAACTACGTCAGTGACTTTGGTTTTTTGTCGGATAATCTCGTTCCGGACTTTGTCCCTTAACGAGATTCCGAGCATACCCCTTTCCATAGCTCGCTGTGTGACGTGTAGTCGGTGGGCTAGTTTCACTGTCAGGTTCCACGTCTCGGCTCCATATGTCATGACCGGCAGGACGCACTGATTGAATACCTTGGTCTTCAGGCATTGTGACGCAACTTTCCAAATGCTGCCCAGCCAAGCTGCACTCTTCTGGTGATTTCACTCTCAAAGTTGTCTCTACCCAGCTGAAACTTTTGTCCTAGGTAGACGTACTCCTGGACAACTTCAATGGCTACACCTTCGACGGAAACGGGCACAGGGACGATGTGCTCGTTGAACATGACCTTAGTCTTGTCCAAGTTCATCCCTAGCCCAACGTGTCTCGAGGCAGCATTAAGACCGGACAGCATTTCCTGCAGGTCTTGCAGCGATTCTGCCATTATAACTATGTCGTCAGCAAAGCGGAGGTGTGTGAGATATTCACCATTGATACACACAAAAAGGAATAGTATAGTGGTATTAAAATATTCCATGAAGTGGGAAACTAAAAACCCATACCCAACTATCTATAATATGATTAATTTGTGTATACATTATTGTCTATTAAACTGTAACAGAAATACTTTGCATACTTAAAAGCAAAATTAGTATTATAGGTATGCCAAGCCACAAACTTGACACAGCCCTGCGCATCGAGCGAAAGTAGGTAACAAACGCTCCTAAACGGCCTCAGATTACCTACTGTATTATTTTTCTATACTGTGCTAACTGTCTACACAATCGTGATTGTTCATTTTCTGACTGTCGCGTTTTCTAAATGGAATTGCCTGCTATTACTCGTATTTTTTTACTCAGTGGCCGTAGCATGGTTGTCATTTTATCACTTATCGTTGTGGATAAGACATCCGTCACTCTCACTCGCATACTTGTCAGAACATGAATGATGACTTATCTACAGCGCCATAATTCGAGTTTATGTTATGTTAGGATTTTCTGACAAAAACATTTAAGAAATGAGATTGAGATATGTAAATAATCTTACATGGCATTTTACATTATATTATTTAAGTTAGTTACATTTTATATGACTTTCACTGTACATTGGTCAGGTCTGGAAATTCATCTAAGTTAGTATTTTAATTTAATAAAATTACAACTTATACTTAACTACATTATTTAACATTTTTAAGTTTTTCATTCCAATTACTTTTTTTTTCTTTTTAGTCATCAGTCCTCCTCAACATAAATTCATTTATATTGTAACATGCTAGCTCAATTACCATTTTTTCAGTTATTTGGCGAATAAAGCGTCACTTTCGGTGTTAATGATGTCATTAACACCGAAAGTGACGCTTAACTCGAATGACTTCAATCGACGTCGTAAAAAAGGCGTACTATCCTAATGTTTATCCCCTCCTCACATATGGCATAATTTTTTGGGGTAATTCGGTAAACATTGAATCTACATTTCTTTTACAAAAAAAATGTATACTAATTATTTTTAAGCTTAGATATATGGAATCCTTACGAGACGTTTTCAAAGAGAATGCAATACTAACTCTGACGTATATATATATACTACAAATTAGTTTATTAGTAAAAGAACGAAATTACATTTAAAAAAAAATTAATACCCGATCTCAGTATAAATACGACGCATGTACCGTTAGATCTTCTAGCTTTATACTTCGCAAGAGCTCATATGTCAATGGGATTAAACATTTTAATCATTTACCTGAGTATATCAAGTCACAAGATGGGATTAAATTTAAAAGAAAGCTCAAGGAATGGCTATTAATGAAATGTTTTTATAATTTGAATGAATATTTTGTATGTCTAGATTAAATAATGTTGCTGATGTAATGTAATAATTTACTATTGTACGCCCGAAATGGGCAAACTGTTGGGACTTAATATCAGTTCCGGACAATAAATTAATCTTATTTTACCTTATCTTATCTAACTCGAAAATACATTGGGCTTTATCTAGATAGTTAAATTATATCTGTAGTCAAATGACAATGGCAGTTGTCGCGTTCATTGTCACATCCATACAATAGGTTCATGCTCACACACACCCACCACAACCCTTAATTCACCTGCACGACCGGTTAGCCTAGTGAGTAGTGACGCTGCCTACGAAGCTGAAGGTCCTGAGTTCGAATCCCGGTAAGGGCAAATATTTGTATGATGGGCATGAATATTAATTTCTGAGTCTTGGATTTTTTCTATGTATTTAAGTATATTATCTGTTAAATATATCTTCGTTTAGTACCTACCCATAACACAAGCCTTACTGTCCTTTCTATGGGTCTAGTTTGATTTGTGTAAGATTGTCCCTTAATATTTTTAAAATATTTATTTATTTACCTATTTATTCTTTTTTTGCGCGCAGGTTTGCCGTGCTTTACTGATATCAAACGCTTAAACAAATTAGTAATATTAGATATGAACAGACATTTAAAATTGAATTAGCACCGCAACGAGGGTACAAGTGCGCAAATTTTTACGTTTAGGAAAACAGGGGCTTAACTTACTACGAACACTTTCAACGCTTGCGCCTTTGTCGCACCAAACGTATTGCCTAACTGAAATAATATTGCAAACCGGGGACAGTTGTAACGAGTTAGTTAATAGCCGTCTGGGCCATTGGGCCTCTAATGTGATTTTAAAACGACATTTATACCCTTTGATACAAAAGGTCACTATTACCAGGCTCTAGTGGCCAAAATGGAACTTTTCAGTATACTGTCGTGTAAAATGGCACTTTATAAAACGTTATTATTAAAAGTTTGTCGTTTCCGCTTAATTTTGACGGCGGAGATTTCGTGATGATTTTGGCAATTTCCTTGACGGCATTTATGTGGCATTAAACGCTGGCAGAGTTGAAATTGGCGACGCAACGTTTTTAAGGGTGGTTCTTCGCAAAGGCCCCCGTCTTTGGTGAATCCTACTTATCCTACTAATATTATAAATGCGAAAGTTTAGATGTTTGGAGGTTTGTTACTCAATCACGCTTAAACGGCTGAACCGATTTGAATGAAATTTTGCACGAAGATAGTTTATAGCCTGGATTAAAATATAGGATAGTTTTTATACCGAGTCCACGCAGATGAAGTCGCGGGCGGAAGCTAGTATAAGATAAAATGAAAAAATATGTGGTTTACGAACAGCATCCTATTAAACGCGTTCGTGATAAGTACTATTCATACTAATCCATACTAATATTATAAATGCGAAAGTGTGTCTACCTATCTGATCTCTACACGCTTAAACCGCTGAACCGAATTGAAGATTTGATATAGAGATCAATACAGAGATGAGGTATAAAGATATTTTAACTACCGGTGCCTTCCCCGGGAGAGGACATAGGATAGTCTTTATCGCGGAAATTAGGAGGTAAAATGGGGAGAGAAATTTCGAGCGAGAAAAAAGATCTCCACGCGGACGGAGTGAGCTTGGGCGAGAGCTTGTACTCTTATAAAACAATTAATTCGAGCGAAATGAGTTCCAAAGAAGATTTAAGACTACCACGCATCTAGATTAGACACATCTAGATCGTCACGTAACATCCTATTACCAGCGGATTTACAAACCTCAATTACTTTCTAAAACAAAATAAAACTTTTATTTCCTAAACATCTAAACCAGTACACCAGAGCGCGCCAATAACGTCACTATAAACAATAGACGGTCCAACATATGCTGGTGATATGTAGCCAATTTCCAGTGGGACGTTCTGTGGTTACGTTTCAATAGGTATGCAGCTCGATATAAGCTGGTTGGACAACAGGTTAGCTCGCAACAGTGACCCGTGGCGTGACTGAAAGCATTACATAGAATTTCTACCTTGTTGTGACATTCCTTTGGAAATAAAGTTAATATGGAGGTGACAAATAAGGGAGTCGGTGTGGCGTGCATCAAAAGTACCTATGGAATTTTCTAATTTGCATAAATGCTTGATATAGGTAAACAGTTATGGCTCGTGTGGTATTGGATTATAAAATTTTACCCCTTATTCAATTCAATTTATTTATTCAGGGACCAGTCTGGATCATCATTATTGTAAGTAAATACTTAGCTTAAAAATAGGTATTTTAAAGTTCATAGAACATATAAAGGTAATTTAAAGAACTAATGTATGTTATTAAGTACGTACCTACACTGGATGCAATTGGTTTCAAAATGGAGACTGTTGTCTAATTTAAATTACATTTACCTCAAAAATGCATTTATTTTTTATTTTTCACAACCGACGCAAACCCTCCGTGTCATAAGTTTAACGTGTATCTCTGTGTATATATATATATCTGTCTGTCTGTGGCATCGTAGCTCGGAAATAGATGAACCAATATGAATGCGGTATTTAAGTCGAAAGTTTTGTTTATCCAAATGGTAAGCTTCGTTCGTTGTATCTAAAGTATATTACATTTTTCAAATGTATATAAATGTAGTTACTGTTATAAATGTTGTAACTGGTCACTCCAGGTTGGCGCATTAATTGTACTGTGTTTTGTAATTGTTTATATGAATAAATTATTAAATAAATAATAATAATAAATAATTGTTCAGGGTCTATCGCTAGAAAAACATTTAGCTATGCAGCGAGGTCGCTTACTATGGGCCTCATAAGAAGGCTCAAAGTCACCCAAAGGGCTATGGAGAGGGCTATGTTGGGAGTTTCTCTGCGTGATCGCATCAGAAATGAGGCTATCCGCAGCAGAACCAAGGTAACCGATATAGCCCTCCGAATCGCTAAACTTAAGTGGCAGTGGGCGGGGCACATAGCGCGTAGAACCGATGGCCGTTGGGAAAGGTTCTCGAGTGGCGACCACGAACCGGAAGGCGCGGCGTGGGTAGGCCCCCCCGCAAGGTGGACTGATGACCTGGTAAAGGTTGCTGGAGTCCGCTGGATGCGGGTGGCGTAGGACCGGTCACTTTGCCACTCTTTGGGGGAGGCCTATGTCCAGCAGTGGACGTCTTTTGGCTGATATGATGATGATGCAGCGAATCTTCTATCAACTTCCTAAGTAGATCAAAATGAGCTTAAATGTGTCTCACACTCACCCTGTTATATAGAGAATAAAAGCCAAATTAAGTCATGTCTAATAAATCAACGAAAAAACAAAAATGGAAAATGAATCCTCCTGAAATTGATCCTCGTCCTCATTAACAAAAGTCGTTTCAAACTTTACAACTGATCAATGTTTATAAAAATCGTTGATTGAGTATGTTTAAGAAGATTATAATAATAATAATAATAAATACTCTTTATTGCACCACAACAGGAGAGAAACATCTTACAAAAAAAATATTGCTTAATAAATAATGGTAACAACAGGCGGTCTTATCGCTTTAAAGCGATCTCTTCCCTTTGACCTTTGTATAGCAGAAAACGTTTAAATTAGAATTTTAAACAGGTAGTGCAGGAACTCGTCAAGAAGAGCATACTAGCACATCATTCTTTCAAATATTAGTAAACAGGAAACTTTAAAATATTACTAAACAGGACACATTAAAATACATACCTAATAAATTAAAAAAGATACGCAGACATATATACAATCATACATAGATATATACATACAATATACATACATACAATACATAGAACATATAGATTATATTGAGTTTCAGTAAGCAATATAAGTAATCCACACTAATATTATAAATGCGAAAGTGTGTCTGTCTGTCTCTGTTTTTCTGTTACCTCTTCACGCTTAAACCGCAGAACCGATTTCGGTGAAATGTTGTATATAGATAGTTTGAGCCCCGCGGGAGGACATAGGATAATTTTTATCCCCGAAATCATCCCCTGAGGGGGTGAAATGGGGGATGAAAGTTTATATGGAGTTGCGATATAAACGAGTTCCACGCGGACGGAGTCGCGGGCAGAAGCTAGTAAATAAATATTTGAGGGCATTCGTACACAAATCAAACTAGTCCCAAACTAAGCAAAGCTTGTTCTATGGGTACTAGACGACGATATACATAATTATATAGAAAAATAAATACTTAAATACATAGAAAACATCCATGACTTAGGAACAATATTCATGCTCATCACACGAATAAATGCCATTACCGGGATTCGAACCCGGGACCTCCAGCTTCGTAGGCAGGGTCACTACCAACTAGGCTTCAGAGCTCGTCAAATAATAAATGTAATGTTGAAACTGTCTTAATGCAATTTTGCTTTAAACTTTATGCTTTAAAACGTTCGTATGCAGGGTGAAATATTATTCACCGTTCAAATTTTGGGAGGTGATTCGGTGGGTCTGGTCACATAAACTACATGTGACAGCGATATCATAAAAGTCAAGAAAAATATATGTAAGTACATAGTATCATAACTTCTATACTACATCGTTTCGGGGGCTGATTTATTAAAAAACATAATGGGTAGACTTAAACCCATTTCTATACATTTCGTTGCTGGCGATTCTTGGTTATGATCTTTTGTCCAAGTTTTTTATATTTTTATATAATTATTTACCATCTTCCTAATTAAATTCTTGGTTCAAGAATACTTACATCGCAAAAAGTATGTATTTTTTCTGTGCACTTTTTCTGGATATTGTGTGTTTTTGGTATATGGAATTCACTTCTCTTGGGTGTCTTGTAAACAAAGCGATTGACTTTCATTGTTAAGTGGTAAACAAAGCGATAGTCTTTTATTGTTGACTATAACCGCTAATTGATACTATAAAATAAACGCAGTAAACCTGAAACCCTTTTTCAACCAAAAGGTGGCTATATGTTTAAGGAAAGGTATGCACATAAAAAAATACTACATAGTACTGTAGACAATGGTCGAAATGTTGTATTCAACCTTTTCAACGCTATGTCGAAGAGAAAAGTTGTCAACGAAACGCCAAGTCAACAAGACGGTAAGTGTGGAGTTAAAAATTAATGCAAGAAGGTTGCTATCGCGCTGGGTTCCTTGATTTGACGCATATATCCAACGACTGATATTGAGCCTGCAGGCTCATATATGCGTCGTTGGCGTGAAAAAGGTATATTGCTCGATTCCATATTGTTTGTTACAGCACGTAACATCGCCTTTGTACATAGCCGTGATATCTCTAAATTCGTAATTTGTTAAGGTATCTACGGAAGATGGTACTGGCATGGTATCGTCATTAAGCTGAGGGCAGACCTTTTCTCTGACGCTTTTGTTAGGTTAATATTAATAATAGACTAACTTAATACTTTAATTGCTTTGTTGGACCGATGGGTCTTAAGATAAGATCCGCTCTAGAAATTGAATCCGTACCGTAGCCGTTGTGAACCCAGATGATGTGAACAGCGGCGTTTGCCGGCCCACAAATACAAGTTATCTCGTCAACTTATTTAGGTACATACTTGCCCTTCAAATCACATATTCGTGCTGAATAATTTATTCATTCACTGCCGTTCGTAGCTCGGTCAATAAAAGCCAATACAAATTGACACACATGATTTTATAATAATGTTTGTGAAATCGGGAATAAAAAACGCCTAATATTTTTGAAATAAAATCTGTTTTCTGATTGGTTGATTTTAATATATAGCTGTATTCTGATTAGTTGATAGCAAATAAAAATGGTTTTTTAAACAGTTGTGATTGGTGGATTTAATACGTTGAAGTGCTTTGATTGGTCAAATTAAAATGTTTTAAAATCATAAATATGTTTACATATTTTCCCTAGGGGCTAAATGTGCTACTTTAGCCCCACTATCTAGGCCTAATATGACACACTTTTCGAGCATGAGAAGTGAAAAATATAAATAAAATTGAGATTGTAATTGTGCAATCATATAATGTATAATAATTAATAAAGTCACATCTAGAGCATTCATTTAGGTTAAGTATTACTCAAATTTGTCATTTAGATAATCAGAAATAGAATAATAACATTTATTAATAAGTAATGTCAGCAAATCCTTTTTGAAACATGGCAAAGGCAGCAGTACCAAGTCAAATGGAAGCTTATTATATATCTTGCACCCTAGATAATAAATATTTTTTCGCATCAGTGCCGTATATGTTGACGGTACACAAATATTTCGATTACTCCTTTGTCTGCGAGAGTGACGGATGCCTTATCTACGTTGATAAGTGATAAAATAGCAACCGTGCTAAGTAAGTCAAGTTAGTATTATACCCAGAAAAATTATACACATATTCGATAGCGGAACATGGTTTTTACAATTATGTAATTCGAAAAATATGCTACAAATGACGCTTCTGAATGAAGTATGCCGGCTGACTTTCCAAAAGTATCACATCAACTAACTGAAAACTTGACGACATTACTCACAGTCACCAGGCAGTTTGATGATACACTGCATATGTCACGGCTCTAATGGATTGCCTTGATCACGAATCTGTGTTCAAGAGGTCGATTATCAACCGTCGCTTCCGATCTTAATCAAGTTTTGATCGCGCGCGGTCGCTTGCACGCGCGCGATTCGAGCTTATAAGTGAGAAGCCGCAAGACACATTAAATTTGATTAGTGTGTAACGAGATGATCTGAATTGATGCCGAAGCTTGTGTAGCCTGTAAGTAATTAAGATGAGTAGTCCTGTTGTAGGTCAGATAAGATTGACGTTCAAACAAAGAGAACTAATCAAATAAATAGTTTTGTTGAGTACGCTACCTGGGGGGTGACTAACTAACGTGATGAATAAGAAGATTATAATCACTTTAGAATACCTGTATTAATTCAGTAACAGATTTACATGGGACACGGTTGAACCCCCGGTAACGACTGCCGGCCGCGCTCTGGAACGCGGCCGGCAGTCGTTGTGCTGCGTCACATATTGTATGGCGTAGGTGTGTCGTGCTGTGTTTTTGGTGGTGAGTGACTTCGCCAGAGCCCTCTAGAGTTGAGAGGGTACTAATCGGCCCACACACGACTGGTTATCTTGTGGAGATTGACAGTTCGTATGGCGACCTTGTCCCCTCATTCAGCTTGGTACTCCCAAAATAATATATTGTCACCGAGCGATAGTGGCATCGGCAAGTGGCGGAAAAATCGTTTGAAGGACTAGTTAAAGCGTAACTTCATACCCCCTTATTCATAAAACTTAAAATGCCTCTGCTAAATAAAATATGCTTTGTCCCTTTCTTACAAACACAAATGTCAACCTGACAGATAAGGACAACCGAATTTTAACGGAATCTTAGTCAAAATAGGCTTGTAGAACGTTTATGAATACAGCCGTTAGTCATATACAAATAATTTAAGTTCATAAAAGATTGTAAAAATCATTATAAATGTAAGTCCTGATTGACAGGCTGCCTTAAATGAACGCCCAGCCCAAACCGTTGAAACTAGAAAGCTATTTATTTATAAATAGGTAGTTTATATATAACGTAAGTTCCCACTAACAAGGGATTTTTGAAAATTCCATCCCCAAGAGGGTAAAAGGGGTTGAAAGTTTGTATCGGGTTGGAGTAGAATTATAAGTGAGATACTTGAAATTTGTGTATCGACGCCTTATTACAAGAAAATAAATTTTAGGGTTTTGGAAAAATCCACTCCTAAGCGGGTTGAATAGGGATGCAAAGTTTGTATGGGGGAAACTTTTTTGAGCTACAAAATTAAAACTTTAGGAATATAGTTTCAGTCCCGGCGAAGGACTAGAGTTTGTCCCGGAAATTATCCCCTATGGGGGTGAAATGGGTGTGGGGGGTGAAAGCATGTACGGAGCTACGATATAAACGAGTTCCACGTGGACGGAGTAGCGGGCAGAAGCTAGTATAATATATATTTACAGAATCTGATATTGTCCGTACACTAATTCCCTCGAATGAGCTATCTTTACAATCCATACCATAATATTATAATTGCGAAAGTGTGTCTGTCTGTCTGTCTGTCCCCATGTCTCTTTACTGTCCGCTTAAACTGCTTAACCGATGTAGATTAATTTTGGGATGGAGATAGTTTAAGTCCCGGGGAAGGAATAGTTTTTATCCCGAAAATCCCGTAAGGAGATGAAATGGAGGTTAAAAATTGTATAGCTACGATATAAACGAGTTTAACGCGGATGGAGTCGTGGGCAGAAGCTTGTTCAATATTATATTAACTTTAACCTCAATCCGGAGGACGCAGGTCGGAAAATTGCTAAACTCAATAATGGCTCCTTTGAAGTGCATCGTTTGTGCGATGCTTTACATTTTGCGAGTATGTAACGAGGTAACGAAAGCTGGTAAACTAGTTTCAGACCATTCTCCAAAACCTGAAAGTTAAAAAATAACCTAGGAAAAGGGTAAAAATGTAATCCTGGTTTGAGATCATAATCCATGATTGAAAAACAGCAAGGCGGGTGGACCTCTGTTATGAATGTTAACAGATATTTTTTTAGCACGGCGGTTCGATTATGTACAGAACTAACATTATATTTCAGAGGTACACGGAAGGTACCAAATATTATTTGTAAACATTACGTAAAAAATCCAGAGGTCTACCCGCCAGCCTGACGTATACAACTTTTTGAGTCATGATATTCCACCTCGCTCAAATATTTGACGCAGGTCAGCGAAGGCAAAGTCTCAATCGTGCCGCGAACAATATCCATAAAACATTATGTATTTTACATCCAACAACCACTTCCAGGTCAGACTTAATGTTGTGCTCACCATATACCTAAAGAAAGCATTAGATCGCATACTTATCGCCCGAGCCATGCAAGGGATGAGACCGTTTTTGTTTTACCGCCATTGGTAAACAATGTATTATTCGGTAAATAAGTATTTTGTTCCTTACGGTGAGAAAGGTAACCAGAACTTTCTAAGGATGCGCTTTATTATTGATGAGACGCCAGCATTAGTCCATATGTTGTCCACACAGTAAAATGTAGGTCATTTTTATTGATCCCCATGGGGACGCCTCCCATGGAGTACCTCTGTCTGTTTGAATTTAGTGATTTAGTCATACTATAATAATATTTGCAAACCCTACAAAAGTCTATATATTAATTGCGAGTAAAACCAGGGCTGAACCATTAGTCATCCACGTTATTAGTATTCATGTTAATGCATCATCTAAGTTATTGGTGAAGGAAAGTTTAAAAGCTCTCCGAGGCGGAAAACTTCTCAGCTTTTAAAGAGGGGTTTCCAGAACTCGTCTAAGTGTAAAGTAAAACGAAACAAATACCCCCAAATATTTATATTTATTTTTATTAACATACAAATAACCCTCAGAAAATTTTATTATTTGACTCAGTTAGCCTTTGAATTTAAACATTCACAATCAAGTTAATATCTTTACTTATAGGGTCAAACAGAGATTTAATAATAATAATATTAATTCGATAATAATTGTCCCGATAGTCGTTTCTGCGAACAGGCTAATAGCGAAGAGTCTCGACCAACACTTATATAAATCGATACAAATATTATAAATGTGAAAGTGTATCTGTCTGTCTGTCTGTCTGTCTCTCTGTCTCTCTGTCTCTCTGTCTGTTACCTCTTCACGCTTAAACCGCTGGACCGATTGAGATGATTGGTATGGAGATAGTTTGAATCCCGGGGAAGGACACAGGATAGTTTTTGTCCCGGAAATCACCCCTGAGGGGTGAAATGGGGATGAAAGTTTGTATCGAGCTACGATATAAACGAGTTCCACGCGGACGGAGTCGCGGGCAGAAGCTAGTAAATAATAAACACCTCAAGAGACTCGCTAGATGGCTGGATCAAGGGTCAGATACAAAAGCCGGTATTACTGGCCACTGCGCCTATATTAGTCAGGAGGTTCCTCTCTCTTCTTATTGGCGGCACCCTAAGATTAGGTTTTTATAATGCTCTTATGTTTTGTATGTAAGATGTTATACAGCGTGGAACGGAACGATGGACTTTCCCGCAAGAGGGGAATTATTGAGAGCTAGGACGTCACATTTTCCAGATAAACTATTTTTTTGGACGCGATTTTTTTTACATTTGTATGGAGCTCGTCGCTCCAGTCGGCCAACGCTCCATACAAAGGTAAAAAAAAATCGCGTCAACCTCCTCGTCGTCCCCCTCCTGCGGGCAAGTCCATCGTTCCGTTCCACGCTGTATAATTATTAAAAACATACTCTGAGACAAAACATAAATAAAGAGAATAGTAATACTTTATTTTCAGACCAGAGATCCATAGATTTAAAATTACATATAGAGGAGGATTTAGATTCGAGTCTTTCGCGTAGTGATAACCAAAGTTAGGCCGTTTGCTCACTTGACGGGGTGGAATCTGTATACTACGAGTATACAGTCATTTATACCGACTTTACCGAAAGCCTACTGATGTCAGTAAGTAATATTTCCTTTCTTGTCGGTATACTTTTTTTTTTTTTTTTTTTTTTATGATATAGGAGGCAAACGAGCAGTCGAATCACCTGATGGTAAGCGATAATCGACGCCCATGGACACTTACAACACCAGAAGAGTTGTAGGTGCGTTGCCGGCCTTTAAGATGGGAGTACGCTCTTTACTACTATCTCTTTATACTTGTCTATATGTATCTTTAAAATAGCAAACATTAAGCTGAAGCGTGATATTTTTTAAGTATTTTCTTTCTTATTTATTGGTACGAGTAATGTAAGATTTTTTCAGTCATCGGCTGCAGTAAACATTGGCGTAGCGCCAAATGCATCAAAGCCGAGTTATCTGGCGGAACAGACTTCCTCTCGGTTTGTTCTCTGTTTTGCGTACAATGAAGTACTTGCATACTCGACTTTTTGCCCGAGTTCCAATTCGCACCGTTCCGATGTGCTTTACACGCATAAATAATTATCTTCAAAGTCAAAGTCAAATATGTTTTGTGCCTACTACAGATAAATATAATTTATTTGTGCAAACATGAGTAAAAGTAATTGCTGCTGTCTGTTCAATTAATATCGTCTGGTGTTCACAGGTGCATGATAATATATTATTTTACAGGTACCGTCAAGACATTAATTGGCCTACCATATTATTCTTTTTCTTTTCATCGCATCCTCATGACTGAGTGTTTTTGTATGTCTGTTACCTCTTCACGCTTAAACCGCTGAATTTATATGAAACTTGGTATAGATATAGTTTGAGTCTAGGGAAAGAACATAGGCAAAAATCACCCCACAAAGGGGTGAAATGGGGGGTGAAAGTTTGAATGGAGCTATGATATAAATGAGTTTTACGCAGACGGAGTTGCGGGCAGAAGCTAGTTAAAAATAAATTCAAATCTCGATATCAATAATAAACAGTGTTCATAATAATAATGAGTTCGGTCTTTATGTTTTTCCACGTACCGATAACAATTTATTCGGATGGTCGTGTATAAGATATTTGTTATATTCATTATTTACGAGTTTCGCAGCTAGTTTCCAAGCCCGAATTAGGTCTCACGTTATATCCCGAGGGCACAATGTCAAATGGAAACGAACATTATTCCATCCCAACCCAATAAAGCCTATTGAAATGGAAGGGCTGTGTCAGAAGTCATAGGTTTATGGAAATAACAAGGGTGATCTAGTACAAAAATATGTACTGTCTATTTGCACAAAATGGAAATTTGACGATTCTAAATTATTTGCGAACCTTGAAAAATACAATTTGAAATGGGAAAACTGTCCCGCATTAATAACGCTACAATTTTATTAAGTTTTGATAGTGTAATTTGACGATATACGGGACAAGAAATACGACCATAAATCGGAAATACGTCTAATATGTTTGTTCAAAATTATCTAGGGCTATGGAGAGGGCTATGTTAGGAGCTTCTCTGCGTGATCGCATCAGAAATGAGGCTATCCGCAGCAGAACCAAGGTAACCGATATAGCCTTCCGAATCGCTAAACTTAAGTGGCAGTCCACAACTCAGAAAGCGGCCAAGTTACAATGGAACTGGTGGAATGGCTGGTCACGACTGTCGCATGGCCTATGACCTTAGAGCATTATGCTCTAAGCCTGTGACTTATGACCAAGGAGCAGTCATCATATCGTATCAGCTGAAAGACGTCCACTGATGGACATAGGCCTCCCCCAAAGAGTGCCAAAGTGACCGGTCCTACGCCACCCGCATCCAGCGGACTCCAGCAACCTTTACCAGGAGTCCACCTTGCGGGGGGCCTACCCACGTACACGTTGTTAATATTAGTGTTTACATATAAAGGTAACACAAGCCTTACTGAGCTTACTATGGGACTAGGTCGATTTGTGTAAGATTGTCCCCTTATATTTATTTATTTATTTATTTTATTTATTTATTTAAAGGTGTCTATGAATTTAAATTTTTAAATGTATATATCTATGTGTGTACTGACATGGTAGGTGACATGGAGGTATTCATTTATAGAATAACTAGCTTCTGCCCGCGACTCCGTCCGTCTGGAACTCGTTTATATCGTAGCTCGATACAAAGTTTCATCCCCCATTTCACCCCCTCAGGGGGTGATTTTCGGGATAAAAACTATCCTATGTCCTTCCCCGGGATTCAAACTATCTCCATACAAAATTTCATCTCGATCGGTTTAGCGGTTTAAGCGTGAAGAGGTAACAGACAGACAGACAGACAGGCAATTATAATATTAGTATGGATAAGCCTTATTTAGCAATATATTCTTCTTAGCAGTGGTCTTCTTTTTCACAAACGCTGGTATAAATTTGACTTATAAAATTGCCATTACGGCCTACTTGCAGAATAAAATTCATTTATTTCATTTATGCTTTAGTTTATTTACCACGTCTATATGTTGAGTTAGTGAACGCAGTGTGTAAGTGTTCTAGATACAATCGAAATAATCTTGTCACCCAATATGCACGAATGACAGTGAATCAAAATTTATCAATGCATAACAGATAGAAAATTGATACAAAATTATCCTCCTGGTTTATTTGAGGGATCCATCAATAGCATTGAATCTCTGCCGTTTGTTATGTCTAACTGGATCAATGCGTCAATATTATGGCTGCGACTAATGCATCAGCGGTAGATAAAGGTAATGGTAATGGCTGGAAGACAGATGCGCATTCCAGACCAGATATTTTAGCTTAAGGGGCTCCACGCGCTTTTTGGCTAGTTTTGACTAGTTTTGAGTTGATATTCCTCCGCAAAAACTATAGATATATTTATGGCACAAACACTAATCGGTTCTTCAATTGTTTATCTAAATTTGCACGAGAATTTTTTGAAAATAATAAATATTTTTTATGATTTATTCAAACAAGATCCAAAAAAGCTTTGTTTTCGATATTAGTATGTTGTTCATGCACTTTTATATATAAAATCTACATATCACTGTTCCTTATTGATGTCTCTAACAACCCATGAGAGATTTTTATTTTTAACTCATTTTCGCAAAAGTTGCGTCCAAAAAACTGTTTTGTTGGCCTAAAATTGCCAAAGTTTGGTGCCATAATCTCGAAAACTGTGAGTTTTGTAGGAAATATGAAATACTATGTCGGTAGACCTCGTTGTTTTTAATATGATAAGCCTTATATTCATAAACCGACAGTTACAGATCGAAGGTCATTGGGAGCTAGGAGCCCCTTAAACGAGGCTATACTAGTATTAATAACCACCTGTAAAATGTACATATTGGTATATTTATTTGTACCTACATAATACGAGGGGTGATCCAAAAGTTTTGATAATCGGTATTAAAAACAGAAGTTCTCCGTATCATATCATTTTTAATTATTAAATACACTCTTTATTAATTTACTTACCTATATAATATATTAAACATGTTTTAATTTTGCTACATATAAGAAAAAAACTTTGCATAGACGAAATGAAGCTTAGTTTTTACATCGACGCAATTGCACCGATTTTATTGAGGAGTTTTCCATATCTAAGAATAAGAAGTAATAGTAAAAGCGTTGGTCTAGATTACAAGGTAGCTAACTAGATTTATAGAATTCACAAGCCTGAAAAACAACCCTGGTAATCGGCAAGCTCAGCCAAAAAAAAAACTCATAGAATTGGTTTTTTATTTCTTTGGTTTTTTTCTGAGACGGCCTCGCTTAATTGCTATAGAATTATGATGTATCACTCTCCCTTCGTATTAATATTCATACTTTTGTCACCTACGTCCACCCTATTTAAATAAATTAAAAAATATTTATTGATGGCCAGAAAAACCTACCTTGAACTTTGTTACGTGAGCCGTGCCTTAAAAAAATGATGACGTGAGGTTGATTTATTAATTTCGTGGCATCCAAATGAATAAACTTCTAATGTTATTGTAAACTTTTTTTATTACCGCACCAGAATTTTGCCAACACCGCCCCTAACATGTAACAAAATATTCTCCCATTTTACAGACGTCAGAATATATTCTATACCATCATGTTTATTTAGCTATTAAAGAACAACAAATGAATGAAATCTTTTTTTAAAGTTTTTAGGTTATTATTGAATAGTGGCACAGTAGGAATGACAATCACAAATTATCATCACGAGACCGAATCATGCTGCTTATCAAAACTTTTGGATCACCCCTCGTATACAAGCGAAGCGGACAAACAAAATCCAATAAATCGTGATTTTTATTCAACAGATTCTACATCACTTAATTAAAATCTGGAACAAAAAATAGGCGCACGCGCATACATGGAATATTTTATTCAATCCAAATTTTGATGATTTTTTGTTACGGTTTTCATGTGTTAGGAATATTCCCGGTGTTTCGTCGCGTTGTTTTTTTAATACACGGCCGGAGCCGCGCGAGCAGCTTGTGTACTATAATTCAACATAGGGTATTACCTATTAATTTTTACAATGCTAAATATTATTCGAGGAAATGAAGATATTAGAGGGAAACGCCTTTAAACGCAGTCAACACACTGGCTTTTGGAGCGGTGTTTTTATGGCATATCTCGAACATCAATAGTATTAGAATTTTAAGTATTTAGTTAAATAATTTAATTCAGCCTCTGATGATTCTTATGCCTATTCTGTAAAAAAAATGTATATTAATTCAATTTGATATTCTATAGTTACTATGTTACTAATTACTTATGTTAATTTCTTTTTTGGTTTTTGATAATTTGATTGACTTGTACCTACATATTTGCACGCTTGCATGCAAGCTAAGGTACACATGACCATAATATATTTGACATCCCTGTGCTGTGTCTAATAATAAATAATTTCAATTTCAATTTATGTTACATTCTTTCACACGTTGAGTCTATCAAATGTTAATATTGTTTATGCTATGCATGTAAGCTAGATTAGATACACATGACCATATTTGAACAATATATTTGAACATCCCTGTACTGTGTTTATACAAATATATAATTACAATTTCCATTTTAATTTTAGACAATACGCAGGAAACAGTTCCTGTAATCGACTAAATTAACCAAAAACACATCAAATAGGGTAGTTGTTCGTAATCTTTTTTTATAAACAATTTACACAGAGAGCGGTAGTAAGTAGCAGCCAGAGTAGCCGAGTACACTCGCGGGCAATGAATACGGGTCACCCTAAATTAAATAACTGCAATAGGTTTTTTAAAATATTTAATACTTGTTTTATTTACATATGCTATTCTTTACAATACCCAACTGTATTAACAATTTCCTGGATCCTATCATAAAAATATCGATAGCCAAAAATCACGATTTTTGCGATATCTCGCTCCGTTAACGTTGTTTTCTTTCATGGGTTTTTACGAGTCCGATTTAAACCTGGTAACGTTATATTTTTTACTGTTATTAGCAGTTTATATGTAAAATTAAATAAAGATCATGACAGGATTAACTGTACAACCTCTTACGCACAATTTTAGGAAATATGACGGTATTTTACCGACCCGTATTCTTTGCCCGCGAGTGTATTTCGGTACACGTCTTTATTACTGCATGTGTTATGATATGTTTGGCTACTTTGACGGCTACAACTATACGATGCTGACTGTACTCCATTTAAGTGTCTAACCTTTGGTTCGGTCACGTCTGCTCCAAACTGTCCAAGCCACCTAATTTCAATAAGTACCGGGTCATTGTTCTAGTTCTCGCTCCGAGTACTTTAATTTCCGACGGATCCAGTATGTAATTTATTCGTCTGAAACACGTGACGGGCCTGAATGTATTACTTGACTGATATATGTGCCGTATAAGTAGCACAGGTCACAGAAGTGTTTGTGTGCTTGTGTACAGTGAGCAGCAGAATTATAAATTATTATTTATTATTTAGTGTATTAGTTATTTATTTATTATGTGTGTACGTGTGTATCGGTAGTATGTTGCGTTGCGTTCCGTGGGTCACGTACGGTGCTGTCTGAAAATCAGCGCTGGTAGGTGTCTGTCCGTCTGTCTGACACCTCCGCATAATGCTGAGACAGCGACCGATTCACTGCCATGAAGACACATTCAATATGTGTCAATAGGGGCGAAGATACAAAATAAAATAATCGATAATGTCATATTTTCTCGAAAAAGGTTTAAAAATGTAGTCAAATGGAGAAAAAATCAACGCAATAGGTTAAACAATCAGGAAGTTATAAGTGTCCAAAGTTTTAAGAAGGGGTGTATTCTGTCCCTTTTTTGCAAAACGCAACTTCATATATGAAACGACGACGCCGCTGGAAGATTGTGAGGTCACTAGAAGACGGCAATGTGCCGTGCCCATCCCGCCGTCGCCGCGGCCCCCCGGCAGCATCCTGTAATGTGACGTCACACACTGCTTGCGTTTTCTCTCTAACAAGCAATATTAAAACAGTTGTAGCTTCATAATTCTTTGAGATATTTGAATGGGATTTTCGTAGTGCCGAATATGCCTAGTGAGGCATATTTTTTTGCCTTCTTTCTTTTGGAGTAATAATAATTTTCGAGTCTACACTCCTATTGTATTTTATGTCTACTCCCTTTGTCTCTGTGTGTCTTTTGTGTAGTGAATAAAGGTCTTGATTTATCTTTATGCTCTTGATATTATAGTGATGTGTGTGTCATCTTGATCCGCGTAGCTGCTTTTGCTGCTGACTATCCTACTTATCCTACTAATATCATAAATGGGAATGTTTGAATGTTTGGATGTTTGTTACTCAATCACGCTTAAACGACTCAACCGATTTGAATGACATTTCGCACGAAGATTGTTTATAGCCTGGATTAAAATATAGGATAGTTTTCATCCCGGGTGGTAATAAGTTGCGGGCGGAAGCTAGTATATAAAATATACCTATGTAAGACATATGTCTGTAATAATGCAATGTAATTCTTGTAGCCAAATCGCCCTAAACACACAACAGTTCCACAACAGGGCTGTTATTCGCTAAGCGTTAATGCGGCTCACCCCGCCGTTACCCGTCACGAAACTAGACCTCTACCTACGCTTGGTTACTACGCATCGCGGTGTCAACATATATTTGTGGGTGAGCGTTGAGGTGAGCTAAAACAAGTTACAGAATAGGGGGGCAGTTCCGGAGCACAAATAACGCGAGCCATTCGTTTGCCCCTTGGACATTGCAACTACAACTACGCGTCATTGCTCTGAATATAATAGATGCGTAAGCAACCCTTTTTGCCTGTTTTCCTACCTTAATTATATTTTTATTTACGAGTAGCTTAATATAATGAATTTCACGCTCTACATTAGACCTTTGAGCTAGTAAACGTTCGGTTTCAGCACCTAGAATAAAACAACTCGGTGCTATAAAATAATCATGCGAGGCAATAAATATATTTAATCTAAATTCTTGTTAATCGTGGGCAGCCAGACAGAAAATTGGCATTTTCTTCAATCTTGATTGCAAATAACCTACTTTGTATGATCCTAATTGCTCTTGTACGTATCGACAGACAGATACAGATAGAAAGAAAGAAAGAAAGAAAGAAAAACATTTATTCATGGCAAAAAAAAAAGAAACTGTGGAGTGGACACGTACGCACATACACATTTGCCACGAAATGGTCGCAACTCACCGTAATGCTGGCAACGCCACCGCTGGTCTTCCGTTGTGGTCATTTGGTGAGGTGAGGACGGAACAATGACGCCACGATCACACACACACATCAGATACACAGACACGTTAAACTTATAACACCCCCCTCTTTGCGTCGGGGGTTAAAAATTCCATCGATTTGCCACAGAAACAAACGGGCGCTTAGGTGTATGCCTAGCTTTAGCCGTCCTTTCGTGGAAACAGCAATTAAGTGATCAAGTTGTAATTTAGTAAATATATCTTGCAAATGTACAACAAGATATTATGTTAATACGCGAGATGAATTTTATTTCCCAATACTTGTGCCTTAATTACTTTGCCTTAGGTTATATATATATACATAATGATCCTAATAACTAATATAGTATTCACTTTGGAACGGAGATTTCAACATCAAACAATCTGTTACTTTGAATTTTGCTTTAAATAGGGTTTTAGCCATGTTAAAATAGATAACGTAGTGTTGCTAAATGGATAGTTCAGAGAACAGAATCACTCGCCACCCAAGGCGCCTACGGTTGCGATATCAACCTAGTCTAAGTTAATCTTAAGATTCCGCACAATTGTACAAAATAAGTCTAAAGATCAAATATAAGTAACTGCACTTTTTTCTTCATCATTCATTTTACACTACAGTACACTAAGAAAAATATGTAATAGTGTGCTGTAGGCAAACATTGTATATAGAGAATAGAAAGTAATAAATCTAGTTAGTTAATTGTCCGTTGATGTTTTATTACCTAAAACCCTGCGCTCTCTCCGGGAGTTTAGGGTCTCACCTTACAGCATCCTTTCACAGTGGCAAAGACACCTCCCGATCCAAGGGTAATTATTACTGAAATCCCATCCTAGGGAAATTACTACTAAACCAGATCCAAGGGTAATTACCTTTACCTTTTACTTTCAATTGCTATACACCCCGACCTGGGGTACATTATCCGGTTTGTGATTGTACATTGGTAGTAAACCATGAAATTATTGTAATAATAATAAATTATACTTTAAAAAATATGATGATATTAAAATAATAAAAACATACGGTCCTTTACCTACGTGCAATTAAAGTTCCAGACAAGATGAGAAAAACGAACGTACTTTACATAGTAACAATCTCAGTAAGAAAGTGAACGACATCTGTTCCTATCTTTATTCAATACGAATACACATGTTCCTTATTAGAGAGTTGCTTCTAAATTCGGCATTTTATTTGCTTAGTACCTACCTATAAAGACTTTAATGCTCTTTAATATATATATATATATATATATATATATGTACAAAAGCAAGAAAAACATAATATACCTTAAATTAAAAATTAAACACTAAATAAGTAACTGGGATTAAAATAATTATAAATAAAGAAATTGGCCCAAATCACCTTCTGAGGGCAGCGTGCCCAGAAGGCTGGCAGCATTGCCACGTTGTATGGCAATGCTGATCCGCTGTGCCAGATGTAATCCAGCCTTCTGGCCGTGTGCTTGCGCCGCTTGAGGAGTTCCGCCGAATTTGCCGCAGAGCCAGCCTTTACGGTGGTGCCGTGGAGATGGTCTCATCAGCGCTACAGTATCGGAACATTTCGCATCCCAAATACGGTCCATGAAAGTTTAGGAAAATGTGCATTTTTTTAAATTGTCCATGAGTACATTTAAAGCAACCAACGGAATGCTTACGCTTTCATAGAAACTAAATTATTTGACAACCATAGACCATCACGAAACAGCAATTTATGAACCGATCTTAGATTTTTTTGTAATCGAAGGTACATTTGTGAAGAAGGTTCTTATCTACTTCTATACCTCATTTCATATCAAAGGAAAATAGTGTACTGGTTTTACTTATTTCAATTATTAAAATGTGCATTTCAGTCAAAACAATGTCAATGATTTTGCTTTTCAAAATGGTTGGATGGTGGTTTCCTTGAAATCCCATGATGTAATGAAATATTAAAGAACGTAAAAATACCTTCCTTCTTATTACATTAAGGTTCTATGTTTCAAAAGCCTTTTAGTTTTTCGACGCTTCATGAATGCATTTATAATAATACTAGCTTCCGCCCGCGACTTCGTCTGCGTGGACTCGGGATAAAAACTATCCTATATTTTAATCCAAGTTATTTCTTCGTGCAAAATTTCATTCAAATCGGTTCAGCCGTTTAAGCGTGATTGAGTAGCGAACATCTAAACATCCAAACGTTCGCATTTATAATATTAGCATAATATTAAATTTTTATGATAGGTAGGTTTTCAAATATACTTTTGCATGTAAAAAAATATGCTACGCCCTTACAGGGCTACCATGTATGAACTTATCTTGTTTGTAACACCTTTGTAACCATGGTTTCTGCATTAAATAAATAAATGAATGAATAAATGTTTAACACATAAGAGATGACATTTATTCAGCAAAATAGTTTACACGAAGTATATTATTAGTACCAGTCCCATGCACTAGACTTTACTTTTCTTACATTGAACCGGTGGTAATTTTAGTTTTACTAGTTTTTTTATAGAATAAACAAAAGACTAAGTTAAACACATTGGTATCACATCGGTAAACTACATGTTGACTTAAATTGATCCCCAAGTAACGAGGTAACAAAAACTTTACGTGACCGGGCACAGCAAGCTGCCATTCCATCCCCTGCACGATCGGACAATGTAACATAATATTTTACGATTGAATGCTTCTTTGAACCAATTTGGTAGGTGGGAATTTCGAACCAAAGGGCATGCTAGCGTTCATACTGTTGAACATACACCGTGTTACAATATGAACTGGAAAATGATTTGATTTAAGTATCGACTTATCTCGGTGCACTTGCGAGTTCTTTGCGTGAGTCATTGTGGGATTCTATGCAATTTTACGCAACAGAATAGCATCGTTGATGCAAAGGGTGCGAGGTAGCACCAACAGCATCCTGAGTTCACTGGTTGAACGGGTAGATTGCCCGATTATGCGACATTGGGAGGAATCACACACTCCGGTGCGTGCCTCTCCCCGCAGATATTAGGTTTAAAGATTATGTCACTAACACTAGTTGTAAGTAATTTGTTACTAACAAGTTATGGAACCAGAGTCCGAAATAAAGATTTTTTAATTTTAATTTAATTTTTAATTTAATTTAATTTAATTGTTCACTTCATGGACAACAATTGAAATACAAATAACTTCACAACATCTTCTTCTTTACCATAGCCTTTTCTATTATCTGGGGTGCCCACATGCCCTATCTGCTTGTCTGTCTCTTCCTTTTTTCTCTGATGCAGCGTCTATCTATCCGTATCTTTCAGGTACTTCTGGACCGTCCAAGGCAGGCGAGTTGTGGGTGGTCTTCCGCGGTGTCGCGTCGTCACCGTTCGTAAGTTAAGGGCTTCTTGTATTGTACCATATGGTCATCAGGGCGGCGAAGCACATATCCATACAGGCGTCGTTCTTTGTCTTTGTCTTGGGAACAGCTTTATAGCGTCCTCTGATGTGGCCATTTCGAACTTTGTCTAGCATTGACACCCGCTGACCAGCGTAACATGCTTATTTCTGTCGTATATAGTTTTGACAGGGGTTGTTGTATAAAATAACTACACAACATACTTAATACATAATAATCTATGCAATTATTTTTGACAAATAGGTTACTTTTGCTTTAGATCAAAGACTAATACATAGTTGAGAGTTTAGATCGCATGATCGGCTGATTAGCATTCGGGAAGCTTTGGCACATCTTTTCGTCCAATATTCCGCAGTCTCAAGCCGAAAGCTTTTACAGTGTGGGTTACCAGTACGGAAACGTGCTCGCTTACTATAGGCCTTATAAGAAGGCTCAAAGTCACCCAAAGGGCAATGTAGAGGGCTCGCTGGGAGTGTCTCTGCGCGATCGCATTAGAAATGAGGCTATCCGCAGCAGAACCAAGGTGGGCGGGACACATTGGAAAGGTTCTCGAGTGGCGACCACGAACCGGAAGGCGCAGCGTGGGTAGGCCCCCCACAAGGTGGACTGATGACCTGATAAAGGTCGCGGGAGTCCGCTGGATGGACCGGTCATTGTGGCACTCTTTGGGGGAGGCCTATGTCCAGTGATGATGATGACCGCACTTCTTCCGCGCAATACGCACAGAGGACTTTTCTATATAGTTATGATACGATGCTGCTGCACAATGCCATGCCAGGGGCTGCTAACTCCGCGCCGATTTCGTCGCGACTCTACAAGTACATGCCGCGCGCCCCGGCCGATATGTTAGCGCTGTTGCGGCACGCACGCGTTCTATCTCAGCGCTTTGCATGCAACAGAAAGGGATGGCCACATTTAGGCTCGTTCGGCATGCCTAAACAGGGGTTTTGCGTCAATGTAGTTCTGACGACCGAGAAGTAAGGAACTGGGCGGCAGCTGCAAGGTGTCGGTTAAGTTCGAAATATCGCAGACCGATCCGACCCCGCAAAATGTGGAAGTGGTCTAACGGCTCGGCCCGGACACAACATCGAGAGGCAGCGGCAGTGACGAGTCATACGTGAGAGCGAGAGGCCCGAGCAGGGGCTTCCTATCCCACATATTGATCACCGCTACCGCTCAAAATAGTGGCTGAGCCCTAAGTGTTCGATTTAATTTTTAATCACTAGGCCGATAGCTTAACCCAGCCCCCCCCCCCCTGTATACTGGCTCCTGCCGCGCGCCCCGTTTATCGTCATACCCCTGCACCTGCACCCGCGCGCCACGTAGGCAAGAACTGAGCGTGACCGCTCAGTTCTTGCCTATCTACCTATAACTACGAAATTGAGATATGTAATCAAAGAACTTAACATTTTGCAAACTACATAAAAAATCTGAAATGTGTCCCATAATTTCCCTCGCCGCCTGATATCACAAACTTTTATTAGCAAAAGTCAAGCAATCTTGTTGATGTTGAACTTTTTAAATGAAATCTCCATCAATAACTCAAACGACTGAAACTTTCCGTGCCGATCTCGTTACGCTGTTGAATATCAATTCTGAATATATCAGGGTACTTGTACGCACGTAAACAGATTCTGGAGCTGTTTGTTCGATTGAAATTTGAATAAAATGGCTATTGCATTAGGTTATTTAAGAGGTCGGTTAGAAAGTTGAGGAGGTAGCCTAGAAGTTAAGTGATTTGATAAATTGTTGTGTGGTATTGTGTTGTTAGTAGCAGACCTATCCCACTGTCATTTTGGTGCGAAATGACGCTTGTCTATGGTAACCTCCAGTGGAGGATTTTTCTAGATTGGACCGCTCACAGTAAATTTTCTACGCCATTTTTCGCCGTGCCTCTGTCAAGTCGCTCGATCTCCTTTTTAATTAAGATTTATTTTCTTCGTTAGTACGCTGCTGTACTGCTTTAAAAAACAGTGTATAATACGTAAAATAGCAATTTTCTCTGCGAACAATCTATAACACACTAATTATGAAGTTTCTAGACACACCTACTGATATTTTTACATGATTTTTAGATTTGAAGCTATATTATTAATATTTATTAAAAGATAAAATACTACAAAAGGGCAAATAAAATACAAAAAGAAAACAAAAATAAGGTTCTTGTATTGGCTGCCATTAGTTTGTCTTCTTTTGCCCATAGTTTTATTTCTGGAAAATGACTGAGGTCTCCTAACGTTTCGGATGTGTCGCAACATCTTACATGTACAAGAAAGAACAAGTGCGGGTAGTTCGGAAAAACCACGCAGCAAGAAGATGTTAATACCCGCCGAAGCAGTTGTCCCGTGAACATGGATGTTGCGTCACACCCGAAACGTCGGGTGACCTCAGTGAGGTAAATAAATAAGTTAATTACACGCGATTAAGTCCGCTTTAATTATTTATTTATACATGCATGGCGAGCCAACCACGTGAAATATTACTATACACTACAATAGAATTTTAGAGCAAATTACAGGTTCTCACTCAAATAAATATAATAATGGTTAGCTTTTACGGTACCCAAATGATATAATAGGGGTGTAGACTCGAAAATGATTATTACTCTAAATGAAAGAAGGCAAAAAATATGCCTAGTGACGAAAATCCCATCCAGATACCTCAAAGAATAACGAAGCTACAACCGTTTTAATATTGCTTGTTAGAGAGAGAAAACGCAAACAGTGTATGACGTCACATTACAAGATGCTGCCGGGGGACCACGTTCGCTTCCAGCGTCATCGTTTCGTATGAAACAATTATTAAGGTCGCTCAACTTCCGCCAAGGTGTCAATCCCTCTGACAAAACTTACAAACGTTATGGTCTTTATTCCCTACCTAAACGTCGTGTATTTTTAGACCAAATCATTTTATATAAATCATTATATAGACTGGACTCCTCTCCTTGAAAAGTTTGTCTTAAATTGCCCCGTCGTATTCCCCTCGCCACCCCCTAACATTCCATATCAGTCCAATTCAAAATTCGCTAGGAACACTTTCTTTAGAAGAGCTTGCCACGATTACGATATAAACTTCATAAATTTAGATATCTTCTCACTATCTTGGGGTAAATTTAATAGTTCTCTGCGTAGCTTAATTTTTTCTTAACATTGCCAGCAAAAGCAAATAATTTACCATAGTAAGAAAAGAAACGCATTTTTATTCTAAAAACCCATTATTATTTTGCATTTAAAGTAACTGGAATTATTATAATTTATAGTGTATAATGATTTTTCTTTCCTTACTATGTTGCATCAAAACATAAATGTCCGTGCGTGTAGGCATGCCGGTGCTTACCCACCCTGTTTCGACTTATTACTAAGTTTTATTTATTTTATAACGAAAGGAACTCCAGCTTTGTTGTTCATGTATACTGCAAGATACTTCTTCTATTTCTGTATATGACTGTTTGTTTCCTAAATAAATAAATAAAAAAAAGGTGCGTTTTGCGAAAAAGGCACAGAACATACCCCTTCTTTAAACTTTGGACACTTATAACATCGTGATTATTTAACCTTTTGCGTTGATTTTTCTCCATTTGACTACATCTTTAATCCTTTTTCGAGAAAATATGACATTATTGATTATTTTATTTAGTGTCTACACCCCTATTATGTCTAATTACATCTAATACAGATCCAGCAGTTGAAAACGAATTTGGGGGCACGGCAGTGGCAGTGCCCCCGCCAAGTCGAGCAAAATAGCGGCACGACCGTACCATCCTTTTCTCGAAGCCATGTAAAAAATTCCATGTAAAAAAGAGGCCAAGTCTCGAAACTCTTCCATCGTAAATAAATGAGAGATATTTCTTAGAGCAAAGTCTCAAGCATTCTTAATAATCTTTTATTTCGTTGCAAAATAAAAAATTGTGACTTGGAAATCACACATTACTACATAATTTTCAAATCAAATCAAATCAAATTATTTATTTCGAGTAACATAAAACTCATAATACATTTTTTCCATTAAATCCATACAAATACAAATACTAAAATTTAAAAACTCAGTACAATGTCAAATGAAATAAAATAAAATGTCACATAAGTAAATCAAATCGGTACCTACTCGTCCGATTTATCTTGCTGGGACATGTCTGTCACAACAATGCCGGATGTATGGGCAATTTTGTCGGCTATCATAGATAGAACGGTGTTTTGGCTCGCGCACGCATGCTTGCGTGGAAGCACGCCACGCGCGCCTCCGCGAACATGCCCGACGCACTGCAGTAACAGGGCAGACCCAACACCGCTCTAAATGCGTTATTAAATTGGACCCAAAAGGCGCTGTACGCTTTCACAGTGTAACTCACCCACAGACCGCATGTGTACAGGGATGTACAGTAGGCTCTGAATAGTGTTATTTTTACATCCCTGGAACACCTTGCGAACCTGCGGGCGATCATGTTCGCTCTTACACACAGCGCCCTTCGTTCCCGCTCGATGTCAGCGATGTCAGCGTTGTCCCCGAGATCTGCGGTAACTATGTGACCCAAATATTTAATTTGATCTACCCTTTCTAAAGCTATCCCATTCAAATGAATGGGCGGCACATTCACTACGTGACGCGAGCCAACCTCGAAGACAACGTACTGACTTTTGGTCACATTGTATGATCATGTGCGTATTTTTACAGACCACACACTGACGCACTCAGCAAGACCATATCGTCTGCATACATGAACCTAAAATACTCTGGGCAGGCTGTACGTGATGACACAGTGAGGGACGGAAAGGCTCCTATGCAGCTAAATTAAGAACTGGTCTTAAAATGGCTGATGATGCCATAAACCACCTACTTAATTTCCCCGTCCACATATTGTGGCAAATAAAAAAAATGGGACTATGACAAGCGATAAGGACAATGAATGATATTTCCCTTTCTGTCACACTTATCGAGATATGTATGCTACCAGCTCGCTTGCACGTGGTATTATTATTACCATAACCTGTCCAGAGGTGTAGGTTCATGGTCTGCATAGCTTAGATTATTGACACAAACTCCGTCAACATGACAGCCGATATGGTGGTTACTGAGCTCGACAATGAGCGCATCTATCTACAGGTTAAAGAGTTTCGAAACTTGGCCTCTTTTTTACATGGAATGTTTTTTATGGGATATGATTTGCTTCTAGACATCGATCGTATCACAAAATAAGACCTGACTAAAATTTGACGGATGAAAGGTGTGAATCTATATACTTGTATATTATATGTATCTATTCATGCTTTACCTACTTCTAAACATAAGTACCTAAACTTTATCCAAACATTGACCTGATCGTGTGGTGTGTTTAGGTGTACGTCGACATCAAAGATTGGTTAACCATTTTGCATCTTATTCCTTTTTAATAAGGCGAAACTGTATACATATCTTGGACTTCCACTGTGCAAAGATTTATTAGTTTAACAAACTTTGCTTTGTTACAGATAGCGCCCACAGCCGTTGCAGTTTGAGGTAAGTTGCATGTTTTTGCAACGTTAACGAATATTACATTAATTTGGATTTTAGTTGTGTGGCTTCTAGAATTTAACTTCAAAAGCAACGGTTTCACGAGAAAAAATGATTTGAATGCGGCTTTGATGTATTGCCTTCTTAATCTTAAAATTTGCTTCTGTTATAGTTGAATTATTTTTAAACGATCAAAGCTCAAACAAAGCAGAGATGCCCATACTAGCGTAGCATACTGCGAAACAATAAAAAGCTGGTACAATGCAATCGCCGTGTATTTTTCCACAATAAAAAACGAAATTTCAGATTTATATATTTTTAATTTGGCATCATACAATTTGCACTTTCAATTACATATACAATACAATACAATACAAATACTCTTTATTGCACACCTCACACAAACAAAGCAGTTAAAAAGAAAAACAATACAATAACATGTAGGTAGAGGTAGACAACAGGCGGTCTTATCGCTGAAGAGCGATCTCTTCCAGACAACCTTTGGGTATCGGAGAAAGAGATAAAACTAGATTATGCAGTAGGTGGTGCAGAGATTACAATAACAAGTACATATAGTAAGTTTTTAGGAATCTATATTGTGATCGTCAGATATTAAACAATGTCATATTGGGTACGTAAAAATTATCATAATAATGAATAATACAAGCAATTTGTCAACACATTACAATATTAATATATATATAAGTAAAAAAATAAGATCAACTCTCGGATCGTTCATAATCAATGTTTAATAAATATATCAGTGTTTCGCAAAGCTATTTTGAGATAATATTCATCACTCCATTATGATACCTATTTCTACCTTAACATAATTATAATGTTTGTATTATAAGCACGCCCGCTCCACTCCGACAGATTCTACACATGCAGTGCCGTCTGAAAGCTGAAGTCGTGAGGAGTAAAATAAGTTAGATACTTACTTAAAGATAATTTATAATAGGTAACTAAATTAAATAAAAACTTAGTTCGATCTAAAGAAGGCCCTCGCGGCGGTGTTCCGAGGATGCTGGCGGTATTTCCTCGCTGCATTGCAATCCTTCAGGATCTTCGGTCACCAGTTACAACCTAGGTCAAGTTCAGCGAAACATTTTATCTTCGTTTTTTGCATAGCTGCAAGTGCCTACACATGCCGCCGCGCGTAAAGATAATTAAATAAAAATTAGGAGGCAATCTTACACTAATCGATCTAGCCTTATAGTAAGCTCAAATAAGACATACGTTATGGCTACTAGACGACGATATTATTTAATAAATATAAACACTTAAATACATACGAAACATCTATGACTCAGAAATAAATATTTATGCTCACCACACAAATATTTTTTCCTTACCGGGATGCGATCCCAGTACCTTAGCTTCGTATAGGCAGTCTCTACCCACCAGATAAACAGGTTGTCAAATGAAAGATGAGTTGACTATTTGTATCCTCTAAAACCACTCTCAAGTAGCTCTTGCCGCTTAGGCTAAACTCGGATTCGAGTACCTCCGAGGTGCCAATGACTCGAACGCTGTTGAAAGTGAAACTTTATCGTACCGCGGCCGGCGTTGTACGAAGACGATGACACGCAAACGTGACGTCCCTAAGTGGACGAAAGAGCGAGCATTCATTAAATAAAAACATCGGTTTTGTGAGACAAAGGATCACCTCCACAAGTTCTATAATTTATTGAACGAGCGAGCCAAGCAAACACATTTCTCCGGATCAACTTGGGTTAACATTCTTTGGTATGTCCGGACGTTCGGCTGTTCTCCTCTGCGGTCGCATTTCTCAACCGTTTCTCGTGAAGTATTGTGAGCAGGTGCAATAATTAATGAAGAGTTTTTGCCTACTCAGATTTCGAAATTTAAAAACAATATTTAAAAACCGGTCAAGTGCGTGTCGGGCCACGTGCAGTGTAGGGTTCCGTTGTCTGTCTTAGTTACATCGACGTGCGGTGCGGTTGCGTCGGCCGAATTTGAACGAAAATTGGCCTTTCCAAGTACGCATCATGTTGGTCGAGACTATTACTCGGTAACTACTTATGCCTACTTGTCCGTGATAGTTTTCCTTTTAAATTCATTATATACCACGATTTTTTTCACATCCCCTGTAGTAGCCATTTAGCCGGCACGGGACACACGACAAAAATTAGGGCTTTAAAGCCCAATATCTCGCAAACTAATCACTGATTTGAAAAATGGTTTTATAAACTCCATAATATTTTTTTCAACACAATTGCTCGTAACGTACCTCTTATTGTGTCGCTTTTAGGCTCATAATCCTGGACACGCGTGTTTAATAACATTACGATACTTGTGTGTTATGGTTATATCCCGATTAAGTCACGTTGGCACCTTTCAGCAAGATGTATGCATGCACACGGTGCATTCTTAAACTGACCGGGTTGTACAGAATGTACAGCTTTTTTTTTAATTCTCGGCAAATGGATTCTTACCCGACTAAACAAATTAAATCCTTTTTGTTAATTAATTAACTATTTCTTTTTGGATATGATATAGAAACGGTTAATTTAGTAAAACGATTCACTTTTGATAACATCTTACATGAATTAATAAAGATAAAATTTTAAAACGAAATTATTTATTTTATTTTGTATTGGCTGTTTAGAGATTTCATCTAATGCGCGCGCACTGCACAAACTTCATAAAAAAAAATTGATGCGCGCCATTATAGGTTATTTCACAGATATTTGTAAACATTGTTAATGGGTGTTGGGTTATTAACAAAAATTTGGATTCGTGGTGACTAGAAAAGTGATAAATAGAATGGACGCCACTAGAAATTCTTGACGATGTATACAACATGTGAGTAAAAACCTGTTGACATTAATAAGTAAAGAAAATAACTTGACAGGCCTATCGAAAATTTGATGATGATCTTATGAAAAGGATTTTTTCCTCGCAAAATGTGTTGAAAAACGTCGTATGAAACGCGTGAGCTTTGATAATTACAATCCTTGGCTCTCTTATCACGCTCACCTGCGGCTTGCGTGATAATTCCGCCTCTGATGTAATTATCAACATACCTCACTTGTAACACAATGTACTATTACGTCACACCTGGCCATAATGCTAGTTTTATTGGCCAGATGAAGTACAAATTGTGTACTTACCACGGGCGGTAATTCGTAAAGCCCCAGATCGCATATTTATGGCAATTTATACACAAACGCCTGCGATCTGGGCCATTCATGAATTCACCGCCCTAGGTACGTAATGTACTATAAACGAGCTATCCAACGGTACCCCACACCATGGCTTTAACGAGAAAAAAAATTACGCCCTCGCTTTAGGTGTAGGGGAGGTAACTTAAAAAAAATTTTTGAAGATTTTTTTGTACTGTTTTGTCAGTGTGATTGATTTATATACCCATGCCGAATAATAGTTTTCTAGTAGTAATGGTTACTGAGCTAAGCCGAGGACGGACGGACAGACGGACATGGCGAAACTATTTATAAGGGTTCCTTGTTGACTACGGAACCCTAAAAATGGACTGGCTTGTGGTTTCTACACCTCACAGAACAACTAGTTATGTAAAGTTTTGTATGTAAAACGACATGGTGACCCAGAACTCTTACCGTTCTGAGTAACATGGATACTTAGCATATGGATGCTACTATTTCGCACAGTCTAATAACTGTGGCATCAAATGGCTGTGACCTATTTGTTAATGGTTTGCAACAAACTGGTAAGTTAATGTAGCTAGCAGCGTAAACAATCATTTAAGTTAATAGATGGTTATTATTCACTATATGTAAGGTATGTTTGTTTTTGTTTTATTTTGTGTAAGTAATGGTGACATTTAAAAAGATTGGCTATTTTGGAGTAAATGCCATAATAGTGAAATATTACATTTACGATGTCCTCAACATTTATTATTTATTTTTTAAAGTATACACAAGATATAACCAAAATCAAAATCAAAAAACGACCTTCGAGGCACTGTACCGAGGATGCTGGCGGCATTTCCTCGCTGGATTGCAATGCTGATGCGTTGCGCGAGAAAGCCGCCAGCTCTTCGGTCACCAGTTACACGATGTACTTTATATATATTAATAGAAAGAAGAAAGAAAGAAAGAAGACATTTATTCACTACACAAAAGACACACAGAGAGAAAGGGAGTACAAATACAAATATATTATAAATTAATTGGCTCAGAATTGAGAGCGGAATCGTTTTCCCGACAAAATCAGATGGTGTTATAAGTTTGACATACTGTCTTTGACATCATGGCTACTATTACATAATTGAAAACTTAATTGTCACAAAACTGACACTGTCTAAATTTTTGTCTGATGACTGACGCTACAAAGTTATTTGAAAATGTCCGGGCACGTCTCTGATATGTAAGACCAACATCAGATTATGATTACGAATCAGATTATGCGTGTGGTATCAGCCTTAAAACTCGCCCATTTCAACGTTTGCTCGATCATTTCATTCTATTGTGAACCATGCGTTGTATAGCGACGGTTATACTCTTATGTACCTATATGCATATTCATGGTCACGAGCAGTTTCAACTAACGAAAGACAGTAGTACCGCTTATCGGAGGCTTTGTCAATATTGACACACGGCCAAACAGTTTAAGGGTGAGTATTCACCAAAGCAGTACGGTTATCACAAGACGAGATTTTCTAAGTGTGAGAGCACTAAGCTATCCGCGTGATATACACGTCTCTCTCTAAATAGAATGATAAAGAGACGGATACGTCTTACGATAACCGTGCTGTGTAAGGTAGTGTGTTATTCTCACTTGTTACCACCAATTTGTTACCAGTAGTAACAGCTTTTATTTCCCATCTTTTACCACTAAAGTACTCGGTAGTAACTACTGGGGAAAAAAAAGTGACGTGACCATGAATTACAGTTCCCACTGGTTAAAGATGGGAAAAAATATTTGGTGGTAACAGGTGGGAATAAGCCGAGGTAGCGAAGCGGTGTGCGAAGAAAGAATCCACCAGTAACATTGCCTCGCTTACGCAGCTCTTTCTATTTGTGCCGACGACATTTTCTGTAAATATTTACTTACTATGTTATAGCGCATGCGCAGTATTTTTGTTTTTCTTATTGTTGTAGCCAAGCAACGTATACATTGAAGGATTTTTCTTCGCACACCGCTCTGATATCCTCTAAGCTCTGCTTGAAAGTGGAAACAAATGCAGCGACATAGTTTATATATTAGATAGATAGATAAATATATAGGTTAATTTATTTCATTTTAAAATTTAAATGCTATATATTTATTAATTAAAATTGCTTGAAGTCACAAAGAGCTCATCAGAATGTATAAGATTAACAATAATGCAATAATGCAAAAAGAAAGCAAAATAATAATAAAGAACAATTGGAAAAATGATTAAAGGTATGATGTCAAGGTAGTAAAAGTGAGTTCAAAAATGACTAGATATAAATTGACAATACTAAAAAAATTTACAAGAATCATAATAAAATAGTTATTATTATATACAAGAAAGATTTATATTTTTGTATGTGCCTAGTTATCTCCGGAACGAATCATCCGAATTGAAACATTCACCAGTATTATAGAATGGACTTTTGGGATGAACAAAGGTTATATTCTAACCCGCGACTGCCTGCGTTATTTGTAACTCGCGGGTGGATCCGTATGGGCAGCTTGTATGTACGTAATTAATTTTAAAGTTCCCAAATTGTATATTTACAATACAACACCCACAGATTCTCTTTAATATTGCATAACTCAATGTACGGTGGTATTAAAACACAGCAAATACAAGGAGAGTCAAACAACACGCGGCCTTAACGCTGAAGAGAGATCAGAGACAATCTTCGGGTAGTGGAGAGAAAACAAAACATTACCAATATGTGGTAATTCAAAGATATTGACAAAGCTGGGCCCTGCCTTAACAAGACTTTGCTACCATTATCTCACTGTTTGCTGCTGACGGTCTGAATAAAGCCTGAACCAACTTTCTACTGTGCTAAGTACATAAACAAGCTATTGTTTCAGCGCCGCTTCTGCGTGTTGCAGTTCCTCATACTTAAAATCTAAATAAGCGGGTTAAATCGCTTTAAAGTGCGGTCATGTCTGAGTGCTCTCAATTTCAACGTTCTGTCAAAGAGAAACGTTGTCAACCACACGCAATATCAACAAGACATTTAGTGCGGATTTAAGTCAATGCAAGAAGGTTGCTAACAGTCGTTGGCGTTGAAAAGATTAACTGGATCTATAATCTACTTCAGATTGGAAGAGTCCGGTGATAGTTGTCACTTCGGTGCAGTTCATGCCATGACACACCAAAGATGACATTAACTCTACTTAGATGACAGCTGTCACGACTCTTCCAATCTGAAACAATTTTTAAGACGTTTGCTGCCATGTCAACGGTGACTGGCAAATACGGTATCTGTTGAGACCGTGTCAGGCACCGTTGATGGACACTAAAACACTAAATTCATGACTGACATGCCATGGACTAAACTGATACTGTGTCTGTGACTGATATGGCAGTAGCAAATAGATTATAATAAAAATGTAATTGTACCAATTTACTTTTTGAAGATCAAAAGAACTATTTACGACTGATATATTTGATTGTTACTTTCATGTGAATTAAAAGTTGAGAAACGATAAATTCACGTTAGGAAAAAAAGTAATTTATGTATACTTTTTTTCTTACTCCATTTTTCTCTCCATCACTCATAAGTTAATATTCTAAATGCGAAAGTATGTCTGTCCGTCTGTCTGTTACCTCTTCACGCTTAAACCCCTGAACCGATTTAGATGAGGTATAGAGATGAACTGAGCCCCGGGAAGGACATACGATAGTTTTTATCCCACAAATAAACCCCTAAGGGGGTCGCATGGAGGGGGAAAGTTTACATGAAGCTCGATATAAACAAGTTCCAGGACGATGGAGCCGCAGGCAGAAGCTACTAACAATGTAAGAGGTAAAAATATGAAACTTTACCTACATGCAAAACATGAAATCATTATAAAAACCTAACCTAGGGCTCCGTGAGAATCAGAATCATATATTTAATACAATACAACAAAACACACAGTATTACAAGACAAAGACAAAAGAAGAAGTAAATCTGTGAAGTGTCAGGAAATGGGCCCAACTCAACGAAAATGCTGGCTTTGCAGACCAGCCTTCCGTTGGGTAAATCCAGTGAGGACACGGTATGTAACACCAAAATTAAAACAATATGATAAAAATAACAAAAAGTAAGATAAAATAGAAAACCAGTGACAAATTAAAATAAAGAACCAAAGTGACAAATTAAAATAAAGAATCCCATCCCACATAGATTTTTTATATGTATACTTACTTACCTTATTTTTAAGCACTGTATGCTTAGTTTTAGTTTTAATTTGTATAATTTCTCATGCAAGTGAATTCATGTAATTCTTATGGGAAAATAAAATTTCTTTAAACCCAAAACAACAAAAAGAAAATAATTAAAAACTAAAAGAGAACAAACAAACAACGAAATCACGTTACAAGTTACAATAATAAACTACACCGTCAGTGGAAGCCTTTATTCGATCCGTGAACGCATCCAGTCTATTGCCGCCCGCACAGCACACCTTCATGTCACAACATGTCAACTAGACAAAGCATTTCAGTTATAACATTATACTTATGGCTGCGGTGCGCTGAGACGGATCACAAAGCCTAGTGACTAACTCATCATCATCATCATCATCATATCAGCCGAAAGACGTCCACTGCTGGACATAGGCCTCCCCCAAAGAGTGTCACAATGACCGGTCCTGCGCCACCCGCATCCAGCGGACTCCCGCAACCTTTATCCGGTCATCAGTCCACCTTGTGGGGGGCCTACCCACGCTGCGCCTTCCGGTACGTAGTCGCCACTCGAGAACCTTTCCGCCCCAACGGCCATCAGTTCTACGTGCAATGTGCCCCGCCCACTGCCACTTAAGTTTAGCGATTCGGAGGGCTATATCGTTTACCTTGGTTCTGCTGCGGATAGCCTCATTTCTGATGCGATCGCGCAGAGAAACTCCCAACATAGCCCTCTCCATTGCCCTTTGGGTGACTTTGAGCCTTCTTATGTGGCCCATAGTAAGCGACCACGTTTCCGTGCCATACGTCATCACTGGCAACACACACTGGTCAAAGACCCTCAAGACGAGAGTGACTAACTAAACTTAAATAATACAATACAACGCATATGAAACAATGGACTAAAACAAATTAAACAGCATTATATACATGGCAATGCAAGTGAGACATAAAAAATAGATGAGGAAAAGTTATATGCAGCTCGTATATTGACATAATTTTTCCTGCTCGTGCAGGAAGTCGTCAGCGAGGCGGGGCCTAAGCTAACTTGCTTTGTTAGTTTTCATAGCTTTGTATGTAATGGATAATAAGGTAAACCGCTTACCCGATTTCAAATGGTTTCACCGGTGCTTTCTGTATGGATAATATATAGGCAATTTTTTCTCCCGTGGATTTGCCTGCGTTCTTCGACAGCTAGTCTAATATTACTAGTCTCTGTAAGGTGTAGAACTCGCGAGCATGATTTTTTAATTTTTTTTTTAATTCCGAGAAAGTGACTACACAAAAAAAACTACGTATATTATATCTTATAATTAACGAACCTGCTCGCTAGATTTTACGAGAATCTTTTGAGAAATGCGATCTGTAGAGGAGAAAACCCGGACAGACAAATGATTTTCGACCCAAGGTGTAGCATCGAACTTTGTTCGCTTCGCTCACTCGTTCGATAAATACGAAAGTGTGTCTGTCTGTCTGTTACCTTTTGACGCTTTTAACCGCTCAAACGATTTAATTTGGCATACAGATAGTTTTGAGTCCTGGGGAAGGACTAGAATAGTTTTTATCCCGGAAATCATACTTAAGGGGGTGAAATTGGGGTGAAAGTTTGTTTGGAGTTACGATATAAACGAGTTCCACGCGGGCGATTTCGCGGGAAAAAGTTAGTTCTTAGGGTTTCGTACCCAAAGGATAAAAACGGGACCCTATTACTAAGGCTCCGCTGTCTGTGTGTCTGTCCGTCTGTCACCATCTCATGAACCGTGATAGTTAGACAGTTGACATTTTCACAGATGATGTATTTCTGTTGACACTATAAAAAAAATACTAAAAGAACGGCCAAGTGCGAGTAGAAGTGGGGCTCCCATACAACAGACATGATTTTTTGCCGTTTTTATAGATAATGGTACGGAACCCTTCGTGCGCGAGTCCGACTCGCACTTAGTCGGTTTTTTTTATTAATTATATTCCTGAGGTTATGACGTTTTTTACGAAACGATTTATTTGATTTTATTTCAAAAAAGTCATCATCATCATCATCATATCAGCCGAAAGACGTCCACTGCTGGACATAGACCTCCCCCAAAGAGGTATAGGGTTTAAAAAAGTACCTAAACAGAAAGGTCGAATTAGGAAAGGGTGGGTTTACTTGTACGAGTATCCAGCAAGTCATGTCCGAACGGGGTGAAAAAGAGCTGGAAGTTTGTATGGTTTGCTTTATTAATTAACAAAGCTTCTACGTGTAATTGCGGTACAAACGACAACACTGTTAACTGACCATCCTGTGTTTATATAGAACCTTATTACAATGCCCTTAACGTGCACCGATGGTCAGTTAGCTGTGTTGTCGATAGTACGAAGATAAATTTCGAGTGTTCGTTCTGACACGTTATACTTAACATGTTTTGAAGTGATCATTTGGCGTGATGTCACCGGTAGGTAAATTATAAATTTTTACTTATTAAAGAAATTACATGTTCATTATAAGTGACAGAAAGTTCATAAGTCATAATTCATTTATTGCATAGTTATCATGAGATTCATGAGGTACAAAAAGGTGTTACATTAGGGTAGGTTTAGGCATGAACCCTGTGAGGGCACAGCAAGTATTTCTTAAAATGGTCACCCTAACTGTCACTTTCGAATAGGGTGACCACGAGCTTGGTGTTTTGCTATTTAAAATGATTATCAATAAAGATTAATTGTTTGCTTCTAGCGTTAATGTAATGAATTTGCCTTAAAATACTGCGATAGAAACAAATGTTTGTTGTATTATTACATTCAAGATATATAATATATCCGCGATCAGGAAAGCCCCGAGCAAATTCGTTTTTAAGAAATCTGTGCGTGATTTCTTTGCTGGCAGATCCGAGTAGACTGAAGATTACATATTTGAAATTTCGCTTGTAAGTATGCATGTAGTATATATTTATTTGTGTATGTAAGTATTTGTTTTATTTATGTATATGTATTTGTGTAAATATATTGTATATAGGACTACCGTAATGTTATTATTCTTTTAAGTTGTTATTTGCACTGCCCACAATCTTTTCCGCTTTGCCTTAAGGTTTGACTGGTAGAGAATGCCATTTGGCATTAAGTCCGCCTAAGTACGATAAGTTTTCTTTTGTGCAATAAAGTTTAAATAAATAAATAAATGAATTAATTCATTTTGTTTCCTTAAATAAACATTATGTGGATTACTTCAGTCATATCATCAGCAATGTTACGATTCATCAAAAAACATTGTCGAATCGCACCTCTTATCTATTCAGTTATTCCACTCTATTCGCTTAATCTAGTCTAGTCATTAGTCGCCTAAAACCAGCATCTTTATGCAAGGACGAACTGTGGGTAATCTTAAATCCTAAGGCGATTACAGACTCCGATTAGACCTTAAATGCTAATCGTCACAGTGGACGAAGCACCTAATCTAGTCTGGTCATATTGCTGAGCTGTCTTAAGAGGCCTTACGCCTACATAGGTAGAAGAGGAAACGTGTTTGGCAAAATAATTCCTTTTTCATTCAAGATTACGACGTAACTATTAGTATTTATTCTAAAACTGATAACTTACTTAAATAATCATTTCTTAAATAAAAATTTCGGCGCGCGGCGTCGGTACAGCGTGATTTATACGTCTTTAAAAAAAATTTTTTGGCAAAGTAGGTCCTATAGTTATGATTATTTTTTTATGGGTTAACATAGTTATAATTTGCTATAATATTATTTGAAGGGCAAAATATAAGTACAATTTGTGGTAAAAAAAATTATGTAATCCTGTTTTTACCAAAAAAATTAAGAAAACTCGAAAGGTATTTTTTTTATGAATCTGATTTATCAATCATGTCAGCCCCTCGTAAAAGATTTGGTGATGTGAATTGTAATCATTCATGTACCAAATGATTCTTGTTTACTGCAAAATTGAGAACCGAAACGACACTTCTCACTGCAAAATTTAAAAAAGCCTCCTAATTTATTTTAAGTTTAGAAAATGAAAATGAAAATTTGAATTATTTTAGCCCCTAGTATAAGAAATGATTATTTAAGTACTTTATCAGTTTTTGAATAAATACTAATAGTTACGTCGTAATCTTGAATGAAAAAGCAAGCATTTTGCAAAATACGCTCGTCTGTAAGGACCCTTAAGGAATATTTTAATACATTTGCATCACATAAAGTGCGAAGCGCTCACGGAAACGGCAATAGGGACAAAAGTGAGCAATAGGGGTGTGTAGACACCAAATAGTAACCAATAATGTTTTATTTTCCCGAAAAAGGTTTAAAAATATTGTCAAATGGAGAAAAATGTAAAGCACAAGTATGATTAAATAATCACAAAGTTAAAAGTGTCCAAAGTTTTAAGAGGGGGAATATTCTGTCCCTTTTACCGCGAAACGCACATGCATATGAAATATATGAAACGATTGTTATTTACTATGGCGCTCGAAAATTGTGAAAAAATCACTATCAGCGTTTTCTCTCTCTTAAAAGCAATATTAAAACGGTTGTAGCTTCGTAATTCTTTGAGATATCTGAATAGAATTTTTGTCACTAGGAATATTTTTCTGCCTTCTTTTTTTGGAGTCATAATACATTTTGAGTCTACACTCGTATTAGAATACACCAATAGCAATGCAAGCGTCGCTAACGCATCTCTTCTTATTGGTGGACTATTAACTCGCCCACCGCTTCGTTACCTTGCACAGCTCTGGCGAATATTTACTCTAACAACTTTCTTAGGTTTTCTTATTGTTTGAAAATTGAAATATAAAAATCATTACATAGAGCCATTAGGTTAGGTTAGGGTTGATTTATAACAATCTTGAAAGATTTACGGGTAGGATTTAGGAAGCATGTATGTATGTATGTACTAGCTTCTGCCCGCGACTTCGTCCGCGTGGAAGTCATTTATATCGTAGCTCCATACAAACTTTCACCCCCCATTTTATGGAAGTGGGGGGTTAGAAAGAGACTAAAAGTAGCCTATGTCACTCCATCCCTTCAACTATCTCCACTTAAAAAACATGTCAATTCGTCGCTCCTTTTTGCCGTGAAAGACGGACAAACAAACACACACATACACTTAAAAATTAGTATGGATTACTTTATCGTACAAAAAAAAAGAAGTACAAAGGCGAGCTCGTCCCTTTAAGGGATCTCTTCCTGCTAACCTTTGAGCAAATGAGTTAGTAAAAACATGTGGAAGTTACGGTTACTACTACAACAAATTTTACTGTAAAAATTAAATATAAGTAAAAAAATTGTATAGGGAATAAAACATGATGAAATGAATCATATGGGAAAAAATGTTACGCTTAAAGTTAGAAAACTAGGTACCGTAGTTTTTTCTCTTGAGCGTCATACAATTGACTATTGGTGTATATAGTCAAGTGTATGTGAATTCAAACTAATTTCTTCTTGAAGCGTCAATCTACACTAATATTATAAATAAGAAAAGTCTATGAGATGGTAACGTTGTGACTGTATGTAGAGGGTAATCTCCGGAACTATACCCATCTGATTTTTTATATTATTTTACTAGTATATACACGGTGTTCCCGGGAATTTCCGTTAACTTCGGCATATTGCAGAGGACATTCACAGAAACAAATAAGCATAATTATTACTAAAAAAAAACCGGCCAAGAGCGTGTCGAGCCACGCTCAGTGTAGAGTTCCGTAGCCCGTTCCGTGAACCGAATGTATGAGCAAGAGAGTTCAAATTCCCAAATCAAAGCGACCATGTATTATAGACAGACACAATACAAGCAATACTTAGCGAACAATTTTATTATTAGTCAACGAACAACCAAAGACAACTAAGACAATTCGAGCACGACAAAAGTTCGACCTAATGTATGGGCGCACCTGCTCCGACCCCATTAAATCGGGAAAAATCTTAACAGCGCCATGTACAATGTGAGCGTTCCGCGTACAGCGACATCTATCGGCAAATTAAATAAACTATTGCGCGCGAGCTTAAAGTATGGAAGATGATTTTTATGGAATAATTATTTATTGCGTGAACCGATTTTCACCGTTTTTTTACTTGAAAGCACGTCATTTCATTGTGATTTTGTAGAAATTACAGGTACAATAAACACCTGCTTATACGGTTAAATTACAAACTTAGGTCAGAAATTATTTTGTAATTTTTTTCTCAAACTATTCAACCTATCAAGTTCAAAATAATTTTCCTAGAAAGTTTTTATAAAGTTGTACTTATGAGATTTTTTCATATTTTTAAAACTTATTTTTTTAAAGTTAGAGGGGGGGGACACATTTTTTTAAACTTCTGAAGCGATTATCTCCGAAAATGTTAACATTATCAAAAAATAATTTTAGAAAACCCCTATTCATTTTAAAATACCTATCCAAAAATATATCACACGTTAGGGTTGCAATAAAAAAATAGGGGAGGTACCTTAATAAAAAAAAACATTTTTTATTTTACCACTTGTCGGCGTAATTGATATACATATTAGTACCAAATTTCAGCTTTCTAGTGCTAACGGTTACTGAGATTATCCGCGGACGGACGGACAGGCAAATCGAAACTGTAAGGATTCCTAGTCGACTACGGAACCCTAAAAAGAATAAAAAATTTTTTTTTACAACAATTGCCTGTAGCATTAACAGTGGTTAAAGCTGCAAATCTGATTAAATTTAAATTTTGAATATGTTGATAACAGTAAGAGTTAAGATACTACTGTCTTGGAGAAATTAACTTTATTTGATCTAATTACCCTTACCCTTGCTATTAACGGAAATTGTCAAAAACATGTAGTATTAATGGACTTTCAGAATGGACAGTTATATTTTAGCGGAGCTGCACGGACAGCTATTAAATCATAAAAGCCTTCTGAATATTTTAGTTCAATAAATTACAATTTAAAGAAAGAATTTCGTAAAAATCGTAATGCTAGATATAAGATCAGATTTCCAAGAACAGATACCGAACCATTTTAAATTAATGGATATTACCCAGGAAATATTTACTACCCCTTTGTATAAAGGTCTATGAAATGGAATATGATATTTCAATTTCAAGTACTTTATTATTAAGCAGCATTTATTTATTTATTTAAACTTTAGTGCACAGATAAGAAGTACAAGGGCTACACAGAAAATCTTATATGTAGGTGCAAGCAGTTGACCAAGAAAAACACAAATGAAAAGGATATGCAATATATGCATTACCATTCCCACTCAGCATTCCCTTTTAGATATTTAAATTCAGGATGTTATGTTATAAATACAGAATCGGTGGAAGTCTGTCGTTATAAAAACCTAATGGGTATAAAATGTATCCGAATTGTCAAGATATTTGGGTCATCATCCTCTTATCGTTATTCCCGGTTGTGCTCAAACAAGCCTGGGGTCCGCATTGACCCCTGATCCCAAGATTTGGCATAGGCACTAAGTTTAACGAAAGCGATTGCTAACTGGGGGCCTAGACAAGGTTACAATCGACAAGCGCTAACGCCAATAGAAAACTAATAAAATGTATGGGAATGACAGATGTTAACGAAAAGTGTTTCGTCGGCATCTGTCATTCCCCTACATTTTATTAGTTTTCTATTGGCGTTAACGCCTGTCGATTGTAACCTTGTCTACGGCCCCTGACCTTCCAGCCCAGAGGGAAAACTAGACCTTATTGGGTTTAGACCGGTTTCTCATCTCACGATGTTTTACTTCACCGAAAAGCTTCACGGCAAGTATTCCACTAGGCTAATCTACCTTACATATTTGGGTGTTTAAGGTATAAAAAACATCCTTAATAAATATTTTATAAGCACACATAAACTTCTGAATTAACAAATGCTCAATCTGCGACGCTTTCTGATCTACTTTTGCCAAATAATGCGAAGGGGTGACGCAAATTTGGAACGGTTAATCGTTGCGGGTAAGAAGAAGCAGTGCAGATAAAGCATGTGGCCGTTTACCTGCACTGCTCAACTTAAGAGTCCGCAGTAAGCTCGGCCGAATTTCACCTTCCCATACAAACGTAGTTACGCTCTAATTTTAAAACTACTTGTTGGATTGTAACGAAACTTTGCATATACAATGACGTGAGGTATATCTATGTCTGTAATAAGTTTATATGGTTCCAGTTCATAAAACAAACGAAATAAAGCAAAAACAAGTTTTGTATGAAAAACTTAAATTCGCTGTATTTTTTTACTATGGTATCTGAAGCTACATGAACTAATTACATACATAGATATACCTCATTTCATTGTATATGCAAAGTTTCGTTACAATCCAACACGTATTTTTTAAATGAGAGCGTAACTACGTTTGTATGGAGAATCGAGCTTACTGCGGACTCTTAAAGGCGGAAAGTCTCAAACTTCTACCATGTTGTGAGGAACGCCATGGACCGGAATTGATAGTGATAGGTACCACATTTGCACTCGACCCGCAGAATAAATAAATAGTACCTGCCTACTAAACAGAAGGTTCTCTGCTAACAAATCCCCTGTTTAGTTATGCACAACGAGATAAAGCGTGGCCATCCCTTTCTATCATATGCAACGCGCTGCGATTAAACGCGTGCGTGTAGCATCGCTAACATACCGGCATGGGCCGGGAGGCCGATTGTACTTGTAGCGATGCGACCAAATCACGGAGCGAGCCGCCCTTGGTCGAACTTAAATCACCAACCCTAAGCAGACCCGCACGAAATCAAATGAAATGAAATTTATAACGATTATATTACTAAAAACACAAAATCACAAAAAAATAAGCTAGAACTGGTAACGTTATTTAACGAGAGCGAAGCGAACGAAGTTTTCCGTTTCAGTTTGGGCCAAAAATGTCCGGATATCCGGCTGCTGTTCTCCTTTACAGGCCGCATTTTTTAACCGATTCCCATGAAATTTTGTCTTCTGAATTTAACTATGTAGAACATGTTTGTGTAATCACATTTATGAAATTAAAAAATACCAATACCAATTTACTAATTACCAATACCAATTTTTGAAATAGATTTGCGAGTTTTACCGCTCATAGAACCACTAGTTTAAGCAAATGAGAACTGGCATTTTAGCTAAACGCTTAGAAATGTAGTCTGCCTCACCTGTCGGATCGGCCGCTTAGAGTAAAATACCATAGCATCTTCAAATCAATCAATGGTGGACGATGCCCTTGTGATTCTTCTGGAGTCACTGGCGTCCATAAACTACGGTGTCTGCTCACTACCACGCATACTGCTGCTTTGTTTGATACACAATGTAATGTAGTAAAAAAATGGAATGCGAAATTGATGTTGGAGATTGCCCTCAAGGACTAAAATCAGCTTCTTTTGTTTTCCATGTCCTTTGTATCATGCCCTCACCTTAACAGCTACTTTTATATAATACCTAACAGTCCTATTAGTATAAGTGCTGTGTAAAATATAACCGAGAGCAATTTGTTTTTAAAATACTTCCGATTTGGGGCAGAAAATTTCTGGAATGCTCTATAATTTCCTTTAGCGCGACAAGATATTGGAGTACATTTTTTAAGTAATTTTAGAGAGTCGTTGAAAATATTCAAGGATATTTATTATTCCGTTATATTTTTTATGTAATTTTATTTTTTCTTCGTAGCTAATTAATTTCATAACTATTGTTGTGTAGAATCGTAGAATAATATAGATATAGATTGCCAGACCTCCCAAGAATGCATCAACCTCTATCTCTAACTGTTGATACGACGAATTATTAAGGTCACAGCTCATTAGAGCCACCCGGCACCCGACCCGCACCGCCTCGCCTCGAGCGGTAAGTATTCTAAATATGGATTCGTATGGGCATACGCTAAATACATCAACTCCGTAGTTCCGAGGCGAGGCGGTGCCGGTCGGGTGCCAGGTGGCTCTAACGAGCTGTGATGTGACCTTTAATAAAAGCTCGGTATCGTGCTTTTGACTCCTCTCTTGTCGCAAGCGTCCATTGGCAAGGTGGTTAATATACAATACAATACAATACAAATACTCTTTATTGCACACCTCACACAAACAAAGCAGTTAAAAAGAAAAACAATACAATAACATATAAATAAATAAATATAAAGATAAAGAGACAATCTTACGCAAATTGAAGCCACAAAGTAAGCTCAAAAAGGCCTGTGTAATAGATATGGGTAATAGATCCTACAAATATTATAAAATTCAAAAGTATGGGTGTTTATATGTTGGGATGTTTAGATGATGTTTGTTACTCAATCACGCTCAAACGGCTCAACCGATTTGGATGAAATTTTGCAAGAAAATAGTTTATAGCCTGGATTAAAATAAAGGATAGTTCAAATCCTGGGTCTACGCAGACGAAGTCGCGGACGGAAGCTGATGACATCCTGGCCGATTACGACCTCAGCGACTGTATGAAAGGATTGGGTATCTTTTGTAATCCATACTAATATTATAAATGCGAAAGTGTGTCTGTCTGTCTGTCTGTCTGTTACCTCTTCACGCTTAAACCGCTGAACCGATTTGGATGAAAGGTATAGAGGTTGTTTGAGTCCTGGGGAAGTTTTTTTATTCCTGAAAACATGCCCCAAGGGGATGAAGTGGGGGGTGAAAATTTGTATCGAGCTACGATATAAACGAGTTCCACCCGGACGGAGTCGCGGGCAGAAGCTAGTAATTAAATAATTAAGAATTAGTGGAGTGTTGCTGTTCTACTCTCTGGTGCGCTCTCAGGTGGCTTGCGTACCTGATCTTACTTTAAAAGGTACGGGCGCACTTTGAGCAGGTTTGGGCGGAAGCTAGTGATAATATATATTTAATACTAGCTTCCGCCCGCGACTTTGCGTGGACCCCGGATAAAAACTATCCTATATTTGAATCTAGGTTATAAACTATCTTCGTGCAAAATTTCATCTAAATCGGTTGACCCGTTTATAAGCGTGATTGAGGACCAAGCATCCAAACATCTAAACATCCAAACTTTCGCATTTATAATATTAGTAGGATAAAAAAAAATCTGAAACAAAATATTCATGCATCACACAAACATTTTCCCTTACTGGGTTTGAAACTTAGGCAACTACTTAACCTTCGTCGATCAATTTCATTTAGGTGAGATCAACAGCATTTCTTCTATCTACTATATTCTATACAAAGTGTGTAGAATCGCCCTAGAACAGCCGAGGTATCCAAGTGACATTATTTTCGTAGAAAGTAATTAGTCGCGCTGCTCAGGCAGCAATTATACGGATTTATGGCAAAAAGGCTGCCAAGGGGTCGATTAAACACTTTCATTTTCCTATTCTTATCTGAAAACAAGTCAAAACCGACTAGTTTTATGAAAGCGACTGCCATCTGACCTTCCAACCGGTTACCTCACGATGTTTTCCTTCACCAAAAAGTTAACCGTAAATATTAGCTACATAAGTCCACTCGTGAATATTGATATAAAATTGGAATACAGAACGTCGGTGGTTGATTGATCCCCAGGAGATAGGGAAAATCATCTCGGCGCGGTAATCAAGAGAATAATGATGAGATTATACTCGGATTTATGTTCCAACTACGATTACATCATTGATTGGGATTGTGATTGGTCTGGAAATACTTCTAGAGCCGTCATAATATTTTTTTATTACTAGCTTCAGCCCGCGACTTCGCGTGGATCACGTTAATATCGTAGCTCCATTCAAATTTTCATCCTCCAGTTCACCCTCTCATGGGATGATTTCCTGTCTCCATACTAAATATTATCTTAATCGGTTCAATGGTTTAAGCATGAAGATGTAACAGACAGACACACTTTCGCAATAGCAAAAACCTGTCGCTGCAAATCATTTTTGCCATCTATATCTACAATTGCAAGAGGTAACATTTAAATTTCGTTTGCTCTGTCTACCCCTTTTGAGAGTGTAGGCGTGAATATAGATTGCCTTCGCCCCACTTAACTCCCCAGCACGGCTCAAGTCGAGTCTGTAACTTTATAGTACATTACGTACCTAGGGCGGTGAATTCGTGAATGCCGCAGATCGCAGGAGTTTGTGCATGAATATGCGATCTGGGGCTTTACGAATTACCGCCCGTGGTGCGTACACAATTTTACGTCTTCTCCTGGGTGTGAAGGGAGATTTGCCGCTGCGCCCGTGGGCGGTAAATCTCACTTACCGCCCAGAGTGACGTAAATGATATTTATACCGATACAATAAGAGCAAATCAAAGTATATTTGTATACGTTGTAAATTGGCGTGGCGTGTCAAACGCCAATCTTTCACTTAAGTTGATAATTGGCGCACAATAGCGGTGATTCGCAATGCTGACCTTAACCGAGGCACGCAGGGAGGTCGCTTGTGAAAGACTATCAATGCATTTGATTGTGTAATGGAAATCGATAAGTGAAGTTACTTGGATCTTTCGTAATTGTTAACACAGTAATTCGACTATGACATGGAACTGATACGTTCACGCGGAACTCCACATACATTTCCTATTTCACCCGTTTTTGCAGTAAAAAGTATCCCTATTTTAATTTAGGTTATGGACTAGGTACCTGTACTTATGCATAATATAATCCGAATACAGAATACATAATTATTGGTCAAATAATCATTTTACAAGTCAAAAGCTAATACATACTAATATTATAAATAGGAAAGTGTATGTGTATGTGTTTGTTTGTCCGTCTTTCATGGCAAAACGGAGCGACGAATTGAGGTGATTTTTTAAGTGGAGAAAGTTGAAGAGATGGAGAGTTACATAGGCAACTTTTTGTCTCTTTCTAACCCCCCATTTCCCTAAAATGGAGGGGTGAAAGTTTGTATGGAGCTACGATATAAACGAGTTCGTCGAAGCGACGGAGTCGCGGGCAGAAGCTAGTACAATGTACACCTAATTTTTTTTTTTTTCTTATCAAACATAATTTAAGTATTCGCTCTTAGAACCTACAAAAAAAATTGGAGTAAGGTAGGTACTATAAACATATCTACAAATATTTTCTGCTTTGGCTTTGGATACAGAGATGCTAGGATATTTCGACAAATCATAAATTCCTGATTCCACCGATGAATGGAGCAACAAGAAATGATATTTTCAGTTCCATACTATATAAACAACGTTGTCTGTATTTAGTTTACATCACTGTAAAATAAATATAGACAAAACTTTATAAAATCCTCAACAAAAACCACTTTAGATGCTGTACAAGGTATTCAACTCATCTGACCTCCATAAAATACATTAGCATATTGTATGAATAGAAATAGTTTCGACAGGCACAAGTTGGCACGGAAATAGAAACCTAATCCGTAAACGGGGCTACCTACCCAATAGCTATTTAAAAGAGAAGTTATCTCGTATGCTTCGCGGTTTATTTACACCTTTCCTCAATGTAACTAAGGGGAAAGTTTTAAAAAATGGCTCCACGTATACTGCATGTGACATGTTCGGTCCGAAGCAGTCCGCGGATGTGGATATTTAGAGGGTCTAACACCAAAAAAATATGAACAAACAGCGTCCATTATTGATATCACGCAGTCATCAAACACGTTGTCATTTGTCCTCCCCCGCCGGCTAAAAGGCTACAACTGGGAATGTAAAAAATCGTGGCAGTAGGTACCTAGTACATATAATGAATTTAAAAGGAAAACTATCACGGCTAAGTAGGCATAACAAGTTACTGAGTAATAGTCGACCAACTTAAAATGTACTTAAAAAGGTTTTTCGTACAAATTCAGCAGACGCAACCATTTAGTTGGCAAGCGCGTGTCGATGTAAGTAAAAAAGACAGGCAACTACAGAACCCCTACACTGCGCGTGGCCGGTTTTTCTCGTAAATTGCACTACATCCGCATCCACGAAAACTCCACATGAATGATGTTCGTAACTGAAACACTCGCAGTAAGGTTATAAGTAAACAAAATGAAAATTACACAGCACGTGGAAGTTTAATGTCGTTTGACTACAACTTCATAATTACTTAAATTTACGCAAAGAAACAAAAAGCAATCGCAAGCAAGGAAAAAGGCAGCATCACTTATACAGCAAACTATGAAAATGCCAATTGCCATTCGACCAGCGTGCTGGTTACAAACACACCCCCTCACAATAAAACCCTAGATTCATAAACTACTCGTAAATAAAGGCATTAGCCAATCTGCTCAAGTGGGTGCACGCTGCATTCAGAGATTCAATTAGATCGAGCGGAAACGCAGCATCAAACACCGTCAGTTTATGACTCGCGCCCACACTTACATTAATTGAGACGTGGTGATTGAGCACAGACGGCAGCGGGAGCGATTTTGTAATAGAAATATCATTATTTGACCTTATCACGCAGTTCAGTTAGGAGTGTCTCCTGGACACCAATCAAGTTCATATTAACGGTACGGTCTATCTATACCTAATAGCTTATTTTTGGTTGAACTCTGAATCCGCATAAACAGTGTCGCCTGTTCTATAGTTCTGCGTATATAAACATAAGCCATTGACTATTGACCACAGAAAAAAATATTTTTGTGTTTTTGACCGATAATGACTCAAAACATAGTATTTTTGGGGATTATGTTGTTGTAATAGTAATATGCCACTCTCGCACTTATAATTATACTTGTCAGAAAATGACGGATATCGTTTAGGATTTTCAGCGTCTTGAGCGCACGTCACATTCGTTAACGCTCATTCAAGTTTTTCCTGGACCCGTAGCCCGGCAGCGAATGTGGCAACCGTGGACGTCATATAATGAAATACGTCAAAATTGACTTCACAAACTATCTCTTTCAATATTAGTATGGATAAAACAATAGTCACACTCAGTCACACTGGTAAAAAAAACAAGCAAGGACAACATTGACTATTAATTAAAAAAATACGAGTCTATCAAACCCGCTTGTCGCTTATGATATGATCCACGGCGACCCAATCCAGGGACATTAAGACGCACTCATTTGTGAAGAAGCAGATTGGGAATTGCAATTCAGTGGGAATTCCGACTTGTGTGTGAAGCCGGTCGTATTTTCCTTTAGTTGAAGCCGGTCGTATTTTCCTTTATCTCCTTTTTAATTAGACGAGTTATTTTATGGTTTTAGGTTTCTGAATAACTGTAATCGAACATAGGGTGGTTATTTTTTTAATTCTATTTGGGGAAAATTGCGTATCAACATTTTGTTTAGTGTTCATCTATTTCTGAGACCGCTGGTTGCGGGTGGCGGTAAGGTAACCGGCCTTTCGCCACCCGCAACCAGCGGTCTTGCGGCACTCTTTGAGGGAGCTATATGTGTCCAGTACTGGACGTCTTTTGGCAGATATGATGATGATGATGATAAGTATATAATTTTTTTTACCTTAAACATGTATAATCGTTATGTTTAAAACGTTAAAAAAGTTCGTTGCTTTAGCTGCGTTCTTTGCAAAGCTCGGGCTTTAAAATCCCACTCCAAAATATTAACATTCTGCTCTAAAGCTCATTGTTTTCACAAAAAGTTAATGAACAACGAACAAGAAACCCGTGTTGATATTTGTGTGATTCAATCAACCGACGTGGTGAGCCAAACTTTAATCCTCTTAACTCCCCAAACATTCCTTAATGAACTTATGAGATTAGCTACGGTTAATGGCTTATATACACATCCACAGTCGGTTTAAGTATGTTGTTGATTTAAGAGTCCGCAGTAAGCTCGATTCTCCATACAAAAGTAGTTACGCTGTCATTTTAAAACTACGTGTTGGATTGTAACGAAACTTTGCATGTACAATGACATGAGGTATATATCTATGTAGCTTCAGATACCATAGTAAAAAAAACACAGCCAATTTAAGTTTTTATACAAAAATTTATTTTGCTGTATTTCGTTTGTTTTATAAACTGGAACCATATAAACTAACCCCACTACATCCGCACCCACCGCCCGCGGCCTGCCAGCACGAAGATTAACGGAAAAGGTTGTTCAGGGAAGTAGCTAACGGAGTTTCAATACAGCTGAAGCCACATGTCCGATTTGGTCGCTAGCTCTTAAACCAATAGATATACCTCATGTCAATGTATATGCAAAGTTTCGTCACAATCCAACACGGTGTAGATTTAAAATGAGAGCGTAACTACGTTTGTATGGGAAGGTGAAATTCGGCCGAGCTTACTGCGGACTCTTAAGCCAGGACTTAGGACAGTCGGCAACAGAAGTAGCTACCCAAAATAAGACGCTCAAAATTATCTACACAGTCCTCATTCGCTTGACACTACTCAGAGCAGTCAGCAATTGTGAGCACAAGCTGAGATAGTTAAAGCAATGATGCGTAGTTGCAGTATCCAAGAGACAACCTGATGGCTCGCGGTATATGAGCTCCCCAAGAGTTGTAGAACCGCCCTTCGCAACCCGAACTGAGCCATCTGGGCCCGGGTCAAATAAAAATCCGCCCCAGGACTAGTTGGCTCAGTTCAGCTGCGTTTTTAAAACGCACGTTAGGACAACTGAACTGTCACTTTCTCATACATAATAAAACGTTACGTAACCAGCTGGTCGATCACGTAACTCATTGTAAGTACCGTGCGAGTACGTCAGGTAGATCTAAATATCATTTTATGTATGGGACAATGACTTGAGTTGTTGTAAAGCTTTCTGGAAAAGTTACGCACACCCTTTGGGGTCAAAGCGGACACGGGACTCCTTCAGGTGTAACCTCAGTCAGGCGTGATGACGTTTTACTGAGGGACAAATGTGTTGCACCTCGCGTCGCCGACCGTAGAACGGAGTGGCACAATGGACATCGCACAGCATATCGTGCGACACAGCTGTTTTCAGCGAGCGGAAGTGTGGCATATGTAAGAAAGGCGTAGCATGTAAGTTCAGCGACAGCGTAACGTTCTAGCACCACATGATGGAGGCGGTAGTTGGCGGTAGCAACTCCCAATTTACTTAAAACAAACCCATTGTGTTTGAGGTCATTGGAACCTTTTTAACGAGTATAGTTAATGACTGTGCAAAATAGTAGTCTGCAATTAAATCTTGTGCCAAATATTTTCTTCTGAAAGAAACGATTTTGGGGTCAACACAGTGAATGTATCTCGGACATCAGACGGGGTGAATATGACGTTATCTTCAAGAGTGCGTGAAGACGGGCCTCCAAAAGCCCCCTCGCACCGACGTGGGTAAGGAGAGTTTCACATTGGTGTGTAGTAAGCGCAAGCCGCAAAAGAGCCAGTGTGGTACAGCAGAGCCGGTCGGCTCTGGTCTGCGGGTTGCCACACCGATTAAAGCGATGTACGTGTCGCGCCTGCATTACTTCACCACGGCTGCTGACTTGATGGAGTATATTCACCAGAAGACTGGCTACTCGCTGAGGGATTTCCTGCTGAGTTCGCGCCACTTTCTTTGTTTGTGGTGGGCTTGCCGCTGCTGCTCTGCTGCAGGAGACCATCGCGTATGCTGATTTCTGGCCGAAGGGTGTCGTGTTTCGGCGGTCCCGGGCTACCGAATTCTACCCCGAACTTTACGACGCAGCGGAGCCACACTGCCTAAATAAAATGTAGTATTTTAGTAATAATAATTGTATAGTGTGTATGTTAGTCTTTAAGATATTTGTAACTATGGGCCTAAAATGCCCGAAATAAATGGTTATTATTATTATAAAGGCTCCCGATAGTTGGACGTGCCGCCAACGTTTTCGAGCGGATTACCCTTGCGTGATGCTATATATAGTGCAAATAATGTACATAACACTTGTTTGTCCTGCCGATAACAAATTAATCGAGTGTGTGACATATCTGACTCCCTATTCCATTTGCTTACATTCTAAGCTTTCAATTTGTTTTATTTAATGAACCAGGATAATCTATACTAATATTCTAAAGAAGTATGTGACAATAGCTTTGTAAGTCCGAAGCTTTGTATGTAATAGGTAATCTCCGGAACCACCCTTCTACTAATATTATATATGCGAAAGTGTGAATGTTTAAATGTTAGTTACTAAATCACACTTAAAAGGCTAAACCGATTTTGATGAAATTTGCATTCTTTCACTTGTGTAGAAAATTTACTTTCCGCACGGACATTGCTATATTTTATACATTCTTTGCAATACGCAGGAGAAGCAGCGTGAGTAGCTAGTTTCAGATAATATTGTACAAGTAGGTTGATGAAATTGGAGTAATGGAACTGTAGAATAAGTTAGAAATTACTCTACCGACAAAAGCATTTTGATCGTCAACATATCAGCCGGAAGACGTCCACTGCTGGATATAGACCTCCCCCATAGAGTGCCACAATGACTGGTCCTGCGCCACCCGCATCCAGCGGACTCCCGTGACCTTAACCAGGTCAAGAGTCTAGCTTTTAAATATGTTTTCGCGTACAGTTGGATGACTTTCTGAGACGTATGGAATAAATACTGAATCCAATAGAACGCTCTGTGTGATTCTAATTTCCTTTTCATTGTGTTCAAGTGTACACTTGAGCGGAGCTTCAGTTAGCTCGACATTTATCATTTTCATTCGCGTTATGCGTATTTATTCTTAGTTCTATTAGAATTGATGAAATAAAATCTTACTATATGTAATGCAACAAAATATATACCAAACTGGGCCACTTGCGCAATTGGAACTGGGAGCTCAATGCGGTATCGGTTAAGCTGTCAGCTATCAGTGTGAAGTCAGAAAGTATATACAGAGCCTTTATTGAGCCCATACATTTCAATAAGAATTTCTCCCTAACTATAATGGGTATAGTAATAATAATAAAGGAGATAAATAAGCCTATAAATACGACCCACTTCTGGGCTCAGGCTTCCTCTCATGGAAGAGAAGGAACGTTACGAGTATAATCCTCTGCGCGAACGTAATACTTATCCTGTACCGACAATTAAGAAAATATGAGCGATACTGATATGTATTTATTTAAACTTTATTGCACAACCAAAAGGTATAAAAGGCGGACTTCATGACTTAAGGCATACCCTACCCAGGGCTAAACATAAGAGTTTATAGCTGCAGACAGTTGACAAAAAAAAAATGATAGATAGATCTAAGTAATTAAAATACAATTCCTAATCACTACATAGTATAAAGCAAAGTCGCTTCCGGCTGTCTGTCCCTATGTGTGCTTAGATCTTTAAAACTACGCAACGGATTTTGATGCTGTTTTTTTAAATAGATAGTGTGATTCAAGAGGAAGGTTTATATGTATAATATAGTACCCGTGCGAAGCCCGGGCGGGCCGCCAGTATAATACATAAATGTTTATACTTATCTTACTCTACTTACACACAAATCCATGCATGGATTAGGTATATGGATAATGAGAAGTGCACTTAACTTTAAACAATGCTGAATCTCAACCGAAACATTGTACGGGATCCGAAATCAGGCGGCTAAAGCAATAATAGAACGGGCAGAAACAATACATCACTGGTGACATGTATCCATCAATTTGATGCATCGGCTTGGCTTGGGATTTGGCCCTAGTCTAACACTCATGAATTTACATTGGGCCGAGATTCCAAAGTAATACTTTTTAGGTTTTTTAGGGTTCCGTACCTCAAAAGGAAAAACGGAACCCTTATAGGATCACTCGTGCGTCTGTCTGTCCGTCCTTCACAGCCTATTTTCTCCGAAACTACTGAACCAATTACGTTGAAATTTGGTACACACATGTAAGTTTGTGACCCAAAGACGAACATGTAACGCAAATAAATGAATTTTAAACATGGGGGCCACTTTTGGGGGGGAAATGAGAAAATTAAAAAATAAAGTTTTGCATATACTATCGTGTTACACGTACATATCAAATGAAAGAGCTCCTTGTGCGCATTTAAAATACTTTTTTTTGTAATTTTAAAATAATTCGTTTAGAAATTATTTAAGAAAATAGCCAAAAAATGACCATCCCCCCCCTTCATCTCCGAAACTACTGTCTAAAATTTTGAAAAAAATACACAAAATATATTGATTTAAACTTTCACGATTCTCACACATTATTTATACTAAACTTGGGACTTAATCGCGTATAATTAAAATTAACCAAATTAAATCGGCAGGTGAATAAGTTTACGATAGCCGAGCATTTGTTGGAGTCAGGACCAAACCACTGGATTGAGCTCCATAAACCGAAAGTCCTGTCTACGGAACGTCATTTCTACAGTAGAAAAATACGTGAAGCCGTTGAAATCAGAAAACATCGTAATTTCAATCGGGATGACGGTTTTAACCGGACATTATTAGTGTTGTGTGTCGGCCGGGTGACAACCCTAGTGTACAAGTGGTTAATAAAGACCAAATGCGGGTAGTTCGGAAAACCCGCGCAGCAAGAAGATGTTGATACCCGCTCAAGCCAGTTGTCCCGTGACCATGGATGTTGCAACACATCCTAAACGCTCCCGACGTCAGTGAGGTAAATAAATAATTTAATTATACGCGATTAAGTCCCGTTTAGTATAAATAATACACAAAATAGTTCTTTACTTACAGATGACAGGAAAACCTATTAGAAATGTGCAGTCAAGCGTGAGTCTGACTTAATACGGTATTTGACAAAAATCAAATCAGCTTATTTTTATGAAACGTCAAAAACGCTCCGTTAGTAAAAAAAAATGATTAAAATCTTGTGATGTACGGAACCCTTGCAACGCGAGTCTGACTCGCACTTGGCCGGTTTTTTATACACCGTGTTACCCGGAAAATCTTAAATATATAATGATATGATATGATATTATGATTTGATAAGATAATGCAATGGGTCACTTTTTAAAACTGGTCTGGTGGGGTGTAAACTCTTTGGTGTGTAAATCTACAATATGTAGGGTTAAAAAAAAATTATAACCTTAACAAGAAAAATAAACAAAATAGTAGATCCCGACTACGGAAAACTTAGCGGTTTTTTTCATACAAAAGGTAACCAAGGCCACTCGGAGCATAATTTTGAATCGGTTCAATATCTTAAAAGCTACCGTGGAACATACGTAAATACAAAAATATTAGACTGCCATAATCAAATAGTCGAATAGAATAGTAGTAGTCGGACGAAAAGGAGTCTTGAATGTGATGAGAACCAATTAAAATAAAAATTCATCAAGAAGATAAAAACACACAAATACAAATAGTGTGTATTATATTTTATACTGTATATTTATATATGTATTGGCAAGTTTTTATTTGTCTAGAATTAATACCTATTGGGTTTTGTTTACATTTTCTCTGTGTTTCTGTACACGGTATAAGTTTGCCTATCTCGGTCTACCTACCTTCCTCTCAATTGCTCAAAGGTTAGCTGGAAGAGATCCCTTAAAGGGATAAGTTCGCCTTTGTACTTTGATCTATTGTGTGACATGTATATTCTCTAACCTGTTATTGTGTACAATAAAGTGCTTACATACATACATACAAATCAAATTAAAAATTTAAATTATACCAATGGTAGAAGTCCATGTTTTGTTTCTTGTAGAAACCGCTGTTGTGTTGTCTACTGGTAAACGGGACATAATAAAAAAAGAAAGAGAGAAGAGACTTATGCACTTTTTATAAATTAGTTTTTCAAACTACTTACATTGTTTAATTAAACAATGTAAGTAGTTTGTTTAATTAAACAATGTAAGTAGTTTGAAAAACTAATTTATAAAAAGTGAATAAGTCTCTTCTCTCTTTCTTTTTTTATTATGTCCCGTTTACCAGTCAAAACCCCAGTAAAAAAGTTTACCAGTAAACAATGACCAGTAAACAGTATTACAAGAGCTAAGCTGACGGCTTTCTCGCGCAACATATCAGCATTGCAATTCAGCGAGGAAATGCCGCCAGGATACACTACCGGTACACTGCCTCGAGGACCTTTTTTAGATTTAACTTAGTTTTAATTTATTTTAGTTAATGTTAGTCATCTTAATACTTTAGAAAATAAATACTTATTGGCATTACAAAACCATTTCACGTTATTTTTATTTACCGCAAACTGTGCGGTTGTACGATATTACTTATTTACTAAATAATACAATTAGGTACTAATAAAATAGCCAAGAATATAGTAATTTATTTCAGAACGCGCCGCAAAAAAGGAATCCATTCAAACCATTTTATCTTTTATTAGAGACTGCCGCAGGATGAGGCAAATAAGAAACATTTCACATGCCATCCTTGACTTTGACCCGACCCTGACTAGTGAATATGAAGCCTAAAGTACACTTAAGGGAACTTGTATTACTCATGTACACTCGCATTCAAAAGCAATAGACATGATTATACGAAATAACTTATCTTTACTAATATTATGAATGCGAAAGTGTGTATGTCTGTCTGGATGTCTGTCTGATACCGCTTAACCGATTGAGATGAAATTGAATGTGGAATCACCGGATGGTTCCATCGGAAGACCAGCGCTGGCCACCAGGCCACCAGCACAACGCTGAGGCGGAACCGTTTCGTGGCAATGTTGTCTTCTATTTTGTATTTTGATTTATGTGCATGTATGTGTTGGTGTCATGAATAAATGTTATTCTATTCTATTCTATTCTAATGTGGATAAAGTTTTAATCCCGGGGAAGAACATAGGATAGTTTTTATTCCGGAGACGATAATCTAAAGGAGTGGACCGTTTGTATGGAGCTACGATATAAACGAGTTAAACACGGACGGATTCGCGGGCAGAAGCTAGATTTATAACAAATAAAATGTGTACGTAGTAACTATTAACAGGATGTTCGACGGTTGGTAAAAAATGTAAAAATTATCGGTTGCGCGAATAGCACAAGTTATTTTTACAAACTTTTCATTAGGTACTATCGAACCAACTGAATCATGACCCACCATAGAACCTTGTTACAATGAACGAACATACGTAAGATCATATGACGTTAATATGTCAGTTAATTGTAACAAGGTTCCATAGTGGGTCAGGATTCAATTTTGTCGATAGTACATCTGTCCCGGTTTATAAAATCTAGTTAATGCAGTGTTTTTCAATATTATTCATGGCGCGACCCCTTTAGTATAGTAAAATATATTTCGCGACCCCCCACCCTAAACTGTTAATTTTAAAATAAAAATACCGAGTAGGCGCGACTCCCTTTAAAAGGCTTCCCCGGGGGTCGCAACCCTCAGTTTGAAAAACACTGATCTATGCAAGTCTAATTTGACCAACTATCAGGAGTTTTACTTTTTAGTTTCAGTTGAGAGTTTTGTACACACATTGATGTGAAGACAATATTAAACTCGTCCGATGATAGGAACGGAAGGTGGTCAAATTGTGAACGTTCTAACGTTTTCAAATTAGAATCATCTTGACGAATAGTGACGACTGCGCAAAAAAATGAGGTACTGAAAGCTTTTTAAAGTTTTTATTGCTGGCTTATTTAGAGCCAAGTGTTTCAAAAAGCATGTTGAAAAGCTTTTTGCATTTTGCCTCAATTTCTTTCATAGTGCTAACTTGTCAGAATAAGCGTGTATAACAATATCATGTTTCGCTCGTATTTAATGTGATTAAGATGTAAAAAAGTTTTAACAATTAGAAGCCATTGTTAAATCACTAACAACCTCAAGATTAATGCTACTTGGCTAACTCGTCGGCTCAACAAAAGCCACTTTTGACTCCGACAGTACCGCGTATTACCCCTGGATAATGATCGTCGCCCTAAATCACCTGAATGGGAGGCGAAAGGCAATCGGCGCTCGTTATGAGATGAGAGGGGTGGTTTTTCTTTACTCTTTCGTGTTCTTTGTTGCTGAGCTTCATTTTTTTTCTGGCTTCAACTGGGATTCCCAATTTGAATTTATCGAACGAGGTAGTTTTGTGAAGTGAGCGAAGTTCTATGCAAGCTTGGGCCGAAAATCGTTTGTCCGCTGTCCGCTGTTCAGCTACTCTCTCTCTCTACAGGACGCATTTCTCAACGGATTCTCGTGAAGTTTTGTGAGTAGGTACGGTAATTATATTTTTTTTTTTGGTTGAGTCACTTTTACGAAATTTAAAGATTTTTATTACGAACATGTCGCGAGCTCTGCAGCTCACAGATCCATTACTTTTTAAAGGGACTTGAGCAAGGGCCTGTGATACATGATGGTGAGGATACGTGATATATGACAGAAGTAGCATATTTATTAGTTTAGTTTAATAAGTGGGGACACTTTAATCAGCGTATTATTACTACTATTACCATTAATTCGCTAGTGCTTATTGAACTACATAATATGAATATTTATGACAGTCATTTCTGAAAATAAGGTTTTTGGAATTTTCATTGTCAGATTACGATATCGATTGTTATACCCCTCTTCACAAATTTACGTGCGCGGACGACTAGTACAGCACATCCGGATTATGTCAGCGAGTGAGTGGGACACATTTTAGACGGGTACATTAGCCTGTGTCTGTTTTTTTTTACTTTATTATGCACTGTTTTTTTTTTTACTTCATTATGCACGAATTCGTTACTCGCCGAAATCATTATCCCCGTTCCTTTCGCACCTCACCCAATCCTTTTCGCACACTTACGTTCCGTTTCAAGCTATTCCCTTGCATTCCTTTACTTACTTACATTAATATCTTATAGACATGCGAAATGTTGCATCAAATTTAATTTAACTGTTACGCCGCGTGTTAAAACTCATTTTTACGACGTTTTACAACGTTAACTTACTGGAACGACGTCTTATAACGTCAAATGACGTTAAGCGTCACCGTTACATAATAGATATGCAAATAATATTTGTTTATTATTTGTTTTAGAGGTTTTTCGTTGAAATTAGGCAAGGGGTTCAAGTAAATGTGTTTTTTTATGAGATCGTCTGTTTTTCTCGGTGTATTGGCGCTTTTGTAAATGCAATAGAAAAATTTAATGATAAAATTATTGTTTTAAGTAAAGTATACGTTGTAAGTTACTACTTCTTAGAATCCTCATGAATACTTCCCCTGCAATCAGTTACCTGCAGCATTAATTCTTACTTTACAAAAAAAAAAAAGAGACGGCTAGCGCTTTCCTAGTTGTAAGTCAAGGGCACCAATATGTATACACCACAAAGTCTCAAAAATGTCTACACAGACCTTATTTCTGCAACAATAAGGTTGTAGTATACATATTTATGAAACATTGAGTGAATACATATTGGCGCCCTTGATTGTACCCTAACTAAGCCCGAGGTCCGCTTCGGCACCTCATCCCAAGATATTGGCGTAGGCACTATTGAAACAAAAGTGACTGTCATTTGACTGACCTTCTTGGAATTAAACCCGTTTCCTCACAATGTTTTCCTTTACCGAAAAGCTACTGTTTTTAGTTTAAACGCACTCAAAACTCATTTCGCTGGATAACACTGATAAATGAAATGAACTTACATCTATTTAATAAGTTCATAACGATAACATAATAGCGTTATTATATTAAAATAATACGTTAAACTAGCATAATTAAAATCTTTATCCTACTAATATTATAAATGCGAAAGTTTCGATGTTTGGATGTTTGTTACTCAATCACGCTTAAACGGCTGAACCGATTTGAATGAAATTTTGCACGAAGATAGTTTATAGTCTGGATTAAAATATAGGATAGTTTTTATCCCGGGTCCACGCGGACGAAGTCGCGGGCGGAAGCTAGTGTATAATCATGAACTTTTTAGGCGATGCAGTCTGAGAAAGAGGCAAGCTAAGTTATGGTCTGTGTTTAGCTGTTATAGGGGTTAAGTACCTTGTACATTTTAATTGTTATAATTTGAAATAAACGAAAAAATAAACCAATAAACATTTTAATGTTCTGTTAAATGATCACATTGTTACAGGCCACACGCCGTATAACAACTGATTGCGGGGGGATAACCACTGATTCACATCTTCTACACGCCTCCATTCTTATACTTATAACAAAGTAATCCTGTCTATTGTTCTACTTTCGTATCGCAAATCTAAAGTCGGGGCAAACATAATAATAAAATGGAGTCGGCGGTAACATAAACAAAGCGGTCGCTTTGGCGCGACAATTCGCAGCACAATGTGATAGCTGGCCGTTTTTCAAAATTCGTGTACCCAATTAGCGTGAGTTGTTAAATAAAAATTAACTCGGTGTCAGTTTTGTAACGACAATTAAGCATTCCATTTATGTGAAATTGAACTTGTTTCACATGTAAGTAACGTGTATATGCATAGCATTTATAAATTGAAAAGAAAAAGTTAATTTGTATACAAACTGTATACTTCATTGTCGTCACAAAACTGACACTGCATAATTTTTATTTAATAACTCACGCTAATTGGGTACACGAATTTAAAAAAATGCCCATATATGGTGTTGCACGCTCGCTTGTAAGCTAAACTTCCGAATAAAGGTGCGACCACACCGCCGCTCAAAATACGCTGACGCACCGTAAAACGCAGCAAAATGTATGAAGAATACGTGACGCATACGACAAGTCAACGCGTATACGCAGCGTTAAGCACCGGTGTGGTCGCTCCCTTATGGTTAAGATTATTAACGTGGCCGACTTTATAATAAAACTGTCATTGGAATGAGTATCTTCTACCTTGGACTTCTAGAATTATATGTAAGTATATTATAAAATGTTTGGAAAAATTATACTTCGCTGCGTTTCTTACGCCGGTTCCTCCCAATCTCAAGGCTGGAGTTATCTTTTCGAACTGGCGGTAGTTTATCAACGTTCATTCATCATCATCTTCTAATGTTTTTATGTAAAATTTCAAGTCAAACAGTCTTCTTGAGTAGTTTAAAAGTCGCCGGGAAGCTGCACTCGACTCCCCGCAGTTCGGTTTCATTTTAAAAGGATTTCTTCGATTTATAACATACGTAAGTATCTTGATCTGAAAAGGCCACAACAAGATAGGGTCATGGTGCCAGTTACGCGACTAGGTCCAGTTACTGGCTGGTCGATTGCATAACGTAAAACGTATGTTACGATGTACGGTATCGGAAATTGACAGTTGAGTTGTCCGAACTGTTTATTCCCACTAGTTCTGGGTAGTTGCCTCATGTTAAAATTGATAACGTAGTCTTGGTAAATAGGTAGTAAACCATCAAATTAAAGTAATAAGTAAAGTATGAATTATAAAAAATAATAAAATCATAAAAAGATATGACTTGCAAATGTAGAAAAAATATACATTTTCTTTAGTGTCCAAGAGTAAATGTAAAGCTACCAACAGAACCCTTACGCTTTTTTAGAAACCAAATTGTACGACAGCTATGAACCTAAACGAAGTATTTCGCAACCGAAACAGCAATTTACTTGAGTTTCCATACAACAATTAGTGGGTGCAAATAGCAAACTTGTGACCTTTTATGTGAACTAGTATGAAGCGTTTCGGCTGCCGCCAGCGAGATCCGTCTTTAACAATATTATATGGGTATTGATTTTCTTTAATTGTAGTTGCTCCTATACAAACTTTTGTCCCTCTCCAAAAACTACCACGAATGGCATCGTAAAAAAATCTTGGTTATAGTCTGTTCTATTAATAGGACTAGTTAGAATTTTCCTTCCAATCTTGACATTAAAATTCCAACTATTTACATCAAAAGAAAAGATCATTATCAATGATATTTATATTGATGTGTTTAAAATATATTGCAAATCTATGACGCGTAATTTATAACATAAAATTCTTTAAGTAAGCTTGACCTTACCTTTTTGTCTTCTTGTCTTTAATATTTTATGTAATTGTTTGGTCTACGACAAATGTCTACAGTGATGTTAATTTCTATTCGATTTCTATCTGTAAAATCCATTACTTGGAATCGACCTAGTCCCAAACTAAGCAAAGCTTGTACTATTTATACTAGACGACGACAAACATACTTATACAGATAAATAAATAATTAAATACATAGAAAACATCCATGACTCAGCAACAAATATTCGTGCTGATCTCACAAATAAATGCCCGTGCCGGGATTCAAACCCAGAACCTCTTGCTACGTTGGCAGGGTCTAGTGACGACCGCTTTAGCCTAGTTGGTAGTCCAACTAGGCTAAAGCGGTCGTCAACGCAGCAGTCGTTTAGATGTTTAGATATTTGGATGATTGAATGTTTGGATGTTTAGATGTTTGTTACTCAATCACGCTTAAACGGTTCCATCGATTTGGATGAAATTTTGCGCCAAGATAGTTTATAGTCTGGATTAAAATATAGGATAGTTTTTATTACGAATCCGCGCAGACTAAGTCGCAGGCGGAAGCTAGTTAATAAATAAATAATTAAACGAGTGGGAATACACAAACGCTCGTTTTAAAATTCTCTAAATGAGAAGGGTTCTTTAATTGAAGTTATTTCTATAAACCCAAAAAGTGTGCCATTTATAACTAAAAAAACACTAACGGTAACCGCCTTGCAGGGCACTTCTCGCATACCCGAACAGAGCTACTTGATTGCACTGCGGTATAAAATAAATACAGCTTTATAATTAAACCACCTCGCTCTATTTACATTCCATTCAGTAATGAACGTAGCTCTTATTCAAATGAAATTGTATTTCATAACTAAGTCCCTGGGCGACCGAGCTCTGCTCAGGTGATTGACGAAAATACGGAGAAAACAATTTTTCCCAGATATGAGATCCACCGAGATCGATTTTTCATCCCCGTAAACTCCTACACGACAAATGTCATTGAAATCGTTAGACCGTTTTCGAGAACGTGAATGCAACTATACAACGTGTTTTTTTAACCGTCTTAGAGCTTCGGCTCGGGCTTCGGCCCGCTTAAAGTATAAAAACCTAGTAAGCATTCGTGAAAAAAATATATTTATAAGTTAAGCTTTTAGTAATAAAAGGTAATTAAGTTCAAACTTAATCCTGTATGGCGCGCGGTGCGAAGTTCCTTCACCCGGTTAGAGTTCGTAACTATCTACAAAAGATGGCGGCTAGCGGTTACTGCGGTCACTGAGCTGGATGATTAAAATTAAAATCAATACAAAAAAAAACAATATTAATACATAAAAAAAACCTTTTTTAGGTTCTTTGTAATGAATACATTAACTGGGCTTCGGCTCTAAGGGTTACGTCGGTACAAAGGCAAACTTATCCCTGTAAGGGTTATCTTCCAGTCAACCTGAGCAATTAAAGATAGACAAACTGATGATAATGATGTGTACAGACACGTCTCTACCTTTATGGTACAACAAATTATTATTAATACATATTAGAAATAAATGAGTATATTAGATGAGAGTACACATAGAACTTTTTCTTATTGAACACTAGTTTTATTTAAATAATATACATTTTTTTATAATACCTAACTGTATTAGCAATTTCCTGGATCATATCATAAAAATATCGATATCCAAAAATGAAAATTTTTGCGATAACCCGCTCCGTTAACGTTATTTTTTTCAGGCCGATTTACACCCTGGCCCCTATTTCACAAACTTGAAAACTGTCACCTGACAACGACAATTCTCTGTACATTGCTGGATCCACAAGTAACCTAACGACCACCTTCACTCCTAGAACAAGCAATGCATGGCGAATTGTGAGTGTCAGGTGACATTTGTCCAGTTGGTGAAATTGGGGCCTGGTAACGTATTTTTTTTCTAATAAAGATGTATGTATGTATGTATGTAAACACTTTATTGTACACAATAACATTTGAAGAATATACATGTCACACAATAGATCAAAGTACAAAGGCGAACGTATCCCTATAAGGGATCTCTTCCAGCTAACCGTTGAGCAGAAGCTGATGAAGGAAAGGAGTGAAATGATTCTACAGTCTTCAGCCGATGCGACCTTATACCGGCAGCTCAATAAACAGATCTCCAAGTCTCTTACCCGCGATCTGCGCCAATTCAATACAAATTGTATTGAAGAGGCCATCAAGCGTAATAAGGGCTCTAAAGTGTTCTCAAGAGATCTGTCTATAGGGCAGAGCCAGCTCGCGAAGTTAAAAACTGAAGATGGTAGAATCGTTTCTTCTAAAACCGAGATTCTGGGTGAGATAGAGCGCTTTTACGGACAGCTATACACGTCAACACGCAGACCCGAAGTTGGTCGGGCGGAAGACCCTAGAGCTAGACTAACCCGGCACTATACCGACGACATCCGGACATCAGCCTGTACGAGATTGTAATGGCTCTTAAACAGCTCAAGAACAACAAGGCACCCGGTGAAGACGGAATAACAGCCGAACTCCTGAAGGCGGGTGGAAAACCGGTCCTTACGGCCCTTCAGAAGTTGTTCGATTCCGTCTTACTGGAAGGGAGAACTCCAAAGGCATGGAACGGAGGGGTGGCGGTGGTGTTCTTCAAAAAGGGTGACAACACCCTGCTGAAGAACTACAGACCCATCTCACTTCAGAGCCATGTCTATAAGCTGTTTTCGAGAGTCATTACAAATCGTCTCGTACGCAGGTTAGATGACTTCCAGCCTCCCGAACAAGCCGGTTTCCGAGGAGGCTTTAGTACCGTAGACCACATCCACACGCTCCGTCAGATTATACAGAAGACCGAGGAGTATAACCTGCCCCTCTGCCTAGCGTTCGTGGACTACGAGAAAGCCTTCGATTCGATTGAAACCTGGTACTACAGTCTCTCCAGCGGTGCCAAGTTGACTATCGCTATATCGAAGTGCTGAAGTGTTTGTACGAGAACGCCACTATGTCAGTTCGACTCCAGGGTCAGAACTCGAAACCTATTCCGCTGCAGCGAGGAGTCAGGCAAGGAGACGTTATTTCTCCAAAACTGTTCACCGCTGCACTGGAGGACGTTTTCAAAACTTTGGACTGGAGAAGGCTAGGCATCAACGTCAACGGCGAGTACATCACTCACCTTCGGTTTGCTGACGATATAGTAGTCTTGGCTGAGACCATGGAGGACTTAAGTACGATGCTCGATGACCTCAATAAAGCTTCCGAACGAGTTGGTCTAAGAATGAACATGGATAAGACGAAGATCATGTCAAATACCCATGTAGTACCAACTCCTATTACAATCGGACACTTTACACTCGAAGTTGTAGACGATTATGTATACCTAGGACAAACTATCCAGTTAGGTAGGTCCAACTTCGAGAAAGAGGTCAATCGTCGAATCCGACTCGGCTGGGCAGCGTTCGGGAAGCTACGGCACATCTTTTCGTCCAATATTCCGCAGTGTCTCAAGACGAGAGTCTTTGACCAGTGTGTGTTGCCAGTGATGACATATGGCACTGAAACGTGTTCGCTTACTATAGGTCTCATAAGAAGGCTCAAAGTCACCCAAAAGGCTATGGAGAGGGCTATGTTGGGAGTTTCTCTGCGTGATCGCATCAGAAATGAGGCTATTCGCAGTAGAACCAAGGTAACCGGTATAGCCCTCCGAATCGCTAAACTTAAGTGGCAGTGGGCGGGGCACATAGCGCGTAGAACCGATGGCCGTTGGAGCGGAAAGATTCTCGAGTGGCGACCACGAACCGGAAGGCGCGGCGTGGGTAGGCCCCCCGCAAGGTGGACTGATGACCTGGTAAAGGTTGCTGGAGTCCGCTGGATGCGGGTGGCGCAGGACCTGTCACTTTGGCACTCTTTGGGGGAGGCCTATGTCCAGCAGTGGACGTCTTTCGGCTGATATGATGATGATGATGATGAACCGTTGAGCAATTGAGAGGAAGGTAGGTAGAACGAGATATGCAAGCTTATATCGTGTACAAAAATACACAGAGAAAATAAAAACAAAACCTAATAGGTATAGATTCAGATTCAGATTCAGATTTTATATTGGTAAAATTAAATACATTTATAAGTCATAACATAGATTCATATCACAGTAATGAATTACAGTTAATTTTCAAACAACCACAGTCCAAGGATCACGTAGAAATTCGTTTATATTGTAGCATGCCATATTAATAAGCATTCTAGATAAATAAAAACATGCCAATACATACATAAATATACAATATAAAAATTATAGAAACTTTCATATCTAATATATATCGCTAATATACAATAAACACTTCCCCAGGTTCTTCTACTGCCAATACCATTGCCGAGGCCAAGAATGCTTGGATCACAGCTTGCCCAAACGCAACATATCCTCAAACCCTACACTCCCAGCGTCAATGGGATGAGCCGCTCTGCAGGCTGGTACGGAAAAATCTGTACCAAACGTCTACCAGCCCTGCCGAGCGTGCCCGTCTCCTTGCGGCTGCGGAGTGGGAATCTGGTATGTGGCTGCATGCTGTTCCTTCTAAAAACCTAGGCACATTAATGGACAATAATACTTTCAGGCTCTCCGCATGTCTACGTTTGGGAGCGACGTGTGTCGCCCCTCATCGCTGCCACTGTGGGACGCTGTCGATCGTCTCGCCCACCACGGTCTCTCGTGCAGCAAGAGCGCGGGACGCATCCCTCGTCATGCCAGCCTTAACGACATCATCCGTCGGGCCTTCGTCAGCGCCGGTGTCCCTGCAGTCCTCGAACCTACTGGTTTGACACGGAACGATGGAAGAAGGCCCGATGGAATGACGCTCATTCCCTGGAAGATGGGTCGACCCCTGGTGTGGGACGCAACGTGCGTCGACACCCTGGCGTCGTCTCATCTTCCGGGGACTTCGTGTAGGGCTGGTTCCGCTGCTGACTCAGCCGAGGGTCTCAAACGACGCAATTATGGAGCCATCGACAGTGGCTTCATATTTGAGCCGTTCGGCGTAGAGACCCTCGGACCGTGGGGACCAAGCGCGCACCAAATCTTCAATGGATTGTGCAAGCGCTTGGTCGAGGCTTCACGTGACCAGAAGGCTGGCTTTTACCTCGCCCAGAGGATCAGCGTTGCCATTCAACGTGGCAATGCTGCCAGCCTTCTGGGCACACTACCGCCTGGCAGCGACCTGGGGCATTTTTTTTACCTTTAGTTTTAGTTTTATGTACCTAATTAATTAATTATTTAAATAGTGATACCTATATCCGTTATACATTATGTTATTAAATTTTAATCAATTGATACAATAAATAAATATATACTATATTCAACCAATTCACAAGTCATTGGAAAGCCACATCTTCTTCAAATTAATCTTATGTGATGCAACAGACCGCGACTGTCTCAACGACAAAGGCAACTCATTCCACAACTTAACAGCGCGCGCGGTAAAAGATCTGGAGTATGTTCGCGTCTTTTTAGACGGTACAGCAAGAGTAAGGTCAGCACTCGACCGCAGGTGGTGGCCACTGCCGTCTGCCATATATTAATCAAACCGCTCAGAAAGATAAGGAGGGGAAGTGGGCTGAGAAAAGTAATGACAGGATATGCACGTCCCTGCGCCGGCGAATCGGTAACCATCGAAGCCTAGAACGGAATTCAGAGATATGATCATATTCTTGCGTAGACTAAATATATATCTGATACATAAATTTTGTAGGCCCTCCAGCTTGTCAAGTAGCAGGTAGTAGTAGTAAAGATCCTAACAGGATTAAACAAACTGTACTATGCCTGACCTGCCCTGCCAGACCTGCCCCGGCTTCGCACGGGTACTATATTACACATATAAACCTTCCTCTTGAATCACTCTATCTATTAAAAAAACCGCATCAAAATCCGTTGCTGTTTTAAATTATCTAAGCATATATAGGGACAGACAGCGGAAAGCGACTTTGTTTTATACTATGTAGTGATTATGGTATTTTACCTACCCGTATTTTTTGTCCGCGAGTACAGGTTAGCAGGATGATCAGTCGATCACGTAACGATTTGTACGGCCGTTAGGTAAATCTAAATGCCAATTTTTACAAGCTTTATATTAACTGACTTGTTCGTATGTAAGTATAAAAGAACTTCAACCTGTCCAACTGGGGTTTGGCTCCAAAAGTGGATGTGAAGCCGCCGTGCACGCCGTGCGAACATTCCTCGATCATGAGGCTGGGGAGGTGCTGCTTAAGGTGGATGTTTGCAATGCCTTCAATTCCGTAGACCGGGGCGCCTTGTTGACTCAAATAAAAGACAAAATTCCTCTGATATATAAATTTCTTTGGCAATGTTATAGTTCTCCTTCCAAATTATTATATAAAACCGACGTTCTGGCATCTTCTGTAGGTTGCCAACAAGGCGACCCGCTCGGCCCAGCAATTTTTAGCCTTGCTATACATCCCATCATTAAGGAACTAAATTCAAAATTAAACGTTTGGTATTTAGATGACGGAACCCTCGGCGGAGAAGCGATTACCGTCCGAGAAGATTTAAAAAAAATTAACACAGACATGGAAAAAATTGGCCTATCGCTAAATTTCTCTAAGTGCGAACTTTTTATCACCGATTCCTGTCCGGCCAAAGAAAATACAATCGACCTTTTTAGACAACTCGCCCCGGGTATCAAAATTATAAACAAAGAATCGCTTCACCTTCTTGGTTGTCCCGTCTTAGATCAATCCTTTGAAAACTTCATCGACTCAAAAATTCAAAATTTCAAAGCATCATCACACCGTTTGGCCAAAATTAATCTTCATTCAGCCTATTCAATCATTAAGCATTGTCTTTTCGTCCCAAAATTTACATATATACTTCGCGGTACCCATTTTTGGAAATACCCCGCTTTGGTTTCAAAATTAGATACATTAGTCGTAGAAACACTCACAACCATCTTCAATATTCCCTTAGACGATAGATCTTGGACCCAGGCTAGCCTACCCATTAGGTTCGGCGGCCTGGGTATCCGCAAAATTTCTGGTGTTGCTCTACCTGCGTTCTTGTCCTCGGTGCATGGTGCTCAAAGCCTTATAGAGAAAATCTTAGATCCTTCTATTGGAGCTATGGAGGCCGCGCACTGCTCCGAGGCCAAGAACGTTTGGTCTATAACCTGTCCCGACGCGGACCCGCCCGCCAACCCCTGCTCGCAGAGGCAATGGGACGAGCCGCTCTGTCAGCTAGTACGGAAAAACCTTTTAGATACGTCAACTAGTTCGGCAGACCGTGCTCGTCTCCTTGCGTCTGCGGAGTGGGAGTCGGGTCTGTGGCTGCAAGCTCTACCGTCTCCAAACATAGGCACTTTTCTAGATAACACCACCTTCCGGCTGGCAGCTAGCTTGCGTCTGGGGGCATCAACAAATCAGCCACATCGCTGTCAATGCGGCGCCATGGTGGACAAACTGGGCCACCATGGCCTCTCTTGTGTCCGGAGCGCTGGTAGGATCTCCCGCCACGCCAGTATTAACGATATCATCCGTCGGGCTCTTGTCAGTGCGAGAGTGCCGGCAGTCCTCGAGCCCAGCGGGCTGGCCAGGGACGACGGCAAGAGACCTGACGGAATGACGCTGGTGCCTTGGAGCATGGGTCAGCCGCTAGTTTGGGATTCTACTTGCGTTGATACCCTGGCACCGTCCCATGTTCCAAGCACCAGTGCCGCCGCTGGCGCTGCGGCATCCTCGGCCGAAAGCTTCAAGCGCCGCAAATATGCCGTCCTAGGAAACAGCTACATGTTTGCGGCGTTTGGAGTTGAAACCTTGGGGCCTTGGGGTCCAAGTGCGCGTCGGCTTTATAAAGATTTGGCGACGCGCTTAATAGAAGCCTCGGGCGACCAGAGGGCTGGCCAGTATTTCGCACAGCGTGTTAGTATCGCTATACAGCGAGGAAATACGGCCAGCCTTCTGGGCACCATGCCCGTTGACGGCGATTTATGCCAAATTTTTTACCTATAGTTTAAGTTTTATGTTTGTTTTTTTTAATTATGGTGAGAACTGTACAATAAATTAAGTACATTAAAAAAAAAAAAAAAGTATAAAAGTATGTAAGTATGTAAGTAAGTTGTCCGTCAAAATTTGCAACCAATTTTTCAGTCGCTTGCCGTCATCCGATTGAGCTGAAATTTGGAATACTTATAAGTTTGGTGACAATGCAATACTTTGTCACCATTTAGCTGATCTGATGATGGAGCCGGAAGATGGCTACTGGAACTCTATGATGGAACGTGCAATGATAGTCGAGTTTAGGGGCAATTGTTTTGTTATCTTCAGTACTTACCATTGCACATGATGGCGAAGGTCTCATGATGGAGCCGGAAGATGGCCACTGGAACTCTATGATGGAACGTTTTATGATAGTCGAGTTTGAGGTCATATGTTTTGTGATCTTCAGCACTTACCATTGCACATGATGGCGAAGGTCTCATGATGGAGCCGGAAGATAGCCACTGGAACCCTATGATGGAACGTGCTATGATAGTCGAGTTTGAGGTCATATGTTTTGTTATCTTCAGCACTTACCATTGCATATGATGGCGAAGGTCTCAGGATGGAGCCGGAAGATGGCTACTGGAACTCTATGATGGAACATGCTATGATAGTCGAGTTTGGGGTCATATGTTTTGTTGTCTTCAGCACTTACCATTGCACATGATAGCGAAGGTCTCATGATATAGCCGGAAGATGGCCACTGGATCTCTATGATGGAACGTGCTATGATAGTCTAGTTTGGGGTCATATGTTTTGTTATCTTCAGCACTTACCATTGCATATAATGGCGAAGGTCTTAGGATGGAGCCGGAAGATGGCTACTGGAACTCTATGATGGAACATGCTATGATAGTCGAGTTTGGGGTCATATGTTTTGTTATCTTCAGCACTTACCATTGCACATGATGGCGAAGGTCTCATGATGGAGCCGGAAGATGGCCACTGGAACTCTATGATGGAACGTGCTATGATAGTCGAGTTTGGGGTCATATGTTTTGTTATCTTCAGCACTTACCATTGCATATGATGGCGAAGGTCTCATGATGGAGCCGGAAGATGGCCACTGGAACTCTATGATGGAACATGCTATGATAGTCGAGTTTGGGGTCATATGTTTTGTTATCTTCAGCACTTACCATTGCACATGATAGCGAAGGTCTCATGATGTAGCCGGAAGATGGCCACTGGAACTCTATGATGGAACGTGCTATGATAGTCGAGTTTGGGGTCATATGTTTTGTTATCTTCAGCACTTACCATTGCACATGATGGCGAAGGTCTCATGATGGAGCCGGAAGATGGCCACTGGAACTCTATGATGGAACGTGCTATGATAGTCGAGTTTGAGGTCATATGTTTTGTTATCTTCAGCACTTACCATTGCACATGATGGCGAAGGTCTCATGATGGAGCCGGAAGATAGCTACTGGAACTCTATGATGGAACATGCTATGATAGTCGAGTTTGGGGTCATATGTTTTGTTATCTTCAGCACTTACCATTGCACATGATAGCGGAGGTCTCATGATATAGCCGGAAGATGGCCACTGGAACTCTATGATGGAACGTGCTAAGATAGTCGAGTTTGGGGTCATATGTTTTGTTATCTTCAGCACTTACCATTGCATATAATGGCGAAGGTCTTAGGATGGAGCCGGAAGATGGCTACTGGAACTCTATGATGGAACATGCTATGATAGTCGAGTTTGGGGTCATATGTTTTGTTATCTTCAGCACTTACCATTGCACATGATAGCGGAGGTCTCATGATATAGCCGGAAGATGGCCACTGGAACTCTATGATGGAACGTGCTAAGATAGTCGAGTTTGGGGTCATATGTTTTGTTATCTTCAGCACTTACCATTGCACATGATAGCGAAGGTCTCATGATATAGCCGGAAGATGGCCACTGGAACTCTATGATGGAACGTGCTATGATAGTCGAGTTTGAGGTCAATGTTTTGTTATCTTCAGCACTTACCATTGCACATGATGGCGAAGGTCTCATCATGGAGCCGGAAGATAGCCACTGGAACTCTTTGTTCGAACGTGCTATGATAGTCGAGTTTATGGGCAATTGTTTTGTTATCTTCAGTACTTACCATTGTACATGATGGCGAAGGTCTCATGATAGAAAGAAGTGTTCCTAGTACTAGGTACCCTACCAGGATCTGCTGTGTCCAGGTCTGGCCTGCATAACACATGCGTTGCACTGGGATGTAAAGGTTCCAAATAAACAACTTTCTGGAGCCAAGCCAACCTTACCTGCTCGTGGTGCATCCTGCCGATTAACAAACAAGGCTCTGGCGAAATCTACCCAAGCTCAAGGTAGGGTACGTGCTGAGGAGTTATTTGAGGTACTTCCGAAAGACGGATGTTACCTTTGATTTTATCATGGGCATCAACGGTTCACAAGATGCAAGGTAATACCGTTGAATATGCCGTAGTGTATTTAGGACCGAAACTCTTTGCAGCCGGTCAAGCATAATGTTATACTCAGTAGGGTTCGATCGTTAGACGGTCTTTTGATTAATGAACTAGACTGTAACAAACTATCAGGGAAAACACCATGTAATATGACCGCACTGGATGAAATGAAGAGAATGCGAAAAGTTACTGGAAACTAATTTAGTAATGTGGTAAAAATAATATGAAGAAAGTGTATATAATGATGTGAATAAATGAATATAGTGTAAATAAAGTTAATGGTGTAAATAATTTTTATGTTCTATGTATGTCAATGGTATTAGAAATGCCAATAATATAATGTAATAAATAGTGAATATTATGGCTAAGGCGTAAAATTTATATGGAGAAAATATTGTAAATGACGTACATTAAAATAAAAAAGTTTAATGCATAAGCATATGGTATAATCTTATAGGGAACAGTGTAAATCGTGTAAATTATTGTGAATAAGCGAAAAAGTTAGTAGTGCCTTGACAAACAAATACCTTAATTAATAAGTGAATTCCAAAGATTTAAGACTAAAAAGTAAAAAATTAAACGTAAAAAAAGACTTTTAAAAAACAAGCATTTGTTTAAAAAGTGAACTAAAAAGTAAATAATAATTTATATTTTGGTGGCATTAATCACTTGGCCCTTAAGCGCATTGTATAGAGGGACATCGTACCTGGTCACGATTCTCAGCCATGAGGGAACAACGCAGAAGAACAAGAAGAGTCATGTATGAGTATAGTAGGTATATTCTAAGGTTCAGAATAAGCTTTCTGTTCGTGACTCATCATCGTAATATTGGCTGTTCGTAGAAAGACGAGTTCTAGAAATGTAAGTTATGTTATAAATAATTTCAAATTGTAATAAATATTTTAAAAGCTTGAGGCTCTGAAGTACATTAACGTCTATATCAGACAGTGCCAGTATCGTGACCAGGTACGATGTCCCTCTACTCTTATACAACGCGCTCAAGGGCCAAGTGATTAATGCCAGCAAAATATAAATTATTATTTACTTTTTAGTTCACTTTTGAAACAAAAGCTTGTTTTTAAAAAATCTTTTTTTACGTTTTATTACTTACCCTGTTAGTATGTATGTATGGGACCACCCTTGCAAGTTAAATTTGACCCACTTCCCGGAGCTGAGCTTCCCATTGAGCTGGAATTTTGGGTATAAGTATAGTTTGGATGACAATTCAATATTATGGTACCATCGAGCTGATCTGATGATTACAAGCTTTTATTTTAATTTGCCCTGTTAGTATTATGTACGTATAGGACAAATCTTGCAAGTTAAATTTGACCCACTTCCCGGTGACCGATTGAGCTGGAATTTTGGGTAAGTATAAGTATAGTTTCGATGACAATTCAATATTATGGTACCATCGAGCTGATCTGATGATGGAGACAGAAGCTGGCCATGGGAATTCAGTACTTAACCGACGTAACCCCGTTGAGGTTGGGTTGGGTAGTTGATGATGGTATACAGAAGAGTACAGTCGGCCATAAAAGCTTGTATCAAAAATGAAATTTTTGAGAGAAACTTATTATAACGTCCTAACGGGCGTTGGAAACGTTACGTGATTAGGTTTGTATTATAACCTAAAATAAAAAATAAAAAACAAAAATCCTTCAAAGGAACATGGTTTGCGGAATTATGAAGTTCGGAAATCGCTTTGGACAAATTACTTTTGGGAATTATCCAGTGTAGGTACCCCAGAGGTCAGACTTCTGCTGGTTAAACTCTTACGAGCCGGTATGCATTGAGAATAGCTTGAAATGTGCTATCATTTTCAATACAGCTCAGAAATCAGATCGAAGCAGCAAAGAGGGCCACAATATTGTCAGTCAGTAGATTGTTATCGTGGTGATTTATTTAAATAGTTGTGGCTGTTCTGGAAATAATGTTCTCCTTTTTTAACCCCCCGACGATAAAAAAGAGCGATAAGATTAACATCTGTGTATCTGTATGTGTATGGTATCCTAGCTGCCGAACGAACGCACCCAGCGAACGAAAAACCATAGAAGTCTAAGTATAGTCATAGGGCCCACAGAAAGGGTGCCATTGCCATTATGCGGGCATGGGGGCGGGGTGTCAAAACGGTTTTAGGCACGTGTTTGGGTAGAAATTTATAAGGAGCTCGCATTCTATGGGTTTTTTCCCGACTACGGCAGAGCCGCAAGGATGATTTAAAAGTCTATGTTTGTACTTACATTGTTCCACCGTAGCGTTTAATATGAACCGATTTTGATAAATGAGGCATCAATCGATTCGAAATTACGCTCCGGGTGGCATACATGTGTCATGGGCTACCTTTTGTGTAAAAAAAACAGTTTTCGCAGCCAGGATACAGTGAACTTTTTATGCTTGGCAATTGAATGCTCACAGTCAGAAGATTAATAAGAATTTAGTAGCGAACTCACTGCTCTTTTTAAATCGAGACTTCGCTCATGGTTTTACTTGTAGAACGATAAAGTCATAAACTTTACTTGCAGCAAAGAAAATAAGATATCAACAAAGTTGTAGTAAAGAACAAACGAAAGTTAGGTCTGAACATTTTTTACCTCAGCCAACTCAAACAATACACAACAGTAAGTAATTTAAACCTTTTTAAATTTATTGACAAGTTTTTTTTTTATGTTATAACATTTATTTACTCAAAAAAAAAAATATTGAATGTGACAAAAGTACCTACAAACCATTTCCACAACGCAGGTTTCGTCAATACATCTAAACAGCAAACATCTGCAACATGCTTTGTCAACCATCTACAAATTATAAATCCACCGCAGGTTTCGTCACCTATATTTAACATTACCACCAGTTCACATCCCACTCCGATACTCACCCGGACCAAACGTGCCAAAAATACCGGCTGCATTACCACGCTGAATGGCCAGTGATATTCGTTGGACCAGGTAAGAACCAGAGCGAGGGTCGCAGCCCCTTTCTCTCAAGCGCCGCCCTATGTCTTTGGCATGATATCGACAAGTAAGAGCTATAAAGTAAGTAGTTATATTTCAATTGTTAAATATTATTCTTCTAATTATTTTTTATTGAATATCATTAATAAGTATGTTATTCACGATCACAATAGGTATTCTTTTTAAGTTGACATGTAATAAGTGAGTTATTTACTAAACTAAACAGAAACTGGACCCGTGTATGTCCTAAAACTACGACCAGGACCACCGGGGGATGGGCAGCAGCATCCCTGGAGTTCGGTGGAAACACTGCGATCGCCAACCCGCATGCCAAGCGTGGCGATTATGGCATATACCCCCCATGCAGAACACAACAAAGCCACGGCCCCGAGGTTCCGGCGACCCCCGGTACCCTGGTTATGGTAGCGGCCAGGGTACTAGCGGGGTCAGGGGTGCTAAGAATCTCCGGCGAAGATCCGGCTACCACCACCGACGACCCCTGGCCCTGGCAACATACAACACGCGCACACTGCGGACCGACGAAAAGATAACGGAACTGGAGGAAGGATTGAGCAAGTTGCGGTGGGACGTCATAGGGTTATCGGAAGTCCGAAGAGAGGGGGAGGACACGATAACCCTTAAATCGGGCAACTTGCTCTATTTCCGGGAGGGCGACCAACAGTCCCAGGGAGGTGTCGGGTTCATCGTCCACAAGTCCCTAGTGAACAACGTGGTGAAGATCGAGAGTGTGTCGACTAGGGTGGCGTATCTTATACTCAGAGTATCCAGCAGGTACTCGTTGAAGGTCATACAGGTTTACGCGCCGACCTCGACACATTCCGACGACGAGGTGGAGGCTATGTATGAAGATATATCTAAGGCCATGCATAGTTCCAAAACCTACTTCACCGTTGTCATGGGGGACTTCAACGCTAAACTAGGCAAGAGAGATGGTGAGGAGCTGATAGTGGGGAAATTCGGAGTCGGAAGTCGGAACCACCGGGGCCAACTACTGGCTGGTTTCGTGGAGAAGGAGGGACTCTACATGATGAATTCCTTCTTCAAGAAACGCGAGCACAGAAAGTGGACCTGGATGAGTCCCGATGGTGTGACTAAAAACGAGATTGACTTCATCATGTCGACGAGGAAGCATATATTCAATGATGTCTCTGTAATCAATACGTTTAAAACCGGGAGTGATCACCGCCTGGTAAGAGGCATATTGAATATATGTGTCAAGCGAGAGCGCTCTCGCCTGATGAAGTCTACGCTCCATCCAGTATCCACCCAAATCCAAACCCCCGAGAGCTTTCAGCTGGAACTACAAAACCGTTTCGATTGCCTAGGTGGCGATGTGGACGAACTCAACGACGGGTTTGTGGAAGCTGTCCGTGCCACTGGGTCTAAGTTCTTCAAGGCCCAGCGGCCCAACAGAACTAAAAGGGTCTCTAGCTCCACTCAGAAGCTCATGAAGGAAAGGAGTGAAATGATTCTGCAGTCTTCAGCCGATGCGACTTTATACCGGCGGCTCAATAAACGGATCTCCAAGTCCCTTACCCGCGATCTGCGCCAATTCAATACGAACCGTATCGAAGAGGCCATCGAGCGAAATAAGGGCTCGAAAGTATTCGCACGAGATCTGTCTATTGGGCAGAGCCAGCTCGCAAGGTTGAAAACTGAGGACGGCAGAGTCGTTTCTTCCAAACCTGAGCTTTTGAGTGAGATAGAGCGTTTTTACGGACAGCTATACACGTCAACTCGCAAACCCGAAGTTGGTCCGGCAGAAGACCCTAGAGCTAGACTTACCCGACACTACACCGACGACATCCCGGACATCAGCCTGTACGAGATTAGAATGACTCTGAAACAGCTTAAGAACAGCAAGGCACCCGGTGAAGACGGAATTACAGTCGAACTCCTGAAGGCGGGTGGAAAACCGATCCTTACGGCCCTTCAGAAGTTATTCAACACCGTCCTACTGGAAGGGAGAACGCCAAAGGCGTGGAACAGAGGTGAGGTGGTGCTGTTCTTCAAAAAGGGTGACAACACTCTGCTGAAGAACTACCGACCCATCTCACTTCTGAGCCATGTCTATAAGCTGTTTTCAAGGGTCATTACGAATCGTCTCACACGCAGGCTTGATGACTTCCAGCCTCCCGAACAAGCCGGTTTCCGAAGAGGTTTTAGTACCGTAGACCACATTCATACGCTCCGCCAGGTTATACAGAAGACTGAGGAGTATAACCTGCCTCTCTGCTTAGCGTTCGTGGACTACGAGAAAGCCTTCGATTCGATCGAAACCTGGGCTGTACTACAGTCTCTCCAACGGTGCCAAGTAGACTGCCGCTACATCGAAGTGCTGAAGTGTTTGTACGAGAACGCCACTATGTCAGTCCGACTCCAGGATCAGAGTTCGAAGCCTATTCCGCTGCAGCGGGGTGTCAGACAAGGGGATGTTATTTCCCCAAAACTGTTCACCGCTGCACTGGAGGACGTGTTCAAGACTCTAGACTGGAGAAGGCTAGGCATCAACATCAACGGCGAGTACATCACTCACCTTCGGTTTGCTGACGATATAGTAGTCTTGGCTGAGACCATGGAGGACTTAAGTACGATGCTCGATGACCTCAGTAAAGCCTCCGAGCGAGTTGGTCTAAGGATGAACATGGATAAGACAAAGATCATGTCAAACCTCCATGTAGTACCAACCCCCATTTCAATCGGACACTTTACGCTCGAAGTTGTAGACGATTATATATACCTAGGACAGACTGTTCAGTTAGGTAGGTCCAACTTTGAGAAAGAGGTCAATCGTCGAATCCGACTCGGCTGGGCAGCATTCGGGAGGTTACGGCACATCTTTTCGTCCAATATTCCGCAGTGTCTCAAGACGAGAGTCTTTGACCAGTGTGTGTTGCCAGTGATGACATATGGCACGGAAACGTGGTCGCTTACTATGGGCCTCATAAGAAGGCTCAAAGTCACCCAAAGGGCAATGGAGAGGGCTATGTTGGGAGTTTCTCTGCGCGATCGCATCAGAAATGAGGCTATCCGCAGCAGAACCAAGGTAACCGATATAGCCCTCCGAATCGCTAAACTTAAGTGGCAGTGGGCGGGGCACATTGCACGTAGAACCGATGGCCGTTGGGGCGGAAAGGTTCTCGAGTGGCGACCACGTACCGGAAGGCGCAGCGTGGGTAGGCCCCCCACAAGGTGGACTGATGACCTGGTAAAGGTCGCGGGAGTCCGCTGGATGCGGGTGGCGCAGGACCGGTCATTGTGGCACTCTTTGGGGGAGGCCTATGTCCAGCAGTGGACGTCTTTCGGCTGATATGATGAAACAGAAAAAAAAAACAAAATCCTTGTCAACTGCATCTGAGGCTAAATTCAAAGGAAGTCTTATAAATATAATAGGTGTTTCTTCGGAACAATTTTGCTACGAAACACTAACAAGAATAGTAGCTCAAAAACGATCAATCATAAATATAATTCCCATTTGTAACGTACCTATATCTAGTTCCAAATGACATATTAATTGTAAAAAAAAGAAAACAAAACAACGGATACAAGGATACAAGGTTACTGAATCACGTCATCCGGAAACAGGTCGCTGATAAAAAGCTTTCTTTTCTTTCGGCAATTCTTCCTGATACCTGGCAGTCTAAGTATACAGTACAATGAATTATAACACGCACGATTTATGATAGGTTTAAAACACATATAAAAGTTATAAATAACGGTAACAAACAGTTATATCTATCAAACAAGAAATTAGCAATATTAAAAAAATATATATATATTAAGGGACAATCTTACTCAAACCGATCTAGTCGAGTAAGCTCATTAAGGCTGGTGTTATCGGTACTAAACGACGATATATCAAATATATAATATTTACCTTATACTTAAGTTCATAGAAAACAGCCAAGACTCAGAAACAAATATTCATGCAATTTACACAATTATTGTCCTTACCGAAATTCGAACCCAGAACCGTAAACTTGGCAGACAGGGTCAATACCCAGTAGGCTAAACCGGTGGTTAATAATAGATTATTACCCGTGGGTTGGATGACTTTTGAACGCGGTTCTGAAGCTGTTGTACTGAAGTACGAAATGTATTCAAATAGCAATAATCAAATGATTAATTTAATAACAAAATTAAAAAAATAATCACAGTTGTTATCAACAAGTTTCAAAATAACATTTTAGGAAAGTATGGTTGTACAGGTTTCTGGCGTTGCATAATATTTTTTTATTACTTATCTGCCCCAGGGGCGACATGCATTACTTCTGAAAAGTAGGTAATAGTTTATCTAAATAGCGGATTAAAAGTGATGCATTTCGCCCCAAGGGAGAATAAGTAATAAGCTGATAAGTAGTATGAAAGATGTAAAATTATATAAACCAAATTGCAAACCATATTAAGAAGTGTCAACAGGTTTCCTCAGCCAGTAACATACCGTAATTTGGCGTTCACATTGCCTGGTTGATTGATCACTTAATGTGTCCAATAGATATGACGGCTACGGCATGACAGGGTTATATCGCTTTTAAATCTCGACACGGAATTTAAGTATTTTTTAAGACTGTTCTGCGTGGTGTCGGGTAAGAATAGTACCACCCCCTTTCTTCCTGTGGGTGTCGTAAGAGTCGACTAAGGGTACAGGGTTGAAGTGTGTTGTGGGCGATGGGCTAGCAACCTGTCACTGCGATTTCACATTTTGTCGATCTTTTATACCCACATTGATGCTAAAAGTGGCACTGGAACACAAGTTGCATGTGCTCTGCGAACCCCTTTTAGGGATAAAGGCGTGAATGTATGTATGTATGTATGTATGTTCTGCTGCTATAAATTCTGTTTGATCATCTACGTCCAAGTCTTTGTTAAGTGGACAAAAAAGTTTTTCGGAATAATAATTCTCTTCCTCAAAAAGTCTGTTGTCGATGTCATCATCGTCATCATTTCAGTCAAAAGACGTCCATTGGTGAACATAGACATCCTTCAAAGAGTACCAAAATAACCGGTCCCGCGCCACTGGCGTGACATTGTCGATGTCAACTAGAAACATTTATACGACTATCTGAAATGTAATTTGAGACAAAAAGCGATTTTGACGTTGTGATGGCGACGTCGACTTGTTTATTTGTGCCTCGATAATAAACTGCCGTTTATGTTTATATTGCTTTAATATTTACGTCTCCATTCTTAGCCCAATCATGCAATATTTTGTTTGACGAGGAAATGTCGGAGCTTTGATCAACGAGTATCGACAATTTCATCATGTACGTCGTTGCCTTGTTAGGATATTATATTATTGATATCTCCTTAACCCTTAATATGGCAAGACATGAAGTAATATAGCCAGCTTTCACTCGGAATATTTTTGTAACAGTTGGATAAAAAAAACTATTGTTAAGAAAAAAAAGAAAAACATTCTGAAAGTATGATTTTTAGGACGGCCCTTAAAACGGCCATTGCCACAAATCGTAAAAAAAATTTCTTTAAGTTATCCTAAAAAACGGACAATGCTGTCATGTAGTTCTCAAAAATAAAATTGAAAAAAGTGTGCCATACCGGTACTGCGCCATCCGCATCCAACGGACTCCCGCGACCTTTACTAGCTAGCATTCAGCCCATCTTGTGGGGCACCTACCCACGCTGCGCCTTCCGGTACGTGGTACTCGAGAACCTTACCGCCCCAACGGCCATCGGTTTTACGTGCTCCGCCCACTGTGATATTATAATACCTCTGCGCAAATTTAATACTGACAATGTACCGACAATTAAGTAAGCAAATGTAAAACCCTATTCCTTAGAAATAAGATCAAATTAGTTCAGACCCTTTGCCTCTTGACTGTGTACCGGTTTGCCAGCTTTTTGGGAATTAAAGCAGCTGTGTCGAGCAGTCGAGTCACTCGGTAAATATTTTAAACTATTACTTATTCCCCATGAAAACTTTCAACCCGATTTTTCCCTCTTTAGGGGTGGAATTTTGTAAAACCTGTAAGTAATGGTTGGTAACGTTATCCATACTAATAGATATTGTGTTCGATTCGGCGTGCGAGTTTCTAGCAGGGATGTTGTGGATGCGGTTTTTTGCCAACCGCGGTGGTGGTTTTTGGGGTCAAACCACAGATAACCTCCAATAGATAGAGCCTATAAGCGATTTAGTTCGATGCAAAGGTCACCACAGTTGGCGGTGGGTGCGGGTTGCGGGGAGGTCGGTCACGGCGCTGCGATTGGCTGTTTTGAAATTAGCGCGCTTTGTCACATCATGGCGCCAGAAGCGTAGTGATGGACGCGTTGGTCGTTAACGGTTTTTAGCGGTGCCGCAATCAATTGTTAGTAGAATATTTTAGATGGCGTAGGTACTTACCTGTTAACAGTTTAAATTTTTGAACGGCTGTCACTGATATATTATTATCATGTTTCGTTCATCGACTGTTTTGATCACCACATAACATAAAAAAGTATGTTAATCATAATCACATCAAGTAGTCATATAAAATAATTATTTCTAGCTATTTTACAACATTTACTGCATTATCGTGTTTATATATGTGCCTTCGTCCCGTTCGTATTTTACATACTTACTAGGAAAGGGCGAATGCGATGTTTATTCGACATTAACGCGAATGTTCTAGCTAGACTTATGTATGATATTTTAAGATTGGTATAGGTAAGGAAGACAAATAAAAACGATGTCATAAAAAAGTACATATATTCAATGTGATAAAATTATGTGGTTGATGATAATCCTCGTCATCATTCAAGAGGGCGTTAACGTGCTCACTAGCGCCACTGGTAAATAATTGTGATTGTTTAAATTGAACGATAGATATTTAAAAAAGGAGGCCACTACACACTGTATTTTGTAATTAAGCTACACAACTAACCACTTCCGAGATCACTCACATGACATCGAAGTCCAGCATGAGGTCCATCTCGTGACACTAGTCCTAATTGCTCTCGAAGACGATTCGAAAAAACCCAAATGCCATGGCTACATCACTAACCACCTCCGAGAACATACTACCTATGTATTCATTATTAAATTCTATTTCATTCTACTTGATATGAATGATACTAATATATAGCTAACTTCGACACTACATATATTCTACAATACTCTAAATTACCCAAAAAATAAAATAATATCTACTCTTAAATCAACAAAAAACTTCCACCACGGCTATCATGGGACGGCGCGCGAGCACTCTCGATTTTTTTCGCACTATCCGTCTCTTTCTTATTAGAACACTTAGAACAATAGGTATAGTGCGAGAAAAATCGAGACTATGTCGCGGCCGTCTCATGATAGACGTGCTGTAGGTACTACAATAATATATTCCGTTAATTCGCTCAGCACGTCTTGCACACGACGGCCGCGACATACTCTCGATTTTTATCGCACTACACCTCTTCTTCTAAGTGTTCTAATAAGAGAGAGACGAATAGTGCGAGAAAAATCGAGAGAGCTCGCGCGCCGTCACGTGCTAGCCGTGCTGGAAGCTATAAAATAGGACGAGATAGTAATTTACTACGTCTCCCTCTACCTCATAGCTTGTAAGACGGTTGCAGTCCGCCACGCTGCCTTCTTGGTGCAGTTTAAACCTTATAGTACATCGTATACATTATAGCTATGATTTCTTGCAAAATATTTTTGACAAGGCAATGACATGGATATAATTATTAATAATCTTTCTTTGGTGAATTTTCTTATTAAAATAGTACACGAAAGCACAGATGAGTTAACGTATTGTTTCCTTAAATGAATCTGAATCGGTAAAATTCGAAAGCATCACTAGCCCATCACTAGATTGTCACGTGCTTTCGTGAGAAAGGAACAGTATATTGCCATTTCCATTTGATGAAAAGGGACATGGATACTTCACTACTTCTTATGGCCCAGTGTAAAATGAACTCCGCATGACAGACTGAAATTTACATTTGTATGATAAATTTAACTTACCTGTGAAATGTTATTCAGTGGGTTGTGTAATTAGACGTTCGGGAGTTTTTCCATCACCACTTCACACAGCAAGAACTAACTTTTGAAGTCCATATAATACCACGTAGTAATTTTAAATGCGAAAGTGCGTCTGTCTGTATTTCTTTCTGTCAGTCTGTTACCTCTTCATGCTTAAAACGCTGAACCGGTTTAGATAAAATTTGGTATAGAGATCCCGTTTCTTATTTCAGTAATTTTGTCTCTCCTATGATCTGATACTAAACGTCGGAAGTTAGCTTATGATAATATATTGGGCAATTTATTAACCTTATATTAAGGTCATTAAGCTAGCATAATCTTTTATTTTTATTCAAAGCGAATTAACGTTAATGAGTTTTGTAACGCTTTGTAAGTGGTCGTTTAATTAACATTTTAATTAGCAAAGACACTTTAAGGCAGACAGACCTTTTAGACTAACTAGGTTAAAACTCTATTTCAATATACCACCATTTCATAGTATGTTACCCAAATCCATATCCATACTAATATTATAAATGCGAAAGTATGTCTGTCTGTCTGTCTGTTACCTCTTCACGCTTAAACCGCTGGTATGGAGATAGTTTGAATCCCGGGGAAGGACATAGGATAGTTTTTATCCCGGAAATCATCCCCAAGGGGATGAAGTGGGGGTGAAAGTTTGTATGGAGCTACGAGTTCCACGCGGACGGAGTCGCGGGCAGAAGCTAGTATTACAATAATACGTCCCTAATCTGGTGTCGCACGCGCAGATAGGCTGCGGTGTTTGTCATCTGGCAGGCCAAGTGCAAGCATTTGGCACCGTCGAAACGCAAAAACTTTATTGTTTCATCCTACTCTTCTACTATATCTATTTGGAAGATAGTTTATAGCCGAGGTAGGATGAAGTCGCTGGCGGAAGCTAGTATATTATAAGCCCGTCTTCGATCTAGTTAGGGTACTCTTGATTCCAGCTCCTCCTAGCGTATTCCCGGTTGTGCCCACTTGACTCTTTAGAAAAAAGAATCTCGCCATTGTTCGGCCCAATTATCCGCGTCTACGCTATACAGTGGACGCCAACTGTTTGGCTGTACGTGCATTAAATAAATAAATGAATATTAGGGGACAATCTTACACAGGTCGAAAGAAAAGGTTTGTGTTGCGGGTGCTGGATGACTGCTGGATATAGAATTTATATAGTACATGGTACTAATACTTAAATACATAGAAAACATCCAAGACTCAGAAATTGATACAGTAGATAAACTTCGAACAAAGGTACATCGCACGGCTGCACACATGCGCGTGTGTTCGGTACGCACATTCGGGAATGATGGAGAATGCTTCAATCGGGGCCGCGCCGTTGCGGTGTTCGCTCGTTCTCACTCGCTACGTCAGAGGAAGCCGCCTCGTAGGTATGAAGACAGCGAGCCGCCAGTGCCACGATATCAAAAGGAGCCGAATAGGCTTGTAACTAAGCACCTACCAACCTAGTGCAGTTTAGCCACTATTATACTTACTAGGAAATATTTTAGGCATAGTATAGTGGTATTAAAATATTCCATGAAGTGGGAAACTAAAAACACATACCCAACTATCTATAATATTATTAATTTGTGTATACAATATTGTCTATTAAACTGTAACAGAAATACTTTGCATACTTAAAAGCAAAATTAGTATTATAGGTATGCCAAGCCACAAACTTGACACAGCCCTGCGCATTGAGCGAAAGTAGGTGACGAACGCTCCTAAACGGCCTCTGATTACCTACTGTATTATTCTTCTATACTGTGCCTGTACCGGGATTCGAACCCAGGACCTTTAGCTTCAGTAGGCAACGTTACCACCCACTGGGCTAACCGGTCGTCCAGGTTACAATACAGGGATTCCGTAGGAATAAACAGACAGATAAAATGATAACTTTCTGAAAAACCCTGACCATTAGAAGTAGCTGTGTATCGCGTGCTATGTTTGTAAGATAGCACTAATGTAATCATCTCCGCATATACTGTCGTTTGACGACCGCCATAACTGTCATGCTCCAACATGACATAAAACAGATCATAAAAGAGTGCCGGTTAAACTCATATGGAGAGGTTTCTGTGCAATTTGGTTCTTCTTATAGATTGTAATTTATTTATTTACTGATAAATACATTTACGTGACATTACAGTAATAACCAATGCGTCACGAAACTAAAAACAACAAATAATACTATTTAGGCGACGAAACGGCGTGGCCCCGTTGCATCGTCATCTCCGGTGTAGGATTCGGCAGCTTGCCCCGGAACCGTCGAAACACGACACCCTTCGGCCAGAAGTCAGCACATGCGATGGTCTCCTGCAGCGGTCGCGGCACGCGCACCACAAACGAGCTGAAGTGCACATAGTGGCGCGAACGCAGCTGGAACACCCTCAGCGAGAAGCCGGTCTTCTGACGAACGTACTCCACCACATCATCAGCCGTGGCGGTATAACGCAGGCGCGATACATATAGCGCCTTGCTCGGTGTGGCAACCCGCAGACCGGAACCAACCGGTTCTGCAGTACCACACTGACTCTTGCGCGGCTTGCTCTTCCTAGACACCGTTGTAAAACCCTCCTAATACAACAAAAGCAGTGGCTTTTTTAGACATCCCAACTGTTTCGCGTTTTTTACTATGTGTTTCTTATAATTCATAATTCGTTTATTGCATCCATGGTTTACATTTAGGTTTTACATAAGTAAGTAGGTCTCTCATGGACCCTGGCAGGGCACAGCAATTTGAAGTCTTAAATCTAGCATATTTAAATTAGTTTTATTTTATCATAGAATTTTTATACATGCTTACCAAAAAAATACAAATGTCTACTAATAACGTCAAATAATGTCAAATAATAATATCAAATAATAATGTCAAATAATAATGTTCAATCATTTTGCTCTATATTCAAAATCTATGTATCTAAATCAAGGATCTAAATCTAAAAATGTATTTATGATATAGGTAATAATTATGTTAGTTGTAGTCAGATGTCATCATTTAAATTGCAATATTAATCTTATTCGTCTTATTCATCTTGTGCTAGTGTTACATATTTTACAAATGTATTATATTAATAATCTATTTATTATGTGTATACGTTTGTATCGGCAGTATTTTGTGTTGCGTTCCGTGGGTCACGTACGGCGCTGTCTGAAAATCAGCGCTGTAGGTCTCTGTCTGACACCTCGGCATAATGCTGAGACAGCGACCGATTCACTGCCGCGAGGACACACACAATATGTGTCAATTGTATTGGATGTCTGTCTACTCCCTTCGTCTCTGTGTGTCTTTTGTGTAATGAATAAATGTCTTCATTCTTTCTTTCTTTAAAAGTAAGTATACTTTTTTTATAGAAAATGCCTATGGTAAAGGTCCCATTTGCATAGTAACATTACATTATGCCAAGTATATAGTTCACATCTATTGTTTTTAACCCCCGACCCAAAGAGAGGGGTGTTATAAGTTTAACGTGTCTGTGTGTCTGTGTGTCTGTGTATCTGTGTATCTGTCTGTGGTATCGTAGCTCTCAAACGGATGGACCGATTTGAATGCGGTTTTTTTATCCGAAAGCTGATGTGATCCCGAATGTTCTTAGCTATGTTTTATGAAAATCTGTTAAGCCGTTTTTGAGATATTGGACTTCGAAATGAAAATGTCGGGGTTTTTCAACTTTTCTAAGTTTTAGTTATGAGATTAAAAGCACTAGATAGTAGAGGCCAAAGTAGCAAAATATATCGTAGCACATAAGAAGAAAGAAAGAAAGAAAGATACATTAATTCACATGCTTACTAACAGTATATAGTATGGTCAGCCCCCCCAACCCTATTTAGAAATGACGTAATATATAGACAGCGCCTAGGTCAATTTGTGTATATAATTATCCCCCAATATTTATGGCCATATTCATAAATAATACAATAAACGAATTCTAGCTAATATGCCGTTTAAATTATTTTCTCTTAGTTGTCACTTTAATATTTGTGTTCGTAAGAAAGGGCACCAATCACATTATTTTATCTATCAGCGGCATTTTAAATTGTATGAATAACGGGGTTATTATTTATTTATTAAGTACTCAATACACGGCCATGAACTCAAAAAATACCACACAGCGAACTGTAATCACGACAAAACACTCGAACGTCCATCGCTTTAATTAAAACCATCAACGAAATGGCGGGGGTATTATCCTTTCTAGAATTGATGTTTTGTTTCGTAATTTCTTTTAATGGGGCGTAAAGGTCCATAAATGTTTACATCCTTGTGGAGGGTTACCTAAAGCGCGTACCCCGCCTGATGTTATTTTCGTCACACCTGTGTTTATAAAGTGGAAGTTAGAGAAAAATCTCACTCCCTGACCAGGAGACATTAAATATTGTACTTTCCATGGACGGTAATGAAAAAACCTCTGGCTGAATATTTATCGTCAAAGTTGTATGGCAAAGGCGCCCTTCTTTTCTCAATTAGGCCCAATTGAGTTTCGGTCACTCCTTGCAAGAATGCATCAATGACGTCTCGACATTTTTTTCGGATGGAATTTTTTATTTTTATTTTTTTTTATTATATAGGAGGCAAACGAGCAGTCGAATCACCTGATGGTAAGCGATAATCGACGCCCATGGACACTTACAACACCAGAGGAGTTGTAGGTGCGTTGCCGGCCTTTAAGATGGGAGTACGCTAATTGTTGAAGCTTTCAGTGTGACCTAAATTAATTCACCTTTACATATCAGACATATTGCAACGTCGCAAGTAGACTCAAATATCTTAATTATCTATGGTCAAATAGACTGTTAATGGTAAATTCTACGCTGAAAAGTTCAACCAAAATCCACTTTTTCGATTTTAAAATTTAGCTCAACAAAGATTAATTTATTGGATGAATGGATCAATAATTTATCCATCTGAACGGTAACCCAAATGCATAATTTATTTAGATCAAACAGTTCTTTGTTTAAAACAAACAAGTGCATTTTAATGAAAAACAATGTTTCGCGCAAAGGATATTAACTCGTAATTTAAACTGAAGGTAGCACTTGACAACATCTCTGTTAAGAAACAAAAAGAATAAAACCATTTTAGTAACTTTATCGTAACACGTCAAGATGTCGCGTGCCGTCTAAACGCATGCAAAAACATTCCTCGTATACATTCTCGCAAGATTGTAACATTTTAGAGATTACCAAGGCATGTTTTGTTCTTCCAAGTCTTCTTTCGTAGTATGAACCTTACTATATGCAAGTTTATAGGCCGTTTTATTATTTTGAAGGTTTAATTGGGCGCTCATTATGTCCGTTAGCACGTGTTTCCCTCATTACATTAACTATGCGTTTGTCGCTGTTTGTATAGGACGTTAAATAAAGATTAATTCTATAAAATAACACCCGCTGATGCCCCAAATTACAATGCTGTTGAGATTATAAATACAGGAAAAGCGCAATTTCCAATGTTGGACGGTTTATTTTATGATTTGTTCGCAGGTTTAATGCGAATGTATATCCCTCGAAATTTTATCTCGTTAGCTTGATATGCACGGCTATCACAAGATGGCCGGGGCACAGCTCACGGGCCATCCTGTAATATCCGAGTAGCGATCTTCTCCCGCGTGTATCGCACTAAACATGAGATATTAGTATCACTCTGTCTGGCTCTTGTCGGTGTAGTAATCGCCACTCTGTTCTTCTCTCTGCCACTGTTTTGAGCTCTAGATACGATATTACATTCATTTTCTCTTTAGCTTGGTCCATAAACGCACGTCTTTGTCTTCCCATGCCTCTCTGATATCAGTATAATACCTACGAATAATTATGAAGAAAAATGAATAAGTAATCAAAATCAAAAATCATGTATTCAGTTACTCATGCTATTTAACAATATAAGCGTCAGATCTTAAACTAAAACATATTATAAATTAAAACATTACGCATGACATGGATGAGTAGTTACTTACAGATTGATCTGATAAGGATTGTTCAATAAAAACCTTGCACGTCTATCCTATTAGGTAAGAAAGTGCTCTCGATTCTGAGTAGGAAAACCCCGATTATATTAAATTAAAAAAGTGGCGTGCTCGAAGAGAGGCTTATGCTCAGCAGTGGGCGATTAAAGGCTGAAAATGATGATGATGATGATGAAAAAAAGTCGAGTGTACAACTTTCCGTAAAATGCCCAAATTACATTAATATTTCTTAACCCTTCAGCTGTGGTCATCCCTCTGTGGGCTTCACATTTTTTCGTGCAGGTCGGTGGAGCCTCCCTCGTAGGGGCGCAATGGCTGTGCTTACTTTCTTAGAAATAAAACCGTCATTCGTGTATTGATCTCGTTTTAATCCATTGAAACGTATAGCCAATGAAGGGAGATAGCTAGCAAGCGACAATGTCAATGGCCATTGGAGGAAAATTATGAATTTGATCGGTAGTCTAAAACAGTCAGTGGCGCGTTTGACACGGTCGGTGTTCGCGAGTGAAAATTAGTGGGTTTAGTGCTGAATTTTAGTGCCAGAAGGACAGTTCTTGTAGACATGTAAGTAATCTATAGATTAACATAAAAACAAGTGTTATTTTAACGGGTTAACTGTAATAAACCCGTGACTAACACAACACGTTTTTTAGCGCTTTTCTAATAATCTAATATCACTATTAGCTATTAACATTACCGTTATTTATCATACATTTGTTTAAAATGAACCTAAATGGATTAACAATAGCTCGAAAGTAAATAAATCGATTGAAATTGGCAACGGTCATAACAAACCCCTCAGAGGGGTGGTTAACAGACCAGGAAAACCCCTCAGAGGGGTGCCCACATAATACCTCGTGACGTCGCTATGATCCGCACTCTATACTAATCAGGACCTTGATTTATATTGTTTTTAGATCATGTTTTGATGTGATTTTTGGTTATCTGATGATTATATTATAATTTAAACTAAAAGTATACTTAACGGGAATATTAATAAACCTAATTTGTCTTGTTCAAAACATATGGTTGCTGTGATAATTGCAGTCGTTTGGAAGAGGTTATTTTATATGAAAGTAGACATACTTTTTTCATTTTACTCTCACATAAAACCTGCTGCACCTACAATAAAAAAAGCTTCGGTTACACCTAGTTGATGACCCAAATTTATTGTTTAGGCATGAATTTGATTACATACAGTATAAAACACTTCAGATATAAACATGTATGCATTATTTTGGTAGAATATTTCAAATGGTCTAGTGTAAAAGAACTACTTTTTCGAAGAAGTAAAACACTAATTTCTTCAAATTAAGCCCATTAAACACTCCAAAAAACCAATTTATTATATTTAAAATAACGAAAATATGTCGTAAATTTCGGTGACCTAGTGATGAGGTCAGCTAGATAGCCTTAATACGACTTTAATGTAACGATGGTATATCGTTGCAGTTAGATAATTTAATATAGATTGAGTTTCATCCAAAATCCTGGCTTTGATTATGTAAAAAACTAAAGAAAATCTTATTTCACCAAATCACTTCAAACCACAAACCTTGTCGGTGGAGCGTCCTTCAGAAGGTGCCACAGACATGGGTAAGCGGCCATGTTTTTTCGCCACGGCTGAAGGGTTAAATGATAATGAATATTTACAACTAGTTTGTAATATTGATTTGAATAATAATGACATTTAAAATTTGTCTTTGTTTATCAGAAATCGTAGGTTATACAAGATACAGTAGATACTTTTACAGTAGATAATTAAAAATAAAATAAAATTTTAACTCATTATTTGAAACCTAAACAATAAATCACTCACTCACTCAATAAATCACTATGACCAAGTATGACTAATATAAATCCTATCGTCAGAAAAACCTCGAGCCACTTCAAAAATCATTAAAATATTGAATACACTAAGTAATTAACGTTTTTTCGAAACTTCTGAAGCCTTTAATCCTATCACAGATGAGGTTGGTTGAACGCGAAATTAAAATCCATGCCAAACGTCTTTTATTATTTTATTTGTTGGGAAGTAAATTGCCTTCGCGGGGAACCTTCGATGGTCAATTATTCGTTCAAAAGAACTCATTTCCTAACAGAACTGGTCGGTATTTGACATTTACACATAAAGACTTTTTCACGATAAAACGTGACAATTCTCACACTTTGGGCGAATAATTCACGAACACTGCAAACTCCTGTACAAAGTTGCGTTCCACCGAAATAAAAAACTTGTTCCCGATCGTTTTGATACAGAAAAAAAAACCGGCCAAGTGCGTGTCGGACCGCGCAGAACGAAGGGTTCTGTTATTAAAAAGGTCGTATCGTCACAGAAATCTCACGGCACTTACGTCCTTTTTTATAGGGAAGGCAGTTTTTCAAAAATATCTCGAAAACCTTTTAATCAATATATACGTTCAAAATATTTTTTCGTGAAAAATTTATTAAACCGTGCACTGTCCATGATTAAAAAAAATTAAATACACCGATCCAAAAATTATAGGGAATCGTTTGTTTGCAAAAAAATTGTACACAAAAGGGCCTTCGCATTAAATTTTTACAGGTGAGTCACGAAAGTTGCCCATACATTTTATATGGGTAACTTTCGGGACTCACCTGTTTTCCGGACGATACCCATAGCGACATCTATTGATGATCATCGGAACCGTATATATCGTGGCCAATAGCATTGCCGGATAGACGGTAACGTCACCCAACGTCACGATATAATGTTCCCTCTACCCCTATCCTAAAATTATGTACTAATGACTTGCAAATTGGAATTATAAGAATAAGCACGTATACATTTTGAACTTTTTATTTCTTCATCCAAGACTAGTCGCACTCTCTTATTTTCTTCACGCAATCAATGCATAACGACTAAACAACCTGTAAAAAGTTAAGGCGCTATATTGAAAATAAATCTAACCCTGAGGGGCGTGGCTTTTGCGCAAACGCGGGGCGCCTTCCCCGTCGATATATAGGCACTTGCTTCGCAGGTGCAAGCGCGCGCGTTCCTATTTTGTGTGACTATGAGAATACAGGATGCATGGAGTTGCTTCGGCCGAATTTATATACTAAAATCAAGTAATTTTGTTTATTATAATATATAGACACTTTAAATTCCTTAGTTTATTGCGTAAAATATATATTCACATGACTTTGTACTAAAAGCGCACTGCTAATAAAATGTGTATAAGTACCTTTTTTTTTGTGTGTATTTTTACTAAATGTTTGATTTTAAGTTCCTTAGTATGTTTATGACCCGCTTTTGAGAGATCCCTAAAATGGTCAATATAAACTTCTATTGTTCTGTTCCTAAGTGCAATTATGCAATTTGCAATTTGTAAACATTAATAATCTATTTGCATTTTATTATTAATGTATAACTAAGTGCAATGTGCAATGGTATTTTCTGTCACTAGTTGCCATGGTTTCATCTCCTGAGTCACTTTGTAAAACTGAGGTGTATTGTTGGTGTGGAGTTTTCTTTACAAGTTCGAGATATTTTTGTTTGGATTTCTAGGCACGTTAAAAGTGCGAATTGCAACATTTTTTTAAAGAAGATCTGTAATTTTGTCTCCTGGCTAACGGGACAGAATAACAACAAGAAATAGTTGCCTAGGTCATTTCATACATACATAATTATGAACGATTAGCGTTGAAATAAGACGGTGTTATTTTAATATAAAAGTTATTTGCCTGCCAAAACAAAGTTAACAACAAGAAACTGATAAGTAAAAAACTAGTTGTTTTATATTTGGCGAGTGGGCAATAGAAGTGAGTCAACGGAGGGATGCTACCATGTCGCTACAATGCTTGATTATACTGTACAGGTTGTACCAAAAATGGGGTGTGAACCGATCAAGGGCTCAACAGGTATCGTGTTCTGATAAGAAAAAACAGAAAAAAAAAATTTTTTGACGCGATTTTTTTTACCTTGGAGCGTTGGCCGACTGGGGCGACAAGCTCCATAGAAATGTAAAAAAAAATCGCATCAAATTTTTTTTTTTCGGTTTTTTCTTATTTGAACACGATATCTGTTAAGCCCTTGATCGGTTCATACCCCATCCGAGTAAATCCGAGCCACTCGTGTAGTTTAAAATGTTCAAATTATTATACCTATGTATAGCCGATCCTTTAGTGAATCCATTTTAATTTTGAGGTAAAATAAAATAGTGATGTTGTTTTCGAAAATAAATAAATTAATCTACCTATATTTTAAGTTTCTCCTAGGTAAGTATGTCCCTAGTTGACATTGACCTAATTTTCTCCCATCAACCATTTCATTTCTTTCAATATTAATTTTGGCTCCATTTTCTCCTTCCAAAATCTTTATTCATTTTTGCAGTCTTACAGCTGGAACTCTTCTCCTGTCCACACCGAACTGGCATTACATATGGCAACATATATTCCAAAAGAGCTCTTTTTGGAGTTCCTTGATTGTCTTGTGAAATATCCTTTGTTTTTGCAGTATCACATATCATCATCATCATCATATATCAGCCGAAAGACGTCCACTCCTGGACATAGGCCTCCCCCAAAGAGTGCCACAATGACCGGTCCTGCGCCACCCGCACCCAGTGTGTGTTGCCAGTGATGACGTATGGTACGGAAACGTTTACTATGGGCCTCATAAGAAGGCTCAAAGTCACCCAAAGGGCAATGGAGGGGGCTATGTTGGGAGTTCCTCTGCGCGATCGCATCAGAAATGAGGCTATCCGCAGCAGAACCAAGGTAACCGATATAGCCCTCCGAATCGCTAAACTTAAGTGGCAGTGGGCGGGGCACATAGCACGTAGAACCGATGACCGTTGGGGCGGAAAGGTTCTCGAGTGGCGACCACGTACCGGAAGGCGCAGCGTGGGTAGGCCCCCCACAAGGTGGACTGATGACCTGGTAAACATAAATAATATTAATAATGTTGGTGACTTAACTTTTAACTTGTCTGGCCGTACGTAGTATTATTGGAATTTTTTCATCCCAAATAATTTTCGTTTATTACCCATTTCTATAAAAAGTTATATCACTTTAGTGCTTTGTGAAACAATAAAATAAATAAACTTACTTAACATGTAAAATTACTTACCAAGTATCAATCAGTAGCGGACGCACTACAGCTGGTCAGGCGCGTGTCGGGTACGCTCGGTCACCGAACTTTGGGCAGCGACGAGAGCGATACGTCCGTTCTTTGGGAAGGCCCGGCGCGTAATGAATTGAACGACGTTTTCGCTCGCGGCTATATAGTGGTTTTTTAAAAATGGGCTAAATTAACTGGCTCACCCATAAGCGTAAAAAAAACACGTAATATTAAACAAGTCCTGTAGTTTTATAATAAAATGTTTGATTTCCAAAACATCATCAAATACGTAAATAAAAAACTGTTTAAACTAACAGAATTAGACATTATGTAGTGCTATTTTTAAATAGGAAAAACCAATATTTTAAAAGTAGTGCGATTGTTATGTACTAATAGAGTATATATTTCATTGTAAAAGGCAAACATCGATACATTTTTGAAAGTTTCAAATGGAAATATTCTACCTGAAAGATAGCTCTGACGCATATTTTTGCAAAACACTCCGACGAAAACCTGGTGGTTTTAAATAACCGTTTATATAAATATAATTATAGCAATAGTATGGTCTAGAATAAGAGTTTATCTATACAAAAAAGTAGTTTACTTTAACAATGCAATCATTTGAACGAAACTATGGCCTTTGAAAAAGCCTTACGCTAGCTAAAATACGAACTTTTTGTTTGCACGCTCTTAATATTTTTCTTGAATCTATTCAATGGAAGTTCAGTTACACTACTTGGCAGTTTATTGTAGAACCGAACACAGTTACCCTTAAAATATTTTTTGAGCTTTTGCAGTCGTGTGGTTAGCACTACTAGTTTGTCCTTGTTTCTGGTATTAATATTATGTATGTCACAATTTCTTTTAAAGTTATCTATATGTTTATGGACAATTACAATATTTTCATAAATGTATTGGGAGTACACAGTCAATATATTAATCTCCTTGAACTTATCTCTAAGCGAATCTTTAGCACGCATTTTATAAATGGAACGTATGGCGCGCTTTTGCAGTACAGAAACGGCATTGACATCAGCAGCACTACCCCAAAGCAAGATGCCGTATGACATGATGCTATGAAAATAGGCAAAGTATACCAATCTAGCTGTCTTTTTATTTGTGAGGTTACGTATTTTATATACTGCAAACGCTGCAGAACTGAGCTTGTTTGCGAGAATCTTTATGTGGGAACCCCATTGCAGCTTGGCATCCAATGTTAAACCTAGGAATACTGTACTGCTGGTTGGTTCTAATTCCTCATCTTTGATGGTGACAGTCGTTTGCGTAGTTTTGACATTGGTAGTTACGAACCTTATGTATTTAGTTTTCTTCCCATTTAACAACAGGTTATTGACGCTGAACCATTGCACTACATTTAATATAGCACTATTTACATGAACGTTGGCATCTTCGTGTCGTTTGACCTTATAGATGAGAGAAGTATCGTCAGCAAACAGTACTATATCATGGTGATCCTTAAGTAAATACGGTAAATCATTTATGTAAATGAGAAACAGGAAAGGCCCCAATATGGAGCCCTAGGGTACGCCCATCGAAACCACGAACCACATCGAGACCCAGGGGACCGTTTTCCATTTACGTCTACTCTTTGGATTCTCCCATCCAAATAAGATTTTAACAAGTTCAGCGCTTTTCCTCTGACTCCATAGAAATAAAGTTTCCCCACAAGTGTTTCGTGACTAAAGCAGTCGAACGCCTTAGATAAGTCGCAAAAAATACTAATGGCGTCATATGGCTCCTCCCAGGCATCGAAAATATTTTTAACTAATTCTATCCCAGCGTCAATCGTCGATCGACCGATTAGAATTATGTAGCGGTCAACTAAATACACCTATGTCACCTATCCTCCAAAGTTTTCGAGTAAAATGCCTCTGACATACTGACAGACAGGCAAACGGACATGACGAAACTATAGGTGTTCCGTTTTTGCCATTTTAGCTACGGAACCCTAAAAAAACGGTATATTTTTTCTTAGCCTGTTTAGGAGTCAGGCTGGGCAAAGACCTCTCCCCATTCCTCCACTCGGTCCTATTCGCTGGCATTCCCCCGCCAAGCCAAGCAGCACGTCATCATGAGACGGCCGCTACATACTTTCGATTTTTCTCGCACTATACCTCTTATTCTAAGTGTTCTAATAAGATAGAGACGGATAGTGCGAGAAAATTCGAGAGAGCACGCGCGCCGTCTTGTGATAGCCATGCTGACCGCCACCAAATCGTCCCGCCATATCCTTTTTGGGCTAGTTCTAGTCCGTTAAACTGAAGTGGGACTGGGCTGGACATTTCTGCTGTATACACCCGGTTGGGCCGGGATAAAAAAATACAGTTATTTCCCGTTTTTTTTATACATCGACGGCGGCAAATTAGCGTACGGCAAACACCACAGCCTATAGACGCATGCAATTCCAAAGGAGTAACATGGGTGTTGCCGACCCTTGATATGTTTGAGGATTCGCCGTGTCGACAGCTGAAGGAACAAATTTCCTCGCTCTCAACACGACGCATCCTCGGGAGCTCTGGCGAACTTGCTCACCTCTAGGAACACAACACTACTACAGAGCAAGTAGTAGTGTTATTATGGCTGTGGACTCCTGCTAGGCGGAGGTACTTCCCCAGTTGGGCTGCTCCAAATTCGAGCGGGATGACATTTCGCTGTGCCCTACCTCACCAAACTTAATTAAACTAACAAAAATCTAATGCTTCACAATTTTAGTTTTATTTATCGACTTATGAATGTCCGACAAAGATCAGAAGAGTTGCTCATTTCTTTCTCTCGTGTGCGGAATATATAAATGTGTCTTTTACATGTGGGCGAGGTTTACGGAAATCGAGTAACTTCACTACATAATATAAAACAAAGTCGCTTCCCGCTGCCCCTATGTATGCTTAGATCTTTAAAAGTACGCTACGGTTTTTGATGCGATTTTTTTAATAGATTATTATTTATAGAATGATTTAAGAGGAAGGTTTATATGTATAATATAGTACTCGTGCGAAGCCGGGACGGATCGCTAGTAGTGCATAAAACGATGAATAAACAGTAATTTGTTGATGTAGTATAACAATGATCAAACACTTAGGAGTTGGATAGCACTGCGTCTACCGCATTAGTACAACCACATGCTTATGTTATAACCAATTTTTAGCAGTGATCTATTAAATTCATGGTTTTTTAGGGTTCCATAGTCCAAGGAACCCTTATAGTTACGCCTTGTCCGTCTGTCTTTCCGTCTTCGGCTTAGCTCAGTAACCATTACTACTAGAAAACTGTTATTCGGCATGGGTATATAAATCAATCACGCCGACAAAACATTACAATACAATTTGGAAAAAATTTTTTTTTGGGTATCTCCCCTACACCTAAACGGGGATGTAATTTTTTTTCTCGTCAAACCCATGGTATGAGGTATTGTTGGATAGCTTGTTCAAAAATATTATGGGTTTTCTAAAACCATTTTTCAAATCAGTAATTCGTTTGCGAGATATTGGCAGGCATCCCATATAACCATTTTCGGTCGCAAGAAGCCAATAGTGTTCACAGACTTGGTAAAGGTAGTAGCAGTGTCGAAACGCTTACAACACATACAAACAGTTAGAATTTGGTTGCGATGTGCGGTAATATTGTGAACACTTTGTGACCAAATTGAGTTTTGGTTATTATGTTACGAAACGGTTTCTACACATTACGAACTTAATAATAAAAGTATTTTTTTGGAAACATTGTGTTAAGTTTGTGACTGCTTGAACTTGAAATGTAAATGTTCCGGTACAGAGTGTACACAATGTTATCGATTACCACCAATTACACACAAAGTTATGTAACTGTTCCTAATATGTGTTGACAATGTGGAATCAAACAAAATATCATATTGAGTCAAGAGTTCTCAAAGTTTGAGCTTTCTTTCAGTAGAGAATGGATGTTCGGAAGTGAGAATGAATCGAATATCATAACCCTTCCGACATTCGTCTTCGTTGTATCGAAAAGTCAGTAAACTATGTAAATTTAGTGAGACTGGTGACAATGCGAGTCCCAGAGAAAATAGTACAGAAGTACCTCCATCGTGCAGTAGCAGTAATAATCAACATCAAAGCGGTAATGTACTATAGTCCTAGCGGTACGCAAAAATATACTGCAAATGGTGTTAAAAGCATAAAAATCGGAGTGATTGATCTTTAGGCCATACGAATTAGTCTAAACCGTAGCACGAAAAAAAGTCATCTTTATTTAGTATGCGAAAAAAATATTTTTGTTCTGAAAACTATCGTGTGTGGTATATAATGAAAAGGCTTACAAAGCCAATTCAAAAAAATTATCACATCATTATATTTCAGTCACTTGTTTTAAATTAAAATCATTTTCAAAATATACCAAGTTTGGGCTCCTCCAGATATGATACGGTTGAATCATTAGTTGTAAAATATACCTAAAGTGATATGTAATAGCCTAATATACAATGGTTTAAAAAAATACGAATAGTAATCTTGAGGCTTTTCTGCAGCGAGATCAGTGATACGAAACATGATTAAGCAATTTTCGCCCGATAGGAAAAAATCACGAACATAGTTCTAAAATACAATTAAAATATTCGTAACAAATTATGCACAAAAGCTAAGAATATTAAAATTGCTTTTGAAAATCGGCAATATTATGTTTGAGATATTTTAGATTTTACAGCCAAAAAATTAAAATTAAGAAAACATGATATCCGCGCTTGCGAGCACGCACTTCCATCTCGCTCACGCTTATGCTCAGTGAGAGTGAGAGAAGACCATGAACCTACGGCGCCTTAAGTAACTACGTTTCTTTATTGAAAATCTTTTGAAGGTTTTGTTCCTGTCAAACATTTACCCATGTCATGCTCCGACCATTTTAAAATCGAAATAAATTGACTAACGAGTCGACACATTATCGACACAATGTTGAAACAGTAGAAATAGATTTTAAATTTGAGTTATACCCGAGTGGTATTAAATAATCTTGAATTTCTGTAGTTTAAACAACTATTAAGTCGTAATTCTAACGACACTAAATATTTAAACAATTATATGGTCTATCAATACCTTTTTATTGTTATTTTAGTAGAAAACAATCTATTCTAACCTCGTATTTAAATACAATAATTTATTTAATCTTTACAACATCACAGGCGCGTGGCTAAAATGGATTTATTTTTCAAAAGTACACGAAGAAATTCCGTTCGCACGTCCTTGCCACTTACTTTTCGTGCGGGAACTCACAATTACACAAACAAATTTCACTATTGACATGTGATTGACATTTATTTACTATCATGTTTTAAAATCAAAAATAACATATATGAGACGTCACGCGATGTCAACAAAATGAACAAGATGAAGTGAATGAATGAATGTAATTCTCATCCAACGTCGACGCAAATACGAAACTTTGTGTGCACATTGTGTTACTCAAATGCAAACGTGTGTCAACACAAAGTGTGTACACAGTTACCGAATGTTACTTAAAATGGTTGTATGGGATGTCGTCGTCCCCCCCCCTCTACCGGCTAAATGGCTACTACTGGGGATGTGAAAAAATTCGTGGTAGTAGTACATATAATGAATTTAACCCTTTCGTTCCCAGTCAAAATGAGGGTAATATTGCCAGAGGCCTAGAGTACAGTACGCAATGTGTCCGGTTGTGCAGGTGACTGTCGATTGCCCTAATCCAGGATGTGATGTAATTTTTTTTAAAACGAGTATACTCGTCTACTGGATCTGAGAGCACATTGCACATGACGAGTTAACTCGTCATCCGGAACGAAAGGGTTAATAGAAAAACTATCACGAACAAGTAGGCATAAGTAGTTACCGAGTAATAGTCGACCAACTTACTGTGTAATTAAAAAGGCGAATTTTCGTACAAATTCGGCCGACGCAACCGCACCGCACGTCGATGTAACTAAGACAGACAGGCAACTACGGAACCCTACACTGCGCGTCGTCCGAGACGCACTTGGCCGGTTTTTTTTCTTGCTCTCGAAAGAACTATCACTTTTAAAGCTGAAGTGAAGTTCCTTTTAAAAACGGCCACATTAGATGGATATTATTTTGCATTGTATTTTTGTGTAAAAAAGTACCTACAAAAGATACAATTATTAGTGACATATAAAAGTTTAAGGTACATAGTTATTCGAATCTTTGGATTTAGAGCGTTAAGGCTTTCAAATACTTTTTTTACTGAACCGTAATGCTCCGACATTGTCTTAAATATTGATCATAACACGAAAAAGTCTACCGGCCCCATCCAATCTTATCAATTCCTTGTCGATCGTAGATTGCCGTTTAGAACGCAGGACAATATAACCGGATATTGACGTCATAACCTTTAACATTCAAGATATTTGTAATATTCTTTAGTACCCATTCGTTTTAACGCCACTCCATACAATCTCATCCAGTTCCATATAACAATGCCAATTGCCAATAAAAGGTTGACGACCGAACAGTCTTTGATACATACATATATCTCTATATCTATCGATGTAGTCACATGAAACTAAGTGACGTGCTTGTGTGGAAAATACTCGTAATTCTTATCCTCCGTATCATTGATTTCTATCAACTGCTTTAATATATGTTTGCGCTACACTTGAATGCCCTTATTTTATAAACGTGCATTAAACCTACTCTGGTTTAAATTAGTTTGTCCTAATCTGTCACTTCGAAAATTTTTGTGAGAAAGGGACTAAACTCATTTCTGTTAACACAGGTTTGTTAATGCGGAAGGGGGTGGGGTAGGGGTGAGAAATGTTTGGACATGGACTCTGCGCCAATAGGCATGATACTTCACGTTCAAATTGATAACGTATACTGATGCTAAATGGATAGTAAACCATCAAATTATTGTAATAAAGTATAAATTATAATTAAAATCGTAAAAAGATTTGAACCTTGAAAGTTTACCACCCCAGCCAAACTAGAATTTATCATTTACATAGACAAGCGACACTAATTATATTTCCAGTCGTTATTGGTCGAGTGCAACGGTGTGTGACATAGGCTTCCCCCAAAGAGTGCCTAAGTAACCGGTCGGTCCTGCAAAATTGGAAATTGTTGCTTCGTTCAACGGGGCCATGGTGTCTTAAATAAATTCTGTCACAAGTCTTGTTTTTTGGAAGACAATGCTCAATAAGGCTCATTTTATAGGTACGAGACGACTTTGTATTAGGGCATTGGGGAAAGTGTTGTAATTTTTAAAGGGAGCGGCCACTCGGAAAAGTGGTAGATTATGGCATCGGGGACCACCTCGGCCAACTGATAACATGCGACGTACCAAGCGCAGAAAATGGAACTCCCAATCGTACTATTCTTACAAGAAATATAAATGATGAAAATAAGACATCTTCTGTAAGGCACTCGAAAGCTACGACTGGTGTAATTTGATTCGTAGTGATACCATAGATGTCAATGCCAAGATAACTCGAGCCATTTCCGTTATAACTAATTTGTACAATACACACTTCCCAATGAAATGTAAAACAGTTAAACCTAAGAATCAACAATGTAGGTGGCTCACTAGTGAAATTGTAAATTGTCAACAAGACATCATAGGGTACTGTGAATTGCTAAAAAGCTACCCCCATGAAACCCTGTCAAAGCATTAAATTACAAAGCTAAATTTCAAAACCTGGTTATCAATAGGAAAAAAGAAGTTATTTCTACTAGACTACAAAATAGCAAAAACATTAAAAAAGAGATTTGGACTATAATAAAGGAGGAATCTAATAAAATAACACATAAAACTAAGTATATACAACTTAAAGATGAATTGGGCTCAATAGACCAACAGATAGTACCCGAAATATTTAACAAATACTTTCTAGGCGTTGGACAGCAGTTTTCCAACATACCCACCAAATGAGAGCATCGCACTAAATTACATGAAGGAAGCTGTAAGTTGCCACTATGCCGTATGTGTATGCTGTATGTTGCCTTATCCAAATCCAGCCCTGATAATGAATACCATTAGAAGAAAACTGGCCAATAAATATAGCCCTGACTTGTTTGGAATTACTGGAGGTCTGATTGCGGAATATTGTCAACCTTTGTTATCTTTATTGTGCTACATAATTAACGAAATATTTAATATTGGGCAATATCCCGATGTTTAGTACATCGGGATATTGCCCAATATTAAATATTTCGTAAAAATCGCGGGTATGTCCTATATACAAGGGGTCAGGTGATATATGCATACCAAGCAGCTGCCGTCCAATCACAATTGTCCCAACAATTCCGAAAATTATAAAGTCCATTTTGGCCACTTCTATTACCCATTATCTGGAGAGCAATTCTATACTCACAGCTCAACAATACGCGTATAGAAGAGAACAATCCACAACCTCGGTCTCCCTGCGTCGAATAAATACCGTAGTGGCGTCTATGAACGGGGGATTAAAAGTGGCGGCTCTACTCTGCGACTTGTCGAAAGCTTTCGATTCAGTAAATCACAGCCTTCTTAAAATCAAGCTAGACAGGTTAGGTATAAAGAACAAAGCAGCAGAGCTTTGTTCTCATTTTTAGGGAAAAGGTCGCAAGTCGTTGAGGTAAAAAATCAGGAAGAAAAAACCAGGTCCTCATCCGCCCAAACCACCGTAGGAGTGCCCCAGGGTTCAGCCCTGGGAAATGTTCTCTTTCTTATTTTTGTTAATGACCTGCCAAAGGCTGTAACAGAAGGCAAAGTAATACTTTTTGCTGATGACACGAGTGTTGTGGTGGCTGGCAGGACCTACAGTGAACTAGAACTCAAACTTAACCTAGTTATCGAACAGCTAAAAGTTTGGTTTGACTCAAACGGACTTAAACTTAACACTGATAAAACGAAATGTATCCTCTTCAGTGGTCGTACTGTCAGCGGCCCGCAATTATCTCTGCGTGGCAACATCCAGGTAGTAAAACTAGTTAGGTTCTTAGGCTTCCAACTTGACAATACACTATCATGGAAACCGCGCGTTGAACTAGTGTGCAACAAGTTGGCTACCTCGATATACGCACTGCGTGAGCTGAGCCAACTAGTGTCCTCGGAAACCCTCCTGCAAGTGTATTTTTTTATTTTTTTTATCTTTATTGGGGAAAAAACAGAAATAGAAATATACAGATTTACGAACGAAAATAAGTTATACATAGATATTTAAGATCTATTCCCTAAGGCATTCCCACTAGGAGGTTTATACACAATTTTTAACGTAGCAACAATGCCACCGGAACAAAACAAAGAACAGCATAAACAGTACGTTTTACACATATTTATAACCAAAAATACAACTATAAACATGCGTATGAAATTATGTGTTATTTGGCTACCCGAGTGCAGCAAATAAGGGCAAACTAATAGTACAGCATCCAATAAAAGTACAGTTAGAGGCTAAACACTTAGTGGCTAAACACTTAAAAACATAAATATTAAAAATTAAACTTACACTTAAACTTACATTAAACTAATTTGGCGTTTAAAACTGGCGCGCGTATTATTAAAAATGTCGACAGAGACCAGAAACTTGTTGTACACCTGGCACATCCTACGCAGTGGAGCTCGAACTCCTGCCTTAGTGGACGTCAGTGGTACCGCGAACAGAGATGTGGTTCGGGTTCTGTAAAGCCGGGTACTCACTAGCGAGCTGTAACTGTAGCCGTTGCATGTACTGTAACCAAAAAACACAGTGTGTACGTAGTTCGCGAGCCTGCTGCGAGCGGTACGCGTGCGGCTTGCATCGAGCCGACGTGTGCAACGTACTCATTTTTGAACCCGTAACGTTGCATGTAACTGTAACTGTTACTGTTACCAAAAGCACAGTGTGTACGTAGTTCGCGAGCCTGCTGCAGGCGGTACGCGTGCGGCTTGCATCGAGCCGACATTTACAACGTACTCATTTTTGAACCCGTAACGTTGCATGTAACTGCAACCGTTACTGTTACCAAAAACATAGTGTATACGTGGTTCGCGACCCTGCGACGAACGCTACGCGAGCGACTCGCAGCGAGCCGATGATTGTCGGTTTTTGCCGCGAATCAAAGGGAGCTCGCAGTGCGCTCGTGGACGTCAAGAGGAGAGGTCGTTTGCTAGCCGCTACGAACCAGCTGTATTTCTTCCGATATGAGTGAATGGTCAGAGGAAAAATGTCTTTTGCTGATAGATGCCTACAGGGAAAATGCCGTCCTTTGGAACCCTAAGCACAAAGATTACTACAAAAAACACTTAAAAGAAGATGCCTGGGCTAAAATTGGAGGTATAATGAATGAAAGCGGGGCAGCATGCAAACAAAAGATGATAAATTTATTGGCTTCGTATAGAAGGGAGCGCATGAAAATTAACAAATCAGTGGGAACGGGGAAAGGTATTTACTGTGATAAAATTGATATTATTTATTGTTTTATTGTTATTAACTTTAAAAGATTTTATCATTTATTTTTAATTTAACAATTGTTATTACAGGAAAAGACGAGATTTACGAAAGTAAATGGTATGCATTTAAGGTGCTAGGATTCTTGAACGATCGTTTCACACCTCGAAAAGGACTTGAGGCTGGAGACGCAAATGAACAGGTGGGTAGATTTTTGCTATCTCAGTTTTACGCATACATGTCTTGCCATGGTATTTGACCTTCATTTAAAAAATAATGAGCAAGTTCTTCACGATTTTCTTTATAATTTGTCGCTGAACGGCGAGCAATGGCGTGTATTGGACGAAACGATGTTCCTTCTGCTTCGCTTCGCCAAGTTCCTGGTATAACTTCACCAGTCTCTGTGCTTTCATTATCAAAACAACCTTGGGGTGTGTATACCGAGCATGAAGAAGAACGCCTTAGAAAGTTATGCAGAAGCACTAGGGTCATTACGATCGTTTCAACTTTTTCTGGCTGCAGTAATATTGGTTTTCTTAGTACTCTAAAAACACTAGCCAGAATCTCAAATGCATTTTCGACCACTCTTCGGCCTCTTGATAGTCGATAGTTAAAAAATTTTTCTTTAGATCCTTTCGGATGTGTGCCCGCGTATGGTTTCAATAGATTTTCTCCCAAAGGAAATGCTGCATCACCGAGAAAGTAGAAGGGAAGTAGCTTGTTGTGATTTGGTAGGGATACAGGTTCCGGTAAATTTAAAGATTTCTCATCCATCATCCGTTTCAAACTACATCCTTGTAATACACCTCCATCCGAAATTCTTCCTTGAGTCCCAATATGTACATACATAAAATTGTATTGTGCATCTACCAATGCCAACAAAACAATACTGAACTGAGATTTATAATTGTAGTATTCGGCTCCAGAATTGAATGGACACTGGATAAGAATATGTTTGCCATCGATAGCCCCAATTACATGTGGAAAGTGCCATAGTTTCTGAAACTCTTTGCTGCATTCAAGCCATTCGTCACTATTTGTCGGCATCTACAACAAACGATATTTTTATTATTATTGGTCATATTCATGAACACACGTTTCTTTTTGCAGGTGCAGGAATTGGACGATAATAAAGATGATAATGCTAACAGCTCCCCTCCATCACTTGAACCTCCCAATAAAAAGCTGAAATCAGATCCCAAACTGCAAATGCTAAAAGAGGCCTTCGGAATATTGAAAAATACGGCAAATAAGCAATCACATCAGGACATTGAACTAAAATCTTTCTTCGATTTTATACAAGAAAAAATGAAAGTCTACTCAAGGGACACAAAAAATGCAATTCAACACGAAATATTTCAGATCATTATGCGTGCTGATCAAGGCTATTACAATTCTATGCAAAATTATGGTTACTATTCTGCTTCACAAAACCAACAATCTCCACGCGATTCAAATTCTTCCATCGCTACAAATAAAGAAACGCATTGTGTGGACTTAAACATAGCGGGCCCTTCTTCTACTTCTTCTCAAAACCCGCCATACTCTCCTCACAGCAACAGTAGCCAGTATTCGCCGGAGATGAATTTAGAAGACTATGTATAATTAATTATTAATTTCATTAAAATTAAATAATTACCTTGATTTGATCTTTCAATGCTCCTATTAACGCCTGACACACTTCTGGTATAATAGTGCTTATAGCTTGTTTGGAAATACGAAACAGGTATTGCAAACTTGTATAAGAATCACCAGTCGCTAAGTATCTCAGCGTCACAGCTAACCTGTCTTGAACCGACACAGCTTCTCGAAATGCAGTGTTTCTTCGTTCTATGTTGGGACCGATTAAATTCATGAGATATTCAAAGTCAGTTGCACTCATTCTTGTAAAATTTTTGTAATGACCACTAATTTCTTGATTTTTCAATATGAACAGTAGATCACTTCTTTCTCGATACATTCTATGAACCCACCATCTTCGTGGCCGTTTACGATCATCGAGTAAGGCGTCTATAAGTATGTATGCTGCACAGGCGAGAGACACTTCGTCCGACATCGCAGAGTTATAAACCAAAACTGAGGACAGGGCACGCCTCACCGTACACACTACTGTTTCTGTTTGGTTACAGTTACAGCTCGCAAAATGAGTACGCTCGGTGGAAGCGTTCCGGCGACGCCGTGAGCCGTAACTGTAACACGCGTACCCACTAGAACCTCGTCTGTTTCCGTTTGGTTACAGTTACAGCTCGCAAAATGAGTACGCTCGGAGGAAGCGTTCCGGCGATGCCGTGAGCCGTAACTCTAACACGCGTACATACTAGAACATCGTTACTGTATCACGCATGTTACGGTTACGGTTCGCTAGTGAGTACCCGGCTTAAGAGAGCACGGAAACCAATACTTTCCAACAGCTCAGGGCAGTTGTAATGGCCACTGCATATATTGTGCATTTCGGTTGCGTCCTGGACATATATTACGCCTATATACATTCTATTATGTCCTATGGTGTTGTCCTTTGGGGAAACTCAACGGATAGTAGAAGTTTTAATTCTCCAAAAGAGGGCTCTTCGCGTTTTAACGGGAGTATCAAGGAAGACACCTTGTCGAGCCTTATTTAAATCACAAAGAATATTAACCGTCTGCTCATTGTACATACACGACACAGTGATGCATGTCAAATAGAACCTAAACACTTTTAAACGAGCCGATGAAGTTCATAAATTTAACACTCGAAATGCACATCGGCTTATACTTGTTCGAAAAAGGCTAGCGTTGTGTGCCAAAGACCCCGAAGTGATGGGGCCTACGCTATATGAAAAATTATCGAAGGAATTGAAAGAAGTGGTCTGTGTATCGGAATTCCAGTCCCAATTGAAAAAAATACTTTTGGAAAGTACAATATATTGCATGGACGAATTCATGAAGCCGTAAGGCTGAGAAGTCATGCAGTGTTATTTGTATTTTTTTTTTTTTTTTTTAATCAATTATTATACCCTTGACGATCATAGTATTAATTCATATAGATTTACATTAATGTTATTTACAATGCAATGTAATATTATGAGATAAATAAATACCAATACCAATATGATAGATCTATTCAAAACAATCATATTTAGTTGTGTAATGTAATACTCTAAACTGCATAGGAGCCGAGATATTTTCAATACCTATATATTTCCACAGGTCATATTGGCTGGCTGGATGCGGGTGGCGCAGGACCGGTCACTTTGGCACTCTTTGGGGGAGGCCTATGTCCAGCAGTGGACGTCTGTCGGCTGACATGATGATGATGATGATGATATTGAAAAAGTATAAACAAAAATTAAAACTTAAATATCTCGGCTCCGATATTGTTAACCGCGTTTAATTTTATATATAATATATGCGTAACAAAGATGTCCTCTAAATAATTAGAATAAAATATACTTGGCTGCTGCAAAAAATACTTTTTTTTTCATACAATGCCCAATGGCCTTTGATATAACTACACATGTAGAAAATGGCTAAAACAGATACAAAAAAAACATGTTCACCACACAAATATACATCCTTCCTGGGATTTGAACCCATGGTCGTCAGCTTCGTAGGCAGGATCACTAACTCGCCCACGACTCTCTCGTCTAATTCAAGACTTGTAGTTCAATATCTTGGTCGTTTTCCGAATCTTGTACACTGTTCTCCTTGGAGTGTGTTAGAACATTAACTTCGATTTTGTTGGTAGCGTTTAGTTTGTCGCCGTCAGCTTGTGTTTTAAATTTCTCTTTATTGATTTGTCCTTCAATTATATTCTCCGTATTAAGGTCTTTGTCTTTATCTTCTACTTCTTCAATTTGAACTTGAATTTCTTCGTTAAAATCTTTGGCAACTCTCTCAATTGTGACGTCGAAGGATGGACTCTGTTCTTTGAGCTCTTTCATCAAACCTTTGATCCATAGTATGACGAATGATCTAATACCTGAAATAAGAAATGCGTTACTTGACTCCCTGCTAAATAAACAAATACAATTTAAAACTCAATTCTTTAAATAGTCTTATGCATACTACTAGAGATGGCCCCCGACAGATCCCGATCAATAGATAAATTGGGAATAATTACCTCCTCCTTGCAGAAGATCGCATTCTAGAAATATCCGCGCTAGCAGACGGACGCACATTTATTTATATTTCATGCTTTTCCAATTGTAAGTTTGAATGACGAGACTAAACTCAGAGCTTCGAACAGGCCTTTAAATACCACTATTTTCGCATAGCGCTATCGTTTATAACGTTATTATTCCAAAAAAGCGTTTTTCTCAAAGCGATATTTCACGCACTGTATAGCGGTATCCATTATAACGTTATAGATCAAAGCCAAAAGTAAATAGAACGATACTTGCTTAAGCGATATAATAGCTTAATAACGTTATAGGGCTTATAGTGTGTCTTTTTCGCACTTGTGGTTTCTCCCATTCGACAGCGTGGCTCGTATTTTAAAACGATATTATAATGTTATTCGACCGTATTTTATAATGTTATGATATTCATTCTGTTATGATATTTATATAGTTATGGGGCATACCGATTTAGTTGTAACGAAAAATTTCAACACTAACGAAACATAACGTTATGAATGTTATGATTCCGCTTTTTTTTCATAACGCTTTAAAGGTCTGACTTGGAAGACCAGCATTTCTTTCGAGTCTACACTATAGTCCACTAGGAAAACCTTCAGAAACCAACATACCAACCAAACCAACCGTACCTATAAAGCTGTTATTAGAATTGCTATCATATACCTTGGACGGAAGAGTTGCTTTTCGAATGGATTACTTTAATGCAATTTGGCCAACTCAAATAATCTCAACAACGCAACGAAACCTCAAATCAATAAAGGGTTGACAGCGAGCTGGTGACTGTTCAGTTAGTATTATAATGAGAAATCTTACAAAATACTCACAAATATCACACACTAAAGAAGACACACAGATTAATCCCATATACAACACGATCGATCGAAAGAAGCTTGCTTCTTCATAATAGGCGGAAACCATCCTGGTCGCTATGAAGCCCGCTAATATCACGAGGACAACACACCATACTTTATTATAGATAAACGGGGTTTTGAGTAGCCCGATTTTTTTCTGAAACAACAATGAACTTGCATGAAAAAAGACAGACATCATAACTATCAAGGTGATTTTACAATTACCGTAAAATGGGAGAGTAGGGTTCGCGGGGAGAGTTGAGTTATGAATGGGGAGAAAAGGGATGAAAGGGGGTGAGATGGGATTTTAAGGCTACTGCTACAAAAATAATGTTTTCCAATTTAAAATGGAACTAGGTATAGTAATACTCATAATAATAAAAAAAACGATCTAACAATCTTCCAAAATCACCTTTGTATGAAATCCTATCTCACCCCAATTACGAGGGACTACGGGGTGAGGTGGGATTTCCTGTTTATCGTCAAAGTTATGAAATGGAACTACCCAAAATAAATAAATAAACTAAAATACAAACGTCTGGAACACTTATTATATACACCATTCAGTTTGCATGTGTAAAAATAAAATGTTATCGAGTTTTGAATGTCAGTTTTGCCCCTACTCACCCCATTTTACGGTATTGGTTTTTGCCACGAACAGTAAAACATGCATATTTCTTGTTAATCCTGGTTTTAATATATCCCACCAGGAAAACAGCAGCTACATTTTTTTTAAACATTGGGAATATTACATGAATCGCTTTTTAGAATTCTGTCCGTCTGTCATATAGCAAAATATTTATATTGGAACTACCTGGACTATCGACTTGAATGAGTAATTAAAAAACAAGGCGAACCAAAAGTATTGAATATGAAACATACGACTGTATATTGTTACTATAAACAAAAACGGAAAGCGAGGGACAAAAAATCAAATTAGTTACTAGATCAAGTAGGGTAACGTACGGCGTTGTACTGAAGCAGTTTTTTTATACTGTGAATCAATTGCAGGAAATAGCATGTAATATCTATCTACGTAACTTTTTAACACAGTTTCTACGTACGTACGTAGTGGTACTGGAACGCAAGTTTCATGTGCTCTGCCTACCCCTTTTAGGGATAAAGGCGTGAATGTATGTATGTAATTTCTACGTTATTTCAGCTATTGATTCACCTTCGTCGTTAATTGCTTCTTCAAATTTCTAGGGAATTGTTAATCGCTAATAAACCAACTCATACCTACTGCTTAAGTTGTTTGGTTAGTTAAGTTAGTAATTTAAATTAACTATATATGCTGCTGTACATACTATGCACAGGTCAAATTTTATCAGAATGAATGGGGCTGGGACGATTAAAGATTTATTAAAGTTTGTAGTGCGGAACCCTCGGTTTCCGAGTCAGCCTCCGGTATTGAACGTTTCCTTAAGACTGTTTCATTAATAAATAAACCGACCAAGTGCACGACCAGCATTTGTCTAAATTTTAGTTTTAGTAGACTACGAATGTGTACAAGTTGATGATAAAATTACAATTAATATTTACCTTGTGACAGGCTATGAGCAGGATAACTAAAAAGAGTGCGTCAAGCATTAGTAAACCGGCAAATATTACAGGTGCAGGTTTCGGTAATCCATGACTCGGGCAGCCAACCAAATAAACAGTTCCTAGGACGCACAAAATCTGGAACAATTTGTTTATATTATTTACAACCTATCTTCGTTGCGGGATATCGCTATTTGTACCGTTAAAGACGGGTGTAGACTCGAATATTATTATTACTTGAAATGAAAGAAGGCAAAAAAATATGCCTAGTGACGAAAATCCCATTCGGATATCTCAAAGAATGACGAAGCAACAACCGTTTACATATTGCTTGTTAGAGAGAGAAAACCCAAACAGTGTGTGACGTCACATTACAGTATGCTGCCGGGGGGCCGCGTGGAACACGATAGGGCGCGGCACGTTGCCGTCTATTAGTGTGACGTCGCAATCATCCAGAGTCATTATTTCATATGAAGTTGCGTTTTGCGAAAAAGGGACAGAACATACCCCTTCTTAAAACTTTGGACACTTATGACTTCGTGATTATTTAACCCTTTGCATTGATTTTTTCTGCATTTGACTACATTTTTAATCCTTATTCGAGAAAATTGGACATTATTGATTATTTTATTTAGTGTCTATACGCCTTTTATGCCTTACTCTTGACAAGCACTTTAGCATAGTTGGTACCCCTAATGGTTGAGGTAATGTAAAATAATTTTAATGACGAGCACGAGTTTATTCCTGCGGCGCTACCACGAACTTCGAAAGTCGAAGTTTATTTAGTCGGGTATTTCCATCTCTATCATCGTTTTTTCACGTTATTTTCTATTAAAATATTTCGTATACTTAATCTAAAGAATAAACACAGATTCACTTCATAATTACGTTGAGTATCCAGGATAATATGTGTCCCTGATCGTCACATAGTGGAAATACTTTACGTAAATTAAGTTTAGTCGTGGAACTTTTTTCGTTTTTAGTCTTCATTTTTGTCACAAAGTGGAATATGTAGGTAGTGCATTAAAGCTCCACATTGTTACCGAATAGGTACGAGATTAATTGAGAAATATTTTCGCGTTCCCAGTTATTTTTCGCAAAATACAGACTTCGATTTTTTATAAAAGTTGTGACAAAATACGTAAAAATAGAAAAAAAATCCTTTTTGAAATGTAATAAACACTTTAAAGTAAAACACGTTTATTTAAATATGCTTGGGAGTTTTTGCAGCCAACCGTGGTTATTACTCCAAGGAGTCGCTACATGTTAAATTATAACTTTCAAAATCATAGTCAAATAATAATAAGGAATGCAAAATATATTTAAACTTAAATAATTCTGGCTATTAATATGCTTTTATGTACTCTTTTTTTTCACATGGTCACCTCTACTATTTGTACTAATCGTTGTATGGAATATCAAGTAAATTGCTGTTTAGATCGCGAAATACTGCGTTTAGGCACATCAATGTCGCACAATGTTGTTTCTTTGATAGTGTAATTCTATTGGAAGCTTTAAATTTATTCTTGGAAATAAAATAAATGCATTTTTTTCTAAGCTTCGAAGGACCATATCTTTTTATGATTTTAATTATATTTTAAATTTATACTTTATTACAATAATTTGATGGTTTTGAATATTAATTTAGCAAGACTACGTTATCAATTTTAACACGGCTCTACACCCCTATTACTGATATGTAGTATCTCAATTAATTTTATTTTTGTGCGTGTAGTGTATTGTTAAAAATGATGTTCATTTTACTCACCAGATGAATATATCCATAACAAAGGACACCCTTCTGTAGAGGAAAGCAAAAGCAACATTTTGTAAAAGTTGGTAAAACACACATTTTTAAACTAGAATATATAACCCAATTTATAAAGGTACTAATTGAATAATTTGATAAGTAGGTATAAATATAAAAGGAGTTAATCCGTTATTTCAAAAACACAAGCTTCAATGACATTTGCGATCTCTGAAATGAGGCTCAAAACAATGTAAAACCCCACCACAACGTTTGATAAATAATTTTACCTATTCCATTGTACGTTACGTGTGTTATCATTAAATTATATGTAATAATATTGCTTACGCATCGTCTCTATTTATAGAACTTGAGGATAACCTACTAATGTATTATACTTATTATGTGCAGAGGCCGGGAAAAATGGATAAGTTGATTTTGCCTAACGGGCTCTCCTCATTTTACCGACAAACGTTTCCCCGAATGCTTTGTTTCATCGAATTTTCATTTCAACGAACTTTTTTTTTCAGAAACCGATAACTTTTTAGGTAAAGCTTAAAAATAATTGTGTAAACCCATTAGGTTAGGTTAGGTTTGTTTTATAACAATCCTAAAAAGTATATTGTTACTGAAAAACAACCAGCCAAGTGCGTCGAACTCGCGCACGAAGGGTTCCGTACCATTAACTATAAAAACGGCGAAAACGTCATGTCTGTTGTATGGGAGCCCCACTCCAACTCGCACTTGGCCGGTTTTTCAGTGTTTGTAGTTATAGCGGCAACAGAAATACATCATCTGTGAAAATTTCAACTGTCTAACTATCACGGTTCATGAGATACAGCCTGGTGACAGACGGACGGACGGACGAACAACGAAGTCTTAGTAATAGGGTTCCGTTTTTAATGGATTCGATGAAATGAAAATTCAGCGAAACATTCGATGAAACGTTTGAAAGAAGGGTAAACCTTGCCCGACGAATCCGCCAATAGACACGAATTGCCGCAGGCTTCTTTTTTGTCACACTTCATTTCGTTTATTTTTATCGGGTACCTGTTGCAGGGGTTGATTGAATGGGGATGTAGGTAGGTGCCAATGAAAAAGCTGCACAGTATGGTGATAAGCCTGATGATGGCGGCGGTATAGGGTGATGGGTTGGCGTTAGATGGTATGCATTTGCTTGGCAGGCTACCTGTTTATCTTGTAGTTGGAGAACCACTCTGAAATTGCAGCAATGTCGCCTGATCTGGCGATGGTGACGGCGGCATGCTGGTCATAGCTAGCAGTTGTCGCTGATCTGATTCTGGAACATAGATACGCTCGCAAACGTCTGTTGTTTCATGATAGGCGGTGTTGAGCTATCAGAAGTGACTGAAATCAGAGATCTAGGTGTAATACTTGATAGTCAACTTAAATTTCATGCTCACGTAGACTCAATAGCAAAAAAGGCCGCACAGATGCTCGGTTTCCTGAGAAGAAACTCCAGCGACTTTAACCAACAGAAAACGAAAATTATCCTATATAACACTGGTACGCAGCCATCTCGAAACCGCCTCGATTGTTTGGAGTCCTTTCTATCAGGTTCACTCGCAACGGGTTGAGAGCATACAAAGGGCGTTCACAAGATACCTTGCATTTGGTACTCGTGGCTTTTCACACAGAAATACCTATAACAGTCGTCTTGCTAAGTTTAACATGGACAGCTTGCGAGATCGGCGGCGAATGTTAGATTTTTGTTTCCTTCATAAGGTAGTTAATGGGCAAATAAAATGTATCAATCTGTTAGAAAGAGTCTCGTTAACCTCGCAATTACCCTCGGCGCCCTATACCAAAACCTTTCGCCACATCGATCACCAGGACAAACCTTGGATTGCAGTCTCCCATGGTAAGAATTTGCTCGAGTTTTAACGACTTTATCAGCCAAAATAAATCCATCGACATCTTCCACGACCGCCTACCTAAGTTTAAATCGGCATTATTGCCAAAAGCAAAATAATTCTGTAACTGTTATTAATTATATAGATATTTACATATAAATTCTGTTACTATTAGTTAAGCTGTTTTGTTCATATTTTGTATTGTATAAGCTATTATAAGCTTTTATTGATCTCACTGCAACATGCGTAGCCAATGTTATGTACTTCCGTAATTGTTGTATATATAAGAAATAAATACTAGCTTTAAGTGAAATGTAATATATATGATGTGGTTGTACTTAATAAATAAATAAAATAAAAATTGCTGTCCGATAAAAAGCGTTGGTTCTCTAGAGAAAGTTCTGGTTGCGAAGATCTACTGTCAGAGTGCGGTGCCGGTATAAATTTATGAAATTCATCTGTGGATGAATCGCTGCTGCTGTCTATGTTTGATCTTGCCCCAGGTAGGAACAAGAGCAAGCAGCCCGCGAGCTCTATTTGGTTTCTGTAGCCTTAAATGTGGCACATGACTAATTGGTTGACTAATGATGTGACTGTGACGATGAAATGAATGTAGGTTTACTAATTAGGTAGGTCTCTTTTACCTTAACTTTATAATATTATTGTAAAATACTGTGTATAAATGGAACACCGTAATTTTTAATACAATCGTTTTAATTTCCTAATAAAGCAGTAAATATTTTGGAACCTCAACCTGGAAATCTTTAAAGATACAGTCAGAAGTAGCTAAGCAAAATAACACGCTCAAAGTGATCTAGACAGTCCTTATCCTCTTGACATTTAGGTCGTGTGTAGGTCATTGTGAGCACTTGACCCGCGTAACAACTTTTGCTGATAACTGTACGTGTAGTAGCGTAAAATGATGCTTATTTATTTATTTATTTATTGATACATGGAAAACCAACAGCGCAACATATTTATAGACAAAATAATAAATCCATATAGCCAATTACAGGTTCTCACTTATAGAAATAAACTAACAAAGAAATCTATAGCCAAACTTAAACTTAGCGTACATTACGACGCACAGTAACCATCGCGCACCAATAGCAAGCATGGCAATGGGAATATACAAGTAGTTAATAAATTAGGATATATAAACTCTAATAACCCGAGCCTACTGAAGTATCACATATGAAGAATCTTATCAATTTGGATTTTATTGCTTGTATGCTATCACAAAATATGTCTATATCTAATTTAACTACAACTTTGTTTAAACTCCTGCCTGCACTGCACAAAAAACTATTCTTTCTATATTTAGTGGAAACATGGGGCATGCTAATAGGACGAAAATGGCGGAATTTTCTTATGAGTATTGAAATAAATTTTTTCAAGTAAATTGCTTCTTATTATATTTAACAAGTATAATACATCAGCAATTTCACGACGCTTAACAAGGGGTATCAGGTGATGCTTTTTACATAAGGTTAAATAATTAGTTGAACTATAATGTATATGCATTTTATAGCAAAGAAATTTCATGAATTTGGATTGTAATCGCTCAATTCTATCGATGAAAAAGTTACGGTGAAACATTTTGAGGGATTTAAGTCCAATTTGTGTTTGCGTTACCTACGCATCTTTTATATTAATAGACCTTTCGGAAAAGCGACCAGCTTATTTGTTTTATTTTTATTATGTTTATAAAATATGCCTTAGGGAATAGATCTTAAATATCTAATGTATAACTTATTTTCCTTTGTAAATCTGTATATTTCTATTTCTGTTTTTTCACCAATAAAAAAAAACTGTCCACTATAATTCATATTTAACATTTATCTTCTAAAGTATATCAAGACCATAATTAACATGAACTAAATAAAATGGAAACGTGGTTGCTTACTACTATTGGACTACTAAAATGTGGCAGAGGGTGGGGCACATTGCACGTAGAACCGATGGCCGTTGGGGCCGAAAGGTTCTCGAGTGGCGACCACGTACCAAAAGGCGCAGCGTGGACATAAGGCGACCTTTACCAGATCATCATGACCTGGTAAAGGTCGCGGGGGTGGCTCAGGACGGTCATTGAGGCACTCTTTGGGAGGCCTATGACCAGCAGTGGGCGTCTTTCGGCTGATATGATGAAATAAAATTAACTCTAAGTTAAATCTAAAGGCCCCAAAGGCATTATACCGAGGATGCAGGCGGCATTTCCTCGCTGAATGCGTTTATAAAATCACTTTTATTAATACACTTTCTGCCTCCATCATTAGATCAACCCGATTATAACTACCGTTATTTAATTGTATTTGTATTTTCCGACCGCGCCTCCGTCTGCTCGGAATAAATCATACAAATCTGAATCGGTTGTGCCATTCAAGCGTGATTACGTAACAAACATCTAAACAAACTTTCGCAATTATAATATGAACTAGTATGATACCTATTTAAAGTTTCAAATCGAAACGACTAACTTAAGTAGGTAGGTGAAAATTAACTAATATTCTTACAGACTATAGAGTAGACTGATTTTGTATGATAAATGTACCAAAAGTTTGACCGTTTTACGACCGGCTTTCATGAAAAGAAACCTAAAAGTCTGTGTCCTTTTAAGACGGCAATTGCAAAATCGTTTCCGGTCAATGACGCTGGCACGTATTCTACCCACTTTCGCCTAAAGGGGGAACCATCTTGTCTCCACAGGTTCACTCATGGTTTATTGTAATCTCGACTTTATAATTAACAGGTAAAGGTTGACGATTGATGCATTTGAAGCTTGGTTGGTAATCGACGAACATCAAATCGAATGGCTTGAAACGACGAGCCTTATTCGTTATGTTAACCCCTTGTTCGCCGGGGGAAGATATTGAAAATATATGTTTCCAGGTCTTTAAGGTAACGGCGCCTATTACCGGGGGTATCAAATTCGGCTACCATTACCGCGGCATTTCAAAAATTGCATTTTAAAAGGAAACCGTTCGATTTACAATATATAACATATTTTACACAAATGAAGCCTAATTTAGTTGACTATAGTTGACTAACAAGTGCAACAAGCTCGCAATTCGTCAGTTTCCGCGACGGCGGCGTAGGAAGAGGTTGTGTCATACAAACGCGTGGCTTCACTGGTAAGTACTTATACCCGAATCTTCGTGGACCCGGGATAAAAACTATCCTATATTTTAATCCAGGCTATAATCTGTCTTCGTGCAAAATTTTATTCAAATCGGTTCAGCCGTTTAAGCGTGATTGAGTAACAAACATCCAAACATCTTAACTTTCGCATTTATAATATTAGTAGGATTTCACGTAATAGCTATTGACATTTGAACTAATGCTTGTTTAAATAGTTATTTGTAGTTTTTTGCACGACTTGTGCGTACTCTTTATTTTTTTTTTAAACTTTAGTACTGAATCTGCAGTTTCTATGGAAACCCTTATTTTGCCATTTCGTTTAAATATAGTAATAATTAACTATATTTACTTACCAGTTATTTGATTTTGGCTTTATACCAAGCTTGTAATATATATGTTTGATTTGTAATGAAAATTCAATTGTATCCTAACGTTTTTATGGGTCAGAATTAGATTTTACAAAATTCCAAGTTAAGTCTATTACCGATGGTATGATCACGTAACTATGGGAATCTTTTACCGACCAATTCAATATTTGTTCGGGTCGGTAAAAGGTTAAAAATAAGTATCTTTTACCAAATGACATTTTAGTCTTCTCTTAAAATAAATCACAGGGTTCCGTTCGTACAATTTCATTTGATATTATTGTAAATTTCGCAGGAACGTTATTATTACGATGTGTGGTGAACGGAGATAATAAAATATCACAGCAAAATGTACGGAACCAAAGTCATGAATATTATGTTAACCCTCAATATTGGGTACCGAATTATGTATCAGGTTACTATTACCGATGGTAGAAAATTGCTGCTTTTTGTACCATCGGTAATAAAAGCTAAATTCGCGGTAATAGAATCACATCCCATCCATTACCACCGTAATAGAAGAATCTCCTTTCGTGGTTTCAATAATTATTTTATCAAACATAATAAACTGAAATTGCTTCAAAAAGTTACGACTGAAAGTTCAATAAACACACTTAAATAAAATAAAAAATCTAGGGCGTTAAAGAGCTTTCAGACCCATCATTTTTTATAATCATTTGAAAACTACCTTAAGTACCACGGTAATAGGCGCCGTTACCTTACACGTTTAGAAAAAAATTGGTGAAGGATAAAATTGTGAGGAAACCGTTCTAATCCCAAAAAGGTCTAGTTTTCCCTCTGGGTTGGAAGGTCGGAAGGCAGTCGCTTCCGTAAATACTAGGGCCTGTGCCAAATCTTGGGTTTAGGTGTCAAAGCGGGCCCCGGGCCCTTTAAGGGCACAACCGGGAATAACGTTAGGAAGATAATGATACATAAAAAAAAAAACTGCGCAAATGCATAAAGATAATCGTGCATAACGTGCCGTATACTTCCTGCAGTAAAGAACCATATTTTAATTTGCTGCGGTTTTTCCGAAATAACGGTGCTCATTTTTCCCACTTGGAAATTTCGAGAAAGCTCCGTGGAGCATTCGAACTTTGCCTTGTCGGCTCTTTCAAGGAAAAACCCGGTTCATCGGTCCTTTATACTTCGAACGGTCATCTGTTGGTCTAAGAAATGAGTGCTTAGAAACATTTCCTCATCAATATCATCATCATATCGGAGAAACCGATAGGAGAAGCCCAAACCAGAGAGAGAGACCAGGGGGCCTAGACAAGGTTACAATCGACAAGCGCTAACGCCAATAGAAAACTAATAAAATGTATGGGAATGACAGATGTTGACGAAAAGTGTTTCGTCGGAATATGTCATTCCCCTAGATTTTTTTTTTCACTTGAAACTTTTGAAATAAGCTCTATGCTCTCTCCTCTCCTCTATTAACTTAACTAAAATAATACCTATGTTTTGTTATTTTATCTTGTTAAACTCCGAGGAAGAGTCTCTTGACACATGCATTTTGATTGCTTAAAAAGATGCACCAGCCTGAATATTTTGGAATGTGTTTGAGTTTTTGAATAAATCATTTTTCATATTAGCCCAAAGACGTCCACTGCTGCACATAGGCCTCTGCAGTGCCAATCTGAGCGGTCCCGCGTCACCCGCGACCTTTACCAGGTCATCGGTCCACCTTGTGGGGCCTACCCGCGCCGCGTCTTACGGTACGTGGTCGTCACTCAAGAAACTTTCCGACCCAAAGGCCATCGGTACAGTAACATTTAGATCAAAAATTAAATTTATGTACCTACAGATTGTTAACGCTTGCACAATTTTGCGTAACAATAGTGATAAGACTGATAAGCCCTGAACAGAGTCCGAACGTGTATAATAAATAAGAATAATGTTGGATTCATACGGGAGTAAAGCGGATTAATTCAAATACCTAGTGAGAATAATTAAACAAATTTCCTTATAACTAGTTTTATTCTGCTTGAACACCATGATAACTTCCGCACTATTTCACGTCAGCCGTGGGTATTGTGGATACCTCATTCGTAAGTTGGCTTCTGTAGCTATCAGAAGGGGTTTAAATTAGCGTCTTTATAATTATATTAAATTAAAAAAATATAAAGTGAGTAGCAATGACTACTGGCTTGAGCTATTTTAGATTGGTCCTTAGCTATGGATATTTTAAATTGGTAAGTGAATAGTTTCAATTAATTAATTCACAAATATGTGAGGACAATCTTAAACCAATCTTGGCCATTGTAGGCTCGAAAAGGTTTGCGTTATACTACATGTTTTTGTCAATTTCCGTTTATTGCAAGGGGGCATAGTTTAGATCAAATAAAGTTAATTTCTCCAAGACAGTACTACTGCCCTCATAATGTAAATGCGACTTTTCGACATTTTGCCGAAAATTACTTTATATGATACTAGCTTCCGCCCGCGACTTCTTCTGCGTGGACTCGGGATAAAAACTATCCTATATTTTAATCCAGGCTATAAACTATCTTCGTGCAAAATTTCATTCAAATCGGTTCAGCCGTTTAAGCGTGATTGAGTAACAAACATCCAAACATTCAAACATCCAAACATCTAAACTGTCGCATTTATAATATTAGTAGGATTCGTGATAAGAAAATAAAGCTGCGTCGATCTGTCTAGTTCATTTTCCTGTAAGTGTCTCGGTTTCCAAGATACGTTAAGTTAAAAAACAGTATTAAACACACAGTTTGCAGGCAATCCTATACTTAAAGGCGACCACTTAACAAAACTAATAAAGTTAAAGTTAAAACAGCGCATAGGCAGCTATACTTATTTTTATTTTCTAGTTTGTGCCATATCTGATTTGACAAGTTTAACCTATAATAACGTATAAGCACTAAAATAACTTAAAAATACGTATAAGACCCGTTACTGTCTTTATAATAAGCATGAATACAAATTAACTCGGTCCGGTGAATATAAATTAAAGTAAAACACCGTCTCGGTATTTTTTACGTTAAAATTCTTTATACGTATTTTTAGACAAGCATATTGGTTCGCACTTCACAATGTTTTTCATTAAGTACGTAAAGCAGCTATACGTATTACTAATTTTGTATGGATTTCGCTTTTGCTAACATCATAAAGTAAATATAGCATAGAGTAACTATCCCATACTGCGGTCGAATATTTCTGAAGAACGTTAAGAGATGTCGCTTGGAGCACCACTGACGGATATTAAGGGGCTCCACGCGCTTTTTGGCTAGTTTTGACGAGTTTTGAATTGATATTCCTCCGTCAAAACTATAGATATATTTATGGAACAAACACCTATCGGTTGTTTAGTTCTTTATCTACATTTGCACGAGAGTTTTTTTGAAAATAATTAATATTTATTTTTTTATGATTTATTCAAAAATGGTCCAAAAAAGCTCTGTTTTCGATATTATTATGTTGTTCATGCACTTTTATATATGAAATCTACATATAACTGTTCCTTATTGACGTCTCTAACAACCCAAGAGAGATTTTTATTTTATACTCATTTTCACAAAAGTTACGTCCATAAAACTGGTTTTTTGGCCTGAAATTGCCAAAGTTTGGTGCCATATATCCCGAAAACTGTGAGGTTTGAAGTAAATATGGGATACTATTTCGGTAAACCTCGTTGTTGTTAATACGATAAACCATAAAAAACACAAATAAACCGACAGTTATAGATCGAAGGTCATTGGCAGCTAGGAGCCCCTTAATATTTTACGTTATACGAAATCTCAAATATTATCATTAATAGATATTCATTTTCACTTATCAACTTAAAAAAAAAAAAACAACCAGACACAGGCCTTAATAGATCGTAAATCGATTCAATATAATTTATAACATCCTTTATTTGTGCGCTATCTAGTGAACGGCTTGACCTTTATTACAGCTTAGCTTGTAAGTGGACAAAGTATACATGCGCAGGATTCTAGCAGGATATGTGTCCATAGATGGTGCTGTTTTAAACCTGATATATTTACTAAACCTAAACGCATTGTTGTTACGAAAATATATAAATAAGTTTCTGTCAAAAAATTTATTTTTGGTACAAGCTTTTATTGCCGACTGTACTTTTCTGTATACCATCATCAACTGCTCATTGAGACGATTCTAACGAGCACCAACTCGATGGGGTTATATGGTTTTATTACGGAGTTCCTATGGCCACCTTCTGTCTCTATCATCAGATCAGCTCGATGGTACCATAATATTGAATGTCATCCAAACTATAGTTATACCCAAAATTTCAGCTCAATCGGTCACCGGGAAGTGGGTCAAATTTAACTTGCAAGATTTGACGGACAACTTACTTACATACATACTTTTATACTTACATACGAAAGAAGTCAAGACCTATCGATTTTTGCACTCCGGGAGTGCCGGCAGAAGTGAAAACTTGAATAATTTTAATTTTGCAAAAAAAATCCCTTCCGCCCCCCTCTCTCCCCCTGCGTGCCAATATATCTAATAACAAACTTATTAGTAGTACGCTATAGTTCAACTTAACTCGGCAAAATTGATGGAGACGAAGAAATAAAATACCAATTTGTTTTTGCCATTGCCAAATACTTTTCAAAGCTTTATCTCTTTAAGAATAACGTCCAAATTCGAACTATTCGAATTTGCTCAATAGCAAAGCGGTAAAGGACGCGCGGACAAAATTACAAATTTATTTGCAGAATATGCAATTGCAAAGGGTTTAACGGCTTTATATTCTTAAGAATAGCGTTCAGTTTTGAATGAAGTCGAATCGGCTAACAGCAATATATAAAAGTTTGATAAAACAAAATGGAATTTGCATTTACGGAAAATGTGTTACGACCTTATACTGTTAACAATAAAGTACAAATTAGAACTATGTGCCCCTAGTCAAACCCCCGTTTTCCCCCCCGAACCCAACCTCGTCCCGAATCTCTCGCCATCCTCCTACGGTCACGTGGCCTCTTACGCATCTGATGTCACAAATATCTGTCGCGAGTTTAACAATTTTTCCCCATCCCAAAAAGTGCTCAGCGCCGCTAAAGAAGTTTTCACTTCCAAAAGAAAACATACATACGTACATACATACATACATTCACGCCTTTATTCCCAAAAGGGGTAGGCAGAGCACATGAAACTTATGTTCCAGCGCCACTTCTAGCATAAATGTGGGTATAAAAAAGATCGAAAAAATGTGATATTGCAGTGATAGGTTGCTAGCCCATCGCCCACAACACACTTCAACCCTGCTCCCTTAGTCGACTTTTACGACACCCACGGGAGGAAAACGAAAACGTACGAAGAGTTTTTAAATAAGATGAAGTAAAAACTAGTGCCTATGCCAAATCTTGGGATTAGGTGTCAAAGCGGACCCCTGGCTCCTTTAGGGGCACACCCGGGAATATCGCTAGGAGGATTGTGATGCGACTGATGAGTTTAGTAGATAATTATTAGAATAGGTAACCTAGTCCCTAAAACATCAGAATACTACAGTAAGTAAAAAATATAACATACATTTATTCGGGACCTATACGTAAAACTGTTTTTATTTTACAACTTATTTGAATATTCTTTCTTTACATAGGTATCTAGTACCATAAATAAAGAATAATACCTATAATATGTACCTACTGCCATTCACATTTGAGTATGTAGCAATTTATGATTCAAATTGCCAATAAGTACCTAAAATTATCGAAGTGCTTACGACGCGCGACGTTGTCAGCTCGCGCTGGCAGCGCCGTAGTTCGATCTGGCAACGTCGCCAACTGTATACTAATTTCCAATTTATTTTATTATTTTTAACATCTCTGCATAACGTTCCATTTCGACATCTTATATATTACAACAAATGAATTACTGCGTGTTACAAATATTTTACATTAAATTAAAATAAACATAAAGTGACTGCAATCTCTTAAATTATTAATAAATAATGGAGCATAATTATTTATTTCTTATCACTTCGCACTCGTCTTTGAAACTGTATAATAGTAAAGAGAACTGCGTACAACGAAACGACTCAGTGCAGACGAAACACAGATTACAGAGACGAAATGAGAAAATGTTGCTACAAAATTATTCCTTTGAATTGTAGGTAAACAGAATAAACTTTGTCCATTTGTAAAAATGCGAAAAAAATGATTTAGTATGAGTTTATTGTCTCAATTAAAAATACAAATAAAGATAACCTGCGGTATGATATTTTTTTATAAAAGCGTAGTGAAAATATACGTGTAATTACATAGGCAAAGTCAAAACGTCAGAAGTATATGGAAAGATAGAGACTTAACTGGCCACACTGAAACTAGAGACGATAGGTATCAACTCTACCACGAACATATTGTTAATGTTATTCTTTTAAAATTTGACCTCCGCTTATTTGAATGGACCTACGATTTGATTTAGAAACGGATTTGTTTGCCAGTGATTTACATACGACCACTTGGACTTCTACCGGACTGATTTGATATTATTGAATTTACCAAAATGACACATCGGTGCCAATTCATAAACTGTCACACATTGTTTCGTTTTCCAGTTAGTGATAAAAATCGCCTACGGATCTGGATTAACAATTCAGGTAAGCTCTATTTTATTTACAATAAATAAAATTATACAACTAAGCACATACATACTTGGTGACGTCGGGCATGCGTCAGTCAACTTGACTTTTTATCAATGTTCCAAAACATCGTTTTGTACTTCAGTTTTTTATCGCGTTACTTACGTTAAAATAAGTTTATATCTCGCTCCAAACTGATTAGTGTCCTTATTAATCCTTCATTTCATGTGTACTGTACCTAATGGTAATGATAAACTAGTTAGGAGTTTGCTTGTTGGCATTTTATTTTGAATCTTTTGAATTTACTTATTCGCAGTGTGATTGCCAATTCGTGAAAATATCTAACCGGAAATGATGGCTGAAGTACTTGGTTTAGCTTGAGATTTCACTACTTTTCAGGCCGGAAGGCTTGGCAGGTTTTTTTACAAGAAATGTACTTGATGGAAATTAATAATATCTAAGTATTTAGTTTTATGACGACTGCTTTAGCCTAGTTGGTAATGACCCTGCCTATGAAGCAAGAGGTCCTGGGGTCGAATCCCTGTAAGGGATTTTTTTAGTGTGATGGGCACAAATATTTGTTTCTGAGTCTTGGATGTTTTCTATGTATTTATACCTATTGGAACTATATATATCGTCGTCTAGTACCCATAATACAAGCCTTATTGAGCTTACAATGGGACTAGTTCAACTTGTGTAAGATTGCCCCTTAATATATATTTTATTTTATTTATTTTTAATTTCAGGCAACATCAATCTCACATCTTTGACACCTGATCAGTTAAAGTACTGCTATCTTTGTGAAGTGCATTTTGAATCCTGCTATGAGTCACAATGATAACCAGAGAAGGTTGACCGGGACAGCTATTACTAGACACTATCACTGTGAAGATAAATCAATTGATGTTATTAGCTTTGTGTCTGTAGAGCACCCAATGCAAGGTATGTCTTGATTTTTTATTGTCCAAATAGTATTTTCTTAAAAACATGATGTCAATTTTTCTGAAAAGGGACTCCTTAAGGCACACATGGGAAATGTACAAAAAAATTGTTTATCATTGAAAACAGGATGGCATTGGTATCCGTTCATGTCAAACGAGATAGCTTTAAGAAAATATTGCGTTTGGTGTCGGGTTACAAAAGCACCACACCCTTTCTTCCCGTCGGTGTTGTTGGTCCAAGCAACTTATACTTGAAAATATATACAGGCTGTCCCAGCGCTATGCAACTTGAAGGGACAGTACCTTAAATATTGTAGATAAGATATTTTACTGAAAGGAGATATTATTGAATATTTTATAGTAAGTAATACTGCACTCGAGATTTTCATAAAATTGCTTGCTTCGTCTGGGAGTCAATCCGACCATAGAGGAAATATTTATTTATGATCCGGCTAAATCCAACTCCTTTCTTTCAAGCTAAATTGTACTTAGAAGAAATCATTCTTTATTTTTAGCTTACTTATTGGCATCATAAAAGCACGTGGTGTTTTTATATCACATATAAATAAAATAAATAAAAATAAAAAAGCTTTATTAATTCCATTACAGCGTTTTTTACAGTTAGTAAGTAATGAATTATGTATGTAATGTATTGAATTTCTTAGCTAAACACGCAGAACTAAAAAAAATGCTTATAAGATGTTAGGATTGTTAGGTTAGGTTAGTTAGGTTTCACATATAGCCGGTTTTTATTAGCATACGGCGGCAAGCATATTTGAAAATATTAGCAGTATAATTTAATAATAATATAAACAATAAATCAGCTTATATACGTCCCACTGCTGGGCACAGCCCTCCTCTCAAGGATGAGAGGGAACGGGCAGTAGTGCCCACGCTGGCCCAGTGCGTGTTGGGGACTTCACATACACCTTTGAATTTCAAATTACTTAAAAAAATGTGTCTCCCCCACACATGAATGACTTAACAAACGTATACAGACACTACCTAATCGATCTATCGTATGAGTCCTAATTCTATCAACTCAACGGAAGGGGTAAAGGGGACGATTAACAAAATTTAAGTATGCTCGGATAATATTGTTTAGTTTAATATTTATTTTTTAAATTTCAGGATCTGGTACTGAAATTACATTCATTGACGTGCGACCTACCGGACAAAGTAAGAAAACCTGACAATGATCCTGAGGAGTGGCCAACTTCAGCACCACAACTCGCATCGCCACAGCCCTCATCACATCATCACGTCCAACTGAGGCTCCTCAAATAAAAAGACATCTGGAAGAAAGCTCCTCTTGCGTGGACGTGGGGGCGGCGGCGTCGAGCAACGCATCCGACAGATTATTTAAACACATTCAAATTGTATTTATTCAGAGCACGTAGATGTTTTAAAAAAATATATTGTTACTAAAAAAAATAATTTGTAAATCTCACAAAAGAAATCTACAAAATCAGCAAAAAATTAGGCTACTTACTGCAAAGTAAATGAAATAATTTACATATAATACGTGTTATTGAACCCTTACCTTTTACCTTACTTTTCTCAAGGAAATCTGCATTACTCACAGGCAGTAAATAGAAGAATGTCTCGGATCGCATGTACGCACGCAAGGGCAAACAAAATGCGATCGGAGGCTTTTTTACTACTGCCTTGCCTGTGGTGTTCGCACCTTTTTTTATAACTGAAGCTTTCAACCTCAATAGTTTTTAAATTTTGTATATTATGGTACCTTCCTATTGTTCCTTAAGTTTGTTCTATAATCGTCCTCCTACAGTTGTTCCTGGTAATAATAATCTTGGAAAATCCAGGGGAGTCAAAAGCGCGATTCCGATCCTTTACTGAATTGAGTATTCAATGTGCTGTGGTTTTATCGATCGAGGGAGCGAAGCGAACGAAGTTCTACGCTTCAGCTTGGGCCGAAAATCGTTCGTATGTCCGGTGTCTGTCCAGCTGTCCGGCTGTTCTCCTCTACAGGTCGCATTCTTAACCGATTCTCGTGAAATTTTGTGAGCAGGTTCGGTTTAGTATATAGTTTTTTCTGTTACTTTTAGAAATTAAAAAAAAGACCGGTTCGCTAGTTTCTACAGCACATAGAGCCACTAGCACAATAAATCGCATGGCAGCAAATAGACCAATCCAGGTACAGCTTTGAGATTGATAGTACAAATGCACATCATCAAACAAGATGAGTTTTGTTGATAGTGGGGATCCACATAACTCCCCCCTCGGGAGCCCTGTCAAGCTTACCCCCAAGAACACACCACATACCTAAGTAGCAAGTAGTGGAACTTTGGCTGCGGTCTTATGTAAGGTTGCTTATATAGGTACTTTATTTATGGTACATGATGTACGGTGGAGGTTCTAAGAAAAGGTACGAAAATTGAGCATTTTATTGACTGGTCGCGTGTGCTCTAACAAAACAGAAAAAAATACTATTATTTTACTTTGTGTAAACCTATCTTGCAAAGTGACATCTATTGACCGCGTAAAACAGATTTTTTACAACATCACCTGTTGTAGGTACAGATGCCGTTAGTGTATTTGATAATCCGTAAAAGGCAATATTGATATGAACGACATCTTTTGCTGAGAGCAAATGTACATACCAGTTCACTAACGCCCCCTGGTGCTCACAGCAAATAAGGCGGATTCATTTTAATGTATGGCGTGGATATATCTTCTTATACTTTATTTATGCTAACATAGAACTTTTTATATAGCCGAAAATGCCATATTCTATTTTAAAACGCCGTATATTCTCCCACCCACAGGTATAACCCCTCGCGCCTCGTAGAGCCTAAACATCGTTACATTTAGCAGTAACAACACCGTCGCACTTAGACGATTTACTAACTTAATTTTATGCCATAGTATTGTGATATTTAGTAATGGTATAATTATGTTCTTCCATTAAATGAAACGTTCTGATTATTCATTGATTTATTTAATAATCAGAATATAAAATAGTATTTCATGCAACTGGTGTATAAGAAGAGTCTTAAAACGCGACTGTCGATCGCAATTAAAGACGCCACGAGCGTTTTTAGACCAGTTATACACCGTTGCGTACAATACTTTTTCTACGACAGATTTTAAATAAATTGCATTATTTAGACTTTAAGGGCAGCAAGTTTGCTACTCACGCAATTTCTTCAGAAGTGCAGTTATGAATTCCTTTGACCATTTTAAAAGGAACGTAAACTTTTATCTTCGCAAACACAAATGAAATCTTAATAGTTTAGGAGTTAGCATTTTTTGGTGGTCATTATATTTGATCCCTTTACATACTATTACACTTTTCCTCTTTATAATACTAGAATAGAGTATAGACAGACAATCGGCCCATATGGCTCCACCCGCGTTTTACATCGAACCCATGAACCCTGAATACAAATACTCAAATAAACGACCGTGTCTGTGCATTCAACTAGATATCAAACATCATTAAGGTAATGAATCGATGCAACATTTACGCTCTGAATTCAAATGTGTGCAAATTAGACCGCGCTATCCAACTTCAACATGCCATGAATATAACCCAATTTGCATACAGCTTGTAATTTTCCAGAGCGAAAGTTTCATTTAAATACTTAAATTACAGAAGTTGCTATACATTTCTATTTCTGAGGTGGTCGGTTACCACAGTCACAGAACGAGCAAGGGAAAAATTATATGAGGGTGAATTGCAAAAAAAATGTACATTCCAAAATTGGAAATGTCCTCCTACTTCAAAATTCTATAAAAAAATAAGTATCGAAGTAACATGTATTCCAGATGTGATTTCACGTTTTCTTGGTTTGTACACGTTTTATATTATAACTGATAAAAATATGAAAAAAATGCATCTGTCTCAGTGCATCTGGAAAGGTACCTTGTTTCAGGTATTGAGTTATGCATAGTTCCAAAAAGTAGATTAAATTTGCTATCAGTACAAAAAAGAATAATGACTGTAGGTGGAACCACTATTTTTATATATTTTTTTGAATTTTCGACTTCCGAAATGCACAAGTTGAGAAAATTGCATTTAAAGTTTATAGTGGCAAAAAACACACTTCTACTTCGAAGTTACATAGTGAAGGGTATAATCATAATCTTTGAATGTTAAAGAATTATAATAAAGGTGAATTGTCTAAAAATACATGTTAATTATTCTGATTTCTTAGGTTGAACATGCCGCAGGGTGGAAGAAACACGAAAGTGTTAATTATACCCAATTCATAAAATAACGAGATTAAAACTGTTAGTTTCTCATCATAGTTACATATTCTATGGCATTTTGGGACAATTGAATAAAATAAAACTCCATAATCATAAAGAAATTTAATAATTACCGCACTTTTAACAGTTACAAAAAAGATCACTTATAATATTAAAAACCAACAAAATAATTTGTATATTCATGCTATATCACAAGATCAAATGGTATTTAGCGTGGTGTACTACAATGGTATAATAGAAATGGTGTTAAAGCAGTTTTATAACAATAAAGTTTAGTGACTCGATCGAAACTTTTGTATGGAAACGTAACTAGGGTACCTTGTCACGACATTTACTAAGCTTTAGTAACTTAAACTCGAAGATCACTATTTTAGTACCTATAATGCAAGAAATATCTGTAACAAAATGTTATTTAGGATAATTATAGCGGAAATCAATGTATTCTTATTTATAAAAACTTCTGTTTTAGTCGTGTAAGACATCAAGTTAAGCATTTTACTAAACTGGGTACCTTGTCACGCTAAGTCATTATCTTACATAAATGGAGTAACTAGAAAAAATAACTCAATTGTGTACATAACTGCACCTAATTTATGATTTATCAGTCTTTCAATCAATATTACTAATTATATACGTCAAACAACTAAAATCACAGCTCAATTTTTCATTGACTAAATTCGAGATCAACAAATTAATTATTATTAATATAGAAACAACTCATGACGCGACCTTGGTATGGTTTTAGTAGGAGAAATATACCTAATCGGTATTTTCCCTCAATCTATCCTCAGCATGGTCGCGTCACGACACACGATAGTGAAGGTGCAATTCTGTATCGATATCGATGAAATAGGCTTGGTGAAATATTCCGGGAATGTTTATTTAAATCAAAATACTTTGTTTTAGTACAAAACAAAATAAAACAGTAAATGTAATGTCTGTAATAATAGAATTATTGGATTTTTTTTAATATAGCGCAAATTCTCAGAGAATTCCACCAAACCTAATTTATTTAAATCTTCCTTAAAATAATTAGTATATAATTTACCGTTACCTAATTTTCAATTAGCAATTTTTTTTTCATTGATTATTTTTCATAAAAAAATATCTATATAAAAAACTAAGTATTTTTTTTGGTTCAAAAAATATTTTGCTATAGACCGATCATACCTTATCTTAGAGAGAGGTAGTTGACTACCCGCGATGGAAATATTGACAAAATTATTCAAAATTTAAAGGCTTTTAAGATATGGCGTGACAAGGTACCCTGACTACTAAACTTTATAGTCGGAGAAATATACTAAAATAATTTTATTGATATTCTTGTACACACGCGTTCCTTAGGATGTAAATAATCAAATTATAACACAAACCCGTTTTTGGACTTTTTCATCAGCTTCCACAAAAACTCATGTAACTCGGTAACTAGATGTTGTGACTAGGTACCTTTCCAGATGCACTGACATATTTTTGCTCCCATAAAAATTTTATCAGTCTTTTGTGTAGTAACTACACACACACAATAATCAAAAAACCATAAGTGGTTTAAACAGCTCTGGCTAAGAAATGTGCTTGTAGTCTGCTTAACACCATGGAGGACATGGTTTTTTCAGGTCTCCAAAACAAATATTTTATATCAACATCTTATATCAAAGTTCAGGGAAAGATTTCGTTCCTTTCAAGTAACATAAAAAAAATATATATAACGGAACATAACTAAACTAAACCTATATTATAAACTAAACCTATAAAAAGTAAATGCCCCCTAGGTCCCCGTCATTGGTTATGGTGCCCAGAAGGCTGGCAGCGGTGCCTCTTTGGATTGCTAGGCTAATCCTTTGGCCAAAATAGCTGCCAGCCCTCTGGTCGCCGGATGTTTGAATGAGCCTCTCCGAAAGTTCCTTATATAGGGCTTTCGCGCCCGGACCCCACGGCCCCAGTTTCCACTCCAAACGGCGCAAACATGTAGCCCTTACCGAGGACAGCATATTTCCGCCGCTTGTGTTGCTCTGCCGTGGTGGCCGCAGCTCCAGCTTTAGAGGAGGTCGCTTGGAGATGGGACGGGGCTAGCGTATCAACGCAGGTAGCGTCCCACACAAGAGTCCTCCCCTGCTTCCACGGAATGAGCGTCATGCCGTCAGGGCGCTTACCATCGTCACGTGCGATACTGTTCGGCTCTAAAATGGCAGGCACGCTAACGGAGGCAAGAGCCCTACGGATGACGTCATTCAAAGAGGCGTGGCGGGAGATGAGGCCAGCACTCTTCTGGCAGGACAAGCCGTGGTGACCTAGGGAGTCTACGTGGGCGCCACAGCGGCAGCGGTGTGGCTCATTAGTTTTGGAGCCAAGTTGTAGACAGGTTGCCAAAGTTAAAGTTGGTTTGTCGAGGAGAGTGCCAAGGTTTGGAGACGGCAAAGAGTGAAGCCAGAGCCCCGCCTCCGGCTCCGCTACAGCAAGGAGACCAGCACGCTCTGCTGTGCTTTGAGTGGAGGTGATGAGGTTTTTAAGAGAAGATTGACAAAGGGGCTCGTCCCACTGCTTTTGAGATTTCGGGGAAACCGGACGCGAATCATCTGGGCAGGCCTGCTCCCACGCGCTTATTGCCTCGCTCGAACAGGCAATCGCGACATTTTCGGCACTGTGTAACGCTACATTTTGCGCTTTATTGCAGATAAGACTGCAACCGTAACATTTTTATTTCGGGCAACAATTAAGCTACACCCAACTGAAGCGCATGTGTCGATAGCCATATTTGTTTTTATATTGTGGCACGAAAATTGAAAAAGAATATTTAAAAACCAATATTGTGTTTTATGTCTGTAATGGGTAATATCTTTGTTTGTTACTGCTGTTTTTACTGCTGGGCATATTCGAATTTTAAAATACCTTTCGGTTTTTTTTTATTTGCTTACCTACATTTTTTTTGCAATCCACCCATGATGTTCTTTGGTTCAGCTTAGGCGAAAATTCTTTCTTAAGTACAAGGGACCGATTTTTGACTTTCGGGCGCTCGACTCTTTCTCGAAAAATTTCATAAATTATGAAATACAATTTTTTCTACTCGAGCACTTGTATCCGTCAATTAAATGACTGACAGCGATATCTAAATCAACTTCATTTGAGTTGGGCTCATAAGATGACTGCTAGCAGTCATCTTATGAATATAAGATAACTGTGTACAGAACTAAAATTAATTTTGACCAATCACGAGGCTCGATTTCCAGAAGACATCAACGGTTGGCTGCACTTCGTTTCAGCAGGGCGAATTTCAATAGATACCAAGTTTGTTTAATAAATTATTATTTCCGTTAACTCTCAGACAAAGTATTGTATGCAATAGTTATATAATTAGCTTTTTAACTCTCGTACCTTAATTAGGCCACTCAGCAAGCTTCGTAGCCTAAACGTGGTACTCGACTGAAAAAGCATACATTATATAACGATTGCATAAACTACTATTAAAATTGCTATAGAACATTTAAAAACGAGTGGTATTGACCACTAGTATTCAATTTTTTTTTTTATGATATAGGAGGCAAACGAGCAGTCGAATCACCTGATGGAAAGCGATAATCGACGCCCATGGACACTTACAAGATCAGAACAGTTGTAGGTGCGTTGCCGGCCTTTAAGATGGGAGTACGCTCTTTATATCGGCAGAAAGTGCCTGCAATTTGGACACTACAATCGTAAATTATACGCTTGAAAATCAAATATCGGCCTCCAGCAGGTCGATCATGTAACGCATTGTACGCGCGTCAGGTAGATCTAAATGTCACTTTTTATATGGGAAAATGACAGTTAAATTGTCCTAACGCGCGTTCGGAACGTTACGTGATTCCCGTGAATAGTAGTACAGGTTCGATGATTATATAGTTTATTTTAGTCGATTCGAAATAAATGCTTTAAAAGACACTAGTTCAACAGCTCACACATCCACTAGTTCTTATTAGCACTTTCGGTGACAGGAACCCGTTCGGTGGGTGCTTTAGGCGTCAAGTTGTACGTCCTGTCATCGTAAACAATAATTTATTTATTTACTAACAATATATTTTCACGGCATTACAGACAAGCCAGTACACCGAGAAATTAAACATTCCAAAACAACAGTACACAAAAACACATTCAATATGGACAACATCAGCGCTTTGAGTAGAGTGAGCGCGCGAGGGAGCGGCGAATGTCGGTGCGATACCGTGCGCGCCGTCGGCACTGCCAGCACGTCTAGCACACGACGGCCACGACATACTCTCGATTTTTATCGCACTATACCTCTTCTTCTATGTGTTCTAATAAGAGAGAGACGGATAGTGCGAGAAAAATCGAGAGAGCTCGCGCGCCGTCGCGTGCTAGCCGTGCAGCAGTGGGCGCGCTCGCGGTCTCAAACTGACTCTGAGCACATTCGGAACATACAGCCGCGAGACTCGAGCAACAAGCTCCGGGCAGTCCGACTGCCACGCAGTATGCGATAAGCGGTGGTCAGCAATTTGTTGTTGCGCCTTACCTCTAGAGAATTGTATCCGAGGCATCCGAGTAAATATTTCGTTGGATAGAGAAATGGATAACACTCAAATCCTTTTTTAAAGATGAATCTCAGAAATGCCTTTTTAATCTTCTCTAGAAGTAAGGCGTAGGAGGACTCGTACGGGTGCCAGGTGATTGACGAGGCCTCAAGCTTTCTTCTGAGCAAAGCGCTGTAAACCATCCCTATGGCCTTAATGTCCCAGAAGTCCTTGACACTGCGGATCACAAAGCCGTCTCCTAAAACAACTATCGTCAAATGTACGCATGTGCTCGTGGAAGGTGAGGCGCTCGTCAAAGAGATCAGAGAGAGAGAGAGAGAGAGAGCAAAGATAATAGCAGAAGCTGGTAGCCTAGTGGTTCAGCCATGAGGCTGCAAATGGCGGTCGTGGGTTTCGAATCATGGCTCGTAGCAATGAATTTCTAGGGACGGAATATTTACTTCTTTTCGGTGAAGGAAAGCATCTTGAGGAAACCGGTCTAATCCCGATAAGGTCTACTTTTCCCTCTGCAAAACACATACATGCCAAATTTTGAGATTAGGTGTGAAAGCGGACCCCGGGTTCCTTTAGGGCACAACCGAGAATAAAGCTAGAAGGATGACGAGTAGATAGTAGTCAGAAGACCAGGACCGAGGTCTCTGGTGGCGACGCAATTACCTAATTTGTGATGGAAGTGACAATATTGTCTGCCTATGTACCAACGATTCCATATCAAATTGCTGGGCTAATACCGAGCAAGCACAATTTGCCGGGCGAGATAGCCGCAAATCGCCTGTTATCTATAGAGCACTTGACGTTATTCTAATTAAAATGTATCTTATCAGCAACACGAACTTCATGTTGATTACAAAAATAGAACCGTGTACAAGCTAACAAGCTAAATACCTTTTAAACTTTGTCGGTTAACTCATAATTGTACTGGACCTCTCAACGATAAAATACGAACATATTTCTTTATAATGAGGTAGAATTTCGCAGACAATAAGTTTCAGTCAATGAATTGTGGTACAAGCATTTGTGGCCAACTGTACTTTTCTGTATACCGTCATCAACTACTCATTGAGACTGAACCCAAACACAGCGGGTGTACGTCGTTTCAGTACTGAATTCCCATGGCCAACTTCTGTCGCCATCATCAGATCAGGTCGGTGATACCATAATATAAAATTGTCATCTCAACTATACTTATACCCAAAATTTCAGCTCAATCGGTTAAAGTTAACTGGTTCAAAATTCAGTTCCAAGATTAAAATTTGTTCCTCACTAACATACTAACAAACGGTAAGGTGAGTTAAATAAAAACTTGTTAATAGGATACAATAGTATCATCCTCCTTGCGACGCGGGCGACCCAGGGTCCGTCTAGGCAGTGGCACCTAATCCCAATGTAAGGCGTAGGATAGGCTCTACTTTTAAAAAGGCGAGGCGACTGCTATTTGACCGTTCAACGTATAGAGAAAATTAGACCTTGTACCTTCGTACATTTCATGAGGTTTTTGAAAATCCACGGGTTCGAATCCACGGTCTCCAGATTGAAAGATCGATTGCTGCTTTCAATATCATTAAGGTGCCAAATGTGGCATGAGTATTGTGTTGAATATTCGTTTTCAATATCTTTCGCGCGCTCGCATTCACACGCTGAGCTATCGTAACGAAAACGCACGATACGCATTCTGGACGTAGTACATTGTAGGTACTTACCTAACACGGTAAACCAAAGTGTCTCAGATCTTTGCCTCGGGCCTGCGATTTGGTACTTTCTTCGATACCCGTGGTGAGTAAGTACAAAATGTGAATTGTGTGAAATGAGATTTTCCGCAAGCTTTTTGACGTGAAACCTTCTTTAGCTGCGCTGTGCACTTTTTGTGATGGGGAAAAATTGCTAAACTCGCCACATGTCACGTGACCGTAAGATGTCACGTGACCGTGAGATTCGAGAGATTGAAAATTCGTAAGACGGACACGTGACCTGATCGAAAAACTGTTACAATGTCATTGTGTTTTCACTTCTGCCGGCACTCCCGGAGTGCAACCCGGTCTTTTTTTTAATACCACTTTGGCTATGCGGTTTTACCCACATTTTATAATAATAAAATATAAAATCTACGCCAGAAAAATGGCTTTTGGATATCGGATTATCGAAGGGAAAATGCATTTGGAGATTTAATTTTCACTGGAAAATGTTGCGATGGATTAATGGAGCTTTTAACCAGCCACTGGTAAAACTACATGAAACATACCTAATGTTGTATACGTTGAGCCTGCAGCTAATTTACGATGACATTTTATATTTTTAACGTTTTGTTTGGAACACGCCCGTTTTGTTTTCGTTTCGCAACGTAACTGAAGTCGTGACAGAGAGGAATGTGAAAGAATACGTTTCGACATCTAATATTTTAACTTTCTAGGAATCGATGTTGTAAAAAAAACGTGTGTTAACATTGAAATGTAATTGTAAGCTCGCCTTTTCATCCTTTTTTTGGTTTTTTGGGTATTCAATATGGTAGTTCTTTATGAAAATTTCATGTACTTACCTACCTAAAATTCATATACAATGAAAATTGTGACTGATTATCATAAACGAATGAATGTATGTGTAAAATAGGGTGATTCCAATAGGTATTTCACTTGCCTTGACGCACACTCTTTTATAATCGTCTGTGGAAGACCTTTCCCTCTCAAATTTCGCTTTGGGCAGTCCGGAGTCGGTGCGGTATGATAATTGATAAGCTCTGTGTGGAGACAGTATAAATTATTTGCTGCACACCTACATTTCGATAAGTGCTTCCTAATTCAAAGGCAAAGGTATTTAATAAATATAATAATTCTTCAATTTAGGCAATAACATGCACTTATGAATGTCGAAAAACTAACTACCACCGGTTCGGCAATAAAAACTCCGCCACGAGAAGAATTGGCGTAAAAAACTCGGCAAGGTATATTTTTTTCAAAACAGTGTACACTATTTAAACTTAGAAAGCCCATAAGTTTATTTATGCGATATATTATCCACTCGCGTAGGATGCTATCACTCCTTTATCTTATAATGAATCCTTTATCTTATAATTTGTTGTTGTAGTTCTCCTAGGGCACACCAGAGGTGCATAAGGGCCTTCATAAGCTCGCGCCATGCATTCCTGTCCTGCACGTCTGTCATGCGACGGCCGCGACATACTCTCGATTTTTCTCGCACTATATGTCTTGTTCTAAGTGTTCTTATAAGAAAGAGACGGATAGTGCGGGAAAATCGAGAGAGCTCGCGCACAGTCGCATGATAGCCGTGCTGAGCGACGTCCCTCTAGCTCCAGATGTACCACTCCCCCCTCTTCAAGCAAACCCGTCCCCTCAAAAAATGGAGCCTAAACTAAACTACCTAAGAACACCCTCACCGAATCTTGAGAACGCGGATATTTTGCAATAAGCTCTAAACACTAGATTACTGTAACTTGCTGTCTATTTACCTATTTATTAAACCTACTTTCGCTGCGTATTTTTATTACGAATACCTGAAGATATGGCCAGAATGTGATCGCTAGTGGTAGGACCCCGAAGTGTTGTGTACCGTAATAACCTAGGTTCTTTTATGAAAGCTTGACAGGTTTTGGACTCTTCATTACTATAATTAAAGCTAGATTATCTGTACGTAAAAGAACCTACCTGAACGCTTATTACTACTACTATTTTCTTATTTCTAATTATAATGCAGACCTAGAGTTTGGAAGTATAATTCATTTGCTGAAGTTATCTTTGTATTTCATCCTCTTCATTTATATAATTAAATCTAGCATATCCGTACATAAATGAACTTCTCTAAACGCTACTTTCAACTACTATTTTCCTATTTCTAATTATAATGAAGACCTAAAGTTTTAAAGTATAATTCATTCGCTGAAGTTATTTTTGTATTTAATTCCAATATTACACTTTATGATGATAAATATTATTATAAATATTTTTATTTTTGGGTAGAAAATCCCCTACCACCTATTACACGCTCGGTTGGACATGGAAGTAGCTTTTATAATTCATAAAACAACATGATTATTTATTTAAACCTACGATGAGCTAAAAGACTGCCCTAAATACTTGTATTTTGGAACAAAGTTCTATCGACGGGTCGTGCGGTAATCTTTTACTCACACATGCTACTTCTCATGTCTAGGATGAGGAATGAGCGTCCTAGCCAAGTTACCTTCCTAGTTATCTACGAGTTTAAGACTCAGCGAATGAAACTACCAGTGTCTCAAACCTAGCGGTCAGTTTCGAGAAGATACACCGAGACAAACTCGACTGACATCTTTTAGTATCATTAAATGCTTATGTTTATGATTTATATGGCCAAAATCCTAAGACCATCCTATACCATAGTGGGTAATGCCAATGTGAACCGTACATTACATGTGAAATATTTTACCTAATCGTACCTTAAGTGAAGAGTGTTCACTTACAGCAATAAGTAGCCTTGGACGGAGAATATCCACTCATGACAATAAGATACTTTAGATGGATTTGATGAACTGCTCAGCCTGTCATCAAACCCAGAATTATTTCATCTTTCTGAAACAATCCTGATACCCCAATGTCATGAACAGAACTGTTACCTTTCGATGATATTTAATGATCGTTACCCTTTTGTAATATTTCACATGTATCCCACGGAAACTTGACACTCCTTTAAACCATTTACTACTATTAACGTGAGCTCAGATATCCACACTATATGACTTTCATGAAAGTCTTTTGGAATAATAACTAATTTTAGCTAACCAAACAATACCTTAGAATATCTTTTGTTGCAGTAGATATAGTTATAAGCCTACCACCCCATAACGCGTGAATTTAGCCCTACATCTACCCCAGTCCCTATTCTGCTTACTTCTAGAACCATACCTTAGTTCAGAAGCAAGAATGTATCCCTAGCTAAACTGTAAATAGTTCAGTCGGCGAAACTGAGATAGCAACCCTAGCAGCCTGTGTAATTGCTTCCCCCCGCCGCGACCGTAGTCAAAAGGGAATACGGCGAGTAAAGCGACCTGTCTGGGAATATGACCGGTATATTTACATATATATAATGCTGAACGACCCCTCAGGCAACTTGACCGATTTCGACGAGCGGAGTATCCTCCTGTGCTCATCACATGAATGACCGAGCCACGTCTAGACCGCCAGCTGTTCTGAGAGACGTGAGGGCCCCGATTAAGGGGTTTCGTCTCCTATGTTGGTAAAAAGGTAGACGCCAGACCACACCTCAAATCTGGTACTAATGGACACGGATTCAATCCCAGTTGGCACCGGTAGGTAGGAATGACTCCGCAGGTAGACTGATCCTTGACAGTGTTCTGGCTGATTTAGGCAATTAGAATTAACCCCAACTAAATTCCGAAAACAATCATTCAAACATACCCAATCCCAGGGAGTACCCTGGCACATTAGATATATTTGGTTAACCACATAAACCTCCGGACGTACTCCGTTACGGAAAATATAGTTTTGATTGAGTTCCGAAACCACTTGTCAAACGTGCCCTATTCCAGAGAGTAGCTCTGGCGAATAAGACATGTTTGATTTAGTCATATAAACCTTTCAGAATATTTCCGATAAGATAGATATAACTTAGGCCCTAACACCACTTGAATTTACAAATGACTATAAAACTAAGAAACGTAAAAGACTCATAATTACGAAGAGAGTTTCCCCATAACGACGAGCCATTTACCACAATAAAGAAAACACACCAATAATTTCACAGCCTACAACCAAAGACACTGCCAGTCCAAACGAAGAGAATTGAAAAAGCCCCTATACTAACCCGACAGCCCCTTTTATACCCCCTGTTATGAGAGACCACCGATTTTGTTAACCGTTTATCGGTCCTTGTATCGGTCTTATCCTGCAAATCTTAAATGACTTTTGTGTAAGATTATTATTATTTTATTGTAATTTACCGTTTGACATGTAAAAATGCCCTTGTGGCCTATTTACAGAATAAATAATTGCTCAATTGATTGATTGACAATAGTATCATCATTCTCCTTGAAACACCTACTCTTTAGTAATAAGGTTGCAAATCGGTCGTACGTTTTCACGCGCCAAAACCTGGTATGCAATAAACACGTGATAATATTATCCGTCCCACCCCCCGATAATGGTCGTATCGCCCATTTAATTTAGCTCCTTAATGCTCTAGCTATTAAGATTGAAATCCGTATGATCGCCCTACACTTCCAGAGAAGGCAAATATTGCCAGCGTAGAAATATTACTTTTTCCATATTTTGAATGATTATTATAATTCTAGTTTACACTGCACGCTTATAAACCCTTGTACCTATATATTACTTATATTCTTAAATGAAATAAGCTTCTGATGCTGACTATAAATTTACATGATTGAATGCCAGCCCAATTGATTTCCCTCTCCCCATAATTTACTAAGTCAATCTTCCAACTTTGGGTATGAAATAAAAACTCATCATCTTCTCTCTCCCTCTACATCAATAATTATATAGTTTGATGCTTTACTTATACAGAACCACACCAACGAGTATGCCCATTCCGTTACA